>CM069546.1:42212500-44612500 GCA_035773235.1 Eospalax fontanierii | reverse complement strand
TCCTCGAGTTCCTCCTCTATCCTCCCACCATTTTTTCCACCAAACTTTGTGTGCTTTTATTTTTTCTAACCCTCTGAATCCACTTACTGCTGCCTGTACGTGCTTGTACAGACGTGGGATCATCTGAGTCCACTTACTGCTGCCTGTACGTGCTTGTACAGACGTGGGATCATCTGAGTCCACTTACTGCTGCCTATACTTGCTTGTACAGACGTGGGACCATCACCTGGAGCTCATTCTGACAACGAAAACGCCACTTATGCTATCAGGTGGTGCTGAGGGTTTTAGAAAGCAAAACCAATTTATCAGAGTATTTAAGAATCTTGGATTCTGGGGGCACAGTTTCATGGTAGAGTGCTTGCCTGGCATGTGCGAGATCCTGGATTCAGTCCTCAACATTGCAGAAAAGAATTCTGAGCAGGCAGGAATGGAGAAATTGTCAAAGCTTGCCAGGATGAGGGGCAACTATCAAAAAGGATAAAGACGGGTTTTCTATGGCACCCCAGTGTGGCACCACACAAGATCAGCTCTCTGAGTGTTCCATTCTCTTTCTACCCTTCACATTGTATCACATGGAAAATCTCAGTCAGAACCTGCCCCATCTGTTAAACTTCTTTTAAATGGACCACTCATCCGTATCACCAATCTGATTTAGACCTTCTGATGGTAAAGGCTCTGAGTAAAATTTATATTATGGGTTTGTTTCCTTCTACTTGTTTTCATGACTGTCTCTCATAGCCATTAATTGCTGACTTTTCACTCATAATATTTTTTTTATTTCCCTATTAAATTTTTTACATATTTATTTATAATTCTTTGGGACAAGGTCTTACTATATAGCCTAGGTTGACTAGTAATTCACTCTGTAATCCAGGTTGGCCTTAAACTTGTGGCTGTACTCCTGTCTCAGCCTCCCACATGCTGAGATTATAGGCATATCTGTCTTAAAGTAAATTTTAAGCAAGTCAGTCTTGGAACAAAAAAAAAAAAAACCATAGCCTAAGACTCTAGGGAGTGCACAGGTGTGGCCAAGTATCAGTGGTGTTCTGAGTCACATCACAAGTTGGGGATGATGACACAGAAGGGACTTCTCCAGAGCCTAGTAGCAGCTAGAAGCCAGGCAGGTGACCTGGTTAGCTTTCTATTGCTGTGATAAAAAATAAACAGGAACCAAAACCAACTTGGGAGGAAAGGGTTTCTTTAACTTACAGTTTGTAGCCTATCATCAAGGAAAGCCAAGGCAGGAACTCAGGGCACGTACCTGGAACACAGACCATGAGGAACATTGCTTACTGACTTGCTTCCCTGGCCCATGCTCAGCCTCCTTTCTTATACAATATGGGATCATCTGTCCAGGGATAGTATCAACC
Organism: Eospalax fontanierii; assembly: GCA_035773235.1. NCBI lineage: Eukaryota > Metazoa > Chordata > Mammalia > Rodentia > Spalacidae > Eospalax > Eospalax fontanierii. Next base: position 44,611,130 of record CM069546.1, on the reverse strand, counting down.
ACAGTGGGTTGGGCCCTCCCACATCATTCAACAATCAAGAAAATGCCACAGATGTAACCACAGGCCAATCCAATGAAGACAATTCTTCAGTTGAGGCCTCTCTACCCAGGTGTGTCAAGTTGACAACTAAAGCTGTCCAGCATTGTAGGGATCTAAGATCAGGTCCCATCATTCCCAGTCCTTCAGTGTTGCTCACTCTTATCACGGCAATCCCACTGATCCGAATTGCTTATCCCAGACCCAAAACCACATCTATGACCCTTTCTTTCTCTCCTTGCATAAGTGCACTTGCCAGCACACAATCTCCCACCAGCAGGGTGAACCTGGAACTTTGTCCGTCAGCTTTGGCTTCTCATGCAGGAAGATAGAAAAGGACCCAGACATGCCTAAGAAAGCCAAACAGAGACTGGTACTCAGGGAGCCACATGCCCAGTCCAACCCTGAAGCTTTCTGGAGAATTAGGCTATTCTATGTGTTACTTGCATCCTGAGCATCTGTGACATGCTTAGAGTAAGGAGGAGGCAACAGAAAGAAGGCCAGATGCCAGGGGCTTCAAGAGGCCAGGCTGACTCAGAGCCTGAAATCGGAGCCCACCTTGCCAATTTCTTAAGTGAAAACTAGTTGCTACTTTGCTATTGGACATAAGTGATGCTTATGATATATATATATATCCCACCTCAAGGCTGGGAGAGTAAGCCTATCATTTTCAGAGAATGAAAAGAATAAGAATGAAGGAATATCATTGTGGGATGCTTTACCACGTTAACCAAGATTTGGGTTTTTCTTCTGTCATAGACTCCTACTTAATGTGAGCATGGCCAGGTGACTTTCTCTGAAATGTGATCACAAGTGACATATACCACTTTAGAGCACAGGTACTTAGGAGCCACTAAGTAATCAGTGTGCCCTCTTCCCTAAAAAGCAGTTGTTGAGGTAACACTGGGATAAGCCATGTGGAGGACAATCCCCACACCTGCAGTGCATTTCAGTTGTGTAAGAAAAGCCAGGTGCAACAGTACACAGTTGCAATGTCAACACTAATGAGGCTAGGGCAAGAAAATTCCAAATTGGAAGCCAGCCAAGCCTCCATAGCAAGTTGACGGCTTGTCTGAGATGTAGAGTGAGACTATCTCAAAAACTACCTCTTATTAAGAGACAAACACACTAAGGAAGTATACTGTGATGATGTTTGTTACCGCAGCATCATTTTACTGACTAATACCATAGTGGCTATGAAGGACCTACAGAGCAGTGTTACCTATAAAGAAAATTTTTTTTAAAAATGAGATGTTACACAAGAGTTTGGCTCAGCAGCAGAGTGCTGGACTCACATGTATGAGGCCCTGAGTTCCATCCCTAGCACCACAAAAAATGTGAAGTATAAGACACACCATTTTCACAGAATCTACTCTTCAATATCAAATAAAAAAGAAAGGTTGCCCAGTCTGTTTAAAAATTGAAAAGCAACATCAAGACTACGGGAGGGTCAGGACAGTGAGGTGGTAAAGTCTGCCTGACCTGGGTTTAATTCCCATCTTGAATATTCACCAGCTGGGGAGACTTAGACTCCCTCTGCTGTGTCCTCATCCATTGCATGGGCAGAAAGTTATTTTAGTTACACAGGTTTATGACTTTTGAATGAAACTATACACAAGGGGTACTCACCAGAGCACCAGGTCCGAGTAAGTCTTTAAGAAGCCTAACTGTCATGACTGAGGAAGCCATTATCACCCATTCCTACTTCCTCTTTCCAGTCCTTGTCTGTGACTCCTAGGAGCGAGTTCAGGGGCCTGCAGGGTTAACCCAAGGCACACAAGTGCACATCTACACACATACACACAGACACACACGTATACACGCAGGCACATGCACGCACAGTACTGCATGCTGCCCTTGATCCCACTCCCAAGGCTAGAACGGAGGCCAAGCCTGCCGACTGCACAGTCTTAATTGCATTTTCCTCCTGAAAGATGGTCTGGTATGGGACATCTGACCAACACTACGTGACAGTGAGCCTGTCACCGTGGCAGGCAGCAGAGGCACTGGTAGTGTGTATTCTTGGGGCTTCTCAGGCCCATGGCTCAGCCAAACCCTGAGCACCCCCATAGCTGATGCTCCCACCCCAGAAATGGAGCAAATTTCCTGTGTAATACTGGAGCAGCCTGGACTTCTGCAGTTAATCCTCCCACCCTTCTCAAGAACTTCAGGGTTGGAGTGGGGCCAGATCAGATATTTTCCAGATGTCCTGGGAGACAAAATACATAGCATTGTATGAGGTCAGAGAGTTTTGAAAGACAAGAGCCAGATCCCTGAATTAAACTCTGAGATCACTTGCTGGGCAACCCCGCAGCAGGTCCCTGCACCCTTTAAGGGCCAGTTTGCTCAGCAGTAAGATCCAAAGTGGTTTCATTTGCATAATCAGATAAGACCAGACCGTGTGTTACTGAAGTGCTCAGTCATCAACATCTGGCACATGGAATAAGCCTGATAATTTGTAGCTATGGTGAACAGAATAATTCGTTCCTTTGCTGGACAGACATTTATTGAGTACTTACCATGTGTCAGGTACAGTTCCTGCTCACAAACATGAGTGAATCACTTAGGCTGAGTCTCTGCCTGTGGAGAATTCATATTCCACTGGGGTAGAGACAAAGAAGGAAACAAACTGCATTGGTTACTTTTTCTCACTTTACTGCAACAAAATGCCCATCAAAAACAACTTAAGGAAGAAAGGGTTTATTGGAGCTCATGATTTGAGAAGATATAGTCCGTGGTTGGAGAGAAGACATGGAGATGAGGAGGAGAGGGGCTGGCCACAGTATGTCTGAGAGAGAGAGGGGGGAGAGAGAGAGAGAGAGAGAGAGAGACAGAGACAGAGACAGAGACAGAGACAGAGAGAGAGAGAGAAGCTGATGCCCCCACTCTCTTACTCCTTTCTCCTTTTTTATTCAGTCCAGAACCCCATTAGGATGGTACCACCCACACTCAGGATGATTTCTCTTCTCAGATAAACCTCTCTGGAAATGCCCCATCAATATGCCCAGAGGTGTGATCTTTTACTCTCGGAGCTGTCTCCTTGGCCCATATTCTGCGTTCTGAGCCAGCAGGTGCCCAGCTATCTTACTTGCTTGGAGCTGTCCAGGTTTTAGTTCTGAAAGTCTCAAGTCCTTGGACACCCCTCAGTTCTGGGCAAACTAGGGCAATTCACTCTGCCAAGTATAATGCATTGTCATGAGGCCAAATACATTTCAGTATAGTGAGGTGAGAACAAGTCTGTAAGGTAAGAATAGGAGCAACAAATGGAACCAAGCCAGACTTTCATGCCAGGCTCTTTGGAGAGAAGACACCCAAGATGGAGTCTAAAGGATATACAGGAGTTTTCCCTGTATATAAGTTGTAGGAGGGTTTTATGGGAACAGAGAGAAAATCAACAAAATGTGATGTGAATGAAATCCTAAACAGCTGTGATCATTACAGTTTAAAAAACAGAAACAGCCAGAGTAAAAACCAGGGAAATAACCATCCAGTCACATCTGAGAGATCTGAAAACGTAAGACTATTCTGTAGTCGATAAGGCCTGTTAGAGGATTTCAAGTTGAGGGAGACATAGATTTGTACTTTTACAAAAATCACTTGCGGGAGTTTTGAGTAACAGGCTAGAGGCCCCTGGGGCTGTTTTGATCAAAGTGAGACTTGGATTTGAACAGAGATTCTTAGGTTGAAGAAGCCTCCATGATGAAAATCTGAATAAGAATCAAGACCCTGCTGGGCGTTGTGGCTCATGCCTTTAATCTCAGCACTTGAGAGGCAGAGGCAGGCAGATTTCTGTGAGGTTGAGGCCAGCCTGTTCTATCTATCTACATAGTGACTTCCAGGTGGACTGGGGCTAGGGAGACCCTGTCAAAAAAAAAAAAAAAATCAAAGAATCAGGACTCTGAGCAGTTGTAGCGCAAAAGTAAAGAAAATATTTAGAAATGTAGCTGCTGAAATCACAATGAGAAGATAACTCACCTGACACTTAAGCTTGCTCTGGACAGTTACACTTTTTTTTATATTCATGGGCATCCTCATTCACTAAAACCAACCGTTCCCAACTGTTAGGGTTTGATTATGAAATGTCTTCCACAAGCTCATATATTGAGGACTTGCTGGGCAACTGGTGGTGTGGGGAAGTGATTGGATCCTGGAGGCTGTGGTGTAATCAGTGGGGTAATCTCTTGATGGATTCAAAATATAATGGCATGTAACATGTGGCACCACCATTCTCTTCAGGATCTTAAGCCAAAAAACGGTGTGTCATCATTCTTCTTGACAGGCAGCTCTTCACCCCATGGAAACTAATCACTGCTCACTCTATGTTGTAGACCCAAGTCTATTATAAAGTCAAAGTGTTTTCTTTAACATTGATCTTCCTTCTTTCCTGTAATGACTTGGATTGTGTCCCCCTAAAAAACATGTTCAATTCCTAACTAGGACCTGTGAATGTGACATCACTTGGAATTAAGGACTTTGCAAGTATATTTAAGAGGGATAGAGGCAGTCTTATATGCAATCATTAATGTCTGTATAAGGAGATACAAAGCCAGAGTGATGGTACAGCCTGCAATCTCAGCGCTTGGATGGTAGAGGTGAGGGAATCAGAAGATCAAGGTAATCTTGGGTGACATAGTGATTTTGAGGCTTCCCTAGGCTCCATGATACCCTGTCTCTAAAAAGGGAGAGAGACAGAAAGAGGGAGAAAGAGAAAGACATAGAAGAAAGGGAGAAACAGAAAGAGGGAGAGCTCCCCATGTGAAAAGTGAATACAGAGACAGAGATGTCTTAGAACCCAAGAAACACCAGGAATCTCCAGAAGCTACAAAGGCTAAAAGAGGACTCTTTCTTGGAGCTTCCAGAGGCTGCTTAGCCCTGCTCACACCTTTAGTTTAGATTTTTCTCCTCCACAACCATAAGAAAATACATTTCTGTGACTATAAGCCACTAGGATTCCAGGAATTTATTGCAGCCTCCCTGGAGACTAATACACCTCTCCAACAGTCATCCAGGTGAGGACATCAAAGCCTCTTGTTACTGGTGCTGGCTAGAACATAATTCCATTTGAGCAGTTGTATAATTCTGATCCCAAGAGCTGAGCCAGCCCCACACACTGGTGTGAGCTCTCCTGAACTCTGAAGTGTAAATAGTGCTAAGATCCAATGCAGCACAGCTTAGTTAAGTCCCCCTGCTCAAAGTCAGTTCTCCACCCTGGCTCTCCTCTCTTTCACACGCTTGTTTTCTCTTAAGCTTTTTTCTCATCTTAAATACAAAGAAACTGAAGAGGGACAATATCTCTCTGGTACAGAGGTAGGCTAGACTACAATATTTGCTACCAATAAGAGTCATAGTTCAGAGAAAAGTTATCAATGATCTTACCCAGAAAAGGACAATGGATGCCACAATTCTGATCTACCAGGCAAACTGTGCGCACTGGCCATAGCAGCACAGCTGTTCTGGGGTAACTAACCACTTTCTGACTGAATTTGAGACCAGCTCCACAGAAGGGAATTCATGCCTGGCACTGTAATCATGGTCAAAAGCCCATGGATGGAGGGGTCATAGGCTTTAGGATAGCATCTGTGATTGTTATTTCACTCAATATCTATCCTGCCAAATCGCCTCCTAAATATTTATGCTTATACCCTTCGAGATGGGCTGCTCTCGGTCTTGGTCAGAGAAGCTCCTCTTTGCAGTAGACAGCAGTCAGTGGAGAGATAGACGCACAAGTGGTCAAAGAGAGAGAGTGCTCAGCCCTAAACCGAACATCTGTATCAACCCCGCCACCACCAGGCTCAGTAAACACTGTGGAAGAGCAGTTGAAGGGTGGGAGGAGGAGGGAAATACTGACCTCCGGACGTGACACGCCATTGTAATCATGATCTCACAGCAGCTGCGGTCATCTGAACAAGACCTGCACGAGATCAAGCTGATGAAAAGCCCGGCACACGGGAGAGATCACCTCCAGCCCTCCCCTCTCCTGTGTGGCTGTTGGCAGAGGATGGTTTCTGGGACAGGAAGAATTATTCTTTTTTGATTATATGACCACTAGTAGGTTTCCCATGCTCCTGAGGATGACCCCACGCCCATTCATACGTGGGCAACACTAACTACATTTAGTGGGTTATCAAAAAGGGACGTGAGGTTCAAAGGGGGAGTGTGTTGGCGGGACATGAGGAGAGCTAGAGGGGGGACAAGGAAGGTAGAGGTGACCATATTTCACCGAATAAGTGTACAAACTTCACAAAAAAATTTTTGAAGAGTCAGGGTTCTCCATTGTAAGCAACAGAAACAAATTGTTGTGGTCTGCATGCCCACAAAGCCATCTGTTGAAAGTCCATCAGCATTAAGAAACAGGGCTGTGAGAAGATGGTGCTGAGGACACCTTGACCTTGGACTTTACAGCTTCTAGAACTGTAAGAAGCAACTTTCTGCTTTTCACACATCACAGTATCAGATTATCATGGAGTGTTGTCCCCTGGGCATAACAGCCACTAATATCTCCAGCAAAGCAGCTATGATTACCTACAGGAGACCCTCATATCAGATCTGTTGATGTCTACCCATAAAAGGAAGGGGTGGGAAGTGTCGTTAGACCCTTCCATGAGATGCCAGCCACTCCCTCCTGCACGCCTCCTAACTGTATGTAATTCTGTTCCAGCTACACATGCTCTCGAGAGGCTCTCAATAGAGAGAGGGTGGGAGGTAACTGGGGATATGTTCTATGTAGTTACAGGAATGTGGTCATCCACACAGAGGAAAGGCATGCAGCTGTTTGAGGGTCAGCATGAATGAGTAACCCCTCACTCATGCTGCTATAAATAAGCTCAATAAACTCATCGGTGCACTAAGCTAGACTTGGAGGGGTGTTGTTACTTTGATCTGTCATTGACGTAATATCCAGGCTAAGTAGGTGCTTGCTTGTGGCTCCCTAGGAAAAGGTCATACCACACGGGTTTTGTTAGAGCACTGCAACTATAACATTTCTGCAGAACTGACACAAGAAATATATTGACTGAGATGCATTAGATTACTGGCAGAAGGAAGGACTGGACAGCAAAATCTGGAGATTCTGGGCCAAGAATAATATGAAAATCACATTGCAGAGTTGGCAGGTAAGGGCATGACTTCAGTAGGGAACCCTATAGCTCTTTGATGGAAGAGAGCTTTGTGACTAATGAAGTCTGGATCATCCTGCTCTGAGACCTGTAAGATGAAGGTCCCTCAGACCAGGAAGTTTCCTTGAGGTATAATGGCAGCTGGACATTTATTAGGTTTTCTCTGAAATCGGGCACTAATCTGCCAAATCCATGGCTCGGTCCATGTATTAGGATTATAAAGGTAAGAAAGACAAGTTTACTGTCCTCTCAGAGCTCCAGAGAAGGACAGCAGGGACCAAGGAAACTCGACAGTCCAGATCAGTAGGACCAGCCCTGTGGTAGGGGCTGGAAGACTTAGGTCACATTCTGTCAGAGCCTTTTCTATTGAGTAGTATGAAGCAAGTGTTCTTGAGTCTCCAGTAAAATGGAGACACCTCAGCTCACCACTAAAGAATGGTTCTACAGGGGGTGGAGAGATGGCACTGGCCGCTCTCTCAGAGGACCTGAGTTTAGTTCCCAGCATCCACATGGTAGCTAATAACCATCCATAACTTCAGTTCCAGGGGATCCAACGTCCTTTTCTGACCTCTTCAGTCATTGCATGACATGGGTGCACTTACAGACATGCAGACAATACCCTCATACACTTAAAATAATAAATAATAAATAATTTTTAAAGAAGAATGGCTCTGCAGCCAGGCTATTTGATGCATACCTTTAATCCCAATACTTAGGAGGCAGAGGCAAGTAGATGTCTGTGAGATTGAGGCCAGCCTGGTCTACATAGTGAGTTCCAGGCCAGCTGGGGCTACAGGGAGAACCTGTCTCAAAAAAAAAACAAACAAACAGAATGGTTCTGCAGCTCAGCAGACAGGGTATAAGTGATCGCTTCCTGACGGTATAAAAGAAGTCATGGACATATGGGCAGCAGGAATTGGACTCAGTGAGTTATTAAAAGAAGACGTGAAGTTGGATGGGAGATGGGGGAATCTGAGGGAGCTGGAGGAAGGGTGTTGAGAGAGGGTTATGATTCATCTTGATCACTGCATACACGTATGAAATTTTCAAGTAATGTTTTAAAGGCAAAGGAGCAACATTAAATGAGCTCGGTGAATATGTATACATACATATATGTGTACTTGTGTGAAATAATAATAATCATAGAAGAAGGGGTCACGAGCTTAAGACAGAGTGAGTTGACATTGGAAGAGTTGGAGGGAGAGAGGGAAGGGTGTAAATTATGTAAATACAGTATTCATGTATGGAATTCTCAAAAAAACTAAAATTTTTAATTAAAAAAAGATTTTTAAAAAGTAGAGAGCAATGAAGGAAGGCACTCAACTTCATCCTCCAGCCTCTGTTCTCAAAGGCATGGGTACTCACCCACACATGTGCATATATGTACATAACATACACATCAAAATAGTCATGGCATAAAATTGACAGCAAACTGTTCCCCATCTGTTACCATTTGAATATGAAGTATTCCCCCAAAATGTATTGAAGACTTGATCCCAATACAATCAACATTCAGAGGTAAGACTTTGGGGAAGTGATTGGACCATGAGGGCTTGACTTTATGAGTGAATACATCCTTTGATGGCATATATGAAATATAATAGAAATGTTAGGATCTGGTGCCTAGTTGGAGGGAGCAGGTCTCGTTCTCTGTTCCTCTCTCTGCTTTCCTGGCCTCCATGAAGTGAACAACTCTGCCCACCATGATATTTTATCTTAGCAGAGCCTAGAAACAACAGAGCCAGCCACAAACAGAAACCTCTGAAACTGTGAGCCAAAATAAATCCTTCTTCCTTCTTCCTCTGAAGTTGTCCTCTAAGGTATCTGTCATAGTACTGAAGAATTTAACATGCCATCTCTTAATCTTGAATGATCTATACCTTATTCTGGATATAGGAATTTTGAAATGGATGGCCAGAACATAGGGAAATTGTTCTCTCATTCACTGTGATAAAATTGCTACCAGAATGAGGCCAGCTGAGCCACCCTGCAGAAGAATGACCTCATGGATGGGAACCAGATGCCCCAGTCAAAGCCAAAAATAAGAATCCAGCCTAAGATGACCAGAGTGATCTCCACAAGCCACAGACATGCCAGAGACTGGAAGAACCATCCAAGTGACCCATATGTGATAGTTATTCCAAGTCAAGGGCACTTGGAGAATCATTATGGCAATGGAAAACACTGTGTATAGGGAAGTCCTAGTCATAAGCATCCTATTGACTACAGACTAAAGCTAGAGCAACTTGTAAATAAAAATAATTCAAATTCTACATCCTATTCTTCATGCTTCATTAGCATATATTAATTATACATAATAATGGGTTTTATAATATTATCATATATATACATAATGGGCTTAGATCATATTCCCCCTCATGCCCTCTCTTATCACCCTCCCATTCCTACTAAACCCCTTCCTATTCTCAACTAGTTACCCTCTACTTTAATGTTGTTGTGACCAAGGAAGTTTCACTGGGGTTGTTCGCAGCAGCACAAGCACCTTACCAGTGTCTACACCACTAAAGAAAATGTCTTCCCCTTCCCTCTCGATCACTAATTTCATTTAAATCCTCAGAGACAGGTGGAGCCCATCCCTCTTCCAGAACAGGATGGTGATGGGCCCAATGTGATGAATGTTTTGTGCAGGTGATCACTGGGGCTATGAATTCAAAAATGCAACATCCATGTCAGGCCCAGAGTTCAGCATTCTTTCTTCAGCTCTTACATTCTTCCCACCCCATCTTCAGAAGTAGTCCCTGCGCCTTGGAAGGAGTGAAATAGATGTCTTGTCTACAGCCAGGCATTCTACACCCATTTATTTTCAGTGCTTTGAAAAGTCATGTGCCTCTGAAGTCACAGATGTTCACTGCGAAAAGAAGAAAGAATCTTCTCTGACTAAAGCAGATAAAAGCATTCTTTTATGGGCATAAACATAATTATTTAGAAGGCACTTTAATGGATACATAATGTCCATTTAGCAAAGAGAAAAGAATAACTGTAGAGTACCACATATGAATTCCTTTCTGTGAAATGGGCATCAAATCTAATCAGCAAGTAGTTACCCCCATAACAGATTTGCCACTGTGGCACTATGGGCTCATCATGCCTGGCCAGTACTGGTGGGCCACCATTTTCCACAGATGGCCCACAGCTGAGTTAAGACTGTAGGTGACAATTCTCCAACAGTCTACGTAGAATCTTCTGGAAATATGAGGGCCAGTCAGCAGGAAGGAAGCTTCTAGCCCCATCCTTGCTTGATTTCTCTGTGTCCTGTGGCCAAGGCATGTAGCATTTTTGGCAGCAAGGTCTATCTAGTCCTGGTGGGCAACCAACAGCAGTGGAAATTTCCTTTGCTATTTGTTGGGAGGGGGGCCTGGCCTCGGGATTTCTCTGGCCAACAACTCATAGGGAGGCAGCCCAGTTCTGGCACTTGGATTTTCATTTAATACATTCTATTTTGAGCTAAATGATGTGGGGGGTGGGGCAAGTTCATTAAATAAGAGAGGGATCAAGCAAAGGCCATGAAACCTGTAAAGAGCGAGGTAACAAATGTTTTAGGCTTTGTGGACCACCTGGTGTCCATCAGAACTACTCCACCTTGGAAGTGCAACAACAGCCACTGTGACAATAAGGAAACAAATGAACAGAGAGATGTGTGCAGGAAGAACTGTACAGGTACAGGTACAGGTATGGGTAACCATATGAATCTCTTCCACGTGCTGTAGTGCGCTGGCTGCTGGCATAAAGTAAGCATCAGAGGCCCCCCCGCCCGCCCCTAAGAAATAAACACTGTTAAAAGCTTATTCTGTTTCCTTCAAATCATTCTTACACATAAACATCCTTTAAACATAAGCACACACACTTATAAGTATTTCACAAAATATGTCTTGAATATTTTTCTATGTCAGCACATATAGGATGACCTCATTGATTTTCTTCACTGCAAAGTATCCCATACTAAGGATGTGCCATAATTTATTGCTGAGGTTTCGATGGTTTTCCAATACTGTACTCTCCAAACAAATGCTGCAATGACCATCTTCATATAGATGTTCGCACAAAGGATAGCCTACTTTTCTTCCTGCTCTTCATTCAACAGCATTTGGACAAAGGCTAATGTAATGCCTGACAGACACCAGCCACTGTGTTAGTGCTGGCAGCTCTAACTAGAGTTGAGGCTGAGGTCCCTGTCCTTAAAGCACTCATAGATGGATTTACTATGAGTCATGCATGGAGTCATGACTTTTCTAAACGTGTTCTCACCAATATCCACAAGAAGCACCAGGGGCGGCTGTCCTATCACCAGCCCTAGTTTATAGCTGAGACTGAAGAGCAAAGGAATCAAATAACTTACCTGAGGTCACACAGCATACAAAAACTAAACTGGAATTCAAAATCTGGCTCTTAATCATCTGCCTGTACTCAGGAGTACATGCAGGAGCCCAAAGGAGAAAAGACAAGACTTGTTCAGGAAGCTGATGTACAGTTCCATGGAAGAAATGGAAAACAGAGTCTATCAAGAGGTCCCAGTGGAGATCTGGGGAGAGAGCTCAATCAGTGAAATGCTTGCCACACAAACATGAGGGCCTGAGTTTCATCCCTAGAACCCAAGTAAAGCAGTCTATGCATGGGGCTGGAGAGATGGATGGCTCAGGGGTTAAGAGCATTGGCTGCCTTTCAGAGGACCCAGGTTCAGTTCCCAGCACCCACACAGCAGCTAACAACTGTCCTCAACTCCAGCTCCAAGTGTCCTTCTCCAGGTTAGCTTCTCCATTGCGGTGACAAAATACTCTGACCAATACCAACTTGGGGAGGAAAGGGTTTATTTCGCTTACATCTCCTGGGCCACACAGTTCATCAGGAGTCCAAGGCAGGAACTCAGGCAGGAACCTGCAGGCAGGAGCTGGAGCACAGGCCATGGAGGAGCGCTGCTTTCCAGCTCGCTCCCCTGTGCATGCTGAGCCTGCTTTCTTATACAACAGACAACAACCTGTCCAGGGATAGCACTGCCCACAGCGTGCTGGGCCCTGCTGCAGCACTCAGCAATCAAGAAAATACCCCGCAGACATGGCCACAGGTCACTCCAATGGAGGATATTCCCCAGTTGAGGCTCCCTCAACCCAGGTTGTCAAGTTGACACCAAAGTTACCCAGCACATAGGGGATCCGATGTCCTCTTCTCACCTCCACGGCTATTACGCAACACGGGTGCACTTACACGTATGCACACAATACACTCAAATACATAAAAATAATAAATACAATATTTTTAAGGTCTGAGCTTGGTGGTATATGCTTGTAACCTCAGTGCTGGAGACACAGAGACAGGAGGATCCCTAGTCAACTAGAGTAACCTAATCAGTGAGCCCTAGAGCAGTAAGAGACTGTGTCTCAAAAAGTAAGGTGCTTGGCATCTGAGGAATGACACTCAAGCTTGACTTCTGGCCTGCAAAACACACACACACACACACACACACACACACACAGAGCACAAGTTTTTTGTAGCCAAGAGGATCCAGAATACCCAGCAACACACAAAGCCATGGTCTGGGAGGAGGTCTGGGGTGTGTAAGGCGGCATACGAGTCCATTTGATGAGACAAATTGAAAGAATGTGACTGGAGAGAGGCCTAAGGTGTTGCATGGGCGATGCCTTATAGCTGAGGACTTTGAACTTTATCCTAAAAGCTATGAGGAGCTTCTGAACAGTTATAAAAGCAGGAAAATCAAGATCAGAGCTGCATTTTTAGGAGAGCAGGCTAACTGTAGCATGGAGAATGGATTAGAGAGTCAGGGGGAGCCAGGAGATAGATTAGGAGGCTGCCAGAGTCCTCTAAGCCCCTCTCAGGCACATTTCCCTCTTGGGGGGCAGCTTTGGCCATGTAATTAAATACAGCAGGGTAGAATTGGGCCTTAAGGGCAGGATACACCAATCCTATGAGCCCAGGAGTTCACAGGCTCCTGAAAATGCCAAAGGCGAGTTTGGTTCCCTGATTTTCCATAAGATGTGAAAGCTGATGCCTGATTCCTAGTGTGGGAAGCCTGATGTAGTCCTGGACCATTTCACTATGTCCATAAAGCCTCAGACAGCAGAAAGATGTCCTCAGGAGGTACCATTCCCAGTGGGAGAACATCCTGAGCAGTGGCTTATCCACTTCTGATTCCCCACTCAGCTTGCAGGGAGAGGCTGTGGTCTCACAGAGAGTCAAACAGCATAGCCACTGAAGGGCGAGTCATCCCACTGAGATCTGATTGTATTCCCCGAGAGGCAGAGGATCTGGGCAAAAGTGTATGTGCTGCCCTTTCCAGGGACAAGCACTGACATTGCCAGGGACTGCCAGCCATGATAGATGGTCTGATAGATACCCTTGTCCACCCACTGACTTGGAAGAGAGGGGAGTCACTGGGAAGACTCACTCATTTTCACAAGTGGCTAATAGACCTGAGTTGGAGACAAGTTGCCAAGGCTCTCTGACCAGGATAGGGGCAGAAAGTGCCGGAAAGCAGCATCAGGAACTGAGTAAGGCCATTAAAATAACTGTTTGATGGGCCCAGATTCCAGGCAGGAGCTCTGACAAATCCTCTACACCATCGCAATAATGACTGCTAGAATACTTATATCATTACTTTATTCAGTCTACCCTATAGGATCAGCCCAAGCTAGTTTGTGACTTGTCTTTATTCATCCCATGGTTTGACATTTTTTTTAAAGTTTAAGAGAAGAAAATAGATTATAGAAATTATTTCTGGCCTCCTAAACCTAAACAGGGATGGGGGCTCAGTTAGTAGAGTGATTACTTATCATACAAGAAGCCCTGGCCTCACCTGATGTTTGACAAAGGTGCCAAGAATACATACTGGAGGAAAGATAGCATATTGAACAAATGGTGCTGGCAAAACTGGATCTCCACCCATAGAAGAATGAAATTAGACCCTTATCTATCACCCTGCACAAAAGTAGTGGATCAAAGACCTCAACGTGAAACCTAAAACTGTTAGAAGAAAAAATAGGCAAGACCCTTCAAGATACAGGTGCAGGAAAGGACTTTCTAAATCCGACATCAGTTGCTCAGGAATAAAGTCATCTATCGACAAATGGGGCCTCATTAAACTAAAAAACTTCTGTACAACAAAGGAAACAACCAAGGAAGTGAAGAGGAAATCAACAGAGTGGGAGAAAATCTTCACCCACCACACATCTGACTGAGGGTTAATATCCATTATATATATTGTTCTATATATAAAGAACTCAAAAAACAATCAAATAAACAAATGACTCAATTAAAAGGTGGGATATGGATCTACAAAAATGGCTAAGAAACACCTCAAAAAGTGTTCAACATCCTTAGTAATTAGGGAAATGCAGATTAAAACCACTTTAAGATTTTATTACTCCAGTCAGACTGACTAAGATCAAGAGATGCCAAATGCTGGAGAGGATGTGGAGAAAAAGGAACACTCGCTCACTGTTGGTGGATTGCAAATCGGTGTAACCACTATGGAAAGCAGTGTGGAGTACTCTTTAAAAACTAAAAATGAATCTACCATATGATCCCGTTATACCACTCCTTGGCATATATCCAACATTCTACTGCAGAAATACTTGTACATCCATGTTTGTTGCTGCTCTTTTCATGAGAGCTAAGAAATGGAAACAACCTAAATGTCCCTCAACTGATGAATCAATAATGAAGTCTGGTCCATTTACACAATGGAGTTCTACACAACAGTAAAGAAAGATGAAATTTACAGACAAGCACACCAGTCCCCACTCATCAAAGAAGCCTCTTTTGCCACAGATGGAGACTATTACAGAGTTCCACAACGAATTACACTCTGAGAATAAGCGTCTGAGAGATGCCCAGCAACCCTAAGTGACGCATGTACAGTGGAATCTCTACACACAAAGCACACAGAACACAGTGGAATAAGGAGAAGAGAGAACACTAATACATCCCTCAACCCTCAACAGTGAAGCTTCCTCCTATAACAGAGGGCAATTAACTCCAAAAGCCACAAATGGCCAAAGTGTGGAGAATAGGAGACTGTAGGATGTATGCCCCTAGATAGGACTCCTATATTAAACCTCACCCACCCAGGGCTCAGGGACCACTGTGTAAGTGGGGGCAGGAAAATTGTAAGAGCCAGGGATGGTGCAAGACCACAAGGAAACAGTCTTCCACGCTTCTGGGAACTTGTTCACATGAATTTACAATGGTGACAGTGTTCACAAGACCCATGCAAACTCAATCAGACAAAACTCCAGCATAGAACTGGGAAAACGGGCATGAGGCCCCAACCATAACCAAGGAACTATTTGCAACTGATCACTGTTGGGTGATGGAGAGTGGATTGTCTTTAAAGGAGTGACGCTAGAGAGGCTGACCAGGTTCCAGTGGATGAACTCACACCGAGGGACATCTGGGTACACAAACTTGACTTGATAGACCTCAACATATATGACAGAATGCATGAAATCCTGTGGGCAAGCTATGGGGGTTACAGATGGGGGAGAGGGTCTAAGTATGATTAAGATGTATTATATGAAATGCACAAAAAATCAATAAAATATACATTGGAAAAAAAAAGGGAGGGCCTGGAATCAGTCCTCAGCACTGCATAAACTGGGCATAATGGCACATGCCTGTAATCCCAGGACTCAGGAGGTAGAGGCAGGAGGATTAGAAGTTCAAGGTCATCTGCAGCTACAAAATCTGTTAGAGGTCAGCCTAGGATACATGAGAGCTTGTCAAAAAAAAAAGGAGGTCTGGAGAGATAGCTCAGCTGTTAAGAGCACTGGCTGCTCTTGCAAAGGACCCAGGTTTAGTCCCTAGCATTTACACACATGCATGCAAAACACTCATAAAATTTTTTAAATGTTTAAAATATATTAAAAAGAATAAAGAAAGCCTACAACATTTATTATCTGAAAAAATATGACAACCCTTGCAGTAGAATATAAACTCAATGAAGGCAAGGGATATGTATGTGCATGTGTGTAATGTGTGTGTTCCACCTTTTATCTTCCTCGATGCCTAGAAGAGTCCTTGAAATATAGAAATGCTCAATAAATATGCATTCAGTGAATAAATAAGTGAATGAATGAATGACTCATGAATTAATGAATGAATGCGTTTTCATGATCACCCAGTGAAGTAGATACTATGATCACTTATCATTTCTGAGAAGGAAACTGAGGCTCACATTGACCCAATGACTTGCCAGAGTCTCAGTGCTAGCAAGTATCTGAGCTGTAATTCCAAGTAGGCACTTTGAAACTTAAAATTCAGGGTTTTTAAGCATAATAAAAAAGACTGGTCCCCTAAACTGAGAAGCTGGGGTTGAGTATCCTAATATCCTAGAGTTGTGTTAGTCAGTCATCTCTTACTATTACAAAAATATCTAATATATATGTGGGAAAAGGTTTACTTTGGCCCAGAGTTTAAGAGTTTCAGTCCACGGTCACTTGGCCCCATCACTGTGGGTGTGGCAACACAGACCATCACAGTGGAAAGGGGCTGACAGAGCAAAGATGTTCACCTCATAGTGGTCAGGTAGCAAAGAGAAAGAGAAGACAAGGTCCAAGACAAGATCTACCCTCAAGAGCACATCCCTAGTGACACGCTTCCTCCATCTAGGCTCTCCCTCCTCCAGTTTCCACCATGACCCAGTAGCTCCATTCAGCTAGAAATCAATGGATGGATCCCTATAAGATAAGAGCCCCCATGATCCAACCACCTCTGCACACCTGAGACTTTCAGAGACATTCCAGATCCATATGACACTCTCCAACTGCCCTGTCATTGATTGGAGTACTTGATAAAATTCATATTGCAAGGCCCTCTTCACTTGGGATTCAGATTCCATAAAGCAGGAGGGCTCCCGAAGTCTGAAAAAGAAAAGGAGGGGAAATAGGTTGCTACTAGGGATAAAGAACTCTGGGGAGAAGAGGAAAAGGGCAGGATGTGAAACACGGCAGACCATGTAGATCAGCTGCTGAGATCACTGAAGAGCTCTGGATCACACCAGCTCAGCCTGAAAGTGAATGTATGTCAAGACAAAAAGTTTTGATGCTTGTGATTAGCATTTCAATATGGTATTAGAGATGTGGAAGACAATGACTACTACAGAAACTGAGGAAGAAACATACAAACATATATATGTCAACAAAATAGCATATTTGGCTATGAATCAATGGATGGATCCCCATGATGCTCTTTGTCCTAGAGAGGGTGCTGTACTGGTGACCACTCTGTTGAGAGTTGGTTGTAACAACTTATTCTGTATGGAAAATAAGACTTAGTACAATTGTCTTATAATATGTAAGACCTTGGAAAGGAAAAGCTGGCATAGAACTTGATATTAAGAAATTAACTGAAAACCTAGCCAAATGCACATAGCTGGAGAGGTCATAAATCTTAGAGGAAAAGCAAGACTGTCACATCCCTATGTGCACAATATGGACCCTTAAATTTACAGACAAGTATACTAGTCGCCACCCATCAAAAAACTTCTTTTTCAACAGACAGAGATTATTACCAAGTTCTACAACTGGTAATAAACAGAGATTGTCCATGAATTGCTCTAGCGTAAGTGGCACATCTACAATGCAACCTCTACACCTAAGGTTCACAGAACATAGAACAAGGGACAGAGAGAACAGTAATGCATCTTTCAATTCTTGCCAATGAAGCTCCCTCATGCAACAGAGGATAACGGACACAAAGGGTCACAAAAGACCAAAATGTAGAGAAAAGGAGAGCGGAATGTGGGTCCTTGGACAGGACTCCTATATTAAGCTCCACCCATCCAGGGTTCAGAAACCATTGCAGAAGAGTGGGTGGAAAGATTGTAAAAGCCAGGAAGGAAGTACATGACCAAAAGAAAATAGAGTCCTAAGGCTCCTGGGACCTTACTCATATGAATCTACAGCAATGGTGTCAGCATGCACAAGACCCATGCACACTCAAGAAGACAAATATGCAGCACAGAGCTGTGGAAATGGACAACAGGTCCCAATCTTAGTCGAAGAATTATTAGCAGCTGGGTGAAGAAGAGCTGATCTTCTTAAAGGGAGGGACTCTGGATAGGCTGACTAGACCTCAGTGGATGAAATGGCACTGAGGGATGGCTGGGGACACTAACTACATGACAGACCTTAACACAAATGGCAGAATGTATGAAATCCAGGGGGTGTGTGTCTATGGATGGGCCAATGGGGAAGGGAATATAACATTGATTAAGATATTCTGTATGAAATGCACAAAAGTTCAATTAAAAAATTTTTAAAGAAATTAATTGAAAGGGCCTACAGAGATGACTGAGCAGTTAGGAGCACTGGCTGCTCTTGCAGAGGACCCAGGTTCAATTCCCAGCATCCACATGGTGGCTGACAACCATATGTAACTCCATTTCCAGAGGATCTGATGCCCTCTTCTGACCTCTGTGGACACTGTATGACACAAGTGCACTTACATACATGCAAGCAACACGTTCATACACATAAAATAAAATAAAAATAATAAAATATTTTAAAAGAACTTAACTGAGGACTCCCATACCTTGAATGAGGTAATTTGCAAGAAGCTTAGAACTTCTTAAGCTAAGTGTTATTTTTATTTATCTGCAGCTCTGCAATAAACATGATTATGAAGTTCTCTTCTTTATCTGTATGTGTGTGTATGTGTGTACTCATGTGTATGAGTACTCATGTGTGTGGATGCCGGGATGTACATGCCTTGGCATATATGTGGAGATCAGAAGACAACCTCAGGTATTAGTCCTTGCCTTAGCCTGCACTTAGGGCTATGCATGCATTTGTGTGCATATCCATCTATATGAAGGTCAGAAGTTGACACATGTGTCTTTCTCAATTGTTCTCTACTTTCTTTTACTAAGGTAGGCAAGGTATCTTGCTTTTAATGAGCCTAGAATTCGCCAATTTGCTGGTCTAGCTAGCCAACTTGCCCCAGGAGTGCCCGTGTGTTCACCTCCTCAGCACTGGGTTTACAGATAAGCTATCACATGCTCCAGGCATTTACGTTGGTTCTGGAGATCTGAACTCAGTTCTTTATCCACTGAGCCATTTTCCAAGCCCCAAGGGGTTCTATTTCAGGAGATGGTTCAGGAGATGATTTGCCCCAATATTTCTTCTTAAGCTAAATTTGATATTTTCCTTTAAAAAATGTAAGGGTCAAGAAAAAGGAGAGATTATAGTCATCCCTCTGTATTCATAGGGGATTGGTTCTAAAACCAGACACAGATGTTCAAGTTCCTTAGTTTTAAGGATAATTCAGAGATCTCAGGTGGGATAACAGGAAAGGACCTAGGCCTAGGTCTGGGTGGGGACAGTGATGAGGAGGGTCTGGTTAACTAAGCAAAATAGACATGAGCCCTGGAGTAGGACAATGTAGTTTGTCCTCAATGCAGGGGAATCAAGACACGTGGGTGGGGTCTCACTTTCAGACTAGTCTGGAGGTCTCAGATGGGATGAACAGGTGCATGAGTATTTCTATTCTATCTTGTTGATCTCTCTTATGTTCATGAGTTCTCAGACCCAGAGCCCTCTCCCACAACTGCACAGCAGGGCTAAAATTTTACCTACTCTATGTATATGCATTTGTAATACATTTTTTGCTTAATAATTATTTCTATATGGAGGTGCAGATAAAGGAGAGAATCTAAATACCATCAAACTATATTGTATGAAAATCACAAAAAAGTTAATAATAATTTTTAGAAAAGCATATGCCAATCTTCTTGTGTATTTTAAATTACTGAAGATTAATTAAAATGTCCATTACAAAGCAAAGGCTATGTAAATCAATATTCAACTGTATTATTTAGGATTTTTTAAAAATCTTTTTTCAGTATAGATTATTACAGAGTTCTACAACTGGTCACACACAGAGATTGCCTATGAACTGGCCAAGCCTAAGTGGCACATCTACAACACAACCTCTGCACCTAAGTCCCATGAAACACAGAACAAAGGATACAGAGCACACTAATGCATCTCTCAGTTCTCATCAATGAAACTCCCTCATGCAACAGAGGACCAGGGAAACAAAAGGCCACAAATGATCAAAAAGTAGAGAAAAAGAGTCTGCAGAGTGTGGGTCCGTGGGCAGGACTCCTGTATTAAACTCTAACCATCCAGAGCTCAGGAACCATTGCAGAAGAGGCGGTGGAAAGATTGTAAAAGCCAGGGAGGAGGTGCACAGTCATATGAAAATAGAGTCCTACAGGTTCCTGAGACCCTGCTCATATGAACCTACAGCAATGGTGTCAGCATGCTCAGGACCCATGCAAACTCAAGGAGACGAAACACAAGACAGAACTGTGGAAACAGGCAGCCGGCCCCAAGGTTACTTAATCGAAGAATTATTGGCAGCTGATTACTGCTGGGTAAGGAAGAGCTGCTCTTCTTAAGGGGAGAGCCTCTGAATGAGCCCACTAGACCCCAGTGGATGAACTAGTACTGAGGGATGTCTGGGGCTTGACAGAGATGGCCCTTGACGTAGATTACAGAATATATGAAATCCAGAAGGCGGGACAGGACTGTGGGAGGATGTCAGTGGGAAAAGGGAGTATGGAGATGGCTGGAATAGTCTGTGTGAAACGCACAAAAATTCAATGTTAAAAATTGTTCTAAAAAATAAATGATTTTAAAATTCACTAAAAAGGGACACATGAGGTTGGAAGGGAAAGGTGGAAGGTGGTAGAGGAAGAATCTGAAGGGAAGGAACGGGGGTTGGGTTTGGTAAAAACACATTATATGCATGTATGGAATTCTCAAACCAAAAAAAAACTAAGAAAGAAAAGGAAATCCACACATGGTCAATACAATGTAATTGTCTTCCATCTGCAGATGTGGAGAGCCTACACAGGAGTTTCTGATAGGTAATTTAACTCTCCCTCACCACTTTAAAGTTCTTCAGTCATTGGTTAGTGCTTCATGAGTACCTGGTTGGGGAGAGTGCCTGGAATGGCATCCAGGCTGAATATGACCCCCGTAGAAGACCTGCCACATTTGATAGTGAAACTACTGGCTATAAGGAGGAGGTTTGTTAAGGCTTTGGGGAAAATTTGACCAAAAGCTAGGGAATCAAAGAAAGAAGAGCCAATTTCTGAGGGGAACACAATCACACTGCACACAGAAACACACTGTGCCAGACCAAAATGAGACACACGGACAGCAAAGCTTCAGCAGTTTAGATCCAAGAAAAGGAGACACGTAAGGTGCAAAACTTTGCTCAATGAAGAGAACCTTAGTGGGAAAAAAAATCCACAATCATGAGCCACACCCCAGCTAAAAACGACTGTTTATTGTTTCCTCTTTGTGGTTTGATACTTAGATCACTAACAGATTTTAGTATTCATAGGACTGGAGAGATGGCTCAGCAGTTAAGAGCACTGGCTGTTCTCGCAGAGGACATGGGTTGGATACCCAGCACCCACATGGTTAACAACTGTCCATAACTCCAGTTCCAGGGGACTCTGACACCCTCCTCTGACCTCGCAGGCATTACATGACATGGGTGCACTTACACTATACTCACACACACAAAATGAAAACATTTTTTAAAAAATATTCAGTCAGCATAATCATAATAATTTTGGTTCAGAATCTTTTTTATGACACAGATAATATAGAGAAAGCAAAGGGAAGCTGTAAAAGAAGGAGAAGACTGGGTGAAGCACAGAGAAACACGCTTCAAATCCAATTCTCCTGTAGCATGAGCATCAAATCCAATCTGAAGTCAGTTGGTTACTCTCATGACAGACTTGCCATTATTGCACCAATGGGCTCGTCTTGCCAGTCAGCATTGTTGCATAGAGGGTCCACAGCTGAGTAAGAACTGATAACAGTTCTGCTCCTGCAGCCTCAATCTTCTGATACTAATGAAGGCTATCCTGCAGGGACAGAGCTTCTAGATCAGTTCTAGTTTGATTTCTCTATGTCCTGTAGCTTATATGCCATCTTCAGCAACAGAGTCTTACCATCTAGTTCCATCTAGTTCTGGTAAACACACAGCAGTTGGCACAGGGAAAGCGCAGAGGGAGACAGGCAACTGGGATCAAGATGAACATGTATGGGCTTTGAGGTCACACAGTGATGGATTCTGCCATTGGTCAGCTCACATGCATCCTTGGGCTGGACTTATGTCTTGCTTAGGGTTCAATCAGAGGAGCAAGACCACCAGGAGAATTGTAGATACTATTTGGACTACTATAGCAAATGCCTAAAACTGGATGGCTAATAATCAGTAGAAATTTCTCATAGTTCTGCAGTCTGAGAAGTCCAAGAATAACATTCACTGTCTGGTGATAGTTGGCTGTCTTCCTACTGTACCCTTATATGACAGAGAGGACGAGAGAGCTCTACAGTTGGGAAGAGGATATACTCTTTATAAGTACACCAGTCCCATCATAAGTTCCATTATGAATTCTAACCTTAATCACTTCCCAAAAGATCTTTTTTCTAAATACCAACACATTAGGGATTAGGTTTCAATTTAGAATTTTAAGGGAGGCTAAAGTGGGAGGATTGCAAGTTGAAGGCCATGACGAGACTTTGTATGAAAGAAATAATAAATTTGGGAGTATACATTATATATATTTAAGTTGTTTTTCTTAAGAGATTGGTCACAAAGTTCTAGAGAGATGGCTCAATGGACAATAGCACTTGCATAAACATAAAGACCTGAATTTAATCTGCAGCACCCACATGAAAGCTAGATGTAGCTGCCAATGCACGTCTAACCCCAGCTCTGTGGTAAGAGGAAACCAGAGGGTCACAGAGGCTTGCTGGTCAACAGTCTAGCCAAAACGGCAAGTTCCAGGTTCAATGAAAGATGTGTCTCAAGGTAATCAGAGGATGACAGAGAACATCTGATGTTCTCCTCTGGCCTCCAAACACTCAAGAACGGATGTATGCACACACACACACACACACACACACACACACACACACACACATACACATACACACACACACACACACACACATGCACATACAATATCCACACACAGGAGAAGAGGAGGAGACAGAAGGGAGAGGGAGAGTTTGGTCACAGAGACGACTTTATGCACTTGTGGGAATGGGCTAAACGGCCTCTGAAAGGTTGTCCTCTTTGATCTAGAGCTGAAGCTTGAAGTCCACCAGCAGGTGGTTAAGAGGGGAAGATGGGCATAAAGTAGGAAAATTAAGAACAAGGTGGAATCCCAAAGCCCTTTTCAGTTCTTACTGGCCCTCATTTTGATAACCTCACCCTGGGGATAAATGCTGCACCTTCCTGGAGAGGAGCACTCTTGAAGAGAATGGAGAGCATGGGAGTAGTTGCAGACCACGGAGCTGACTCACACCTGGGAGATGAGTAGGGATTAATGTATGAGCAGATGCTCTGCAGGCAACGTGGAGGAAAGATGATTCTGGGAAATGTAGTTCAGTCTGGGTGGTTGAGCCATCAAAGTCTTAGCGTCTCGGAAGGTTTTGTTGTTGTTGTGCTGCTGCTGCTGCTGTTGTTGTTGAAATTTTGATGCAAAGAGGGAAATTGAGTTGTGGTTTCTTTATGAAAAATAATTACAATAACTGTTAAAGAAACTGGGGTGTATGTGGGTGCGTCTCCATCTCCAGCATGGCTGTTGTGCTCCAGCCATGCCAGAGAATGGAGAACGATGGAACGGGACCTCAGGTGGCTCAGAGTGCGGCGGGAGGAGTTCCCTCCCGGGAGACTACGTCGGTGGGTAGTTCGGTTATTAGAGCCAATGCAGGGGCTTATATAGGGAAGCCTCTCTGACCGTTACAGAAGGCGGGAAAGGTGGGGTGTTGGGGTAAAGGCAGGAAGGTTGTGGAAGTTCAGGAATGAGGAAACGAAACCCAAAAACCTGGTTCTGGTCTGGGCTGGGGGAAAGGAAGATTCATATCACATCAGGCAGAGCAGGTCAGACACCTGCCATCCCTTTAGGGTATCTGCAGTTGCTTGGCTTGCTCAATAACCAGATCCCCACAGGTGTAGGTGGTGCTGGGAATTGAACTTAGTGACTCACACATGCTAGACAAGTATATTACAACTGAGCTATATTCCCAGCCCAGAAATTCAGATAAAATACTTATAAACACATACGAAGGATTTTATTTAACTCATTAATTGGACAAAGAATCAGGCTCAAAGAAAAGAAAAGGAGAGAGAGAGAGAGAGAGAGAGAGAATGCACCATCAGGATTCCTGAAATAAATTTGTTTAATGGAAGCAAAACTGATCAATATCCACAGTCTGATAATCAGTTGCTTTCTACTAGAGGTAGTTTATTTGTATTTCTATAGACAAGAATCATTTGCATTATTATTAGTTTCCTGCAACTTGCAGAGCTGTAAATTTACAAGTAGCAAAGTCAAGGTACAGAGAAGCAAAGTAAATCACTGAAGGTCACCTAGAACATCTGAGCAGGGATTCAAACCTGGATGGCTGTCTGGCCTCCAGGCTTAAATATTCTGCCCTATAGTGACAGGGGTATGTTGGCGGGGCAATTAATTTTATTAAATACCTTTAAAATTCCTGGCCAACATTAAAAAGCATGGCCATGGAGCTGGGGAAGTGGCTCAGTCATTAACGTGCTTGCCATACAAACATGAAAACCTGAGTTCAGTCCTCAGAAGTCATGTAATAAAACCAGGCATGGTGATACAAATTTGTAATCCCAGCACTGGGAAGGCAGAAACAGGCATATCCCCAGGGCGCCCTCATCAGGCCACCCTGCACTGCAAGCTCTAGGCCAGATGAGGAATTATACCCAAGGTTGACCTGTGGTCTACACATGCATATGTATACACATAAGTGCACCTGTATGAACATGCACACACGTGAGTGTGTACACACACATATACATACATACATCATACATACATATGCCCACTCTTCATTTTATTATTGGTTTCAGTTCTCCTTAGACAGCCATATTTTCCCAGCTCCTATTTCTGGCTGGAGGCAGAATGAGCTGGCTCTGGTTTGTGGTTTGAATAACAGTCCATGTTTTGAGGCTTGATTGCCCCCTGCCAGTGCTACTAGGAGGTGGCAGAAGCTTTAGAGAATGAGGCTACTGGAAAGAATGCCCCGGCAATGCCCCTGAAGGAGATATTGGGACCCAGTCCCTCCTCTTCCCTCGAATTTGCTTCCTGACTGCTTTGAGGTGAGCAGCTTCCTCTGCCATGCATTCTTGAATGAGGTCATGCCTCACCACAGAGCTAAAACAATGCGGCCAAACAACGACGGGCTGAAACCTCATGAACCAAAATACTCCTTCTTCCTTCGACCTTGCTTTCCTTGGGTATTTTGTCCCAGGGATGGGAAGTTGGCTCATAAAATTCCCATCCCCTATCCCCATCTCTGCCTGACTCCCAGCCCCCATCTGGCCAACAAGTGGTCTCGATTTTCTTTTTTGGTGTTTTTTCTCAGTATGATATTTTATTAAAATTTTGCGATTTTCATGCAACCTATTTTTATTGTATTCAGATCTCCCCCTCATCCTCACCTTTCCTTACAAGTCCCACCTAATTTAATGTACTCTATTATATGTGTAATATATATAATAAAGCCTATAGAGTCTAATTTGTGGCCCCAAATGTCCTACAGTATGAACCTGGAACCTGCTTATCCTACATTCCCATCCTTGAAAGAGACTGATACCCAGGAGTCATCAGATGCCAAACAGGTAGGGTCAGAGTTTCTAACCCACTTCCCCATGTCTAGGAGTCTGTCTGCTTTGAGCTTGTATGAGACTTGTGCATGCTGTCACCATTGCTCTGAATTCATATGAGTAACAGATCAGCTATTTGGAAAACTGTTCCCTGAGGTCATCCACCACCTCTGGCTCTTACCATCATTCCTCCTCTTCCATAAGGCTCGTTGGGTTTTTCTTGCTTACAGGCAGGTGAGCTGAATTCCTGGGGACAATACAAAGGGTTTTCAAGGCTTTAAGATGAGAAAGGATGAGGAGAGAGAGAAATTGGAGAGGATGAAAAAGAGAAGTCAGATGAAGAGACCCAAGGCCGTGTTAGGGAGAAATACGGTGGGCAAACCCCATGTGTCACAGGGAATCTGTCAGATTCTGCTGAGGATACTCAGTGACCTCTGTCCTCCCACACACATAACATCTCCTTTAAACATACTGTTTTGTTAATGTCTAGTTTTATCTCTGTTTCTGTGATAAAATACCCTGACAAAAACGTAGCATAGTGGAAAAAAGTTTATTTGGCTCACACTTCCAGTTCACCATCCATCATTTCAGGGAAATAAAGGCAGGAGCTCAGGCAGTGAGTCACGTCACATCCACACCAGCAGTCAAGAACAAAAGAGGATAAATGAACTCTGACTTGAGTGGAGCTAGCTTCCTTCCCTCTGAAACAGTTTAGAGCCCAAACCAGGAAATGGTACCTCTCACCTTCGAAGTAGGTCTTCTCTAGACAATTCTTCCTCTGAAATGCTTTCCCAGGTGATTCTAGGCTGTCAAGTTGACAGTTAAAACTTACCACTGCACTGAACATCCTGACATTTGGGCTATCGGAGGAGTCCAGAGAATAGAAACTCCACTAGAAAAAACAGAAAAATCTAGACTCCTTGCTTTATGGCGCTGAGGTGAAGATCTGTGAGATTAAGCATGGTCATTTTCCTGTATCCATGGATTCTGTATTCAGAGATTCAACCAACACGAATTGAAACTATTCCAAAAATACAAGACTGTGATGAACATAGAAATACTCCTTGTCGTTATTCTCTAAACTAGACCAGTTATCAACTATTTGCATAGCACTGACATTGTACAAGTATGACAAGCTATGTAGAGGTGTGCTAAGCTATGCAGAGGTGTGCTAAGCTATGTAGAGTTGTGCTAAGCTATGTAGAGGTATGCATGCTAAGCTATGTAGAAATGAGCTAAGTGCAAGAAAGGGTGACTATAGGATTGGAGTTAGGATCCACAGACTCCATATAAAAGCAAGGTGTGCGTGTCAGGCTAACCATGATCCCACAGCACAAGAGGCAGAGACAGGGGATCTCTGGAACAAGCTGGCTGGCCAGATTGGCTGAAACAATGAGCTAGGGTTCACTGAGACATAAGAGGAAAGTGATCAAGAAAGACGCCAACATCAGCCTCAGGCTTCCACATGCACATACTCATGCGCACATGCACTTACACACATACAAACATGCAAACACATGCATGCAGAAAAGGAAAGAAAGGAAAACAGAGGTAGAGAACAGATGCAGGTGAACACAAGGAGAGGCTGAGGCAGACAGGAGATGGAGGAAGGGAAGAATTTCGAGGATGTTGTATGAGAACAGGAAGTCAGAGGAAATTTCCTTGTAGCCTGGGTTCCAGAGGCACCATTTGAGTAGAACCTGCTTCTGTGAGTACCCAGCATAAGGCTGAGTCCAGGACCCATGTTCAACATTGATTTGCACTTCAACAATGCAAAGGGGATGGGCCAGGGAGATGGACCAGTCAGTAAATTGTTAAGAATGGTCAAAGATAAGAACTAGCCAAGGGTAAAGAAAGCCACCATTATCAGCGGCCTCCAAGGACAGGAAACTAGCATCTAAGGAATAGAATTGAAGAAACATTTGTCTTTGAAAATTTTCAACGTCTTTTCGATTTTGAACTACATGGAAATGTTGCCAACTCAAACATTAAGATAGACATTTTTTTTTTTTTTTTTTTTTGCAAATTTGGCCAGATTGGTAATAGTTAAAAAGATTTTCAAGCAAAATACATTTCCTTCTTTGAAAGCACTGTAAAAGTCTGTTTTCTTTCTTGGAGTTAAAAAAAAAAAAAAAAAAAATGGAAGGCCACTGTTTGCTTCTTTACCGGCTCTAGAAGCGACTGGTTGAAAGTCTGGCCCTCTCCCAGGCCTGACTGAGGGCTGCTGCATGCAACCATTCCAGCTGAAAACTCTACAGCCCTGCGGACTGCCAGTCCCATTAGCTGTAATGTGAATGGGTTGTTCAGTACCCAACCCACTCAACCTTATAAGTGACACTCTCCTCCTCCCACAGTCCTGCCTGCTCCAAGGTTATAAAAAGATCATCAGATTCAAAATCCAAAACAGCTTCCTCCAGAAGCCTCTTTTTGTTCATCTAAAGAGGTTACATGAGTATTGTTTGTTGGTCTTCAAGCATGGAGGAAGAAAGCCAGGCCTCCTGTACATGAGCTCTCCCCTGGCCCAGCACTTGATTCCTGGCCCATGCTAACACTCCCTTACAGTGAACTGATGCAGCCCACAGCAGCTACTGCTAAGCTGATGGCTTGTTGGCCTGCCCTGGGATTCTGTCTCAGGAGTGTGTTCAGGTGCCTTTCTGACCACTAAGGACGTAAGGTTATGGTTATGAGCCAGAAAGCAGCTTCCTCTCAGAAGCAAGTAACAGACAAGACACTGTGCGTCTTCCTTGTCTCCTACCTCAGTATAGAAGCCTCCCAGATCAGATGCACCCTGACTTCAGACTTGTCTCCAAAGAATATTCCTCTTCCTCCAGGTATCACAGTACCTGCAACCCCATCATGAGATTTCTGGAAACTTCAGGAGGTGAGTGGGGCCTAGTTGAAGGAAGTAAGATCCTTTCAAGGTCGAACCTGATCCCACATTCATTCCTCACCTTCTGTTTCCTGTCAGCCATGAATTGAGCAGTCTCTCCAAGGACACACTCCTGTCATCATGTCCTGCCTCACCATGGGCCCAGAATCAACAAAGCCAAACACTGTGGACTGAACTATCTGAAACCAAGAGACAGAAGAAATCCTTTATTCTCTGAAATTTTTCATTTCAGGTATTTTGTCACAGTGATGAGAAAAGTTACCAACAAAGGCAGACTTTTACATGGTGGTCCCCAATGAATCATGTGCTTCGGTCTACACTTGTTTTCTTGTTGTTATATGTGTGAGTGTGTGTGTGTGTGTGTGTGTACACACACTTATGTGTGAAGGTGGAATTGTCAGAATACAAGCTCAGGTGTCCATCCTTGCTTTCTACCTGGTATAAGTCAGGGTCACTTTTGTTGTTTTTCTGCTGCATATACCAAACTAAATGGCCTTTGACCTCCCAGGAAGTCTCCTGTCTCTGTTTCCCATCTCCTCTAGGGGTGCTCAGCATACAGGGGCTCATGCTGCACATCTGGCTTTATTCATGAGTTCAAACTCAAGTCCTCATGTTTCTGGGGCAAGGGCCCATTAAGCCTTCTCCTTCAGTTATGGACTGAACGTTGGTGTGGCAGGGGTAAGCACTGATTCACTAGTACTTCGAGCTGCCACATGGTGATAAAATGGACCCCAGATTAAGAAAAGTATATTGGCATCTGGAAGTCAGGCCATGGCGCTCCACCACAGTCAAGGCTAGAAGGTCGTGGTGAAAGGTTCTGTAAGTGCTGTCGGTGGTGAAATATGCGGCTAATAACATTCGGAATGAATATGGCTGCTAAGGAAAGAAGGTTTTGAATTGTGGGTTTGTGTTATCAATTATGGCAGATTCAATTTCAGCACCATAATAACATTCACAGTTCCTGGACCATTCCATCTTGGGATGACATAATGTGCAAAATATGAGCACATATACCCACAGAGAGAGACATACACGCATACATAAATACACAGAGACATACACGCACAGGTATATATAATACATATATATATATAATACATATATATTATATATATATATATATATGGACACACAAACACATACACACAACACACACATACTGTTATGTAGCAATTTCCTCTAAGATGAAACCTTCCATCTTGGAGGGAAACTGAGTAAACAACAGGATGTTTTCAGGGAAGCTAAAATGGTCCATTGCACAGAGACCGCTCTTTAAGATCAGGAGGTGAACAATTCAATAGCTTCAGGAAGTCCCTGAAATTGGCCAGGGTCACTAGGCCCCTCCTTCTCTGAGCATATATAAGCCCTGCCTAAGGAGGCTCAGAACAACTGAGCTGCCTGGAAAAGACTAATCTGTAGAGCGGTCTGCAAGCTGTGCAATGGGCTTCAGGTATGATGCTTTCCTAAGTCCATGCTGGTGCTTTGGTGCTGTCACTGTCTGTGTCCTCTCACTTCTGCTCCCATAAATAACACCAATGAAACTCACTGGTTCACCAAGTTGGACTTTGGGGGTGTCCTCGCTTTGGTCTGTCTTTGGTTCCCTATCTGGAGTGAGTAGAAGCTTTGGTTCACATCTCCCCAGAAATAGTTTCACACAACACACACACACACACACACACACACACACACACACACACACACACTCCATCTCCTCATCCTTCACATTTCAAGATCAACATCTCCACTGAAGGCCTTCCGGATTCCCAGTCATGTATCCCACATCTCCATGGTCTCCCCAAGTCACAGTAGATTCGTTGGCTGTCTCCTAGAATCCAACCTCCAGCCCTTTCATCCCTCTATAACAGAACCTGACTTTGCCAGGTACTCACACCTCCTGTCTGCTCAGAAACAATGAAAATACAATTTCAGCTCCAAAAGGAGCTTAATTAAACCTAACTAATCAGAATAAGGCATTCCTTTGGTAACTATTATTGGTTCAAGAAAGATCATGTGATCTAAATTAGCCAATAAGATTGGAAGGAAGAGATAACGGCCTAGGAATTGTAGGGAGATTTTTAGCTTCTCCTTGCTGGTGAATAATAAAACATGGAGCCTCATGTTTTATTATGCCATAATAAAACATGGCAACCTCAGTTGCCATGAAGGTTATCTTGTACCCACAAGGAGAACCAGGCTGAGGGCTACCTCAGGAAGACAATGAAGATAGATGGGAAGAATCTGGGCCCTCTTGGCACCATGGAATTGCTTAACAGGCACCCAGCTCTGTGGCTAAACCATTCCTAAGCAAGTTTTTAATCAAGAGTCTCTGCCAGTGCAGCTAAACATATTCTATTGACTGCATCTATCTTTATTTCCTTCACGCTATTATTATTTGTTTCGTATCTTGGTGCTGCCAAGTCTTCCCACTACATCGTACCCCTTGATATCAGAGAAGTCAGATTCAACATAAATAGCTTACAGTAGGAATTCAAAGTTATTTGTAAATGAGGGGCTGAGAAGGGGCTCGGTGTGTAAGAGTGCTTGCTGTGCAAGAATGAGAACCTGAGTTCAAGTCTCCAGAACCCATGTAAAATATCAGGCATGCCTGAGCATTCTTGGGACCCCAGCACTGAGGAATGAAGATAGGCAGATTTGGAGAACTGGCTGTTCAGCCAACCTAGATAAATGGCAAGCTTCTAGTTCAGAGAAAGAACCTGTCTCAAAGAGTGAGATGAGGAGCAACAGTCCTGATGTTCTCCTCTGGCCTCCACATGTACACATAAAGGCACACACCCACAAATTGACATGCATGCACCACTCACTACATACACACCACACACGATACATACACACGTACCACACACACATGCACCACATACCATACACATACATAGACACATATAAATGAATAGATAATTTCGTGTATGTTTTGGAAATGTGAGAGAAGAGCATAGCCTTCCACCGACACTGGGACGCACAGCTCCCCCAACCCAGCTGCTTCAGCCTCTGTGGAGGACAGTCGCTGTGAGCCTCCACAGCTACTGCCAGCTCTAACCACATGACAGAGTTTGGGGCCTACCATCCACCTTGGCAGCTGAGAAAACAGCAGAAGCAGGATAATCACTTTCATCTTCCCTCTCTTCTTCTCCCACACAGCAGGCCATAAAAGAATTCTCTGACCCTCTTCTGAAGTATAGCATAAGACCCTCATTCTAAAGGTGCCTCCTGAATTGATCAAAGGAAAGGAATGTCCTTATTGCTGAAGATATTGGGACTCAGAGAAGAGCAGTTTGCTGCCGTTAGACCACAGCCCCTTCATACTTCTGTATGACTCTCCCCTATTCATCAGATCAAAGCAGAAACATACACAAGTCTCCTGTTACTGGTTTTGGACCCTCAGTCATGAACCTGGAAGTGGGTAAGAAAGTAAGTATCCTCTGCTCCACGCATGTTTTATTTGTCCATAAATGAAGTTGTTCAAATGCGAGAGAGAGGTATAAATAAGTGTGTCATGCATGTAAAAGCATTAGTCATGTGGGTGGCAGTCAATTGTAATTTAGAAGTCGCCATTATGCAGATAAGCCTTGATGCAGTTTTGCACAAATCGGTTCTGATACACAGAGCTCTCGTTCTTCAGGCCAGAGCTAACAGCCCGTATGACCCCAGAACAGAGCATCTGCCATCAGAATAATCTTCCCAACTATCCTAGCTATATTCTTCTGTATAACAAATTACCCCCACATTTAACCAATGTACTTCAAACATCTAATTAGAAAACGTTCATTATTTCACTGTTTTGCAAGGTCAGGAATATGGAGAGGGTTAACTTTACGGTTCAAGTTCAAGATCTCTCCTGCAAGCCATAGGTTGCAAATCCTCCTGAAGGACTGGGAGATCCAAGTTCAATTACACAGCTGTTGGCAGGAGCCTGAGATAAATCACCAAATGGGTCTCTCTAGATGACTTCTCACTAGAGAAGTAGGTCCCCACAGAGAACCACTATCTGTTGATCCCCCCAGAGACAATGAATCAGGAAAGAAAAAGCACATGCATCCAAGACAGAGGCAGAGACTTTGAGTACCTAACCTTGGAAATGCTGCCCCTTTCGGCCCTGTTTTCTTCATCAGGAGATAGGCACTGCTTTTGGTTTGGATATGAGGTGTCCCTGCAGAAGAATCGGGTACTGAAGACTTTGTCTCCAGCTGTGCCACTCTTTTGGAATGTTCTGAAACTTTAGGAGGTATGACTTACCTGAAGAAAGTCACTGGGAGTGGGTCCTTGGAGTTACATCTTATCCCACCTGCCCTTCTCTGCTTCCTGTCTGCCATGAGAAGCTTCTGCCACATGCTCACCATGAATGTGTTCTTCCTAGGACTCAATGTCCCAGAATCAGTGAGGCCAAGGACTGTGCACTGAAATCATAAGCCAAAATAAGTCTTTCTTTCTTTTAAGTTGGCTCTGTCAGGTAATTTGACATCATAATATAAAAAATAAGCCCAGAGGACAGTCAGGAGGAGGGACTTAAGCTCCATGTCTTGAAGGGCAGAATACAAAAGAATTCTTGGGCATATTTACAAAAGCACACTAACATGGAATCCTTCCTTTCCCCCACTGAGTGCTTTTCTTCTAGGGCTAAAGAGATAGCTCAGTGGTTAGGAGCATTTGCTGCACAATTATGAGGCCTAGAGGTCATATCCTAGCACCCATGTAACAAGCCAGGCATCCATGAACATCTGTAACCCCCAACTAGGAGGGAGATGTAGACAAGAAGATGTGTGGGGCTTGGTGGCTTCCGGGCTAGCTGAGAAAACACAAGCCCTAGGTTCAGGGAGCAACCCTGCCACAAAAGAACAGGCAAAGCTTGATAAAGGAAGACGCCCATGTACTCTCTTCTAGACTCCATGTACACAAACAGGTGCCTGCACCTTCACATACACATGCTTATATTCACATACACAACATACAATAAAATAAATAAATCTTTAAAAAAAATAAAAGGCCAAAATACTACTGAAAATACACATACAACATATATACAAAAACATGTATACAGCTGATGGTTACACAGCAAACAAGAGTGCTAGGAGTAGAAACTTCTCTTTGAGTTCTTGGTCAAAGTAGTCCAAGAAACTCCCACATATAACAAAGGCTGTTGCCACGATCCTTGATTGCCTCCCAGAACTTGAAGGTAAGACCCTGTTGCTGAAGACAGGTTATACTTTGGACACAGGACTTGGAGCAATTGAGCTGGAACCAACCCAGAAGCCTCCTCCCAAAAGACTAACATTCATGATATCAGAGGATACTATGCAAGCTACTATGCAAGGGAGAAAAACCAATGATCCTACCCAGCTATAAAGCCTAATAAACAACGACTGGCCCAGCAAACTATCACTATTGGTGCAGTACTGGCGCCTTTATTTTGAGAATAATCAACAGTTGTCTAATTGGAATTAAGGCTCACTCAATGGAAGGAAATTTATATGTGGTACTGAAAACATAGCCAAATACACAACGCTGGAGGGGTCATAGATCCTAGAGAAATCCTACTTTTCCACATCCCGAGACCGATATACTTTCTTACAGTATGCTAAATACGCATCCTCAGCTTTGCAGACAAGTGTACCTCTCACCACCAAGAAGCTTCTTTTTGCTACAGATGGAGACTATTAGAGTTCCACAACTGGTCAAATGCAGAGAATAAGTATTTATGAGACACTCATCCATAAATGGTGCATTTTCAATGCCACCTCTACTCATAAGATGAATACATCTCTCAACTCTCACCAGAAAAGTTTTCTTTTGCAGCAGATGGTGATTAACACAGAAACCCACATCTAGCCAATGTGCAGACAACAAGAGGCTGCACAGTGTTTATTTTTGAATAGGACACCTATTCAAACCTCTATTTCTCAAGGCTCAGGGATCATTGCAGAAGAGGGGGGCGGAAAGATTGTAAGAGCCAGAGGTGATAGATGACCACAAGGAAACAGAATCTTCCAGACAGCTGGTCATTTACTCATATGAACTCATAGCAATGGTCACAGCATGCACAAGTCCCATGTAAGCTCAAACCAGACAAATCCCAGCATAGACATGGGGAAGTGGGTAAGAAATCCCAACCCAACCTAAGGAATTTTTGGCAATTGATGGCTACTGGGAAGGGAAAAGATAATCTCTTACAGGAATGGGACTCTTGGTAGATTAACCAGTCTTCAGTGGGTAGATAGACCTACACAAACATTTTTTAAAGTGAAAGGCATCATATGGGAAGTATTGTGAGTTCTTCTCTTTCTTCTTCTCCTTCATCATCTACATCACTCTGAACACAAGAGAGCACCTGTGTTACTTGCTGTTGTTTTCTGGTATGTGTCAAGCTCAGAATAAGTGTTAACCACCTTACTTGCATTTAATACACATACTGATACTATTAAGCAGGTACTGTTATTCCTATTAGTTGAGAAAACTGTGTCTTGGATAGGTAAGTGACTTAGTCAATGCTAAACAGCTAATAAACACAAAGACCAGAATTTGAGCCCAGACCTAATAGGATGCTGTTAGCCACTAATCTACACTGCCTCCAGTTGGTCAGTAAAGGAAGTTCTACCTATCCTGGAAATAAGTTCTACCTATCCCCAAACCAGTATTATAGCAAGGGGAAGATAGTTGCTTTAAACTTGAAGTCAAGGGCTGCTGAGATAGCTCAGTGGTTAAATCCCTTGCCGTATAAGTATGAGAACCAGATTTCAGATGACCAGAAGTATCTGAAGAAACCATGTAAATGCTGGGCAGATGTGACAGCCAGCCTGTAATTCCAGGCTCAGAAGGCTGAGATGAGATTTCCAGAGTAAGCTGACTAGCAAGCCACATTCGTGAACTCTCCATTTTTTTTTAACTCTGGATTTGATTGAGAGACCTTGCCTCAACTAATATGGTGGAATAAATAGGGATTGAGGATGCTTCACAACATCAACCTCGGGCTTCCACACATGCACACACACGCGCACATGCACCCCCATACATGTATGTACGCACACAAGTAAGCAGGCTCACCGTACACACACTTATAAAAAAATGGAAATGGAGGGTCTGGAGAGATAGCTCAGTGGTTTAGAGCACTGGCTGCACTTGCACAGGACCTGGGTTCTGTTCCCAGCACCCACATGGCAGATAGCTATCTGAAGCTCGGGTTCCAAGGGATCTGACACCCTCTTTTGACCTCCTTGACATTGCACACATGTGGTGCACTTCCATACATACAAGAAAAACACATAAAATAAAAACAAGTCAATAAATTAAATTTTTATTTTAAAAAGGCCAAAAATACTTGAAATCAGCATCAAGGAAATTTCAAATTAGAGGGCAGAAAGGGGGTACTGCAGTAGGCACAGTAGGCACAGCCTACTCAAGAAGAGAGCTAGGGAAACGAGACATTCAAGCGCATCCTAAATGCATGCAAATATATGCAAATATATACAAATGTATGTAAGTGGTTGTGCCAACCTCTATATATGACCATGCCCTGAAAAGCAAAGAGGGGGTTCAGGAGGCAACTCTCCGAGCCGCTCTTGACCTTCTTTGGTATAAGGAGCATCACTAGGCAAAAGGGAAAAGCACCTATATAAATGACTAAGAAGAGTTGTGGCTGGGGTAACATCCAGACTTTTGCAGGTACTCTGAGAGCAGGGAGGGCTGGCTTTCCTAGCTCCCAACAAGCTGACAGATTCAATAACTTAGCAAAAACCAATAAAGAAAACTCCTGTTTGCAAACAACTGCCTGTGTTCTTGTGCCAAAGGTAAGTTAGCAAAAACTGAATTTGAAACCTAGACTTCCAGTGTCATCATTCCCAAGCTTAGGACTGCTTTAGACTTAACAAGTGTCCTGCTTAAAGTGCACTTTGCAGCCCCCACCAGCCTCTGAGCCAGTGCTTGAGTGTGGGAGTCAGTTATACTGGAAATCTGCACTTTTCAAAACACATCCCACGTGATCTGAGTCAGAAGTCCATGGATTGCTTTTTGAGAAAATGCCTCTTTTCCAGATGACTTGAGTTCAGTTTCTAGCACCCACTCCAGGCAGCTTACAACCACCTGTAACTCCAGCTCCGAGAGATTTGAGGCCCTTTTCTGACCTCTGTTGGCGCGCGCACACACACACACACACACACACACACACACACACACACACACACAAATAAAAATACATCAAAAATAAGAGGTAGGTATGTGGCTCACACTTTTAATCCCAGCATCTGGGAGACTGAGGCAAGAGGATCACCTAACTTTGAGGCTATCCTGGGCTATAGAGTGAGATCCAGTCTCAAAGAAAACAAATGACTGGTTATGAAGACTAAACACAATAATTCACTCCAAGGGCTTAGCACAATGTCTGACACAGAAAAATGCTCAGAAAATATTTGATATTATGATGATCATTCCCTAATCGACGGGGGACCCTTCCCCTCGCCTCGTACCTAGAATGGTTTAGAAAACACAGACTTGAGCAAGCCATCACCTTCCCATCTCACTGACTCCATCCCCTAGACTTCAGAGCATGCAGTCCCTTCCTTCCTTTATCCTTCCTTCGCTTTAAGGATCTCAAATTCTAGAATAGTGAGTGCATTCAGGGTGACTAAGCCAACAGTTCTGAGTTAATTCCTCCAATCCATATTAGCCAATAATGGACTTATTTTTATCACTGTCAGACTCCTGGGTCTATCAGTTTCTCAACACGCAAAGAAAAGGGGGGACCATTTGCCTAGCACCCCATGACTGAAGGTGGGCTTCTGGATGTCTGTTCTTATCCCAGGTGGCTAAATTCTTTCGAAGTTCATCATCTAACTTGGCAGGTTCCCACTGAGGCCAATTACTCAGTCCCATTAGCCATGACACCAGACTCATGCAGTCATTTCACGGCTGTTAAGACTTCCTCTCATGCAGCATTCTTTATTTGCCTGAATTATGACTTTTTTCATCAATTCTTAATCAAGTGGGTTTCGGTGTGCAGAATAAACAGAGAATAGCCATCATAAATGATACTTCAGAAAAAGAGGCCCTGAGCTCAGCCCATTAACAATTAATAATTGGGTTTAGAAGAGGCTTTCAAAAGAACATAGTATGTGTTTATAAACAATAGCCCTTCACCACCAGCTCCGTTTGACACGGCGGAAGCAGCTGTGTGGTGCGGGCTGCAAGCCCAGCACTCTCAGGCCCTTCCTATCCATTCATTCCAGCATTCAACCCCACCACAGTCCTATTGAGGGTTGAAAAGACTGAGGTTTAGGGAGGATAAATGAAGCTGGTGCTCAAAGACACACCACCCCAAAGCACCTGACTTGGACCTTCAGTCTGACCTTCAAAGTCCTTGTGATGGTTCATCTTGACTGTCATTTTGATTGGATTAAGAAGCACCTGAGCAATTAGCAAAGCACACTTCTGGGTGTCTCTGTGAGGGTGTTTCCTGAGATGATTAATCATGAGGGTGATGGCCTAATCCCATGGCCTAATCCATAGCTTAATTTGAATAGGCCACCGGGAAACGGTGGAACTGTAGGGTGAGGACCTGGCTGGAGGAGTGAGTCACTAAGGGCATGTCCTTGTGCCTGTATTTTGCCCTGGCTCCTTCTCCATGTTTTTCTCTTCCTGTGGACCAGGATATAAGCTACTCTGCCACACCTTCCCCACCACAATGGACTAGAGGCTCTGAAACCAAACAACGTTCATGCTTCTTGTCAGGTCTCTTGTCATAGGTCTGACTGATTTAGTCTCCTCCTCTTCCATGACCTGTCTTTGCAACCCTTTTGTTGTGTGCTTCTTGAATTTGAAAACATGTCTAGACAAGCCCCAGAACCAAATGGCCTTTTTTATAGTTTTTTATGTGTATGAGGGTTTTGCCTGCGTGTAAGTGCGCCCGTTCATACAGTGCCGGTGGAGGTCAGAAGACAGTGTCAGATCCTCTGGAACTGAAGTTATAGATGGTTGTTAGATGCCATGTGGGTGCTGGGAACCAAACCCAGGTCCTCTGGGAGAGTAGCCAGTGCCCTTAACCACTGAACGATCTCTACAGTCCCCTAAATGTTTGTTTGTTTTTTTAAATGCATAAACTCATAAAATAACCCACACACTGAAACCCTGGTTCTTTCCAGCTACAGGATCCTAAGCAACTCACTGAGACTTTCTGGTCTCAGTTTCCTCACCGTGAACACAACGGTAATAATTCCTGCCCTGATGACCTTACAGTAATTAATTACCTTGGTAACTATGAGATAGCCATGAGCGGTAAAGTAACGCTCACGGGAGCCGAGGAGATGGCTCCACAGACACGAGGGCTGCTGCAAATGCATGAGGACTTGAGCATGGGTCGCAAGCACCCGTGCAAAAAGTCAGGCATGGCCTCTCATGCCTGTAAGCCCAGTGCTGGAGGTAGGGTGAGAGGGGAAACAGAAGGATCACGGGGGTTTGCTAGCTGTCAGCCTAGCAAGCTTCAGGGTCAATGAGAGACCCTGTCTCAAATGAGTAAGACACAGAGTGATACAGGAGTACACCCAATGTCCTCCTCTGGTTCTCAGACGCATGTGTACAGTCAAGATCACCCGTATGCACATGTGCACACACATACTACCACACACATGCAACATATGCACACAGTAACGCTCGTTAAAAGTGCTCTGTAATCTATAAGAAATATACAAATATTACCAGAAAAACATTTTCAAAGATAAATGGAGTCCACAGT
This sequence comes from Eospalax fontanierii, assembly GCA_035773235.1. Taxonomy (NCBI): domain Eukaryota; kingdom Metazoa; phylum Chordata; class Mammalia; order Rodentia; family Spalacidae; genus Eospalax; species Eospalax fontanierii. Next base: position 44,571,658 of record CM069546.1, on the reverse strand, counting down.
GTTCCCCACTTCCTGGTGTTCAGGCTTTCAGGTGGCTTATCTGGGACCTGTCACCTGGTAGCAGACTCCCTCCATTATCTTCACTTGTACGTTTTTTTATGATCTTTTTGAGTCTGTGTCCCTCCTGCCCCAGCTGGCCTGGAACTCACTATATAGACCAGGCTGGCCTTGATTTCAGCAAGATCCACTTGCCTCTGCCTCCCAAGTGCTGGGACTAAAGGCATGTGCCACTATCCCCGCCTGTACATTTTGATAATGCAAGCTGCCATGTTAGTGAGTGTGGCAAAACTGAAGCCTTCAGTCCATGATCATGAAAAACATCATTACCTGCTAGCAGCCATGTGAGTTGGAAAGCAGATCCTTGTCCAGGTGAGCTTGAGATCACCAAAGACTGGAGCTGGTGTGGGAAATGGGCTAGAGTGACTCCATTTTAAGTTGGACTCTATCTTAAGGCTATAAGCTAGCTTCTCCATTTTGTCAACTTTTGCTGTAAGTTTTCAGTAGCAGCCACAAGGCTATACATTAGGCAAGCCCAGGCATGTCAGGCAAGGAAGATATGCTTGGCATAAGTGGGCTTCCCTGACCAATCATAATGAGCCACTGTAATGCCTCTCCTCTCTTCAATAAAAGGCCCACACCCTTGAGGATCAGGGCTCTCAGCAAGGATCCACTGTGTTGGTGAGGTCTGAGAGTCTGAGCTTAAGCTTGAATAAGGGCTCTTTGTTTTTGCATACCCTCTGGATCCCTTGGTGGTCTTTGGGAGTCCTTCTCTGGGTACCACAGCTGGAGAGATGGCTCCGTGATTAAGAGCATGTACTGCTTTTCCAGAGGGCCTGAGTTTGATTCCCAGTTTGCGAGTTGGGCAGTTCACAAAAACCTTTAGCTCCAGTTCCAGGGAATCTAATGCCCTCTTCTGGTCTTTGCAGGCACCTGCACTCACAGGTGCATACCCACATGCAGAAACACACGTATACACCTAGTTGAAAAATAAAACAAAGCCACATGTAGAGCATGCCTTTAATGCCAGCACTCAGAAGGCAGAGGCAGGTGGACCTCTGTAAGATGGAGGCCAACTTGACCTACATAGTGAGTTCCAGGCCAGCTGGGTCAACAGGGAAACTTTATCTCAATAAAGCCAAATAAATAAATAAAATATTAAAATCTTTAATGAAATAAAAAGGTGACCAAAGCCCAAACCAACAAGATGGTCCCATAACGCTGCTAAGCTCTATCTGAATTCTTGGTCCACCAACAAATGATGTAACAAATGTGTGTTCTCCTAAGTCACGAAGTCTGGTGTGACTTATTAAATCAGCAATACTTTTACATCATGCAAGCACCTATTCATTCAAGCATTCACTGAGCTGTGCTACATGCCAGACACACTAGTGGCATGACACACAAATCACCAGGGCAAGGTCTGGCACGTCAGGCTGTTTGTCTAGTGCAGGATCCAGCATACATCTGAACTGGCTCAAGATCTGGAGTCCGTAAGAAAGGCCGCACAGTAGAATGAGAGGTTAACAGCACTGTTCTTCATCAGCATGCGAGTCCTGTATTTAAAATGTCCATTTCGGGGCCTAGAGAGATGCATCGTTCAGGGTTAAGAGCATTGGCTGCTCTTGCAGAGAACCTAACTTTGGTTCCATGGCTAACAACCATCTGTAACCAGTTCCAAGGGATCCAATGCCCTCTTCCGAGTTCAATCCTTGGGCTCCACATGGTGGAATGAGAGAACTGATTCCTGTGAGTTGTCTTCTGACTTTCATGCATGTGCACATACATATGCACACACACACACACACACACACACACACACAAATAAGTAAATAAATATCGTTTTTTAAATTGTAGATGTCCACCTTGAGAGCCAGAGAGGTAGCTCAGAGAGTAAAATACTTGCTACACAGCCATGAGGACATGAGTTCAGAGTCTCAGCACCCCACCCATGTGAAAGTTGGGTATGGGGACTGGAGAGATGACTCGGAGGTGAAGGGTGCTTACTGCTCTTGCAGAGAGCTACGGTTCAGTTCCCAGCACCCACATGGTGGCTCACAACTGCTTACAACTCCAGTTCCAAGGGATCTCCTGCCCCCTTCTGACCATCTCAGGTTCCTACATGCACTTTGTACATACACATACACTTAGGCATACACACTTACATATAATAAATAAATAAACAAATCTAAAAGCTGGGTGTGGAGGAATAGATCCATAACTCTAGTACTGGAGTTTAAAGACAAACAGGTAGACCCCCAGCGCTGACTGACCAACGAGTCTACCTGAAACGGTAAGTTCTAAGTTGAGTGAGAGACCTTGTCTCATAAAAATACTGTGGAGAATCAGTAGAGGAAGACATCTGTACATCCGCCTCTGACATCTACACATGCCCACATGGACGATTGTGTCTGCAGACACACACACACACACACACACACACACACACACAGAGTCCATTTTTACTTATGCTTTAAGGGTAATATTTAATATAAAACAGAAAGGAAACTAGGACATGGTAGCACAAGCCTTTAATCCCAGCACTCAGGAGACACAGGCAGGCAGATCTCTGAGTTTCAGATCAGCCTGTCTCAAAAACAAAGGAAGGAAAAAGGAAGGAAGGAAGGAAGGAAGGAAGGAAGGAAGGAAGGAAGGAAGGAAGGAAGGAAGACTTTGATCATACCTATCAGCGAAAGAATAATGAAAAACAAAGAAAATTATCTCTATAACCATGAAGTCTATGAACATTAAAGATAATAAAACAAGTCTGCATCTATTGACATAGAAAAAAAAAAAAACCCCACACACCTTGGCTGGCTGAAGTTCTTTTTAAAAGCATTGTCAGAAAGAATTGCTCAACATGATGCAATTTATATGCTTACTCACATATACACAAATAGCCCTTACCTTCAACAGACAGAAATGTGTGCAGAGAACAGTACAATAATGGGTAAGGACTGACGTGAAACTCAGACTTTCAAGGATCTACTCTTCATCATGTCATTTACTGGGTTGTGTGACCTTGGAGTGTTTCAGAAGTACCCAAAGCCTCAGGTTCTTCATGTGTAAAATGGGTGTTATAAGAGTACACATGTCATAAGGTTACTGCAAGAATTAAGAAAGCATACAAGACTGGTGCCTAATACGTGCTCAAAGAGTTGTTCTGTCAATACTAAGACAAGGGTTATTATTCCTATCACTGCAAGTGGCCTGGAAGGATATATACCAACATAAAAATAATGACTACCTTGACTGAGTACCAGAACCAGAATGGAGGGACATAGGGGTCATGACATCAGTCTATAATTTCAGTTTCTTCAGGGGCATTTCAGGCCAATTTCATAAGCAATAACTGAAACCAGTCAATCACCTGCCAAGTAGATACTATAAATAGTAGTCCAGGTGCTCGTTGACCCAGGGCACAAAGCAGGAAAGATTCTGTTCCCAATGAAAGTGAGGAGGGTGCCACAGCAATCTCCACCCAACAACCACCTTTCCCCCTGATACTTCCTCTATATTCAGGTTTTCTACTTCATCCCCTTTGTCTACAGCTACAACCAGAGAGCCCTTTCCCAAAGGTCCCCACAGACTAACAGGGGTCCTCAGAAGAGCTGGGGGGAACTTGGATCCCATCCCATGGTTGCTACCAAAGGTCCCTAGAAACCTAGGGGATATCTGGGCCAGTTGCTAGTCTAGTGATTCTGTGTCCTCCCAGGAATGTCAGTGAGCTCTTCAGTCCACTGAGCTGCCCGCTAATGAACTCACAGCAAGAGCCTTCTTCTCATCCAAGGCTATTACTGCAGACTGCTGCTAGGGGCAACCCAGGTCTTACAAAGGGTTGACTGCTGTTGGTGATAGGTGACTTCCCTCCCTCCTGACTCCCTCCAGATTCTGCCATGATCTGTTATTTGGAGGAACTGGCAGTGACTTCCAACCTGACTGAGGGAACCCATGGAGGGAATGCTGAATAGAAGCAACAAATTCCCATCCCCACCTCCTTGGGGATCGAACGACAATTGAGGCCTCATTAACTCTTAGACCTCACTAACTGAATTAAATGCCCACAGTGAATGAACAATAAATCCACCCAGAGGAAGCAATGAACCAGACCAACAAATGTAGGAGGGTGCAGAGAGGAAGCCTCCATCTATAGCCCCCTGATCACTCACCTCTTCCCTCTCGTTTAGTTTCTCCAACACCTGTAACTATCCCTTAACCTTGTTACCTGATAATCTTTTCATATCCTCACTATCATCACTCGGGTTCACAGATGAGGAAATTGAACTAGAGGTTTTGTGGCAGCAAAAAGGTTAATGAACTTGGTCTTCATCACAGGATGATGTCCATTTTACAGATAAGGAAACTGAGGCTCGAGAGATTTGGTGGCTTTCTGGGGTAGGGGCATGTGGCTGGGAAGAGGTGTCATTATTTCTAAACTCAGGAGCTGAACTCTTTCCTCTGGTTTGATGCCCGGAAACAGATAATGCACTTAACCCCCACTGCCACCCACTTGGAGCCTCCATTAAATCTTCCTGATCTTCTGCTTCACAGTGTTTTGTGAAAATTGGTCCTGGGTTCACAAAGTCAGAATCCAGCCCGGGGTATTTTGTTTAAATACTCCTCTAGTTCTTTAATCCAATACTCTCTCCAAAATATCAAGTCTGCATCCTAAACACACACCACAGAAAGTCTCATGCACACTGAAGCTTGAGAACCACAGCTCAGAGTGTCTAGTACATCTTGCTATTGAAAAGCAAGACAGCTCTTCAAAGCGTGCCACTTTGTATTAAGGGACCTAATTATTATATCTATCATCATTTTATAGACCATCCCCTTCATCAGAGGTCTAACAGTGGCAGTCTTGGTTATTTGGCCCAATCCCAGTCTTCTCCACCTTGGTTCAAACCCCAGCCTGCTAGTCATCAGCTGTGCTCACACACTCTGAGTCTCAGTGTCTTCGGGTGCCATTTGGAGTGATGGCCCTTCATGCTCACAGGTGTCTGAGACACTTAAACATGGTCAGTCTTGACTGTTAACCTGACTGACCTTAGACTCACCTGGGAGACACACCTCTCTGTGTGTCTGTGAGGCCATGTCCAGAGAAGTTTAACCAAGGAGGGCAAGTTCACCCTGACTGTGAGCAGCACCATCCCATGAGAGGTGGTCCAGGACTGACTAGAAAGGGGAAATGAGCGTGGCACCAGCTCCTCTCTGCTTCCCGAGTTCTGCCTTGTGCCGCTGTCACCGCAGCTGGAGCTGTTCTCGTTGCTACATCTTCCTCACTATGAAGGACTGCATTCCCTCCTATACCCTGAGCCAAAATAAATCCCTCCTCCCTTATGTGACTTCCTGTCAGGTACTTTATCAGAGTAACAACTAAAATAACTAATTCAACGCCAGGAGAGCCCTGGCACATGGAAAATACACAACAAAGATTATCCACCAATAAATATTAAAATGCCAACTTCTAGGTTTCTTTTTTAATTTCCCCATGGCAACACTTGATTATATCCAGATGGCATCTTGCAACTTTAGATGAGGAGAGAGTTGACATCTGGCACCCAGTATTCAGTCACCTGACCATCACCCTGCAGGCCTTGGCATTGGGGCCTTGCATCAATAAAGCACCTGCCAATCAAGAAGGTGATCTTTCAGTTAGGGGACAGCACCAGCCGCGGGGCTGCCCTGGGAATTCCATCCACACTCCTAGGAATCGGCCTGCTGCAAAAAGCTTCCAAGTCCTTCAAAACAAAGCCTTGCTCTTCAGCCCAGACTTGTCTCTCACTGCTCTCCCCTTCCAACTTCAAGTTGGATTATTGCAATGACTCATGAAGACCAAAGTTAGCAATATTACCAAGCAATTATTTCAGGGATGGTCAGGTTTTGTCCCCTGGTTAAATGACCCATCCTCCTTCTAGTTAAAGCTTAAATATCACTTCGTCCAGGAAGTACTCCACCTCCTCACTTATAGAAACTGAATGAGCTGCCCTTCCTGTGTTGTACAACTCTTTCTTCTGTGTTGAAATATTTCTCCCAGAGGGAGAAGAGAGCCTCACAAGACTAGGGAAGCTAAGGAAACTTATAAGGCTCAGAAAGTATAGGAGTTGCAAGATTCACAAGGGCCCTCTCCAAAGTTATTAAAGGAGTAATATTGCTAGAGAGAAGATACTACTCTGTGGAACTGCCTACAGATTGTACAGGTGGTATCAGGAATGCAGCTTTTCTGAGTCATCAGCCACAGTGAGGCAGGCTTCTCACAGAACCCATATACTCACATAAACAACCTCTCATCCACACTCCTGCGAGTAGCCGCAGGAAACTCACTGACTGTCATCCGTGCACCATGGAGGAAGAAAAGAGTTTTGTTTGTATATTAGTTACTCTTCTGCTGCTGTGATAAAACGCCATAACCAAGGCAACTTAGAGAAGGAAGAGTTTATTTGACTGACGATACCAGAAGGATTAGAGTCCATAATGTAAAGGAGGCATGGCGGCAGACGTAGACAGAGCAGAAAGTCAAGTAATCTTATCTTCAAGCAGACACAGGAAGCAGAGAGAGACTGGAGATCAGCAAGGCTTAAGAACTCTGAGCCCACCCCCAGTGACATACCTCCTCCTGTAGGACCACACCCCCTAAAGCCTCCCAAAGCAGTGCCAACAACTGGGGACAAAATGTCCAAATACACGGAGTCGATGGGGAGCACTCTCATTCAAACCACAGCTCACAGCTCCTGAGCAGAAGCCACCCTGTGAGCTCCCACCGCCCTCTAACTTTCCAGTCTCTTGCAGCCATTCCTGTAGTTTTGGGCTATCTGATAATTACTTGTCCCTGTGTAGCCAAGGAGCCCCAAGATCCAGAATCTGTGTACTATTTGCCCCTGAATCTTCCACACCTAATAAAATACTTAGCACCAAGTTGACAGTAAATGCTTGTTGAATGTGAGCAAAAACAGGAATTCAGCTGAGACTAAGGAACAAGGATGAGAATTCTGTTTACTAAGGCGGGAAAGAGATTAAACAAGCATTTTTACTCCTTTTTATATTTTTTAACTGATACAGAATTATACATGTCCATGGGATATAGTGTGTAATACATGTATATAACATGTAATAATCAGGTCAGGATAACTGACATACCCAACACCACAAATAATCTTTGATTCCTTTCTATTGGGAACATTAGAAACCTTCCCTACTCTCTACTCAGAAATATCGAATTTATTGCAGAATAAGCATCTATTTAGCACTTATTATATGTGAGATTTCACATTACAAAGAGCTTTAATGAATAAGAACACAGAAGCCTGGGGAAGGTAAATGATTGGCCAAGGCCATTGAACTGGACCAGAGGTCAACAGCTGTTCTGTAAAGGGCCAGAGCAAAAATTTTAGACTCTATGACTCACACAGTCTCTCTTATAGCTACTCACCTCCGACATCTCAGCACAAAAGTAGCAGAGACAACATGCCAAGGAATGGGTGTGGTCATGTGTCAATAAAACTTTATTTATAAAACAGGTACTAGACAGTATTTGATCTAAGGACATAGTTTGTGAGCTAGGCAGTGAGGTAAGAAAGACTGAATCCATGTCTCTTGATGAGGGACAAAAACTCTTCAGACACAAGTTACACAAAGACAGAAGATTTGCGGAAATGGTGACAGTCAAGAAAGGTTGCTTGCTGTGGGAAAAAATCAGCGCAAATTTTGTCCAACTGATCTTAAAAGCTGTGTTTTACTCTTGGAGTAAACACTGACTAAGCAACTACAATATGGTAGGTGTTTCCCAACACTTCTGGGGATGAGCAGTGAGTGAGATGGGTCCCTGCCCCTTTTCAGCTGATGGAACAAAAATATAGTGATATGTTTCTCATTCATTTCTGTTTACTAAGCACCTACTCTGTGCTGAAGGTGAGCCTATAGCAAGGAATAATGAAGGCTTTGTTCCTGGGGCGGTCACAGCCCAGCTGCAGAAAAGGATATGAAATAATAATCACATAGATAAATATTTAATTACAAATTGGGACAAATGCCATGAAGAAAAGAACATGATGCTATAGGAGAGGGCAACAAGAGAAAAGTCATTTAGGTTGGGGGCATGCCGGTCAGGAAAGAGCTCTCTAGGCAGGTGCTAGATGCCCCAAAATTAAGACTGCAAAGAGCAGAGGCAGTTCAGGGGAAAGGAGGTTAGCAGGGCTTCTGGGAGCCTTTGGCACTTTAACTGTGCTTGGAAGGCTGAATGAAACTTGGCAGCACAGGGACCACATCCCACGTGTGCTGCTGTACAGACTGTGCACTGCACAATGACAGCGGAGTCACACGGGCACAGGAAAGATACCCCAGGACCATACAGGCGTGCTCCTGTCTAAAACTATGCTGAGGTCAGGAGGGAATAGAGCCCTGGAGGAGGGAACCAAGCCACCAGCAAGTGTCCTGCCGTAAGTGTTCCCTGTTCTGTGTTGGGCCTCTGTTTCCTCACCCTTGGGCTTCAGCTTGTGCAGTATGGGCATTCTTGAGCCTCCTCTGCTGCTATGGTGAACGTCCTCTTGTTGTCCGTCTCAGTTCCCCTGGTGAGGCCCTCCTCCTGGCTGTAGTGTGTTGAGAGGCTTCTCAGACTCATACTTATTACTTCAGTTTAATGAGCTGGCAGCAAAATTCCCTGATAGAAAATTCATATTTATTGAATTTGATTGTCCCTGAGCTTGCTCCTACATGTCTGACCTGCTTGTCCTGGAAGCTGAGACCACTTTACATTGTTGTATCATGGTTTATTGATGGGTTGCCCATTTGTTCATTCCTCTGGACAGGAAGTACCACACACATACCCCACCTCTGCCGGCCGGGTACAGGAGAGCTTTTAAGCTGGTAACTAACTCTACAGAGTAGGAGTGTGTTAGTTACTTGTCTTGCTGGTGCAACCAAATATCTGACAAAAGTGTGTGAGGAAGGGTGGGTTTGTTTTTGCTCGCAGTTTGAGGGTATAGTCCATCACGGTAGAGAAGGCAGACAGCAGAAAGAGGAAGAAGCTGCTCACGGTGAGTCCATAGCCAGGAAGCAAGAGCAAGACAGATATCCACCTGCCTCTGACTCCCAAGTACAGAGACTACAGGCATGTGCCACCGTGGAATTTTACCTTTTGATTAGTAAATTTGGCTTTTGACAACTTCATGCACATGCATTCTAGTCGCTCTCTCCCAGCTCTATTTTTTTTCTCCTCTACCCCCTGCTTCTTCCTTACAAATATCTTTCCAAGTCAGGTTTGGTAGGGCACGCCTTTAAGATCAGTACTCTGGAGGCAGAGGCAGAAAGACCTCTTGTGAGACTGAGGCCAGCCTGGTCTATATTGTGCATGCTAAGCCAGCTGGGGCTACAGGGAGACCCGGTCTCAAAAATTTTTTTTAAAAACACTCTTTCCAATATTTATCATTTTCTTGTTTTGTTTTGTGTTCCACAGAGTTTAACGAGGTTCATCTGTGTGACCTGGCTTGTGCAGGCCTAGTCCCGGATGGCACAGCTACCATGAGCACTTGTCTACCATAGCCATGTAAGTGCTTAGAAGGTGGCATCTCACAGACTATCTCCCTGTGTTCAGGCTCTTACATCTTTACTGGTCCCTCTTCGGCAGTGTTCTCTGAGCCTTAATGGGGTGATGTAAATGCCTTATCTAGAGCTGCCATTCTTTATTTTCAGTATCTTGTTCGGCCTTGGATCTCTGCATTCACTGCAAGCAAAGGCCTCTCTGTTTAAAGCTGAAAGTAGCTTTTGTCTGCTGTATAAACATAAATATTTAGAAGATAATTTGGTGCTATGTCAATTCATCCATTACAGCCCCCGACATCTCATTACTCAGAGCAAGCCCCACAGCCAAGTCCAATGTCAATGAGACAGGAACGATGCTTCTGTCACTGGGAGGTACTTGGATGGTGGAGCAAGGAACAGGAATGTATAAATCCTTTTATTGGGAACAAATAATTGGAAATCATAAAGCCTAAATATAGTCTTCAGTAAAAATAAGCAATCGTGATTTCCAAATGCCCTGAACTCTAATCAGCCTATCTAGGGTCATTCCCTTAAAGAAGATCTACTGTCCTTCATCCCACAGTAGTCATTTGCCAATAATTCCTCAATTGGAGTTGGGGTCTGCTGCCCATTTCCCCAGTTCTAGCTGGGTTGAGTGTGATTGAGTCAGCATGGGTCTTGTGCGTGCTGTCACCATTGTTGCACGTTCATATGAGCAAGTTCCCAGAGGCCTGAAAGCTTGTTTCCTTATGTTCACGCACCAACCCTGGCTCTTACAATCCTCCCCCCCCTTCACAGTAGTCCCTGAGTCAATGGCGGATGAGGTTAATATAGGAGTCTATCCAGGGGCACGCATTCTGCAGCTCTCTTATATGTAAACATATTTGACTATGTTTACAATGCCACCCATAAGTTCTTTCCTATTGAAAGGACTTTAAGTCCAATTAGATAGCTGTTGATTGCTTCCTAGATAAAAGTACCACTACTGCACCAATGGAGATAGTGTGTTGTGGCGTTGCTGTGGTTATTAGGCTTTACAGCTGAGTTGTACTTGTTGATTGATTTTTCTCTCTTAGCAGTTTGCATAGTATCCTCTAGAACTATGAGAAACAGTCGTCATGGAGGAGGCTTCCAGATCAGTTCCAGCTCCACTGCTTCAAGTCCTATGTCTGAAGTATGTCCTGTCTTTGGCAGTGGGGTTTTGCCTTCAAGTTCTGGGAGGTAATCAAGGGTTGTGGCAATAGCACGTGTTTTTTTGGAGGTCTCTTGGACTACCCTGACCAACAAAACCAACCTCTATAAATACAAAACATATTGAAATAATTCCATGCATTCTATCAGACCACAAAGCAATAAAGCTTATAAGCAACAGCAAAAGAAGCTCAAGTAACTACATGAATTCATGGAGATTAAACAACACACTCCTGAGTGATGAATGGGGCAAAGAAGAAATTAAGAAAGAAATAAAAGTATTCCTGAACTAAATGGAAATGATAAACAAAAAAAAAATTTTTTAAAGAGGAAAGTCAGAGATAGGTCCTAGGTCACCCAGGACCAATATTATACTGGAGAAGCATGGGCCAGCAGCGGCAGAACCATCCTAGGAGGCAAGATCCCAAGGCTGCTGAGCCCTGTAAAATCAGGTCACAAGGAAAATTAAATCCCAAAAAAGATGGTCATAACTTAAGACACTATCTCTAGGCTGGAAATGTAGGGAATACCTGCGGGTGCTCAGAGGCTTCTGCTCCACCTGTACACTCAAGGAAAAGAGTGTGCTGCAAAAGAGCAGGCAAGGTGACCTCTGTGACAGCCGGCTGGGGTCAAGATGGAATGGGAGGGAAGGAAAGGGAGGGTGACGTTTCTTTTTGGGAGCCACCTAGGCATCTGTGTTCTAGAAGATGAGTAACTGATTTGTAAATGAAGCTTCACATTAACATTGTTCAATACTTATTATTAAGAACATTTTAAACTTTGCTGTTATGCTCAACCTCCTGAAATTGCTAATACTTGACCAATTCTAACCTGAAAAAAAAGGCAATTTCATGAGGTTCAATCTAATACATATCAGACATTGTGGTAAGCAATTATCATCTCATTTAGTATCCAACACTCCAGCTGTCCAAACGGCTCAGTGAGCGTTCAACAAACAAGAGGTCCTGAGATCAGATCCCCAGAACCTACATAAAAGTCAGACATGGCCACAGGTGATTTTTTTCCTGGAGAGACATGAATAAATGTCTACTTACCCAGATAAGAAACCAATGACAGACCAAAGGAATAATTCCCCTAAAGTCTAGCTTGGCAAGTTAATGAATTTATTGGGGTTATATACAGAAGGGAGACTCAAAGACAGCTGCATCCCTGAAAAGCTCGCCTCACTCTGGGTAATCACTCAGGCTCACCAAAGTAGAATCCCTGGAGTTCTCTGCCAGCTTTCCCACAGGCCCACAGATGGAGAGTCTTCAAATCTCCACGGGGTAAACAGTTTTCCTCTACCCACAGGACTTGTTTATTGTTTCCATAACCTTGAGGAAAGGCCTTGTGGATCCTGTAAGTTTCAAATTTTTCCAGAACTTGTGAGGTTTATTTACTTCCTGAGTCTTATATGCTTCCTTCCTCTTCCCAGGAGGAAATGCTTCATTTAGAGCAGTTTGCCACACAACACCACAACTCCACGTGCTGGTGAAGAGGCAAGAGGATTCTTGGGGCCAGTCAGTCTAGCCTTGTTGGAGAAAAACCACAGGCTTCAGATTCAAGTAGAGACCCTGTCTCAAGAGGATAAGACAAGGAATGGTAGGGGAAGATACTCAACGTGTTCCTCTTGCCTATACACATACACACATGCATGAGAGCATACACCTGCATGCACACACATGTGCATATTGCATACATGCAATAAATAAGCAGTCTCCATTATCATATCTATTTTACAGAACAGGGGCCTGAGGCCCATGCCTTAAGTCATTTCGTCAATGTCATACAATTAATTAGTTGCACATCTGAAAAATAACTCATGATCTAAGAATAACTCAGAATCCAAGACCCAAGCCCTTAACCACTGGGCTCTGGCTCTGAAGAGCAAGGACTAAAATCAACAGTATTAGCGCTGCCTGGGAGTTTGTCTAAAATTCAAAGGGGTTGGGGCTCAGTGTAGAGTAGAGTTCAGTGTAGAGTACTTACTTAGCATTTTCCATGCCCTAGGTTCTGTGTCCAGCACCAAAACAGGTAGCAAAGTTTCACTGGCACACTCACGTGCAAAGCAACATTGTTTATAGTACTTAGAAGCCATATATTTAATGGAATGTTATTCAGTTTGTTAAAAGGAAGGAAATTCTATCACATAATGAACACAGAAAACATGTTCATTGAAATCAGTCAATTACAAAGCAACAATGTGATCCTACCTACTTGAGGCACCCAGAGCATACACATTCACAGAGACAGAGAGTAAAACGGGAATTATCTAGAGCTCTGGGAAGAAGGAAATGTTTACTAGGTCAAGAGTTTCAGTTTTGCAAGGAGAGGTTAAGAGACTGCCTACATCATGACCTCATGGCCTTCCTTCATGCCACAAACTGTACTCTTAAAATGGTTAGCTAGGTGTGATGACACTCGTGTAGTCCCAGCATCGGAGAGGCAGAGAAACAGGAGGATGGCAAGTTTGAAGCCAGTATGGGCCACATAGTGAGACACTATGTCCAAAAAAATAAGTGGTGGAGCATTTGCCTAGCATTTGTGAGACTGGATTAGAATCCCAGCAGCACCACCACATAAAAAAGCTGGAACGGTAATGTATATGTATGTAGTATACATATATCTATGCATACATAAACATGTATATATACTACATATATAGTATCACCACAGTAAAAAGAGCAATTTCATAAAAAGGCAGTCTTAGGTCACAACATTTGCTGTGTTACACATAATAAGACCCTCAGGCATCCTTCATGTATTAACGTTTGAGACGCTCTACCGCTCGAATTTCCTGCCTCCCATAGCAAGGAGACATTCTGGGAACAGCTACATAAACAGAAGAGTTCTAGGTAAAATAATGGTAGACAACCCGCGAAAAGGGCTCAGAACACCCGTTGCTCTTCCAGGAGCATCCCAGCCTTGGGCTTCATGGGAGTGCCCAGCATCCTGGGTTCTGTCCAGCACAGGGAAGGTGGTCTTGACTAACGGGGTTCTATTGTGCCCACCATCCTTAAGACAACAGAGCTCCCCACACCGCAACTGTCTCCACCGTTTGAAACCCCTTGACTGCCAACAGAAGTCACTGGGGAACCTCTGAGTTCTGATCCAGATGAAATTATTTCCTCCAGAGCACAGGGAACTGGGTAAGCACAAGAGCCTGTGCCCAGCTGCTGGAGCAAAAGGTTTTGGAGCAGCTGTTCCATTCGGGGAATTAATGACACTCGAGGAAAAGCCTGCTGAGAGATGCCAAGTACTTGTGTACTTGTGGAGCTGAGACGGCCTTGGCCATATTAGTCAGCAATGCACAAATGTCCATCATTTTCAGTTGTTCAATTTTGTGGCTCCATCTCTCATTTAAGGAGGATTAAACTGTGTCTGTCCCCAGGACACCCTGAGCTCCACGAAGGCTCAGAGAAGACATGCCCCTTGCAATGCTGACCTTCTAACAGAACACTTGCCTGGACCCTCCAGGGACTCCATGGGCACCAAGCAAGTGCCCACCTCACTGTCAACATGTCTCTTCCTGACTCTGTTGTCTGCATCTCTTTTTGTGGCCGCTGTGTAGCTCTTCACAACATACCATTTTAAAAGGTGGGCGATAATATCTTTTTTTTTTACTCCTCATAACTGAAATTTTCTTTTAATCAGAACCCAATTGCCCTGTCTGTCTTAGTAAACCAAAACCTATCCAACTGATGATGAACTTAGGCAATTTGAGAAAAACTCAACACATTCAAGGCTGTGTTGGATATTTCTTTCTGTTCCCTTCACCTTGTCCCCCTTGTGACATCTCATTTGGGGGGCCTCAGGGTGACATGGCAGGGTGGGAATGTGCTCCCCCAGAGTTCATGTGTGCACATATATATGTTAATGGATTTGGAGGTGGGGCTTTGGGGAAGGAATTATGAGAGCAGAAGCTCTTGTGAGAATATTATTTAAAAAGTAATGATACAAACAGGAGACTGGACCTGCCAGGGTACTCTGCCTGCCTCATGGTAGATGGTATTCCTCATGCTAAGGTGCAGCAGGAAGCACTCACAAGTGTTGGTGCCATGTCTTTGGACTTTCCAGTCTCTAGAACTGTAAGTTAAATAAATCTCTATTGCTAATAAGGTGGAGCCTGTGCTATTCAACGGTAGCAACAGATGACAGTCTGAGGGGACGATCTGATCCATGGTAGCTTTTGGTATCTGCTGAGAAGTACATCGCTCTCTCTTCTCTAATCAGCACTCTTACTCCGTGTTGACATCACAGGGACTTAATGCCTCTTGGTCTCCAGGTTCAAGAGAAAGGAAGGTGGAAATGTATGACCCTTAAATTACTGAGTCTTCCAAGTCACAGTATCTCATCTCCCCTGCTCTGCTAGTGGAGATGATATTTTTCACTCCCTCATAACTTAATTTAAATTTTTTTACCAGAGCCCCTGCTCCCTGTCCAGATGTGGCAAACCTAGTCTTGTTCAAAGGAGGGGAACAAAGTCCCACCACTCAATGGTTGCAGTATACAGGTTACATTTTAAGAACATGTGGACAAGAGACATTGTTGCCTCCATCTTTGGGCAAGCTGGTTCATCACGGGAGTGGTTCAGAAAGGGCTGCTGCTAGGAGTGTGTCTTGGTGGTAGAGCTCTTATCTAGCATGCACAAGGCCCTGGGTTCCCAGCACCACAGAAGAAGAGGAGAAAGAGGAGGAAGATGAGGAGGAAGAGGAAAAGGAGGAGGAGGGAGAGGAGACCGCTCCCCAAATAGGACATAATTGTGTGATGGCACACATCTGCAAACCCAGCATTTGGGAGACTGAGGCAGGAATGAGCATGAGTTTGAGGCCAACCTGAGGTGTGTGTGTGTGTGCGTGTGTGTGTGCGCGCGCACACGCGCTGAGTGTACTGCCCTCTTCCCTAGAGTTACAAGACAGAAAGAGATTTGGGTAAACTCTAGTTACATTGATGTTGATGGTTTTCCAAATCTGGCTAGAAAGAGTAGGCCAGAGGGTCAGTGTGGTCCAGGCTTACTGATGAGAGCCTGGCTTGCAGGCCCTGAACCTTCCTTTACGTCCAAGGTCAACACTATGGAGATGATGACTTTGCCAAGGAAATGTCCATTCCAGACTGGAAACCAGGAAGCACCAAGAAATTCCTAGCTCCAATACTATGCAAAAGTCCACACAGCTCATGGAGAATTCTCACTCTCAGAGAAAAAATCTTATCCCTGCCCGTAGCTCCAACTGAACTTACCCCCATTAGTGAGTACCAGCCTTTCAGCTTTATGGATATGACATCTTGAAAATGACCCTTCTAACTACCTTGAGTTCTACCCTGTCAAGCCATCCTGGCTGGTGTCATTGGGAACCTTTACACCAAACCCTGCCCAAATCACAGAGTAGAAAGCAAAATAAATACTATCACTGTTTTCTGTGGGTATGTGTGTGTGTATGTGTGTGGATATATATATGTGTGCCCATGTGTATCTATGCACATGTATATTTTATATATGTGTGTGTTTATGTGTTACTTGTGTAGAGGTCAGAGAACAAACTTTTGAAGAGCAATCCTCACATCACTATCTTGTTTGAGATAGAATTTCTTCAGCACTGTAAGCCAACACAGCTGGCCTCCTGAGCGTCTAGAGATTTTCCTGTCTGCTTTCCCATCTCTCCAAGGAGCCAGGGTGGCTGCTCTTTGTGTTGTTGCGTCTAGCTTTGTGAGTTCTGGGGATTTAAACCCAGGTTATCAGGCTTGCATGGCAACCATTATACCCACTGAGCCATCTCTCCAGTCCAGCATCACTGTCTTAAACCACTGAACTTGGGGGATGGGTTATTACACAGCAATAAATAGCTGATAGAATACTGACCAGGACCTGTTCCTCATGTTTTTCTCTCTTCCAGGGGAGATGTTATTACTCCTAAAGTGATAAAGCTGCCTGTTCATCTATCCTTTCCAATTTTTTTTATTATGACATAAACTTTACACCACAGCTCTTCAGGACTGAAGTTTTCAAAACCATTAAAAAATAATCTGGCTCTTATCAAGCAGAAACCTTGGCTTTCAAACTCCTTGTCAGGAGCCAAGTCTCTCAAAACTCTGTTTTTGAATCTCAAAAGCTGTGCACTGTCTCATGTTCTTTCTCTGAGCAGTCCCACTGTAGTAGCCACCACAGGTGACGCCTGTGGTTGCAGTCTGCATAGAAGGAATTTTCAAGACAGGTAGAATGCACTGCATGATGTATCAAAGATTATCCTGATGCTATAAAAACTAATGTAATTCCCCAGTGTGAATGATTACCTTGTTCCTTTATTTTCTTAAAGTCAAATTAAATCAACTTCAGTTCAACTCTTGGTCTCCATGCCGTAGAAATGTTGGGCAGCCATCCTCACTCATGATCATCACACCTCCTATAAGCACCATCCTCTGCTCTGAGGGGCACATGGAACTTCCAAAGTCTGTCACTCCACTCTCTTCAGAGCAGAGTGGGGTCCACACAGTCTCTATTGTGACATATATTATCCAAACCAAGCAACAAAGATTTATGTTCTTGGTAAGGGCTAGATAGTGAATTTGTTCAACACTGGGAGTCATACAGTCTCTGTTGCAACTATTCAGTTCTACCTTTGCACAGGCAAATTCATAAATCATGGTCATGGCTGTGTTGCAATAAAGCTTTATTGACACAAGCGGGCAACAGGTCATAGTGTATTGACTCTGGATAAGACACATTTCTGGAATACCTGATTTTCTCATTCTGCTTCAGTAAAAGGTCTTACCAGCTTTGCCAAGGCTGAAACCTTGATGGGGGCAGGGGTTGAAATCCAAGGTGATTTGTATTTGTATTTGTATAAAAGATACTGTTGTTGAGCCTGGTAGGGATGCCAATCAGCCAAATGATCTCCTGATCTTTAGCCTCTCTAGACTCTAGGGTCATATGCTTTGTATCTGACCTTGACCTCCAGTGATCTTCCTAGTGTTTACCACTATTTAGGGAGAACTGCTACCTTTAAGCAGATTCTCCTTTCAATCCTGTGAACATCTTTCAGTGATTAGGAAATGCAAGGCCTCTCAATGACCTTGACATAGGAGAAGAGACACACAAAGGAATCAAAGGAATGAGAAATACAAATTTACATACCAACACATTACACATTTGCATAGCAATACATTATTCTACTAAGTAGCATCTTCTCCTTAATGAGTTTCCTTGACTCTCTCAGGAATACTGTATGAAAACAGGGCAAACACCAGATCTTACACCACACTCTCATTGAGTTCAGTGCCTGGCCCTATAGAAGCTTCTCAAATAAAAGACTTTGTATCCCACAGAACTAGCCGGTGGTGGAGTTCCCAGAGTTGCCCTCAGTAGCTTATTTAGCACTACAGTAATCAGAGCTCCTCCTTATTTTAGCAATTTCTACAATGGCAGGAAGCAATTCTGTTGAGTGTAAGTAACTCGTGTATTACATGAATAAATGACAGTCTTGAAGGCCAACAATGGGACCAGTAAAATGTGCACATGCATAACTGAGGAAGAGGAAAAGCAGGTTTAACTAAAGAGGTGATAGAACTGACACAGGAATACTGGGGTGTTGCTGAGAGTAATGGAGGCTTTCTTGGTTCTCTTGTGTTTAGCTTAAGAGGTTAGGGTCAAGGAAACGCAACAGTCACCAAAACTACCTCAGGCCAGAGGCTTTCAGGTTCTTGTCTCACAAATTTGAGGAACGAAATTCACAGGGGTGTTTTAGTATAGAGCTTAGAGTAGATTAAACAGAGCACCTGTACAGCAGGAGTGGGATACCATTGAGTCACATCACTCAGGAGTTAATAAGGGTTTAGTGCAGGGAGGAGGGGAGGGGTAGATGAGCTGTGTAAGTACAGTTCTCATTCTAGGTGTCCAGGTCTCTCAAGGTTCTGGTCACATCCTCAGCATGTCTTCCAGGAACAGGGTATTACTTCAGGAAAAAGAGTGATAAGGAAAAAACCAGATGCCCTTACTGGCATCCCTAGCCTCCAGCTATGGGAGAACAAAAGACATTTTTGGATTAGATAATTTGCGTATCTCTAGCCTCAGGTAGGGACAAGGTTACTGGCGGATCCGAGGGAATTCCAGCAGTTATTCAAGAAAGAAAAAACTGATCATTGTTCATTTGGGGTCTTTATCCCAAACTGCCTAGCCAGTTTCTACCTCCTGCACTCATTGGGACAATCTAGAGAGGTGTGGGCACAGGCTGTGAAGCTTGGGCCTTTCTGAAGACCTGAGAGGTTACCCTCTGTGGCACTGGTATTGCCAGTGTCTTCACCTTAACACAGTTGGATCCCCCAAACTGCTTTACCACATGACAGATGTGGCCATGACTATGCGTGGCTTTCATGAGAAGAAGAAATGTATCAGCTTTATGTCATGACGAAATGCTTGAGATAATCAAATTATATAGAAGAAAGGTTTGGCTTAGCTCATGGTTTCAGAGGTTTGGGCACCGTTGGTTGGTCCCATTGCTTTTGAGCCTATGACTACACAGATAGTCATGAAGGGAGCCTTTAATAGAGAATGGTTCTTACCTCACAAGAGAGGGAAGGAAGGAGGAGAGGAGGGGGCATATCCCCTTCAAGAACATAATCCCAGTGACCAAAATAGGTCCCTCTAGGTCCCACTTCTTAAAGGTCCTACAGCTCCTAACAGCTCCATGCTGGAGAGACTCTCACACATAAGCAAACAATCCAAAAAAAGAAAGGAAAATATTTACCTGAAGAAAACTGTAAAACTGGGACTGGAGCAAGGAGAGAGAGAGAGAGAGAGAGAGAGAATCACAGAAGATGATGGGTGATTCATATTGGCAATCAAGGTCTTTCCCTGTGTTCCCGGGGAAATCCATGAGCTCACCCTGCCGTGTTCTGTCTTTGTTCCCTCCAGACACAAATGTCTCCCCAAAGCAGGATCTAGGGTGTCTAAAGTGGAAGGACAAAGGCAAAAGCGCAAAGCGAGGGCAGGAGCAAGTGGGAGCGGGAACAAGACAGAACCTTGCAATCCAGGCCCAAGTAATACATTGCTATTTGACTTTCTGCCCTTTCGGTGGATGCCTTGACCTCCACTGATCTATGGGATGAAAATGAACATTGATTACTCTCTGCCCATCCCCTTCTCTCCTCTGGGACACAAGAGCCTCATCTTTGCAGAAACTACCCCTCCCATAAAATTCATTCCTTTTCTGAGAACCTAAAACCATGGTCTCCAAACTCTATAATTGCACACCCCATTAATAAAATGTTCTTGACAGTTCTCCTCGGTGCCTTCACCCAGGTGTATATAAATCATATACATGGCCTGCTGTATGGATATATTGGATGGTTATAAAATACCCACAGGAGAAGTTAAATCTTTCTTCCCACACTCCAATGATGTTTCTGTTTCGAAGTCCACTGCCCTAATCAATGAATCACCTCTAAAGAAAATGTGTATATAAACAATTTGTGCAAAACAATATTCATTTAGAGGAATCTCTTTAAATCTGCCATCCCATAAGGTACCTAGGCCAACCAATGTAGTGTATGTGTGTTATACATGTGTACATATACCTATATGTATCCAAGTACATAGGTTGAGGCCAGAGGTCAATGTCAGGTATCTTCTATTATTCATTTTTTTAAAATATGTTATGTATCATTTTTATTTTATGTGTAAGAATGTACTGCTTGCATGTATGTAAGTGTACCCATGTCATGCAATGCCCATGGAAGTCAAGAAAGGGTGTTGGATGCCCTGAAACTGAAGTTACAGACGGTTGTTTGCTGCCATGTGGGTGCTGGGAATTGAACCCAGGTCCTTTGCAAGAGCAGCCAGTGCTCTTAACCTCTGAGCCATCTCTCCAGCCTCATTTTTCACTTTTTAAAGACAAATCTTTCACTGAACCTGGAGTTCACCCATTTGGCAAGGCAAGCTGGCCAAAAAGCTCTGGGCATCTTCCTGCCTCTGCCTCTTCAGTATAAGAATTACAGGCATGTGCCAACAACCCTAGCATTTTTGTGGGTGTTAGGGCGCCAAACTCATGTCCTCATGATTACCTAGAAAGCACTTTACTGAATGAGATCCCAAATGTATTCTTAAATACTCAACAGTTAACCAGCTAAGATTCCCTATGTATGGACCTTTGATGGTTAACTTGACTGGATTTAAAATAATCTAGAAGACTGTTGAAACACACCTCTGGGTGTTCGTGAAGATGTTTACAGACAGAGGACAATCTACCCAGAGTGTGAGAAGGACCACCTCATATACTGGGAGTCCAGACAGAATTAAAAAGGCAAAATGAGAATGTGAGCCACAAGTTGATGTTCCCCTTTTCCTCTGCTTCCTGCCCAGCATGATGTGGAAAGCCTCCTCCAGCCCACTCTCCTGCCACCAAGTACATGGAACCAAGAGACCATGGGCTGAACCCTCCAAACAGTGAGCCAAAATAAATCTCTCCTCCCTTGGGTTGTTTCTAGCAGGTATTTTGTCACAGTGATGAAAAAAAGTAGCCAACACAGATTCCTAAATGCAGTCGAGCCACAGAAACAGCACCACTGGGGAGTGCACTGGCTATGTGGCACCCTGGGAGGACAGGGACTGAGGTGGTGCAAGCCCAGCACACAGTCACCTACCATGGCGTTTCCCCCAGACTCCCTACTTCCTCCGGAAACTGTCCTTCTCCTAACTCCTTCCATATGGTTTCTATAAGAGCTGTCAAGTTCTTTGTCCAAGGCATAGTTAACTGATTTCAGAGATGGACACCTGATCCAAGTTGGGTCAATGAGAAGCCACGTTTTTTTGAGGCAATAGACAGAATGGGTGGTCTCCACCCATCAGTAAAGTCGGTATGGCAGTAACTTGTTAAAATCGGTACCAATGGCTGCCGTGTTTCTGTCACAGAGAGTAAAAGCTCATCCACGAGGAGAGAACTAAGAACAAATGAGGAGCAGAAACAAGAAGCCAATGGTTGTGCTTCTAACACTGCATCAGGCCCACCTCTGCTCATTCTTGCAGTATGGGTTTTTTCTTGAATTCTTTTTGCCAACAAATCTCCTACAGATCTGATCAACTTGAGTTTCTTTTATTTGCAACCAAACTATAGGCTCATGGTTCTTCGTTTCTGAACAAAAAATGACCGGTACCAATTCTAGCATCTTCTGTTCCTTCTTGATTTGACTCCATTCTGAATTATCTGCTGAGCACCAAGCACTTGTCAGACTGAACTATGATTTAGATGAGATAACTGAGACTTGTCCTGGTCCCCAAATTTATTGTGTTGAAAAGACCTTAGAAAAATAGATGAGATTCTCAGACTTTGCAACACAAAAATCCTCTTCAGGATGAAAGTATCAAACATCAAGTGAAAAGGGGTCCTATTATGCTGTCACAGTACTAGGACAAAAAACTGTGTGCCTCCTAAAAGACTACTTTTTGTTTGTTTGTCCTAAGACTTGGTGGAGAACTGTTAGTAGAATCAAAATCACATGAAGTTTATCAAACTTATGGGGCTGGAGATGTAGTTCAGTTGGTGGGGGGCTTGCCTATCATGCATGAAGCCTTGGTTCAATTCCCAGCACAGAATAAACTAGGCATAATGGTACATGCCTAAGCCTAACTTGACAACATGAGACCCTGTCTCAAAAGAATTTTTTTTGAGTTTTCTGATTTTAAATTCTCTTTTTTCCTGATATAAAGATTCCGGGTCTCTTTTTGTTTGTTTTGTGGTAGTAGTGATTAAATGCAGGGCCTTGTGTATGCTAGACAAGTACTCTACCACTGAGCTATAGCCCCCCACCAAATTTTGGTCCCCTTTAAAAGGAGATCACAGTAGTGGGCTTACCACAGACTAAGTTATCTTTACAGAACAGGGATGCCCTGGTCCTAAACTAAGCAACTAAGAGATGATGCATGTCAAAAACATCTTGATGTCCTTCTCCCAAGACAGATGACGAGTTTAGCAACTGGAATTAAGGGGTCCAGGGTCCCTACCATTTCCTCATGGAGAACTCAGTCTGCTCAAAAGACTCAAGCCCCTTCTAATCAGTCACTCCTGCTATGGCCAAAGACAGTGGAAAAAAAGATTCTCCCAAATATACACTGTATAATTCACTCCCTGTTTTACCCAGATGTAGAATATCTAATGGTGCCTACAGTTGCTGCAAGTGGGGAGGCATTTTTCCTATAGATACCTTCCTCTAGAGCAAAGTCTAGCAAGAATATTCTGTAAAGGATGAGATAGTAAGTATTTCAGACTTTGAAGGCCACGATCTCTACTACAACTACTCAACCCTGAATGGCTGCAAATACTGCCCGTGTACTCCTATGGCTACGTGTTGGTAAATCTTAGAACAAGTACAAATGGAAGCCTGGGTTGGACCAAGGGAGAGGTCTATTGTTGGAAGACTCCTGTGGCAGGGCATTTTAAGAAGGAAGATTGTGCTTACCCCACCCCCACCCCCAGCCCTGCTCATAAGACTTGCTTCCAAAGCCTCTGTTTCCTGGGATCCTGAATCAGTTAGTATCTGGCTGTGATTCACAGACTCTGGAGAAAGCCATGGAGGAGGCCAGGCTAGTATATCACCCCAGACCCAGTGAGCTTCTTCAGCAACAGCTATGTTCTCAGAAACCCTAGCCTCCACCAGACAAACCTTCCCTGAGTCCCCAAGTCCTGGGATCTACAAAGCTTTGCCACCTGCCCTTCTCTCAGCTCAGCCTAAAGGTGGCCTCCTGAGTTGGCCAGTTTCACAGTGTCCTAGCTTAGCTCCTCTGGATCTTTTATTTCATGTGACCGATCTTTGTGTATCTAAAGTCCCTTGATCTCAAAAGGTTGGAAGAGTTTTAGCTTTTATTTCCTCACCTTTGACCCTGGCTGATCCAGTAGGCAATACTGTGCCATTGTCTCTGAAAGCAAACAGAACAGTGCTGAGAAACATTGTTGGCGGGGCCTGAGTGGGTTTTAAAGATGATGGCCTCTCCTGGCTCTCTCTATTGGAAGAAATAATGAGGTTAGCAGAAAAAGCACTTTGCTTTGAGAGTGAACGTTTCAGCAATACTCGACCTAAGCTGATAGATGGTATGTGCTTGGAAAGTGAATGGTGTGTGTGTGTGGATGGTGTGTGCCTGGAAAGCAGATGGCATGTGTGTGGAAAGCAAATGACGTAACCATGAAGGCATGCGGCATGTGCATAGATGGCTTTTATACAGCAAGCAGATGTTTGTGTTCATGGGTGGTGTGTTCATAAGAGCACATGGAGTGTACAGGGATGATGTGTGCGCAGGAAAAAAAGATGTGTATATGGAAGCAGATGGTGTGTGCTCGGAGTGCAGGCAACATGGAAAGCATATGAGTGTGCGTGGATGGTGTGTGAATAAAAAGATGATGATGTGTGCATGGAAAGTAGATGGCAAGTTCCTGGAAAGAAAATGGTGTGTGCAAGGAAAGCTGAGATGCTTGTGAAAAGTAGGAGAGAGAGAGAGAGAGAGAAAGGGTGTGCATGGAACGCAGGTGGCGTGTTAATGGTAAGCAGCTCCCCTGATTGGGCTGCCATGGGGAGGAGAGGGGATAGATAGAGCTGGGAATGCAAGAGTGGGGGGACTAGGGAACCCTTCCATGTGTGACAGTACAGACAGACACCAAAACCAGGTTCCGTTCAGTGCAAAATCTAGTAACTATGATAATGATGCATGTCACATGGCATCACTAACAAGAAGATAACTCATATCAGAAATCTAAGTGCCTTAGCATTCCTCAGACCTGGTTATTACCGGCCAATCCCCAGATCCTTTGTGGCTTTATTGACACCGAGATGAAGCTGTGAGGCTGCATTTTGCAAACAGCTGGGCGATCCCAGATTAAGTTGGGAGCAAACTGTCATCGCATCTTCTCTCAGCACAGTTGTAAAGAAGATAGTCTTACTTCATTTTGTACCTGGGGGAAAACAAAGCACAGAGAAGCCACGGGACTTTAAAGGGCCACATAGCTGGGGAAAGATCATGTTTGACTCAAATCCAGGCCTGTTCGGCTCCAAATCACAGAGTATGTGTCCCAGTGTAGCAGTCACCTAGGATAAGCCACATTCCTCTCAGAGCCCATAAGGTAAGGATGACCTCTCTGGAAATAACTAGGTCAGAAGAAGGACCCGAACCCAGCTCTGCCTACCTCTAGGCGTTTGTTTCTTAAATGCTCTCACTGCTTGCCTCAGCTTTCAGCTCTGTTTCCAGTACTTGTTAAAATATGGGCTAGCAGGGCACTGCACTTGAGAGGCCTTGTGTGTGTGTGTGTATGTGTGTGTGTGTGTGTGTGTGTGTGTGTGTGTGTTGTATGTTTTCCCAGGTGTGGGAGATAAAGCAAATCAAAAGGGAAGACCATGTGTCAGGTACAAACTACCCATGATATGGATGATTAAACTATGGTCTTCCAGAACCATGTTAGCAGCAATTGGTCTTGGGCTGAGTTGCTTTAACAAGGTACAGAGGGGTTCAAAGCACAAATATCTGCTTCTCAGAGTTCTAGAGGCTAGAGGTGGGGGATCAGGGTGCCAGCAGCCAGCATGCTTGAACTCAGGTGAGGGCCCTTGTTCTGGTTTTGAATATATTGCTTAAAAGTTTATGTGAGGCCAGCAAGATGACTCAGTGGATAAAGCTGCTTGCTGTTGAGTCTACGAATCTGAGTTCAACCCCTGGGACTCACATGGTGTAATAAGAGAATTGAGTCCAAATGTCTGTCCTGTCACCTTCATATATATGCCATGGCACACACACCCCCACACACACAACAAATAAAATGCAGTTTATTTATGTTCTTGGAAGGGATGCTGAGATGACTCAGTGGATAAAGTGAGGGGACCACTCACCACACAAGTGAGAGGACCAGAGTTTGGATCCCCAGCACCCACATAAAGGACGGATGTGCAAGGTGGCCTATCTGCAGTCCCAGCACTCAGGAGGCAGAGACAGAGGACCTCTGAGGCAAGCGGGCTAGCAACACTAGCTGAATTGATAAGCTCAGGATTCAGCAAGAAACCCTGCTTCAGTAAGTAAAATGGAGAGTAATCGAGGAAAATTAAGGAAAACACCCAACAATGTGGAACCTGGGCCTACTGCATAAAGGCATTGAGCAGACAGCATGACCTCGGAGACCATGAAGGGGCAGCAGGTGTCCTGGCCTGCTCTGCCTGAAGCCCTAACCCAGGTCCCAGGAAGCCACTGCAGGTACAACATCCTTGTTCCTCAGCAGTTGCTTAATCATTTTCCCCCACAAAGATCACCCCAGACCAAAGCCAAGTTTTTGGGTTTCGTTTCCTCATTCCTAATTTCCACATCAACACTACAACCTTCCCACCTTTAACTTTCCTGCCTTCAGTAAGGCCTCCCTATATAAACCCCTGCCTTGGTTTCAATAAATGAGCTGTCCACTGATGCATTCTCCCAGAAATTCTTTCCCGTCTCACTCTGGGCTGCCTGAGGACCTGTTCAACGGCCCTCCATTCTCTGGGATGGTTGGAACACAATGGCCATGCTGGAGATGGAGACCCACCCACACAACATCAACCTCTGTCCTACACACACACACACACACACACACACACACACACACACACACACACACGTTCACATATACACTCTGATTTGTAGCAATTTCCTCCAAATTGAAACCTTCTATCCTAGAGGGAAACTTGTTAAGACTCAGAAAGTTCTAAAAAGAGGCCCATTAAGACCCACAAAGTATAGGGCTGGAAAGATGTCTCAATGGTCAAGAGCACTGGCTGCTATTGCAGAGGGCCTTGGTTCAAATCCCGGCACCCACATGGTGGGTAACAACCATCAGGAACTACAGTTCCAAGGGATCCAAAGCCCTCTTCTGACTCCCTCCATGGGCATTGCATGACACAGGTGCACTTATGTACATGCAGGCAGAACGCTCATACACATAAAATTAAAATAATAATCAATAAAATATATTTGAAAGACTCAGGAAATAAACAATGGCAAGTCTCAGGAAGGCCCTGAAACTAGATGCATACAGCTCCTCTTCCCCTAAGGTTATATAATCAGTGAGGATTACTGAGAAGAGGAGGCTGTCCAGCTTATCGCGCTTCATGCAAGTCATGTAGAAAGCTTCAGGGTTCCAGCTTGTGAGTCTTCTCCCATGCTTGGGGTGAACTTTCCATGATGCAGCTGCCTTTGAGTCATCTCCGCCCCGGAAATAACCTATCACCCATACTCTCGTGAGTGATCCCTCATCTGTATTCCTATAAGTAATCCCCAAAACTCACTGGTTCATTAAGTTGGAATCTGGCGATTTCCTTACTTTGGTGTGTCATTGGTACCTACCTAGGGTGAGTAGACATTTGTACATGTCTCCCACTATATTAGGGATGGGACCCTCAAGATGGCATGGTGGCTTTACAAGGACAGAAAGAGAGACCCAGAGTGGCTTACTTGGACTGTCTCACTTGTGATGCCTCCGTCACACTCCAATGCAGCAGGAAGGCTGTCCTGGGCACTGACATATTTGGACTTTTTAGCTTCCAGAACTATACGCTACAGCATGTTTATTCTTTATAAGTTAGTTATATTCTACTACACAAGGGAAGACAGCCTTAGCCTTCTCTTCCAGAGTTACAGACATCTGACTTCTTAGTGTATCCTTCCATACCAGATAGGCACTGAAAGAAAGGGATTGAAAACTCCGGTGCCTCTTCTCAGAAGGGCTCAAATTCTACTCATCAGAGTTCCACCCTCATGACCTAATCACGTCCCAAAGGCCCCACCTTCTAAGGCTGTCACATTTGGGGTTAGGACCTCAACATCTGAACTTAAGAAGACACAAATCTTCAGGCTATGACAGAGTCTTATTTCACAGATGAAGCAGTAAGAGGCACAGTCTCTACATTGCATGTCCAAAGTCACATAGCTGGAATTGAAACCCAGACGGGCTGGTTCCCAAGCCCACTTTAAACACTATGTTATGGCACCTGGGGGAAGGATGGAGGCTCAGGTCAAGTCTTTGAGAGCACCAGGATCAACCTACGAAGCCAGGGTCAGGCCCAACCCTCTCCCTCTCTCCTTCCCCTCATTGTCAGTTTGACTGGATTTTAGAATCACATGAGAGACACACCTCTAGGCATGTCCTTAAGAGCACTGACAAAGAGACACTACTAGGAAAGGAGACTCACCATGAGTCTGGGTGGCAGCACCCAGTGGACTGGGGTGCTAGACTTAATGAAAAAGGAATAAGGAACCTGAGTGCCACCATTCCCCCCTCTCTGTTTCGTGGCTGTGGACACAATGTGACCCACTGCCTCCTATTCCTGCTGCCCCAGGTCCAGCCGCTCTCACCGCCATGCCTGCCTTCCATGATGGGCTATACCCAACAACACGAGCCAAAGTAAACCCCTGGAAGTCTCCTCCAAACAGACCCATTTGTCCTGCAAAGAACAAGCCCCAAGAAAATGATGGTGGTGAGTGTCCAGGTACTTCTCTGTATACTGGGAGCAGGTGGCCAGCACGCATGGAGTCTTCCAAGAACTTCTGGCTTGAGCAGCAGGTTTCTTATGCAAGGTCAAGAGGAACATAAGCTGGAAAGGGACTTTCAGACACTGAGCACTGAGGTCATTGACTCACACCTAGGAGGGGAATGATTTCATCATCTGTTGCCATGTAATAAATTAGCACAAAACTGGAGACTGGAGAGATATCTCAGCGGTTAAGAGCATCAGCTGTTCTTGCAGAAGAACACTCACATGACAGCTAACAGCCATCCATTATTCTAGTTCCAGGGGGTCTGATGCCCTCTTCTGTCCTCACTGGGCACTGTACAACTCCCAGGTGCACTTAGACACATGCAAGTAATGCACTCATACATATAAAAAATTAACATAAAACTTCTTAGTTTAAAACATCCCACATTAAGGGGCTCAGCAGTTAAGAGCATTTGCTGCTCTTGCAGAAGACCTGGGTTTGGTTCCCAGTACCCACATGGTAGCTCACAACGATCTGTAACTCCAGTTCCAGAGGATCTTATGCCCTCTTCTGACCTCCACAAGTACTGACTGATACAGGTACACTTACATGCATGCAGACAATACACTCATGCCCATAAAATAACATTAAAATAATAAGATACTTTTTAAAATCCC
This sequence comes from Eospalax fontanierii, assembly GCA_035773235.1. Taxonomy (NCBI): domain Eukaryota; kingdom Metazoa; phylum Chordata; class Mammalia; order Rodentia; family Spalacidae; genus Eospalax; species Eospalax fontanierii. The sequence continues at coordinate 44,542,813 of CM069546.1, read as the reverse complement.
ACATCTATTATAGTCTCTGTAACTCAGGGAGTCTAGCCAGGGGCATGGCTGGGTTCTCTGCTTAAGAATTTATCATACAACACAATGATGGTGGTGCATGAAGCTCAGGTTCCCATCTGAGGGCTTAACTGGAAGGATCCATTTCCAACTTCATATGATTGCTAGTTGGAATCAGTTCTTCAACTGAACTGCTGGGTTTGGCTTCAGTTCCTTCTGGGTGTTGACCAAAGTCCTCTCCCAACTTCTTCTTGTGGGGATTTCTCCATGTGGTTGTTTCCTCAAAGTATGCCATCTGAGGAGGCAACAGAAAGCCAACTCACAAAAGGGAAACCACAATCTAAGCCCAGAAACTATATCCTTCCCATATGATCAGATTCTATTGGCTCTAAGTAAGGTACCCAGTGGGAAAGCATACAGACATAAGAATCAAGAGCTGGGGATCATTGGGGTGGGGGCATAACAGAGACTGTCATAAGTAGCAAGACAATAAGCAGGAAAAAAATAAGTAAGCTACAGCCGTTGTAAATGTTAGATATAACACATATAAAGAGAGATACAGGAAGGGACGGCACCTTAGTTCCTTTTGCTGTTGCTGTTATAAAATATCCTGACAAAAGCAACCTAAGAGAAAACGGGTTTATTTGGCTCACAAGTCTAGGTTACAGTCTATCATTGTGTGGAAGTCAAGACAGCTGGGACTTGAAGCAGGTTGTCACATTATGTCAGGCCACAAGAAAAGGAAACCTGTATGCTAATAAGGCATCCTTTTTCCTCTATAGTGACTGGTAGGTTTGCGTGCCCATGTAACCTCCCATTTACGCTAATACAAGGCTTGAAAATAACACAATGCGATAGGCTGTTAAGAAATGAGGAAGTGCATCTGATTGGAGAGAAAACTGTATATAAGACCACGCTTGAGCACTATAAGGTGATTTCCCTGCTGCGTAGAAGAACAGCTGTAACACAATAAAGAGCTGCAACACCAGAAGAAGCTGGCTATATACTCTTCTTGGCCAGACAGGGGTCCCGGTTTTGCTTTTAGGATCTCCGCCACCTTTCACCGGGGATCTGGGTTGGGGCAAGCCGCAATCTTTCCCAAGCTCCCCTCCCCTGGGCTGGGGACAGGGATAATCACAAGGAGGAAGAGGAGCACCAAACCGTGTCTGCCACGCCCATCGTGACAGCCATGAGGGGATGCAACAACATTACAACTACAATCGAGAGCAGAGAACAATGACTTATCACATGCATGTCAGTGCCTGGCTCACTCTCTCCATTCTGTCCAGGCCCACCCATGAAATGATGTCACTCACATTCAGAGTATGTCTTCCCACCTCTATTAGCTCAGTTGAGGAAATCGTTCCCAAGCATGCCCACAGGCCAACCTAATCTAGACAATCTCTCATTGACACTCCCTTTCCAGATGATTCTACACTGTGTCAAGCTGAGAATCAAAACTAAACATCACAGATGGGGAACACAGAGACAGAATTTATTTTCCCGCAGTGCCAGGAATGGAACCCAGGGCCCCATGTATGCTAAGCAAGAGCTCTACCATCAATCTTCATCTCCAGTCCTTGAGGTAGGATTTCAAACGGAGTGGTTAGTGAAGTCCTTTCAGAGAATGTAGCATTTCTGCAAAGAGTGGGCAGAGGTAATGACATGAGTTTGCCTGATAAGAGAAGACAGAGCCTACCAAACAGAGGGAACATCAAATGAAAAGGCTCTGGGCTATGGATAGAGTTCAGGCAGTGAAGAGAGGCTAGACTGAAGGAGGAGAGGGCTGGGAGAGACGCTTCTACCGAGGCAATGGAAGGTCAGATCTTGCAAGCCTCATGCCTCAAAACTCCATCTTTACTCTGAGTGAGACAGAAGTGAGCAGGTACAGGATAAAGCACCCATCACAGGGGAACCCCTGAATTGTCCTGACCCACTCCACCTCCTGCCAGAAAGGATGACCAAAAAAGGCTGGCCAAGGTCCAGGCGACCAGCTGGGACTGGGCAAACAGGAGTGTGTGCAGGACAGCAAGCTTCCAGAGGTTTCCTGGGTTGCCTTGGCAACAGGGGCTTCCAAAAACTTCCCCAGAGACTCCCCAGGCAGCAGCAGGCCTGGCTCATTTCTTATAACCCAGCAGCATGAGGACATAAAAAAAAAATCAATTTATTGGCACAAATGGTCCTTCAGCCTCCTGTCCTTACCCTGCAATGGAGTGGAGTGGGTGTGTAAGCATGAGCCTTGGTGTGAATGAGTCTCTTGTGCCACACTTAATAAAGAACTAGATCTACATGGTGCCCTCATCCTGCCTCTTGCCTCTTAGCCTCCCTTTTCCTGAATCACCTGACTCACCTCCTTCGACTCATTATTCCAAGGTCAGTTTCTCTCCCCGAACCCCCTAATTTAAAAACTCAACATGTAGAGTATGTAAATGACTAATTTGGTAGGGAAATGGGGCTCTGCATACCTTAAAAGAGTCCACCACACTGACCCTTGAGATCAAAACTTCTCAAAGGGAAGTGCCTACACCTGTTTCTTTTAGCTCCCCGACCCCCACCCTGGCTCACTCTTCAGCCTCTGATGGCTGGCTGGACTTTTTTTAAACTAGGTTTTTGTGAGGGTCATGAGGTTGCTAAACACTACAGGCACTTTGCAATCTGTGCTCTAGTGGGTCCTTGGAATCTGCTGTCTCCCCATATCGCCATCCAATACCGAAAAAACAAACAGATATCCCCTCCTGTGTGCCTCCACACAAGGCACTATGACAGACAACAAAGGGAGAAGGAGAATCAAAAACTTCACAGGAGGGTTAGGAAGTTGGGTCAGCAGGAAAGGCTCCTTGCTATATAAACATGAGTATCTGAGTTCAAATCCCCAGCACCCATATAAAAAACTAGACATTGGAGGGCGGAGACAGGCAGATCCCAGGAGATCACTGGCCAGCCAGACTAGCCAAAATGAAGAGTTCCAGTTCAGTGAGTAACCCTGTCTTAAGGGGAAAAAGGCAGAAGGTGATAAAGGAAGGCACCCCACATCCTGCTCTGGGTGCACATGGCATACTCATTCACTTGCTTACATATATGTCACCACACACAGACACACACACACACACACGCACGCACGCATGCATGCACAGAAAAGAAAACTTTGCAGGGTGATCATGGTGACAGGATACTTCCATCCACAAATATAAAAAGCAGAAAGCCAACTAGATGCAATGGCTCATGCCTGTAATTCCAGCATTCAAGCATCTGATGCAGAAGGATTGCTATGAATTTGAGACCAGCTTGAGTTTCATTGTGAATTTCAAGCCAGCCTGTAGTACACAGAGAAACCTTGACCCCCCAAACTCAGAAAGCTACAAGGAGAAATGCACTAGACAAAATGAGGTGAGTTCTCAGCAGAACTGCGGGATGGTCCCACCAACCAAGGACTGTGAGAGGCTCCATTACTCCAGATCCCTGGGAGTCCATGACATAAGGATCTACTGTGCCACCCACTCTACTAAACTCCCAAGGGCAACAGCAAGTGGAGACAATGAATCTTCCAGGCCAGAAACAGAACTGAGAAGACAGAAGCTGCTATACTGTGAAGGTCAGTTCTCCAGTTGGAAGAAAATGAGCCAGGTAAGGACTGCTATCTATCCAGTCTGTACCTGTCCCATAACTTAGGAGCCTTCTGCTTGGGGAGATAAAGATATGGAAATGTGGGGTCATAGAGATGGCTCAGCAGGGAAGAGGATGAGGGCCTAAGCTCAAACCCCCAGCACTCATGTAATAAGCTGGGTATGACTACGCACATGCCTGTTACCCCAGCACTGGGGGACATGGGGAAACTCTGGGGCTTGCTAGTTGATATCTTAGCTCCATGTTTAGTGAGAGAATCTGTCAAGTAGACAAAGGCTAGAGTGACAGAGCAGGACACCAAGGTCCTTTCTGGCCTATACACACACACCCTATGAAAAAGACAGAAATGTGATGATACATAGACAATAGATAAGTAGATACAGATAGATGATAGATATAAATACATGATAGATATAGGGACATGATAGGCAGATACAGATATATAGATGATAGATAAAGGTAATAGATGATAGAGATGGATGATAGATGACAGATATAAACAGATGATATAGATGATAGATATGGATAGATGCTAGATACATACATACAGATGATATAGATGACAGTTTATTGATAGATGATAGATGGATGGATGATAGATAATAGATAGATGAGATATTCTAAAATTCAAAAGGATTTTAAAGGAAGAACAGAGGCAATAGTTGAAGAGAGGCATTTTCAGAAAGCCAATGTATTCAAATTTTCTGATATTTGAAAGACTCTGTATCTGTGTCAAGAAGAAAGTCAAATCCTGAGTAGGATGAATAAAATTAAATTCACACTGAGACACATCATAGTAACACAGAGACACTCATGAAAGCAAGCATAAGGAAACCAAAGGCCACATATCACATATCACACGCTACACAGAAGGCCTCAGCTATCACAGAAAGCAAGGTGGCACCTGAGATGGCCAGCGTCAGGAGTTTCCGTGCTTTGACTTTCTCTCTCTCTCTCTCTTCCTTCCTCTCTCTCCTCTCCCTGTTTCTTTCATTCCTGCCATTTCTGACCTGTTTCTGTCCCCAAAGAGGGTTACTGCTCTATTCTCATGTTCAGCTCAAAAACAATCCCAGGGAAGGATTCTGATTGGTCTAGTTGGAAGTAAAGGATGTGCTTGCTCTTGGACCATCAACTATGGCTAGGAAGGAGGGGTTTGAATTGGTCATTACTGCTAGAAGCTCAAAGTGGTAGAAGAGGGCTGTGAAGGAAGAGATAGTCAACAAAGGGAAGGGGGGAGGGACCCGAGGGGGAGGGGACCCCAGGGGGCAGGGTGGGGCATTCTCAAAGAAAGGATGGTGCTGGGCAGACAAACAGCAAAAGCTGAGTCATCACCTTTTCTAGTCAGGCGAAGAAGGACACGTGTAGCAATTTCCTCTGAGATAGAACTTCCTTCCTTCCTTCCTTCTGCGATGAAGCTGAGTACATAACAGAAGGTCCTAAAAGAAAAACAACAGGACGTCTGAAAGAAAGAGAGACAGGATTTTCTAAAAGGAGGTCAAACTTTCCATCCTGCAGGGAAATTCATTAAGTTCAGGAAGAAAAGCACTCAACAGCTTCAGGAAGTCCCTGAAAGTGATGAGGTTCACTAGGCCCCTCCCTCTCCAAGCATCTATAAGCCATAAGAACTACTTGAGAGACACTGTCCAACCAGCCCAGTCACCTGGAAAAAAAAAATCAGAGAAAATCTGAGTTACCTTGAAGAGGCTGAGACCAACCAAGCAGCCTGGAAGAGACAAGTTGAGCTGCCTGGACGAGACAGAAACAAGCTGGGCTGCCTAGAAACAGCTCAGACCAACTGGCCCACCAGGAAAGAGCACTCTAGCTTGTGAGCTGCCTGCAGGTCTGGCAGTGTGCTCCCTGTCTACAGCTTCCACAAACTGTCACCCGTGATGGGGGTGGGCTCTTGGTGATACAGCTGCCTTTGAGTCACTTCTGTTCTTGTAAATAACCCCTGTAAAACTCACTGATTCACTGGGTTAAATTTCAGTGGTCTTTTACTTTGGTCTATCATTGGTTCGCTCTGTGGAATGAGTGGCTTTTCCCTGTGTCTTCCCAGGAATAGTTTCACACAACAGACGTCTTCTTGAATCCACTCAACAGTTTGTTCCCCTCCCTTCTCTGATTTCAGTGGAGGATAATGCTAAATGGTTTGTATTCTGGAGCAAGGCTACCTGGGCTCAGATCTCAGCTCTGGCACTTCCTAGCTATGTGACCTTGGACATGTATTTAAACCTCTCTGTACCAACGTTTCCTTGACTGTCAAGAGAAATACTCTTGTGACCAACTTACAGACGTATTGTGAGGATTCAGGGGAGTTTATAGAAGTAAAACTGTTGTGACAGTAACTGGCACGTGGTGACTATTGCAAGTGTCTCGGGTATCATTAATGTAGAGTCATGTGACCTTAAATGAGGCTACAGAAGAGGATGTCCCACTGGTAGCACCCCTGACCAGGACACTGGGGCCTGAGTCTGTCTTTACTGTGTGCACTGTTCTGGAGCCCGTTTAACAGCATTCCTGGACTCCACCCACCAAGTCCCAGCAGCAACCTCTTCCCATTCAGAGCAGTGACAGCTGAATTTCTCCAGACATTGCCAGATGTTATAACCAAACCCTTTCCAGACATTGCTACATGTTCTCTGGATCAAAGTCATTACGAGTTGAGAATCAAGAGGACTGTGACCTGGGGGTAAGGAATAATGGGAGTCTAGGCATAAATCCATCCCTCTTCCCGGACACCCCTCAGTAAAGGTCCGGCTCTCTCTGGGCCTTATCAGTTGCCCAGTGATTATGTAACCCTGCCTTCTCCTTCTGCAGGGTAGCTGAACAGAACAAAGGATACAGAAATCTGGGCTGCTCCCCAGACCCACCCCCACCCATCTCCCTGTTCTCCTGAGTCAGGAGTGCAAGCTTCAAGAAAGTAGGGGGTCAAAAGGGATGGGAAAAAGAAAACTAGCACAAAAGATTCCCATGGCCAAATGTGTTATGTACATTCTTTCAACGTGGCATGAACTGAATCATACTCCTGTGGACTCCTCTGACAGATGAGGCAAATAAAGCCTCAAAGGGTTTGGAAAAGAGTTCAGAATATATGGGCTATCTCACTCAAAGCCCATGTGTGTTCTGATTTCTATAAGGATAATCTGCCTTAGAGAACAGCAAGCTCAGGGGTACCTGTGGGTTTGGGAAAGTGAGAGAGAGGAAAGGAGGAAACTGAGGCAGAGAGGGGTCAAGTAACCCTAAAGCAGAGTTAACCAGATTTGACCCGTGTTTACACCCTGTCCTTTCTACCACCACCACCACCACCAAGAGGGAAACTGATACTCAACAAACCCTCCACAAAGAATCTAGGGTCACAATGATAGTCACATAAAGATGATACACAAAGTCATTTGGGACCATATTCTCTTTCTGCTCATGCCTACCACTGTGGGCACTCCCACACGCACACACATGCAACTGTGCATGAAGCCACACATCTCCAGGTGCCGAAGATCCTGTGACCTCCTCTGAACACAGTCCCTTGGATCCTTCTTGGAGAGCGACACCCATCCCGCAGTCTCTGCACACTGAATCCTATCCGCAGTTTCCCATCAGGTCTAGCGACAGCATAGACCAAAACCCTCAGCCTTCCTCTGCCAAGGACTCTCCACCCCTGGACTCCACATCACTCACAGTGTGCCCCTCAAAGCTGCTCAGCTCTTCCCCCACCTCTCATGATGGATGAGGCTTACCTCACATTAATCTGCCAAGGAGAGCTGGAGATGCAGCTCAGTCTGTAGAGTGTTTGTCTAGCAGGCACAAAGTCCTGGATTCAATCCCCAGCACTGAGTTCTGTGGCACACACTTATAATCCTAGCATTCAAGAGGTGGAGGCAGGAGGATTAAAAGTTCGAGATCATCCCTGGTCATTTGAGGTCAGTCTGGGATATGTGAAAATCTTTCCAAAAAAATCCCCAAAACCAAAGACAGACTTGCACTGTGTTGGATGTGAGGAGCAGTGAAATTTCTGGGTCACACATTGGGTACATACTTATCCCGACCTCCTTGGTCACTTCTTGGTAATTACTCTAATTAAGAGAGATGATGGGGAAGGAAGGAAGAGAGTCCAATACTGAGAAGAATCTCAGAGACGGGAAGGGTCTGAGTATGTGTTAGGACCACAGCAAGTCACAGTAGCCTGGAGTGACATGAATGAAGGGGCCAGGTGATTGGAGAGCAGGTCCTCAACTCTGGCCACCTTTGCCATGGGAGAACAAGACCCCAGTGCTGCAGATATTCTGATTTGAATCTGTTGGTTTCCACTCATGGCTTCTCAATGGAATCATCTAGAAACTTCAACAATGGCCACAGCTCATTTTTCATTCTGAAAAATTGTGTGCCTGTATGCAGTGTGACCATAGTCACCCTCCATTATCCTCGCCTATCTCCCTCCTGCTCCGGCTGCCCCCCTTTTATTTCCCTACTTGCCCCCCCCCACTTTCAAGTCTGTGTTCATGATTGCAGTGGCCATATATTGTCCCGAAGACCGGGTTTCACGGCGCTCCTCCCCATCCCCTGGCCCTTACAACCTTCCTGCTCCATCTTCTGTGATGTTCCCTAATCTTTGGATGAGGTCATACAGATGTCGCATTTAGGGATGAGCACTCAACAGTTCCTTATTCTCAGCACTTTGACCAGTTCTACATGTCTCCATTGTGCTGTCTACTATAAAAAGAAACTTCTCAGATCAAAGCTGAGAGCAGCTTTAGTCCATGGGTATAAACATAAATACTTAGAGGACAGTTAGAATACATTTAGCAAAACATCAATAGTAGATTCTCCCCCCGCCCAGCAATAATGCCACATTTGAGTCCTACCCCAGAGATTCTCAGTGAAAGAGCGAGCAGTGGACTGAACACATGGGTGTTCACGGTCTTCTCAGGTGACTGGGATGTGCAGTGAGAGCTAAGATCCTGGCCTGAAAGCCAGCCCTCTACATACCTGAATGCTAAAATGCAAACTCTAGTCTGGAACATCAGGGGTGGGGCCCGAGCACCAGCATTTCTGACAAGCTCTTAGTTGCTGTTGATACTGCTGGTCCATGGGTTGAATGGTGATCAACAGTGTTGAAAGAGAAATTACTAATACTGATTTTTAGCATGAGAACATGTGTACTAGCAGTCTGAAGGTGGGATCTCCATGTAAGACAGTGGTTTAATGTCTCTCTCGTGTATGGTACATATGTGTGTGAGTGCATATGTGCATGTGGAGGCCAGAGTACAGGATTTTTTTCACTGGCCTAGAGCAACTAGGCTGGCTGATCAGAAAGCCCCAGTGATCCACCTGTCTCTGCATCCCTAGTACTGTGATCACAAATGCATACCCCACCCCTTTTTTTCTTAATGTATGCTTTGCGATCAAACTCAGGTCCTCATGCTTGTTGGCAAGCCCTTTGCTGACTGAGCCAGCTCCTGATGCTTTCTCTTAGATCTCTTTTTTAGGGCTCCTGTTGTGGCAGAGCATGGGGGTCTTGTGAGGTTTGAAACAAAATTCTAACTTTCAGGGGCTCCAAGGAGGTGGTCAGTTGACAGGATGAACTGAAAGGTGGGCAGGTTATTGACCTGTTTGGAACACAGTGATCTGGAAATGCTTCCAAACCGTCTTCTCCACACTACCTCAGGGCTACCTCACCCATAATTGGCATAACTCGTTTTCCTAAAGATGAGAAGAGGCTAGACAAGGTCCAGACAGCTCCCCATCACACCCCAGCCCACGAGCACGCATCTCTTCTCTCCCTTTATCGGATCAAAGTCTTCCATCAAGCTGTCTGGTTCTGTCTTATTCAATTAAATTTTTTAATCCAATTTAACCCATGCATTCATCTTCTTTGAAATCTGAGAGACGACAGCATCCGCTAGAAATTTGGAGCAAATGGCTGAATTAGCTTTCAGAGAGGATTCAAAGCAACTGTCTCTGCCCACAGACCCACAGGCTCTTGGAGGCAGCTGGATCCTGGAGGATGCTGACTGAGGACAGGAAGGAGTGGAGGGGAGGCTTCAGCACCTTTACCTCGGAGTCTTTGGAGGGACAGATGACCCGGCACTTGAGAGCACAGACCCTGGAGCTTCACTCTCTGGGATCAGGTTCAATTGGGGTGATAGTGAGCATTGTGCCTGAAACTCCAGGCCTCAGTTTCCCTATCTACCATACAAGGACAACACCAACAGCATTTACCTCCTAGGGCTACTGGAGGATTAAATTCATCTGTTTTCTATGGAACACACAGAGTGGTGCTTGACACACATGGCTGAGGGCTAAAGGCAAAGGTTGGCAGGCACATTAAAGCTATCTGGTTAACTCAGCCCATCTACACAGCATGATGAAACCATGTCACACCCACTTAACTCAGTGGGAATGAAAGCAAGTGAGCCTGACTGGTCTTTCCAAACCAAAACAAACACAACTAGCCTGACTAGGTAATTTTTTAAGTTGTTTGAAAAACTGGCATGATGATTGGACGCTGGAGGGAAAAATTACCTGAAAGAAAGAGGAAATTACAGTAAAACTCACAGCTAGCCTTTCTTATGAATGATGGAAGAAAATTGTCAAGTTGGATTTGCAACTACCTATGAGTTTTTCCTTAAATACTGACTTTTCATTTTTCAGCTGGTCTCAGACTTTATGTTGGATTCAATCTGCATCTAACCCAGTGATATGCACAGAGTGTGCCAGTAGGTAACTATGGTGATAAGTATGGTGATGAGGCTGAGATCTTGGGAGTTGGACCTCCTGGGTTCAAATCCCAGCTATAGCTTGCTCACAGAATGACCACAGACACTCTCTACTTTGTATTTTTGTACCTGTAAAAGGGGATTATTTTAATAATCAAATAAAATGATATGCTTGCCTTGCAGAGTTGTTTTAGGGATAAATAGGTAAATTTATATGAAGTGCTTTAGGCCGTATCTGGCAGAGGTTAGGTAAGTCTCGGTGACTGGTGCCCAACACTGGGTGACGTGTGGTGCACTGCCACATCTGGACCCAGCAGGGCCCTTTCTGTAGAGATGAGGGGATTAGAGGGGCCACTAGCCACAATCCCAGCCTCGCTGCCAGTGTCAGCCTGGACTCTCAGGGACCCCTTCAGGAAGGTGCAAATGGAGGAGACTGTCCCCCTGACGATACACACCAGACCTTCAGCTTTTGTGTGTCTACTGTGTGCTGGGCATTGTGTGGTAGGAAGTCTCCTGAGTCCCACTTCTACATAGAGAAGAGGCACTGTGGAGCCTTCATCTGACTCATGTCTGGGATTCTAGTTCCTATCTCAGTTCTGGTGGCTGTCCCTGAGATTTGGGAAACAGCCCAAATGCCCATCAACAGAAGAAAGGATAAACAGCCCTGTGGTATATCCATTTAGTGGAATATATCTCAATAAAAGAAAACAAACTACAGATCTTTGCAAAAACATGGATGAATCTCAGAAGCCTAATATTGAGGGGAAAGAATCAAACGCAGAAGCATAAATACATGATTTGATTTATATGAAATTCTTTTAAGATGCAAAACAAGACTACAGTGATTGAAATTAGAACAGCGTTCACCTCTGAGGGGGCAGTGGGAGTGTTTATGTGTAAAGTTCACAAGAGAACTTTCTGGAGTAGTAAAAATGTAGTATCTTAATCTAGGTGTTGTATACATTTGTCAGAATATTTACCTGGGCAACTCATCTTGGAAGAGCCTATACCCATGCCCCCTTGTACCTTAACTCCTTCCTGAGTGCTTTCTTCCTTCTCTTAGCCCTCATGTTTAAAATCTGTATTAACAATGCCTTTTAGGGCTGGATATATGGCATAGCTATTAAAGGTGAAAGCTAACAGCCAAAATGTTTTTAAAAAATCTTCTAGTAAACCCCAATTCTGCTTTACACACACACACACACACACACACAGAGAGAGAGAGAGAAAGAGAGAGAGAGAGAGAGAGAGAGAGGGGAGAGAGAGAGAGGGGGGAGAGAGGGGGGGGAGAGAGAGAGAGAGAAATATAACTTGAGGGAGCTAGAAAAATGGCTCAGTAGTTAAAAGCATGTATTGCTCCTGCAGAAGACTGGAGTTTGGTTCTCAGCATCCACATTGTATGGCCCACAATTGCCTAGAACTCCAGTTCCAGGGGATCTGACACCCTCTTTTGGCCTCTACTGGCACTGCAATCACATGCACAAACCTAAACAGACAAACATGCATAGAAACAGCATAAAATATTTTTAAATCTAACTTGATCCCTGAGATCTATGTATTTCACTCTATGAAAACTATACTCAACAAAGAAAATCATTACCACCAATTAGAAAAAAGAAAAAAGGAAGCCATACAAAAGTACAATGTGTGTGAGCTCAGGACTCTAATTCCACTTACAACCTTTGAGAACAAAGGCAAGAGAAATAAATGGTCAGGCTATAAAACTAAAGGCAATGGTGCCATGACAATCACATTTGCTTGACAGCCCAGTCTCATTCCACCCCTTTCTCCTTTACTGCCTCCGACTAAAAAAAGAGTGAAAACCAACATTCAGTTTTCTAGCCGCTCTTGCTGTTATAACTATTCATAGGGCCAACACATCTAACATGTAGGTAGATGTCTGTTGGACAGAGGAAATTCCCTTTTTAAATATTTTTTATGCATATGAGTGCATTGACTACATGTACGTAAATGTACCTGTGTCATGCAGTGCCCATGAAGGTCAGAAGACAGCATCATATCTCCTGGAACTGGAGTTACCGACAGTTGTTAGCTGCCATGTAGGTGCTGAGAATCAAATCCAGGTCCTCTGAAAAAGTAGCCAGTGCTCTTAACTGCTGAGCCATCTCTCCAGTCCCAGCAGAGGAAATTCTGAGAGGTTTTCTGTTTCTGATAATAGACTTTTTAAAACAAATCAGTAAATGGATTATTTGTAGTTGATGCTATCCTTCCCACCCTCCCATTTTGGCATCTGAAAATAGACATGATGCCCAGAACAAGGACAGTCATCTTTTTACCACAATGCCATGAGTAGTTAGAAAAAGTGGAAGGAACTCAGTGATACTGGCCCTGAGGCTTCTGGAGTGCTGAGATAAGGGAAAGAGCCTCCTACCTCCCGAATCAACTACGTAAAGGACATGGACTTTAGGTTCTGAAGCCACTGTGACTCAGGCTAGAGGTTTCCTATAACCAAAATACCCTTAACTGCCCACCACCAGAGACTTCTAGGCAGAATATGAGACCATTTTGTGAAATGACAGAACTATTTGTCAGGCACACTTTGGGCTTCAATACATCTAAGTTCTCTCCTCCAACCCATCCACCAATCTCTGCAGGAATCTAAACCACTCAGCAACACAAATGAGTAGAGGTAGGTTCTCCTCTTAATTAGTGTGCAGGTAGTACAGATGATGCCCAGGTTATAACAATTCAATGATAGTATGATATCATACCCACATATCTAGTGTGTATAAGTACAGTATTCAATAAATTACATGAAACAGTCCCTTTATTATGCAACAGGCTTTATGTTAGATGACTTTGCTACATTTTAGGCTGAATTAGTTACTTTTCTGTTGCTGTGGTAAATACCCTGACCAAGGCAACTTACAGAAGGAAGAGTTTATCAGGCTTACAGTTCCAGAAGGGTCAAGAGTTCATCACGGCAGAGGAGGCATGGTGAGTGGCAGCTGGAGCAGAAAGCTGTGGTTACATCTTCATTTTAGCTCACAGAGAACAGTTTCATATTTCCTGAACCCTAAAACTGTTGGACAGTATGTGTGTTGTCTTATAACACTGAGTTTGTAGTTGGTATGTCAGTCATGGGTTAACCCTTTGATTAGGTCAGACCCTTAGGATCCAAGCACATCCCCAAACCCAGTCAGCTTCCAACCAAGCCTGGGGGAATATTTCAGATTACATAACCATACATATATGGCCAACTTTTCTTTACCTTACATTCACTACACAGAATTTAAAAGTCAAGAGCCACAGTGAACATTACAGCCATCCCTTGCCACGCCACACAGTCTTCTGCCAAGTTCAGCAGCATAGATGTGAACGTGGTACTCTTTAAGCTCAGGGTGGCTGATTCTCCAACTAGGGGTAAAGGACTGAGGGCAGTAGCCAGCACATGTCAGGTGCCTCCATCTTTGGACATACCCTTCTCCAAGCTTTTCATTTTGATACTCCTTCTTGGGGGGCAGGGCATGTACATTTGTTTATTTGTGCATGTGGAGGCCAAAGGTCATCCATGGGTATCGTCCTCAATTGTTCTCCACCTTAACTACTTTTTAATTTGTGTATGTGTGTGTAGTATGTGTTTGTGTGTGCATCTCTCATGCAGGCTAGAGGAGAACACTGGGTGTCCTGCTTTATCACTCTTCACTATACTGCCATAAGACGGGGTCTCTCACTGAACCTGGAGCTCACTGTTTGAGCTAGGCTGGCTGGTCAGAGAGCTCTTAGGATCTGCCTGTCTCTACCCCCTCAGTCCTGGGGTAAGAACACAGGCCTTGCTCAGCTTTCTAGATGGGGGCTGGGGAATCTAAACTCAGCTCCTCCTGTTTACACACTTTACCGACTGAGCCATCTCCCCAGCCCTCATAAATCATCTTCTAACTTCTCTTCACAAACCTTTTTCCACTAGCATGGAGCTAGTATGACCGCATAGTTATGAGCTAGCAAACTGCCCAGCAAACTCTCCATTTGTACCTGTTATCCCAGTAGAATCAACAGTATATCCCACTTTTGACAAATTATATGCACACCTGCTTTGAAAAATTATTTGGAAAAACAGCATTCTAAGAGCATGCCCAGAGGAAGAAACTACTATCCCTCCTCTACCACACTGAGGCACAGAAACAAACAGGAACGAGGAGACCCTCATGCTGTTGGGGTCTAACCACGCTCACCTCTCTGCCCCACCGACCACATTAGCCTCCTCAGCCTAAGGATGAGCTCTCAACAGCCAGAGATGTGGATCTATAAAACTTCACTCACGTCCTGCTCCGGCCTCAAACCAAACTGCCCACTCCATCCTCCCTGAGCAGAATCTGTGCACTTAAAAGCATCACGTGGGACCAAGTCAAGGTCATTAACAACCTGTTTGTTGTCATAAAAAAAAAAATAAAGTTCCACCCCCAACTGGATCTTTCACCAACTTTGAGACTTAGATGAAAGGCAGAGAAATTTGGTTTCCACTTATCTCAGGGCTGAGCTTTTTCTCCAGTTGCCACAGTGATTTTCTACCTTGTGGAGATCGGAAAAGAGCCCATGTGTCTCAGCTCCTGAGGGGTCCATGGGAGAACCACTTTGCAGGAGTGACCTGTGAGCTTGATCCAGGGCTGCTCAGTGAGGACCTCAATCTCTGAGCTATGATGTAGTCCACCTCGGTCTTGTTGCTAGAGACGCATAATCATGTCCCCAGCATCAACAACCAAGCCTGTAGGTAAAGGTTCCCCTTCCAGCCTTTAATTAAGTCTTCCAGATGAGGGCTTAAATGTTAGAGAACAGAGGCAGTCCATCCCCGCATGCTCTTTGTGAAGACCTGCTCTGAAGGAAATGAGACAAAGGATAAATAAAATAGTAGCATTGCTTGAGCCACTATGTTCTGAGGTCACTCGTTATGCAGGAGTTGATGACGAATACATAAAGAGCCCAGATGATACCATCTCATGCAGCGCTGGGATAAACGGTCATATGGTAGGTTGTAATTGGTTCTATTTAAGGCATATAACCACCCATGGGTCAATCACTGAATCCAGCTGTCTAAACATTAATGGTTGTTCCAGCCAATAGTCAAAGTGGGACACTGATTGATTAGCAACTCTACCTGCAAATGTCTTCTAATGAAACAATGCTAAAGACAAAACCAGTGTCTAGTCCAGAGATGTCCTAGGTTGGCCATCTCCCACCCTTGCCTTCTCCTCTCATCTTCACCATGGCTATGTCCTCGGATGATGTCAAACTGTTAAACTGTTTCTGTTAAGGATGGATCCCCTGGAGGCTCACACAGATAGCTGTGCTAGAACTGCGGATGCCAGGGCCAGTCTCCCCCGAAGCGGAAACTCTCTGTCTACCAAGGCCTTAAGTTACTGCCTTTCTATAGCCACAGTATTTGTATCCTAGTCTTAATAACCAAGTATTATTCACAATGAGATTCACAACTGACCCTGAACTGTACCACCAAAACACTTAACCTCCACCCTGGGGATTGTGTTGGAACCCCACACGTCACCCTGGGTTTCTTGTTCATTTAGAAAAGTGGTTCTCAACTTAAAATACATGGTACAGTTGCCTAGGGAACTTTGAAAAATAGATAACCAGGTGCTACCCCAGGCCAATTCTGTTAGATGCTCAGGGATTAAGACATGAACATGTACATTTTTCTTTCTTGCCCAGAAGATTCTAGAATGACTGCCAAGGTTGGTGTGAAGTCTGCTTCTGAATGAAGCAGGTCACTTTCACAGCTGCCCTCGTTCCTCCCGGTCCCCTGTTGTCTACCAGCAGCTGCCCATTCTGCCTTCTGGTTGGTTGGTTGGCTGGCTGGTTTGGACAAGAGTCTCACTATATAACCCAAGCTGGACTTGAACTCTCCATTCTTCTGCTTCAACCTCCTAGGATGACAGGCATATGTTATATCTGGTTCATGAGTCTTGTTTACAAGGCAAGAATGTACACACACACACATACACACATACACACCACACAGATCCTGATTCAGAAGGGCAACGACTGCCATTTCCACAAAGTTCAGAGTTTGGGATGTTCAGCCTGGACTACACAACTACCCACTGAATCACCTGGGGAGGGGTGAAGAGGTTGGGATCGCTTGGGCTTTTGTGTCCTTGATGCATGAATTATAATTCTAGAAATTCCAAAGTCTCAGCCCCTGTGTGGCCTGAACCTGAGAGTTTTCTAAACTTTTAGGATGCTACTCCCATGCAGCCAGAGGTGAGGCAGTCAACTGTCAGCCAGTGGTTCTCAGCTGTCAACTTGATTGGATCTGTAATTAACTAAAAAACATCTCTTGGTGCTGCAAGTGTACTTCCAGGAATGGTAAACTGAGGCGGGAAGCCCCTCCCCTGCAGTGGGCAGCCGGGGTATAAGGAGGGTCCAGGGAAAAGCTGTTGCTTTTGGTCTACCTGCCTTCACCCCTGCCAGAAGTGCAGAAGTGCCCCTACTGTGCTTTGCCAGATGACAACCCAGCTTCCTTAACCTTCCATCTTAGAATGAAGACCAGTAGCTCTCCAGGAATCCTCCAGGCCCTGGGCTCTGGGTTGGGACTACTGAGACATCCAACCTTGGGGACTGCACAGCTCCTGGGTTCTCAGCCATTGTTGGACTCCCCAGACCACATCGTGTGAGCCAGTCCAACAAACCCCTTTTGGAAACATACAGTCATTCTACTAGTTCTGTTCATCTAGAGAACCCTAACTGAGACACATTCTCAGCCTTCTCTCTTCCACCCAGGGAAATAAGGTGTTATCACCTGCCTATACTTCTGAACCCCCACCCCACTCAGAGTTTAACCACTCTCTCCCACACAACTCAATCCAATTTACCAACTCAACCCAGCACAGATGGGGCTGAGTGCTCTTGGCCAGGTTCACTCCTTTAACCCTGGTATTACTGGGCCCGTTTTATAGAGGTGGGAACTGAGGCTTGGAAAGGTTCCAATGATACAGGAAGTAACTGGAGACTATGTTCCTGATTACCCAAATCTCCCCATTTTAACGTTTCTACACCAATGGATGTGAAAGGATCAGAATAAAATTGCCACCTTCTGGGCTGGAGAGATGACTCAGCAGTTGAAAGATATTGGCTGCTTTTGCAGAGGATCCAGGTTCAGTTCCCAGCACCCACATGGCAGCTAACAACCTTTGGTAACTCCAGTTCCAGGGGATCTGATACCTTCTTCTCGTTTCTACAGCCCTTGCACAACACAGGTGCACTTACATACATGCAGGCTAAACACTCATACACATAAAATAAAAATAAATAAAATAGAATATCACCTCCAAGACCAGTGTACATTAGATCTCAGCACTGCACAGATAAGAAGGACAGAGACTGTCCTTCTGATCCCACTCATCAACCCATCCTCAGGTTCTGCTCCCATCCCACCACTGACCCCCACCAGTGACTTCATCTCCACCCAGGTCTCAGGGCACAGGGAGGTGACATAGGGGGCAGCTCTGTCACCTGGGGCTACTTGCTTACCCTCTCTGACCCCCAAATTCCTTATTCCACTCACACCCTAAATCCACGGTCTTCACAGCCCCAGGGAGAAGACCGCACTGTGTGCACACTTTCCCGTTCCTATTCACACACAGGCCTAAAACACAAAGATGCTGTTCTTTGGAATCAAAAGTTTCCGACCTTTCAGGGACAAGGAGAAACCTCAGACCTGCATGAGTGCCTTCCACCCTGAGCTGCAGAACAGGGCAGCAGCCAGCGACAGGAAACGTCGCCACCCTGTGGCCACCGCCTGCACTGCAGGCCGTCGCCAGGTACCAGGGTGGGCTGAGGGCCCCCCCCCCCCAGGAATGAGGGGGCTGCACATCTCAGGTCAGCTGGAACAGCTCCCTCTATGGTCAACTGAGAGACCGCAAAAGTCAACAAGGCTGGGAAGAGCGATGAGTGGCCTGGCAAAACAGGAAGTGCAAAGGACTAGTTGTGAGTTGCAGCTGGCTGGGCTGTTACCTGTCTGCAGGACTGTTCCTCAGACCAGCACGCCCCGGGCTGCACGGCCCACCACCCCACCCTCCACCACCCGCAGTTCAGACGCGTCCTTCTCCAACCATCCTATTTTATTATTGATTTTATACTTTGTTCATTTTATTGGTGCATATAAAACCAAGGAACTTATGCAAACTACAACACCACTGAGCGGCACACCCAGCTCCTCCAGCCACCCTATGTCATAAGGCAACCCAGCACTCCTCATCCCTGCAGTATTTTTCTCCATGAAGTCCTTTCCATAAAGGCTGCCTTCCTCTGTATGTGACCTAACAGTCTTGTGACCATTAGGTACAGTCTTTGGAATATACAAACAGAACACTAACTTCCACCAAACTAAAAGCTGAGAATGTGGTCAGATAGCATCTGGGGCCCATAGCGGTGATTTCCCTCCCCTTCTAGAGTCTGCCTTCCTAAAGACTCCACGAATATGTTTGAAAAGTGTCTTGATTTTTTAAATTTTCTCTGTCCTGTTACTATAAAAAAAATCATGAAACTATTACCACGTTGAAACATGGAATTTGGGGTAACCTAAACCCATACCCCCAAGCTATGGTCATCCATATTTGGCTCCAGAATAAACTATCTCTTACCTCTTTAAGGTGAGAGTTGTGTTTTTGTCCCTTAGTCTGTGTCCCTTCATTGTCTTCTTCTCCCCACTGGGTTGTCTGGGGCATTCTGGACAGCGATTTTCATGTGTCATCCTCTGATATCATATTTGTTCCATGTTCTGGAGATGCTTTGTCTTTTTCTGTTCTGTTTTGTTTTTGAGAAAGGGTGTCACAGGTAGCACAGGTTGGCCTTGACCTCATACTCCTCCTGCCCCAGCCTCCTCAGTGCTGGGAGTATAGGACTATGTCCCCAAACGCAGCTTTTATTGGTTAACTGAATGGGTAGGTCTATGACATGGCAAGGTCTGAGGTAAGGGCCACTGAGGCTTGGTTCCCTCCATCACAAGACAAAGATAACAAGCTGTTGTCTCCCTCATAGGACTGAAGTGAAGATATATGCATGCTGACAATGGCTGTCTAGGTAGAGCCTCCCTAAAATTCATGTCTCCTTCACAGTGTGGTCCATTTGGAAGTGGGTCTTGATGGAGATACTCACAGTGTTTACCACATTACAGCACTTCTGTCAACAACCAACTCCACAGACCACAGGGGTCCCCATCCCCCAGGATTGCATCACCACAGACACCATCACCATGTTTCTAGACGCTCTATGATACATGCACGAGGTGATGAGATCACCTAAGCACACCCTTCTCAGAATGAGTTCCCATGAAATGACTGAAAATGAGATGAGATCACTCTGGATTAAGGCGGGCCCTTCCTCCAATTGCTGTTGTCCTAATGAGACAGAAAGGGAATAAGGAGATGGCTCAGTTGTAAAGTGCCTGTTGCACAAGCATGAGGACCTGAATTCAGATTCCCCAGCACTCATATAAAAAGTCAAGCATAGGGGTTGGAGGGATGGCTCTGTGGTTAAAAATCACTGGTTGCTCTTGCTGAGGACCTGGGTTCGATTCCCAGCACCCACATGGTGACTAACAACCATCCATAACTCCAGTTCCAGGGGAATCTGACGTTGTCTTCTGATCTCCGAGGGTGCACTTATACACATGCAGGCAATACACCCATACACACACGAAAAAAACTAAGTTAATAAATAAAAATACTTTTTTAAAAAGTCAAGCATAGTGGCCTATGCCTGTCACCCAGCTATGGAGGATAAAGATACAAGAATCTCTGAAGCTCATTGGCCAGCCACTCTAGCAGAATCCACGAACTTCAAGTTCAGTCAGAAGACTTTGTCTCAAAATCTAAGTAGAGAGTGATTGAGGAAAGGCACCCGACCTCTGGCCTCCACACATGTACACATACATGCACTCCACTAACAAGCACATACAATGCACCAAAGAGAGAGGGATATGGGGAAGAAGGCCATGTGAATAGGAGGGGACCACAGGGAGGCAGCCACAAGCCAAAATAGACAGGAAGGGTTCTCTCTAGAAGCCTTTGGAGGCTGTAGGGCCCTGCCCGGGAGCACTGGACCATCTAGTTCCTACAGCCAATACATCCCCTTTACAACTGAAGCCAGTTGTCTGCAAGTTACAACACAGTAGATGGCAGTCCCACATTCCTTCCACTTCCTTCTCTTTTTAGAGATTCAATCTTACCCAAGTCTGAATTTCTGTGTCCTGGATAGGGTTCTTCCTTTGCCTAAGCACCTACTAAATTCCCCCAAGAATTTATTTCAAAGGGAGTAACTGACCAGAATTGGTTCATTCTGAGAATCAATCTCTCTCCCTCTCTCTCCCTGTACTTTTCCTTGCCCCTCTCCCTCTCCTGTGCCTTATGGGGCCAAAGGTTGATGCCACAAAGCAAGGCCCACTGGAGGGCAGAGCTAACCCAGAGGAAAAAGAATCAAGAGACTAAGACAACATTCCTGACCAAGTTACACCACTCTTGAATATATATCCAAAGGAATCTGAGGCAGCATACCAAATTCTGCATATCTGTGTTTGCTACAACATGATTCACAATAGCCAAGGAGTGGAATCAGTCTAGATGCCCATCAATAGATGAATGGATAAAGAAAATATGGCTTATATACACAATGGAGTTGTACTCAGCCATAAAGAATTAGATTATGTCATCTGCAGGCAATCGGATGGAACTAGAGACCATGTTAAGCAAAGTCAGAACGAGAAAGACAAATCTGACGTGTTTTCTCTCCTATGTGGCATCTAGACTAAACACACATTTGATATGAATGCAGAAAGCAGAAGTGACATTATTTAGGAAGAGAATGTAGAACAGAGGGAGATGGGGTTGACAGGAGAGAGTAAGGGGGATGGAATATGGTTCAAGGATGTGACCCACTTCTACAAAACCATCCTAATGAAATCCAAAATGTTCTACAATGAGTATACAGTAGTAAGAGTTTTCTTTAAAGGTACCACCTAGGCAAGGCGTCACTGTGGACCAAGCTATGATGGAAGATCTCTCCATCCTCACGTCGTGGGCCCACCCCAGGTGTCCCTGCCTGTGTGTACACGCACCTACTGCTGACCAATGGCAGCGCGGATGGAACTAGACCAGGTGTCTATCAAAAAGAGACCATGCAAACAGACACGTATGTATTCACCCCATGCTACAGTATTCATCAATAACCAAGAACAAACTATGATACAATATTCTGAGTCAAAAAACTATACCACAAATCATCCCACCTAGGTGAAATGCTAAAGCAGGCCAGACTAAGTTATGTAGAAAAAAAAAGTCAGGACAGTGGTTGCCTGGGAAAGAGCACAGGGAAAAATGCCTGTGTCTTGAAAGAGGATTAAGGTACCTAGGCACTTGCATTTATTAAACTAATCAAATGGAGTGTTTAAAATCACTGCATTTCACCATTTTACCTAAAAAATAATTACCGAATTTTAGTTAATGATATGCATATGCTCTAAAGTAAATGATGCTTGCAACTTACTCCCCTATTCAAAAGACCTAATCATTGAAGCCATAAACACGTCTTATACCAACGCCTGAGCCCTTATTATTACACTTATTGCAGCATCCCTCACAGTGTCTACAGCACACGTATCATCTGTTTAACATCTGAATATTCATCACCAACACACCACTTCTCTGCCCTATTAGGCTTCTTCCCCTCTACATTCCACCGATTCTTACCAACTAAAAGTCTTAAACTCAGCCAAGATGTTGCCTCAAACCTTAAAGACTTAATCTGATTAGAAAAAGCAATCCCAAAAACAATTGCATGCTCTAATATCCTAGCCTCTATAAAAATGACTAACCAAAAAAGTCTGATCAAACTCTACTTCCTTTCATTCTTTATTATTATGATATTAATCCTACTTTCACAAACACCTCATTTCCACGAGTGATTTCAGTAATAATAAAAATACTAACAAAAAGAAATCAACCAGCCACTACTACTATTCAACCAGCACAACTATATATAGCTGACACCCCTACCCCATCTTCCCCTACTAAACCAATCTCTTCCCCCTCAAAAGCAACTCAATCTCCTACATTATTAAGTTCAACAACCAATTCCACATTTTCTACACTTCCAAATCTCTCTCTCTCTCTCTCTCTCTCTCTCTCTCTCTCTCTCTCACACACACACACACACAAAACGCACACACAATACAATGTAATAAAAATCTTAATATAAGGCAAAGAATTTTAAGTCAGGGCCTGTGTGCCAGTGCTGCAGGCCCCGCCCCCTGGTGACCTCACAGAGGGGATGGGCAGAGTGAGGCTGTCAGCCCACAGTTGGGTCCCATGAGCCAGCCAGCCCCCAGGACAGAGCAATGGGGCAGCCACAGGTACGAGTCACTGCTCCTGAAACATGTAACGCGGGCCACCATCAGAGACTCAGGCGCAGGTCCAGGCCCAGGCAGCAGTGCTGTGGCTCCAGGAGGCACAGCACAGGTCAGAGCCTTTGCCACCTGTCCAGAAGGGAAGGAGGGAGGCTGGACCCACCCAACCCCATGCATTGACCCCAGAGAAACAGCCCCTACTGCTATCCCCTCCCCAGGCAAGCCAGAAAACCACAACTGCCAAACCAACATTATTTTCACCACCCCACCACCCCTACAGCCACGACCAGAACAGTAACGATTTTCATCAATCCCCACACCCACCAATCTCTGCCTCCCCAGTTCGGCCCACTCCCTTTCCTAGCTCGATGGTTGCGGCGTCCCGCTCACCGCAGAGACCCTCGCAGGAACCGTCACCACCGCAGGGACCCTCGCAGGGACCGTCACCACCGCCGCCATCAAGGCCGAGTCCAACGCCGCCTACCGCCCGAGCTGCTGCCCATTGCCCGGGCCATTGCGGCCAGCACACGGGCCAGCTCCCGGGCCAACGAGGCTGTGGCAACCGCCATGGCCGCCGCGGCCGCCGCCGACACCGCAGTCTCCGCGGACGACGCCTGGGACGCCGCCGAAGACGCCTGGGACGCAGCGGACGAAGCCTGGGCCGCTGTGGAGGACGCCCCAGACGCAGCAGATGACAACGCTGACGACCCGGACCCCGCGGAGGGCGACGCCAATGCCCCGGACGCCCTGGACCCTGGGGACGACGCCTGGGCTGCCGTGCACAATGCCCGGGCCGCCGCGCGCGAAGCCTGGGCTGCTGTGGACGATGCCTGGGCTGCCGCGGAGGATGCCGACCCTGCAGACGAAGCGGGCTGATACAATACCTAACTCACCTCTTCAGCCCAGATGCTCATCATTAAAAACCAAGTACCATTAAATAAAATTTGAGACTCAAAGGCTCGTCAAAAGCTTATGTCTAATTTAAATGTGTGTGTCTGTGTGTGTATGTGTGGGGGTATGGATGGAGGTAATATATCATTATTTACCAGATAATGTTCTAAACATTTTAAAAAATGTTAAGTCATTTTAATGTTCTTATAAAACTTTTCATTTATTTGTTTTCATGTGTATGAGTGCTAAGCCTGGATGTATGTGGGGTGCACCTGTATCATGCAGTACCTGAGGAGGATAGAAGAGGGCAATGGATCCCTGGAACTGGAGTTACAGACAGTTGTTAGCTGCCACATGGGTGCCGGTATTCAAACAGTGCTCTTAGTCACTAAGCCATCTCTCCAGCCCCTCATTTTAACCTAATAATAGTCCCAAATTAGTTATTAACTCAATTTTTTGTTTATAAAATAAAATCATTGGTTTTTATTATTTTTATTTTTGTTTGTTTTTGAGACAGGGTCTTCCTGTAGCCCCAGCTGGCCTGAAACTTAGTATATAAACCAGGCTGGCCTCAATCTCACAGAAATCCATGTGCCTCTGCCTCCTGAGGGCTGGGATTAAAGGCATGTGCCACCACATCCAATCAAACAATTGACATTTTTAAAAAATGTCGAAAATACACATGTAGTATATGTATACTGACATACATTAATTTTAAAAGACTCAAAAAGTCTTTGCAAAAATTACAGTAGTACTCTCCAAACATATTTTCATTTGGATTTCAAGACTTCACCAAAAGGAAAAAAAAAAAAAAAAGGATGACTGTACAAGAAACATGCTATTCAATTAAAATATGTGGAAAAGCAAATTGTTCATCTCAGTCAGATACAGGACTTTTCTTCAGTTTAGCTAGGTATGTGTGACGAGTAACCCAATGACTTACTACAGCTGTGGTCACTAGGAGAAAACTGAATCTATTTGTTGAAGAATCAAATTGTAATCACTTAATCTCTAGGTACTGATTTTCTTATGAATAAAAAAAGAAATAACATCTTTATCCAAAGGCCATACTTGGCCTTATGAAACTAACAACTAAAATTTTTAACCATCTAGTAAATTTCTGTAAATTCTATTACTGTTACTTACCAACAGGGTAATTCTCCATCCATAGCATCATGTTCATCTGTGCTGGTGTATCTTAATCTCCCTCCTACAACTGTACCCGCAAAGTATATGAGCCATGCAAGACGTCCTAACACATAAACAGAGAAGAAAAAGGTTAGGGAGTCTGGGAGAAACAGGCATATTTTCATAAAATTCCAAAATGAACAAAACAATTTATTCTTCTGAACAAGTAACTGACTATAAGCTCAGTTTTTAACAGGAAGTGGGGAGTTTGGTTTTAGATTATCAGCTAGTGAAACTGAAAGATCTTAGGGCCAGCTAAAAATTATATTTGAGTCTCAATTCTACCAATCTGCTGTGATTTTGTGTAAATTTCTTACCTCCTTAGGTCTCAAGGTTTTCATTTGAAAAATGGGGGAAAATTAGACATGAATAAAATTAAGTTTGCTAACAAAACTCTAAATGTATTTGGTAGAATCAATACTGTTATTCAGTCAGAAAGTTTCATATGCTGGTCATGATGGCACATGCACGTGAATCCCAGCACTCAAAAGATGGAGGCAGGAAGTACTTAGGTAGGAGGAAAATAAGATCTCTATTAATGCTCGTTATGGTGGTACCTGCAAGAAATCCAAGCACTCAAGGGATGGGGAGAAGAGGATACTGAGGCAAAAGCACAGCAGGAGCTCCATGAATTCCAGGTGACATAGTGAGACCCTGGCTAAAAACACTAAAACCACCATCGCATTGAGAGTAATCCCAGGCCTTGGAAGACTGGGCAGAAGGATGGCAAATTTAAGTCCACAGAGACTTCTAGGCCAGTCTGCGGTACATACGAAGACCCTGTCTTTTAAAAACAAGAAACTGTATCATCAATAACCACATCTTTTAGGAATGGTCAACTTCATGATGGCCTCTTTCTGATCATTTTGAAAATGCTTCTGTTTGGAACATTAAAGATTGTAATAAGTTTATTCCCTTTAGTTTTTTTCATATTTTAGAATCCACAAGTTTTCCTGTGTAATTCATTGATTAAAGTAATGACACAAGGGCCTAGGGAGTAAACTCTCAGTAAAGTGCTTGCCTTGCAAGCAAGAGGGCCGCGGTTGATTGCCAGAACACACATAAAATAAGCTGAGCATTGTGGTGTGCACTGATCATTCCAGCACAGAGAAGGTAGAGAAAGGAAGCTGGCTGGGGGTCCCTGGCCAGTCAGTCAAATCTATTTGGCAGTTTAAAGGTAAGAGAACCTGTCTCAAAAACTGGTGGGCAGCACAGAAGAACACTACCAGAGGCCAGCTGTCCCGCGCCTCAGCTCCCACCCTGGCCCACCAGACACCCCAGAAGGTTGGTGGGCCTGGGAGGTTCAGGGGTGACTGTGGAGTTCAAGGGTCTGCAGGCAGAATGGCCTGGAAGGGAAAAATCAGAACAGAGGCCCTGACAAACGACCCAGGCTTGAGACCAGGGAAGGTGTGTTGGATAAGTCTGGGGTCTACATTTGCAGAAACCAAGGGACTGGGGGCTCAGGTTGAATATTCTGGAGGCGAAAGCCCTGTCTTTAGTGTCTTTGGGGGGCATGAAGAGGACACCCCCCCCCCAATGCATTTTGTCCCAAACATAGTCATAGCCCCAAACCAGCTCTGAATATACTAGTGTCCAACAGAGATCAGGCTAAACCTTAGGTGCCTGGTGCGGAACAGGGAGGTGGGAGCCCCAGGCAGATAACTGTCAACCCAGTCTTGGCATCGTTTGCTGGCCACCTGTCCCACACGGGGCACTACTAATCGCTAGGCTAGATCTGGGAGGCTGATCTCCAAGCCCCCGGGATGGCCTGGGGTTGCGATTCCTATGTTGACCAGAAGGGGGCAGCCTGTGCCAAACCAGCGGGGACAGCAACCCAGCAGGCATGCAGTCCCCAGGCCAAGCCTGCCCCTCAAGACACAGGGAACTTAGGGAAATTCAGGGGTGTGAAGAGGGTGCATCAGGATGGGTTATGCCCTTCTCAGACCCTTGGAAGTGGGAGAGAAACGTGGACAGGAGAGGACAGAAGAGGAAGATGGTTGCTTGCTCTGAGTCAGGGCTTAGAGGACAAAGCTGAGACCACATGTGCTGGGGGCTCTCCCCTGCATGGGAGTGACTCACAGGGCTGAGGTGAAGGTTCTTCTGGCACAGGCAGTCTGCAGGTGACAGGGCAGTGAGGAGGGGAGAGGCCAAAGGCAGGTTCTGGACTCAGATAGACCTGGGGCTAATTTCTGATCTAGCTGTTTCTTTTCTTTTCATTCTTTTTTTTTTTTCCTTATTTTAAACCCTTTCCCCTTTCTTCCTTTCCCGCCTTTATCCCTCTGCTTCTATCCTTTTTCCTTCCCTCTCTCCTCCCTTCCCCTTCCTTTTCTTTCTCTCTCCCTTCCTTTCAACATGGGCCCACTAGGTAGCCCAGGCTGGCCTTGAACTCGGGATCTTCCTGCCTCTGCCTCCTGTGTACTGGAATGAGTTGTGTGTCACCACACCCAGTTGGTTTGGGCAGTTTTTGTGGGCAAATTCTCCACAGAGTTCATTTACCTCGTCTGTCACTGGGGCGAATTGTCCCGAACTAGGAAGATGAGTGCAAAATAAAAGAAGTGAGGGTGTGTACGCCTGTGTGTGCCGGCTCAAAACTGCGCTCACTCATTTGCTACAGGGAGTGCTATTGCTGTAGCTGATTCTTCAAGCTCTGCCCCTGTTTCTGGTGTAGCTACCCTGTTGGACTCTCTCCTGGGTCCCTTTGAGACCCTGTATAATCTTTCCCTTTCCCAGGGTCATGGCAGCACCAGAAGTTTAGAAGGTGGGACCTAAGAGAAGAATCATTCCAAAGCTAGGCATAATGGTACTCACCTGTCATTCTAGTACTTAGGAAAGTAGGAAAATGGAGGGCTTGACACGAGCCTGGGCTACTTTGCAATAGCAGCCAGTGCTCTTAACTGCTGAGCCGTCTCTCGAGCCCCCTGTTTTGCTTACCAAAACAGGGTATTGCTATATAGGCAAGGCTAACCTGGAACTTGAGATTCTTTAGTCTCAGTGTGTCTGCTTCCAGCCACAGCATCCCTGACTCCTGGGCACAAGAATCTCAAGCTCACGTTGGGTATTTCCTTTTATCACCTCGGCAGTGAACCATGGCTGGCAGATGGAAGGTGGCCCCCTATTTAAGAGTGTCGGACAAAAAGCACCACTGCAAAATGGGGACAGAGACTTCCGGGGTAGAATGATCCCCAGAATCCCTGGACTATGTCAGGTTTTCTTCCTTTTTCACACATGCTCTTGTCAGGATTGTGTTGTTCTGTGGGACCCTAGATGAGAGAGAGGGGCTAGCCTGGGCAGAGCTAGGGATTCAACAACCAGATTTGAGACCCTAGCTCTGCTTTGTCTCCAAGCTACTGAAGACCTAATGGCAGTCATTTATACTTTAGTGTGAGTGACAACCCCCTCTGTCAAACCTAGAGGAAATAAGAGTTGACAGAGTACATTAGTAGGAGAAAATGCATTATCGTATTAACTGAACTGAGGTTTGGAAAGGAAGTCAATACTAATGGGACAGATACTTGAGGACTGAACACACATTTCTCTAGCTTCCTGCAAGAGACACGCAGATACCACCTTTCCTCTGATTATATTTTAATTATTAATGAATATCAGATACCACCTTTCCTCTGATTACATTTTAATTATTAATGAATATTTATCTGTTTGTTTTTGTGGTGCTAAGGATGGAACCTAGAGCCTCATGCAGGCCAGGGAAACACTCTATCAACTGAGCTCCATCCTCAGCTCCCACTCCTCCACCTTTTAATCAATATAGCCCAGGTTGGCCTTGAATTGGAGATCCTCAGTCTTGTGAGAACTGGGTTTATAATTGTACACAGTCCTTTCTTCTGATTTAAAAGTTCTAGAAGTTATATAAATGAAAAGAAACCTGACAAGATGACTCAGCAGATAAAAGAGGCTTGCTGCCAAGACTGAGTTCCTGAGTTCCATCCCTGGGACCTACATGGCAGAAGGAGAGAACCAATTTTCACAAGTTGTCCTCTGACCTCTACGTGTGTCTTACACACACTAAATAGATAAGTAAATGTAAAAAAAAGAAACCTTAACTAAAAATTAATTTTAATATTATGCTTTATTAAATGTAGTATATCTAAAATATTATCATTTTGCAAATAATCAATATAAAATTGCTAGTAATATATTTGTCATTATTTTCTGGTATTAACTATTCTTTTTCTTTGAGACAGGATCTCACTATGTATCCCTGGCTGGCCCAGAACTCATTATGTAGACCAGGCTGGCCTCAGACTCATAGAGATCCACCTGTCTCTGCCTCTGAAGACCCGGTCCCCTATACATACCTACATGACTTCATGGAAGAGTCTTTTCTGGTCACATTGTATTATAATACCAGGTCACTGGGTTTGCGGGCGGTAATACCATTATCTTACCCGTATTTTTGGATGCTGTACTCTTCCCCTATCAGCCTCCCATAGTCCTCAGAGCCATGTATGGGGAAAACAGCTATCAGATGGTGCTAATGGGAGCCAGATAGAAGCAGTCAGTCCTAGGAAGCTTCTCAGAGGAGATGGAGGAACTATGGCTTCAGGTTCCAGTCTCTTCTGTGTCCCTAGCACCAGTCAGTCACCTCAGTAATTTGTTTAATCTCCAGCTAGATGAGGGAGGTGTTGTACCCTTCCATCATACTGGATTTTATTTAAAATTTTTTCTTGGTTATTTTATTTTTATTTGATGTGTATGTTTTTTACCCCCACATATATGTAAGTGCACCATGTATGTGCAATGTCCAAAGAGGTCAGAAGGGTGTCTGATTCCTTGGAACTGGAGTTATAGACGGTTGTTAACTACTATGTGGGTTCTGGGAACCAAACCCAGGTCCTCTGCCAGAGAAGCCAGTGCTCTTAGCCACTGAGTTATCTCTCCAGCCTGTTTTTGGTTTTCTGAGGCAGGGTCTCACTGTGTTAGCCCCAGCTAACCTGGAACTTGCCTTGTAGACCATCACAGGTTGGCCTCGATCTTAGAGGTCTGTTTGCCTCTGCTCCCTCAATGTTGGGATTAAAGGCATGTGCCACCACTCCTGGCCTGTTTGTTTTGAGACAGGGTCTCATAGTGTAGTCCAGGCTGGCCTGAAGATCACAGTCCTCCTGGCTCAGTGTATGAAGAGCTGAGATTACAGGCACATGCTACCACGTCTGACATCAAAGTAGCTTTAAATTTTTTAATTAGTTAACTGGGACTGGAGAGATGGCTCAGTGGTTAAGAGCACAGGGTGCTCTTTCAGAGGACCCAGCTTCAATTCCCAGCACCCACATGGCGGCTAACAATCGTCTATAACTCCAGTTCCAGGGAATCTGATGACTTCTTCTCACCTTTGTGGGCATTGTATGACATGGTACACTTACACACATACAGGCAATAATACATCATACACGTAACAAAAAATAATAAAGACATATTTTAAAAGTTTCGTTAATTATTAATTATATTAATATAGTGCACACTGTGACATGCATGTGGAGGTCAGAGGATAACTTTGTGGAGTTGCCTCCATACTTTTACTTTTACGTGGGTTCCAGATATTAAACATAGTTAGCCAGACTTGAACAGCAAGCATCTTTACCTGCTGATCCATCTCACAAACTCATTAATTTATTTAGACAGAATCTAATGCATCTCGCTGATCTTGAACTTGCTATGTAGCTGAGGATGACCCTGAACTCCTGATTCTCCTGTCTCCACTTCTCAAGTGCTGGGATTACATGTGTGCCCCATCATACTTGGTTTATGTAGTGCTGGAGATCAAACCCAGGGCCTTGTGCATGGTAGGCAAGCAATCTACACACTGACCACACTCCAGATATTTAATAAATTAGTTATTTAATGCATGTATGGATGCATTTATAAATAGTCTCAGGTAGCCCCACCCAGCCTTGAATTTATTTTTATTCAAGATCACCTTGAATTTCTGATCACCCTGCCTCCACCTCTCAAGTATTGGGATGTGCCATCAAGTCTTGTCTGTAGTAGTATTTCAATGGCAATGTCTTTTTCTTTTTAAAAATATTTTATTTATTATTTTTATTTTATGTGTATTTTATGAGTGTCATGCCTGCATGTATCTAAATGTACTGAGGTTGTGCAATGCCTGTGGAGGTAACTTCTGACCTGGAACTGGAGTTATAGACAGTTGTTAGCTGCCATGTGGGTGCTCAGAATCAAACCCAGTCTTCTGCAAGAACAGTCAATACTCTTAACAGCTGAGCCATCTTTCTAGCCACAGCAATGTCTTTTTTCAATGTCCTGATCTTTTGACCTTTCCGTATTCAAACAAAAAGAAATTCTATATTTCAAAACACCCCGTTCCATCTTACCAATGAATAAACTGAGGCTCAGGAAGGTTAAATGGCTTGCCCAAAGCCTCACAAAAAGGGAATGTTAGTCACTGTCTTTCCCTTAGTTTCTGTTCACAGTTAGGAAAGGGCTGAGGAGGAGGGAAAGGAAGTGGAAGAGGAGGAGGAAGAGGAGGAGGAAGAGGAGAAGGAGGAGGAGGAGGAGGGCAACATAGGTATGCTTTCATAAGGCCCTAGCACAGCCTCCGCACAGTGGGTATCCCACCCATCCAGGCCATTGATGCATCACTTCCTTCTGCTATGTGAGCCCCATTCATTTCTGAGGGGGTATGAGGAAAGAGTGGAGATGCGGACTCCCTCAGAGAGAGGAAAAAACAGAGAAGCAGAACTCCCCAAAGCCTGGCCTGCCTCCCTCTGGACAGAGAAGCCTGTATTTCCCTGCTAGGAGCTCCTTGGGGACTGGTGCTTTCTTGGCTCTTCTGTGTCCCTGCTACTCATGTAGAGTCCACAGTCAGGATGCATGCCTAGGGGGTGGGGGAAATGACGGATGGAAGGATGTTGGGGGCAGGCAGGGGCGGTGGGCAGACAAACGGATGGGTTGGTTGATAGATGGATGAATGAGCGGATTTCATGTGTGTCTGGATAGGTGGCTGGATGGTTAAATAGATGGATACATGTATGGGTGAGTGGGTGGGTGATGAGAGGATGGATGGATAAATGAATGAATGGGTAAGTAGATGGATGGATGTCTGGGTAGATGTTCAAATGGCTGGATGAGTGAATGGATGAATGGGTAGTTGGATGAGTGGATAGATGGATGATTTATGGATATGCAGAGGAATGGATGGATGCCAGGATAGATGGGACAATAGATGGATACGTGAGTGGGTTGGAGGGTGGGTCGGTGGATGGATGAGTGCATGAACAGGTGAATAGATGGACTGATAGCTAGGTGAATGCCTCCCTCTCTCATCCCTGTCTCTCCTCATCTTTTTCTGCACCTCTAATTTTATCTCTTCATGTGTTTCTTTCTCTCTTTCCCCTAGTCCTACCTCTCTCCGTGTTCCTGTCTGCATGTCCTCCTCTGTGATCTCCTCCTCGTACGTACCTTTGTGGTTTGGCTTTCTTTCAATGTTGTCTGCATTAAAGTCTTTGCTTTTATTTTATTTATATATTTATTCAGGGTTTTACACTGTAGTTCAGGCAGGTTTGGAACTTACTGTGTAGTCGAGGCTGGATTTGAACTTGCAATAATACTTTGGCTGTAGCCTCCTGAGTACTAGAATTACAGGTGTGAGCCACTGTACTTGGCTTTGAAGTTTGCTGTTTTGGAGACAAGGTCTTGCTATGAAGCCCAGGCTGGCTTTGAACTCATGATTCTCCTGCCTCCGTTTCAATGTGTTGGAATTATAAATGCATACTACCATTCCCAGTACCTGTTTTTGGTTTCTGTGTGTGTGTGTGTGTGTATGTGAAAGTGCACACCCGTGTCCGGGTTTGTGTGCCCACATGTGCAGGTGCATGTAAGGTTGTCAGTGGACAATCTCAACCATTATTCTTCTGGTACCTCTACCTTGGATTTTTTTGAGACAGGGTTTCCCTGTAGCTGGCCTGAAACTCACTACATAGAACAGGCTGGTCTCGAACTCACAGATATTTGCCTGCCTCTGCATCCTGAGTATTGGGATTAAAGGCATGAACCACTATTCCACACCTCTGCCCTGTTTTTTGAGACAGATTCTGTCACTATCCGGGAGCTCATTAAGTAGGCTAGACTGATCTTAATCACACAGAGATATGCCTACCTCTGCCTCCTGAGTGTTGGGATTAAAAGCAATCACAATGAGCCCAATGTCATTGATTAAAAAAAAAATGTCTGGAGAGTTGGAGAGATGGCTCAGTGGTTAAGAACACTGGTTGCTCTTGCAGAAGTCCTGGGTTCAGTTCCCATCACCCATATGGCAACTGGTGATCATCTGTAATGCCAGTTCTTCAGACGCCCTTTGTGGGCATTGCATGACATGGGTGTGCTTAAATACATGCAGGCAAACACTCATACGTTTTGGTAGAGGTACTAGAGGAATAATGGTTGAGATTGTCCACTGACCTCCACATGTGTCTCCACATTCACACGCACAAACCTGGATACAGGCGGTGTGTACTTGGGAGAGGGAGAGGGAGAGGGAGAGGGGGAGAGGGAGAGAGGGAGGGAGAGAGAGAGAGAGAGAGAGAGAGAGAGAGAGAGAGAGAGAGAGAGAGAGAGAGAAAGAGAGAGAGAGAGAGAGAGAGAGGAGAGAGGGGAGAGAGAGGAACCAAAAACCAGGTACTGGGTATGGTAGTAAAACATAAAATAAGAATAAATAAAATATTTTAAAAATCACAAATCACATCTACCATTCCTCTATTCTGGTCTGTGCATCGTTTGTGCTGCTTTAAAACCTTTGGGTCAGGCATGGTGGTACACACCTGTAATCCCCACGTGATAGGTGGAGGCAGGAGAATCATGAGTTGAAGGCCAGCTTGTGCTACAAAGTGAGATCCTGTCTCCAAAAAAGGAAGAGAGGTGCTAAAGATGTAGCTCACTTGGCAGAGTGCCCACCTACCATGGGTGAGGCCCTAGGTTTGACCCCCAGCACGGAATAAACCATGGTGGTGCACGTCTTTGATCCCAGCACTTGGAGGTGGAGGCAGGAGGATCAGGAGTTGACCCTGCCTCAAAGAGTGATAAAAAAGATCCCAATACCCTCCTCTGGCCTCTGTGAACATACACACACACACACAGCATAGGGCCTGGAGGATGGCTCAGCAATTAAGAGCACTAACTGCTCTCGCAGAGGACCCAGGTTCAGTTCTTAGTACCCACATAGCAGCTAACAAACATTTGTAACTCCAGTTCCAGGGGATGTGATGCCCTCTTCTGGCCTCTATGGACATTGCAAGACATGGGTGCATTTACATACATGCAGGCAAAACACTCATACACATAAAAACTTTAACACACAGCGTAATTAAGTGCCTCTTTTTTCTTAAACAAGTTGTGCAGTTTTCATTCCTGAATATTATTAAGTCATCTATACCGATGATGTATTATACCAAGATGAATCCTTGTGAGGGACTTGGAAAAGAACAGGGTCATTCAAAGCACAATTCCTAGCACTTGCTCCCAAACAGACATTACCAATCAACTGCCAAATTCCTATCTACTGGAACTAGACAGCCTCAAAATCCTTATCAACACTGCTTAGAGAGTTATTATTCATTAAACTCAACAGATAATAAACCCTCTTTGTCATCCAAGGATGAGGTAAGCTCTTCTGTCCCTTAACCAGGCTAGACTTGGGGCGGAGGAGTATATCGGGGACTGAAGTAGGAGATCGAAAGTTCAAGTCCTGCCTGAACTACAGAGCTTGGGCAATTTGGTGAGATCTTGCGTCAAAAGTACAAATAGAGTTGAGAGCCAACAAGATGACTCAGTAGGTAAAAGCCCTTGCCTTGCAAAGCTGACAACCTGAGGTCAATTCCTGGAACTCACATAAAAAAGCTAAAAGCAGTAACCTGCATTTGTAATCCCAGCATTCCTACAGAGAAATGGGAGGCAGAGACAGGAAAATCACATGGAAATTTTAGATCAGCTAGCCTGGAACACATAATACCGCAAAAGCAAGAGAGATCCTGCCTTTAAAACAAGGTGGAAAGAGAAAACCAGCATCCAAAAAGTTGTTCCCTGATCTCCACATGACATGAGTGTACACACACACATTAATTAATTAGTTTCTTTTTAAAAAGAGAGAACTGGAGCCGGGTGTGGTACCTTTAATCCCAACACTCGAGAGGCAGAGGCAGGTGGATCTCTGTGAATTCAAGGATTTCTGGTCTACATAGCAAGTTCCAAGTCAGCTGGAGCTACAGGGAGACCCTGTCTTAAAAAATATATAAATAAATGCTGGAAATCTAGTTCAGTGGTATAACTCTTGCCTAGAATCCTCCAGTGAGGGACTGGGGGCATGGTTCAATGACAGAGCACTTACCTAGAATGTCCCCATGAGGGGCTGACTGGGGACGTGGCTCATAGTAGAGTGCCTGCTTAAAATCCCCCAGTGAAGGGCTGGGGATGCAGTTCAGTGATAAAGCACCTGTCTAGAATCTCCCAGTAGGAGCTGGTTCAGTAGTAGAACACTTATTGAATACGCATGTGGCTCTGGGTTCAATCCCCAATACTTAAAAAGGAAAAATGAAAAGGAAAGAAATAATTTTCTCTAAATGACTGAGGAGAAGCAAAAGGAAAAACCAGAGGAGGTTATGGCAGCGTTTAGGGGGACTTGGAAGAAACAGGTGGGGAGGGGGTCCTGGGACACTGCCAACTGTAGTCTGGGGACTCTCAGAGTAGCATGACCAGGTGATCTGTCCCACACCCTGTGGGAAAAGCAGCCCTCTTGGAGATGGAATGGTGCCCCCACCTTCCTTCCTGAAGCCTGGCAGACGCTAGAACAGGCTCTAAGGCTGCAGACCACAAGCTTTTATTAAATCCAGGGTCTGGAGGAAAGAGCTGGGACTGTGGAGACAGCCTGTGCAGTTGGTGACTCAGGAGGGAAGAGTGCTTTCCAAACACTAAGGCCACCAAGTTTGGAGAGGGGACATGCAGGCATACTAAGGCCCGACTCCGCTGGTATTTAAAATGTTCTGTTGGCACACACCATTGTCCTAAATGTGAAAGGCTAAGCTGGATTCTAGAATAAAACACAGAATGTCAACATAACTTTTAAGTAAGCAAAGATTTTTGTTTGTTTGTTTGTTTGTTTTTGAGACAGGGTTTTATGAAATCCAGGCTGCTCTCAAACTTCCTGAACCTGGAACTCACTTTTTTTTCTGGGCTAGGCTAGAAGCCAGTGAGCTCCAGTAATCTTTCTGTCTCTGTCTCCCTCAGGGCTGGAGTTACAGGTATGCACAGTGTCAGCCTGGCTTGTTATATGGGTGCTGTGATCTGAACTCTGGCCCTCATACTTGCATGTCAAGAGCTATTAACCAAGGAGCCATCTCTCCAACTCTACAAAATTTCTGTTTCTCCTTTTCCTCGTCTTTTGAAACAGAGTCTTCCCAAGGGCGTCAGCATCAAGGACGCCTGGTACTCACTATGTAGCCCATGCTGGCCTTGAACTCATATTCCACATCAACCTCCTGAGTGCTAGCATTGAAAAGATGTACCATTACACCTGGCTATCCTGCAGATATTAACTGAGCAGCTACTCTATTTCTGATCCTATTCTGGACATTGAGACTATAATGATGAATAAGACCTAGTTTATGTGGTGCTGGGCCTGGAATCCCCAGCTTCAAGCAACTGAAGCTACATTCTCCAGTTCCCCTGGCCCCTTCTGAGGTTAAACCCCAAGATTTCACTGTATACCCCAAGTTCCAACCTCACTTCTTTGCTTCCAGCACTTGATCTTGGGTGGGTGACTCTCCCTATGCCTCAGTTTCCCCATCTGGTAGAATTCTGCAGAGGAGCTGAGGGACATGATGCATGCGCCTGCTGGGGAAAACTATTCAGCAACTATTAGCTATGATTCTCCCTGAAGCTTGACAGCTATGAGCCTGTTTACATTAAATTTACTACTAACAAGTATAGCACTTCAAGGATCAACAATTTCCTAATAAGAGATTTGTTGACAAGGTATTACTGGAGGATCAAAGAATATATACAATTCCCTCCCTCCCTTTCTTAGTTCCTTTCTTTCTCCCTCCATCCTTCCCTTCCATTTGGACAATTTCTTAATAAGAGATTTGTTGGCATGCTATTACTGAATTAAAGGATATATGCAATTCCCTCCCTCCCTCCCTCCTTCCTTCCTTTATGAGACAGGGTCTCATGTAGCCTGGGCTGGCTCTGAACTTGAAGACTGGCCTTGAACTCCCAATCATCCTGCCTCTGCTTTCACAGCGGTGGGAGAAGTACATCCTGTTTGGATGTACATGTTTTTATAAAGCCTTGACTGGAATGCAACTTACTATGTGGACCAGGCTGGCCTTGAACTCACGGAGATCTGTGTGCCTCTGTCTTCCAAGCACTGAGGTAACAGGCATGCATCACCACACCTGGCTTCATAAGCTGTTTTGAAAACAAAATTAGTCAGGAACAGAGAGTCAGCTAGGTACAACCTAATCCACATGGGAATCTTAAAAAGTTGATCTGCCAGAGGTTGAGAGTAGAACATTGGTTAACATAGGTTAGGGAATATAAAAGGGAGAAAGGAAGGGATGGGAAAATGTTGGTTAATAGGTCCTAAGTTAGAGTTTGGTGTATGAAGTATATTTAGGTGTTGCATTACATAGCAGGGATACAGAGAACAATCTTATATTTCCAGAAAACGATTAAGAAAGGATTTTAATATTCTCATCACAAAGAAACAATAAACACTTGAGGAGTTAAGATATTTTCACTAAGACTCCTTTGCAGTTAAAGCATGAAGGAAAAGCATGATTACAAAATAAGTTTGAGAACAAAACTACAGTACTTTGAAACTTAAAACCACACAAACACACCTTCAATCTAGTTCCTATAGAATATTCTGTTTGACAGCATATAATAAAAAGTGTGTATCACAAAAATGGTCAAAATTCAAATGGATTCAACTTTGTAACCCTTAACACAATCAAGAAATCATGATATGGAAGTTCTTATGTACAATCTGGCAGCGGTCCAGATTGGTTACAAGGCCAGACAGCTAGACACTGGAGAACATCAGCTGACTGCTCACTGTCTCTGATGAACTGACACCAGCTTCAGGGATCAGCCCTTGTAACCATTTTCCTCTTTGTCTCAAAATAACATACAATTGTCACTTTACCTAAAAGCCCCATACTCCTTTGCTTCCCAGAGGATATCTGGGCCCCTCAATCATGAATCTCCAGGGGCATGCCCGTCCTTGTTTGTAATCCTCTATCACTTCCCAATCAAGTCTTCTTTTGCCAGGCTCAGTTTCTTTTTAAGTTCATTATAGCTTGGTTATAAATTCTAATATCATTAAAAATAGGCACAAAATAAATTTTGGAAATGTTCAAAATTCCCAAATAAGATTTAAAAATATTACCTTATGAAAATAAAAGTGTCCATTCATGTCTTTTAAAATATGCTCTACAAATGACTGTTTGTAGAATACTATGAATTCTTATTTGAAAACAAAGGCTTTCATATATACAAGATTAATGCTCACTGTGCTGGGAAGTTTTACCATCTTTTTGTTTTTCCCCATGAAGCTGGGGATGGAAGCCTTGCCTTGCCTATACTAGGTAACCCCTCTACCACTGAGCACACTTCAGTCATCTTACTGCCTACACATGACTTGAATAGGTTAGTTATAAAGGTTACACGATTACTTCAAATATTGTCAAAAAATTTCCAATTAGAAATTCTTAAATGCTTTCTGACACAGGCATCTTACCCACTGATTTCCTAAAATGGTACTTCAACATGAATTACAAATTTCCAGGAGAACTATAGCACAGTAATACTTTATGTTTCAACTTCATTTAAATGGGAAAAATCTTTTTAAAGATTGCTGAAGACTACCTTATTTGTGGGAAGGACAAGAATCACAAGCAAAGTTTCTAGAATATATAGCCTCTATTTCTCCACATTGAGTAGAATTACCTTGAGTTTTTTCCTTAGCACAAGCAAAATAAGGAATCCTTCTTATTTATTATAATCTATGACAGAGGTTATCTGCAGCTCTCATTATGATGCTTTTCTAAACTCTAACTGCTAAACTTAAATGAGAGGCATTTGGTACAATCTGAAAAATATTCAGTTCAATTAAAAGTAATTGATGCATGGTGAAATAATTCTTCCCAAAGCTGCTATAAAATCTTCAAAAAAATAAAGCTACTTAATAATTTTCATCTCCTACAGGCTAGAGAGAAGCATTATTGCATATTAAAAATTGGAGTGTAGTTTTCCCAGAGGTAAAAGTTATTAAAACAACCTATTTATTGTTGATATAACTATCCATTTGTGCCACACAAAAAGTAACAAATTTTAGTACATTAAAAGAAAACCTAATTAAGGCATAATTAGTATTTTCTGTATTTTGATAATTAGAGGTTAGTTGGCTATTCCTTTTCAAATTTCTATTTGATGCACCCCGACAATGCCTTTAATGAGCAACTGACGCTACTGAATCCCTTGTGGCAGAGGAGTTTAGTGACCACTACTACATTACTTTCATTTATCACTTCCTCTTTACCTATAAATTAATCTAGCCCTGTAGCTATGTTGATCTACTTTATATCAATTTCTTCATCCATATCAGCTGAATACGTATGGCATTAACCTCATTTGCTAGTTGAGAAAAGCAGAATTAAAATGAGATCTAATTTCTCCTGCACAGCACAATTTCAAAACAGCCTGCTAATTTCCACCACCTGTCAGTGTGAAAAGCCTCTACTTTCTTGTAATTAAATAAAACAGTATTTTTTTAGCAGCTTTGAAAAATGCTAATCTTTCAAAAGTATTCAGTGATCATTAATCATTAGGACAGTAAAAGCCTTTTTCAGAATGTTCATTTATCCTTTGTTAAAGCAAACAAAAATTTGGCCTATTCACAGGAAAGAAAGAAAATAAATATAACAGAATAAAAAACCGTATATTTCACTCTACTGAAGTTTGTATTTATCTTGTTTGCTACCACATGGTAGTAGGAGGCATTATATAACCCTGAAGCAGCTACTTTGATAAAATAAGCAGCAATATAAAAAGCACACAATTTTCTCTGAAATTAGTAGGAATCTAACAAATGTATAATAATTTGGGGATAATTACAAAAATTATTATTAAAAATTCATTTAATAATTTCCCTACCATATTACAAATTAGACTGCTCCTCAAAAGTGCCATCTGACAAAGTCAGTACTCCTCAGACTTAGACATCATTCTCACACACTTTCAGCAAGACTTTACTGATTTCCTCAAAATGTAAAATGTAAGCATAAGGGAAAATTTAAAACAGAATAAAACAAGAAATAATTTTTAATTTTTCAAGCACTAGATACCATAAATTAGCATGTTACCATTGTTGTCTTTTTATTAATACTTTAGCTTTTAAATACTTTAGCTTTTATTACTGTAACAATACTAAATGCACAAAATTTAATAAATTCTCTGCAATTTGGCTTAATATTCCCATATATTTTTCAATAAGCCTAACTTGTTAGGTTTTCTACTTGCATACTAGATAAAAGTATAAATCACCAATGAACGATATATAGTTGAAGAAATAAACCAAAGTCCAATATATGACTAAAATGTTTAATATCAAACTCTTTGGCTAAACATACTTATTCTTCAAATAGTAATGTGCCCCATACTAGCACCATTTCATAAATACCCTACAAGAATTTATAAGGTTTCAGTATATAAACTTCTATTGATGGAAACATATCTAGAAATGAAATAATAGATAATATTCCTCACTCAGGTTTGTAGGAAGTATCTGACCACATAGGATTGCTGTCTAGAAGCTTA
This sequence comes from Eospalax fontanierii, assembly GCA_035773235.1. Classification (NCBI taxonomy): domain Eukaryota; kingdom Metazoa; phylum Chordata; class Mammalia; order Rodentia; family Spalacidae; genus Eospalax; species Eospalax fontanierii. Next base: position 44,502,184 of record CM069546.1, on the reverse strand, counting down.
TCCCTTTTGGAAATGCTTCAACAATATTTATTTACAAACTATAGTCAGTATGAAATTCCTCATCTTTCCACTCAATCATTAATTCATCAGAATATATGTTAGGAGCTAAAGATTTACAGAAGAAGAAACAAAGTTGTAAAATGGATATTCACAGATTAAACCAGGATTTCTACAGCACACCTTGATTCTCTTCAAGCAGCCCACTTTAAGTGATTATGAGCAAAAGAAAACAAATAGATTCAGAGATTCAGTTAGTACAAATCTCACTGAGACTCTGATGCTAAATAATAATGAAAATAATCACTAGAAAAACAAATTAGAGATATCACACATGACTTTCCTTAAGCAACCTGAATATTTTTAAGAGCAGAATCTACTACAAAACTTCAAAACTGAAATTTTCCCATTTCCACCAAACACACTTCTCCATAGTCTTTGAATTTTTAAGACCACCTATTAGTTTCCTAGAAGAAAAAAACTATCAAGTAAATGGAAAGATCATGAACTATGTTCATAATTTTCTCAGGGAGAAGATTCTATGTCATGCATTTCAACTTTTAGTTTGAGAGGGAAGGTTATCATGTGCATAAAACTTCCACAAGACCAAAGATCTACTAAAAAACGATAAACTTGAAATAATTAAGGCGTGTAAAATTTAGTAACTAAATCTCTTTAAATGCAGTTTTTGGAGCCGAAAATGATTTAAAGCTACATCACAGTGACACACTACCTGGTAATTAATTTATTATTCTTACTACTTCAATTTCTTAGAATCATTTAAAAAATTCAAACATTAGAAGTTGTACTAAATACACATAAAACAGAATACTTAGGAAAATTCCAGAAGAAATGATCATTTCTACCTTATTTTTTAAAAACTTAATCACCAGACTATAAATACTTAAGAGAACAATACAAAAATGCTATTTGTAATCTGAGAATGTATATACATGGAGTTTACTTTGTACATTTATCTGCAGTTCTCAAAAAATTATATTTTAGATTTATAATCATTAAAAATAAATTCTTAAATTAGAACAAAATATAGATTTGAAATATTCTGGGTGAGCATACATTTTATCAAATAATCTAACAAAGTGTTTGGCAAACTGTTTAGTGAAATATGAATATAGAATAAAATAACAATATAATTGTTACATATAACAATTATAACAATAAAATAACAATTTAATGTCTAATAGAATATTTAATTGGCATGATAAATAACAACAGTTAGCTCTTGAAAAAAGCCTAACTGTGTCCTTTTTCAATTTACATCTTATATATCTCCAACTTAACATTACAATCTCAATTAGGAGTGGCTGCTAAGATTTCAACTGTTGTTTTATTTGCCTCAAACTTCTTTCCTAGTGCTTGATGTTCTTGAATCAACATTTACATGTACTTGGAAGTTAATACTTAACTGTTTAACTTAGCAATTCCATCTACATAGCAAAAATATTTTTAAAACAAAATGTAGGTTTTCAAAAAGTCTGCCATGCTGAACATTTTTTAAAGTAAAATTATGGAACGTACTTTTACAGTTAACACATATAATCATATGGGATGAAGTAAATGCAAAGAGATGTAATCTTATTAAGGGGGGGGTCTTTTGAACACCAGTATATAATATCTTCATTAGACTACCTAAAGAACAAATCCCTCAGCAATAAAACAATCTTATAATCCAAGTTAGAAGTACTAACCACTTACCAAGAAGGAAAATCTAACTAGGTTAAACAATATCACAAAAAGACCATCTAACATACCAGAAATAAACTTTCAAAAAATTTTAAATAAGAGAAATTCCTAAGTCACTCATCATTATTCTCTAATAATCAAGCTTCAAAAGAGAATCTTAACTGTCCCAGGTTCTTTATCTCTAAAACCTGTATGATATATTTGCTATACTAGAATATTTAAAATATTTAGATGCTTACTATTAAAAATGTTGTAAAGTTGCTGCTTTTTTTACTAAAGTCAAAATTCTACTTTTCCTAAAAATTGTACATCAAATACAAAATGAATTTTACAATAACCAGAATATATCCAAGTACCTAGAAACAGAAACAAGAGCTAATATATTATTTCCACAATATACTGCACATATAGGTCTCTTTAAGTTACTGTTATGCTTGTCCACTTCAGTAGTCAAGTGCTTTCCTATTCAATATACAAGTAACTGTTAGTAACATATAACGGGATGGCCTACAATCGTAGAGAGAAAATGCCATCTGCTGCTCTTTTGTGTACTCAACAACAGGAAAAAAGCTGAACACAAAACTTTTCAGAATTCATAAACATAAATAGAAAGTTGAAGTAATTTCCAATTTCGATCCAAATGAGTATTTATCAATGAGCACATACTTTGTTAATGTAAATTCTAAGGTATTTCACAGATTTGTAAGGATACAACATACTTACATATAATCTGTTCATGTTTGCAAACATGGCTTTTACTCAAATACTAGAACAAAGTGTCAAAAGACAGGATTCTTGCTTAGTCTTAAAGCTACTTCCAATATGTTTCTAAAATTCTCTATAAACGTGATCTACACATAAGGTGACCATATAATTTGACTTTCAAACAGGGATGACTTCTAAGAACAGAAAATGAGGCTAGAACAAGAAGTGTTGGTTCTTAAAATTTTGGCAAATTCTGAGTATACAGCACCCTGTTTATAGTAACCTACCTTTACTTTAGAAACTTCCCAATGCACTGGGAATCTTTCTGAAAAGCAATTTGTCATTTTTTAGCAAATACCTTGATTGCTGTTGCAGTTTTTCTTTACTATTTATTGAGACCACTTTTCCCACTGATGTGATTGGCATTCTTGTAAGAACTCAGTATTAGGATGCACACCTGAACTCCCAAATGCATTACACGCACCTACAAGTCGATTCTTGTGCAGGTGCTACTTTGTCTTGATTATTGCTTCTTTGTAAAAAGGTTTCAAATTAGGAAGCATAACCTTTCTAGATGATTTTCTCAAGAGTGCTATGGTTATGCTGGGACCGTTTAATCTCATGAATACTAAAATATACTTTTCATTTTCTAAAAAACAACATGGCTATGATTTTAGAAGACAGTGTGCTCAATGTGGAGACCAATCTGCAAAATGTTCCTTCATAATAATATTAAGTCTTCCAATGCATGGCCACCGGAACTTTTTTCTAGTTGTTATGATCCTTAAAATTTCTTTCAACAACTCTTGATAGTTTTCACATTATAAACATTACACTTCTCTCAAGTGTTTCTTTTGATATTATCTTATATGCAATGTTTTCTTCATTTTTGGATTGTTCACTGCAAGTACATACAAATTGAATTTTTTCTTTTCTTTTTGAGGTAGTGTTTTGCTATGTAGCTAAAGGTATCCCAGATTTTACTATGTAGCCCAAGCCAGCCTGAAATTCGTGATCCTCATGCCTCAGACACTCATGGGCTGGGATAACAGGGGATAAACCACACCATGCTGAGTTCAAGTCAGGCCATGTGACTGTCACCATATTGATGAAATTACACACATAAGATATGGAGACCAGACCACATGGTTTCCTCTCTCCTAGTAAGGGCACGAGCCATGATCATGAATAAGCACATGGTATATACTAGAAACCTCTTTTTTACTTTTAAAAGGCACCCAGTTAAATGTTCTATACTGCATGGTATATGACTCTCCTATTCACGAAAACTTAAAATGCTTAGCTGTAGTTAGAAAGGCAACCCTCTTGGGGACCATGGTGACTGAGATCCAAAGTTCAGGCCCTCTAACAGCTCTTTTCCCTCATCCATGAAGAGGGAACCATGGTGGAGAAAGGGTCTAAGGAAAGAAATAACTTTAAAAAACTTTTTTTTTCCTCTGTAGACAGGAATTCACATTTTTAGATAACAACCTACATAAAGGCATTTAGAAAAGTTGGTCACTATACATTTAAAAGTAGTGACCTTTTGACATTTTCGGACTCACTCTGGCCCACGAGGAAGCAATCACAACACTTAAGACAAAACCAAAACAGACGCGGACAATACAGCTTTAACCTGCCCTGAGGCATAACAAGCTCTAACTAATGGAATGTCAGTCCCGCACCTGCAGCTTGATAGAAAAGATAGAAGTAAGAAAGAAACCATGCCTGTCCTCAGAGTGGGATGTCGGGGGCCGAAGCCCATGTCCCTCATGGGAGCACTCACCTTCTTCAGCGTGTCCTGGAGTGTCCCTTGTTCAATCACCATTGTTGGTCTCCATCCACTCACGTTGGGTGCCATTTGTGGGTGCATCTCCATCTCCAGCACGGCTGTTGTGCTCCAGACACGCCAGAGAATGGAGGACGATCGAACGGGACCTCAGGTGGCTCAGAGTGCGGCGGTAGGAGTTCCCTCCCGGGAGACTACATCAGTGGGTAGTTCGGTTATTAGAGCAAATGCAGGGGCTTATATAGGGAGGCCTCCTGACCGTTACAGAAGGCGGGAAAGATAGAGGTGGGGTTTGGGGGTAAAGGGAGGGAAGGCTGTGGGAGTTCAGGAACGAGGAAACAAAACCCAAAAACCTGGTTCTGGTCTGGGGTCGGGGAAAGGAAGATTCATATCACACCAGGCAGAGCAGGTCAGACACCTGCCATCCCTTTAGGGTACCCAGAGTTGCTTGCCTTGCTCAATACCCAGATCCCCACATCTCCCCCTTTTTTTTATATATATAATGGGGAGGTATATAAGGGCCCAGTAAAGGGAGGAGCCACGCCATGAAGGGATTGGCAAGCCAGGGGGTATAATGGGTTTTAAGTTCATTCTTGAGTCTATGAAAGGTATCTCTAACATTCTCCTTTTGAAGAGGTAAACCTAAGATCTTTTAGGAATTAAATAAGAGCCCCCAAATACTTTGGACATGTTTGGCCTTTGATATAGAGTAGGCTGTTGAAGGGCACAAGGACAGTTTTTGGTCTTTTGGGGTCTTTTTACCCTAAACTGCCTAGCCAAATTCTACCTCCTATTCTCATCACACCACCCTCTGAAGAGGTCACCCTAATTGCCAATAGGGAATTGGGGCGCTGACCGCTCTGGCTTCTTCAAGGCTGAATAGGGTCGTAGACTGTGGCAATAGGGGTACCCCTTCAGCGAGTCTATCTAAAAGACCCCTGACTTGCATAACTTCTAGCTGTAGGGGAAAAGAAAGTCCTTAACTGGTCCCTGGAAGATGAAATTAAAATAGTCATAACAGGGAAGAGTTCAGATGTCCAATTCAAAGTCCATTAGAATATCTTGCTTAAGGACTTTCAAAGGCTTCCATCTTTTGGTTTCCTCTTTGTTTTTCTTTTTGACTGCCAAGGCTCAACTTGAGAGTCTTGAAGTCAGGATTTGTTTTCAGGTACCTTGATAGCCGGAGTGGCTAGAATCAGGGTGAGTTCCCTCCCAAATGGCTTCTAGACAGGGAGAAAATAGAAATCATTTAATTTGGGGGTTAGAACAATGGTGGGCTTGCCTTTCTTGGCCACAGGTATGCACTGTAGTGTTGAGATAGGCCAAGAATTGAAGTCTTACATCTGAGTGGCATTTTCTTATTAAGAACAAAATCATGAGTGACAAATTGTGTAAATAACATCTTATATAAACTTAAACCTAATGTCTGGGAAGTGTAATTCCTTATAATCTTAAAGAAGCATACTAATCACTTTAATTTTTTGGTTATACTTTCCTTTTGGGTGTTTACGATCATATAATTTGGCCCAAATAAACTAACTTAATTTGATTCTTAAGGTCAGTTGAGTATCTGTTCCTCAGGGAGATGACATGGGCTTGAGGAGCCCCTGGCTCCACAGGCCTTTGTTTTACCAGTTCCATCTATGTGAAGATAAGTCAGAAGGTCTTGCTAGACCATAGCTTCACTTTGAAGCAAATCAAGGAAACGTTTTCCTGTGCTGACCCTCTTCTTTGCAGACTGGATACTGGCTCAAGTGCTTCTAGTGGGGTCTCCACGACCTCCCTGAACAGGAAGACAGGTGACACATCACAGTTATAGGACATTTCGAGAGATGCCCCATAGTCCCCTGGAACTTAGTTGACCTTGGAGGGCAAGAGACAAAAAATTGTCCCTTTAAGTCCCTCTGACCATTTTAGAGGCCTTTTAATATGGTGGTTAGACACCCAAGAAGGTTAGTTCCACCAATACTGAACTATTAATTACTGTATTCTATGTAGCTAAAGCTTGGGCAAAAGCCAAACATTACTGAATAAACCTTAACTAGACATATATTTGGTTCCTTAAAGTATCTGACTGAACTATTACTTTAGAAACTTTAAGACCATTTATACATTATTTATCTAATGTTTCCTAGACTATAACATATAAATTCAGATCTTTAATCACTTGTATAGGCTTTCTTATACAAAAAACTCTTTTAATAAAAAAAATATATGTTTTTCATCTTCATTTTCTTAAGATCATGAGACATAATAACATTAAGAAAATTTTCTTCCTGGGTGCATTAAGCAATGTTTATTCCCTTTCTAGGGCTCTAGTATCAAACCAATGTTTGATCATATTAAAAGTTCACCCTGTGGAATGAACGACTTTACACATACAGATGGGTGAGGTGTCACTTACAGGTATATAGGTAACCTGAGAGCAGATGCTCCGTAGTCTTTAGCATGGATGTTGATTTTTTTTTTATATATATATAACCTCATAGATCAGGTCCTTTCTTTTAGCCTTTCCAAATTTCCTCCCCAAATGCAGGAGACCATTTGTGATTAGGACAAAATTACATACTGCTGGCTGGGAAGAGTAGCTGGATACTCAGGTGGGGGGTCCAGCTTACTCCTCCTTCAGTTGAAGAATACAACTGTTAGCAAACCCAACTGTGATGAACTTCTGTTAAGTAGGCACAGCTGAAGCCACCAGCATGACAGTTACTCAGGAGTGCTGTGCAGCACCATCTTAATAAGGACGTGGGATGTAAATTACACACATAAGATAATGTACATTTTACTTTATAAGTTTCTAGTAAAACCTTATAGAAAACATAAAAACCATTAAAATCCTTTTTACTTTATCTATTTTAGAGAGTTGGTCTACCAAAACCTTGCTTTAGGTCTTGAGACTGTAGATACTAGATAGAGAGAAGCAATTGGTACATAGTAATACATTATCAACTTGAGTTTAGAATTTCCAGCGTAAATCACTAACTGAGGAACTTTTGACAGAGGGTGCTGTCTATCTATCTATACATTTGCATTAGTCTGTGTAGGGAACTGTAACTAGAAAGTGAAAAGCAGCGATGCTCAGGACATGGAAAAGCAAGCTTGAAGCAACTAAACATCAGAGAGGCAAGTACTCTACTTCAGAAAAACAGGCTTTGAATCATAATGCACAAAGCAGGAATTAAAACCAGTGAAGGCCGAATCTCATAGCTCCCATCCAAGCAGGCTATTCCTCTTTACCTCCCAATTGCTGTAGCTGTTTTCTGGTAACAGCTTGTCTCGTGCAAAGTTTGGTACCGGAGTACTGCAAATTCACATGAGCTTCCTAGGTTTAGCCATCACAAAACGTCAGCTCACTATGTACCTAGCTAGTCTTGGAGGGTTATGGCTAGAAAAACCTTTTTAAGTTCCCTTTAGAAACTGACAAATTCATTATGCAAAACAATGTAAGATTTTAAATAGTCACATTTAGAAATCAACAAATGTACCATATAAAGATGTTACAATCCAAAACTAATTTCCTTTAAAAACAGATAAAGATGTTATATAAACAAATACCAGAATTTAAAATAGTTCCTTGTAAAAACCAGTAAATGCATAAAACAACGTAAAAATAGTCATTGAAAAACCAGTAAATACCATACTACAAGTTAAAATTCAAAATACTTTTAAAATGTATTAACCTTGTGACAAAAGACCATGTGAGAAATCGCTTGGTTTTCTATGATCCCGTCAAGAATATAAAATGAAAACTAAAACAAAAATAAATCGTGAAAGGATTAGGGCAGGTGATTAGATGCCTGTGGTCCAGGGAATTCCCAGATTATCAGGATCTTCTGGAGTTCTATAGAGCCAGTAAATTCCTGGGTGTGGCCATTTTGGATTATGCCATGTGGCTGGATTAAGATGGCGACAAGGTCAAGCAGGTCAACGCCATTTTGAACACTTTTGTCCAAGGTGGCAGTCAGACCTATTTAATCTGGGTCTTATGTTTAATTCATAAAATGCTATTTGTAGTGCTAAATTTTGTTTATACTTAGAATAAAGTTTTAACTTATTTTTAAGTAGTCCATTAAATCTTTCAATAGCACCAGCCGCAATTGGATTATAGGTTGTATGAAAATCGCATAATATACCTAAATTTTTAGCAAAAGTTTGTATAGTTTTACCTGTAAAATGTGAACCTTCATCATACTGAATAATGAGGGGTATGCCATATTTAGCCATCCAAGACCATAAAGCAAAAATGGTTGTGTTTTGATTTGGTGCTGTAGACTGTACTGCGTGTCCTAAACCAGTGGGTATGTCCACCATAGTACAGTAATATAACTTATTTGGCATAGAACCTATGAAATCTATCTGTAGTGTGTGGTTAAAGCCTAATTTATGTCCAATAGTTCCTTTATAGTTATGTTTTAATCTTTGTGACACATTTGGACATAATTCACATGTCTGTATAGTATTTTTAATTCTATGCCATGGTACCTTAATGTTTCTACTAGTGTACCACTATTTCAATGCATGGGCTCCTATATGTCCTAAAGCTCTATGTAACTCTAAAATTTCCTCATCAGTGACATCTGCTTGCAAGGGCTTGGACTCATCTCTGAGTTTCCATACTTTCTTCACTTTTGGTTTTATAGGTTCCTTTTGCTCTACTTTCCATTCCTTTCTAAGCCTTATGGCTAAAGAAGCTAATTTGTCTACTTTTGCATTATTTCTTGATGTCAAGTCTGTTTTATTAGTATGAGCATCCACATGGGTGACTATAACTTTTATATTCTTTCCAATTTCATCTAATTCTTTCCATGCCTCTTTGGAAAATTAATGGCAAGGATATCTGGTCTAATCAGTTAATTTCCATTTTCCTGACCAGACTGCTATGCCATTTGCTAGGCACCAAGAGTCTGTAAAAAGATACATCACCTTTGATTTTCATTTTTAGATTGTCTTGCGGCCAGGAGACCTGCAATGACCTCCGCATGTTGGGCAGATTTTTCAGTGCCTCGCTCTGTTAGCACTAGACCATCGGAAGGTCTATATGCTGCTGCTTTCCAGTGTACTTTATTGTTCACTGGGGTGGCTTAACCATCTGTGAACCAGGCATTCTTCAATGAGGGGGAATAGGCCATCGTCCCCCAATGCCCGAGGGGTACCTGTTTCTGGGGAGGGGTGGTGTTAAAGAGCGGTATGCCCTTGGGAGTCATCGGGCAGGTGGTCTGAAGTATCGACTCCGACACCTTTGGTACCGACCCCTTTGCAGACGCGCCTGTATCCCTAAGGAATTCAGCTAGGTACCATTTCCAATTAAGTACCTTTCCTTCCATGGGTAGACCAGCCCATGCCTCACCAGGTGCCTTTATGCAATCCATCCTTGGGATTGGTGATCTTGTAACTACTGGATTGTTTTGCAGCATAGTATAAACATTTCGTACTGCCTCATACGTGGTCCATACAGTTTTTTCAAAAAGTGAGTATTTACTTACAGACCACGGAAATTTTTTGCAATAAAATCCTACGGGATAAGTTTTGCCTTGTCTTTTTGCAAATATATTCCAATTACCATATCCATCATAAAATAAAATGTCAAGGATAACTGTGTCCTGTGGCTGGATATAAAAAAAGAGATTTATATTCTGAAATATAATCTAGAATTAATTTTACTGCTGATTCCTGTTCTAAAGTCCAAATAAAATCTTGTGCTTTCCTAACTATTTTATATAATGGCTGTAACAATAATTGTAGATATGGGATATGCATTCTCCAATATCCAAATAAGCCTATAATATGCTGTACTTCTTGTTCATTTTCAGGGACTTTTAAAGATTTTAACTTATCAATAGTTTGTTCAGGTATCTGTGGGCCTTCAGTGGTCCAATGGATTCCTAAAAACTTTACTTGTTTGCTAGGACCATTCACCTTATCTCTATTAATTGTCCATCCCCAGGTCTGTAAATGTACTATAAGTTTCTCTAAAGCATCCTTAATCTGGTTTTCTTCTTTTCCCATTATTAAAATATCATCTACATAAGTTAAAATTTCTACATCTTTTACTTCAAATGTTTTCAAAGATACCATTAAAGTACTATGTGCAATAATAGGGCTATTTAAGTATCCTTGAGGTAATCTTAAAAATTGATATTGCTTTCCTTGCCATGTGAATGTAGTTATTTCTCTCGAGCTTGGATGCAAAGGTATACCAAAAAACATGTCAGTCAGGTCCACTGTTACTAGCCATAAAGGTGCACACGTCTTAATTCTATTAGTTATATTATCTATATCTGGTAGAGAACCAGGAAGTTTTTCTGTAGTTTCATTTACTTTCCCATAATCCACTGTTAACCTCCATTTACCATTAGGTTTTTGTACTGGCCATACTGGGCTATTGAAATTAAAGGACTGAGTTTGTTCTATAATTCCTTCCTTATAGTTTCTGTAATTTCTTCAATTCCTCCTTTTATTGGGTATTGTGGGGTAAAGGAAGGTCTAGTTTTTGGCAATATTACTGGTTCTATTTTAACTTCTGCTAAGTTAACATGAAATTTCGATATTCTTTTAAAGTTTAAGAAAGTTGGGAATAATTTATTAATTTCCTTTATCCCTAACAGGTTACAAGGAGCATTAAAACTAGCCACTTCTATTTTAATAAGTCTATCATATACTTGTAACTGAATGTTTATAGGTGGAACTGTTTGTTCTGTATTAACTCCTTGTATTATAATATTTTTCTTAGATTGTTCCTCTCCTGAATTTTCAGTATAAATACTGAATACTCCCTCGCGGACGCCACCGCTGCAGCGACCCGGGTCTGCTGTCGCGCCCCTACCCCTCCGAGCCTCGGCCGCACACTGGCGTCGCCGGAGACCGTACAGCCCCTAGGCTCCTCTTCCCCCTCCACGGTGGCCGTCAGGCTGGCCGACTCGCGTGGCCGCAGCAAAGCATCCCCGAGCCCACCGCGGCCACCAAGTTCCCGCGCTCACCTTCGGCGGCGAGGAGCAGTAGCGGCGTCTCCGGCGGCGGCGTGTGGCTCCCGCGGCTCCGGCTCCGGCGGCGTGGGCGGCGTGGGCGGCCCCGGCTAAGAAGCCTCCGAGCCTGACGTGGCCCCGCGCGGCGCCCTCTCCCCTGGCCGCCGGCGGTCACCGATCAGCCCCATTTCCAGGCCGGCTGGCCCGGTCTCGCCTCGGAGGCTACCAGAGATCGGTCGGTGCGTCCCTCGCTGTGTCCGGGGTCCACACGGTGCTGGGGATCTGAGTTCAGTCTCTGCCCGGAGGGCCGGGCAGCGGCCGTGCCCCGCCAAGACCCATCCTGGGCGGACGGAGGGAGTGTGTGCCTCCGAGCTCCGAGCCTCCGCCTCCCTGTCTCCCGGTTCGGCTCCTGACTGCCACCTCCTCCGGCTCCCGCCGCCGCCCCACAGCTTCTTCTCTGACTCTCTCCGCCAGGCGAGTGGGCGCTCTGCGGCGCGCAGACCTGCCGTCCGACCCAGAGCAGCGGGGAGAGCGAGTCCGTCCCGCGACCCCGCAGCCCAGGAGAGGTGTGGAAAGGAGGGGGGCGAGGAGGGGGAGGAGACGGGAAGTGAGGGGGAGGAGACGGGAAGTGAGGGGGCGGTCAGGGGCTGGGCGCTGAGCCACCTCCTCCGCAGCATCACCCCCGCCCTCCCCGCCCCCCGCCTTCCTTGCTGAGTCAACAAGAAAGGAAGTCAATGAAACTAAAATTTAGTTTTCTAAAATGATCAACAAAACTAGTTGGATTAAGGAAAACCGGAAAAAAAAACCTATTAATATAAAAATGAAATAAAGGTTATCATTTTAAATCCTATAGATATGAAAAATAATCAAATAATAACTTCTGCCAATAAATTGAAATGTAGTATAAAGTCTCCATAAGAAACAGAAGTTTGACTAGAACTCTATGGATTAAAGATGTAAATTCAGGGCTGGAAATATGGCTCAGCAGTTAAGAGTACTGGCTGTTCTTGCGGAAGATCTATGTTTGGTTCCCAGACATGGCAACCAATAACCATCTATAACTCTAATTCCAAGGGAATCCTACACCCTCCTCTGATCTCCACAGGCATTAGAATAAGTAGATTTAGCAAAGTTATACAACATGAAGACAAACTGATTATCATGTTATACAGCAGCAGAGAATCATTAGGAAATTTACATAAAAATACATAATAGATTTAGGATGGTTTTTAATAATTGTACATCAAAAGCAACAAAGTATTGCAATGAAAATATAATGTTCATAAACTGAAAGATACAATTTTATATTGTCCCAAGCCTAAATATCAAATGAAGCAATACCAATTGAATTCCAAATAATTGTTTTTTAAAGAAATGGCAAGCTGATGATAATATAGAACAAAACTCTTTTGAAAAAGAACAAGATTAGAGGATTTACATTGCCTGATTTCAAAGCTTACTGTAAACCCAGAATAACTAAGACAATATAGTATTGGTCTAAGAACAGACATAGATTAAAAGAATAGATGAATGGTCTAATAACAAATTCTAGTCTCTTATGGAAAATTTATTTGACAAAAGTGTCATGGTAATTCAATAAAGAAAAGATAATTTTGCAACAAAGTGATACCCAGAACAACTGGAATAACTGTAAAAGAAAATTCTTGGCACAACAAATATACAAATTAACCTGAAATGGATCACAGACCTAAACATAGCAGTTCAAACTACTAAACTTATAGGAGAGAAAATCTCTGTGATGCTGTCACATAGGATTTCTTAAACACAGAAAACACACACAATATGGGGAGAGAGTAAAAACGTAAACCATTAAAATTGGAAATCTGGGATGGAGAGATGGCTCAGTATTAAGAGCATGGGCTCCTTTGAAACAAACAAAAATCAACAAAGAATTATCAAGTTAAAATACAACATACACCAAATGAACTTAACAGAAATTTACATGATATTCTAACCAAAAGATAAAGAACATATTCTTCTAGGTAACCCATGGAACCTTGTTGGCCACGAAACAAGTCATAAAATATAGTGAATCAAAATACCACTTACAGTAGTTTAAAAGAAAACAACCTATATACACTTAACCAATAATGTCAAAGACCTTTACAATGAAAACATTAAAATACTGAAGAAAGAAACGGAAGACACTAGAAGATGAAAAGGCTTCCCATGGACATGAATGGCAGAATGAATATTGTGAAAATGACTATATTACCAAAAATGATTTACAGATTCAGCACAACCCCAATCAAAATCTCAGAGACATTCTTCACAGAACTAGAAAAGTCAATCCTAAAATTCATATGGAAGAACAAAAGACCCTAAATAGCCAAGGCACTACTTAGCGGAAAAGTAATGCTGAAGGTATCACAGCATTTCATCTCAAATTTTATTACAGAGCCACAGTGACAAAATCACCATGGTTCTGACATAAAACAGACATGTAGACCACAATAAACAGAAGACCCATAAATAAGCTCTCACATCTTCCACCACCAAATTTTTGACTAAGGTGTCAAAAACATACATTGGAGAAAAATAGTCTCTAACAAATATAGCTGGGAATGCTAGATTTCCACCATGTAAAAGAATGAAATTTCATTTATATATTTCACTGTGCACAAAACTCAACTCAAAATGTATCAAAGAACCTATGTAAGACTGGAAATTCTGAACCTGCTGGAGGAAAACATAGTCAAAAATGCTTGAAGATATAGATAAGGCAAGAGATTTCTGAAAGTGACTGTCATAGCATAAAAAAATACTCCTAATAAATGACAAATGAGAGTATATGAAATTAAAAGGCTTCTGCTAAGTAACACAAATAATAACCAGGGGGAGAGAAATCCTATAGAATTAGAAAAAAAAATGCCAACTACACATAAGAAAGGGAAGTAATTTCTAGGATATATAAAGAACTACAAAAACTAAATACTAAAAAACCCACAAAAACAAAAAATCAGCCTATCAGTAAAAAAGCAGGTGAATTGAAAATACAGTTGTCAAAACGAGAAAAATGAGAAAGATCTCAATGTCCTTTGAAATAAGGAAAGGTAAATTAAAACTTCTTTGAAAAATCATTCACCCCTTTCAGAATGGCTGTCATCAAAAAAACAAATGACAACAAATGCTGGTGAGGACATGGGAAAGAGGAACCCTTATTTACTGCTGTTGGACTATAAACATGCAGCTGCTGTGGAGGTCAGTATGTAAGTTTATTAAATACAAAACAAAATGAAAACTAAAAATAGAACTACCATATGACTGAGATACAGAGATATGCTACTCTTAGCACAGACACTTGAAGGCCTCTGTGTTGATTAACCTTGATTGTCAACTTGGTTGGATCTGGAATTAAGTAAAACTTTCTTGATTGGATTTTTTGAAGCTGGAAGATCCACCCTAAATGTGGGCGTTATCTTCGGATGGGAGCCAATATCAAGGGCCACAGCAGAAGAGAGCTTCGGCTTTCTGCAGCTTGCCTTCTCTCTCATTGGTGAGTTCACCTTGCTGCTGTGAAATTCCTCCACTGAGAGTAGAACCAACTTCTTCAGATTGTGATGTAGACTGAAGACTAGCAGACCTCCAGGAATCCTTCAGCCTTCAGAGCCAGATTGAGACTGCTGAGACATCCAGTCTCACGGACTGGGAAACTACTGGATTCTTAGTCTCTCCAGTGTGCATAGCCAGTGCTGGACTACTTGGACTCTAATCTGTAAGCTAATCCAATAAAGTAATCTCTCTCTCTCCTCTCTCTCTCTCTCTCTCTCTCTCTCTCTCTCTCTCTCTCTCTCTCTCTCTCTTTAGAGAGCCCTAATACAGACTCTTAAGTCAACATACCACAGTGATCCCTGCATTTCCTTATTTAATACTGTACCATGCACAATAAAGAGAAAACAGAACCACCCTAGATGCATTGAGAAATGAATGGATTAAAAAATATGATACATATAAACAACAGAATTATATTCAGTCATAAAGAAAAATGCAGTCATGACATTTGGAGAAAAATGGATGGAACTCTATAAAAATAACCCAGACTCAGTAAAGCCCAATATTGTGTTGTCTAATAAGCAGAATCTTAATTTAAACTTATAGATATGGGTATACTCATAAAAGAATATATGTATGGGGGTATGTACGGGTCATGGAATTAGACCCTAAAAGGGGAGAGGCAATCTTATGAGAGGCACAAGAAGGAAGGGTGATGAACACATGCGACATGAGAGCAGGAGAGGCTAGCTGGGGGCAGCAGAGGGTACATGGGGAAAGTGGGAGAAGGGAAGCAATCGAACAAAGTATAAAGACACATGTGAAAAGGCCACCGTGAAATCTATTATTCTGGCTACTAACCTAAACAATTAACAAAAAAGAAAAAGCTATACATCTAGTTTCATTTTTATAAAACATTACATTAAAAAATCTGAAATACATACTTTGATTCCCAAGTATGACAGAAAGAATGACAGAGATATAAATAAGTAGACCCTCCTTCAATAGGATTAAAATGGTGAGGGAAGTACGAAATGAACTGAAAGTCATGGTAAAATCTAAACACAAGTAAAGTAGAATTGTGATAAGGACCTTTTCATTGGCTGAAATTTGACTGAGTTTGCAATCTACTATAAAAAGCTAAGAAATGAGACTAGTTCAAAGACAATTATGATACATTATCTGCTCAAAGATCATTAACACTCCTCTAGATAATGGGGCCATGCTGAAGTTATTTCCTATGAATCTTATAAAGAAAAATTAAAAATCAACGGTCAAGCCATCAAAATACCGAGCAGTTTAATAAAATTAATGGTTTACTAAGGAACTAGACAATGGGAAAAACATAAAATTAATTTACAGTAAAACTATTAAAGTGATTAATGGTACTACTTAATATTTAAGCATACTGCTCATAATAACCATATAAAACTGACTGACCTTCTTGAACTGCCATGTCAACAGTTATCCTAGAGGGTGAATGCTTAAGTTTTTGATAATTCTGTACATTCTGGTCAAACGGCTGTATAAGAAGAGTACAAGTCTTCTCATATTCACATCTGCTGACAGTGCACAACCGCTCCAGCTGCTGGAACACCGTAGCAGTGTCATCCAGCGGATCGTCTAAATGGTCTCTAAAACAGGGACGAAGACGTGCAGATGACATCAGAGTATGACAGATCTTAACGGTAAATAAACTTGTATAAAATACTATGATGAATCATGAAAGGAAAAACAAATTGAAGGTAAGAAATAAAACTCTAAGAGGCTGGTATGATTTATGCACATGAAAATCATAAGGAAATCACAAAGAAGATACTAGAACTAGCACATGAATTTACTGAGGTCACAGCAAAAAAGGTCAATATTCAACATGCTGGGTTACTCAATAATGAAAATGAACTAATGGAAACTGAAATTTAAAAAACAGTACCATAAAATTTAAAACACTCTAAGATGGGTGTGCTGGCATATGCCTATAATTCAAGCACTCAGGAATGAATGTACAGACAGAAGGATTAGGAGTTCAAGGCCTTGGTTACAAGTAAATTTGGGGCTAGCCTTGAACACTGTTTGAGACTCTGTTCTCAAAAATACATCAATAAAAATAAATGTATTACACAAAAGCACTAAATACTAACTAAATCTAACTGAACATGCTCAATATCTAAAATCTAAAATTATAAACACTGATAAAGAAATCAAAGAACTAAACACATGAAAAGAGAGAGATGTGTCCTGTCCACTGACCAAAAGACTTGATAATCTGTAATTTAAATTTCTCTCCCAAATTAATATACTGGATTCAGTATAATTCCAATCAAAACTCCAATCAGTTCTCTCATAGATACTGATAAATTGGAGCCAGAGAGATGTTCATCAGATAAAGGACTTGCCTGGAAGCTTGAAGACAGGCATTTGATCCTGAGAGCCATGTAAAGCTATGAGGAGAGAACTGACTCTATCAAGTTGTCCTGACCTCCACGTGGGTGTTGTGGTGTGTATGCCCACACAAACACCATGCACACAAACATACACAATAACAGATTTTTAAAAATAAATGAAACATTGACAAACTAATGCTAAAATTCACATGGAAAAGTAAAAGAAGCCACAATAGACAAAAATATAGTCAAAAGTGAAATGAAGTTGGAAGACTCACACTACTGGTTTCAAAATTTATTATACCTACAGTAACTAAGACTAAGACAGGACCCTGACAGAAAGATGTATGGGTTAATAACAATAGAGTTCCCAAATGCAACCATGTACATGTGGCTAATTAATTTTTAGCAACAATGTAAAGGAAATTCAATAGAGAAAGGATAGTCTTTTTCCACAAATGATACTAGATAACCAACTGATCACCTGCAGGCAAAAAAAGAGGGAGAAGGCTAAAACAATAACTTGAACTTTACCTAATGCAGTATATGAAACAGTGTTGGGGGTGAGAAAAAAGGGAGGCTTTTAAGACTCAGTCTTCCTATGTAGCTCAGGCTGGCCTTCAGTGTATTACACAGAGCTTGTTATTCTCCTGCCTTAACCTCTGAAGTTCTGGGAGCAGTCATGTGATTCTACTTAGACAAATAAATATCTTCAAATGGATCATAAATTAATATAAATCCTAAAACTATAAATCTTCTAGAAGCAAGAATAAATGACAATTTCTGTAACTTGAGGTAAGGTAAAAATTCCTTTGGTATGACACCAAATACAAGATACAAAAAAGAAAAAATAAACAGAATTTCATCAAAATCTAAAACCTGTCTCGTGAAGATTTCTCGTTAGAAAATAAAAGGGAAAATGTGAGAAAATAATCTACAAGACCATGACAGAAAGATATCTATCTATCTAGATAGATAGATATCTTTCAAGTCTGAATCTAAAGAAATAATCTAGTTTGAAAATGTGGCCTAGGAACAGATTTGACAGGCACTTAGTCAAAGAATACAAAGAGAAGACAAAGAGGCACATGAGTTCTGAGTATTAGGACTTGCTGAGGGAACACAAATTAAAACGATAATGAGGTACCACTATACACCTGAAGTGACCCTAAAACTATCAATGTCAAGGGCAGCAAAGCCAAGCTTTCCTGTATTCTGTGTAGAGGGTAAAATGTTACAGCTGATTTGGAAAATCATTTGGCAGCTTTTTATAAAGAAAATACATACTTACCATGCCACCCAGGAAACCCACACATGTAGTTATTTACCCAAGAGAAATGGAAACTTGTATTTATATAAAAATGTTCACATGACTGGTTACAGCAGATCATTCCCATTGCTAAAAAATAAACAACCCAAACGTCCATTAACAAGCAAGTGGGTACACTAATATAGTCTCAAGATGGACTTCTACTCAGCAATAAAAAGGAACGAACTACTGATGCAATATGGAGGAATCGGAAATGCACTATGACAAATGAATGAAATATAATATTCTAGAAAAGTCAAAAATTTTATGAAAACAAAATAGATCAGTCATGCCAGAGCTGTGTACAAAGTACAAAGGAACCCAAACTATCATTGGGGTGATGCAACTATTCAACATTGTTCAAAAATTCAAAATTGATTTTGATGTTGGTTATACAATTGTATATACTTGCCAGAACTGATAAAACTGCACACTAACACGTTAATTTTAACTCAATCTTTTAAAATTCCAAGATGTAACAAATGAAAATAAGACATAAAACATTTAGTATTTTAATACCTCACAACTATAGCAACAGATTCCAACCGGGAAGTGATAAAGGCCTTGGTGATTTCAGGTGCATATGTGTCTAATAAATGGGGTTCAGTTGACTTCACAAAAGGAACTGATGCTACCATCCTTTGCCACAGAGTTAATAAATAATTACCACTGTTGGGAGCCAACTCCCAGTGCTATAAAGAAACAAAGCAAATGTTAATTTAACGGCATTATAGCTTTCTAGACTAAGAGTCATACAGCGACATCACTAAAGATAAAATTAACTTTTTTTTGATTTAGGTGTTTTGTTTGTTTTGCAACAGGGTCCCATGCAGCCCAGGTTAGCCTTGAATTCACTAGGTAGCTGAGAATGATCTTGAACTTCTAACCCTCCTGCCTCCACCTCCTGAGTGCTGGGATTACAAACACACACCATATACCCAGTTCATGTAGTACCTAAGACAGAACCAAGAGCTTTGTGCACTCTATCAGAGCTACACCTCCAGTCCTGATAAAATTAACTGTTATGCTGATTATATAACTAGGAACCACTCAAAATAGCAAATTCTATGAAGCACAGAATACTTCCAAACTGACATTTCTCATAATGCCACTCATGAATGAGCACTATTAAAATGTTATCACATTTCCTTTAAATCTTCCCATAAATATTTCAAAGAGTTGACATCAAGTAGAAACATGGCTTTTACCCTTTCTACCAACCTACAAAAGAAATGACTCATAATATAATCTAAAAGTGTTCATTAATTTCTTTACATAGGTTTTATCACACATTCTCAACTCATTCTTCAATTATTAGTATTTAAGCAGCATCTCGCTATTATTTTTAGTGTTAAGCTATTTTACCTAAAACTTGGCAAAGAACAATTTCAAAGTACTCAAATTCATAAGTATTTATAAAAAGAAATCTCCCTACCCCCCCCCAAATGCTTACCAATAGATTGTTTTTAAAAATCATAGTTTAGAGACTGGAGAGATGGTTCAATCATTAGGAGCAATGGCTGTTCTTGTAGAAGCTGGAGTTCAGTTCTCAGCACTCACATGGTGGCTAACTACTGTCTGAAACTTCAGTTTCAGGGAAACCAACATCCTCATCTGGCCTCTGCAGGCATTGCACACGCAGGTGCACTTACATACATGCAAGCAAAACATTCATACATATAAAATAAAAACAAATAAATAAATTTTAAATTATACTTTAACCTCACATACACATTGTTACTTACCTGCAGGCTAGTGATAGTAAAATTCGCAATCAATCTGATAACTTCAGGATACTCCTTCACCATAACTAATTCTCCCAACTGATAGTTTGTCTTTAAACAAGCCAAAAATCGACAAAATTCATGATGATTACCTGGATCAGACAAACCCTAAAGTAATAGACAAAAGAAAAGGCTTTTCAAAGGAACTGATAAACTTGCCATGCATTTTAAGTCCCCTAGTTTTCACAGGTACTTATCTTGGGGCAACTGTTACACACCCTCCCGAAAAGTTTGATCACTTAGAAAAGCTAATTATTATTATATATAGGTCGATTATTGCTTAATTCTGCACCCTGTATTCTGTACCATCTCTCATGTTACACATTTGTCTTTTCTTACTTGTTCTCCAGGTTGTTGGAATTTGCACTGTGCAAAGATCATCTGCAGATTCATCTGCTGAACTGCCAATGAAGTCAAAGTTCAGGCAACTGAGGACAAGTTTCAAGACCTGCACCACCAGATTTTGTTGATCTTGATCCTGAAGATTCGTAGGTTTAGCCAACATCTTCCAAAAGTCAGAAATAAAACCTTATGAATAAATCATAGATTTTCAACTTCATTGTATGCATGTGGTGCCCTTACATATGCATGGACATTGTATGCATGTGGTGCCCTTACATATCCATGGACATTGTATGCATGTGGTGCCCTTACATATACATGGACATTGTATGCATGTGGTGCCCTTACATATACATGGACATTGTATGCATGTGGTGCACTTACATATACATGGACATTGTATGCATGTGGTGCCCTTACATATACATGGACATTGTATGCATGTGGTGCCCTTACATATGCATGGACATTGTATGCATGTGGTGCCCTTACATATGCATGGACATTGTATGCATGTGGTGCACTTACATATGCATGGACATTGTATGCATGTGGTGCCCTTACATATACATGGACATTGTATGCATGTGGTGCCCTTACATATGCATGGACATTGTATGCATGTGGTGCACTTACATATACATGGACATTGTATGCATGTGGTGCACTTACATATGCATGGACATTGTATGCATGTGGTGCACTTACATATACATGGACATTGTATGCATGTGGTGCCCTTACATATGCATGGACATTGTATGCATGTGGTGCACTTACATATACATGGACATTGTATGCATGTGGTGCACTTACATATACATGGACATTGTATGCATGTGGTGCCCTTACATATGCATGGACATTGTATGCATGTGGTGCACTTACATATACATGGACATTGTATGCATGTGGTGCACTTACATATACATGCAGGCAAAACACTCATAGGCCATAAAATGAAAATAAACAAATACAATTTTAACAAATTTTTTAAAATTAAATTGCACATGCACAACTTTTTTTAAGGAAGCACTGTCATGCCATCTTTAATCCCAGCACCTGGGAGGCAGAGGCAGGCAGGCTTCTGTGAGTTCAAGGGCAGTCTGGTCTACATAAGGAATTCTAGGCCATCTGGCACTACAGGGAGACCCTGTCTCAAAAAAAAAGGAAAGGAAAACACTGTCAGGCTAATGAGACTCCAAATGACCGTGATTAATCATTGATGTGCTTTCCAATAAAACTGGGCTGAGAGTCATGCTACTCACATATGGTATAAAATGTTTACGTCGGAACTTAAAGCTATACATGATAGATGAAGCATATCTGTGTGATAAAGAAACAACAACTCCTCCTAAGGAGTGGTGAATTTGTTTTTTGCTTTTTCTTTCAGCTGTGCTGGGAATCATGCAAGGCCTTGTGCATGTGAGGCAAGCACTCTACCAACGAATTGCATCCCCAGTCTTCCGTTTCAAATTTAAAGGACCAATAAAGCCAAGCCTGGTGGTGCACACCTTTAATCCCAAGCACTCCGGGAGGCACAGGCAGGCAGATCTCTGCAAGATCAAGACCAGCCTAGTGTCTGTAGCAAATTCCAGGCCAGCTGGGGCTACAGGCAGACCCTGTCTCAAAAATACCAAAAACATATGTTTTTAAAGACTAACCAGCTTTTGTGACTGGTTAGTCCCAGCACTCAGGAGGTTGAGGCAGAAGTATCAGAGACACAAGGCTAGCCTGGGCTACACAGTAGCAAAAATTAAACAACAACAAGGTAAAGGTAGAGGACATGGCTCAATGGTAGAGTGAGTCTAGTATGTGAGGCCCTGGCCATCTCCCAACACACACACACGTACATACACACACAGGCTGGGGAGAATTTCTGGATTCTGTACACAAAAATGTGCTGGTTCTTTGGTGGGCAGTTACACACTGTTTCAGTCAATAACAGATGGCACAAGCCACAGTGGTTCCATAACATTTCGTCCCTAGTGATGTCATAGCTATCTTAGGTTGTTCAGGTCCACGGATGTGTTCTTACAGTGACAAAGGGCTTCACTGTGCACTTCTCAGAATGCATTCCTATTATTCAGCAACATGTGAATACATTATAAATAAAACAAGGGAAGAGAGGCAGAGGGGTTGGGGGCCTTAGACCACCGGGGACCTGTTCAGTCTTTGTGCAACCATGTCAGTCTTGGCAGCCAAGATGGGTCTGCACCTGATTCCTTGTTGGAACTACACAGTTATATCTCTGCAGGTGTCGGATGCATCCCATGCAGCAGCCAGAGTAAAAGGCTCGGAACATGCTTCCAGGAACGTAGTGCCTGGTGTCAAGGCAAAACTACTTCCTGACTGTGGCTCATCAGCCTGATTGATCCAGTGCCCTAGATACTGACCCCATCTTGGATTTCTCTGTTCCCCTGTACCATCCTGGACTTGTCTCCACAATGGAGCACTGTCTCCCTGATGCAGCACCCAAGCTACTGTTAGTACCACAGCGGGCACACTGTCAATGCCTCTCTCCAGAGGAGCCCAACAGCCTCTGGAGGATGTGAGAAACTTAAGAGTTCTTGCTGGCCCCCTCTGAGCCTGCACTGTGTCTGCTGTAATTAATTGCCTGCTAATGCCCTGTGGTCAGAGTCCCAGTAGAAAGATGGCATTTCCCTACATAAGCAAACAGTGTCACTGAGGAGTGACAAAGATGGCACACTTCCATCGCCTTCTTAGTCTCTAACAGGAAGTCCTTATTTTTAACTCCAACAGGACCCTGTCAACTGATGTGCCTAGATATCCACATAGTCCTGGATATCTCAGCTTGGAGATGTGACCTATCAGCATTCTTTTCTCTGTTTAATTTGACCAATCCCAACTTAGGGGAGGAGAAACCACTAAAACCTTTAAAACTCAGATTCTCCCCAGAGGATGTCGGATTCACTTGTAGAGAGCGTCACCTTTCTGTAGGAGTGTATGTATGTATGTGTGTGTGATTCTTTATGTGTGTGGACGTGAGTTTTTACCTTTGAATAAAATTCTGTTTGCCTGCCAGTCTCTCTGAGCTTGAGATTTTTCCCACCTTTTCATTGTTTAATTGACTGAGAAAATGAACCCAACCTTACCCCAGACCGATAATGTGTCACTCCTAACATCAGTATAAAGGTTCCTCTGATAATAACAGTGATAACAGTAATAGTAATAATAAAAGAAAAAGAAAAAAAAATCACATTCCCCAAACAGGACAATGTTGTTCTGACTCATATTTCTAGATAACAAAGGACTCCCACATAGTAATAAGAAAACAAGAAGGGAAGTCTTCTTGCCCATCTGGTTTTCTGGCTGGCAGGGCTCAGCAGGTGGTTCTTCTGCTCCACCTCAGTGGGAACTGCAATCATCGGCAGGCTCCACTTTCTGGCTATTCTATGACTCACATACACTGGCAGATGTCACAGGCTTAGTGAGGCTGTTGACCAGAACTCTTCAGCTGTAGATGACATGGCTTTTAACACAGCAGCTGGGTTCTGAGAGCTGGTGGCCCATGCCTGTGTGTTCTAGTTGCTATCATAAACACTCTGACCAAAACAACTTAGGGGAGGAAAGGGTTTGTTTGCTTTACACTTCCAAGTTACAAGCTATCCTTGAGGGAAATCAGGGCAGGACTCAAGCAGAAAGCATCAAATAACTCAACTCACTGGCTCATTCACTGGCTCATGCTCAGCGAGCTTTCTTATACAGCCCAGGCCCACCTGCCCTAGGCATGACCCTGCCTACAGTGGCCTGGCCCTCCCATATCAATCAGCAGTCAAGAAATCCCTCACAAACAGGGCCAGCCCAATGTGGGAAATTCCTCAGTAAGGTGCTCTTTTCCCAGGTGACTATAGGTTGTACCAAGCTGACTATAAAAACTAACCAGCACCAGAGCCTTGTGGAAGCAGGAGAGGCAGGAAGGTCCAAAGGTCCAGCCTGAGAAGTTGCACAGCATTCCCGGGACTGCCCCAACCCAAGGTGTAGAATCAAAGAAATAGATTCTACCTCTCAATAGGAGGGGTGGCCCAGGTTCTAGAAAGACTAAGCCATGTGTAGAAGTTTGGTACACTAGCCAGGCATGGTGGCACACACCTGTAGTTCCAGCACTTGGGAGGCTAGGATGGGAATATGCACAAAAAGCTCCCAGAAACACCCTGTATCTTGGACTGAACTTCCTGCAGGGCTGAATAACTGATTAGCACTTCAATGACTGTGGTGAGTTTGGAATGTCGCAGGTCCACAACCTGTTTACTATTCATCTTGGGCCATGTTTAGTCTGTAAATAGCCACTCCTTGCCCATCTCTATTTCTGACCTAACATCTTGTGACTAACAGAATGTATTAACTTAACAAAGAAACACTTGCACCAACCAAAAGATTGAGTGACATCAGATAGAATTTGAGCCCATAGCTAAGATCTCTTTCCTGCTGTATCTGCCTACTTAATGGTTCTACCAAAGTGTTTGAAAAGTGTCTTGATTTATGACTTTTCTATGTTCTGTGACTATAAAAAATTTTATGAAACTGCTTCCATGCTAGAACATGGAATTTGGAGTAACCTAAATTTGTGTTCCTGGGCCATGGCCACTCATAGTCCTCTCCAGAATAAACTCTTTATCCCCTCTGAGGTGAGAGTTGTTCTTTTGTGTCAACAAGAGAACACAAATTCAAGGGCAGCCTGGGCTACATAGCAGGACCCTGTCTCAAAATGAAAAAAGTAAAATAAAATTAAAGCTTAGGAACACTCAGCTCGGTCCAGCTCCCATCCTCTGGGAAGAAGACAGGGCTTCAGGCTGAGTTAATGATAAAACATGAGTATGAGCTAGAACCTCCATCAAAACCCTAAGCTTCCAGGTTAGCACACATATGGATGTGATACAAGGGTGACTGACCCCAACTCCATGGGGCCAGAAGGTCCTTGCTTGGGACCTTCAAACCTTGCCCTAACCTTCACCAGGCTGGTCACCTTCAGGGTATCTTTTACAATAAACTGGAACCATAAGGAACATGGTCCTCCATGTGCTGTGAGCCTGTGAGCCTCTCTGGAACCTCACTGAACCTGAAGAATGAGTCATCCATCAGAGCTCCATATGTAGCTGGTCTGTTGGAGACACGGGTGACAACTTGGGTTTGTAAGTAGCAATGAAAGAGAGGGCCAGTCCTGGGGGACTGAGCCCTTCCCCCACTGCCTGACACTATGTCCAGGCAGGGAGCATCTGAAGTGAATTCAAGGACTCTGAGCTGGTGTTTGGCAGAACAGAATGAAGAGTGAGGGAAGCTCTCCCAGTACTGGGGTGAGAAGAGTTCCATGGTGTGTGGACTATGCAAGAAAACATGGCGGTTGGGGAGGTGGCATGGTTCGATCCTCAGCACCACATAACCCGGGAAGGGCGGCAGCATTCAGAAGAAGGATCAAAAGTACACGGTCATCTTCAGCTACCTAGGGAAACTGAGGCCAACTATGGGAGACTATGCAAAAGAGGCAGAGGTAGAGGGAGGTAGAGGGAGAAAAGGAGAAAGAGACAGAGACAGAGATATAGAGAGATTGAGTTAGACATAGATAGAAAGAGGTGATCACTTTTCTGAGATATCCGAGGAGGTCACTGAGGCTCAGGCCATCTTCAAGGCATAAACAATAGGACAAAGAAGAGCAGGAGAAGAGGGAGAACAGACCAAGCACATATGTGCAAAACTTCTAGAAAGTCTGACCCAACGCCATCAATCAAGAGAGACAAGGCTTTGCTGCAGAAGAAAATCACCCACAATGCTCAGCGGTTTCAAAGAGCAAGTTTATTCTTATTCCTTCTTATTCCTCATAGTCTCTGGTCATCATGATCCTCAGGGGAACCCAGATCCTCCAAATAGTCCCTATGCAGGCAGGGTGGCCACCATCTTGCACAGCACGAATCTCTTGTTAAGAGAGCGCTAAAGAGCCCCCACCTGCCTTGGAATCTTTTTCTGGACACTAATACTATCTCTACAACCCGCCAGCGGGAGTGGTCACAGGACCCACCACCCACCAAGAGTTTGACAGTGCAGGTCCTCACCCTCCCATGTCCAGAGGCAGCAAATTGGAAGTACTAGATGAACCACACAAATCCCCCACTTTCAGCAGCATTCCTGGCACCTAGCACAGTGCCTCCATGGTGTTTGCCAATTGATTTAATGAACATCAGCAGGACCATTTTCCCCGCTAGCCGCAGAGATAGATGGGTAAGAGCAGCCTGGTGGGCTGCTTGCTCTCCAAGGTAGTCCTCAGGTAGAGAAGGTATGAAGGTAAAAACTATGACAAGAAAATGCCACTGTGTTCTAGTCACTCAGCACGCATGCATTAAGCACTGACTGTGTGCCTGGAAATTCTAGACTTTCCTATCCATTCTGGAATTGGGCAGGAAAGAGCTTTCCTGTAGGATTCGGGGGTCTTGCTCAAAAGCAGCAGAAACTGGTTCACTGAATTGTAAAGGAGTTCCGTAAAAAACAAGGTACAGAAGACTTCAGCATCGTGTGTCAGTGGGGCCAGAAGAGTAAAAGGTGGGATCTGAGGTCAGGGGAAGGGATAAGATAGAGGAAGAACCCCCCTCCCGCCCCGTGGCCCATCATAGTCTCCTCTGGCACAGAAGCTGCCTAGCCAGTGAGAGATATGTCTTCTACCCTCTCCTCCTCATCAGCCCTCCAGCTCCCAGCTCCTTCCCCTCTCCCTGACTCACAGCACCCTCCTTCCCTTCCTCTCCCTGTTACATAACTGTCCCCTGTCCTGGGCCCTTATGTAACTGAGTCACCTCAGGCTCCCAGTCCCACCTCAAAGCTCCCACCTCAGCCTTCCTTGCCTGTCTCATGGAATCTCTCACAGCTGGCTGGGTCAAGAAACCCCCTGGAGGCGGGGCGGGTGCTGGGGGAGGGAGTGTGACAAGGGAGGGAGGAGAGAAGGGAATAAAGAGGGGAGGGAGGGAGAGCGAAGACAGAGGAGGGAGAAGGAGGACGGATAGGGAGGATGAAGGGGCCGGCCCTGTCTCAGGAGTGTGGCTCCTGGAGAGGCCTCTTGTGCACCAGGGCTCTAGTTCCTGGCCTCTTGTCAGGGAACATCAGCAGCTTTCTGATGACTGATGATTCCCTCTCTGCCTCAGCATTCCCTTCTGCAGCATGGGTAAGCAGCCCATGTCCTGAGGAAAGCTTAGGACAGTGGCTTGAAAGCATGGCGGGAGCTCTGTAAAATGTGCTCTCCTGAAAGAGACACCTCCAGGTCAGGGGACCGAGAACGATGGCACTCGCTGGTATGAGCTTCAAAACTGTGATACTTTAAAATGAAGAGAAGCTAGGTGTGGTGCACACCTGTCATCCCAGCCCTCAGGAAGCTGAAGCAACAGGACAACAGGATGGTGACTTCAAGGTCAGCCTGGGCTACTTGCCTTTATCAAAAGAACCATAAGCTGGTGATATCTTTCTGTGGGGAACACTTGCAGAGCAAAGACTCCATTGGGTCCCCTGGAGGGGGATGGAAAGAACAAGAGGCCAAGGGAGGGAAGAGCAGCTATTGTTTTAATGGAAAAGAACCCAAAGGAGTTAGTAATCTTGGTGGGTTAATATCTAGCAATATTTACGGTACTTTAAGACCAAGGATTTTTTTATTTTCAAAATGTACTCGTTTGAAATCTATAAACTGGGTATGTGTTAACGTGAGCCTTTTAATGTAAAAAAGAACTGTATTTTCCAGAATAAGGAACCATTAGGAAAAGCGTAGCTGGACATTCCTTGACCCTAGGTCCGCAGGCAGCCCTTGGCATCCACCTCCTCCCTTCCCCTCCCTACCTCAGCTCTCACAGGGGGAACCCTTAGGATCACTCCTACTGTGCAGGCCTTTCCAGTGAGGCTTCATGGAGTCAGTCTCAGAACTGCTGGTCCTTCTCCTACCCAGCTGAGCAGCGATCTGAAGCTAATTTCATCTTGATACTAGCCTTGGCCCCAGCCCCAGTCAAAAGGGTCAGATACTCTTACTTGTGCATGTGCTTGTTTGTTTGTTTTAATCTGTGTGTGTAAGTGTATGGGGTGCATGTGTGTGGTCTAGCCTTCCATCTTATCTGAAACAATGCCCCTTAATTTTTGCTTTTGCATACACCAGGCTAGGGGCTCTGGAACGTCCTGTGATTCTTTTGTCTCTGCTTCCGAATTCCTGGTAGGGAGTTCCGGGATTACAGACCTGTGATGTCACATCCAGCTTTTTATGGGTTCTGGGGATCTGAACACAGGTCCTCAAGTTTGCTGGGCAAGTTCTTTACTCACTGAGCCCCCTCTGCAGTCCTATAAGTCAGGAGGTTCTATTGAGCAGCTAGTATTGACAACCGGGCTAGGGCCTTGATGCTCCAAGTGTGGCCTACATGAAGGTTCAGGTCAATACGAGTCACCCTCATCCCTCTAAGCCAGAATGTGCATTTAGCCAAGGGCCCCAGGTGATCTGAATGCATGTCCTGAGGTGAGATACAAAGGCACAGAGCAGACTACTCAGGAGTAAGATGAACCCAGCCCTGGACTGGCCAGCTGGCCTCCACCTCGGCTCCTCTCTCGACCTTAGAGCCAGTACCACTGTGAACCTGATAACTGAATAAACAGAGACAGCACAGAGATTGCTGAAATTCCCAGTGGGGAGATTTATAGAGGTCTATAAATAAATAACTCAAGTCAAGGGGACACAGGCCTGTACTCGCAGCACTGGGGATATGGAGGCAAGAAGATAAGGAGTTCGAGGTCAACCTCAGCTACGTAACAAGTTCAAGCCTGGGCTACATGAAGCCCTGTCTCCAGATAAGGAGACAATCAGAATTGCCATAATTCCAAATGTTCTTTGTTTCATACACTCCTTGGTTTGGAAGGGAGGGTACTGCAAGGTGCCATCTAGAGGGATGACAGGGAGACAGGGAGACTTCTGACACATAAAGTCCCTCCATAAAGCACAACGGATGAGGAGAGGAGGGGACCACACATTTCCTGTCCAGTCTGGAGGCTGAGTTCACTCCCTGAGTCACTGTGGTAAGAGTCAGAACTCAGGAGGTAACAGGGGTGGTGGGATGGGACCCTGGAGGTGGAAGCAGGAGGATCGGGAGTTCAAGGCCAGCCTTGCCTCATGACACCCTGTCCCAGAGAAAACGAACAGAACACAACCACCGGTGTCAGTGATGCAGTCTCACATCTGTCCGTCAGCTCCTGGCTACTCACTGCACTGTTGAATCCCAAGACTGTAAAAAGATGAAGTGGGTCCATTTCTACTCTAGAGTCAAAATCAAGGAGAGCCTGAACTTCTTGCCTGGTAGGGCTCTCCCAGGACTGCAGTAGAAGGTCCCAACACAAGTGGGCCACCTAGGGCAATGTGGCCTCCCTAGAACAAGATCGTATCATGTCCGTATATACAGGAGCACAGAGATGGATACTTAGCAGACACTATCAGGGTCCCACGTCCGTAGAAATGCAAGGAACGCATGAAAATAGTCTTCAAGCAGCTGGCTGTCTGCCTTCAAAACATTTCATGGAGTTACTGTGATCTTTCCAGAAATATCACCTTCAAGGGAGTGAAGAGCAGCAGGAACCAGGTTTGAGTCCACTGTCTGCCCTTTCCCACACTTTAGACCTTGAGGAAGACCCGCAGCTTTTCAAGTCTTTGCTTGTCACATGCAAGTTAAAGACACCTACACAAAGTCCCGTGGAGAATGCAAGATGTCCACAGGAATAGATGGGTTACTTTAAAGCCATGAGAGACTAATTCATTTGGGAGATGATCTACTTACTAACCGAGCATGATGAAAGACATGGCCCAGGACAGATACACCTTCAAGGGGAGGGAAGAGGAAGCTGGAATTCAGTTATTATTTTAGCCAAAAGATACTTGATGAGACATGCCCCACACAGGGGACCGGTACAGGGATGAACAAGGGGGTAGGCCAGACATGACACATAGATTCTTTTTCCCCTGGAGACAGAGCCTAATATACCCCTCGCTGGTCTCTAACTCGCTGTGTAGCTGAGAGTGACCTTGAACCTCTGACCCTCCTGCCTCTGTCTCCCAAGTGCTGGGATTGCAGGGTTGCATTGCCACACCCAGTCTATGCAATGCTGGGGATTAAACCCAGAACCTCCTGCATGCTAGAGTCTCTCTCTATCAACTGAGTCACAGCCCCAGCTCCTGAAATGTGACTTCGAGAGTAGAGATGTGCTGTTCATTTAGTAGCCACAAAAACCCAGGCTACTTACACTGAGTAAAAGTAAATAAAACAGAAAGTTCAATTCCATGGTGATACTAGGTTTCAGAAAAGTGCTCAGGGATTCAGTGTGGCTTGAGGGTGCCACGCTGGACAGGGAAGATTAGACAGCACTGAGATTTGGTCTGGTGGGGCACAGGGTCACTACAAAGCTTCACAGATAACCTGAACCACACTGACAAGCCATGACCCTCATCATTTTTGAGGTGATGAGTTGATCCCAGGAAGTCAGTAGGTCTTTGGGGTGTGTTTGTTTGATCAGCCAGAAGTGGGGCAAGCATCTGAGATCCTGACCACCTAGAGAGCTCTCACCTTGGGGAGGTCCCCAGAGCTGTTCTCCTCAAGGCTGCAGACCCAATGGGCCCTCTGGAGACCTGAGATTCCTTTGGATGCTGCCTGACATTGAAAATGACAGTAGTTGAGCCACTGAAGTTCCTCCTTTTGAAAAAGGCATCATCCGCACTGTAGCCTGTGCTAACACGGAGCTTACAGTGTAGTCCAGAGTAGCCTCTAGCTTGAAAATTCCTCCTGCCTCAGTGTCCCATGGGCTGAGATTATGGATAAGAGCCACCCTGACTGGCCTCCTCTATTCTCACTCCTTGATAGAGTAAAAAAAATCACTCAAGGTACGAAAAAAGGAAGTAACTATCACTTTAATATTAATCAACTCATATGAAAAGTGTCCCAGGTTTACCCCAATCAGCAGGAATGTTAAAACCTCCCTTTTACAGAGGCAGACCTGAAAGTTACAGAAAGATGTTGGCGCCAGTTCCACTAAGTACCAGCAGGTGACAGTGCTCTTCCACTTTCAAATTCCTCAGGCTAGGAAGCTCACGCTTGGGTTGTCTGAAAACATTTAATGAGCGACTACTGTGTGCCTGCCGAGCCCTGTTTCGGCGCTAAGGATACCTCCTCAAATTTGAGAGTAGGAGAACGCCCTAAGAATGAGTCCCTTCCGTTTTTCCTTGGGGGAAAAAAATAGGAATTTTCGGAGATGCATGGCGGTGTTTGTGGTCTGACCCAGAGAAAACTGGCTTGGAGAAGGGAACGAGGACTTAAGAGAAGAGAAGGGAGCATCCAAAAAGTTCATGACCCCAAACCTAGACGACCACCCCTAAAAGAACTGTTATTCTGCAGCCCACCTTCCCGCTCCCACCTAGGGAGAGAGGACACACCCCTGCCGTGTCTTTGCGTTTTACATGGCTGGAATTAGGAAGGTTGTTCTTACCCTGAGAAACCAGAATGGGAAGAAATGTGATTCCCAAGGTTCTGACGACCTGAGGAGGTGACCTGCTTGAGGCTCTGGTCCCCCAGGGAATCATCCCGATGGGGTGCTGAAAATAAGGCCCGGTCTAGGCAATGCTGACCCCGGACAGCTGCTGGGTGGGGGATGCCCTGACCCCTTCTAGAAGGTCCCACGGTGCCCTCCGTGGGCACCCGCCATGTCTGTGCCTTGACCCTCTGCCAAGCGCACAGCCAGAGGCCAGGCCCTCTGGGTATGTGTGTCGGGGCTAGTGGCGGCGAGAGCGGACGTTAGTGATGTGTGAGGTGGTTGTGGTGGCTTTGGTGCTGGCGACGGCGATCATGCGCACCGACCCACCTGAGGGGGGCACCGTGCTGACATTCATGTTTGGGGTGCCCAAGGATGTGGTGCTCGCGTTAGTGTGTGCTGAGACCGAGGCCTGTCAGAGCCAGGTTGGAGGAGGCGGAGTGTGTCCAGTAGGGACCCGCCTACGTACATCTTACTGCGCCTTCGGTGACTTTGGGAAGCGCACAGAGGGACCCTTTCTGCGCTCAGAACCTGAGCTGTGGTGTGCAAGGAGTTGCAGTCCTCTGGGACCCCATGGGAATATTGCAGTCTGTGTGCTGATGCTTCTGCAAACATCAACCTGGGCCACTGTGCGTCTGGACTGCTTATGGGAGGCTGTCCTCGAATAGGCGACACCGAAGGTTTGGAGGAGGAGGAGGACGCCTCAACGCCCGGGACTAGGCTGGCTGCGGGGTGACCGCACTGGTCCTGGGCCGAGCTGAGCGGTTGCCTCGGACGGGGGCGGGCCCAGTGGAAGGGGCGGGGCCTCGACTGCAGCAGCGCGGGCCGGGCCAGGGGGCGCCCGGAGCGGCGGCGGCTGGAGAGCGCGATGCAGTGAGGCGGGACCGGCTGGCGGGCGTGCGCGGAGCGGGGGCCGCGGCCGCGCTGCAGAGATGTGACTCGGGCCGAGGGCCAGCGGGAGCGTCGGCGCTGCGGGGCCGCGGGGACCGGTGAGTGCCAGCCGGAGCCGACGCGGTGGAGGGCGCTGCGGGGACCGCAGAAACTTTTCCCGCCGTGGGCTTGGGAAGACCTGGGTGGGTGGGTTCCGCGTCTCGTGCCTTTTCTATTACCCCCCCAGCGGCTCCTCTGCGAGGAAGGATGTGGGCTTCGGGTGAGGGAGCCACAGTGCGGCTGCCAGGGAGCCGCAGAGGGCTGGCGGGGGCAGCGAGAGCCGGGGCCCTTGGGCGGTTGGAGTACGCGGGCCCGAAGGAGATCCAAGTCTCTGGGGAGGGTCTGGGGTGACGACAGGTAACGGGTAGCTGCGGGTAGAAAGGGGTCCAGCCGCTCCCTGGAGACTCCGGTGAGCGGAGCCGCCGGCAGGACCTGGGGGCCTGGTGGCAGGAGGGTGGGGGTCTGACCGTAAACTAGGCAGACCGAGCCTGGGGTGCAAAGGCCGGCCTTTGAGGATGAGCAGTCGCACCTGCCGCAGGGTCTGGGGGCCAGGCTCGCAGCCGGCGATGGCCGTGCACTCCAGGGCATGGGCGCGGGAGCGTGGCACCTCGGGGCACAATCAGGCTAGGGCACAAATAGCGGGTAGGAGGTCGGGGGCCGGGGTGCGTACGATGGCTGGAGGGGCGGGGGGCGGTGGCGTGTCTGTCCCAGACCAGGGCGCTTGGGCCCCTCGACCAGGCAGGCGGTCAGCCTAGGAGTAAGGATTAACCCTGTGCTGTGGCCCCCAAGCTCCTCAAGCACCTCATAAATCTTGGGGAGCGGGTAGGATAGGAGAGCACAGACGAGGACCCTCGCCTCCGAGCCGGGGGGGGGGCTGGTTAACTGGCTTTGGAACGGCCCACCGACCTTGCCCCAGAGGACGCCCCAGAACAGCGGGTTCTTGCTCCGTCACACCCGGGCCTAGCCAGTCCATCCCCCGCTCCTAGTCCCCTGTTCGCTAAGGGGGCGGCCCCTTGGAACAGGGACAAAGGCCCCTGGAGTGTGGCGGGCAGCTCGTCCCCGCCTGGGGGCCCCAGCACACGCGCCGCTTAGGCCGCCGGACTGCGCCAGGGTGGGGAGCACCTTAGCAGAGTCCGGGAAGCACCCGGGGTCCCCGTTTAGTCAAGAGAAGTGGGGGAGGGGGTTAGCCCAGACCGCGCCCCTCCCCAGCGCTTCCGAACGCATTTTCCTAAGTTTCTTTGGTGGGGAGTGGGGCTTTTCCGAATAGTCACACTTGGAGTGAAACTGCATGCAAATAGCATGTAAATAGAATGCAAATTGGCATCTGTGGGTTAGAAGCCCTCCTCCGAGACCGTTTTCTATCTCTGTAGACTGTGAACATTGTCTCCCGATTCCTTCGCTTTTCTACGTCTGAAAAGGGGTCAGCTGAGTTGGAAGGGACGAGATGGAAAAGGAGTCGCAATTTAGGGCCCAGGGAGAAAGACGCTGGCTTTCCTCTCAAAGACAGACTAAATCTTTACTTTTTTTTTTTTTTTTTTAATTTCAATAAATGTGTCAGACACAGAACTGGGTGCTAGGGAAATATCTTGTGTAAAATGAACAGGCACGGGGTGAGGGCAAGAGTGGGTGAAGAAACGCTAAACACCACCTCCATACGCCACCTGATTGGGACAGGGCTGCCAGGAAAATAAAAGTGATAAGGGCATCTGGTAGTTGGGACAAGTTTAGGGGAGTGACATTTAAAGTGGACCCCAGTGAGACGGAGGTCACCACTGGGAGAGAGACGAAGGGGGAAGAATAAACCAAGAGGAGGACATGGAGAAGTTGCAACAGCTCAGAGGTGCAGATAAGCTCTGAGGGAGCTGCACAAAGGCCATTGTGACAGAGTGTGTAGACAGATTTGGAGGTGGGGGACAAAGGCCATTGTGACCAGAGTGTGTAGACAGATTTGAGTGTCAGGGAGAGATGACCAGATGCACTAGGTGGATCCTGGCCTTTGGAGCCACGGAAAGGAAATTAGGATTTGTTGTTTGGGGTTGCTGAACCCATGCAGGCAGAGCCCACTTGACCTTCGCCAGGCTTCGCTTGCAGGGCTGGTGAAGTTCTGGGAGTCCTGATGATAGATTCCACCGAGTGTGCTGCTTTGAGCTTGGCCAGTCTGATGAGCTAATTCGAGGAGTGGCTTGGGTGTTTTCAGATCCAACCTCCACTTCCAGACAGCTCTTCTGTACCCTAAGGAGCCCCCATCCAGGGCCCAGGACCTCCGGAGCATTTCTGCTCCAAGCTTCCTGGGGGTTCTGAGTTAGTCATGCTCTCGTCTCTGAATTGCACCCGGAGAGGATCCTAGCTCTGTGGTTCGGGCAGCCAAGGCTTCAATTTGCATTTAAATGATCGCTTTTATTTACAGGCTTGCAGCTGCTTTGCATATTCAAAGATCACCGAACTGAAATTCTTGCATCCAAGTACTAATCTAAGAGGGTTTGTAAAGTTGAGAGCCCCCAGCAGACGAGTGTCTAGTCAGCATTAGGTCATGAAGATACTGAGATGGTGTAACGTGGAAAATCTATTGGATCTGGGAAAGAGTTTAATGTCAGGAAACCTCGTAACGGTTTAATCTAGCCAAGCAGGAAACACAGGAGTGCTCTAAGGGGAGTGGGCTGGGACAGTGTGATGCTGGGGTACACGGGGAGACTGGCTCTCAGCCCCAAGCTGGACTTCTGCCAGATGTGGACGAGGGGCCAGGACAAGGGTGTGGTGGAAAGACCCCGGGGTCAAGAGCTGAGACACATGGATTCTTAGTTTGCTCTGTAGATTCCAAAAGCTTCAGACCGTGTTATCCTCACTGTCTCAACAAAACAATGGGACAGGACCCCTAACCGGCTTCCTAGCAAGCAAGTGCCTCGTGCTTCCTATGTCCTGGGCACTGTACAAAGGACTTACCCCGATCTCATGAAAGCAGTCCTGTCCCACTGAGGAGGAGACTGAGGTTCAGGGAAGTTAAGTCACAGCCATGCGGCAAAGTTCTGAATGGCCAGAGTCTGATCAAAGTATAAACTGTGCCAGGGGTTCATTTGAGTACTGAGCTATTAAGTGTGCCAGAGCTGAGAAAGCCATGCTTGTGCACACACACAGGCACACACCTTCACACATATATACACACATGTGCCGACACATGCATTCACACGCATGCACAGACGAACACAAAAGAACACGTACACACTTATATACACACATGAACACAGACACACACATTGCACACACATACACATGCGCACACAAATCTGCGCTTGTGCATGCACACACATACACACAGATGAACATGCATGCACACATATACTCACAGATTCACATGCACACACAGACATACACATACACACATGGGTGCACACATACATACACATATACACTCACACATGCACCTACACACATATATGCACACATCTGTACACCCGGGTACACATATTCACACGCATATACACACATGCACCTGCTTATATTCTTCTTAGGCTTCTGTAGGTAAGATTCCACCTACCCTGCGTGGTGTGGGAGGACAAGTGGTTTCTTTGGGGTTTGCTGGCAGCGGCTGAGGCAAGGTTGGTCAGAAGGGCACCTTCCAAGGCAGCTTGAGATATTTTGGGTTTCCTTTCCTAAGGAGGGCTGGTGTGTGGTCTCCTGCAGCTTTGGCCTACAGAACAGCCATGGCTACTTTCAGGGTGGCTGGCATGTGTTCAGCCTTGACAGTGAGGCTCACACTCAGAGTTCATGCTCCACCTCGGGGACCTGTTGGCTTTGATGTGTGGTGGGAGAGACTGGAAACCAGTGGTGGATAAACACATGGGAGAGCCACCTCCCACTGCCATCTCCACAGCAACGGCCACTCCTAGGAAACCCATGGCACAAAAATTCATCCCTGCAGCTGAGGAAGCAGCTCCAGTCTTTTTTATTAGACACTTTGTTTTAAGGGCTTACTTTACATTAACTACTGTTTCACGCCCTCTAGTTATCCCCTTTTCTTCTATGTGTGTGTGGTGTTTGTGTATGGGCTCATGTTTTCATGTGTGGGCTCTTGTCTGTGCAGCTGTGCATGCATGGGGTGGATGCAGAGGTTGACACTGGGTTTCTTGCTAGGTTGCTAACCACATTGTTACTGAGGCAGGGTCTCACTGAACCCTGAGTTTGCCAATTTGGTTAGTCTAGCTAGCCAGCCCGAGGGAACCCATCTGCACTTCCTCAGCCCTGGGATTGCAAACTGGCCATTGGGGAGCCCCAGCCTTTGTGTGGGTGCTGAGGATCTGAATTCCATCTTCGTGTTTGCATGGCCAGAGCTTTACTTTACAGCTGTCCCGTCCCTTTGTTTGAGACTGGACTCAAACTTGAGATCCTCCTGCCTCAGCCTCTCAAATGCTGGGATCACAGGTGTGTGCCACCACCCTGGCCTCTAGTAGTTAGCTTCTCACCTCAGCTCTGAGAAGGGTGCTGTTATGACTCCCATTTTGCAAATGAAGGAACAGGCAAGAAAACTTCAGTCAGCTGGTCAGAGTCACAAGGTGCTAGTGAGTGGCAGGGGTAGGACTTTAATTTGGGATTTAGCGATCTGAGCGGAGCTGCGGATGGAACCAGAAGTAGGAAGCACTTTGCACTGAGGTACATCCCCAGCCCCCAGGGGAGGACTTGGAAATGGGAAGTCTGACTCTGAAGTTCATGCCTACTGTCTTGGTGAGGCGTGGGGTTGGGAGTAGAGCCCTGTGTGTGGCCGCAGATCAGCCTTGCTCTCCTGCTCACACAGGGAGTCCCACTGTGTTCTCTCTAGAGTCAGGGAGGAAATTTTATCCACCTGCCCGTGGCTTCTTTCTCCTCTGAAGACAATGTCGTGTCTGTGTGTGTATTATATAGTGTGTGTATGGTGTGTATACTGTGTTATATGTATGCATGTGTGTGGTGGTGTGTATAGTATGCTGTGTGTGATGTGTGCATTGTATGTAGATGGTGTGGTGTTTTTGTGTCTGTGTTGTGTAAATGGTATGGTATGTGTGTGGTATGTGTCTGTCTGTATATATATAGTATGTGTGTGGTTTATGGTATGGTGTATGTAGATGGTATGTATAAGATATGATGGTGTATACATATGTGATGTGTAAAAAATGTGGTAAGTGTATGGTGCACATGCATGGTATGTGTGTAAGATGTATGGTGCATGTATACAGTATGTGTGCTGTGGTGTGTGTGGTGCATGTGTATGGTATGGTATTTTGTATGGTATGTAGTGTGGTGTATTATGTGGCATATGTATATGGTGTGGTGTATGTAGTGTGTTTGTGGTGTGTGGTATGGTATGTGGTATCATGTATGTATGTGGTGTGTGTATGGTGTATATATGATGCATGTGTATGGTATTGTGTCTGGTATATGTGTATATGGTGCATGTGTATGGTGTGGTGTATGGTGTGTCATGTGTATGGTGTGATGTGTGTATGTGATGCATATGTATAGTATATGTATATGGTGCATTTGTATGGTGTGTGATGTGGTGTGTAAAGTATGTGTATGATCATCTGTATAGTACTGTGTATGATATGTGTATGTGGTGCATGTATGTGGTGTGTGCAAAGCGTGATGGTGCATATTATGTGGTGTGTGTATGGTGCATGTTTATGGTATAGTATGTGGTGTGGTGGATGTGTGTGGTGCATGTAAGGTGTGATGGTATGTGATGGGGTGTGTGTGTGTGTGTGTGTGTGTTGTGTGGCACACTGTGCTTAAGAACATCTGAATGAATCACACTTCTGGGCGCCTGGCTGGCAACAAAGGTAATTAGTATGTGAGCCGAGTCTTGCACATTCATTCCCATTTATTCATTACCCCTTTTGAGGAGCCGCCCGCATCCCATGGGATTATTGCCATGTATTCATCCATCCCAAGCAGCTCTGCCTTGAAGCTGCCTCTGAACCTCTAATCTGATATTGTTCCATGTGGGGCTCTGGGAGGTGGGAGGCAGCAGGTGGCTGATTGAACAGGATGGGGCTTACCTGATAGTGTGCAGGCTGAGTGGGAAGGGCAGTGCCTGCACAAGTGTCCTACTCACTCAGCCTCCTGTGCTATGTGACCTGCAGGTCTGAGGCAGACAGGTGCCTGGACCAACCCTGTGAGCATCTACTTTTCCAGCCAGATCTTTGGCCATACTGCTGCAGTCAGTCTTGAAACCAAATTTTGACTTAAGAGGTTGGAAAGATGGCCCAGTGGTTAAGAGCATATACTACTCTTCCAGAGGACCTAAGTTTAGTTCCCAGCACCAGGCAGCTCACAAGACCTATAATTCCAGCTCCAGGGGGATCCAATAAATCTGGCTTTCGTGGGCAACTGTACTTTGTGTGCATGCTCGCGTTCACACGTACACACACACACACACACACACACACACACACTAGATTAAGGAAAAAAAAACTTTGACTAAATCCTTCATTTCCTCTTCTATAAAAGGAAATGAATGTAACCTTTGGGGGCAAAAGCAGAGTTAGAGGTAATACTGTAGAGTCCATTCATTCAGCAGCTGAAGACCAGAACAAAACAGAGGAGAATCTAGGCTGGTGGTGGCGTGGAAAGGAACAGATCAAAGGAGAAATAAAATAAAATAATGGAAAACTATTGGCTGTGGGGAGAGGGAGATGGTTCAGGGTAAAGTGCTTGCTGTGCAAGCTTGAGGACCTGAGTTCAGATCCTTATACCCATGTAAAAGCCTAGTGTGACTCTGTGCATCTGTAACCCCAGTGAGATCCCTGGAGCTTACTGGCCAAGCAGTCTACCTGAATCCGTGAGCTCCAGGTTCACTGGGAGATCCTGTCTCGGAAAATAAGGTGGAGAGTAGGGATAGAGGAAGACACTTAATGTCAACCTCTGGCCTTCACATATGCATGTGCAGGTGTGGGTATAGTACACACACACACACACACACACACACACACACACATAGTTGTGATTGGTGCTGCA
The DNA here is from genome assembly GCA_035773235.1 of Eospalax fontanierii. Taxonomy (NCBI): domain Eukaryota; kingdom Metazoa; phylum Chordata; class Mammalia; order Rodentia; family Spalacidae; genus Eospalax; species Eospalax fontanierii. The sequence continues at coordinate 44,462,243 of CM069546.1, read as the reverse complement.
GAATCAAGGGTCAAAAGCATTGGCATAAAGTGTGGTGGGGGAAGGGAGAACCTAATGCAGATAGACCAGCCAGCAACAGTCACCAGTGACACATCTAGAGCCTCAGCTATGCAAAGAGCCCAGGAACAACAGGACAGTTGTTTGTCTGCAGGCCCCAGTCTTCTAGCCGCATGGCCTTGGCCAAGCTGCTCCTTCTCCTCATTCCACAGTGTTATCTCCTATAAAATGGAGACAGTTTTAGCATTTGCAGTAAAGGACTGTTCTACAGATTCTTTTTGTTTTGGTTGGTTTTTGGGTCAAGGTCTCCTTGAGTGGCTCAAGTTAGACTACAAGTTGCTATGTAGCCCAGGCTGGTTTTGATCCTCTGGCCTCAGCATCTCAAGTGCAGGGATTACAGGTGAGCACCACCATACCCAGTTCTCTTGGGCAGTGTCTTCAGTGTTACTCTGCGTGGCATAAAACTTGGAAAGCAATTAGAAAAATAGGGACCCCCGTAAACTAGAGCCGGTGGCCGTGGCTTCAGGGCAGCCCCTATTCCTTGTGTGGATGAAGGGCTGCACACCACAGACATCCCCAGAGATGAGAACGGCAGTTTGAGATGCCCCTGCCCCCTGCAGTGCCTGGCCATGTGGGGACTACTAGGCAGGGAGACTCTTCTGGAAGAAGGGCTGCTTCATGTAGGTTTCTGAGAGCTTCGTAGGTGAGTGACAGAAAACCGGGTCAAACTGGCTTCATTCAAATGAGTGGAGTTAACCGGCCACTGGTACCAGGCATGGATGAACCCAGCTTCCTTTCAGTGGCTTGGGTCTCTGGGTCCACCCCTTAGCTGTGGCCCACTGGTCAGCTTTATTCTCCAACCAGTTCTTTCCCTGGGATAACTGATTCATCCTTCTCCCATGACAAGATTCTATCCTTGGAGCTTATCAGTGCCATCAAAAAGAGACGACATCTCAATCAGTGCAGAACCCTCTTGCCAATCCAAATAGATCTGTTTCAGGCCATGGGCCTGTCTGTAACTCAATCAGTGCATCCCAAGAGTAGGCTCAGTGTCCAGATTGGCTAGACCTGGGTTGGATGCTATATCAGCTACTGTATTAGTTTCTTTTCTTGTTGCTGTGATAAAATACAAACAAAGGCAATTTACTGGAGAAAGGGCTTATTTTGACCCACAGTGCAAGGGTTTAGTTAATCAGGACCGGAAAGTCAAGGTGATAGGAACTTGATACAGCTGGCCACATTGAATCCACAGTCAGGATGCATAGAGAGATGAACGCTGGTGCTCAGCCCACTTTCTACTTTTTATGCAGTCTAGGACCCAAGCCCAGGGAACGGTGCCACTCACTTTTAGGACGAGTTTATCCACCTCAACCTAAGCTAGGTAACCCTTCGCATCCCCATCCAGAGGCTTGTCTCCTAGGTGAATCTAGATCCTGTCAAGTTGACAATCAGTATTAACCATCACAGCTTTATTTCTTGGCACAGAAAATAACTGACAGAAAAGAGATGAGAGAAAAAAGATGAAAGGATCGTTTTGGATCTTGGTTTCTGAGACTTCAGTACATCATGGCAGGGATGGCATGGCAGTACATGGTGTCAGCCCCTTGCATGGTCATGGACCAGGACTCTGCTGTAGGAACTAGGATTAGGCTATTCAACTTCAAAGGCTCGCCCCTAGTGACTACTTCCACCCTCCAAGTCCCACTTCCTAAAGGCTCCATAACCTTCAAAATAGCTCCATGAGCTGGGGATCCTGTGGGGAACATTTCCTGTTCAAATCATACCAGACCCCTAGGACTCAGGGTAACCGTCCAAAAGAAAGTTGGGAACTCTTTCCAGAAATGAGAGAACCAGATGCCATAACAAAACAGCAGCTGTCCCCGAAGGAGGAAAGGGTTCCACCTGCAACTAGGAAGAGTGCAGAAAGCAAGAGTGTGTCCACATCCCGTGTCAGAAAGGAAGAGGAAACCAGAGCCCCGCACTGGTGCCGGAGAACACTGCACAGTTTCAGAAGCTTGGGTGCCATCTAGGTGTTGTCATTTCCGGTTGAGGGCAGCAAACGGGCAGGAAGAACTGAGGAAGTCAAGTCCCCGTTTACAAACAGACTCGGAAAGAGGAGTTTCTCCTAAGAGACTGGACGTAGTTAAAAGAACACAAGATCTTAGCTGGATGTGGTGTCGCATGCCTTTAACCGCAACACTCTGGAGGCAGAGGCAGGCAGATCTCTGAGTTCCAGTTCAAGAATTCAAAGTCAGCCTGGTCCACATAGCAAGTTCCAGGTCAGCTGGGGTTACAGGGAGACCCTGTCTCAAAAAGATTTAAAAAAAAAAAAAAAGAAAAAAAGATGAGATCTTGCCAGATCTGGCGAGGTTCAGGCCTGAGGCTGAGGCCTGGTAGGTTTTTCTAGTGTCTCTAACCAACTTTGATTTTCATCTCTAAAGACATTTTTTCTCAGCCTTGGCACCACCGACTTATTGATGGAGTTTGCTCACATTGTGGGTCTGATCTCTGTCCAACAGATGCCAAGTGCAACCCCCTGCCCAATAGTGACATTCAAACTGGCCCCTGTTAGAGAACCGGTGGTCAGAGGATGCATAGGTGGGAGATGTCAGGAGAAGAGCCGTTATCCAGATTCCAGAAGTAACTTCCTTCATCACCTCCTCACTCCCAGAAGATGGTGGTAGTAGCCTCAAACTAAAGAGATTGCCTGGTAATGGCTGAAAACTTAGTGGAGCTTACCTGATGACACGGAAGAGCGAGAATCCAGGAACTCTGCAGGGTCCTGGACTGATGGCAGCTAGCTCTGTCTCATCTTGTTCTTAAGTTTTGGTTTGTAGCATGTTTCTCGGCCCAATAAATGGTCCTCTGTAGAATACTATTTCTCCAAAGGGCAGCAGGTGGCCATGCCCCACCAGGTGTGCAGTGTGAATTATGTTCACACACAGCTGCTGTTATTTTGTATGTGCATGTGCACATGTCATAATGCGCATGTAGAGGTCAGAGGACAACTTGCAGGAGTCAGTTCTTTGCTTTCACCATGTGGGTCCCAGGGGTTGGACTCAGGTGGTCAGGCTTGGCAGCAAGTGTCATTACCCACTGAGCCATTCTACCAGCCCCCAATGCAGTTTTGAAACATTAAGAGAGAAGTACTTTAATGTGTTATATTTTAAATGGATCAATATACTAGACACAGTGAGTTAGCTAAGTAAATGACCATACAGGGTATCCTGGACAGAGCCTAAGTAGCCACAGTAGCTATAGTGACTGGACTGCAAGCTGATGGACAACATCTGGGATGAATCCACACTAAACTTACCCACATAGGATGCTCTGGTTTTGTTTAAGGAGCCCCTCTTGCCCAGAGCCTTCTGTTCCCTGCCTGTCTTCTCTGCAGACATAGCAGACCACGCCACACCGCCAGCCAGCCTCTGCAGCATCAATAATGTATGCAGTCAATGGCTTCACGGCCAAGGCAGGATCCGACACGCTCATGGGATTTTTCTGCAGGAGTGGAGGAGAGAGAGGTGGTCGATACTGCATTTACTTAACAGAAACCCCAGGGATGCCTGGCACCGTGCTGTGGGGAGAGGGGCTGGCTACCAGCTCCTCACAGGTGGAATTAAAAACCAAGGTTTAGCTTACTGTGACTAGAAATGAGCACGAAGCACAGCTGTGAGGGCTGGGGCTTCTTGAAAGTCAGGCTCCTTTCTAAAGCAAGGAGTTAGTGATAGAGGGCAAAGGACCGTCAAGATACAAGGGTCCCTCATTCCCTGGGATTTACTAAGTGCCTGCTTTGTGCCAAGAACCCTGAGCTGATGCTGGACTCCACCGGTGATCCTCAGCCAGGAGACATTTGGCAATATCTGGAGACATTTTGGTCGGGTCGTCACAGCTGAGGAAAGTGTCGTGCCACAGACATCTAGAGCACGAAGCAGGGATGATGGGAAGTCTACAGCGCACAGGGCAGCCCAAGGACAAAGAAGGACCCAGCCTGAACACCAGATTCGGCCAGGCTGAGAAAGCCAGATCTACTGAAAAGCAAGAGGCACCAGCCCCGCACGGCAGGCAGGGGAGGGAGGGGAAAGGAAGGGAAGAAAGAGCAAAGCAGGCGGGGAACGGCAGGCTTGAATAGCACCACATCCACAAGACCCTGCCTGTGGGACTGGCATTGTGATAGCCCAGGTTCGAGTTGGTAGGGCTGGAGTCGAGCCTGAGGGAGGGAAGCAGTTCTGTGTGCATGGATGGGTGCAGCCTGCAACCTCGCTGCTCAAGAAGCTGAGGCGGGAGGATCACAAGTTCAAGACCAGACTCAGTAAGGTAGCACAACACTAGCTCCAAATTTAAAAAACAAAGAAAGTAAAATAAAGGCCGTGGCGATGAAGGCCAGGGATCCAGCAGTTGGCTAAGACGCACAAAGTACTAGGTTCAAACTGCAAAACCCAGAAACAAGAAGATCAAAGAGCAGGGGTATGTCCCAGCAGAGGTAGCAAGGGAAAGAGATCCGGGTTAAGACTGTCACTGAGGGCTGGCAGTTGGTTCACCCGTTAAGAGCACTGGCCGTTCTTCCAGAGGACCCAGGTTCAGTTCCCAGCACTCACGTGGTGACTAACAACCATCCACAACTTCAGCTGCAGGGGACCCGACACCCTCTTCTGATCTCTGTGGCCACTGCATGCACATGGTACCTCTGTATACATGCAGGAAGAGCACTGATATACATAATTTTTAAAAAGACTGTCACTGAGGCTGCTGTACAGAGTCTAGGGTACGTGGGGGAGAGAGTGTGGTAGCAGGCAGAGAACCTGTTGGCCTCCCAGGGCAGGCCAACAGGTGGGTGGAGAGAGTGGAGCTTCAAGAGATCTTTGGAGGAGGAAGATGGGATGTACGTAGGAGAAAGCACAGAAATGGTCTTTTGGATACAGGTGTATATAGGTATATCTGCAGGCTTGTTCCAGGATCCCCATGAAAACAACATCCCTGGTGTCAACATCCAGATGACATTCAAGGCACGTCTAGAAAAATGGCACAATATTTGCATAGAGCCTCTGCCTGTCCCCCTGTTGACTTTAAATCATACCTAGGTTACTTGCAATATCTAATACAATGTGAATGCTATGTAAGTCTTTGTTATACTGTATTGTTCAGATAATAAGAAAAAAGTCTGCACATGTTAATTCAGTACAGACAGAATCTTTCTTGGGTATTCATCAGAGTTTGGTTGAGTTTGGTTGAATCCCTGAGTGCAGAAACCTTAGACAGGACCACTGAACGCAGCACATTTGAAATGCTGAGAGACTTCTGCTCATGCTCAGAGGGGTTGACCCCTTCCTGGATGGGTTGTGTGACATGGGGCAAGTGTCACAGCCTGAAATACCTTGTTTGATCACCTGAAAATGGAGGTCACAATAGGATCTGCTGCCTCATAGGGCATCATGAGGACTGGCTGAGCCCAGTTTTTAGTCTAGGGAGAGTGCTCAGTAAAATGTTTCTCAGCGTTCAGAGATTAAAGGCGGGGGGATACACGCTGTTGTCGTAGCACAGCATCTGGGTGGTGGCGGTCCCTATAAAATTTCTTTCATTCCCTTATTTTGGAAGAGGTCATATTTAAAGACTACAAAAGGGTGAGTCTCCCACCTTCTGGTCCTCCAGCCACTAGTGATGGTGGGTCATGGTTCCTGCTCTGGGTATGGGTGGGCTGGGGGACTGCAGTGCTTGCAGAGAGTGTGGCATCCGCTGTGCCTAAGGCAGTCAGGTGGGCTAGCAGATCTGAAAAGAGGCAGGTCCTCAGGAGGTCAGGAGAGAGGGAGCCTAACCATGGATTGACCTCTCTCCCTAACTATCCCTGTTTTCTAGAATGTTTCTGGTGCCACAGAGAAAGATGAGAACCCACCAAGCGCTCCCCTTCTTCGCGCTCTTGGTGATTGCCTCCGTGGCTTCTGAGAACGCCAGCACGTCCCGGGGCTGCGGGCTGGACCTTCTCCCTCAGTACGTGTCCTTGTGCGACCTGGACGCCATCTGGGGCATCGTGGTGGAGGCAGTGGCCGGGGCAGGTGCCCTGATCACACTGCTCCTCATGCTCATCCTTCTGGTGAGGCTGCCCTTCATCAAGGACAAGGAGAAGAGGAGGCCTGTGTGCCTCCACTTCCTCTTCCTGCTGGGGACCCTGGGCCTCTTCGGGCTGACGTTTGCCTTCATCATCCGGATGGATGAGACCATCTGCTCCATCCGCCGCTTCCTATGGGGGGTCCTCTTTGCACTCTGCTTCTCCTGCCTCCTGAGCCAGGCGTGGAGGGTGCGGAGGCTGGTGCGCCAGGGCACAAGCCCTGCGGGCTGGCAGCTGGTGAGCCTGGCACTGTGCCTGATGCTGGTGCAGGTCATCATTGCCACCGAGTGGCTGGTGCTGACCGTGCTGCGTGACACCAAGCCAGCCTGCGCCTATGAGCCCATGGACTTTGTGATGGCCCTCATCTACGACATGGTGCTGCTGGTCATCACCCTGGCGCAGGCCCTCTTCGCACTGTGCGGCAAGTTCAAGCGGTGGAAGGTGAACGGAGCCTTCATCCTCATCACCACCTTCCTCTCTGTGCTCATCTGGATTGTCTGGATGACTATGTACCTCTTCGGCAACTCCATGATGCAGCAGGGAGACTCCTGGAGTGACCCCACCCTGGCCATCACGCTGGCGGCCAGTGGCTGGGTCTTTGTTATCTTCCATGCCATTCCGGAGATCCACTGCACCCTTCTCCCGCCCCTGCATGAGAACCCGCCCAACTACTTTGACACATCGCAGCCTAGGATGCGGGAGACAGCCTTCGAGGAGGACATGCAGCTGCCACGGGCCTACATGGAGAACAAGGCCTTCTCAATGGATGAGCACAATGCCGGTAAGGTGGCCACACCTGACTGGGGGAGTCACTGAAAGGCCTCTCCAAGCAAGGGCAGGTGCTCCCAGGCCTGAGGACAGACTCCACAGTCAGGAATGGCCCCTGTGCTGACACTGGCTCAGTGATGTGCTTTCATATATTCTTTCCCCATGCCAATCAACAACTATTTATTATAAAAATACAGTTTGGGGTCTGGGGAGATCTGGCAGCACAAGTGTAAAGATCAAGTTGAATCTCCCGAACCCATATAAAAAAGCCAGACACGACAGCAGCACACACATCATCCCAGTGGGGGAGGTAGAGACAGGCAGATCCCAAGGGCTCCCTGGCCAGCGAGCCTAATCAGCTAGCCCTAGACCCTGGTAGGAGACCCTATAATGTAGAATCCCAGCCCTGGCAGGGCATTGGTGATTGCCTGGTATAGTCACGTGTTGAGCGCTAACTCTGAGATGGCACACCTCTGTCTTGAACATATATTATCTCATCCACCCCCAAGATCAGCCTATGGGGGTCAGGTCCACCACTGTCCCCATCATCTTGATGAATGAGCAAGCTGAGGTTCTAAAAAGCTAAATGGCTTTTCCTGAGGACATACAGTTAGGGTGTGGCTAATGACGGATGTCAATGAGCCTGTCTTTAGCAGCATCCACCAAGGTACCTAGTGTGAGAGTGGGCCAAGCTCAGGAGCTGATCATTCCATGTAGCCAGCCTTGTGAGGTTGAGTGCCGAGGCCCAAGGCCTAGTCTGCTCATCCTCTGAAGACAGGGAAGCGCTCTGAGCCTTCATTTCCTACAGGCCCAGCCACACCCTGCTGCCACACCTGGATGTGGTCAGTTTCCACTTCATCAGGGCCAGATCCATACATAGGAGGGGTGCCAGTGGTTCAGCCTCCAGGCAGAGTGGAAAATCCCAGTGTGGCCTTAATCCAAGTTGTTTTCTTCTTACACAAAGTTCTAGGCCAGAAGCCTGTGTCTGTGGAAGGTGTTGGCAGGAATACAATGTTAGTCAATCTGGGGAACAGAAGATGCAGGTCAGGATAGAGGTCACCCTTGGGAGCCCAGAGGGCTCTTCAAGAACTGTCTTGAGACGGGAGCCTGGCTAGTCCTGGAGTCCTAGCAGAGCTACCTCTCCCTGCCAGTTCTTCCTGGAGAGGCTTCTCTGAGACTGAGGGCTCTCCATGGGTCTTGAAAGTAGAGGGAACAAGTGGATGCAAATTGCTCTACATTTGTGTTCCAGGAGAATTAGCCCATCACCCTATCAGATTCTCAAAGTGCCTGTGTCCGCCTGAGCACCACTGGTCGAGTGATATGGTCTGATTTCCTTCAGTAATATGGGAGGTCAGAAGCGTCCAAGCAGTAGGGTCTTTCAAAGTAAAGATAGCTAGCCAGGCAGGAGGAATGTGAGTTCAAAGCCAGCCTGGGCTACCTAGCAAGAGCCTCTACCCCCAAACCAACCGGCCAAAGAAAAGAAAACCACAAACAACAACAAAAAACCCACAAAACTCACTATGGTTACTGGAGCCTAATGTTACCATATGGCCAGGTGCTGTTCTGAGAATTTTACTAGCTACTCTCATTTAATCTGTACACTGTTTTGAGAGGTCTGTTTGGAAACTGAAGTGCCAAGAGGCTCCATGATACCCTGTCTCTAAAACAAAACAGCATTAATGAAGGCATTGTGGTCCCTAACCTGGGTACACATTACACTTACTTAGGGAATTGACCAATACCTGCCCTTGCACGCCCCTATGCTCTGATGGAGTCTGAGTCTGGGATTGTGTAATTGTGACCCTAAGGTGGCGATGGGTTGAAACCACTGGTCTAAGTGCTGTCCTGCCACGTGCTAACGTCGGTGTGATGGAGCCTTTCCAACGTCAGATGCTGCCAAGCTGCTGTCTCCACGGGATGCTGTGGGGTTCTCCATCCAGCACCAGCATTTCTTTTTTGAATTCTCTGACCTATCTGCCACTTCCCATGATAAACCATGCTGCAGTGAGCATGCTTGTCCATTCATCTTTCTGCTTCGGTCCACTAGCTCCTTGCAAAAGATTTTCTAGATATGGGCTAAAGATGCTGCACTGTAAATCTTGCTACATTACATCATGCTAGATAGCACCCCAGACAGGAGAGCTGACTCAGTGTCCACCCTACAACAGTGAAAGTCGCTTTCTCTACCTTTTAAGCAACAATGGGTGTTGTCAGACTTTTTTTTTTTTTAAGACAAGCTGTTCTTGTTTGTTTCCTTGTGACACTGGGGGTGGAACCCAGAACCTTGTGCCTGCTAGGAAAGTGCTCTACCATTGAGCCACATCCCCAGCAACCCTTAGACATTTTTGTTTGGTTTTCATTGTTATTATTATTATCCCTCCTTTAGACTACCTTAAATATGTATCCACCAAAATCCACTTGAGACCTGGCTAGGCTGGCCCGGACAAAGTTCACACAGAAGCTATGTCGGAGTCCTGGCTAGGCTGGCCTTTATTCTGGAAACCCTTGTATTACTGGCGAGGGACCATCTGGGCGTGCTTCTCTGTTGGCACCTTCCTGGCTGATTTTAGCCAGTTTGTATTTTTAGGAACCCGGCCCCATGAGGGGCCTTATCAGTGGAGGATCTAGTGTCCAGGAGCTATGGTGACCATGTTTTCTTGCACTGGATGCTTCCAGTCAGCCTGACAGGCTCTCTTCCCTTGACAGTCCCCTAAGGGCCATGAGACGGGAGCTTTCTCCAGGCTGTACTATGTCTCTGTGAAGCCCCAGGAGCCTCACCACCACCATTTCCTTCCCTCAATGAGACCCCACATAGATACAGCTTAACCAGCCTGTGCTCATTAGTATCCACAAGGCATGAGGTAAGCACCAAGAGATAAAAATAACATGTATGTAGCACCTCAGATCACATCTTAGAAAGTGCTAACAAGGGCTATGAAACAAACCCTTACTTTTCAAGGGAACAAAAGAGCTTCTTTTTGGTTAGGGGCCCTGGGCTCTATGGTCTCATTAGGGCCAAAAGCTATTAATACCCTTTGCTTACTGCCAGAAGAGCTGGGGTGGCTATAGCGGAAGGCGTGACTAATCTGGCCTCAATTCCAGGTTCTAGTATCTGACCAATGAACTTTGATTCCTCTGGGTACATACTTAAGGTCAGCCCTGCTTGTCCTTTAGCTCTAGGGTAGATAGGGTGCTAGTTGGGGACTTCTTGAAATTGGTTAGTATTCACTTTTAAAAATCGAATTTGAATAAAATTTGAATGCTAAATTATTTACACATACAGACAAAACTCCAAATGCCCTGGGCAGCAGGCTTCAGAAAGGGCTGGATTCAGTGGACTCAAGTGATGACTAGACTTGGCCTCTTCTGGCTCTTGGCTTATGGCATCATGGCAGCCTATAACTATATGGGAGGTGGGGGGGGGAGGTGGCACTTTCCAGTAGTCTTGAGCAAAAATCCTAGGATTAGCTCTGATTGGTGTCTTTCCCTGAGCCAATCAGTGTGTCTTCAGAGATGGAATGCCTTGACGGGCCAGACCTGTCACGAGCTGGACCCAGAGGTCCATGCTGAGGGACCTAGAATGCCAAAGGATATGCTTCAGAAAACCGCAAATAACCCCTGCAGAGAGGGTCCTTGGGGCTTTAGGTAGGCAGGAGTGGAGCTTTTGTTTCTGCGGGGAGGAGACATTTAGAAGCATCTGCGGCCCTTCCTTCCCACAGAGTAGGTCTCTGCTAGGAACTCACACTGGCTCCCTGTTGGACTGCCCCTTTTCCTATGTGCTTGCCAGGCGGGGCCACATCTCGCTTAGCATAATCAGCTGCTTAAGCCTTGGACATGCCCAATGCAGCAAGTTTCCTGTCTGTCTCAGAATATGAGTTGCCCACCCTGACTCCATTTCTTCAGTGCAGTCTAGCCTGGAGCTATCCCTAATGCCACTTAACTCAAGTTGCTTCTGAGTACCCAAATGTGATGGTTTAAAAGCATAGTCTCTGGAGGCCTGGGGAGGTGGATGACTCAGCAGATAAAGTGATCGCTGTAGACCCGTGTGAAGACTTGAGTGTGATCCCCAAATCAATATAAAAAAGCTAGGTGTGATGTAGCACTTGTAATCCCAGCTCTGGGAAGGTAGAGACAGGAAGCCCCTGGCACTCTGGTCAGCCAGCCTAGCCTACTTGGTGAGTCCCAGGCCAGTAAGAGACAGTCTCAAAAACACAAGGTGGGGGACTAGAAATATGGCTCAGTGGTTAAGGGCACTTCCAGAGGACCCAGGTTCAGTTCCTAGCACTGGCATCTGGTGGTTCACAACCACCTGTAACTCAGGGAATCCAGCACTGTCTTTTAGCTTCTGTGGGCACCTGCTTACATGTAGCGCGCACGCGCGCACACACACACACACCTGCTTACATGTAGCGCGCACACACACACACCTGCTTACATGTAGCGCGCACACACACACACACACCTGCTTACATGTAGCACGCACACACACACACCTGCTTACATGTAGCGCGCGCGCACACACACACACCTGCTTACATGTAGCGCGCGCACACACACACACCTGCTTACATGTAGCGCGCACACACACACACCTGCTTACATGTAGCGCGCGCACACACACACACCTGCTTACATGTAGCGCGCACACACACACACACACACCTGCTTACATGTAGCACACACACACACCTGCTTACATGTAGCACGCACACACACACACCTGCTTACATGTAGCGCGCGCGCACACACACACCTGCTTACATGTAGCGCGTGCACACACACACACCTGCTTACATGTAGCACGCGCACACACACCTGCTTACATGTAGCGCGCACACACACCTGCTTACATGTAGCGCGCACACACACACACCTGCTTACATGTAGCGCGTGCACACACACACACCTGCTTACATGTAGCGCACACACACACACCTGCTTACATGTAGCGCGCACACACGCACCTGCTAACATGTAGCGCGCACACACACGCACCTGCTTACATGTAGCGCGCGCACACACGCACCTGCTTACATGTAGTGCGCACACACACACACCTGCTTACATGTAGCGCACACACACACACCTGCTTACATGTAGCGCGCGTGCGCGCGCACACACACACACACACACACACACACTATTTTTAAAAAGTAGATGACATCCTTTTATCAAAGACCTAACAGTCCAGAGGCAGTGGCTGCTTGGGGAAGGGAGGTTCAAGGTTTAACTTAAGGCCACCTCCAGCAGGAGAGCAGGACTCCACAACAGTCCCTGCCCTACAAAGCTGGGTCAGGCTCCTAGAGGGCCTGAGAACAAAGACCCTTTGTGACTTTTTGTTTTGAATCAGGCTTGTGACAAAGGGGAGGAGCCACTGTGGTGGGTGGATGGGGGTTGCCCAGAGGAGAGGAGCCAGTTGTTGCTGGGAAAGAAAACAAAATTGGTTCTCTCTCTCCTCTCTCTCTCTCTCTCTCTCTCTCTCTCTCTCTCTCTCTCTCTCTCTCTCTCTCTCTCTCTCTCTCTCGTCATTCTACCAACCCCTCCGTCGATCTGTCCCTCCCTCCCCTAGCCCTTCGATCTGCAGCAGGCTTTGCCAACGGCAGCTTGGAAAAAAGATCTAGTGGCAGCTTGGGGAAGAAACCTGGCAGCACACTGGGAAGCAGACCCAGTGCTCCATTCCGAAGCAACGTGTATCAGCCAACTGAGATGGCTGTCGTGCTCAATGGAGGGACTGTAAGTATTAAAATGTAATGTTGGGGCAGGAGGCTGGAGAGCGTCTGGTGTAGGGGACAGCTTCAGCCAGGCACTCCTGGAGGCTGCTTTCTTGGGCTGCTCACTGCAGCCCTGGTCACACTCCTGCAGCTCCATGCATGCACACCTTCCATCTTTGTCAGAACCGGATGTGCCCTTTCTCCACACAAGGAAAATCCCCCATACTCAGAAAGCCACCTGTGGATAGTTACCTACTGCTTGGGGCTCTTAACTGGGTGACTTCTTTGCCTTTCTTGAGCACAACTCCCCAGCCCTCTATAACTGAGAAGAAAAACCCTCTGGTGAGGAAAGCTCCCAAGCTTTGCTGACATCGAGCCAGTCCCCTGGTCCCTACTCCAACTTGTGCCCCAGTAGGGTACCAGGTCCCCCAACCACAACTCCCTAAAAGAGGTCCTAAGAATGGAAATGTAGGCTTACTTATCTGTTGCCAAACAGACCTGCAGCAGACATTTGTCACCTTTTGCATTTAGCCTCCGTTGGAATGACATCATTTTGTCTCAGAAAATCCAAAGAGGCTCTCATCCCCATGTTTAATTTCCAGACATAGCTCTGTGCTTCTCCTAGAAATGACGCATGAGCTGGTCACACGTGCACGTTTGATTCCATTCTTTATTTTCTGCCAATTCCATAACTCAACCTGAGCTTTTTTTTTTTTTTTTTTTTCTTTTAATGGACCATCAGGGATGGTCTTTGGTCCCTGGAGGGAACTTTGGTTTTTCTAGCCTTTGAGGGCTCTGCTAGGCTGTGGTTTCCATTGCTTTGGAACAGGCTGAAAGACAAACAGAGTCACAGATTTGCATTCGTAAAAAACCCCCACCATCCCCTAGACTGTTTCTTTATCTCAGGGCCTAGAAAACTTGACTCACAAGAGATCCTTGGCCACTGGAGGGCCTGGCCTGTGAGCTGTAATAAACAGGATTAGAAAAGGCCTGTCCATCATTCTTAAATCCTCTGGCTCCTTCAGGGCCAGTACAGTGAAGACAGGCAAGGACTTAGGAAGTGAATGACAGCAAGTTTAGCACTTGCCATCATGTCCAAGGCAGCGGGTTCCATCCTCAGCACTTCCTAAAAGTATTTTAAACAGTAGAGAATGGATAAGTTTCAAGCAGAGGATCACAGTGTTTCTGGGTCCTGGCTCAGCCCAGGTCAAAGCAAGGGAAGGGACCCAGCTCTCCGGTGACTTTGCAGAGCTGACTTCGCAGAGCTGACTTCTCAGTACTGTCCTTGTGTGTTCCAGATCCCAACTGCTCCACCACCTCATGCGGGAAGACACCATTGGTGAAAGACTTTAAGTTCCAGAGAATAAGAATCTCTTACCGATTTTATTCCCTGGCCGTGTCTTTCTTGAGGGAGAAATCTGTAACTGTAGCCGAAACAGGCCAACTGGAAGCCAGGAGATTTGGGAAACCCCAGCCAAGGGGATTTCGTGTAAATGTGAACTTGGACGAACTGGAAAAGCTAACAGCGCCCTCCCCACCCCCGCCACACACGCAAACACGGTATCGCCCCACAGACTAAAACAGAGCTAATTTCCAATAGGATTAGACTCACTCAGAAATGTGGCTGGGAAGATGGCTTCATCCAGAAGGGCTGGAACAGAACCGAATTCACAGCTGGCATGCCGGGCTGGTGTTAGTTTATGGGGTATCCTGGCACCCTCTTCACCAAGTGCTGAACCCCAAGAGTCCTAGAGGGCTACTCATGGAACCTTCTCCCTAGCTTGCCTAGTGGTCTACATATTTCAGGGGAGTTCAGGAGGTTTGTGGCTGTGATTCCAAGGTGAAGCCCAATGCAGTAGTTGGGGGTGCATTGTAGCCGGCATCAGTGGAGGAATCTAAGCACGTGCCAAAGAGGAAAAGGTTGTTTGGGCCTTGACATGACCATCACATTTAGAAAGTAGGACCAACCACTGTTCTTTCTTCAGGCCTCTTGCTCTACCGAGCCCTGCCACCTTCTTTGCAGAGCCATAGTAATATCCCTCCTCCCTTAATCTTCCCCTTCTTCCTGCACTTACAGGGCCCCCCAACAAACCGCTCCCCGATTTCATTCCCATGTTCATTTCAAAAGCTCAAATAGGGCCATCAGCCTGAAGCCTCAGGGGAGGCAGGTTGAAAGGCAGGTGCCACAGCAGCCTTTTCATGATGATGTCCAGATGTGCCCTCTAGAGTGAGAGATGGCATCCTCTCCATCCCAGCAGGCAGTGACTTCTGGGGTCTTTTCCCTTGAATGTGGGGACAGTTCCAGGGTACAGTGAATCCTGTGCTGCTTTCTGAGGGTGTAGAGGACGTTTTTATCTTGGTTTTCTGCCAGTTCCATGAAAATGGTCCTCTTCAAAGTCCATCGTTCCTGTCATGGCTTCTATCTGTCCTGAGCAAGTCATTCCTGTGTCATTCACATCTCCAGCATCCCTGCCATTAAAAGTCCCATGCTTTCTGCACTGTTTGGCCAGCAGAATCAGTAGCAGCCGTTCAACATTAAGAGCCTGAACCTGACTGTATGGAGTGTCAAACAAGGGTGGGGCCTAAGCATACACTCTAATGGCTACATTGCTTTTTCTATAAAATTGCCCATGAGCCTTTAACCTTTAATGAAAGCAAAAATAAAAAGGTTAGTATCTGGGGGTGGGGGTGGGGCGACCTCTTCCTAAGCTAGTGCATCTGAGCTGAGTGTTTTAATAAACCTGATTTTTCTCAAGGCCCCAGTCTCTGCTGTGTCCCCTCCCTGTCCCCACCTTGTCCTTGCAGGCCCTTGGGGAGGTAAGGGCAGCCACCTTGGCAAGCCATGTGCTCAGCTCTCCTGCAGGTTTTCCTTACAGCTAGTGCATCACCACATACCAGGGCCAGAAAGCTTAGCACAGAAATGCCACCTCTTCCCAGCCTTCTGGATGCCCCCACCCCCACCCAGAGCATGTGCTTGCTTCTAGAGAATTCCAATCAGTCCTCTGTGCTTGAGGACTGCCATGCAAGTGGGCTGAGAACTTCAAGGCTTGGGGAGGTGGGGAGGGAAAGAAGACAGGGCTGAGAGGGGCCAGGAGCTGTTGCATGCAAGATTCAGCCTTCTGAAAATAAATCTTCGAGTGCCTCGGGCCAGTCTGGTGACAAACGTCAGCGCTCCACGTTCTCGTGCCAGGAAGTGGCTGCTCACCCCCGCTCTCTGGAGTCCTTTGGAGCTTTCTGACATCACCAGTGACTTGGTCTGCAAGAGTTCCCCTTGTAGAAGGATCGTTTTCTCTCTAAGCTCTTTGTTGTCCACGCATATAAGGTGAGCACTGTGCAAATAGCTATGTGGAAAGTAGCATTTCTGCACCATGAAAACGGAACTACTTTTGAGCCCTGGGGATCCTCGCTTAATGAGATCTTTGAGTTTTGCCTTTTCTTTTTACATCTCTGGTAGGTTATTGCGCTTCTGGTTTTTGTTTTATCTTGGCTTCAAGGTTTAGGGTGGGTTGAGTCTTCTCAGATGGGGGTGGAGGCAGGAGTAAAGGAGGAAGGGCCAAGTCTGCTGTTATTCTAATAAATTCAAGTTCACCTGAAGAGGATCATGAAACAGCTTCTCCCAGAGACTGTGGCAGCCAGCTTCCCCTACAGAGCAAGACTGAAATACAGAATTCAGTGGTACCTCTGTTTAACATTTGTTGACAGACCCAAGACTTGGCTGGGAAAAGGGCCTAGGACATCTGTGAATAACCCCGAGTTATAAGCACAAACCTTGCATGTCTGGTTAGTGACATCACTCTTGTCCCCTCTTGTAAGAAGAAACTGGAGACCTTCCTGGAGATGGAGGGAGAGGGACCTAGGAGATGAGCTGCCATATCTCCACTGTTTCAGCTTGTTGGAGGGCTGGATGTCCAGAATTCCCCGCCAGCCACACAGATGGGGGCAAGGCCAACAAACAGTTGCACACGGGTGGGAGGGGTGGTCTTCTGGGTTGGCCAAGACTGAGCTGAAAATCTTAGGCCAAATCACAAAGTGGAAGGGAGCCCTGTGGCTTTTACACACTGAAGGATATGGTGACCATACCAGCTGATGAGAGCCCTCGGTAGGTGCTTTTCATTCATTGATAAAGAGCTAAGGCTCATTTTTTGATAGATAATATATATTTATTAAATGTATTAATGTGTATTTTATAATGTACCCTCATTTCTCCCCTGGCTGACTTGCATACTTATAAACAAAAACTGTTCAAGAATTTTCAGGACAATCAGTATGTACAGGACTGTATATAAATATCACACATTGAAAAGGTTGTTAAGCATGGGCAGATAGGTTTTATTTTCAAAATGCTGTTCTTAACATGAAAATAAAGGCTTTACTATTTACCTAAGACTGTGGTAGCTTGTCAAAATAGCCTAGTACTAAGGGGTGTTAGGGACATCCGCGATGAGAGAATCCTGGTGAAGGCAGGTCACAGAAGAGACAAGAGTTCTTAAAAGGACGTTGCTCAGCCAGGCGCAGGGGTGCACGCCTTTAATCTCAGCCTCACACGGGAGGCAGAGGCGAGTCGATCTCTGTAAGAACAAGGCCAGCCTGGTCTACACAGTGAGTTCCAGGCCAGCTGGGGCTACAGGGAGTCTCGAAAAGGGGAAAAAAGAAAAAGACGTTTCTCTAATACTGTGAGGCTTTTGGAAATCCTTTTCCAGGACTGCATGGGGTTCAGTGTCTCTTCTTGTGCTATGGATGTAGCTCAGAGTAACAGAGCTTCACCTAGCACAAGAGAAGCCCCGTTTGCTCTCTCACCACCACCAAAATGCAAACAAACAAACAGAAAACAGATATTTGAGTCTTAATTTGAAATACAGATCTTTACAGAAGTGGAAAAATTATTAACAAGATTATGTCATCACTGGGCATTTTAATAGCAGTTGTCTTAGAAGGATGCTCCTGAAATGGTGGAGAAATACCTGAATGAAAAAGTGTTATTTGGGAAGAAAGTGGAGAGCTGAAAAAGACTGGTACTTTTAAAAACCATGCTGAATCTGCCACAGATCCTACCTTGAATGGGAATGATACTGTTTCTACCAAACCAACTCTTGTTAAAGAAATCATAATGGAGAAATGTAGCTTGGACATTAATCCCTCCACATGGTGACTGATGATGATTAAGGCACTGTGGCTGCCGGCACCTCCTCATCCTCCATTTTACACTTCACTGTGGAGAGAAAGAGAGGGAGAGTCAGTTAGGGTCACTTTACACAGCTAGACAGACCTGCCATTTGGAAACCGGAAATAAACCCCATTGAGCCCCTGCCCTAGCTCCACCTACACCAGGAGAAACAGAGGGTCATTGTGCTCCAAAACTGCACCTGAAGGCTCTAAGCCACCTCTCCCTCAGTTAATGGCCTTTTGGAATTTAGTTCAGAAAAAGTGGATAGCGTACTTCCCAGGTTGGGGATTTGAAGAAAATTTTACTAAAAATGCTAACAGACAGCCCCATCTGTTACCCAGCACCATGTCCCTCAATGGAGGTTAGCCAGACCCAGAACACAGCACTCTGTAGGGGAAATTCATGCCAACAGACAAGATGCTGACCCCAAATACAGATGAAAGCCCAACTCCAGGGTGATGGGGGATCCTTTTAGAAAGACCTCTGTTTTAAAAGTGTTATATTAATATTACACTTTTATATATTATTAATATTACTCTGGAGATGGAACCCGGAGCCTCATACATACTTAGGTAAGCACTCTGACACTAAGCCACACCCCCAGTGCAAAGACTTTTAATTTTCATGTGCGTAGAGGGGAGGGGGGTACATGTACACCTGAGTGTGTAAGCCAATAGAGACCAGAGGTCAACCTTGGGTGTTATTCCTCAGGAGCCATCCTCCTTGCTTTTGGGGACAGGTCTTTCATTACTCTGGAACTCACTGGGTAGGCTAGGATGGCTGGTCAGGGAGACTCAAGGATCTTCTAGGACTACAAGCACATGATACTTTGCCTTGCTATTTTACATGGGTTCTTGCCTTGAACCTAGGTCTTCAAGGTGGTACTGAAAGCACTTTACCAAACGAGCCGTCTCCCCAGCCCTGACCTTCAATTTCTTAACACATTTTTGCCTCCTATGTTAAAGGTTATTTCAGAAGGTCTGCCCACCCTGATTATTTGTAGTTCTAGTAAGAACCAGGGTTTAGGCCACTAGTGTGTCCACAGAGGTTGCAGCCAAGTCCCTTGCTCCTGACCAGAGACTAAGGGTGTGAATCAGTCCCACTGAGCCAGGAGGTGAGGGCTGACCGGTTACTTCCTCATGGAAGCAGGGCGAATGCTTTCCAAGTGCAAAGTCATGTTCACTCCAAGATCAACCCCAGCTCCTGTGCAGACTTGCTGGGGGAGGACTCCGCCTGCCTCCTCTCCTTCCTGCCTCCCCTCCTTCCTGCCTCCCCTCCTTTCTGCCTCCCCTCCTTCCTGCCTCCTCTCCTTCCTGCCCCTGTGTTGGCCCAGTGTGGAAAATTCCCCCAGGTGCCAATCAAAAGGGCCCCAGAATCCCTTCACTTTATCAATCACTGTCAGAAGGTGTAATGTGGGGCTGATTTGACCTTGTACACTATTAATAATTATACAGGCAAAGCATGCCTAATCTCAAAATCTGAAATCCAGAATGAGCCAAAATCTAAAACTTCCTGAGCATTAACCTGGTGTCACAGGTGGAAAATCCCACACAACTCTGTGAAGTGCACAAAATGATTCTTTTAAATTCTATAAAATTATCTTTACCTTAGGTGTATAAAATGAATATGAAGCTTAATCTAGTCTTCAGACTTAGGTCCCATCCCAAGATTTCAAATGTAAGTATTACAAAACACAAGCCTGGTCTCTTTTGTTTAAAGGATACTAAGCCTTTGTCAACACAAACTAGAATACTTTTAATTCTGGGAGCTTATAATTAAAAGGAAAAAATTTAATGTACAGATGGGGCCAGTAAGATGGCTCAGTATGTTGCCAGGTGTGGTGGCACATGCCTTTAATCCCAGCACTCCAGAGGCAAAGGTGGGCAGATCTCTGTGAGTTCAAGACCAGCCTGGTCTACACAGTGAGTTCCAGGCCAGCAGGGGCTACAGGGAGACCCTGTCTCAAAAAAACAAAAAAGCAAAACAAAATAAAAACAACAACAAAAAAGATGGCTCAGTACAAAGGAGCTTGTTGTCAAGCCTGATGACCTGAGTTCAATCCCCAGGATTCACATGGTAGAAGGAGACAACCAACTCCCACAGGTTGTCCTTTGACTTCAACACACACACACACACACACACACACGCATATGGACAGACATAATAAATGTAAAAGTTTTGAAAACTGTACAGATGTACCCATTTTGGAAACTACATGAAGATGCTACATGCAACCAGGGTTCTAGAACCTACTAATGATGATACTGGTCCTTCAGAGTCAGGGATGCTCTGCATCTTGCTCAGTGCCCTCCCTACCTCCCCTGGTCCATGAAGGCCTGGGTTGAGTACATCATGATTGAAAGGGCATCTGATAAGCCGAGAGCCCATTCCAAGCCACCAGCTGATGACACATGTCTGGCAGGGGTGTGACAATTGCACATAGTAAGGCTTCTCTGGATCCTTCTCAGGATACACAAGGTGAACTTGGGCAGCAGCAAGTGGAACTTGAGACCTGTGAGATGGTTCAGGTAAGGTCAAGGGACACCCAGTGGGGTGGGCTGTTAGAATTACAAATTCGAGGCCTGTAATAGTTGGTTCTAATTGTCAACGTGACACAATCTAGACACAGTTTCACCTGGGAAGGGGTTCTCAATGAGGGATTGTCTAGGTCAAGTTGGTTCATGGGCATGCTGTAGGACCTTCATTTTTCTTAAAAGACAGGACCCTCACTTTAGCCATTAAAATCTCCTTGTCAGCTCACCCCTCCCTAACTAAAAAGTCCCAAAAGTCATAAGGGCTATGTCAGCATCTCCTATCACAAGAGCCATGTCAACAACTTGTAGTAGGTGAGATAATGTCTGGGATAATAACAGAAAAAGCCCCTTTTCTAATAAAAATAGACTCCTGGTCAAGACATTTGTCAACAATTTGTAATGTGTCACAATGCTTGTGGCATTACTGAGAAAAAGGTTGGACTATGTAAAAGTTGTCTTTTTATAACCCTGGTCTGTGCCAATCTATACCCTGTATGTCAATATATGATAATCTTGTGGTTTTTTGCTATAAAAGCTTGGTCCGAGCAGGGCCGGGGGGGCTTGGCATCCCGAGGCCAAGTCACCCACTTGTACAAGTGTAATAAACTCCTCATGCTGCTTGCATCTGATGGTCTGGATTCTTGGGACTGACACTCAGGCAGCCTGAAGGGGTTCGAGTCCCCTAGGCAGTGAGTGGGAGTGGGGTGGGGCTCCCCGAGGTTGGGCTCTCAGGCAGCCTAAAGGGGTTCGAGTCCCCTGGGCTGAGAGTGAGAACCAATAATGCCACTGAAGGTTAATCGGTTAACTGAAGTGGGAGGACACAGCTTGAGTGTGGACAACAACACATCTTGGACTGGGCTCTGGACTGAATGGATAGGACTGAGTAGCATGCATGCATTAATTCACTGCTCTCTGCTCTTGACTGTGGATGCAATGTGACCAGCTGTCTCAAGCTCCTCCCACTGTGACTTCTTTGAAGTGATGGAGTATAACCTGGAACTGTGAACTAAATTAAAATCTTTCTCTCCTAAGTTGCTTTTGTCGGGTATTTTATCATAGTAACAGGAAATGAAACTAAGGCAAGGCTTCACTCCAGATACACAGACTCAGCTAAGAGTGGGGCCTAGCAACCTGCATTTCAACAAGCCCTCCAGGTGACTGATGGATGCCACTTTGAAACCCATACACAACAGGTTCTGACTGCAGAGAAGTACCACATGATCATTTTCTGAAGTGCACGATCCTAGAAACTGTGCTGTCATTCACCGGCCTGAGGCCCAGGTGTAAGTATTCATCCGAGCTTCTGTGTTGCTGATGTTCAGCCCGGGTTGAGAAACAGCCTGTGGCTAGAATCCCTTTAAAGAAACTACTGTAAGAGTCTCAGAATCCAGAATCCCCTCCATTTCATGCACCGTTCAGGCTGCCTTCGAGTCTCCAAATTGTGTTAAAGATGTTCTCTGATCTACAACTGGCAGGTAGGTGCTGGGGTCATTAGTAGGTGGAGGGAAGACTTGGCCTCTGGGAAGAATTCTCAGACTTTGGGTTTTCTGAATTCTCCTCCACTGGGCTTGAAGACCTCACTTGTGTACCTCGCCCTGCCCCCATCAGTTCTAACCAATTCTACTCACCCTTCATGACTTCTTTACCCCCACTTTGGCTTTGCCTAGGAAAAGGTGCTTTTTTCAGAGTATCACACAGACACTTTGAGGCACAAGGGGACAGGACTGAGCTTGAGATGTTCCTTCAAGCAGAAAGCCTAAGGATGGTGTCTAGAATAGACAGTCTCGAAACAAAGCGGGGTGTGTAGCCTCATAGTGCAGAACTCAGAACTGTCCCCGTCCCTGAGTCTCTGGAAAGGTAACCACATTGGAAAACATGTTAGCAAATAGCATAGGCTCACAACAAACATAGGTGTGCCTCTGCTCCCTTCTGAAGGCCCTGTACGCATGTACCATGAGAGGAGAATTAAGACACTTGTGCATGGTGCTTGGGAAATCGCTGAACGGTTAAGTGCTTGTTGCTAAGTGTCATGGCTGCAGAACCAGAGTTTGGATCTCCCACACTCAGGTAAAAGCCAGGTTGGCACAGTGGCGGAGGCAGGAGATCATCAGTGCAAGCTGGTTAGGCCAGACCTGCCAAATCAATAAGTTCCCGCTTCATGAGAGACTCTGCTTCAGTACATAAAGTGGACACCCAGTGTCAACCTCAGGCATCTACATGCACAAGCACACATGTGCACAAGTACCTTTACATACACATACAGCTATACACATGCAAACACTCACATAGTCATGTGCTCTACACACACATACCCAGACAAAAGTAAATTAGGTGCTTGTGGGAGCTGAAGACAGGAAACTACAGCAGCCCAAGAGAAACAGACTGTGGACTCTGAGCAGTGATTCTGTGGCAGGGAGAATAAATGAAGCACAGCTCCACACCCCATCTTGGACTATCAGGCTACTATCGAAGCAAAGTTACATGGTGAGCTCAGAACAATTCAGAGTGTGGTTCTAGTTACATCAGACATTGATACTGAAGGAAACACGCAGAAGTATGTTTGAAGGAAACAGAAAGAGTGCCACAAAAGGCAGACATGAGGCTTCGTGATCTAGGGAAGCGATTCAGAAGTATTAACAAGGAGCCAGGTGTGGCAGCGTATGTCTGTGCATCCCTGCAAGACTGAAGAAGAAAGATCGTGAGTTCAGGCCAGCCTGGGCTTCAGAGTAAGAGTCTGTCTGAGAAAGAAAGAAAAGATACCGACAGTGTTCAACTCCGTGGAGAGTGGGGAAATGGATGTTTGCTTTATAGTTTATATGTTTAATAATCACTACTATTGTGTTTTTCTTAAACTCCCCTAAAGGTAAAAAGAAACAAAGACTAACACTTAACTACTTGAAGTGGCAAAATCATCAGTAAAGGACTGGGAAAGTTACTCTCAATGGTTTGAGTGAATCCTCACCTGTCCTCCACAAATAAGGATGTAATATTAAATTCTTACCAACCACACAAGCCTAGTCCCCATCTGAGAAGCAGTGACTGCTGCTGCGGGGTGGTGCAGGAGGGTGGCCCAGGCTGAAGGCCACCAAAGCCTGGTTTTACTTCTGTATCTTTTGAGCCATGAGAACTACACGGAGGGACTACTTTCCTAAAAATTAAACAGTCTTTTGAGGCAGTGGTATATACCAATAGTCCCAGCTATTGGGAAAGCTGAGGTGGGAGAATTGCTTAAGGCCCAGGGTTGGTAATGTAGTGGGACTCTCCCTCAGTCCATCAGATAATCAATCAATCAATCAATCAATCAATCAATCAGTCTGTGTTTGAAGGGGATCTTAGATCTTCTAGTCTGAATAGAATACATCCCTGTAAAGGTGGGTACTCTGTAAATGAAGGAACTGAGGGAGGGAGGCAGAGGTGGAGGGAAGGAGGAGGAGAGGTGGAGGGTAAATGTACAGAGTTTCTCTCTGCCTCCAAGAATGTGATTCACACAGATGAAGCCAATACAGTCAACTACTTTCCAGCCAACCAGTGACTTAAGGGGGAGGGTCTAGTGGGAGAGCAGAAAAAGCTGGATAGGAGATGCAGGCAGCGCACACCGCAAGTCTCCATCTTGGGTGTGTGTGCGGGAGGTCCGCTAGACTTCTGATCAAATTTCTGTCTCTCTCCCCGGGGATGAATCCTTTGTAAGTAACCCGGAATAAAACTGGTTTCTCAATCAGCTCAAACCTGGGGGCGGAGGGGCTGAATGCTGGGCCTCACTGCGAGAGGAGAATTCATAAGACAAGAGGGAAGAATCCAGCAGAGGTTCTGGAAGAACCCACTTTCCACCTGGTTTAGAGACATTAACAGACAGACAGTGCCCTGTGCTGTCCTTTTCCCCTTTGGCAAAATGGCCTCAAGCCAATTCCAGAAGATGCCAAAAGAAGAAGGCACATGAAGAGATGGATGTGCCAGCTTCTCTTCGTGGCAATGTGACAAGAGGGTTTGCATACAATGAGCCTCCATCTCGTGGGCTCTCTCATCTCCCTTGTTCCAGTCAGTGGTAACACTCTCTTCAGCAGAGAGCCCAGGCCACAGCCCAGAGAAACGTTACCACTAGCAGATAGGATGGATAGGATGGAGAGAAAGGAGGCCTCCGGCTCACAGGAGGGAGAGTGGGGACCGCAGTCAGGACCTCACAAATGGTCACCTGGATCAAAAGTACAGATTCCAGGGACCTGCCCCAGACCTTCAGAACGGTTCTCCAGAATTGGGGTAGGTAGGATCCCTCCACCTCACCCCACTGCCAGCCTGTGTAGGACTCTTTGATCTGGCAAGTTTGGGAAAGAACATTGTCATTAAAGGCCAACTGAGTTAACTGTGGGATCAGGTGTGAGAACAGCCCCTGTCTAGTAAGGGCTCTGGCTGAGAGCTAAGGGAATGGCACGGAACCTCACAGTGAGTGTAATCAGGGGTGGGAACTCCACAAACATTAGCTGTTTTCATTCTCTTTCCCTCAAGGAGCTCTTAGTCTGGGGGGTGGGGGGGGGAGAAAAATACTCAGGGAACTGTAAGTGTCAGTGGGGTGATCACACATTAGGGAAAGGCTCGCCTCTGTACTCCTCCATAGACAGCCACTGGCCCCATGCGCTGGGGCTTGAGGTCACAGAGGAGACAGGTCACCCTCTCCAGTTTTTATCAGAAGACATACAATATTCTCTCTCTCTCTCTCTCTCTCTCCTCTCCCTCTTCCTCTCCCTGTCCCTCTCCCTCCCTCCCTGTCTCCTTCCTTCTCTCTCCCTCCCTCCCTCCCCCCCCCTCTCTTTTAGAGGAACTTCTGTAGCCCAGGCCACCCTGGAATTTGATAAGTAGCTGAGGACGACCTTGAACTCTTGGTACTCCAACCTCAACTGGGATTACAGGTGTGTATCACCATACCCCAGTTTATTTGGTTCTAGAGATTGAACCTAGGGTTCATGCATCCTGGGACAGCACATGACCAACTGAGCCAGATACCCAACTCCAGTGTTCATTTTTTACTCAATCAAAGCCCATTTTGGAGGTGAATAGTAAAAGAAAACACTCTTCTACGGCTCTCACTAAGGTCTTGACACGTTAAATCAGAGTGAAGTAGGGACTGTTTTCTTCCCCACTTTTACAGACAGGGAAACGGAGGTATAAGAAGATTGGGTAGTTTGCCCGAGGTTATACCATGGGTAGTCTGGCCAATATTCAGGTCCTTATCCTCAACAAGATCAAAGTCTCACAACTGCCTCCCACTAGAGCAACAAAAATTTCTACAATCAGAGATGCAATGTCCATACACTGGAGTTCAAGACTGTGTCCTAATGACTGACAGCTGGAGAGCAGCCTGAACCCCCGGTCCCCTGGACATGCCTATTGGGTATTATCTTGAAAACCTTAACTGAGTGGGAAGTGCCATCCTGTGGGGAGCACTGTTCCCTGGGCAGGGGACCCTGAACTGTACAGAAGGGAGAAAGCGGGCTGAGAAGTAGCACACCTTTCCTTACTCACTGCCTTCTGACTGTGCATGCGACGTGATCAACTGCCTCCAGCTCCTGCCTTCTTGACTTCCTTGACATGACAGACTCTACCCTTGAAGTGCGAACCAGAAGAAACTCGTTCTCCCAGGGTATTTTATCACAGCAGCAGAGCAGAAAGGAAGACAGCTAGGTATCTAATAATTGATAAATGTGATAAGATAGGATGAAGCCATTAAAATGTGAGAGTTTGCAGTTTGAGGAACAAAGAGAGATGTCATAGAGGAAATACAGTGGGTGCGATTCCTATCAGGTTTGATGGGGACGTCAGGTCGAAATTTCTGTACACCAAGTTAATATCTCCAAGGGGAACAAAGATGACAGAGATACCATCCTCTGGAATATCAGAAGCCACCCACAATGATGCCTCTAGGGGAAGGTGGAAACCAGGTGTCTGTCTGTCTCTGACTGTCTCTCTCTCCCCTTCTACTTTTCTAAAGATTCAAAAAAGAGTCATGTTCTTCTTTTAGAGCAAGTGACTCCTATTTTATATTCATTCCTGGTGAAGTCTTTGAAGTCTACCTCTTTGGTGTGCCTACCTTCAACAAAATTACACTCATTACCTACAAAATTACAACCATGGCCTCTGCTCAGTCATTGCTCATGTTTTTTAAAAAAGGAAAAACTCAACCTAGTTGAAAGGAAGACAGGTGGATTTCTACTCTCCAGAAATGTTCTCCAGTACACAGTACATGAATTGCTCTATAGCTGGGTCAGTTTCTCTTCCTTCCTTCCTTCCTTCCTTCCTTCCTTCCTTCCTTCCTTCCTTCCTTCCTTCCTTCCTTCCTTCCTTCCTTCTTTCATATGTGTGCATGTGTCTATCACATATGTACATGCTCATGTAAGCAAGTGCACATGTGCAGGTGTGTGAGCAACTGTGTAAAGGCCAAAGGTCAATGTCTGTGCCATTATCAGTCACTTTCCACCTCATTTTTTGAGACAGGGGTCTCTTACCGACCTGGAACTCACTGACTCAGCTAGACTGTCTAGCCAGCAAGGCCCAGGGAACCTCCTGTCTCTACTTCTCTAGTGGCTTTCAGGCACACACTGTCCAGCTTTTATGTGGGTGCCAGAGATTGGAACCCAGGCTTGCACATGAGGAACTTTACTGAGTCCTCTCCCCAGCCCCAGGGGTAAATTTTCTTTCTAAAAGAAACATATAAAAATGTACCAGACAAGCTGGGCACGAAGGTACATACACTTATAATTCCAGTATTTGGGAGATTCAGAAGGGTAGACCACAAGTTCAAGGCTAGTCTGGGCTATATAGGGAATGTGTGTCTGTGTATGTATGACAGAAAGAAAGAAAGGAGAGAGAGAGAGAGAGAGAAATAATATGCTAGACAGGAGAAGAAGACCTGCAAGGCAATCAACATGCACACAGTATCACTGTGATTTAGCCAGCACCCAAATGTGAAGGGAAGGCAGGAACAAAAGAACTGGGGTCCCGACCAATCAGAAGCAGGTGCCAGGAGATGCATCAGATTCACCTGGAGCTGGAATTGCAGGCCGTTGTAAGCTGCCTCACATGGGTATTGGGAACTGAATCTGAATCTGGGTCCTCTGTACATGCTCTTAATACTTAACCAGTTCTCCTAATTTCTCCATGTGAACTCCAGTTGCGGTAATCTTAACCTCATAGAGTCCTTGTGGAGACCAAGGGCGTGGCAGCCTGCCTGTAATACTAGCACTCAGGAGGCAGACCCAGGGCAAGTTGGCTAGCTAGATGAACTCAATATGTGAGCCTGGGGTTCAGCAAGACCTCCTGCCTCGGTAAATAAAATGATAAAATGGAGAGGGATCTAGGAGGGCATCCCATGTCAACCTCTGGCACCCATACACACACGTACCTGCATACATGTGCAGATACATATGTGAACACACATACGTACACACACACCACCCCCGAAAAAAGAAAAGAAAAAAATAATAAAGTGCCAAGTAGAGTGAATGAGCGGCAGTAGAATCTGGTGTGTGTAGTAGGCATGTTAAACAACAAGCAGACTGAAGAAATATAAACTGAACTGCTACTGAAGAGGTCACTGAGTATCTTTTAAAATCATGTCCCACATCTGAAGGTTATCTTGCAAGCTCTGCAGAAGAAGTAACTGTAGTTGTTCCAGAACGTGTTCCCTAAACTCTGATATTTTGTCATAGGATGGTCTCTGAATCCCTTCTAGGTTCATCCAATAAAGGCTACTCAGTCAAGACGACCTGTCAGATAGCCCCATAACATAACTGAGTTCAGGAATGAAATGGCATGTGACATCACTGGCTCTTCAGGGATTTAAATCCACACTGAGATAGCCCAGTCCATACCCAGAATGGGTGCAATGAAGAAGACTCATCACACTCAGTGTTGGTGAGGATGCAGAGCCACTGGTATGCTCATACATCACAGACAGGAATAGAGCAGGTGTGACCAGAATGACTTAGAAGCATCTTCTAGAATTAGCACTTGGACACCTATGACCCACCAACTCCAAATGTATAGACAGGAGAACTGACATCCAGCAAAAGATATCCAACAGTATGCAAAAACAGCAGCATATTTCATAATGGTTCAAATTAAATACAACCTAAATGTCCATCAACCAGTCAATGGGTGTACAAACTGTGAGATCATCATTCAAAATAACACTACACAGAAAAGAAAAGAGTGACCCAAGGCTCCCTGAATGACCTCACTGAATTTCCCAGACATAAGTTTAAACAGAAGCGGCCAGGTACAGAAGAGTTCATGCTGTGTTTTCAAGTTATAGGAAACTTGAGGTTAAGCAAAACTGATTCATGATGACAGAAGTCCAAGAGAGGTTTTAGAATGAGAAGGGCAGGGGCCCGAGGGATCCTGTTGGGGTGCTTGATGCATTCTTCATCTTAATCAGGTGGTGGTTATGGGGCACTCACTGAACCGTTTGTGATGACTGGTGTCAATCAAAAAAAAAAAAAAAAAAAAAAAGCCATAGATTTTTTAACCCAAAATTCCAGCACCAGGTGTGGGATACTTTCTCTGAGTTGTTGGCCAGGGAGGCCTCAGAGGCCTGCTAAACAATACAGGCTAATGTCAATGGTCTTGGATGACTAGAACTAGACAGTAAGGCCTTACTGGTGAAGATACCACACACTTTGGCTACAGGATACCAAGAAATCCAGCTGCTGGTTTCTGGGTGCTTCATGCTGGATGCTTCATGCCTGCTGACTAGCATTCCCAGTGCCAAATGGTGCTATGCAAGCTGTTGGAGGGAAAGCATCATCAATGGTGTTACCCAGTTTGGGGCTGTACGTGCTATAATACCAAGATGCTGGCCAAGACATGCCTGCAGGTACAACAGTGGTATGACAGTTCCAGGGCAACCAACCACTTCCTTGTTGGAAATGAGGCCTGCTGCACAGGAGGGAGTTCATGCCTGGTACCGTGACGCTTGTCCAAAGCCTCTGTTGGAGAGATCACGGACCTATGGGGAGATCTACCACTGACGCTTTGCTAACTGGATGTACAAGCTGCCTTCTGCATATCTATATTTAACTCATAGACCGGTCTAACTCTTACTCTTTATGAGAAAGTCTCTTTTAGCACTGGACAATGGCTGAAGCAAAGATTCATAATTCATCAAACTGCTGCGATAGGGAACTGAGGGGTGCTCAGCCCTAAATGGGACAGCTCTACCACCCTCTCCAAGGCGCAGGGAATATCGTGGAAGACTTTAAGATCTGGTTCAACAATCTGAGGATCTTTTCAGACCCAAGGTCAAGAATTACGTACTGTTCATGCCCTGCAGTCTCAGTACTTGGGAGGGTGGGGCAGGAGGGACAGAGAGACCTTGTCCTTAAAAAAGTAGTCACATACTTGACAGGCCATGAAGATACTACATACTTGCAACAGAATGCAAACACTATCTCAGAATTCACCCAGAAATGTGTATCACAAGGGACTGAACACTGTTCAGAGCTCTCTGCATGTTAATCTCCTAATGAGGTCCTCCGAGGCACCCTGGGAGATAGTTGCTACCAGGAGTCCCATTTCTCTGACTGGGAGATAGAAGTTGAGGGATGATAAATGATTTTCCCAAAGTCACAGAGCTACATTTTCCTCAATCTAAGTAAAAACAATCCCGTGGGCTTTCTGGCATGATGGTACAGGCCAGTTACACACACTCAGGAAGCTGAGCAGGAGGGTTGGGAGTTCAAGGAAAGCTTGAGCCATACAGTAAAACCCTGTAGCAAAACAAAATAATAATAAAAACTAAAAACCATGATCTTCACAGGTGTGGTACACCTTCAATCTCAGAACTAGGGAGGCAGAGGCAGGCAGATCTCTGTGAGTTTGAGATTAGTCTGGTCTACAGAGTGAATTCTAGGCCAGCCGGGTCACACAGTAAGACCCTTTCTCAAAAGAACCAAACAAACAAAAAACCACAAAAACCCATGATCAGAACCATCATATTACATTACCTTGGATTAAGAATGAGGGCTCAATTAGGGGGGTAAAGACAGCACAGAATCTGTTACCAAAGATTAATCATTCTGTTTCACTGGACTAATTTTTCTTCTTTCATTAACATATATTAACTGTACATTAATGGGTTTTATTTTGAACTTTCGCGCATGTCCATAACGTACTTTGATCATATTCATCTCCATCGCCCTCTCCTTCTCCCTTCTCCTGCTGCAGACCTCCTTCCCTCTTCCCAAATAACCGAACTGATTTTTCTAAGTGAGATTATTTACCATTGTAAACACAAGACATAGTTTTAAAAAACTGAAAGAATACAGGAAAAACAAAAGTACAAAAAAGCTTCACGCTCACTGGCCCTCCATGCCAGAAGAAGAAATTGGGAAGATATCCTTTCTACAGAGAAATAATTGTTGACTTTCAGGGTTAAATGTTGGCTGTCTGGTAAATTTACCTCCATTTCTTGACAGTGCCAGATGCCAGGCTGGGTTATTTTTAGGACAGTTGAGTCAACCTGGAAGCTACATGGCAATGGGGAGCTGACGAGCTCCAGTGTGCATTAATTGCAGCTTTCTGCTAACTTCTAAACAACCCCCGCCCCCCGTGTTAACTCAGAGCAACCTCTCCTTGAAGGCAGTATTTTACTGGGAACATGTGGTCTCGGGGGCGACAAGACTGCTTATATTAAGCAGAAATCAGCAGGCTATTAAATCTGAGCCTGGGAAAGATCTTGAGTCCTGGAATTTTAGGCAGTGCTAGAGATCAAACGCAGGGTCTTGTGCATGCTAAGCAAGCACTCCACCAACTGAGCTACATCCCCAACCCAAAAGGCTTGCTTTCAGAGGGGAGAAAAGGCCAGGCTCTTACAAGGGAAGGAAGCAAGAGCAGCAAGGCCAGCATAAGATTCCCCAAGTAGGGCTGAATTGCTAAAGTACAGTTGAAGAGGGGAAGTCTGGCTTGGAATCCCACCACCATCAGCCAGATGGCCTTAACAAGCTTCTCAAGTCATTGAAACTTCGGTTTCCTCATCCTTAATGGGGAGAAGCTATGTATTTCCTGAAAGCCCAGGTGTCAAAGGCTCATGGCTCTCTTGGTAAAGTGGTGCAACCTTCAGGAGACTGAGGCCTGGGGAAAGGATGTTAGGTAACTTGGGGTATGTCCTTGAAGGAGCTATTGGCCCCTGGTCCTACCTCTTTCTTCCTCTTGTACATCCAGCCCTAGAGTGAACAGCTGGCCCTACCACATGTTCTCCACCAGGATGTTCTGTCTCATCACAGGCTCGAGGCAATGGGATCAACTGAACCCACATAGAAACGTCTAAAGCCATGAACCAGCATACACCCTCTCTCTTTGTAAGTTTTATTTTTTCGGGTATTTTGTTACAGTCACAGGATGATGTTAGTAAACACAGAATGATAGAGAGCAAGGATGAACTATAACACACATTGCATAGAACATAGTAAATATTCAATGAAATCATTTCTGAATTTTAAAAAAATTCATTTCTCATGGAAAAAACAGAAACTGTAGTATTAATGCCAACATTTCAACACATTTTCTTTAGGTTCTTGGGTAAGCTGCAGTATGCCATTCATACAGATTTATCTCTGTGTTAATATTTTCTTTCTGCATCTCAGTGTGCAATGCAGTTCTGTTTTGCAATTAGCTAAATTGCGTGCAGGTTGGAATTTTACTGCCTACTATTTTGTCCTCTGAAATTTGGTGTCTTCCAAAGCCCACTGAGTCTTGGGTGTGGATGAACACAGGCGGGCCCAGCCAGCCGTCTGAGGACCCCTGTACTTAGCCCTGCATTCTCAGCTGCTGCCTTTAGAAATAGCCTAGGCATCCTGAGAGAGTTTAGGGTATAAATGGCTCCCCTCTCCAATAGGCAGGCAGCTCTGAATGTTACATGTTGCTGTAAGAGAAATGGAAACAAACACTCCAGTTTATTTTTGAACAACTTCTCCACAAGTATAGCTGGCTAATAAAAATCTGGGAAATCATTTCAGCCATACTGAGGGGTTCTGAGGACTACTAGTGCCTCTGTTTTGAGACATGGTCTCATGTATCCCAGGCTGGCCTGGAACTCACTACATTGCTGAGGATGACCTTAAACTTTTGACCTTCCTGTCTCTGTGTCCCCAGTGCTGGGATTAGAGGTGTGTGCCACCAGGCGTGGTTTTATGCAGCTGGGTGGAACCCAAGCAAGCCTTGTGCATGCTAAGGAAGTACTCTACCAACCGCCCTGCATCCCCAGCTCCTATACGTTCATCTTGTGGGTTGATTTGGAACTCAGGGCAGACAGGGCTCAGATTCAGAAGTTCTAAGGACTAAGAAACCAGACTCATCAAACATCAGAAGGGGGTAGGACTTAACATTCCTAGGGCCTCAATCACCAGGTTCCTTCTGATAGATCTCAATACCTTGGAAAGAAAACATGAATATCTTCACTCACAAAGGTAAGAAACCCATCTCTCTCCAAATAAGTTCACGTTTCCTCTGGGTCTCCTAAATACCTTGATCCAATGACCTGTAGTGACAAAATACCCTGACCAAAGAAAAGTTAAGGAAGGGTGGGTTTATTTTGGCTCAGAGTTAAGGAACATAGTTCATCAAGGCAGGGAAGTCATGGTGGCACGTTTGGGAGGTCACAGTATATCCACAGTCAGGAGGCAGGAAGTGCTGAATGCACGCTCGGGAAGCTTCCTCCTTTTCATACAGCCCAGGACCCCCGTCCGGAGAAAGGCACTCCCTGTATTTTCACAGTGCAGTTTTGGGCAAGGAAGGCACAAACTGTTTACATGGAGTTTACAATGGCTAAGGATAAGAAGGGCCACATACGGTAAGTGTGCAGTACTTGCTGCTTCTGGATTGTTCAGGGCTGGTAGTCTGGAAAGCTCCTGCATAAGCAAGAAGCAGGAGTGCCCTGGAGTCAGTGATTCTGGAGTTCAGGTCAAGGTTTGTTGTTTTAAGTCAGAGGGTTTACCATACATACATTCAGGAATGAGCAACAGGCCTTTGTTAGCTTGAGCCTCTATATTCTCAAATCTTTGTAATTCAATTTAGAATACCTCAGACTTGACTTTTATCAATAGAAATAATATTAACTATTATAATTATTACTTATTTAGTTCCACATGTACAAGACCATTCAATCTTCAAAACAACTTGATGGAAATCCACTGTGTTTTTCAGATGAGAAAACAGGCTCAGGAAGATCAGGAAGACTTTTAATTTAAAATTTTATTATATTTGCTTATTTACTTATTGTGTGTATGCGCATGTGTATGTGTGTACGTGCATGTGTATATGTGTGCATGTGTGCATTCAAGCACCTGGTGCATGTACTCACATATATGTGCTCCCGCCATAGCAAACCTATGGAGGGCAGAGGACATTGCCAGAGTTGATTCTCTCTTTCTACAAAGTATTTCCTGATGGTCAAATGAAGGTCACCAGGCTTGGTGAAAAGTACCTTTACCTGCTGAGTCACCTCGAAAGTTGAATGACTTTTCTAAGATGCAAAACTGAGATCTGACTTCTTGTTTTATTGATTTTAGCAGTATTGTGTCAACCTCTGAATTAAAGGTTAATATTTTCAATATGGAAAAATATGCTCAATAGCTGTACAAATTAAGTCAAATCTCTCTAAGGTTATTTTTGGAGGCCTTATCCTAAGACACTAATCTGAAGTACACACAAAGATTTGGAAATAAAGCAATAACGTGATTAAAATGGAGAAATTTAGAAAGAAATGTCCATTAGGAAAGCAGCCAAATGATGTCACCTATCCTACATGAAAGACATGGGTCACAGAGGGTGGCAGGGGACAGTGCTTACAACACAGAATTTGAGGATCAAAATCAAACCAAACAGGAGCATAGGAAAATAACTGAGATCACATTAAAGATAGAGATGCATTTTTACAGAAACCCACCAGAAAGATGGCAGCTGGGAATCCATGAGACCCACAACAGCCAACACAACTTTGAAAAAGAAAAAAGTAGGAGAGGGCCGGGGCTGCAACTCAGTGGTGGAGCACTTCCCTAGCATGTGAGACCCTAGGCTCAATCCCCAGTTCTCCACACCTCTAAGTAGCAGGGTTCACACTTTCCAGTCTTAAAACCTGTATGGTATGGCCCACACAGGGCTAGAACTGGGATGGCTAATCTTGACCATCATCTTGATTGGACTGAGAACCAGCTAGAGACCAGTGAGGCACACTGCTAGTGAATCTATGCAGGTGTCCAGAGTATGAACTGAGGGGAGACCAGCCCTGAGGACGAGGACACCATCCTATATGCTGTGTGCCTAGATGGGATAAAGAGAAAGGAGGAGGAGCTTTCTAGGTGACTCGTTCATTAATTCTCTCTCTCCTTCCCTCCCTCCTTGTTCCCTTCCTCCTTCTTCCCTCCTTCCTTCTCTACATCCTGGTCGCCCATTCCACCCCATGCTCCACCACGATGAGCTGAAACCTCTAAGTCAAAATGAGTCCTTCCTCCCTTAAATTGTTTTTCTCCGTTATCACAACACCAGAAGAAACATAGACATATAAATCAGTGGGATCAAACAGAATGCACCCAAATAAACCCTTATCAATGGCCAATTGATTTTCAACGAGACTGTCAAGACCATTAAATGAGAAAAAATAGCCTCTTGAATAAATGTAGCAGGACAAATAGATAGCCACATGCACAGTAATGAATCTGGACCCTTACCTTACACATGTACAAACGTTAATTAAAGGTGTCATGCCTTGTAATTCCAAAACTTGAGAGGCTGAGGCAGGAAAATTACAAGTTTGAGAGCAGTCAAGGCTATGTTGTGAGTTCTAATTCAGTAGATGATGGAATAAAACTTTATCTCAAAATAAGTAAGATAAAATAAAATAATTAGACCAGCATGGTGACACACACTTATAACCTCAGCACTTGGGAGGGAGAGGCAAGAGAATCAGGATTTCAAGGTCATCCTTAGCTACATAGTGAGTTTGAGGCCAGCCTGGGCTATGTGAGATCCTGTTTCAAAAACAGAGGGAGGGTAGATTTCATAGAAGTTAAATCATATATTTGATAAGGGACTTAAATGTAAAATATATAAATAACTCTTACTACTTAACGATACTACCAACAATCTAATTTAAAAGGACAAATGATCTATACTGATATTTCTCCCAAGAAGATATACCAATAGCCAATAAACTCAGAAAAGATACTCAACAGCATTAGCTTGCAGAAAATCACGAATCAAACCACAATGATAAGCTACTTCATATCCACTAGGATGGCTATAATCCAATAGACAGATAATACTAAGAGTTGACAGCCACGCGCAGATATGAGAACCCTTCTACACAGCTGGTGGGACTGTGAAATGTTTCAGCCATTCTGGACGGCACCATGGCAGTTGGCACCATGGCAGTTGCTCATGTAGCGAGCACTATCGCTATCACATGACATAGCAATTTCACCTCTAAATAAATACTCAAGAAATGAAATATATGTCTGCATGAAATCTTGCAGATGAATGCTCCATAGTAGCTTTATCCATTAAGAGTCAAAAATAAAAACAACCTATGTGTTACAATGCTGTGATGGTTAATCTCAATTGTCAACTTGAGATCTAAAATCACCAGACAGACAGGCCCCTGAGCATGTCTGTGAGAGCTTCTCTTGAGTAGGTTAACTGAAGTGGGCCTGTGGGTGGCACCTTTCCCTGGGATGAGATCCTGGACTGGACAGAAAGGAGAAGATGAGCTGAGCACAAGCTTCCTGACTGTGGACACAAGGTGACCGGTTCTTCAAGCTGTTGTGACTTCCCCATCATGATGGATTGTACCCTGGGGCAGTGAGTCAAAATAAATCCTTTTTCCCGTAAGCTGCTTTTGTCATAGTGTTTTATCACAGTACCAGGAAAAGCAACCAAAACACACATATATCTCATTTGAGACTCCCTAGGATGTGGGGGTGGGGTAGGAGTACAGTTTCCATTGTTCAGATGAGGAAACCAAAGCTCAGGGAGGGTGAGAAGCTTGTTTATGATCATGTGGTCAAAAAGAGACTGCATGTGAGCATTAGTTCACACTTTGGGGGTATGCTTGTTTGTTTAAGCTCAAACTTGTTTTCCAGTTAGGCCTGTGGTTAAAAGATGAACAACTGGGAAGGCTCCATGTGTGGCTCAAGGTCCCACACCTTGGAACCTTCCAGTCTTAGCTCCAGGGCAGGTCTTGGGGGCTCCTGTATTTCAGCCATTGTCAGCTGTTTTTCCTGAATGTCAAATGTCATTTTGAAGCCTCTTAAATGACAAGTCTCTGAATGCCACGAAAAGGAATGAGGGTGACTCCAACGGGCATGGCAACAACAGAAAGGATGCCGCAGCCGAGCGTCTGCCGTGGCCTCCTGCTTGGGTCAGCAACACAAGCCCTGCAAGTTTTCCTGTGACAGTGGAGCAGGCAATTTGTTTCATACGTCTTGATATTTTAATTTCTTCACTTCTCATAATAAGAACTAGTACTCTGATAAACAGACAGGTGTTAAATTACAGTAAAAGGAACTGGTCCGTGCGTCTACATGTCTACATCTAGCCTCCACAGCTATATGCCTTTAAATGTTTCCACATGTTGGCTAATGAGAGTTGAACCTGAAAACTGGCAGACACTTTAGCTGTTTGGATGCTAAATTTAGATTGTGTCAACAGTGCTCAGAGAGAGGAGGAGGGGCAGTTTGGCAGGTGGAATCATTGCTCTCTAAGCCTGACTAACAGGCATAAGGGAGCCTGTGCCTTATGGCCCTTGGCAATGAAATCAGAGGCTAGGTCCTGAGGATGCTGTTGGAAACACAGGCTGTTCTGGCCAGTATGGTGACTCCATTGGTAAGATCCGCACACTGCATCATCAAGGAGGGGAAGAGGCCAGACTCTGGAGTCACCTCTTTGTTGTCCTTGAGTAGTACATTGCTGAACTTCTACGTGTCTTCGTTTTTTTATTCATAAACTAGAGGCCATAGTTTTACCTATTTCAAAGGGCTGTGCGAAGATGACACAGACAATGACCATGGAAATACCGCTAGTGGCGAGCTTGCCACAATGTTTGCCTCATGATTAAGCGCACAGGAGTGTAACAGTTGTTATTACTTTAGAAAATGTGGCTGGCAAAACGGGAAAATCAGTGCCTGCAATTTCATTTTTGAAAATAAAACCCAAAACACATCATGAGGACCCATGGGGAGAGGGAGAGATTGAGAACGAGGGAGGGGAGTGATCTCTGGGAAGAGGGGTTTCAATGGGGTGACAGCAGTAATTGGAAGTGAAAAGTTCCAAAATTCAGTGTACACATGTATGAAACTGTCAAAGAAGAAAACAAAACAAAAAGGAAAACAAAAACAGGCAGGGTTGAGGATGTAGCTCAATGGTCGAGTACTTCAATTTTCAGCAGGAGGAGGGAAGAAAAGAGGGAGGGAGAGGGAGGGACAGGAAGGGAGAGAGGGAGAGGGAGGGAGGAAGGAAAGAGCAATTAGCGCACACCTAGCCTGCATTACTGCCACTTAGAGACAACCACTATTAGCCTTTTGGGGTTATATTATAGTAAACTTTGGTCTTTATTCATTTCATCTTATATGTAAGCATATATTTTTCCTTTGTTTGGAAGTAGTTTTGTTAACTTTCTTGTGTGTGTGAAATGTGTGTGTGTGTGTGTGTGTGTGTGTGTTGTACAGAGGAGGTATGATATGGGGGTGTATACGATGTGTGTGTGTGGTGTGTATGGTGTATGTATGTGTGCACATTTTGTATGTGAATGCAGGTATGTGTATGCTATAGTGCAATGCACATGTGGAGGGTCAGACAACCTTGGGTGTCAGTCATCTCCTTCTACTTTGTTTAAGACAAGATGTCTTTGTTGTTTTTTTATGGTGTATGCCAGGCAAGCTGGGGATTCTCCTCTCTCTCCCTTCCTTCCATCTCCCTGCAGGAAGGCTGAGACTGCAGTCTAGCTTTTGGCGCATTCTCACACTTGCTTAGCATTACTTTGACCCACAAAACTATTTCTCTTCTTTTGTTTGTTTGTTTGTTTGAGGTATATTATGTAGCACTGGCCGGACTGGAACTCTATATGAAGACAAGGTTAGCCTAGAACTCACAGAGATCTGCCTGCCTCTGCCACCTAAGTGCTGGGATTAAAGGCGTGGGCTACCATGCCCTGCTCTGTTTACTTTCAACAACTGACACCTACCAAGCCAAGTGATTTGAGGAGGGAGTTCATTTAACACTGATCCATTCATTCAACCAACAAACATTTCTTGACCGCTTGCCATGTGCAGGATGCTGTTCTATGTGCCAAGAAGATAGTGAACAAACTAGAAGGAAGTCCTTGCTGTCAAGGGGCCTTTCAGTCTAGCATGGTCCCACAGACAATACACAAAACAAACCCGTGAAATACTGAGTGACTGCAGAGAACTCAACAGGTAAAAAATAACTACCAGTGACTAAAGTTAAATGCATCACACAGTGAAAGGGAATTTGTAAAGAAAGGAGCACAGTCAAATTTAAAACCCAGCAGAAGGATGTACACAGCGTGGGTGACACAGGTGACAGAGTTCCTGGCCATCTAGGTCAGCTTTCTCCTCCTCCATTCACAGCCAGGGTCAAACGGCAACCACCAAATGCTAGTTTACTTCCCTGGGGCTGTGAAGAACAGCAACACCTACTCCAGATTCTTGGTCTGCTCCCACCAGAGACATGTCAAAAGACAAGTTTGGGAGGGGCGGGATCTTCTTGGATCACCCCATAGAGATGTTAGGGGACAAGCCAAATAGAGTGATGAGAAAGCCAGGACAGCCAGAGAAGACTCCCCGAGGGGGACAGGAAGCAGGGCCTGGTGGAGGCAATGGAGTAGGGGATTATGTGTCTGTGCAGGGAACTACCGTTTCTCAAATCACCCCACTAGCTATGCAGCCTGTGGACACGGCTGTGGAGACATCAGGGGCTGGGCTTCCTTTTTACTTTGTTACCACAGCTTTATTGAGATATAATTCACATAGCATGCAATTCACTCATTAAAGCAGGTAAGTCAATAGCTTTAGTATAGTCATAGAATTATGTAATCATGAGTACTATTAATTTTATTTAACTATTATTAGTCTTGCTCTTTTCAGGTTACTACATAAAGGAGTTACACAAGACCCCATTAAAAGTGAACCCCCGGTGGCTACAGTATACAAGCCGTGAGTTTTTAAACTTGTGACAAGGGACAGAGGGAGATTTTACTCATTGTACAGAAATCCTCACTTAAGCTTCAGAGAGCCACAAGCACTTAAAACCCATGAATCTCCAGCTGGTGTCCTCAGCCAGTCCAGTACATATGTTCCTGGTGTGTGGTCACCCTGTAGCTCAGTTACTTTCCTCTATCCTAGATGTGCAATTGCTGTTCCGTTGCAGGCAAATTTCTTATTAACACCTTTCCAAGTTTCTCTTTATCATAATCACCAACCATTCCTTGGAGAGTAATAAGGGTCTTCCTGCCATTTATCTGTTGAATTCTTATATAGATAGAATCCTCACATGAGCACAATTAATTTTACAGCATTTGGTCGCCCCAGGGAGAAACCCTAGTCAGGCATGTAATCCCAGCCCTTGGGAGGCAGAAACTGGAGAATTGAGAATTTAAGGCCAGTCTGGACTATAGTGCAAGATGCTGTGAAAAGAAGGAAGGAGAGGAGAGAAGGAGGGAAAGGACAAGGGAAAGACAAGGAAAAGAGAGAAGAAAAGAAAATCTAGGCCTCGTGGCCCATGTCTGTAACCCTAACATCAGAGGTGGGAGCAGAAGGATCAGGAGCTCAAGGGCAACCTCAGATACATGGGAAGTTCTGAGTCAGCCTAAGCTATATGAGGCTTTGTCTGAAAAAAGCAAGGGGAGGCCAGAAGGGAGAGGGAGAAGGAATCGGGGAGGGGCCAGCACCTTTTAGCTCTTTATCCCAAATCCTTCAGCCTCCCAAGCCCTTAAGCAAGTACTAATCTGCTTCCAATCTCTGCAGACTTCCCTTTCTGGTCATTTCTGTAACTCTGTTACAGGGTCTCTTACATCTTGCTTGTGCACTTAGGAAAACATTTTAGAGGTTCATACATCTTTCCTTTCTTTTCACCGAGTGGCTGTTGTTTCTGTGCTGAACTCCTGTTTTGCAGAACATCAAGTCTGTCCCCCTCCCTCCCTCAGTTCTTGATCTGATGAGAAGGGAAGTTGTGAAACTTTCAAAGCAACCAATGCTTCGGAAAGTTCTCATCCTCTTCAGCACATGTATTGCACAGCTTCTGTGATCCAAGGCAAGTGATTTTGCTTTTGACAGTTTCCTCCTCTGAAACTTGGGAATGATAACAGTGCCCATTCACTGAGATACCTGTGAAATAATGTGTGTAAAGTGCCCAGTGCATAGTAGGCACCCAAGAAATTCAAGCTCTTATGAAGATCAGGGACTTTCGCAGACACCCAACATATAACAGCTAAGGGTAGAGGTTATGCCATCTTGAGGACTGGGACGAGACAGCTTTCCTTCACAGAGTCACCTCTGGGCGTGACAGGCCCAGATACGGAGACAGAAAGTGTCCTCATTGCAAAACACTGCTTCCCACCTTCTCAAGTGCACGAAGCATGCTCAGACTCTCCTTCAACAGACCCTTTCTCCAAACCTTCTGTTTTTGTGGTGCTGGGATCAGAACATAGCTTCGCACATGCTAGGCAAGTGCACTAGCACTGAGTTACACCCCCAGTCACCTTAAACCTTCTTAAATAGCCAAACACTCTACACACCCTTCTATCTTCTCTCTTTCAGCCTCCAAAGTTCAGCATTCTTCTCCCTCCCTCGCCTGTCCCATTCCAGTTGTCTCAACTGAGCAGATTTCACCATCTGTTACTCCTGTCTTCAATCCCGACTGAAGTCCCACCACACTCACTGGCCACCAAAATGACAGTAGTGGCTTATGAGCTCCAGAGCTGCCTGACAGGAGGCTTCTACTAAGAGGCAAAGATTCCACAAACGCCTGGGGGTGGGGAGCTCAATGTTGTTAGTATAAACATGTCCTGATTCATCTCTTCCCAGTCCTAGCTAGCTGGTATGTGGCAGAGTTGGGCCAGGGTCTCAGAGCCCCTAAGATTTTAATTCAAATGAAGCAGTATTAGTGAGAAAAACCTTGCAAAGAGCAAGCTCAGATCCAAAGCTATTACTGCGATCTTGCAGCTAAATCCATAGTGTTCTGGCTTTCTGGTGTGGCTACAAACACATTCTCTGCTAAGAATAAACCACATCATCACATTCTCTGGACTCTAGCCTGACAGACGCAGCCTTACAAATTTCCTCAGGAGATTCTCATTTGTAGCCTGCACTGAGAACCATGACTGTAAGTAAATTGCCAGGAATTTAAAAAAAAAAAAAAAAAAAGTATCTTTTTTACTTGGGAGATGGAAGCAGGAAGATCTGGAATTCAAGCTTCTCTTTAGTTACACAGGAAATTTGAGGCCAGCCTGGGCTACATGAGATCTAGTTAAAAACAACAACAACAACAACAAAAAAAACCTGAAACAAAACCAAACATCAAACCAACAGCAACCACTATTTTTTGCTAACTTTAAAAATACAACTAAGCTGGGTGTGGTTGCACATGCCTTTAGTCCCAGCACTCAGGAGGCAAAGGCAGACAGATCTCTGTGAGATCAAGGTCAGCCTTGTCTACCTAGGGAGTTCTAGGCCAGCTGGGACTTTGGGGAGACCCTGTATTTAAATAAATAAAAAAAATATATAAAACCTAACTAAATAAAAAGCCATCAGCTATCAGTCACCCTCTCTGTGCCAGCCATCTGTCTGACACCACACATGGTTTTCCTGTCTGATCATCCTAGGAGCCTTCTGTGACAAGTCTTAACTGTCTCCACATCACAGAAGGAAAAACTGTGATACTTGTGCATCAAGTATAAGAGTCCCTTGCTCACATTCCATTGCTGGCAAGAGGCAGAACTCTGATTCTAGAAGACCCCCAAAGTCAATGTGTTCAATAACATACATTAGCCAGATTTTGGACCCTTGGTTGAACAACAATAATAGTCTCCTTTATTCGATCACTTATTACAAGTCACATAGTATTTCACTTTAATTTTCATTAAAAACCCCAAAACCCAATAGGTAGATATTAATAGTAGCATTGCCATTTTCTTGCTATACAAATGGAGTCACAGAGAAGTTAAGTCAATTTTTCAAGGTCATCCAGTTGAGAAATGGGAGACCTGGTCCATCGGGTTTGTTAGTTACTTTTCCCATTGCTATTACGAAACATTTGACAAGAGCAACTTAAGGAAAAGAAGGGTTTATCCTGGCTCACAGCTAAGTCCATCATGGTGGGAAGTCACGGTGGCAGGAGTTTGAGCAACTGGTCACACCGGTCACACTGTGTCCTTGGGAAGCAGGGGGTGGGGTGGGGGGTGGTGTGGGTGCTGGTGGCACACCTTCATGAGATTTCCCCGTTTCCAGACCTTAAATCTTACAAGAGCCTCTACAATAAGTACAAAGAATGCTGAACAGTCAGAGGGGAAAATGAGTCAAATGAGGTTGCAAATACTCATTTGCATAAGCAAATTTAGGATCTTGAACTTTAGGGCCAAACCATTAAAAAAGGAAATCATCTTTGAATTAACTTTTGAATCCCAGCAGAACAGTACAGGCCTTCAGGCATTTCAAGAGAAGGTGTGTCCCACCTGGGGAGATTTCTGCAGATTTCAAAGGAAGATCCCTGTAAAAGGTGATCCTAGCCTAACATCCTCACCTGCTGGCAGGTCTTGAAAACAGAGTTGATGGAAGGAAGACAGAAAGTCACTAGCTGAATCTTAATCAAATTCTTGTTTCATTTGCTGGCTAAGGTAGACAAAATGAACTAAGGTTTGAGAAGACCAGACAGAAAAGGAAAATAAAAGTAAAGTAAAATGACAACTTAGGTTTACAGACACACTTCTTATTAAAGAGCCATGGCATTATCAAAATAATGACCTCATCTAGAATGTGACTGAGACATAATTGCTCTTATTTTACAAGCGGGGGAAATGGAGTACAAGGATGATGTCATTAGCAGTCCCACAGCGGGTGGATGGCACTGAGTATGAATCCAGGCAACATACTTAAACGCAACACAAACACACACGCGTGCGTGCACACATGTCCTTTGACCCAGTGGTTGCACATCTAGGAATCTGTCACACAGAAATGCCTCTGTATTTGTATAAAGGTATATCTGTACATCTACAATAGGATTTGGGGAGCCGGAAGTGGTAGCATACATTTATAATCCCACCACTCTGAAGTGGAGGCAAAAGGATCTACAAGTTTAAGGTCAGCCAGGGCTACACAGCAAGACCCTGTCTTAAGAAAAACATGGACTGAGAGGTATAGCACAGTGATAAACTGCCTAGCACGCGCCAAGTACTGGGTTTGATTCTAGCACTGAAAAATAAAAATGCTTTGGGAGTATTATTCATAACACAAGACACATACCCATTCACAAGGATTGACATGTGGGTTGGCAAGATAGCTCAGTGGGAAAAGGTGCTTGCTGCCAAGCATAATGACCTGAGCTTGCTCCTGAGAATTCACATAGTAGGAAGGGAGAACTGACTCCTACAAATTATCCTCTGATCACTGGCACACATGGTACACATACACACAGACAAAAATAAATGGAAAAAATTTAGAGCATAGTACATATCTATCATTTTTATGAGGCCACAAAAAAGGTTGATTTGTATGTGTTTGCATGGAAAAATGTAATGATGGAATTCTGAAGTGACGGAAGAAAGGCAGCTCATAGAACAAATACAGAGCATGTGAATATGTGCCCACACATATACAACCTGTACTCTGGAAGATGGATGAGCAAGCACTATGGGCTAGCACACTCAACAGTGGCCATCTCTAGGTAAGAGTCACTGACGGGTTCACCTTTTCTGCTACATTGGTGGGCAGTCATGCTTATCAGTCACAAAGGGACCCTAGCTAACGCCAGAACCACCCCTAAACCATAGGCTAGAACGTGATGCCCTGGGCCTCTGCTTTGGTGGCAAGGAGGGACTTCTGCTCCTCCTCTGTATGTACTGGGCAGGGATTTGGATGGTGAGAGGTAGGAACATCCTCTCGGGAATTCACTCTATATTGGCCACCTGCTCGAAGGAGGGCACATCCCTAGAGTGTAAGGTACAGATCCTGTGGTCTTCGGCCTTGGCAGTTGAGCTCACCTACATAAACCTCCCCTACACTCATGACTGG
Organism: Eospalax fontanierii; assembly: GCA_035773235.1. NCBI lineage: Eukaryota > Metazoa > Chordata > Mammalia > Rodentia > Spalacidae > Eospalax > Eospalax fontanierii. Next base: position 44,417,682 of record CM069546.1, on the reverse strand, counting down.
TGGTCATGCCAGTGTTAGAGCGCAGGATGGGTGGCATGGGCAGCTGTTATTTGCTGTATAGCTCGGGGAGGGAGGGGTGTCGCAGGCCCTCTGCTGGAAAACTTTGCTCTGGCGGACATGCCAACTCACCTGTGCAGCATCTGGGATGGGCCCTAGTTGCCTTGGCAGCAGGCAGATGTGATTTGAATGCCTGGTTTCCTATCTGTCTGATAGAAATAACTACCTATCTGAGACTGCAGGTGAGGCCCACACAGAAGCGTGGAGTGCCCAATCCAGTGTCTGGCACATCACATGCTCAACAAATCACAGCTGCTCCTAAATGGCCAATGCCCTCTGCTCCCCGGTGATGTATTAGGTCACATAGCACAGGAGGAAATAACTAAGTTCAAGCAGCAGCCTAAGGTCATAGGCAAGTGGGGTAACCAGGATAACGTCCTCATTTTGAAAACACTGAACATGAACAAGCGTGTGATAGGATTAATTCAGGGCCTGGATTAATGTTATGCAAACACTTCACAAATGAGCTACACCTCCAGCCCAAGAATGTTCTCGAAACCACAGGGAAATTCTAATAGATAGGACTTTTCATACCATGTAAACTTAAAATCAGGAACAGAAAGTTTCCTGGCTTCCATCCCTTACCTTAGGCTATCCCCCTCTCCCTCTAGAAGGAAGTATGCTCTTAAAAGGTCAGCATTATATTTACAGAAAGGACAGTGCTCACTGCTCCTTTGCATTAGCGAAAATCAAACCTCGGCATCAGGAAATGTGCTTCCAAGAAATACGTTCAGTCCTGAGGACACAATAAACCCTATTTCCTTTATCGTTGTGGCTTCTAGGAAGCTCAGGGCTATATTTCTATTTATTGTAGGAACATAACTTGAGATCATTATTGACACTGTCTAATGTATTCTGGAAGGGCTCAGTATTTCCTGAACAATGTTTTTGTCTTCTTTCTCATGGACACTGAGTTATGTAACAGTATATTCCTTCTTTGTCTTATCTCTAAGAAATTTTATACTAATGGAAAGCATATAATTGTTCAGTTACTTAAAAGTAAATACATCTGGGGATCTAAAGCAAAGCACCATGACTATAGTTTACTATTTTCTACTTGAAATTTGGCAAGAGAACAGATTTTTTCAGTGTCCTCACCACACATACTCGTATGGTAGCTATGGGTGATGACTGATGTGTTAGCTTGGTTGGTTATAGCAAACATTACCCAATATGTATTTACATGAACTAAAGTATGAAGCTAGGCACCTTGAATTCCACAGCTGGGGTTACAGATAGTTGTGAGTTGGGTGTTGGGAACTGAACCTATGTTCTCTATAAGAGCAGCAAGCACTGTTATTCTTTGAGCCATCTCTCCAGTCCTGCATGAGGCTGTCCAACTTGAATGTATGTCAACATATGCAGTCTTTGACAGTTAAATATTTAAAGTATACTTTCAGCAGCCACAGACCATGTAATGCTTTGCTACATCCATTTAGTGGCTTTATTTTTTTCTATAACCATGATTTTTTTCTTAACTCAGCTGCCACATTTGCCTGAAAATACTGTGTGTGTCTCTGTGACTATTACAAGTCACTGAAGTGTGGAGTGAACACGTAGGGGACAAAGGTAAAACATTTTCTTTGATGGATCGGACCCCCCCACACACCTTTTCTTCAAAATATACAGCGACACAGTCATTTAAAGATTATTTGTACACATATAAAATACATGTACATTATGAGACAGTTACTTGATGTGAGTGAGTGCAATGTAATCTGATATGATGACTGCTGTGGTGGTTTTGTTCACCCTCCCGATGCTCACCGTAGATTCCCAAATAAAATGTGGATATAGCTGATTCTAGGTGAGGTCATACCTTTAGGAGCAAATTCTTGTATTAAAGCACCTTCAAACTGTCCTTTTTTTTTTCAGCTAAAGCTTTTCGGGAGTTAGGGAGCTGTCTCAGTTGGTAAAGCGCTTGCCATACAGGCATAAGGACCTGAATTTGATTCCCCCAGAAGTCACATTTAAACAACCAGTCATGGTGGTATGCACATGTAATCCCAGCACTGAGAGGCAGAGGCAGCCTATCTCTGGGGCTCACTGGCAAGCCAGCCTAATTGGCCAGTTCCAACCAAATGAGACCCTGTGTCATAAAACAAACAACCTACCCCTCCAAACTCCAAGATAGACAGCACTTGAAGACCCACAGCCGTGGTTGTCCTCTGGTCTCTGCCCAATGCACACAGGTGTCCGTCACCAAACACATGAACAATCACATGCAAACCCTTTAGAAGAAGCTGAGCATGCCAGAGTGTCTCTCTCTCTCTCTCTCTCTCTCTCTCTCTGCGGTCTTTTTGTTTTTGTTGTTGGTGGTTTTTTTTTTTTTGACAGGGTCTCCCTGGAGCCCCAGCTGGCCTGGAATTCACCATGTAGACCAGGCTGGCCTTGTTCTTACAGGACTCTCCGTGTCTCCGGGTGCCGGGTTGAAGGCGTGCACCACCACACCGGCTCCCGTCCATTAGCTTTAAGGTGAAGCTGAGCATGCCTAGACACATTCTTATCTGCAATTTTAAACTTCTGAACTCAAATATCCCATGATTTTAAGCTAAGGATGCCTGCCAGTAGTGCCTACAACATTCCCTTCCGAAACTTCTTAGACTGCACCCCTGAGATGAGCACGCTGAGCACTGTGCCTGGCCCTCGGGACACCCTTGAGATGAGCACGCTGAGCACTGTGCCTGCCCTCAGCTGCTTTCCTGTATGAATATGCATAGGCTGAGGAAACACATCCCAGTGCTTTCTTTGTCTGAGGAGAGCATTACCTCGGAAAGGTCGCCCATGCCCTCTCTACCTGCTGCAGGTAATCTTTACCTATTATTTCTTGGTTATGCTTATTTTGGCTTTGCACTTACAAAGATATGAATCTGCTGTGCTTAGTTAGGGATACTCACAAAGAACATATGAAAACAGTTCCTGACTATACACAGCTAAAATATGCTATTATTTGGGACAGGGTTTTTGACTGTGCCTCAAAAATGACTTAGGCATCTTCTTTGGATTGCACGGGCTGAAATTCTTAAGACATACATGTAAAAATAATCCCTGCACCTGTCCTGATGGATAGAGACTGGAGGATAACTTCATACCATTTCTGTCCTACAAGAGAATACTGTTCAGGAAAGTGACCTCTGACTGTGTAATGTGAGACCAATGACAGAAGCCCAGGAGTCTACCCCAACAGCTGATGTTCCTCCCACAGACGTACTGTCTGCAAGAGATTGCTCCAAGAAACACACGTGGTAAAGCTCATTCATGCTGTAAACAGCAGAACACATGAATAAAATAGGAACACCTTAAAGTGCTATTTGTCTGCAAGATTTCTACATAGATGATGAGATTTTTTTGTATTGTTTTGTTCTTTTGAGACAGGGTCTCCCTGTAGCCCCAGCTGGCCTGAAATTCATTACATAGACCAGGCTGGCCTCTATCTCACAGCAATCCACCTGCCTCTGTCTCCCAAGTGCTGGGAGGTATACCCCACCATGCCTGGCCAGATGATGTTTTTAAATGAATTTGAAGATCTACTGTCATCTACCAGGACTCCACTTTTTAATGGCAAGCCTAAAGAACAGTTAGGCTTTGCTTAGCAAGGCTTTCAAATAGCTGTACTGGAGTTCTTAGGGACAGCGTCATAGGGTCACTTTGGCTATGGAAATCTTCTAACCCTCCACCCTACTCAGATTTGCAAATCTAGCAGGAGACTTTCGCAAAATGATTCAGCTCGGTGGCATCAGAGGGAAGGAAAGTTCCGGGTCAGTCAGTGGGCATCAGGCTTCTCCCTGCTGCTCTCCATTCAGTGCAAACAAGCAGCAAGAATCCCGATACCCCAGTAAGAACCTGGACAGACAATATGTCATGTTTAAGAAGATTCCTGAGAAGTTTGGTCTCTGTTTCTTCTTCTGTAAAGCCCAGAGCTTCATCCCCCAAATATATGTGTGTAGAAGACCAGACTCATCGTTATAGCAACAGGATGAGTAAGACAAACACAGTCCTTACCTGGAACCCCACAGAACTAGGGTCTGTCAGTCAGAGGAAACCTTCTCAAAGTTACCTCAAAACACATAGCCATCTTCATAGTACTATTGTGACAGTATGTAATATTTTTGGCCATGTGTGCTAAGACTCATTCTAAAAATCATCTCTTGGCATCCTTTATCAACTGTCTGTGACAGGAACTATCATTGATCCCATGTGGTAAATGGTGAAACTGAAGCTTAAGGAAGTTAACTTGGTCAGGGTCGTAGGGCAGTCAATATTCTAAGGGCAGCTTGGCCTTCTTCCAACTCCTGGTCCTTTACCAATGAATACTGTTTTGACTTCCAACTGACTACAGACCTGGGACAGACTTTAGAATTTCTATTTTTATTTTGACTTTCCACAAGAGTCAACATAAAGTGGAGTTTATCACTGAGTCATATTATAATATTTACTGAAGACCCTCTTGTTGGAAGGTGAGAAGACAGTAAATAGCAGGTGGCGGGGTCCACAGGTTCTGCTCTGCCAGCCTGCCTGCTGACGAATAACTGCACTCAGTCCACCTTCCTCTTTTGGCTCCACAGCAAGCCTAGCCCATCAATCAACCAACAGCAAATCAACTCCCAAGAACACGGAATAACAGCAATAAATAGGTGTCCTTCACTTCCTGTGACCTTTACACTTATTGCAGTCCCGACTGACTTCCAATTTTGAGCTGAAATGAAATGGCTTTTGGACATGAAGAAAGGCCTAGAGATCCAGCCTAACAGGGCAAATGCTGAAGCTGCGGTCCTTCCTCTCTCTCCCCTCCTCCCTTCCTTCTCTCCTTCCTTTCCTTTCTCTATTTCTTTTCTTTGTGTGTGTGTGTGTGTGTTCCTGTATGCATGGTGCATGCACATGTTTCTGTGGCTATGCACACTTCTGTGTGCAGCTTTACTTGCACATATGTGCTTCATGCATGTGGAAGCTAAAGGTGACTGTTGGGTGTCTTCCTCGATCCCTTCTCCGAAAACCCTATTTTTTAGACAGAGTCTCTCACCAAACCTGGAGTTCATCAGTTCAGCTAGAGTGCCTGGCCAGCAGCCCCAGGGAGCCACCTGTCTCCTGTTCACCAAGGGCTGAGACTGCAGACAGGCACCCCCGCACCTGGCTTTTTAAGTGATGCTGGGATTGAACTCAGGTCCTCATGCTTGTGTGGCAAGCAGTTTCCTGACTAAACCATCTCTCCAGCTCTGCCTTCATACATTTTTGTTTTTAAGTTTAACCTACTACATATTCACAGTAGGAAAAAGTAGAAAAATAGTTGCCAAAAAAGGAAGGAAGCCAGAAATCCCACCATAATAAATACGCTGGCTTCATGCAGCTACCTCTTCTTCCTGGCATACAGATACGCACATACATGAACACAGGAAGAGATTTACTAATACAAAGTACTGGTTCACAGAAGCCCCGCCATCTGCCATCTGCAAGCTGGAAACCCAGGGAAGTGGTGAGGTGAGAGGGTTGAGAGCTGAAGATCCAATGATGTCCATTCTAGCCCAGGTCTGAGGCTGGACAACCAGGAGCCTCAGAGGCAGAAGACCGGTGTTCAGTGTACATGGGGCAAATTCATTCAACCCTCCTCGTCTTTTGTTCTGTTGAGGCCCTCTGCCCCAGCCCACCAGTTCAAATTCAAATCCAATTTCTTGAAACGCCCTCACAGATATACCCAATAATAACATTTACCAACTAGCTGGGCATCCCTGACCCTGGCAAACTGACACTTGAATTAACCATAATGAAAGCGGAGAGGAGGGGGAAGAAAAGCGGTTTAAGTTCAGTCAACTACCTGATGCTGCTCCACACAGTGTGTCCAAAATAATGGGTTATTCTCATGTCTTATAGCTTGAGAAATAAGCCCCTCAGACACCACACACACACACACACACACACACACACACACACACACACACACAGAGTTTTACAAGCCTCTGAGAGCTTCCTTCTTGAGCCTAGGGTAAGGATCAGCCTTTTCGTGAAGAAACTCGGGACTGTGATCCAGAAACTCACGTTTTTGCTCTTGCTTGGTCCAGAAGATTTTCACTCGCTGGCGGATGTGCTTGTCCTCGCGCAGCTTCTTCTGCCACTGACGCAGTTCTTGGATCTCAGGATCACAGCGAACCTGGGAAAAGCCCACAGTGCTTTAGCTCACCCTCTTCTCAGTGCTTCCACACATTACCTACAGGAAAAAGCCTTCATAAATTAACCGGATTTACTAGCATTTTGTAAACGAATTATTTTGCAGCACCAGGTATGAGACCCAGGGCCTTGCGCATGCCAGGCAAGTGTTCTACTGCTGTGCTACGTCTCCAGTCCCAGTTGGGAGGTCAACAAATCACTGCTCTCAATGACTTATCTACATCCCCAAAGCTCACCTCACACCTGAACATAAATGAGGTTATATGAAGATCTGCTATGCTAATAGTATGTTGAGAACATTTTATATTTGTGCCATCTTATATAGAAATACATAGCATAGTTACATATATAATTTTAAATTTCCCCAGAGAAGCGGGTGAGATTCTTTTAAAGAATATATCTTATTTAATCTAAAATATCGAAAAGCTTGTCATTTCAACCTGTAACTCATATAAAAATTACTTATGATCAACAGGCATGGTGGTTAATGCTTATAATTCTGGCACTTTGGGAGGCTGAGGTGGGGAGATTGTGAATTCAAGGTGAGCCTGAGCTACAAAGGAAAACCCCAACTCCAGAGAAAAATGACTGGGTTTGGGGATGTAGTGCATTTGGTAAAGTGCTCGCCCACCTTGTGCAAAGACCTGGGTTTGAACTCCAGCACTGAATAAACTGGCATGATGGAGCCCATCTGTAATCCCAGCATGCGAGAGGGAGAGGACCTGAAGTTTAGGGTCACCCTTGGTTACATTAGCAACTTTGAGGCCAGCCTGAGGAAGATGAGATCTTTGTCTCAAGAAAAGAAGAAAAAAAGGAAGAGAAGGAAATTACTGAGGAGCTATTCCACCTTCTGTTTTGCATGCTAACCCTTCCACCACGTGTGCTGAACTGATTGACAGGGTTTGGGGAACAGCTCCCCTTCAGAGAAGTCTCCTGCCTCCACTGCCAGAGTGTTGGAGGTAGAGGCAGGAGGATCAGGAGTTCAAAGCCATCTGTCTCAAAGCAAAAACGTTTAAAAATAAACAAAGTAACGGGCTAGTTACCAGAAGACTCAGTGGTTAAGAACATGTACTGTTCTTGCAGAGGACCTGAGTTGGGTTCCCAGGACCCATATCAGGTGACTCACAACTAACTGCCTGTAATTCCAGCTCCAGGGTATCCAATGCCCTCTTTTGGCCTCTTTGGGCACTGGCACGCATATACACACCCACACAGAGACACATATGCACTCGAAAAAACTAAAAATAACAAATAGGAACTGGAGAGATGGCTCAGTGGTTAAGAGCACTGGCTGCTCTTGCAGAGGACCCGTGTCTCAGTTCCCAGCACCCACATGGCGGTTAACAACCATCTGTAACTCAAGTTCCAGAGGATCCGATGCCTTCTTCTGACCTCCAAGGACAGTGCACGACACGGGTACACTTACATACATGCAGGCAATATACTCATACACATAAAATAAAAATAGTATTTAAAAAAATAAATCTTCAAAAAATAAGATAAAAAAAAGAATGAAGGCAAATAGGACAAAACGGTGGCATCTGAACATGGGAGGCGATTGGCACTTCTCCCTTTAGGGTTCTCCAGAGGGACACAGCAGTCTGTGGTGGAGCTGGGACCCACCCTTAGGCAGACAGGACTCCAGCAGCCTTTGAGAAGCTTCAGAGTCTATCAGGAGTTATCAGAGTAAGCTCATCAAGGTTGGATGTCAGTGAGTTTAATGGCAGCCAGAGAGACCAGTTAACCAGACTGGAGTGAGCAGGAAGCAGGTCAGGCCTGAGCTGAGTTTGAAGTGGGAGCCACGGGAGAGGGAATGCAATGGGAAAAGTGCCCATGCAGAAGTGTGCAGGTACGAGGCAGTCCTGGGTGGCCACGTAGACAACGAGTAAAGAGCCAGAGCAGGCATAGAAACGCCACAGCCCCTCGCCCCTTTCTCTCACTGAATGGCATCCTGAGAGAGTTAATCCCCATTTGGGATTAACTATTAAAGATGGCCTCTTATGTGTTCCTTTACTTGATCAGTTCCATTCATTTAAGATAGGCCACAGCTCTACATCCTGGGAAGAGTTCCCTACATCAGAGTTAGTATGTGGACCTGGAGAAGTCACCCACAAGATGTCAAGGTCAGTGGTCTCCTTCTAGACAGTGGCCTCTTTCAGGGGCACTGTCCAAGGGGCAGTCTGCTTGTCTCTCTACTCGTCTTGAACCAACAGCAAGGACCCAGCATGTATGTATAGGAAATGAGCAAAGGCAGCTAGCTCAGAGAGAGTTCACGAGGGCCAGCAAGATGTGTCAAAGGGGAGCCGTCCCCAACCCTGTCAATTGCTTTGGGGAAGCCAAGGAGGCAAGGAATCTAATTCTTCAAGCCATCATTGGATCTTGAGACTTCCCACTCGGGTCACTGGGCTTCCTGCTGAGGCCACGCAATCTTTATTAAAGCCACCCACACATCCCATTCCCTAGGACACAAACAGTCCCTAAAAAAGCTGGGTTGAGTCATGTTTCGCCACCAACTCCCTCCCAAGGCCAGAACCACCCTTTCCTCTTCTGCCGCCCTTCTCAGTGCAAGGCCCACCTCTCCGATTTTTCTTGGTAATTTCAGGGGAGGTGTGCTGCCCTTTCCTCCCAGGGGACCATCACTGAGTCATCAGCAGCGCCCCACGGCTGTCCTTTTTACTTAATTGTGATAAAGCACACATAACATAAAATACACCCTTTTAACCATCTAAAGTGTACTTTCAGTGGCACTAAGTACATTCAGAACATTGTGCAACTACTACCAGTAATTAGTTCCAGAACATTTTCATCACCCCAGAAGGAAATTCTGTACTCATTAATCAGTACTTCTCCCATTCTCCCTTCAACCACTAATCTGTTTCAGTCTCCGGAAGTCTCTGTGGATTCCCTATTCTGGGTATTTCACATAAGTAGAGTTGTACTCCCATAGGGCCTTTTGTGTCTGAATTCTTTCACTTATAACAGTGCATTAAGTTTTATCTGCATTCCTTATTGAATACTATTCCACCATTTAATTATACCACAATATGCTTATGCATCCATCGTCTCTTCACTGGTGCTGGAGTTGTTACTTTTGAGCAGAGACCCTTTGCTTGGCTTGCTTCATTTTATCCCCACAGTGGTATTCGCCCTGGCAGAATACAGCAGCTTTGTTAGTTGTCTCTCATTGCCAGGAGACCCTGGAGCTCTAGAGAAAGCTTTTGTGAGCCAGGGAGAGTAGGCACCCATTGAACTGGGCTAATCCCTGCGACTATTGTCAGCTAGGGAAGCCTTGTCAGATGGCAGGGGTTGTGCCAATCAGCAAATACCACAGAGTTCAGTGCAGTGTTTAATACACAAACAGCTTCACTGCCAAACAAATGCTCTATTTCCAGTGGCTTTCTGAAATTACTGTGCAGAGTCCATTTACTTGTCTATGATGCCCATAGCAATGTGACAGACACCATGGAACTTGCTATGTAGACCAGGCTAGTCTCAAACTGACAGATATCCACCTGCGTCTGCTTCCCAAGTGCTAGAATTAAAGGTGTGCTCCATCACGCCTGACCTGAGATGTCAATCTTTATTTGGTACCATTTATTTATTTTTCAAAAATAATTTCTTTATTTTATTTCATGTGTATGTGTGTGTGCCTGAATTATATGTTTATGTACCATGTGCATGCAGGTATCTAGGAGGCCAGGAGAAGGTGTCAGATCCCCTGGAACTGGAGTTACAGGCAGTTGTGTGCTTCCTGATCCAATTGACAGGCACCAAACCTTGGTCCTCTGCAAGAGCAGCAAAGTGCTCTTAACCATTGAGCAATCTCTCCAGCCCCAATGATTTATTTATATTTATTTTGCTTTATTGGGGATCAAACCCAGGGCCTTGTACATGTTAAGCAAGTGATCTACCACTGAGTTACACCCCAGCCTGTTATTTTATTAATATCAATGAGATGGAGAGATGGCTCAGCTCTTAAGAGCATTTGCTACTCCTGTAGAGTACCTGAGTTCAGGTCTCAGCACCCACATCGCAGTTAACAACTGTCTGTAATTCCAAATACAGGGAATCAGATGCTCTATTCTGGCCTCTGTGGGCATTGCATACATATACATACATGCAGGCAAAACACATAAAATAAAAATATTTTTTTTTAAGTTTTAAAATGTCCCTGAAACTATCAAATTCTTCCAGATGTAGATGACTTTGATGAAAATCAATACAGAACACTGTGTCAGTTTACAAAATCATCTCTAAGCTGGGGAAAGCATGCCTTCAGGAGAAAACTGCTTGCCAGGTTCACTTTGAACCTGAGTTCAAATCCTCAGACTGCATGGGAAGTTTGGCATGGTAGCACTCATCTGTAATCCCAATGCTCCTACGGGAAGACAGGAGGGAGAGACAGGAGAATCCATAGAAGCCTGTGGACCTGCTAGTCTGGCATACGCAGCAGCAAACAATGAAAACAAGGGGAAAGGCAAGGACTGACACTCAGCATTCTCTGTAGACATTCATATGAGCGCCGTGGAAAGTGTGTGCCCATTCTCGGACATGTACACACATCAAACACACATAAAAGAAAGAACAGAAGGAAGCAATGGGGGGGTGGAGAAAGAAAGGGAGGAAGGAGGAAACAGGGAAAGAAGAAAGGAGAGAAGGAGGGGGGGAGGGAGAGAGGGAGGGAGGGAGGGAGGGAGGGAGGGAGGGAGAGAGAGAGGGAACACCAAAATGGAAAGTCTAATACTGAATCTCAGCTCAGTAAAACATAAACTAAGAATCCTTGAGCAAGTTACTTAAATCCCCTGAGCTTCAATTTCCTAATCTTAAAATTGGATTGGAACAAAATAAATATCTAAAGTGCTTTATTTTTTTTTAATTTTAGAAAATATATATTGTTAATTTTTTTAGTGAGTGTTTTGATTGTCTGCATGTATATACATATACCATGCACATTCCTGGTGCCCACGGAGGCCAGAAAAATGTGTCAGAGCCCCTGAAACATGCTTTTAAAAAAATGTCTGCAACTAGGTGTGGTGGCATAACCTTTAATCTCAATACTCAGGAGGCAGAGACAGGTAGATCTCTGAGTTCAAGGCCAACCTGGTCTACATACCAAGTTCCAGGCCAGTCAGGGTTATATAGAGAAATCTTGTCTTTAAAAAAAAAGTCTGCATGTAAGTTCTCTGTGTATTAACAATTTTAAAATCAACAACTAAGTAATGATAAGCATGAGTTCGGCTCTGATGGTGAGCCCTCCAACGTGGGACTGCGTGAAGTCAAGTGACCAAAGAGCTAGTGACTCATGAAATCAAAAGCAAGGTCTCCCGAGGGGTCAAAGTGCTGAACACATACACGATCTTGTAATTTTAGAACTTTAGGCCCTGGCCAGTTGCAGAAAGGTACTAGGGCTGTGTCGGGTGTGTGAGGGCAGAGAAGGGGAGAGAGGCGGCTGCGGGGACTCTGTCAGGCTCCTTCGTACATCTCTACTTCTGAACTGCTCTGAACTCACCTGTTTTCTCTGCTTCTTAGCAAAACAGACAATCACATAGCAACAGCTGCCTGCTCTGGCTGATTCCCCAGAGCTTTCTGGATCTATGAAAGATGCTGGAGAAGTAATGGGACAGGCAGGCCCTTCGGTGAGGCTCACAAGTGCCGATCTTTGAGTTGGCATGAGATGTCTCCCAGAAGGTTGGTACGACATCTTTGCCATGACCTGATATACTAGTGATTATAGGGACAAACTTTATACTAAGGAAGGCCAATTTCAACATGTAGGGGAGAGATATGTTTGTGAAATCCCTTTCCATCACCTAATAAGATACTCACAGCTCATAACTAGTGAATTCAATTTTCTCTTTCTGAGAAAGCAATGAGATTTCTTCTCAGATCTTTGGCAAAACCAAACCAAACTAAAGCTGGCTTCTCCTTCTGGCAGTCACTGGTTTTCCTCACTGTGTTACTTAGTCCCAGATATTGCTACGTGTGGTCACCTGTGGAACTGCAGTGTGCCTCAGAATTGCTTGAGACTTTTAGGAAAGTTTGGAAAGTTTTTCTAAAGCAGCATTTTTCAAATTGTGAGTGTTGGCACATTAAGAAGCAGTACAACTCAATTCAGGTGGGCGTGGACCCAATGAAGGGCTGAGGAAATGGTTCTGACACTGCAAAGTATCAGCAGTACAAAGATGAAGACCCAAGTTTGGCTCCCCAGCACCCATGTGAAAAGCCAGGCACAGTTGGGGCTGGAGAGATGGCTCAGCGGTTAAGAGCACTGGCTGCTCTTGCAGAGGACCTGGGTTTGGTTCCAGCACCCATATGGCAGCTCACAACCATCTGTAACTCTAGTTTGAAGGGATCTGACACCCTCTTCCGGCCTCTTTGGGTATTGCACGCACACAGTACACTTATAAAAATGCATGTAAAACACTCATACACATAAAATGAAAATAAATAATAAAAGACAAGGTGGAAAACAATAAAGGAAGATACTCCACAATGACCTGTAGCCCATATACACAGACATACAGACACATAGACAATTGGACACATGCACCCACATGTACATGCATAGGCACACAAGCATGCATTCACAAATATCCTACATACATATACACATGCAAAAATATCTAATGAATAGAAAATAACACATATTCCTTCATTTTTAAGGACTCTATTTTTGATAATGTTTTTAACTTTACAGTCTATTATTAATAATGGTAGATCACCATTTTTATATATATTATATATCTTTCCTTGTCTCTTTCAACCACTTTGGGTCATTTTCAATAATGTGGCCCTCCAGCACAGAGGTGGGCTTCTCCCATAATCCACCCCAGAAATGACAGAAAAGGCCATTCTACTCACATTTATTACAGTCCCTCACATATCTCTGACCATAATTTATTCCTAAATTTCTTACGATTTTTAAGAGAAATGCTATTGATCCAAGAATTCCATATGCTAAATTTTGATTATATTCAGACCTCTCCCTCCATCTCCATCCTCATCCTACCACCTCCACCCCTTTGTTTCTTCTTTTGCAAATGAAAAACCCCATCCATCTTACATAACACCTCTGAGCTGGGTGTGGGAGAAATTGTTTCTTATTAGAGTGTCAGTGATCTATAATTCTTACACAGATGTATGCTAAATGAAATAAGGGCCCACTCTCTTTCCTTTGTATGTGGTTTGGGGTCAGAATACAAACAGGGATATTCACTCTTAATTTCTGTTTCTCTTACACCCTGCTTAGGAATGTCAAGTTGGGATTTCTCTTTTTCTCTCATTTAGTTGTTCGAAGCCACTGTATGCAGGTTACACTTTGGCTGTTTCTGGTCCTCACTCAGCACAATGACCCTACTGTGGATCAAGGCATTCTCCAACAGGTTGATTTCTCTCAGGGTTTCACTGTGGGTAAAAGAAGAAGCTGATCCCCACAGCAGGCAGCATTAAGCTCACAGGCCTCCAATCTAAGATTCTCTGAGTGGCAGTTGGGAGGTTTCACAGCTTCACCCGATAGCTTTACACAAGCGTCCTCCAGTTTATTTTCTGAAATGTGTAGCCTTCTCAGATTCCTACTGTTGTTGAGGACTGCAGCCAGGTCTTGATAGGGAGTGGGTAATGGTCATAGTCAGCAAACCACAGGTGCCACTGGGGAGTATGGGTGGGCAGTGCAGCTAGGCTCCGCCCCACTGCTGCACGTGGACAGCTATGTCAGTGCAGCTTTGCAGGTGCAGATGGGCAGCCATGCCGGCGTGGCTCTGCCCCATTGGTATATGTGGGAGGCCAGGCCACTGGCCCTGCTGGTGTGCGTGGCTTCGCCATCTCGGCTCAACAGTTATTCTCCCTCTTACTTGCCAAGTCCTGAGTTCAGAATTTTGAGATCAATCTCGATTCATGAAGACCCTTAATAAAATGAAGAGGCTGGAGTCAGGTTTCTAGACCCTTGTGCCGAGTCACGGCTGCCGCCACTGCTCTGGCTGAACCACCGTTCTGGCTCTCCACTTCCTTTCTTTCCTTCTTGCCATGTTCTGGGTTCTGAATTTTGAGATCAGTATAGAAGCTCTAATGGTCAGGTAAATATTCATCTTGTGTGGTAAGATCCCTCACATGGTCCATCAGACACATTTAGTCTCTTCAGAACTGGAGCACCCAGCCCTGAGGCCAGCTGCCTGGGCATTCCTCATTCAGCTGCCATCTTTCTCGAGTGGTCGTAGTGATAGCCCAACAAGACTAAACTGGAGCATGGGAGTCCTAAATTTCTCATGCTTTTATATACTTTTTCTTTTCTGGTTTCTAGCGCATTCAATTTTCCGTATTCCAGATGTTTCTTCTGTTACTTTAGTTGATTGGCTGGTTATTTCTGTTTAATCACAGGGTCTTCTCTATAGCCCAGACTGACCTCACACTTTCTACCCTCCTGCCTCAGCCTTGTCTCCTGATTTCTGGGATTACAAGAAAGCACAACCAAACCTGGCCCACTTCTTTATTTAATATGTTACTAAAAATCAAGTGTGGTGGTATATGCCAGTAATCCCGACATTTGGGAGGCTGAGGCAGGAGGATTTAAGTATGAAGACCAACCTGGACTACACAGAAAAATCCTGTCTTGTTTTTCATTTGTTTTTGCTTTACTTTAGCTTTTGGAGACAGGGTCTCTCTATGTAGCCCTGGCTAGCTTGGAACTCAAGACATAGCCTTGGGTGACCTTGAGTTCACAAAAATTCACTTGCCTCTGCCTCCTGAAAGCTGGGATTGAAGGCATGGGCTACCATACTTGGCCTTGAAACCCCTGTCTATAAAAAAAAAAAAAAGTCTATACTGTTATAAACAAATTAAAAGTAAAGCTTGCTTTAAAAGTGTCCCCTCAAACAATACAGAGGCTTTAGAATGCTTTTGTGCTAATCTGCCTATTCTCACCCTTCATATTCTTACTGTGTGGTATGTTGGTTTCTTGTCTTTCTCTCAAGGGCTAATACCTATTTAAATCCTGTTCAGAATAGTTTTCCTGTATCCACTCCTTCCTCATGGGTTCAGTTTCCCTCTAATTCAACTTTGCCTTGGAAGAGTTTTTTCTATGAGGATGTGTTTCAAAAAGTCTTTATTTATAGCTCTTGAGTGATAGTTGAGTGGGTATTTAATTCTAGGTTCAATGCTGTTTCTCTTCAAGATTAGCGGATACTAGACTTCAGTGTCTAGGGCTTGTACTGCTGCTCTTCACGAGTCTATAATCAGTCTCTGGCTTTTCCTGTACAGGGAATCTCTGCTATAAGACGGCTTTGAGGCTTCCTTGTTTTTAGTGTTCCACAGTTGCTCTGTGAAGCATTCTGGTGTGGCTTGTCTTTCTTTAGCTGGTTCAGGCTCTGCGTTTCTTCAAGTCTGGAGAATTCTCTGGGAATCTAGCCTCTCCACTCTTCATTCCATTCCAGGATTCCTGTGAGACTGAAGCTGGACTCTCCTGTTTTGTGTCTGTCTCTGGGCTGCTTTTTATATGCACTCTCTCAGCTTGTTCTCGCTCCCAGACCCGGATTCCCACTTTGCTCACTGCCCGGCTGGCTGTGTCTATCTGCTGGCTAGCATATACCAGAAATGTGGTCCATGGACCAGCAATATCTGCACCATCTGAGGAACTCACAAATTTATGGGCTCCACCCAAAGCCCGTCAGATCAGCATGCAATGGCAGGTGGACCCAAGAGGCTGTTTTAGCAGACTGTGTGATGCTGATGCACACTGAAGTTTGAGAAGCATTGCTTCAGCCCAGTCACTCACTTTTGTCTCTGAACATTCAACTTAATTCTTTTTCGGATCTGAATCCCCTCCCCCATTTGTTTCATACTGACATGTTCTTTCAACAAAGTCTTTATATATTTTTTTCTACTAAATCTATATAATCATCTTAAATGTACTTATTTCACACATTCAAATTGCTACACTTGGCGCCCGAATGTTCCACTTGCTGCTATTTGCTGACTCCCTCTTCTTTTGATGACTCGTTTTTAAAAATTCTGAGCGTATAATTATTAAGGGTTTTAGCTCAAACTCCAGGTTTGCCCGGGTCTGGGGTCATATCTCTAACCCTACCCAGGGGCTAGCAAATATTTTTTATTGAAATGAACAAAATAGTAAGTATTTTCAGTTTTTTAGGCCATGAAGCCTTTACAATACCAACTCAGTGCTGCCATTATAACACAAGAGCATCTGTAGACAGTGTGCTAACATGAGTGTGCTTATGTTCCAATAAAACTTTATTTGTAACACACACACACATACACACACACTCACACACACACACAGACCTTTACTTATAGCAAGGCCTAATGGAACAAACCTAAAATCCCAGCTACTAGGGAAGTTGAGGCAGGAGGATTGCAAGTTCAAGACCAGCCTGGACAACTTAGTGCGGCTTGTCTCAAAATAAAATGTAAAAAAATAGTTGGGGATATAGCTCAGTGGTGGAGTGCATGCCTTTACATGCATGAGACCCTGGATCCAATCCCCAGTACTGCAAAAACAAACTAAAGAAAGAATAAAAACCAGATGGGTCCAGCAGGTATAATCTGCCAACCTGGGCCTTTACCCTTGCGTGGCGTTAGACCTGCGGCCTCCAGTCTCCTTCTACTGCCCCTTCCAGCTCCTTCTATGTAACAGAAATGATACTGGTATCACTTAAGAGAACTCTACCTGGGGGTTCTAATGTGTGCATGTGTGGTGGAACCAAGAACAGTAGGTTTGCCAGAACCCCTGGTGATTCCAGTGGGCTGAGGTCTGGGTTGCCCCCCAACCCCCAAAAGAGAACACTGAGAAATGAACTTTGTCCGCCAGCCTAGCCGGTGACATCTGTACAGCTGTACTGCTAGGCCCTGTTTCAGTTCCTACATGAACTCTGCGTTGACTATTACAAATCCTTAAAATGTGAACCACGCAGGACCTCTTGAGCTGTTAGTATGCATCAGGAAGGCAGGAGATGGGTGACTCAACTGGCACCAGCTGCTCTTCCAGGGATAGTCTTTGCAGAGCTGGATCTGAGAAGGCCTTCTCCCCGGAAGCCGCACCTATGCTGTACTAAACTTCCTTTCAAAAGAAGGCCAGGTCACAGCGCATACTTAAAAGAAATGGAATCCCCGCCCCCAACCTAGAGATGATAGTTCAGATAAAGTCTATCCAAATCTTCTTGGTCAATGGATACCGAGACAACTAGGAAGTGAATGAGCTGCAAAGGTATTTAAGGTATCTGATGAACTTCTCAGTGACTTAAAGGGCTACTTGTGCTCTGCCAAACAGTATGTTATTGCACAACACTCAGCTCCCCCTCCATCAGTGCTCAGCAGGCCCTCACATTGTGTTTCTACAGCAGGATCTGCGAGTACCGATCCTAGGAGCTGACTGCATAGTAACTATTAATTCTCACAACAAGTGTATCAAGTAGGTAGTATGCCAAAGTGGAAACCGAGCCTCACTTAGGAAAATAACTTTCCTAAACTTCTTTGTATTATAGTTCAGAACTTGAACGCAAGCAGTCAATTCTAAATTAGTAGTTCTCAACTACGGCAGTACATTGGAATTATCTGGAGAAGTTAAACAATAACAACAGCAACAAGCTACTGCCCCTGTACTGCCACTACACCCCCAACCGAGTGACGCTTCAAGATCATTCTAGTGCAGTCAAGGTTAAAAGCCAGTGCTGTGGAGTGGCACTTGAATCCTCTGCCAGGGACTCTAAAAGGTCACTCCCCAGACTGCCAGCATCAGCATAAAGTTACCCGAGGACTTGTTTGAAATGCAAGTTCTCAGGCCCCACCGAGCCCTCCGGACTCAGATACTCTGCGGGTGTGGTTCTGCCATCTATGTGACCTCAACCTGCAGAGAGTTCTGAAGAAGAGTAAAGATAGAGAAGCCCTGCACAGCTGGCCTGGTGAGGCTGAGGTGTGAGAATAATGAGTTTGAGGACAGCCTGAGCTGCATAATGGGACACTGTCTCAAAAAAAAAAATTAAGGATATAATTTAGTAGTTTAGTGGTTGAGCACTTGCCTACCATGTCCAAGGTTTTGTGTTCCATCCCTGATACTGAAAAAATAGAAACCCACTATACTGTGTCCATGATGAATTACCTGGATTCCTTAAAAAACAACAATAACAACAACAACAAAACACTGCCACTTTTCTTATTAACTGGGAATTCTAGGAGCTGGGGATGAAGTTCAGTTAGCAGAGTATTGGCCTTGCATGCATGAGATCCTGGATTCAATCCCCAACACCACATAAATCAGGTATAGTGGTACACTATAATTCCAATTTATTAGTTATTTTTCTGCTGCTGTGGGAAAATACCATGACCAAGGCAACTTATAAAAGAATTATTTGGGGTTTGCGGTTCTGGAGGGAGAGTCTGTCAAGGTGCGGGAGGCATGGCAGCGAGCAGCAGGTAGGGCAGCAGGTGCAAGAGCTGAGAGGGCACATCTCCAATCATAAACACCAATCAGACAGTGTGAACGGGAAGTGGGACAAAGCTATGAACTCTCAAAACCTGACTTCAGTAATGTGCTATCCTCGGTGCACGTGGCCCGTCTGCTACAGGTTTAGCAAGCCTAAAAATGTCTTCAGTCTATATCTCTTGATACTCCTGCCTCAGATTCCTGAGTATCGATAACAGCAGCTAAAAACTTTTCTTTCTTCTTTTTTTTTTTTAAAGACAGGATGGCCTTGAACTTGTGATCCTCCTGCCTCCACCTCCTAAGTGTTGGGCTTATAGGCATGTGCTGCCATGTCCTGGTTTTATGTGGTTCTGGGGATTGAACCTGGTTGATAGGCAAGCACTCTACCAACTGAGCTACATCCCCAGCCCCTAGAAATTCTCAATAACTTTGAACAAAGTGTTCTGTGATTTCGTGTTATCTTGGCCTTGGAAATTACCTGACTAGTCCTGTTCATGCATGTTTTTCTCCTTTATTCTCAACATCAACCCTAGGAACTAGACTTTAATATTATCAGCCACAATTTGCAAATAAGGAAAATGAGGTCCAAAGAAGCACAATGTTAATCTAAGGTCACCTAAGTAGGCAAGATGGTATTTGGGCTTCTGAATCCCTGAACACCAATGCCATTCCACTACAGTGGACCCTACACAAACTGTAGATACACCTGGGATTCATTTCAATTGGAGTATGTTGTAACTAGGCAAAAAAGAGCGAGGGGGATTGCTAACAGCCTGGCTAGTCACCAAAGCATTTGGGGTATACACACAGGCAAAAGCACTTGTAGCTGTATTTAAACAACTATAGGAGCAGGTGAGGGAAGTGGGGAGAAGGGCCTGGCCTGGGACCTGGCCCAGAGCAGTCCAAAAGCTGCTATTTATGGTGCTGTGACCTATTTCAGCCTGCTGGGTGGCCTGACATTGCTCAAGAAGGAGGCCTGAACAAGGACCACAGCAACTGGGCGCCTTCTTTCTGGGGCACTGTCGGAGTCCTGCTGGGCACAGACACAAGTTTTTGTCTTGAGCTAAAAGATGTTTTGAAAAGTAATGGATTTTCTCAGGCAGGGAAAAAAACAGGCACTTAAGGACCACCATCAAGAATATCCCCTAGTGGAGCACATGCATGGGTGAGAATGATCAACAAAGCTTCTGTTTATACAAGCAAAACTTCTTGCTAAGCACCTGGCATGCCCCATGTCAGCCATATTCTCACAGCAACTCCGGGGTGGGGAGTGGGGGTGCTAATGCTACTGTTGCTCTCATTTCTCAGAAATGGAGAGGGACGTTTAGGTGAAGTAAGTAATGATGGTCACAGGGCCAGAGAGCCAAAATTCAAACCCTGTACATAACAGCCCCCCTTTACCATGGTTGCCCCCCACCACCAAGGGGTCTTGTTAAAAAGCAGGCCTCAGCACTAGGAATGGTAGTACTTTCCTGTAATTTCAGTATTTGGGAAGCCGAGAAATGAGGTTTATAAGTTCAAGACCCGTCTGGGTTATCTAGTGAGATCCTGTCTCAAAAAAACTAAAACTGGGCGCTGGAGAGATAGCTCAGAGATTAAGAGCCCTGGTTGTTCTTGCAGAAGACCCTGGCTCAAATCCTAGGACACATGTGGTGGCTAACAACTGTCCATAGCTCCAGTTCCAGGGAATCAGACACTCTCGTATGTCCTCCAAAGGCAGTACATGACATAGGTGCACTTACATACATGCAGGTATAATATTCAATACACATAAAATAAAAATAAATTAATTTAAAAAATCAAACCTGCATAGCTTGGGGGGAAGGGTTTACGGGGCCCCACCCTTCCCCGAGGATGGACAGGTGGTTAATGACGAGGGGCAAACATTTCCTTCAGTGGTGTAGTGACTGGTAGAGTGTCCATATTCCTGCAAATACTCTCTCTCTCACACTCCTGTAAGCAATCCTAATGAAACTCATTGGGTCAGAAAAGAAAAAAAACAATAAACAAAACAAGCAAGCAAACAGACAGGAAAGTAGACGGGAGACGAGCTGGGAAGAGGAAGTCAGCCAGAGAGGGAAAGGGACAAGAGGGCAGTGGGGGGGGTGGTGTGTGTGAATATGACCAAAATATATGATGTATGTGCATGGTGTGTATCCCATGATGAAGCCCATTATAATGTATAATATACGTTGATAAAAATCATTTAAAACCTCAGAAGAGGTTACTTTTATTCAGGAGGCCTGAGGTAGTGCCCCAAGCCTTGTATTGATTGTAGCCAGCCCCCAGCTGAAGGCCCCACAGGCTGCAGAACACAAGTTGAGTAGCGAGGATATGACATCACAACACTGCTCCTCTTCTGCGATCTGCTCTCTCAGCGGCAGCCTGAATTAGTGTCGCTTTCCACTGATGCACAGCAAATGCCCTCCCCCCAATTCGGCAGCTTGTACCAGCGGCACAGGGGCTGATGTTAGGGCCGAGAAGAGCTCAGCTAGGAGGGTCTGGCTCAGGGTCTCCCATGAAGTTACAGTTATGATGTCAGCTAGGCCCCCAACACCGGCCCCACCAAATGGGCTAGAGGATCTACTTCCAAGATGACTCAGACATGGGGTTGGAGACCTGATTCTTATGCAGGTGACTCCAAAGGGCTGCTCAGGACATTCAGCTGGCTTCTCTCAGAAGGAATGATTCCAAAGAAGAGGAGGGAGAGGGAGCGCAGGATGGGGAGGGAAGGGGGGCAGAGGGAGAGGGGCAAGGCTGGTGTGTTTTTTGTAACGTAATCTTGAAAGACCACGCCTATTTCTGTGTATTCCAACAGTCACATACACCTACCACGGTACACTGTGGGAAAGGGCTCTGGAGAATTATGAATCCTAGTGGGTGCGGGCTCCGGAGATGGCTCAGCTTGCCAGGCAAGCACCTACATTCCAGCTCCAGAACCCGCAAAAACCAGAACCCCAGGGTACAGTGGCATGTACCTGTAACCCCAGCACTGAGGAGGCAGAGATAGGCAGATCCCTGGGGCTCATAGGCCAGCCCAGCCTACTTGGCAAGTCCCAGGTAAGTGAAAGACTGTCTTGAGAAACAAAGTAGATGGTGCCTGTAGAAGGACGCTCAAGCGTGACCTCTGACCACTACATGCATGCACACACATGTGCTAGTGCACTTGCACACACATGAACACATGTTCAACTGCTGTTAGGCTTGGCTATGAAACTTACTTTAGCTGAGGCCTTGAGACCCATGGTGTGAGTTTTGCTCACCCCACTGAAAGTTTTCAACCTCTGTCATGCAAAGCACATGCCCCCGGTGGCCTGTGAGACTGAAGGCCCCAAAACAAAACTGGATAGAACCCAGCACAGGGCTGCCAGAGCCCAGTACAGAGCAGCTGAGATCTGAGTGGTCTCCACCTGGGAGATGAAATTCACATGGTAAACCACCGGGTTTTGGATTTATTTAATGGTATTATTGTAATGATAGCTGATTCTCTCCTTTTCTGTTCCGCAGTGATGTTAGGGATGAAACCCAAGGCCTCAAGTACATACTAAGCATGTGCTGTATCACTGAGCTGTACCCCAGCATCCCTGGTCTATCTCTTGTGTGTGTGTGTGTGTGTGTGTGTGTGTGTGTGTGTGTGAGAGAGAGAGAGAGAGAGAGACTTGGAACTCATCAGTAGACTGTCTGGCCTGTGAGCCCATCTACCTGTTTCCACCTCCTTACTTCTGGGTGTCACCAGCCAGCACTTTTACATGAGTTCTGGGGATCAAACTTTGGTATTCATGCCTACAGGACAAGCACTGTGCTGACTGAGCTATCATCCCTGTACCCCCTCTTCATGAGATAAGGTTTCATGCATCCTAGGCTGGCTTCAAACTGGCTAGGTAGCTAAGGCTGACCTTCAACTTCTGATCCTCCTTGGAAGTGCTGGGAACACAGCTGTGTGCCAGCAGGGCTAGTTTTATGCAGCCCTGGAAATACATCCCAAGAGCTTCCTGTATTTTTTAAAAGATTGATTAGGATGTATTGTATGAAATGTACAGAAATTCAACAAACAATATACTGAAGAAAAAAAATTATCTTCTTTTTAATTGTATGTATGTGGGGGTAGGTGCACATGAGTGCAGGTTCCTGTGAAGACCTGAGGAGTCTGATCCCCTGGAGCTGGAGTTACAGGCAGTTATGAGCTGCCCAATATAGGTGCTGGGTACCAAACTCAGATCCCGTACAAGACCAGCACATGCTCTTAACCACTGAGCCATCTCTTCAGCTCCATCCTGTATGTTTTTTGACACAGGGTATTGCTACAAAAGCTAGGCTGGCCTTCACCTCATGGTAATCCCCCCACTAGTCCCCCAAACACTAGGATTACACATGTGTACCACCACACAAGGCTCGTTTCTTTACACTGTATCTTCTATTTGTTTATTTGTACTGATGATGGTCCATCACAATGCAAGCTCCACGAAAGCAGGGACTCTGTTACTCCCTGGAGCATGCCCAGTGTTTAGAACAAGGCTAGCTGTCTGCCAAGCGGTAGGTACTCAGTAAACACCAGTGAAGAATATTAGTGAACAAATGAATCTACCTACACAGTCCACTTGCATGACCACTCTGTTATACCACCTTCAACTGGCTGGAGAAATCAGACGCAAAGTAATTCACGGCAAAACAATAACAAATAACAAAACAAAAAATTACTGTCTTAAACAGGAATTCTAGGCAGCCTATAACTGGTCAGATACGTGTGACTCACACCAAGCTGTTTATACTGCCTCTGTGTCAGCCGCCATCTGCCCTCACCTGGACCTTGGGAAGTCGGCCAGATGCTGCAGCAGACCCTGCATGAGAACGGAAACGCTGCCTTATGTGACACAGGCTGACCTGGTGGGCTGCTATCCCCAGAGGAAAGACAAAGGGAGAGAGGGCTGAAGAGCCACACAAAGGGAGGAAATGTGCACCCTCCCTTCAACAGCTGCACCAAGGGACGTCCTCACCGGAAGGGAGGGAGAGGAAGCCCCACAAAGTCCCAAAGCAGAAGGGAAATACAGGAAGTGAAGCAATCCAGAGATGGCAAGAGCAAGGCTGGGGGTGTAGCTCAGTGGGCAGAGCACCTGCTTAGCGCGTATGAAGCTCGGGGGATTCAATTCCCAGCACCATATACACTGTGAGAGGAGGCTCAGGTGTGAGGTGGGGATGCCAGTAATCCCAGCCGGAAGCAGGAGGACCGAGAGTTCCATTTTTGTTTCTGCTGCTATAAAAAATGCCCCGACAAAACACCTGACGAAGGATTATTTGGCTTACAGTTCCAAGGTGCGGTCAACACTGGGGAAGTCACGGCAGGAACTCAAATGCTAGTCACATCACATCCAGTCAAGAGCAAAGAGAGAAGAAATGCAGCCTTGTTTTCTTGTTTGCTCGCTTGCTTACTGCTTAACAGGCTTTCTTTCCTCTTCCACGGTTCAGGGCCGAGCTCATGAAATGACGCCACTCACATTCAGGCTGGGTCTTCCCTGCAATTAGCAATCAAGACAACCCCCACACCAGACATGCCCACAGAACAACCTAATCCAAATGAATTCTTCATTAAGAATCTCTTCCCAGGTGATCTATGTGGTATCAGGTGGACAGCACATCCAGCATGCACGAAGCCCGGGGTTCCATTCCCAGCACCACATAAACTAAGCATGGTGGTGAATGCCTGTGATCCCAACAATCAAGAGCAGAGGTAGGAGGATCAAGAGGTTAAGACCAGTGAGTTCCAGGCCAGCCTGAGCTACACAGCAAGACCTTGCCTCAACCACCAACAATAACCAGTCTTTAGGATAGATCTGCGTGCTGATATGGAAAGGCACCTCTGTCCTAAACAGAGAGCAAGTTGCAAAACGGCTAGTGCATGTAAACATATACTTATGAGAAGAAATATATCTTTAAAAAGTGTTAAATGTATTACTGTGTATGTAGGATGGGGAAGGGGTGCATGTATATAGCATAGTGCACATGTGGTCAGAGGGCAACTTCCGGGTGTCAGTTCTCTACTGTGAATATCTGGGATTGAACTTGGATCACTAGGCTTGCACATCTATCACTTTTCTCACTGAGCCATCCTGCTGGTCCATAAAAAGAAATACATCACTTATTCATAAACAGAATATTAAAATTATACATGAAAGTTCACATACATAATGGAAAGGACACACAGCTAGCCCTGAGAAAATTTACAGTAGTTCAGGAGAGAAGAGGTTCACAATTTGCTCTGCTTATTCTACATGTCCATGTCTGTGTGTGTACATGTGTGCAGGTGTGTGTAAAGGCCAGAAGTCGACACTGGGTATCTTTCTCCATCGCTCTCCACCTTGTTTATTGAGATGGGGGTTCTCAATGAACATAGAGCTCACTATCTGGCCAGGCTGTCTGGCCAGCAAACTTCAGAGATCTTCTTATCCCTGCCTCCGCAGCACTGGGATCACAGGTATATGTATGCAACTGTGCTGAGCCCACCTTTTCATGCGGGTGCCTAGAATTCAAACTCAGGTCCGCATGCATGCATGGCAGCACTTTATCTACTGAGCCCTTCCCTTTCTCACCCAAAATCAAAACCTCAAGTTGCCTCCTCACCTCCATACAGTGCCACACCACACACACACACACACACACACACACACACACACACACACACACACACCCCTTCTCTAAATAAACAAATGTAATTAAAAACATCAAATACGTGATTTCAAAAAATATGTATGAAACAACCTCAAGAAAAGACAACAGTCAGTTTGGATCTGGTGGTGGGGAAATGTGTGGCAGCAAGATGCTCAGAGGTCGGCAAATGGCAAGTGAATTCCACTGAGAAATTCATCCTAGGAATTCAATTCCACCAGCCATCTGGGGCCAAGATTGCACTCCGAGTCACAAAGGGCACAGCCAGCCACAGAGAGGTAGCCGCACACCAACCAAAGGGGGCTGCTGGTAACCTGATTCCCAGCCCCTGTGTTTAACATTCCTTTTGCACAATTCCATGTCTGACTTTGGCCCAGAGGGTCTGTGCACCTGCTGGCAGATATCAAGAAAGAGTTGGAAGGAGAATCAGTCTTCCCTGATGGATGATCACATGAACCTAAGCCATTATCTGGGGTGTAGATTGCTGTAGGGGTCACAATCTCAACAACTCCCTTTAGTTCTCACACTGCAAGGCTTAGTGACGAGCTGATTTACAGGCACCATGGACAAAACGAATCCTTTTTACACTAGCACACACACACACACACACATATATACACACACGCATACACGCAAAGTAAAAGCTCTTTAAAAAATGAATCTCTTTCCCAGTGTGCTCTCTGGTGGGCTATGGGGAGCAGTTGTCAAGACAAGGAATTTCATGTAAGAGTAGTTTTCCCTGCCCACCAAGCTCATTTTTAAGTGTCTGTTTAAATCACAGGAGGGCTCATAAAATGGACCAAACTCCTTTGTTATTCATTCTAAGATCAGTCAAGGAATTCAGTCATTCATTTTTGGAATCCAGGGATCCCACTGTGTGAGGTATGGTGCTAGGGGCTGGGATCACAGGGAAATGAAGCCAAGGAACAAGCTCTCTAGTCAAACCAACTTTCTAGGGACGCAAGAGAAGCAGCCCTGTGAAGCAAGAGAAGCTTGGTGGGTGCGGGGGAGAGGACAGACAGCAATGCAAAGGCCCTTCGACAGAAGCCTGTGTTAAGTCACTGAGGAATATGAAGAGACCACTAACTTAAAAACCTGCTCTATTTAAGAAACTAAAATCAACAACACAATAACAACTAATGCTGTCTATGTGCCCGCACTGGCCATGCCCCTTATGAGCTTTAGCCATCCCACTCCATCTTCACAGGCTTCAGTGACTGCTGGGACAGAGACGAGAGAAAGACCAAGAGCAAGAGTGAGAGCACAGGCCTTCCCTCACCAGCCACGACACTGTCCCTCCCTGGGGTAAACTAAGGCTTATGCTGCAGGAAATCGAGCCCGGGCTTTTATTTTGTGTGTGCACTTGGTGAAGTGTCTGGGTATATTCTCCTGAGAACTGTACTGTCGGAACTCTAGGTTCTGAGTGATGGAATCCTTCCTGAAGGAGGTTCCTGGGTTTAGCTGAACCCAGTGATGAAGCAAGGGCCTCACAGCCAGGCCCTCCTGTCTCTTGGTCCTGTTGGCCTCTACAGTCATCACCTCACAATGGTGACAGTCACTAATAGCTTGTTAGGTGGTAACCCCAATACAAGAGAGCTACCCTATCCCAGCAGCTCCAGAAAAGGCCCAGAATGGAGTCTTTACAGGTTTTTCAGTATCTGAGCTAGGCCAAGTATCTTACGAGCCCATCATTTCATTTATTTAAAAATTTTCCATTTTTCAAGGCCATATGAAACCAGACATCTTTCCTCCTTGAACTTAGCTGAGCTGCTGGTGTTGGTTCTGAAGGCAAGAGGCCAGCAATCGCCTTTGGTAGCAGTTATCAAATGAAAGTACTGGCTGATGAGCCTGAGTCTGCTGCCCAGCACAGTACCTGGAGGGAAAGCTGGCAGAGGAGGTTTGCTAATGCTTAGAGCACCAGGTATCCAGGCTGAGTTAGAAAAGCAAATGAGGAGAATAAATAAGCACCAGGGCTTAAGCAGACAATGAATATTCAGAGACTATCCTCATCGTTAAGGAAATTAACTGGTGTGAACGTTATGAGGCAGCAGGGTTTTCTCAATGGATTTCTCCCAATGATGTCTGGGATTCCACACGCAGGGGCATCCGTGATTCTCGGAATGTGATTTCTCACCAATCACCCAGAATGCAGTGCTGGGAGGACCAGGCTTCATTCACAAGAGTCACACAAATTAAAAACCAAGCTGAGGAGATGGCTCAGTAGGTAAAGTGCTTGCTATGCATGTATGGGGACCTGAGTCTGATCTCTGGCATCCAGTCAACAGGCGGGTGTGGTGGCACATGCACCTATGAGCCCATCACTAGGGAGGTGGCAGCAGGAGGATCCCAGGGCTTGCTGGCCAACCTGTCTGACCAAACCTGTGAGCTCCAGGCTCAGTGAAGAGACCTTGTCTCAGAAAAATAAGGTGGAGAACAACAGAGGAAGACACCTGACGTTGACCTCTAGTCTCTATATGTACACACACATATGCATGCACACATATAAACGTACACATATGCAACCACACACACAAAGAAAAAACAAACATATAATTTCACAAGGTGAAACAATTTAACTTCCCAACCCCTGGCATAGTGTTTTCAAGGAAGAAATGGGAGGATATCTGCTTCCACAGAAGTAATAAATACCAGGGACCTATTTACACGGTTAATTATAAAGTCACAGGTTCCAAGAACAGTGTACCACAAATAGCCTCCTGGATCGCATGACTCTTCTGTTAATGCCCTCAACTACAAAGTACTTTTAAGTGAGCTGTCTAGATAGTTAGATGAATGAAGACTAGGTTACTAGATTTTAAGACTTCAAGGCAAGAAGAGCAATAGTCTTAAAAAGCGAAGACCTGGACTGGGGAGATGGTTCAGTGGCTAAAGAACTTGCCCCACAAGCATGAGGATCTCAGTTCAAATCTCCAGAACATATATAAAAGCCAAGTGGGCATGGAAGCCTGCCTGCAGATCCACAAAATTCCCAGGACAAGCTGGCTGTCGAGGCTATCTGGAATAGGTAGGCTCCAGATTCAGTGAGAGACCCTGCCTCGGTGGAGAAATATCAAGAAGACACCTGAGTCAACCTCTGGCCTCCACATACCTATGCACTTGTGTATCTGTACCACATGTGAACAAACATATACACTTTCACACAAACATACACACACACACACAAGAAAGAATACATGTCACATATGAATAAAAATTAGGGACATTATATCGGGTAAACTCTGCCTCGCAGGACAAGATCACAGGAGTTCTCTTCCATGAGTGTGAGATTTTTCTCATCATTGTTTTGGAACACCTGACAACTGCGGACTTAAGGGAGGAAGGGCTTATTTGGGCTCGGGGTCTGAGAGTACAGTCCCTCATGCTGGGGGAGTCCTGGTGGCAGGAGCTTGGAGTAAGTGGTCACAGTGCATCCACAGTCAGGAAGCAGAAAGAGATGACTGCTTGCGTTCAGTGTGTTGTCCCTTTTTTACACAGTCCAGGACTCTAGCACCTGGGCTGGTGTGCCCATTCAGGGTGCGTCTTCCTTCCCTAATTAAACATTCTCCAACATACACCCAAGGGGGTCTCTCAGATGACTCCAAATTTCATCAAGTCTGCAGTGAAAATTCACCATTCCCCTGACGTTCTTGGAGTAGTGAAATCTACTGAGACAGAACAGGGTGGAGGTTGCAAGGGGCTGGGATGGGAGAAGAGTATGTGGAGTTAGTGTTTAATCAGACAGTGTCAGGCTAGAAAGACAGAAAGCCCTGGAGAGGGAGCTGGTGGTGATAAAAGTACCACACTGTCGATGTACTTAATGTTACAGAGCTGTACACTTAAAAATGAGAAAGATGGCGAATTTTATGTTACACATATTTTGCGGGGGAGGTGAACTATGAGAGACTATATAATTTTTCTTCCAGATTGTGACAGTTGACTTGGCTATCAACTTGACTGGATTATAACAGCCAGGTTAGTCACACACCCCTCTGGAAGCATCTGTGAGAGTGTTCCTTTAGACAAAGGGGTCACAAGAGCTCTGACAAGTGGATTCTTCCGTTGATGAATTCACACTTTGAATACCTACTGGGAGGTGGTGGAACTGTGGATTATGGGTCTACGTGAAGGAAGCAGGTCAGTGGATTACCTTTAAAGGGTCCTTCCAATCATTCCAGCTTTCTGGCTGCCATGAGATGAGCAGCTCTGCCTCTCCCTCCCACTGTCCTGCTGCTCTGTCTTGCTTCAGGCCCACAGCAAAGGAGACAGCCAACTGTGGGCTGACACCTCTGAAACCATGAGCCAAAATAAAGCTTTCCTCTTTTAAATTGGTTTTGTTGGGAATGGAAAGCTGATTATTACATACAGTATTTGAGAAAACACAAGTCAAGGATTTTGTTAATGTCAGACAAATAAAAACCTAAATAGAAATCTCCCCAGCAAGCCTGACAAGGGGGAGCTCTTGCGGGGAGCTTTGAGGGTTCGTTTCTTGAGTTCTGAGAAGTCCCACTCGCTGAATTGGGGAGAGGAGGTCTTCCACACGGGACACTCAGGGACACAGTCCCCTCATACTGCTGCACATCCACCAATATGGGGCTTCTAAGTGTGAGCTGGTTTGAAGAGAGTGCTTTTCTGCTTAAAAATAAAAACTTACAAAACATTATTTTCTGGCATCTGCTCTTATTCTTTCACAAAAAAGGAACTGAAAATAGACAAGTAAAATTATTGATTCTCATGTAATCAGTGCCAGGCTCATAAATGCAACACAATGATGACAAAGATGGAATTCGCAAAGCATATGAAAGCCAGGAATCTTTCCTCTCTGGACTTAGCTAAGCTGCTGGTGTTTGGTTCTGAAGGCAAGAGGCCTATCTGTATGATATGTCCAGCTACTGACAACCTAGGTCATCGGGATTATGTTGAAAACACAGAGCATAATAGGAGGTTTGTAAACTGTTTGGTCTTTAAACCCTGGAGGCACAGACTGCTCCTTTCATATGCAAGTCTATTATTTGACTTTCACTCTTGACCTCAGCTCATGTTTGCAGGAATGTGCTGTGCACAAAAGGAGCGGAATGTCTTGACAAAAACACCCTGGACAACAAGCCCCAATGGGCACATGACACATATTTGTTGATGGACTGTTTGTAACTCATTAGGATTAATCTTTTTAAAAGTTGTTTATTTATATTTTATGTGTATGAGTGCTTTGTCTGCATATATATAAGTGTACCTGTGCATGCAGTGCCGATGGCGATCAGAAGAGGGTGCTGGGTCTTCTGGAGCTGGAGTTATGGATGGTTGTTAGCGGCCATGTGGGTACTGGGAACTCTACTCACGTCCTGGCAAGAGCAGCCAGTGCTCTTAACCACTGAGCCATCTTTCCAGCCCCAGGATTCATCTTTTTTTAAAGGCAGAGTCTCATGTAACCCATGCTACCTTGAATTTACTATGTAGCTAAAATTGACCTTGAGCTCTTTTTATAAAAATTTTACTTTATTTATTTATATTGTCTGGGCATGAGTGTTTTGCCTGCATGTATGTAAGTGCACCCATGTCATGCAATGCCCTTGGAGGCCAGAAGAGGGCATCAGATCTCCTGGAACTGGAGCTAAGTACAGTTGTTAGCTGCCATGTGGGTGCTAAGAACCAAACACAGGTACTCTACAAAAGCAGCCAGTGCTCTTAATCACGGAGCCATCTCTCCAGCCCTGACCTTGAACTCTTTTGTTTGGAGGAGGGAAGGTAAGGTAGGAACTCAAGGCAGAAGCTTGACGAAGAAACTGTGCAGGAACATTGCTTTTTTTGGCTTGCTCAGCTAGCTTTCTTATACATCCCAGGCCTACCTACCCAAGGGTGACATCACCCACAGTGGGACTCGTGATTCTCCTGTCTTTACCCCCTGAATGCTGGGATCACAGACCTGCACCAACATACCTGGTCTATGCCGCGCTAGGGATGGAACTCAGGGTTTGGGGCATGCTTGGCAAGCATTCTTCCAACTGAGTCACACTCCCAGCCCCTAATCTACTTTTTCAAAAGTATTTTATTTATTATTTTCATTTTATGTGTATGAGCGTATTGCCTGCATGTGTGTAAGTGCACTCATGACATGCAATGCCCGTGGAGGTCAGAAGAGGGCATCAGAGTCCCTGGAACTGGAGATGCAAATGGTTGTTAGCTACCATGTGGGTGTTTGGATTTCAACCCTGGACTTCTGCAAAAGCAGACAATGCTCTTAATTGCTGAGCCATCTCTCCAGCCCTGCAATCTAATATTTTTAGTGTATTTTAGTGCACACACATACACATGCACACGTGTACAGGTATGTGCACTGGGAGAGAGCAGGGCACCGGGCATCCTCCTTTGTCACTCTCCTTTCTATCAGACTCCTTTTGAGGACGGATCTCTCACTGAACCTGGAACTCAAGGACTTTTTTTCTAGCCTGGCAGCCAGCAAGCCCTTGCAATACACCCACCTCCCCCCACTTGTTGTGCTGGGGTTCTAGGCATGAGTAAGACCACACCTGGCTTGTTAGGCGGGTGCTAGAGATTTGAACTCAGGTCCTCGTGCTTGTAAAGCAAGTATTCTTAACCACTGAAGCAATCTCACAAGCCCCCCGGCCCCGGCCCAAATCTAACTAGCCGGAACCACCAGTGTGCGCCTCAGTTTCTCCCTCCTCCGCCAGTGCCGAAGAGTGTGTCATACGGACATCTTACCGTCCATATAAAACCATCGAGATCTTCCTGTGTGGCAGTGTTGAGTCCAAACCAGAACCACTGATTCCTCCCCACAGAGCAGGCAGGAGGAGTGCTGCCCCTGGACCGGGGCTGAGCTAGGCTGCTTCCTAATCTCCAGTCAGAGAGCTTGCAGGCTATTTAGCACAGGGGCAGCAAGTCGTGCTCATACGCTTTCAGTAATATTTTTTAAAGGGATTTATTTTTATTTTATGAGCATGAATGTTTTCCTAAATGTATATATATGCACTGCATGGGTGCTTGGCACCTGTAGAGGCCAGAAGACCTCACTGGATTCCCTGGAAATAGAGTTACAGAAGATTATAAGCTTCCATATGGGTGCTAGGAACCAAATTTTAACCATGGAGTCATCTCTCCAGCCACTTTTTCTAAGTACATCTTTTAGAGGGGTTTCCTGACAATATGGGTCAGGAGCTTTTAAGGAGCTCACATTTGACCTACAAATTCTACTGTACAATTCCTCCGATACTAAATAGCCAAAAAAAAAAAGCAAGCATGGCTGCCCACAGACATGTGTCACAGTACCGACTGGAGTTATGGAAATTTCCAAGTTATCTCAAAAATCCCAAATGGGGAATGGTTTGAAAACAGAAATTACAAGTTGGGCGTGGTGATTCATGCCTTAAACTCAATACTCGGAAGACAAAAGCAGGTGATCTCTGTGAGATCAAGGCCAGCCTGGTATACATAATGGGTTCTAGGCCATCTGGAGCCACAGGGAGAACCTATCTTTAAAAAGACAAAAAAAAAAAAAAAAGAAAAAGAAAAAAGACAAGATATGAAAGAAAAGGCTACTTTCTACTTGTGAAATATTCTTGTCATTCCATATTTGAAGATTTATTTACATAAATAAAGTCATATACCAAAATGGTGATTACGTTTATGTTTCAGTGCTCATCATCAACGAGTCAAAAAGTGTATTTGCTCTATTTGATGTTCTTATTTTTTTCCCGAAACATAATGTACTCCTCTCTGTTTACATAAAATATCTCTCTGAGACAATGTCTCTCTACGTAGCCCAGGCTGATGTGGGATTTGAGAGTCTTCCACCTCTGCCTCTCAAGGCTGTGATTACCGTGACTTACTCATGAGCATACCATCATCCCAGGTTTGCACTATTACTTTTAGGCAATACAGGCCTGTCAACCCAACTTGAAAAGGTTGGAAGGTATTTGTGTGTGTGTGTGTGTGTGTGTGTGTGTGTAGTGCATGTGCATGTGAATGTACATGTGTATGTTGTATATAGATATGATTAGTGCATGCATGTACGTGTGCATGGTGAATGTGTGTGTGTAGTGCATGTGCATGTACATGTATATGTTGTGGACATGATTAGTGCTTGCATATATGTGTGCATGGTGAACGTGTGTGTGTGTGTGCAGGCCGGAAGTTGACACAGCCATCTCCTCAACAGTTCCCTGTCTTTCTTGTTTCTTTATTAATTTTTATTTTTGTTTTTTGAGACAGGGTCTCATTGTAGCCTCAATTAGCCTGGAACTCACTACTGAAACCAGGCTAGCCTTGATCTCACAGAAATCCACCTGCCTCTGGCTCCTGAGTGCTGTGATTAAAGGCATGTACCGGCAAGCACAGCCATCTCTAGTTTTTGAGACAGGGTCTCTCACTGAAACTGAATCTAATCGATTATGCTAGGCTGGCTGGCCAGGGAGCTCAGGAATCCTCCTGTCTCTGCCTCTAGAAAGCCTGGAGTTACAGGCACATGCTGCCATGCCCAGCTTTTTACATGCATTCTGAGCACATGAACTCAAGACCTGATGCTTGCACAGCAGGCACTTTTACTGACTGAGCCATCTCCTGCTCTGGAAAATGTACCTTTAACAATAACTGCAAAATAAGTTTTGGTTAAAAAATATCCAAATCCCTGTTTTGGCCCAATGTTATAGAGAATTCTGTTTCTGAGGTCTGGATGTGAGCAACAACATTATGTTTCAGATTCATCTGTTTTCCCCTAGAGCCCCCATAGCACACAAAGTCCCCATCAAGCCAACGTCACAATCACAAGGTGGTCCTTACCAGATAAGCTCTCCAGAAGGACTGGATACCGATCGCTGCTTCCTCTTCTGTCAGGAGCAGTGAGAGGGGGATAGGTGGGCGCGGGCTGAAAAGTAATAAAATGGTCGTAGGTCACTGAGAATCCAGCCTTCACCCTCGTGGTGCCTTTGACAACATGACAGTCTTTCTGATTAAGAGCTCCATCCATCACTGTTCTTTGAGAGCAAAAATGTCATTTTAGATGGAAAATTGTATGTTTGAGTTAGCATTTCTTCTAAGACCTAGGATTTAAAAAAAATCAATGACACCTGTGTGTGCGCGCACACACATGCGCGCACATGCATGCATGTGGTATATGCATGTGTGATCAGGTGTGTATGTCCATGTGTGCATGTGTGGAGGACATATCAGTGTCGGGGGTCTCCTCTCTCCATTTTATTTTTTGAAATACGGTCTTTCATTGTACTTGTAACTCATGGATTAAGCTGGGCTGGCTGACCAGTGGGCCCCAGGGCTTGTGCTGCATCTGCACTACCAGTATTGGGGGTTGTAGTGCATGCTGCCACACTTGGCTTTAACTTGAATGCTGGTGCTCTGAAATCCTCATGCTTGTGTAGCAAGTGCTTTACTAACTGAGCCGTTTACCTATCCTTGGTCAGTATAATCTTAAATCATGAATGACCTTATCCTCCTTTGAAAGACTCAGGTTGCATGTTGGTCCTGAAGGTGTAACATACATGTTATCAACACAAGATGACACAGACATAGGAGCTGGAAACACCAGCCTTTGTGAATGACATTGTAAATGACGTGCAATAAAAGGTTCTTTCTCCAACTTTATGTTGAAGGGAAATTAAATAGCTCACCAGTTTTCCAAGAGCAAAATCCCTGGCAAAGCTCTCTGTTTGTCTTCTGGATTTATGTGGATGAAGTCTAGGAGATTGTTCAATTCTGCTTTTACATCTTAAGAAGCACTAAAACACCCAAGTGCCGGGTCATCTGGCAATGTCTACTCTCATGGGATTTTGAGATTATGTTGGAATTTGAGGGGGAGTTTAGACAGGGTCTCAGTATGAAGCCCCAACAGGCCTGGAACTCACTATGTAGCCCAGAATAGTCTCGATTTCACAGAGATCTGCCAGCTTCTACCTCCCAAGAACTGGGATTAAAGAAGTGTTCTGCCCATGCCCAGTGGGATTATTTTTTAAATGATAGATAATCACATTTAAAAATCATGATCAGAATTAATGAGTTAACTTGGGGTAAAGGCGCTTGCCACCAAGTCTGCCAACCTGAATTTTGACTTCTGATTCCACATAGTGGAGAGCACTAATTCCCACAAGTTGTCCTTTTTATCTTCCCACACACACTGTCATGTGGCCCCCTCAAATAAATAAAAACTTATTAAAGGACAAAAACATAAAAACGGGAGGAGAGATGGCTCAGTGGTTAAGAGCACTGACTGCTCTTGCGGAGGACCCGTGTTCAATTCCCAGCACCCACAGGGCGGCTAACAACCGTCTGTATCTCCAGTTCCAGGGACTATGATGTCCTCTTCTGACCTCCTTAGGCATTGCATGACAAG
The DNA here is from genome assembly GCA_035773235.1 of Eospalax fontanierii. Taxonomy (NCBI): domain Eukaryota; kingdom Metazoa; phylum Chordata; class Mammalia; order Rodentia; family Spalacidae; genus Eospalax; species Eospalax fontanierii. Next base: position 44,382,022 of record CM069546.1, on the reverse strand, counting down.
GTGCACTTACACATATGTAGACAATACTCTTATACACATAAAATAAAATAAAAACAAAAATCATCACATGAAAATAAACAGGAATATGTCTGGAAAAGAAAAATCAGTGAGAGAGGGGACAAGAGAGGATATGAATTAAAGTCCCTTATATACATGAAAATATCCTAACAGAGCCCACTGTTGGTGCTGGGGATGTAGCTCAGTTGGTAGAATGCTTGTTGAGTAAGCCCTGGGTTCTATTCCCAGGAAAGAAAAAGAGAGAGAGAGAGAGAAGACCGTGATACAGTACATTTGGGTGAACAAATACTTTTATGTTGTTCCAGAACTGAATAAATCAAAGTCAGGAAGAACGGGGGATTAATGAGACCCTATCTAGGGGTCTGGTGTGGTAAGAGGTTCTGGTTTGTTGGCTGGACAGATCCCTTCCAAGAGAATGACATAGAGTCTTCTTTGCAGTGATAATTATCTCCCGCAATCAGGATTGGGCGGACCTTTCCATAATGTTCACTTTCCATATTTAGCCCCATCAGATGGGCTTTTGTTTGTTTGCTCTGTTTCTGTTTTCGCCTCTTCTTGCCTAATAGCTGTTTCTCTGGGCTGTGATGCTCTGCCCCTGGAGGGTCGTGCTTTCCACTTTCAATGTCCTGCCTACCCATTCTTCCATTGTCATGCTCAAATCACAATGGTATGCCAAGACCATATCATATCCCTGAAGTGACTGCCCTTCACTAGTTAAAAATCAATGGCTTTTAGAAACCTTGGTGTTTCTACGGAGACTTTCGTATGTTGACAGTGAACTTACACAGAAAAATGTGGTAACACAGCAACACCAACTGATATTTACCAAGGTTTTCTGGCCCCACTCTAGCCAGTCCTGTGGCTGCGCTCCAGTAAACCTGGCCTTTTCAGCTCTGTCAATGGGCTATAATCACTCCCACCTCAAGGCCTTTGCAAAGGTACCACCAAAACCCCCTGACCCCACCTATGATCACCTGGACAGCTGTACAGGTTGCACTCTGTTCAAGGGCGCCTAGCAGAAGGCACCTAGAATATATATTCTATGCTGTATTCTGCTCACTCAGGCCTGCTTCTTGGTGTGGGGCCACATCTGTCCTAAGATGGGGACACCTTTTCTTCATTTGCTCAACTGTGCCTGAGGGCTGATCAGGGCCTGATGCCTCTTTCTCCTGGCTCACTCTTAGACCTCTTCTGATGTCCACTAAAGAGTTATTTAAAACATCCTTTGTTAAGTTTGGGACCTAGTAGAACTCCTGGCAATTGTTCTTCCTCATCCTTGACCCAATTTGGAAACATAAGCCTGTGTGATTGTCTAATGAATGTCCGAATCTAAAGGATTGAAAGCTGTGAGGGCGCAGCCTGGTCTCATGTCTGCTCCTCCTGGTATCTTGGCATGCAGTACACTACAAGCATGCGGTAGGTACTCAATAATTTCTTTGGAGGTAGGCCTGAGTGTCAAGTCACTTTTGTGCCACTGTGATTAGATATCTTGCAGAAACAACTTAAGGGAAGGAAGGCTTATTTTGGTTCATGGTTTTGGAGGGCTTTCAGTTCTTCATGGTACAGAAGGCACAGTGATGTTCACGGCCATGTGAGCATAAGGCAGAGACTCTTGACATCGAGGATGTCAGGAAACAGAGAACTAGACTGGAACCATGGGTGGGTGTAACCTCCCAGGACCCACTCCTAGTCACCTGCTTCCACCAGCCAGGCCCCACCTCCTAAAGGTTCCAGAGCCTTCCAAACAGCGCCACAATCTAGGGATCCTGTATTCAGGATATGATCCTATGGAGACATTTCAGATTCAAACCCCAACAGCCTGACCTTATGCTAAATGCCTTGCACATGTGATTTCATTAAATGCTTACAACAGTAACAAGGGGCTGCTGCCACCCGTGTTTAGGGCTGGAAAGTTTGAGGGGCACAGAGGACAATGGGAACCATTCAAGTTCACAGACTGCTTGTTCCTAAGAATGCAAGCTGTGCAGGAGACAGTGACCAGGGGAGGGAAGAGGCAGCTCAAAAGGTCACTAACACAGAAGTCTAGTCTAGCAGCTATAGGGTGATGAATAGAAGACAACATGGTCATTTGCCTAGGAGTGAAAAAAAATTAAGGGAGGAGAGCCATAATCGCAGAAAACACTCCTTCGGTGGATCTTCCAGAGACAACTTTGCAGAATCTCCTGTCAGGACAACTAAACAAAGTGGAGTCTGTGGCTTGGCATCTAAAGGAGATCTGATGGCGCCTTTTCTACCCAGCAGTTTTCCTACTGTAGGTACGTTTCTCACTCCGGAGGTTGAGATCCATTGTCAAAGTAACAATTCCCTTTTGGGGCCCAGAGGCGGGAAAAACTGCAAAGCTGAGGACAGAGGGGCCAGGCCAGGCCAACAAAGGGCCAGTGATGAGACTCCGAGCCACTTTGCATCACAATGACAAGTGCCAAAGGCAAAAGGAGATGTCTAATAGGCCTGTTAAGGCCAGAATAGGAGGCCACTTTTAGTGATGTCCCTGGCTTTCACTGCTAAATAACATGGCGCTGTCTCATTCCCAAATAAGAGTAAGGGCCAGAGAGCCAGCATGTTTCTGGCTAAATGAAAAGGACCCACTATTCTTCACAGAGTAGTGCCTGGGAATTGCTGCTCCAGTAGGCCAACTTGAAGGGACAGATGCCAGACTAGGTCCTTACTCTTAGATCAGTGCAGCTGGCCTCAGGTCAGCCAAAAATAAAGAGCCTCATCACCAGGGAGCTAGGGACTGGAGAGATGAATGTGTCAATCACAGGAGAAGGCTGCTGAGCTTAGGCCCCTCAGGGCTAAAAGGACATTCCCAGAGCAGATGTTCTATCTGCAAGGCAGTGCTACACAGCACTCCTAAGAAGACTTGTTTATCTAGTTATTTTTGAGACTATGTAACTCTGGCTGGCCTAGAACATGCTATGTGGACTAGGCTGGCCTCAAACTCACATAGATCCAGCTGCCTCTGCTTCCCGAGTGCTGGGATTAAAAGTGTGTACCACCACATTTGGCTATGACTTGTTTTATTAGCAATGTTCATTCGTCATTTCAGCTTTTCCTGTCAACTGCAAAGTAAATGTATCTGAATCCTAAGAATCAATGTTGTAATCTTGAAAAGGAAAAACAGTTTTTCTGAGTATATGTATTGTGCAGTAATAAGAATACATGTATACTTCCCTTTCTTGGCCTCTAAGTTAAAGATTTGTGGGACATAAAGACGATATAGCATGCTTACAAAATATGCAGAAGGAACAGAGCTGGAGAGATGGCTCAGTAGTTAAGAGCCCACTTGCTGCACAATCATGAGGACCAGACCTCGGATCTCAGCAACCATATGACAAGCCAGCCATCCCACAAATGCCTGTAACTCCAGCTCTGAGAGACCTGACATTCTCTTCTGGCCACTGTGTGCATAGGAACAAAAGCCTCCATTGATTTCACCATTCATTTATAGGACAAAGTGGCACAGTACAAAATCACATTTACACTAAGTCAGGTAGAAAGGAGGAAAGCTTGTCTGGTATTGAAAATTGAATTTTGGACTCTTATCTTCTTTTCATTAGGTAAGAGAAGAGCTGGTTTCTTAGAACATGAAAATAGGAATGTTCCAGATATAAGTCCATTTCCAAAAGTGGCAAAGGTCTGGTGTCAATCATCATAAAGTCTTTTAATGGCCTAGGACTGGATGCCATCCACCTACTCCATCTGGCAGAAGACCTTGCCCTCTTCCGCAACTGGCTTACTCTTCTACACTCTTTATTGATGGACTCACATTGTGTGTGTGTGTGTGTGTGTGTGTGTGTGTGTGTAGCTATTGCTATGCACATTTGTGTGAGGGTACACAGGTGTGCAGGTGTGTGTAGAAGCCAGAGGTTGATGTTGGGTATCTTCCTTAGTTGCTCTCCACCTTACTTTTTGACACAGAGTCTGCCCCAGATCCATAGCTCACTGACATAGCCAGGCTGGCTGGTCAGCGAGCAAGGACTCACTGGTCTCTATTGCCACAGCACTAGAGTTATAGATGTATGTGACTGTGCCCAGTTTTTCACTTGGGTACTGGATAGAGATCCAAACCGAGGCCATCATGCTTCCACAGCAAGCACTTTACAGGCTGAGCCATCTCTCTAGTCCCCTCACATTCTTGACTAAGGAACCTCAGCTACTGGAAGACATTCAACAGACTTATCTGAAACGATGCTTCCAGACACATGGCTGACTACCCCTGAGGTCAGAATCTCCTAGGCTCCTTTAAGCTCTAGTCTTCTGCAAAGGGAGGAATATGGCTGAAGGCCCGGGCAGCACTGCTGTCTGCAGCCTCCGAGCACATTTAGAAATCACAGTGGGCTGTGAGCTTGCTTTCGCCCCCTTGCTGATCTCCACCCTGGGAGATCAACAAGCTGTGATTACCCCAGCATCAGCTGAGTCACTCCCCTGGTTACACAGCGCTGATCCCACTCAGCTAACCCCATCATAAAGGCTGTGTTCAGGCAACAGCTCTCAGAACATCCAGCAGCAGGGCCACTTGCTCCCCCTGTGGGTTGCAGAGACTGAACTTCCCTAAAGACCAAGGCTGCAGGGACTTGATTTTGTGTTATAAAATAAACTCTGATTGTGATGTTATTTAGCTCCTTTGTAACTAGTCATGAATTTTTTAATATGAATTAAGAAAACTTAAAGAGAGTGGTCTCCTGCTCAGTATCCCAAGGGTGAGTCCAAGTCAGAATGTTGTGCAGGGAGTTCAACCCCATCCCTTCCCATCCTTTGCAAACCACTTGGAAAATTTTTGGTGTTGCTGAGTAACAAACCCATGGCTTTAAACATGCTCAGCATTCTCTCTACCACTGAGCTACACTCCAGCTCAGATTGTCACTGGTTTTTAAGGCCTTGGACCTCTTTCCACCTTGGCAGTTTTGAGTCTTCTCAGAATAACATTTTTAACAACATAAATTCAATACAAAGGATTACAGTATTATGTTAAAATAAGACTTACCAAAGCACTAAAAGAAAAGCTGGTGATACCTGTGCTTCCTAATTGGGCAGTAAGTAACGAGCACTAACTGTAGGTCAATTAGCTACTGTGATTTGAAAGGAGTGGCAAATGTAAACGATATTTCTCCGTCTTGGCAACAGCTGTAATGTTACATGAAGGCATCAGTGGCTGTCACATAACAAAGTCACCAGTACCGTGGACACCACAAGAGCTGCTGCCCACACTCAGAGAAGACAGAAAACTGAGGAGAGATTAGAGAAACCCAGGAGCTGACAAACTCTGCATTCTAGAGTCCTGAATCATGAGCTGCTGAGCCTGGGGAAAGGAGGAATGGTAAGCTTCATCTCCACTGAAAGACTGAAGACTTCAGATTTAAAATTAAACAGACAGAGGCTAACAGTGATCTAAAAACCAGACTGAAGGATGGGGAGATGGCTCAGTGGGTAAAGTGCTTGCCATACAAGATCTGAGTTTGAATCCCCACGTAAAGCTGAGCACAGTGGCACATCTGTATAATCCCAGTGGTCCTAATGAAAGATTCGAGGCAGAGATGAGAGAATCCTTGGGAGCCTCCAGGCCAGTTAGCCTAGATTTGTGCAGCGGTAACAACAAGGGGGCCTGTGTCAAATGAGGTGAGAGGCAAGGACTAACTCCCACGGTTGTCCTCGGACCTCTATATGTGATGTGTACCATAGCACACATGCCCCCACTCACACGCACAAGCCCATATACATGCAGCATCACACACACACACACACACACACACACACACACACACACACACACACACCAAAGCAATAGAAGTTGATGGAATTTGACTACGAGTTATTAAAGATGTCTTTCCAGATGGAAGAGGAATTCAGTGTAACGCAGACTGTCACGTGACTTTTCCTAGTGACATAAGAAAAACCTAGTCACCTTAGACAGTGAGGGCACACACAGACCAAAGGCAGGATTTCATTCAAGCAGGGTTACTGGGGTTACTCACAGGAGTGTGGGTGACTCAAAGGCACCTATACGGTCAGGAAGTCCCACCCCCAGCACAGATGACTTCAGAGTCCCACTGTTTTGTCCTTCTAACATTGAGAGGAACCTCCACCTCCACAAGGGAACGTTAATAGGCCTGCCTCCTGAGGGTCTCCTGTGGATGGGTATCCCAGCTTATTCTATACATCAAGCCTGAGGAAACAGCTGTACTACAAGGCCTCCATGCAGACGTCACCTCCACAAACACGTGATTCATCCCAGCGTCCCTGGGTCGTGGAGCCCCTAATGTATAGGTAATTCAGAAGGCAGTGTGGCTGGCTGGAGGTCCAACTACTTCCAATGGCATCTGACGCAGGGGCACTCTGTGGGACGGAGTTCTCAGCGTGTCCGTGCTATCTCTAGAGTGTCAGAATTGAGAGGCTGGGCACTCAGCTGGTATCTGCAGAGAACTGGAGAACTACCGGCGTGAGCACCCTACATATCTGACATCAGAAATCTATGAGCACCCTACATATCTGACATCAGAAATCTTGTGTGTGGAGACACTGTTTAGTCTTTTAGTGGCTGCTCTGGTTTGTCTCCAAAGCTCCATGTGGTGAGGCTTGGTCTCCCAGGGTGATACTGTTGGGAGGTGGTAGAACCTTTAAGAGGTGGGGCCTTGTGGGAGGTCTTCAGGTCAGTGGAGGGAGGTGTCCTGAAAGCAGAATGTGAGACTCCAGAGCCTTTTTCTTTCTCTCTTTTGCTTCCTGGCCATGAGGGGTTGGTTCTTGCGTATTTTTGTTTTAAAATTTTAGTGTACAAGATGGGTTTCATCATGACATGCTTATACACATGTCACAATTTAACTCCTCCACCCACCATTGGGTCTCTTTTCTCCCCACACATCTTCCCTGTGCTAGTTAGCTTCAGCTGTCAACCTGACACCACCTAGGGTCTTTATTTACAGGAGTCTCAACTGAGGGATTTTCCATATCAGACTGGCCTGTGGCCATGATGGTAAGGGACTATCCTGGTTGATGTTTGATATGGAAGACCCAGCCCAACATGGGCAGCACCATTCCTAGGCTTGTGGGTCTAGGCTGGATAAGAAAGCTAGCAGAGAGCAAGCCAGGAAACAGTGTTCCTCCGTGGTTTCTGTTTCACTTCCTGCTTGAGCCTCTGCTCTGACTTCCCTCAATGATGGACTGTGAGTTGGAAATATAAGCCAAATAAATCCTTTCCTCCCCAAGTTGTTTCGGTTAGTGTTTATCAGAGCAAGTGAAAAGAAACTAGAACATGCTTTCATATTGTTTTAATTTGAATGTGAACTGTTTCCCACAGGCTCACACATTTGAACACTTGGTCTCCAACTAGTGGTGCTGTTTGGGAGTTCGGGCCCTTTAGAAGCTGGAACCTTGCTGGAGGAAGTGGGGGTGAGCCTTGAGGCTTTATATCCTGGCCCTGCTTCCTGTTCGTTGCTTTGCTCCCCGCATGTGGCCGCTACGGGCCAGTGAGCCTCCTGCCACCAGGCCTTCCCCACATGTGTCCTTGTCTTCCCCACCATGATGGACTGTATCTCTCTGGAACTGTAGCCAAACTCCTCCCTTAAGTTGCTTTTGCAGGGCATTTTATCAGAGAAACAAGGAAAGAAACTAAGACACATGGCACATGCATTCAAATCTAGATTCTGAATGTGAGCGCAATCGTGATATTTTTGTCTATCTATGAGGAGAGTGGCTTTGCTCTGCCACAGATGCCTGCCTTGACGTGCAGGTTAACTACAGACCCCAAAGCAACAAGACCAAATAGCCAGGGACTGGACCCTGATCTGTTCACCAAAGTAAGCCTTTTCTCTTTACAAACGGATTACCTTACTTATCAACACAGTGCACTCAAGTGTCTACACCTAATCCCTAGCCCCTGAGTTTATATGGTTCCTGTGTGGCACAAGAACCATTGCAGATGTCATGGGTCAACGTCATGACAGGGAGATGATCCTGGACTATTCCAGGCTCCATGATAGGATGACCTATGAGAGAGAGGAAGACAGAAGTACCAGGATACAAAAAGGGATGCAGGACAGAAGCAAGGGGTTGGCACTATGCAAGGAACAGGCCATGTGCCAAGGAACACAGGAAATCAAGACAAGAGTTCTTCCTACAGCCTCTGGAAGGTACCAGCTATGCCAGCACTCTGATTTTAGCCCAGTAAAGTCAATGTTGGGCCCGAACACTCCAGACCAGTAAGAAAAATGTGTGTGATTTTAAGCTACCATGTGTGTGCCAACTGTGCACATCACCTTGTAAATGGCAGAGCCAGCATGAGTGGCTTGCACAGACAGGCTCTCTGAACTTGTCTCCAATAGCCACTCAGAAGCAAGAGGAAAAAGGAAAGGAAGCAGTGCCATGTGCCCCTGAGAAAGGGCCACGAAGGTGTCAGGTCCCTAGTGACAGGGTGCCACTCAAGGATCTTTGCATCTCAACATGACCCAAATCCCAGAAACAGAGCCGCTTCCCACTTCCCTCGGAAAACGAGAGCAAACAAAAAAGAGTAAACATAGCTGACTGTCCTCCTGAGACTCTGGCCTTGATGATGACTGAGAGAATGCTCTTCTGTAAGAGAAAATAAGCTGAAAGGTATTTATTTCTATTAGGAGGGCACGGCAGCAGCATTTTTTGTCCAGCTGCCATTTAGTTATAATTCTTCGAAGCAAATGACTACAGTTTCTGGGCCACTCTGAAGACTTGGGTGTTCTCAGTCCCACCGTTAACCTTGATGCAGACTGTCCTATTGCTGGGACTTGTCCTCAAATGCCATGGGGACACTTTTGTTTTCACCTCAGTTTGTGGTCATAAGATACCTTTCATCATCAAAGTATGGTGGGGTTTCTTTTCCTTTTTATTTATTTACTTTTTTGTGCAAAGATAGAACTTAGCTGAAAAGACACTTTACCCAAAGCAACCTTTTCTTTTCTAAAACACAACTGTGGTTTCATTGAAGGTCTCAGTTTTAATGATGTCTTTCATGAGCCTTCTCCCCAGAGACGGGAGAGCAGAAGGGCAGCGGGACTCTTTTGTTCCTTGCACTCCTTTAGTTATTTCTTTCTTGCTAATGACTCTGATCAGATCCCAGGGCAATTCTATTTGGCTAAAATAAAGAAATCTAAACGTCTCCTGTTCTTAAGATGCTAGTAAATAATTTCACTGTCTCTGATTGGCTGGTTGAGTTAGAACTATATATTTCCAAAAGACGATGCTAGATTCACAAATTAAAGGTAAAGCCAGCAGAAGATATGACCACAAAAGGCAGGGAAGAAAACACACTCCTCATACTCTAGTCAGAACTCACAATAGACTGCATTATTGTTCCTAATTATTGCTTCTTTTCCCATAAGAAAACTAAGCATCCTTATCCTGTGGTGTGCTGTGGCAGGTATCACACCTACCCCTCTTGTAACACTGATGTTGAACCTGACCACATGACTGGCATTGGCCAATGAGATGTAAACAGCAGAAGTGTTTGCCACATGTGGCTCAGCCATCACTTTTCTTCCTCTGCTGTAAGGCCAGGGGAGGACCTAGATCCTAAAATGAAGATGGGGAACAGAGTCCAAGATGACATGCAGTATAAGAGGGTGAACAATAAACCTGTGGTGTAGGGCACTGAGATTTGGGACTGTTTGTTACTCTAGCAGAACATAGAGAAAGCTGACTAATACAGAGTATGACAGGGTATTTGGGGAAATACGTGAGAGAACATATCAGTCACGATGCTTTCATCTGTAAGCATCAGGAACAAAACTCAAGCTGGCTGCAGGGAAAAAAAAAAAAAAAGGATGGGAAAGGAGGTATTCATTGGCTCATTTGACTACAAAAGAATAGAGTTGGCTTTAGCCATGGCCAGATAATGAAGCATAATAAATAAATAAATAAATGTAAATAAGAGCTCAGATTCTTGCCGTTTCTCAGGCATGATATTATTAGGTGGTTGCCTTTCAGCAGCTGAAGAATTGTCATTCAGAGACCCAAGTCTAGGTCCCGGGATGTAGCTCAGTGGTCTTAGTGTACACAGAGCCCTAGGTCTGACTCCTAGCATTGCAAACACAAATGAACAAAAGCAAAGACCCAGGTCTGGTAGTGATGAGAAGGAACTCACTGCTGGTTGCCTCTTGAAAAGTCTTGCCATTACTTCAGAGTGAACCGGTTTAGGTAGGAAGTACTCTGGGGAAGGATGGGCTGTGCTGACTGGACAGCCTGTCCCCTCCCCAGCCAAGCACTGAGTGAGCTCACTAGGGCACATGGACTGAGACAAGAAAGGGGAACAGAGGGCATTCTCTAACTAGTAGCAGGGAAATAGTGCATATCTGGGAAAACCACAAACATCCACAACAGAAAGCAAGCAGAAGGAATAAAAAGAAATAGAATAAATACCCCTTACTTTGTAATATTTTTCTCTTTTTGATACAGGATCTCATGTAGCCCAGGCTGTCCTCAAACTCACTATGTAGCTAAAGATAACTGAATTTCTGATCCTTCTGCCTCCATTTCCCGAGTGCTGGGATGAAAGGCATGGGCCATTACAGCCAGTTTATGCAGTGCTGAGGATCGAACCCAGGGTTTATTCATGCTAGGTAAGCACTCTACTCACTGAACTACATCCTTAGGCCTGGTTTTCATTCTTAAAATAATTCTGTAGAAAATATAACAGTTTTTAGAAAATATAAACAGTTAAAACAAAAGTTTTAAAAAGAGGAAAAAAACTGAAGTCATCCATGCTGGAAAGAAGCACCATTTGAAAGACTCTTTAGGTCCAGAGTTATTTAATTCCCCATGATCCTTGACTTGAAACATTTTCATTCACTCCATACTTTATTTCATAAAGATGTGTATTTTATTCACGATCAATCCTAGTTATACTTTTATAAACTTAAAGAGTGTATTTTAAGGATTGTTAATGTCTTTGAGTATAAAAAAATGCAGTCACGGAGCTGAAGAGATGACTCAGCGGTTAAGAGCACTGACTGCTATTGCAAAGGACCCAGGTTCAGTTCTCAGCATCTACATGGCTGCCAACAACCATTTGCAACTCCAGTTCCAGGGGATCAGACACCCTCTTCTGGCCTCCGTGAGCATTGCACACACGTGCTGGCACTGCATACATGCAGGCAATACACTCATACACATAAAGTAAAAAATAATCTTAGTGCCAGCAAACGTGATCTACACAGGTGCTGCATATCACATGAAAGCAAATCTCATTTAGTCAGATCACCCACTTAAAATCCCTTAAATCACTCATACACATGGATGGCACCTCATGAAGCTCATTTTCTCCCACTCTGTCAGTTCTGACCATTTTAAGCACCAGGGAACAGGTGAGGCAGGACAGGTGTGAACTGTGCCCTTGCCCACTCTGACTGGAGCCAAGCTGTCCAGATTCAAGTCCTGCCTCTGCTGTTGACTGGCTGGGAACCTCGAGCATGTAGCTACATGTAGACAAACAGGCAGGCAAGAAGGAAGCTGTTTCCTCATGAGTTGCTCGTGTGGGCAGGACACACAAACTTGAGAACAGTTACGGAAAGAACTGAGTCATTTGTCCTGTTTCATGCTTCACCTCCAGAGCGGTATGACAAGCATTATTTACTCTTTCAAATGTCTTCGGGCTGGAGACATAGCTTGTTTGGTAAATGTTTGCCTCACATGTGTAGAGATCCAGGTTCTAACCCAGCACTTCTTAAAATCAGGCAGTGGTGGCTAATGCCCATAATCCCAACACACAGGAGGTAAAAGCAGGAGGATCAGAAGTTCTGGTCATTCTCAGCTACATAGTGAGCTTGTGGCCAGCCTGGGCTACATGAGACTCTGTCTCAAAACCAAACCAAAAAAAAAACAAGAAGAAAAAAATGTTCTTATGCATTTTTTTTCTCTCCTCACACCAACAGTAAAGTACTGAATTGGTATAAATTAACTATACATATATAGTTCAACTGCACACAATATTTGTCTGTCCATGATACACAGCCACGTCTTTGACTTCTAGAACATTCCTACACCTCCCACAACATCTTTGGGATTTGACTCTGTCCTTTTCCTCAATGATCTGGACCAGCCTTGTCAGCTTTTTTCATCATCATCCACACTGAAGATACTTTGGCCTAAGTCATGTGGTTCACTGAAGACTCCATGGCCTAGGCCACGTGGGTCCAATAACACTGTCTTCTCCATGTCAGTCACCCAATCGCACGATCACATTTTAGAATGTTCATTACTAAAGACTGTGTCATCTCAGTTCACAAATTCCTGTTCTGACCATAACCTTCTGCTATGGTTTGGGTGTGGTTTAAATGTGTTCCTAAAAGGTTCATATATCGGTGGTATTGGAGGTAGTGAGACTTTTGAGGTGGGGACTAGTGGGGACTAATTCTTAGGTTAGTTAGAGGTTATACCCTCCCAAGGGCTCTAGAGCCCCAGTCCTCTTTAGCTTTCTGTTTGGTACTATGATCTCGTCCTCCCACAATGTGGTGCTGGGGAGGCCCTCACCAGAGCTTTGACTATATTTTTCTCCAAATGATTCACTCATCTGGGGGCATTCTTGCCCCCACCCTAGTAATTTCTTTTTGAGTGCTGGGTTCAAACCCAGGTCCTCATGTGTAGTAGGTAAGTACTATGCCTAACCAAGCTACATCCTATCCTATTAAAATATAATTTTATACATAAATATTTCAGCATGGTTCTCTTTTAATATTGTGATTATGAAGTTATTATACTTTAAATAGAATAACAATAATTCATTATTTTATTAACTATTAAATGTCCCAACTTCCAATGGCTCCCTCCCCCCATTTTTTTGAAGCATGATCTCACTTTGTATCCCAGGCTGGCTGTGAACCTATGATCCTCCTGCCCTAGTCACTCTCTCCTTATTTTTACACATAGCTTTGTCTCACTATGCTTCAGTCTCCCGAGTGCTGGGATTATACTGTGTGTCACCATACCTAGTTAAAACTCATGTGTTCTGGATTCTAATATGGATCCCACCATCCTCGGGGTAGTGTGTCTGGGTTTGGTACATTTCCGACTATCAATATGAATATATAACATAGTATTTCTCATCTTAAAAACTGTTGATAGGCAGGAGAGATGGCTCAGTGGTAGAGTGCTTACTACTTTTTCAGCGAACCCAAGTTGGTTCCCAGCACCTATATCAGGTGGCTCACAACTATCTGTAACTCAAGCTTCAGAGGATCCAGTGCCTCTAGCTTCAGAGAGCTCCTGCACTCACATACACATTCTCACACAGAGACACACACATACACATAATTTAACATAACAAAAATATTTAAAAATAGGTTGTTACACAGACATATGGATGAATGGAATAGAAGAGATAGCTCCAAAATAATCCCACACAACTACACCCACCTAAACGGACTAAAAACATGCATTTGAGAAGAGCTTCTTCAGGGCTGGGGATACAGTTGAACTGGCAGTGTGCTGGCCTTACATGCATGAAGTACACTGATCTATATGTATGGGAAGGATATAATGGAGGCCATTACTTTAAGACAACAAAAACTTTAAAAGGGTCAGCAAGATGGCTCAGCAGGCAAAGGTGCTTGTGTCAGCAGTCTGATGATCTGAGTTTGATCCCCAGGACTCCTGGAGTGAAAGGACAGAACTGACTCCTAGAAGCTGTCCTCTGACCTGCACACACACACACACACACACACACACACACACACTGTGGCAAGTGTACACCACCCACACAGACACACGGATACGCACACACACACACATGCACATACAAAATAAAATTTTTTAATTAATTATTTTAATTAACATAGGTCAGAAGATAAAGTAATGTATGAGAAAAACCGTAAGGTATTTTTAGAAAAGGCTTTCACCAATAGTATCTAGGCTGCCCAGGGCCTAGTAGGAGATTTTTCCCAAGAGTAGTTTTGCCAGTTTTCAACTCTGACTGTACCAACCATCCGTTCTTGCTACCCGATTTCCAGGGCTGCAGAGGGTTGGTGACAATCACTTAAGTAGGCTGTTTATGTGTGCCACAGACCCAGGTCCGCCATCTGGCTGGCCCCGTTCATGCTTGGCTGATTTCTTAGAGCAGAGGCTGCAACCTTCGTCCCACCCTATCAGCCTCCACAACCTGCCTGGGACTCCCTCTCAGCAGATGCCTTTGGAACTTTCGAGAATACACCCATCCCTCAGCATGACAGTGCCGACCATGGTAGAAGCAAATCCTCTTGCTAGAAATAGTCTAACACTAAACTTACCTGTGGCACCCACTCATCCAAACCTTCTCATGTCCCAACTTTGCACTCCCACCACCCTAACTCAGTACCTTGTGGATGCAACCACAGCACTGGAACCAGCTCCAGCCATCTCCCACTCTCATGTAGCCTCTCCTCTGCCTCAGGAACCCTCAAGCCTAAACACCCTGTTCTTGTGACACCTTTGAATGCTCCCTCCTGTCACAAGATAATGAAAGCAAAACCCATCATATAGTCCTGTCTCCCTCCAGTCTATCCCAATTCCCTTTCTTGTGACCTTATGCCCTCTAAGAGCCAGCTGGGCAAGCACCATGTCCTGCCTTCTCCTGCCTTTGGGCTTTGGCCTGGATTCCTCTTTCTGATATTATCTTTGTGAGGCCACAGTAGCCTACAATGGCCCTAAATTCATTTACCATTATAGTGGTCCCTGACTAATAGTAGCTTGATTAACAATTTTTACTTTATGGTGATGTAAAAGTAAAATACAACCAATGAAAACCACACATCAAAGAAGGCTGGGGAGATGGCTCAGTGGGTATTCTAGCTTGCTTTCTGTGGCTGGGATAAAGCAACTTAGGGGAGGAAAAGGCTTACAACTTCCAGGTCACAAGTCATTGAGGGAAGTCAGAGTAGGAACGCAAGGCAGGAGCTTGAAGCAGAAATCATGGAGGAATGTTGCTTGCTGGCTCACTCCATGGTTTAGGCTCACCTAGCTTTCTAATATAGCACAGGACCGCCTGCCTAGGGATGGTACCATCCACAGTGGGATGAGCCCTCCTACATCATTTAACAATCAAGACTATGTCCCACAGGCCAATCTTCCCAGGTGACTCCAGGCTGCAACAAGTCAACAGTGAAAGCTAACTACAACAGTGGGAAAAGTGCTTGCAATGTAATTACAAGGACAGGAGTTCAGAACTCTAATACCATGTAAATGCTGGGTGGACGTGGCAGTCTGCCGTAATCTCAACACTTGGAAGCAGATATAGGGGATCCCTGGAGGAAGTTGGCTAGCTAGATTAGTCAAATCCACCAGCTCTCGGTTCAAGTGAGAGACCCTACCCCCATATATAAGGTGGAGAGACTAAGGAAGACATCTGACATCAAGCTCTGGCCCCACAAGTATATGCACACCCCATATATGTGAACATGCATATATGCAGGCACACACACCACACATGTGCATTCCAACACAGAAAGGAAGCTTAGAGAGGGATTTTTAAAACAGGCTTACAGTCTTTCTTTGATAGTCTTTCCTTCATAATTATTCTCCCTCTGAATCCGGACTTAGAAACTTGCTTTACATAGAATGCGATAGAAACAGAGGTGCTGATCTTCAAGCCCCAGCCAGAAAAGCCAGTGCTGCTCTTCCTCCTTTGCTGAAGGATGTCAATCTCCATGCCACAAGAACACTCAAGCCACCTTTCAAAGGAAAGGCTCACATGGGGATGAGCCAAGGTATCCACACAGCACTCAGACCTGTGCATGCACCATCTTGAAAACAGGACACTTAGTGCAGGCCAGTGTTCACAACAGTAGCCTCTGTGACACCATGACCTCAACCTGGAAGGAGGCTCTGAACCACATGGCTTTCAATGAGGAATTCATGAGCATAATAAAGAGTTAATGTTTCAAGTCACTAAGTTTGGGGACCATTTGTTACACAGTAATAGAGAAAACAGCTACCCAAGTTCATAAAATTAGTAAGTGGTGGCGATCTGAACACGAGCTGCATATTCCCAAAGCTCAGGTTCTTAATTCCGACCCAACACCACCTGAAGCACTGGCTTATATTTTGTTTCCTTAAAAGAAAAATCAGTATGAGGGGCTGAGGAGATGGTAGAGTGAGCAAGAGCTCTTACTCCGCAAGAACGAGGACCTGAGTTCAAATCCCCAGCACCTACATAAAAAGCTGGACATGGTTGTGCATACCAGCACTGGGAAGAGGGGCAGAGAGGCGGGTCCAGAGAGCTCGCTAGCCAGCCAGGCTAGTCAAAACAGCAAGCTTCCAGTTCAGGGTCAGACCCTGTCTCAAGGAAAGAAAGTAGAGAGCAATTGAGGAAGACACCCACAGTCCTGCTATGACCCCCATATACGCACACATGGACACCCACACATTTGTGTGCATGCATCACACACACAAGTGCATATACACACACATACATATACACACCTTTGGTAGTGTCTCTCTCATCATTTAGCTCCAATCTGTATCTTTAAGCTCAACTTGAAATGCCTGTCAATCATGTTCCTTCCCCCAGTGATCACTGTGTCTCTCCCAAACCCACCTCCCTTCACTGTCGGTTTCCCAGCCAACCAGGCTCTTAGTTTTAGCACCTATGCTTGTTGGGAAGATTAAAAGGGAGCATACTCATAGGAGCTTTAGCAGAACGGCAGTTCAATTACACCAGTTATCATCTCCTAGGAACACAGCATATTCTACCCTACAGATGAGAATTCAAATCTAGACTGTCCTTTAAAACACCCAGGAAGCCAGGTGTGATATGCGTGCCTACATTCCGAAGTACTTGGAGAGCTGAGGCAAAAGGATTAAAGTTTGAGGTCAGCCTGGGCTATAGGTAAGACCCTGTCTCAAAAACCCAAAACCACAATAAATAAACAAAATACAAAAGAAGCTTTTAAAAGACAAAAGCAATGCCCAAGTCATACTGAAAATTTGGATTTAACAGGTCCTAAGGGAAGTGAGGAAGCAATGTTTTCTTAAATTTCTGCAGATGATTTAAACAAAATGCATCCATGGAAGAAAACCTACTGGAGTATAGCAGAAGTTCTCAACTGAGAGCCATGTGCCTCACCTCCAGGATTTGTGTGTGCATGTGTGAGTGTGTGTATGTGTGTGTGTGTGTGTGTGTTTGGTTTTCTGAGACAGGGTCTCTCAGTAGCCCAGGTGACTTGCTATATAGACCAGGCTGGTCCCAATTCGCAGAGATCTGCCTGCCTCTGCCTCCCACATGCTGGGATTAAAGGTGTGGGCCACTATGCTCAGAAAAGTGCTTGTTTGGGGTTTTGTTTTGTTTTGTTTGTGCTGTTTTGAGACAACCTGGAACTCACTTATGTAGAACAGGCTGGCCTCCATCTCACAGAGATCCACCTGCCTCTGCCTTGGAGTGCTGGGATTAAAGGTGTGTGTCATTACACCCAGCCACCCGCCAGCTTTGAGACATTTGCCGGTCTTCAGACATTCTGGAAAGTTACAGTGAGAGGGGGTGTCCCTGATATCTAGTGGGGAGAGGGCATCCATACTGCCAACCCTAGAGCACACAACACAGCTCCCAGGTAGCCGAGGTTGCTAAAACACAGATCAGAAGTTGTTTTCCAGCTCCTGCCCCGGCGCACCTTAGGTCTCCTGATCCTGCTTCTCTGGCTTTCTACTCTAGGGTACCCTCGACATGAACACTACACCTAAGTTCTCAAAGCCAAGTCTGCACATGCCCCAGTTGGGTAGCTGTCCCAGCTGGGCTGGCTGGAGACAAACTGTGGAAGGGGCTCTGCTTCACAGCTTCCCTTTACAGCTTTGTTAACACCGAATTATAACACTCACTATACAAAGTACAGCTCCTTATAAACATGTCTCCCACCGCTAGGGCTGGAGCCATAGTTTATTCATTTCTGGTTTCTGCTCAGCACTAAACTCTGTGTTTTACAGTGGGTAGATATTTAATAGGTTTTTACTGCATTGAGTGAATTAGAGTAGTCATTAGTATTTTCATTTTTATCATGCTCCTAGGCTCTTTAAAGTTAATGGAAGCACAGAATACAAATACCAGGGAGAGCCAAGGTTCTGTGGCACTCTGGGATCCACTAAAGTGATCACTGCTGTAGCTCCTGAGCGTGTTTCTATGAGCTGTGGGGGGAGGTGCCACTTTAAGATTCGTGAGCAATAAGTGACTGAGATTTGAGAGGACTATAATATAGAGAAGCTCTCTCGTTTTTAAGATTCCTTTTCATTGGTAAGCATAAGTGGGAAAACGGTTCATTTCCAGAGCAAAGCAACAACTCATGGAACAGAAACCTCATCTCGGAAAAATATATGCTCTTCTCCATAAATTACAGACCTTCTGTTTCACAGTGAGTGAACTTAAGCAGAGATGCATGCATGCGTGCATGTGGTGCTGCGGATGGAGCACAGGGCCTTGAGCATGGGAGTATTCTACCTCTGAGCAACAGTCCCAGCCTCTGGGCTCAGCACAGGTTAAAAGTTAAATAAAGAAACCTGCTTCCCCCCTACCCCCCCCAAGACTGCACTCCTTTCAATGTGAAATCTCCAAAAAAGCTTTGTTTTGAGACTGGGCCTTATGTAGCCAAGGCTGCCCTCAAATTTGCTATATAACAGGATGACCTTGAAGTTCTGATTTATCTGTCTCTACCTTCTGAGTACAGGGACTACAAGCATGAAGCAGAAGGCTTGGTTTTGTAATTTCAGATTTTTTTTTAATTACCAGGGTTTGAGCTGGAGAGATGGCTCAGTGGTTAAGAGCATTGACTGCTCTTGCAGAGGACCGAAGTTTGATTCCCAGCACCCACATGGTGGCTAACAATCATCTGTAATTCCAGTTCCAGGGGACCCAACATCTTCTTCTGACCTGTGAGGGCACTGCATGAGACACAGGTACACTTACACACATGCAGGCAATACACTCATACACATGAAATAAAAATAATAAATAAAATATATTTAATTGCCAGGGTTCTTTCCACCTAAAATGGGAAAGTTGGTCAAGGGTCTGTTAAATTATATTATTCTTTAAATAATAATAAATGGGGGTGGGGAGATGGCAAGTGGTAAAGTGCTGGCTAAGCAAGCATGAAGACCTTGACTTCATGTTTCTAGCACCCACATCAGAGCCAGGCATGGCGGTTCACATCGGCAAGCCTAGCACAGACACAGAAGAGACAGACACAGGGGAAGCCCCAGAACTTTTTGGCCAGCCAATTGGGGGGCTCCAGGTTCAGTGAGACACTTTCCTAAAACATAAGGTGGAAAGCAATAAAGGAAGTCACCTGACACTGACCTCTGCCTCCATTGGCATGCACACACATGTACCCCGCCATGCACACATAGACAAATTAAAAAGTATTAAATACATAGGACTTGAGGGCTGGCAAGATGTATCAGTAGGTAAAAGTGCCTCTCATGAAGCCTGATGACCTGAGTTTGATCCTTGGGATCATGGTAGACAGATAAAACTTACCACTCTGAGGGGAGGAGATCTAGATTTGAATGATCAAAGAGAATTTTAACTTTGTTATGTAGTAATATTGAAAATGGAGAACTAACAAATGTAACTAAAAAATTAATAGAAACGCTTGGTCATAGTTCTCAAGACACAATGACCTTCAGAAAGAGAAGAGAGGCTATGGACAGAAGAATCACTTGAACTGGACTCTGAGACTGTCAGGGCTGCACAGTGAGACCTTGTCATCAAAACAGCAGAGGCTAGGCACTGCAGGTCAGTTGGTAAAATGCCTGTTATACATTCAAGCACTGAAGTTTAGTCCTCATTCTCAGAGAGAAATAGAAAAGAAACTAGATGACTAGCCAGACAGGTCACATCAGCAGTTCTGGAGCAACTGAGTGACCCTGCCTCAATGAACAAGATGGAGAGTGATCCAGTAAGACTCCCAACATCAGGTCTGGGCCTTCACATATGGGCCCACATACATACATATGCACATACAACAAACCCACATACACGTGAGGAAAAAAAAAACCTATTAGAAATTAATTATGCAAACTTACTGGTTCTTGAGCCATTCCTCCACAAATGGAATGGAGAAGAATTCTGTGAAGGGCTCCCCTATCCTCTTTGGATTCTGACTGGTCACACCACCACGTTTTGATTGACCAGAAAACAAAAAGCGAGAATTCAAGTCAGCTGTTGCTCTTCTATTGCAAATGAACACAATCAGATTCTCAAGGTCAATGAACATTCAAGATAGGGACAACTTACTTGTACAGCCACTCGGTCAGAAAATCACAGGCAATGAATTTGGTTCTTTTTCTCTAAAGAGAGAAGAGAGAATTAAATTATAGGCTCACTTTAACCACGTGTCTGAGAAACACAAAGGGAGAGAGGCTAATTGGTTAGACACAGATGAAATAAACATGGGTCCACTCTGAATTTTCTGTTTATCAATGAATAGGGTGTGAACAACGACATCAGGAAATCTGAAGGCATTTCTCCTCAACTATGGATATACAAAAGACAGTGCACTTAGTTGGCACTTACTACATGTTTCCCTGCTGTGTGCCCAGGAGGCTGATTTTATGGTTCACATTTCCTAGGACCTGATTGGAAAGAATTACTGGAGCTGTCTGGGGACGCTTTTATTATTTAGATCACAGTTCTCTTCCATGAGTTATGTGTGTTTAAGGAGAGGAAAAGTGGGATGCATTCTGGTAATCATGTCACCAGATAATTTTTGTCATGAGTAAACATCACAATGTACTTATATAAACTAAGCAGTTCCCATGACACTAGGTAAGTGATCTTACAGGACTGTCGTCATTCTGTATGGTTAGCTGTTGGGCCATTGACTAAGACATGGGACTCATGGCTATATCCTGGTTATTCCTTTCCCCAGTCTACTCAAACCCCTAGAACAGCAGGACTTCAGGTCTGGTTACCACCTTTAAAGGTAGAAAACAAAATTAAAAAGTAAAAATTTAAAGCACCCAAAGGTAGAAGCCAGATATGTAACTGTCACTGATCCAGCTAGCCAAGCACTTAAAATTCATCTTCCAAGCCCATCTTTATTAGCAAAATCCTGATTGCTTCTACAGGGATATCAATTCAGCCAAAGACTATTTCCTAGGCTCCTGGGTAGCAAATGATACATGATATAGTTCTGCCTTATAAGACAAAAGCGGTCACAGCCAAGGGATTTTTTTTAGTTTTGTGTGTGTGTGTGTGTGTGTGTGTGTGTGTGTACACGTGTACATGTGTACAGGTGCCCATGGAGACCAAAAGAAGGCACTGGGGCCCCTGGAGCTGGAGTTATAGGCAGTTGTCAGACATTCAGTTAACCACTGAGTCATCTCACCCAGAGTTTGGTTCCCAGCACTTACTTGAGGGGGTTCATAACTACCTGTAATTCCAGCTCCAAGGGATCTGATGCCCTCTTCTGGTCTCCATGGGTACTTCATGCATGCAGCATACACACAGAGACATACACACATGTACATAAATAAAAATGAATCTTTTTTAAAGTTGGAGAGATGGCTCAGCAGTTAAGACCATTTGCTGTTCTTCCAGAAGACCAGGGTTTGATTCCCAGCACCCACATGGCAGCTAACGACTGTCCATAATTCCAGTTTCAGGGGATCCAACACTCTCTATGGCCTCTGTGGGTATTGCATGCACATGGTGCACTCAACACATGCAGGTAATACACTCATACACACAAAATAAAAAAGACTCAGGAAGTAAGCAACCCTCACAAGTGTCGGGAAGCTCCTGAAACTTACAAGATTCACAAGGTCCCTCCCCAAGGTCAAGGCAATGACGGATGGGGAAAGGAGACTTGCACTAGCAGAACTCCCTGGAAGTGGTTCAGGTAGCTCTAGCAATGCAGCTCTTTCGAGTCATCGCTCATGCTGGGTGGCTTGGCATTCTCCTATAAACAACCTCAGAGAATGAACTTCCACTGAACTAGAATAGGTGTGGGGGGGATCCTTTCTTTGACTGGTGGTCATCAGTGCCCTATCTGGGATAAACAGACATTTGTCACATCTCCCCACGAAAAGTCAGAGAACCCTTTTCTACAAGCAGAGGCTAAGAATCAAGTCAGTCTAGAGGTACTGGCTGCCATGCGGCCTTCCCAAGAATGAAGGCCATACTAAGTATTCTGAAATTTCCTTTATGCCTCCAAATCATCTTTGCCCTTCCCTGCTCTGGGCTTTATGCTTCACATCAATCAGGATCCCTTACCCTACACCTGGGTTCAGCCAACAAGATGGATGAGCAGGAGGAGGTAGAGAAGGTGGGGATTATTGAACTGCACCCTTCCCTGAGATTCATATGCTAGTGTCCCAATTCCCAGAACCTCAGAACGTGACCTTATCTGGAAAGAGTACTGCTGCAGACAGAATCAGTTAACCCCAACCACTCCTGAAGGACAAAACAGCCTTATCAAGTGAAGACAAATCCGGGGCTCTAGTAACCAGTACTGTTAGGTAGACCACAGTGGCAGACTCCTGACCAGTGTACCAGACTGCTATAGAAGCCCAAATTCTCTGGACCTTTCTGGTATCTTAAACCATCTAGTTATTTCTTTTTATTGGTGGTGCTGGGGATGGAGTCCAGGGTTCAGGGCCTCGTGCATGCTAGGCACACACTCCACCACTGAGTTATAGATCCAACCCTATGGTTTCCTTTTTAATCTAGCCAAGTACTAGGTTTAGCATTGCTTACAAAAGAAAAAGTTTTAACAGTTATTCTTTGCTTCTCTAATCTCATATGTCCTCAGATGCCTCTTCAGGAAGTCTCCCAGAGCATTCTGGGCCTCTTCTACTTAGGGAAGGCACTCCCACACTTCCCCGACCAACCCCATCACAGCGTCTCAGAAGGTAACATAACCACTGACACATTTGTCTCTGTACCAGATTATAAACTCTGGAGAAGAGCACACACATTTTCTACCTGGGGATTAATCAAGTGTCTTATATGGAGCAGGTGGATGATGGATGAGGGTTAAGTAAATAAGTGAATGAATTCACTAAACAATTCCCAGATATCAAAGCAATGCAGGTACAAGGATTTGAACATTTCATAGTAGGAATAATTGTGGCAAATTTCACTTTTCCCACAATCTCTCTCTCTTCTCCCCCCCCCCCCCTTTCAGGCTGGCCTCGAACAAGCCGTGTAGCAGGATAACCTTCAACTTCTGATAACCCTGTCTCCGCATCTGAAGTACTGGGATTACAAGGTGTGTGTCACCATGCCTGGTTTCTGTGATGCTGAAGTTTGAACCCAGACTTCAAGCATACTAGCCAAGCACTCTACCAACGGAGTAACATCCTCAGTCCACCAAAATATTATCCCATGAAAAATTTTCCTTCTGTTTTCTTTTTTCTCCTTTACTCCCAAACAGCCAATTCGGTTTTATAACCCTACATAAAGTAGAAAAAAATTGCTTGAAATTGACGCTCACGAAAAAGGAAAGAGCTCCTTAAGGTTTTTTAAAGGAAGCTTTATCATGGCTGTCAGTAAATAAAATACAATGGTGCCTGAACTGCTCGAGATTATCTGCAGTCTTGTACCTCAATGCTGATAGCCTTTTATGAAGAAATTGAAACAGTGCCGACCAGGGGAATAAATGAAAAGTGCTAAATCCTGTAACGGTGTTTCTTTTTTTTTAAAAAAAAAATGTCTGTTGTTGCAAGAGAAGACTCCCTACGAAAAGCCATCTTTAACCAAAATAATAAAATACTTGTTACAACAATGCAAATATGTAACTAGTATAAATTGCAACCTAATAACTTAAACAACTGAGCAACTGTAAGATGACAGGGTCTCTCTCTTGCCCCACAAAAGATGCATTGTCCCTGTGGCATTCATCCTACTGTTTAGTGGTGAGGATTCTATGCAGGGAATGTAGCCTGGCTTACTCTATGAAACAGACTTTTAAAATAGCCAAACGGTCTGATGTATGAAGGTCATGCACACAGATTTAATCACTTCTGATGCAAAGGAATAAAATGGAAGCGATGATTTCCCTTCAGTTCTGGGCAGGCATAGACGTGCCCTGCATACCCAGACATGCAGAACAGTGGGGGATTGTTCAGCTGTTGTTTAGTTTTAAAATTATCTTCTGGGGAGCTGAAAAAGAGAAGGGGAAGCAAATGAAAAGTTGTAGTGAGTGAAGAGATAAGAGAGGAAGTAATAGAGAGAAAAATGAAAGCACAAGATTGGGAAAGCGTAGGCTCCCGGGGCTGAGGACAGATACAATGAATTCTTGACTGTTAAAAGGAACAAGGGTGCACTTTGATGCAAGCAGAAGCAACAGGGCAGCCTCAAAGCTAAAACGCTTTTTTAAAGAAAGGTTCTCTAGCCCAGGTTTGCCCTAACTAGCTATATGACTGAAGATGACCTTGAATTTCTGATCTTCCTGCCTCTACCTGAATAGAGCTAGGACCAGAGGCATGTGCCACCTTGCCTAGTGTATTCCGTGCTGGGGATGGAACCCAGGCAAGTACCCCACCAAATGAGTTATATCTCAAGTGTAAAAGCAAAACAAAAACCACCACTATAACCATTATTATTATTATTATCATCAGTGTGTGTATTTGTGTATGTGTGGGGGTGAGTAGGTGGTGCAGGCACGGGTGCATTTGGAGGTCAGAGCACAACCTTATAGAGCTGGTTCTCTCCTTCCACCTTTACTTGGGTTCCAGATATTGAACTCAGGTTATCAAGCTTGCACCACAAGCATTTTTATTCAGTGAGCCAAACCACACACACACACACACACACACACACTTTAAAAAAACAAAAACAAAAAAAAAACAGGCAAATCTAGAGTTGAAGGTGGGTGTGGTGGTGGGTGCCTGTAACCCTAGAATTTAGGAAGTGGAAGCAGGAATTCATGGTCATCCTTGGCCAGCCTGGGCTATAAGAGGCCCCGTCTTAAAAACCAACCAACCAATCAACCAACCAATCAACAAATGCATAGAGCTGAAAGGAAAAAGACTAACCATCAAGGAAAAAGGTTTGTTGTCTTGAGTCTAGAACTTACTTTGAAATGTGTCCCAAGAACCACAGTGGATGGCTAGAGGGATGGATGGCTACAGAGAAAGACTGGTTGGTGGATAGATATGTGCTGAAGCAAATAAAACAAAATGAGGAACTGTGACATATACGTGGTAGGTATATAGAGTTTCAAAAAATATAAAAAGATGGAAGGGGGATATTATTTTTTTAAAAAACACACAAATCTCAAAGAGAGAAAAGGCCTAAATTAACCTAGGATCAACCCAGACAGTAGTCTGTACCAGTTTTTATGTTGAATATACACATAGGAGATAGACTGGAGGGCTGAAAGCTGGGAAGAGAAGCTAGCATTTGAAACAACTGGATATGGATTAAATGAATTACACAATTCTATCCCCAAAGCCAGAAGCTCATAGCCAGGCATGGTGGCACACAACTGTAGTTCCAGCACTCAGGGAGCTGAGGCAGGAGGTAGAGAATGTGAAGCCAGCCTGAACTCCATGGTGATATTCTGCCTGAAAAAATGCCTATCCACAGAAAAATCGATAAATAAATTATGGCACATATACACAATGGAATTTTTTCAGCCATAAGGAAAAACAAAGTGTGTTGTTTGCAGGAAAATGAATTCAACTGGAGAGAATCATATTAAGCAAATTAAGTCAGCCTCATAAAGACAAATATCACATATTTTCCCTCATTTGTGGATCCTAAATTTTATATAGATACTTAAAATCATATATATATACATATACATATATATATATATATGATATGAAAGTAGAAAAGAAATTATCTAGGGAAACAAAGGGAACTAATGAGCAGGTGAGGACATAAAAGGAAAGGAGAGCAAGACAGGGAGCTGTGCTTCAAATACTTTTATGTGGTTAAACAGCAGTGGCCTTACGTAACCCAGTATAGTAAAATAAGAAGGGACAGGAACAGGGATTACTGAGGGTAGAAGGGTGCACGGGGGAAGGGAGCGCAGGGAGGTCCCGGCATTGCATCGGAACTGAATGCATACGGACAGTTTTCTTGACATTATTTCCTCAATACTGAATGTACATAGCCTTTACATTGCATTATATACTATAAATAATAACAAAAGAAAATACAAATGTTTAAAAAACTCATGGGCCCGCAAAATGGCTCAGCAGGTAAAGGCAATTGCTACACAAGCCTGATGACCCAGGTTTGAGCTCTAGAACACACAGTGAAAGAACTGACTCCCATACGATGTCCTGTGACTTACACATATACACTGCGGCACACACATGCCCCCACAACAACAGTAATAATAAGTAAAAATCGTAAAAGAATTTAAAGAGTCCAGACACATTCTTTTAAAGTCATACTGTCAGCAGGAAACAGTTGAACACCAGCCAGCAGCTTGAGTTCCCTTCCTCCTCAGGCAGTTCCACTCAGGGAAAGCTTCATCCCTGAGTACATTACAGAAAACTACAGGATAAGCCAGGGTAAAGCCAAAAGCTAGTGAGTTTATTATTTGGACAGTCATACAGGCAAAGGACAGAAGATGGTCCTAAGACATGGGAGCAGGCTTCTGGAGAGAGTCATGCTTAGCTATCTTTGTGAGGGTATATATATGATCCTGTGGCTTTGGAGTTCCATTCCTCAAAGGATGTAATTTATAGCAAGATTTAAAGACTAAACAAAGCTTAAAATGTAAGTGAAGATTAAAAGTTAAATAAAACTATACGAGCTTGTTTACTTATTTTTCTTATCTTAAATAATTTCTTTGTGCAAATGAAACTATAAGGTGGTTTTATGAGGTGCACTGTTTAGATTTAGGGGTGAGAGAAGGGACTGCTAACATAATTAAACTCAAGGCCAGAGACATTCTGGCCCTTAGTAAGCACAGTTTGTTTCATTGTTTTAAACATCCTTGTTTGAGATGCCTTTACGAAAACACACATGAACTCTGTAGGCAGTTAGGGCTTTATCAGTGTGCTCAAGTTTCAAGACTCAGTCGGCAGGAAAGGCAGACTAGATCCCAGGATGAGATATCTCTCCCTGCTTCTCATGTCCTCTTTATTTCTCCTGTCTTTCCTTCCTACCTCAGTACTGTGAGTTTCGTGGATTGCTATGTGCTGTGTGGCTGGCTATGGCATCGTTTAGGTAGAGACCCTTGGGTCTTGAAGGAATCTAAATGTTCATGTG
The DNA here is from genome assembly GCA_035773235.1 of Eospalax fontanierii. NCBI lineage: Eukaryota > Metazoa > Chordata > Mammalia > Rodentia > Spalacidae > Eospalax > Eospalax fontanierii. The sequence goes on along the minus strand of CM069546.1, from coordinate 44,354,835 downwards.
GCTTTCTATGTTAGTCCATTCAAATTCCTATAACAAGAATACTACAGACTGGGATCAGGTGCCTTATCAACAACAAATGACTATTTCTCCTGTTTCTCACAGTTCTGGAAACTGAGACATACAAGCTCAGTGTGCTGGCAGATGTGACATCTAGTCAAGACCCATTGGTCATAGATGACACCTTCTGTCTCCTCACATGGAGCAAGGAGCCAACAGGATCCCTCAGTCTTCTAATATAAGAGCCCTAAACCAGGGGCTGGAGAGATGGCTCAGTGGTTAACAGCACTGGTTGCTTCTGCAGAGGACCCAGGTTCGATTCCTAGCACCCACATGGCAACTAACAACCACCCATAACTTCAGTTCCAAGGGAATCCAATGCTCTCTTCTGACCTCCGTGAGCACTCCATTTTCTGGACGTACTTACACACATGCAGGCAATACACTCATACACAGAAAATAAAATTAAAAAGAGCCCTAAACGAATTCATGAGGCGCCACTCTCATGATCTAACCACCTCCCCCAAGGTCCTGCCTCCTAATATCATCACAGTGGTCATTAAGGAATGCAAATCTTCAAACCACATCTTGATTACCTGGATTTTGTTGTTGCTATTATCAGATTAAGCTAGATTTTGCTGGGATAAGGTCCAACCTCCAAATTACTTTAGTTTATATGATCAATGCTCTGTTTCTCACTTGTGTTACCTGATCATTTCCATTCACAAAGGTGCTCTATTGCATGAGATTAAAATCAGTCACCAAAATGCTTATTACAGTAAGCTTCTAACAGATGTTTTTTCCGCTATGTTAGAATGTCATTAGAGCAAAATATACTTCACATGTTCAAACAAGCCCCATTAATGATATGTGAAGGCTTCCAGTCCAGACACAGAATCATTTCTTTTTTATTTAAATGTTTATTTCTATCTTATGTGTATGAGTATTTTGCCTGCATCCAGGGGCACCCATGTCTTGCAATGCTCTTGGAGGCCAGAAGACGGTATGGGATCCTCTGGAACTGAAGTCACAGTTGGTTGCTAGCCACCATGTGGGTCCTGGGAATTGAACCCGGGTCCTCTGCAAAACAGACAGTGCTCTTAACCATTGAGCTCTCTCTCTCCAGCCCCACAAGATCACTTCTAAAAGTCCTCCTGAAAATAAGAAACAATACTAAAATAATCCCAGCACGTCTTTCCTGCTAGAGTCTGCTTTTGTCCTGTTTCTTATAACTGTTTTCAAACAAAGGCTAAGTCCCGGTATTTCTAATTTCCATTTTAAGTCAAGGCCAAGAAATGAAGTTTCTTCCTTTACTTACCACAGCCCAGTTGTTTTAAAGAAAATATTCAAATATTTGGATTTTAAATTATTTATTTATTTTTCTCCGTGTGTGTGTGTGTGTGTGTGTGTGCCTGCCATGATTCTCATAAAGTTAGAAAAACTTGTAGAATTGGTTCTCTCTTTCTACTTTGTAGGTGGAAGAGATTGAACTCAGGTCATAATGCCTAGTGGCAGGTGCCTTTACCTGCTAAGCCATCTTCCTAGCCCCTCAAATATCTGATTTTTAAAAGGAAATAAACTATAATAAATGATTATAACCTGGATAAAAAATTCAAAAAGAAAAAAAAGGTTTGTTTTACTAAATTATCTATAATAGCAAATGAGTGCCCTGGCATGATCAAAGGAGTGCTTCTTGATACCAATTATTGTTTACTATATTCTTCATGGTAATAAACGTGAGCAACCAAAAGTCCAAAGGGAAAATTCACATGGGAAAGATGGCTTGGGAGGTCAAGCAATCTATTGCCTCTGTCAGACTTCACATTCGATCCATATATATTGGTCTTTTTTGAGACAGGGTCTCCCTGTAGGCTCATCTGGCCACGAAGTTGCTGTGTAGACCAGGCTGGCCTTGATCGCACACAGATCCATCTGCTTCTGCCTCCCAAGTGCTAACTAAAGGTGTGTGTCACTACACCCAACTTAATCCACATTTAAAGCTAATAGGCATTGCTTTCTGGCAACAAGCATAAAACTTCTTTCCAAAATAAGTAAGGAGCACTGTTAACTCCATTGAGCAAACATTTACTGAAGAGTGACTGTGTGCCAGCCCTGGGTTAAACTGAAGAGATAGAGATGAGGAAGGTCTGGCTCTGCTGTGGTTAATTCAACATCCAGCAACTACCGGCCCCTGGACTAAACTAGGTAGGAGTCTCCAGGGGTGTGTGTAGTCCCTTTCTACTGCCAGAATCAGTCCCTGATCAGGCAGTCACATATCCCATTTCACCACCATCTAGACCTAAACCAACCAACCCCAGTTTGTTTTGGGATCCAGTGAACTATGAATGGTTATATGACCCATTTCAGAGCAGTAGAATGTTACAGATGTGTGAGGCCTACTGGGAAATTATTTCCTTTCCTTTTCTCAAAGAGTTTGTCTATTCTCTCTTCCTGGTTGATGTAGAAGGTGGATGCAAAGCCAGGCCTGTGGATATAATTCGTTTTGGATTCTAAGGAAAGCCAGCTTATCAGTAAGATCAGGCAGAGTCAGCAAGAGGCCTAGCAAAGAGGTAGAAAACTGAGCCTGAGTCAAAGCTATCCTGAGGCCCCTTTCTAGCACTGGACCATCTAGTTCCTACAGCCAATACATCCCTTTTACAACTGAAGCCAGTTATCTGCAAGTTACAACACAGTACATGGCAGTCCCACATTCCTTCCACTTCCTTCTCTTTTTAGAGATTCAATCTTACCCAAGTCTGAATTTCTGTGTCCTGGATAGGGTTCTTCCTTTGCTATAAGCACCTACTAAATTCCCTCAAGAATTTATTTCAAAGGGAGTAACTGACCAGAATTGGTTCATTCTGAGAATCAATCTCTCTCCCTCTCTCTCCTTGTACTTTTCCCTGCCCCTCTCCCTCTCCTGTGCCTTATGGGACCAAAGGTTGATGCCACAAATCGAGGCCCACTGGAGGGCAGAGCTAACCCAGAGGAAAAAGAATCAAGAGACTAAGACAACATTCCCGACCAAGTTACACCACTCTTGAATATATATCCAAAGGAATCTGAGGCAGCATACCAAATTCTGCATATCTGTGTTTGCTACAACACAAGGAGTAGAATCAGTCTAGATGCCCATCAATAGATGAATGGATAAAGAAAATATGGCTTATATACACAATGGAGTTGTACTCAGCCATAAAGAATTAGATTATGTCATCTGCAGGCAATCGGATGGAACTAGAGATCATGTTAAGCAAAGTCAGAACGAGAAAGACAAATCTGACGTGTTTTCTCTCCTATGTGGCATCTAGACTAAACACACATTTGATATGAATGCGGAAAGCAGAAGTGACATTATTTAGGAAGAGAATGTAGAACAGAGGGAGATGGGGTTGACAGGAGAGAGTAAGGGGGATGGAATATGGTTCAAGGATGTGACCCACTTCTATAAAACCATCCTAATGAAATCCAAAATGTTCTACAATGAGTATACAGTAGTAAGAGTTTTCTTTAAAGGTACCACCTAGGCAAGGCGTCACTGTGGACCAAACTACGATGGAAGATCTCTCCATGGGCTTCTTCTCAAATTGAAAAAGAAATTCTTTTTCTACCCAAGCCATTTTCAGTGGAGTTTTCTGTCACTTCCTAGAAAAGCCCTCAAAGCTATAACTCAGGATATATGGGAGTTTTTCTTAGCTTTGCATAGGCAACACTCTCCAGCTGATACACAGTTATGTAAGTTTGAACTACTGGTTTTTACTGTTGAGAATGTAAACATAAAACTTTACTAAAATCGATTAGAATAAAAATCACTGCCGAGTTCCCAAAATATTTTCAGAGATGCATTGATCAGAAGGAATTTCCAAGTGAAGTTTTACAAGGCAGCCACTAAGCCAGCTCCACTTAATGCAGCGGTTCAATTAAGTTCTAATTAAGTTCTGATTTCTCGTGTTCCAATTAAGCTAATCCAAAGACATGGCTAGAAGTCAAGGGACCACTTAAGAACATCAACTCAACTGTCATGTTTAATCTCTATACTGGTATTTACATGTCTCCTGCTTAATCTCTTCCAGAGGAATGCAAGCCAGTTCACAGCAGGACAGGGATGCGATCATAGCCTTTTAACCCACCTTTGGGATAAGAGGAAATACTCTAAGTCTGCTTTAACAATGGCCCAGATGATTTAGTGCCTTCAAACTACTTTACTTCCTAACTCTGGCCAGGGAAGACAGCTCTAACTAGATGAGAGACCAGGAAGGACAAGATGAATGCAGATTCAGTGAGGAGGAGGCAAACTCTAGTCCCACAAAAAGCCCTTTCAGGATCAAAACTATTTGCAAACCTGGCTGCACATTCATGCCTCCAGTAGAGGGTCTGGAACATTTGTTTCAAGGTCTACTCTTTTCAGGCATCAAGACGTAAATAAAAGAAAGCTTTGGCAGAGCCTCCCCTGATGTACCTGTGTTGATCCATCTCAATAGGCCTGCCCCGAACTGACTTTATTCTTTCTCTCAACCTGGACCCAGCTCTCCCCACTCTGGCCTTTCACACCTTGATATGTGCTTCTTTTCAAGCATACTTCCCTTATTACAACAGCTAGGGTATACTCTGCTTGTCACACACACCTCTTTAATCCTCCCAACAACGCTGGGGAGGCACATACTATGAGCACTGCCTTCCCCATCTAACTGTCTAGAAAAGTAAGGCTCACAGAGGAAAGCCTCTTCCCAGTGGCCCAGAGCTATGGAGGGTTGGGGAAGAGGAACAAACTGGCCGGTCTGACTCCAGATCTTTCCCTCCATGGAGCACCCACACAGCCTCCACATTCCGGAGCCTTCTCAATTGGCTTCATCCTCATGTACTGGACTCATTTCCAGTCTTCCAAGGACTGGACCAAGGACTTCCAAGTTTCAGGACCAAGGAACTTTTTTTTATTAGCATTGCTTTTAAAAATAATAATAGCATAATTACAATAAAACACTTTGTGTAGACTAGAGAATTTGGTGAGGGAGTAAATGCGAAATCCCCATTACAGCAACACTGATAAATTCACTGTATTTTTGAAGTTTGGTAAAAATTTTGTCAGTGAATAATACACAAAAATTATAGTAAACATATAGAATTGTGAATTTATGTCCCAAAATACAATTATATATTTTTACTTTGAGAATTATAGTAGGTTACTACAGTACTTTTTAAATAACTTCCCAGACTGATTTTAATCTCTAGAAGTTCATATTTTCTGTAGGGCACAGGTGAAGGTCTATAGAAGAGTAATAGAAAAATAGCGGAAGATCTCTTGGTGATTGGGAATGGGAACAATCCAACATCAAGGCCTGGATGCCCAGGATGATGCATAGCATTAAGACTATAGCTGACCCTCAGGGGTCCTCTGAAGGCCAGAATTTGCAAATGATAGAAACCTCCTCTGACCCCAGCATAAGCTTAATACAGAGGCAAAGTCAGTGCTATGCACAACGTGGGACCTCAGGGGAGGGGCTGTGAGGAATGCAGTCACCCAGGGAAAGCTGAAACTGCTGCCCACATCGGCAAGTCCTCCATCTTACAATCTGCCTCACCATAAGCCCACCACCAGGGAAATGTGGAATCATGGCTCATGGTTGGGAACCACAGCTCCAGGTTCACAAAAGGGGACCACTACTCCAGCTCACTGGAGGGGACCACAGCTCCAGGCTTATGGGAGACAATCACATCTCCAGGCTGATGAGAGCGATCACAGCTCCAGGCTCGTGAGAGACTAACATAGCCCCAGATTTACAGGAATGGACCACAATTTCAGGTTCATGAGACGTGATCACAGTTCCAGGCTCACAGTGTCGGGGGAGTACGTCATAATTTCAGTTACACTGGTTCCTACTATTTTCCTGTCTTCATTGCTCAATTCGCATGATTGTGTTTAAGATAAAGCATTTTGGCTTCTGTGCAGCAAATGGAGACAACAGTTACTGGATTTCTCAATAGAGGGACATTGATATTGGAGAATACTACTTTTCACTTTTGCTCCATAAGACAGATGGATCACATGATTCCCCATGGTCAAGGTTCCTCTTTGTGTGTGTGTGTGTGTGTGTGTGTGTGTGCAACTTTCATATCCTCCTCCTGTGGCTGGGGGAGGTGTCTTCTCACTGGAGTCATGTTTTGTGAAGAGCTGCCACCACCATCGTTGGCTCCCCAGCTATTTTCCTGTTTACTTGCCAAATCCTTTCTCATCTGCACCCAGTGATCCGCCCTCATCCTCCTTGGCATTGGTCACCTGGGTGATGATGAATGGTTGACCATGTTGTTTTATTTTGTTTTGATCCCAAAGTGAAACTCTGGCAGCCCCTTGCCCCTGGGAGGTGTCTTCATAACACATTTTCAGCTCTGTACACATCATTATTCCTTGTGGTAATCTTTTGATTTATATATATGATATATATATAAACATCATATATATATAATCACTTTTTAAAGGGTCTCTTTGTAGAAAATCCCTTTTCCAAAATGCTTGGGACCAGAACTGTTTTGGGTTTCAGAATTTTAGGATCTTGGAATAGTTGTATATACATAACTTATCTTGGGAATCAGACGAAAGTCTAAGCATAAAGTTAATTTATGCTCCCCACACACCTTATACACACAGACTGACAGTAATTTTATATTCAACATTTAAAATAATTTTGCATATGAAAGTTTCATGGCACAGAATTTTCTACTTCTCTCATCATGTTTGTGATTAAAAAGTTTCAGATCTTGGGGCTGGGGATGGAGCTCAGTTTGTAGAGTGCTCACCTTACCTAGCATGCAGGAGGCCCAGGGCTTGATTCCCAGCACTATATAAAACCCAGACTGGGGCTGAAGCCTGTGATCTCAGCATGAGGGAGGTGGAGGCAGGAGGACCAGAGCAGCCTATGCTGGAGACTTTATTTAAAGAAGAACAGCAGCACGTTTGGGATTTTCACGTTAGACTATTCGACCTGCAGCATTTTTGGAATGATGAGAGTCCTTCCTTGACTGTCTAGAAAGCAGTGCGTGTTGACACATGCCTGGCTTCAATAGTTTTTACTTAATGTTAACTATATCTTAAACGGGGATGCCATCCACATTTCATTCATGCAAACAGTCAACTCGAGGAGGCCTTGGTGGGGTAACATTCCTCTTTCAGATTTTCATTTTTCCCAACATAATAGCAGCATGAACAACAACTGTGTAAGTATTTTCTTTATTAAAACACGCATGTGTGCGTGTGTATACAGTGTGCATTCAAAAGTGTGTGTGTGTGTGTGTGTGTGTACAATGTGTATTCAAGAGCATGCCATGGTGCATATGTGGAGATCAGAGGACAACTGTGGGGTGCCAGTTCCCCCTTTCCACCTTGTTCTGAGGCAGGGTCCCTTATTTCTGCTGTCTGTATACTTCAGGCTATCCCACCTAAGCACTTCTAGGCAATTACCGTTTCCCTGCCTCCCATCTCTCCACAGGAGTGCTGGGATTGCTTAACTGATGTGAGCCACCACATTTTTGTGGGCTCCTAGGATTGAACTCAGGCCATCAGGCTTGCATGGCAAGCACTTTTATCCACTGAGCTGTCTCGCCAGCCTTCTTAAGTGTTTTCTGTGTGTTATGAATTCTTTCAAATTTTACTTAACTCATTCTGATGACCACATGTTAGTATTAGGTGGTACTCATTATTTCCAGATTAGTACAGAGAGACTAAATACCTCACCCAAAGCCGATTTCCAGCAAATAGAAGAATGTGAACCCAGACAGCAGGACTCAGATCTAACTCCTTCATGCATCAGCACTTAATCCTCTCAACAATGCCGCCTTCAGGAGACTCTCTGTGAGATTCAGGCCAGCCTGGTCTACAAAGCGACTTCTAGGCCAGCTGGGGCTACAGGGAGACCTTGTCTCAAAAAAACAAAATCAAACAAAATAAAATAAACCTGCTTTCAAATTACAAACGAGAGCCATAGACAAGTAAGTTCATGGAAGTTACACGAATCTAGAAGTCAAACCTATCATCTGTTGTCAAATTCATATAATTCTTGGTATTTTCAGAGGTAAAGTTGAGATAGACTCTACCGCACACCCCAAACTAAGCTAGAAGTCTCTATCCTCCCGCCTCATCCTCCCTAAGTGTTAGGCTAACAGGTGTGTACCACCATGCCTAGCTCATGTCCATATTACTTTTAATGCACTATGTGAAGTAAATTGCAAAAGGGGTTCCCAGTTTCTATGCCTGCCTACACCCACAAGCTTTGCAACGTGATTTTCTATCAAGGGGTAAAATCCACTTCCTAACTTCTTGGGTCAGCCTTGCCATTTCCCATATTTCCCAATATAACATAAGAAAGGGATATGATGTTAGTCTCAAGCCCTACCACCGAAAAATAAATAAATAATAAAAAAATCTCAACCTCCTGGCATTCTTCTTGGATGTTTCCTGACCCACCCAGGGCTAATTGGAAAGATGAGAGACCCAGGAAGAGAGAAGATTCATTCCCACTAAAGTGGACCTGGCCCACCAGGACCCAGCCTACCAGGCAGAGAGCACAGGCACACAAATGAACGCAGCCAAGGCAAGAAGAACCTCTAGCCAAGTCCAGCCCCAAATGCCGATTTGTAGGATAAATACGAAGCTAAATAAATAGTTGTATTTTGAAGCCACTAATGGAAGTTTGTTATGCGGCAAAATAATAACTGATATTGTGTATAATAACTGAAAGACAACTTAGGGCCCAGTGATAATATTCCCCCATCTGGCAGTCAGTCAAGGTGGCTAACTCAGCCATCTGGCACAAAGCCAGGTCCCTGAGGACAAAGCTTCAAGCCAGAGGGGGAAAGCCATGCCCTTCGTTTTGTAAGAGAAGCCTGGGGTCACCCTCAGGCCAGGGCCTGTTGACTTCTCTTTAAAGCCTTGTTCTCAGAGCCTGACTTTGATTTTCAGAAACAAAGGCGACTCCCAGTCAAGTTTAAGAGAATGAAGTGATCTATGCCCATTTGTTAAGGAGAACACAAGAAAAGAAACATGACTATAAAGTTATAATAAGATTTTTCTTGTATGGCTCATAAACTGGATCTGACAGTAGTGAAGTCATCATGAGAACTGTTTTACTTAAAAAAAAATAGAACCATTAGGTATATAAAACTATATGTATTGATGAGTCATCACGATACACATTACATAATGTTCAAACTGGGCTAAGTATATCTATCTGCTCACACGTCTCTCATTTCTTTGCAGTGATAACATTGCATAATGGGACGTATTTCCTATATCAGTGGCCTTATTGTCATGATGGCTATTGGCACTGAACCCAAAGTACTGTGCTTTAGTTTCCTCAGTCACAAAATGGGGAAGATAAAACCACTTATTCTCAGAGCTGCAGTGATGATGACATGAGATTACAGGGGATACTGCAGATGGAGCTCAGTTGGTAGAGTGCTTGCCTTGAATCTGGGAGGCCCTGGGTTTGATCCCCAACATCTCATAAGTCTGAGCCTAGTGGAAGAACATAGTGGCACAAACCTGTCATTCCAGCACTGGAGAGGTAGAGGCAGAAGGATCAGAAGTTCAAAGTCATCCTTGGCAACATGCCCAATTTGAAACCAACCTGGGCTACCAGAAACTCTGTCTCAAAATAACAACAAAATAGGATGTGGAGGTGAAACAGCCTCTGGCATGCAGGTGGTACTCCCACATGATTGTAACTTTAAAAAGGTTCACTCCTGAGTAGGGCCATCCATTGACACTTACTCAGGTGGTTGTTGATAGATCTTTATAAGCAGCCCTTTACTTTGAGCCATTATTCATTTTAAGTGCTAAATCCCCTAATGTGAATTTGGGATTTGCTGTTGGGACCCATTTAAATGTCATGATTATTTCTGACTTCTTGAGAGTATCTGATTTTGCTTTTTTCTTTCTTAAAACAATTATTTACTATTTATTCATTTATTTTCTATTATTTGTATGTGTGTGTGTATGTGGATATGTGCAAGTGCCTTCGAATGCAGCTAGTCTCAGAGGCCAGAAGTCTCAGATCCCCCAGGAGTTGGAGGTACTGGCAGCTGTGAGATGACGTCGTTACTAGGACTTGAACTCAGGTCCTCTAGGAGAGCAAGAAAAGGACTTAACCACTGAGCTATCTCTCCAGCCCGAGTTTCTGATTTTCTTCTACTCATGTACCCCTTCCCTCTACCATTTCCTCGGAAGCTAGTTCCTGGATGGAGGAGCTAAGGCTAGGAGCAGCAGGACTGACTGGCATTCTGGCTCAGGCAAGGAGTGGCTCTGTGACCTTGTATATGCAAATAAGATATTAATTCTCTCTGGACTGTAGTTCTGACCCATCAAAACTGCTAACAGCACCAGCTACGCTACCAGGCTGTTCTTCAGAAACAATGGGAGGGATTGTAGAAACAAATGTTGAGTGAGGAAAGCTGACCCCGAATAAAGAAGGTACTCACACGCTTGAGATTTGCTGAGAGAGCCAAGGTGTTCTTACCAAAAGCACACACACAAAAGGTAATTATGTGCTGCACTCTGAATATCTGTGTTCTTACCAAATTCATCTGTTGAAATCCTAGCTCCCAAGGTGATGGCATCAAAAGACATGGCCTTCATAAAGTGATTAGGCCGTAAGAACAGAGTCCTGGTGTGTGGGATAGAATTAGGTATTCAGGAATTCTTTTGGCTGAAAAGCATTGACTCCTCATTTGGGTCCACACGGTAACTGAGTGCAGCAGAAAGCCTGACATCTCTGCCTTCATTTTGTGTCTGCCCCCTTTATTTGGCTGACAGCACAGGGATAATCCCCATCCCTAATTTTTCCTCAAGCCACTTTGGATTCCCTTTATAGTAATTATTATTCATGATGGAGGCCACACCATGTAGGAGAAGTAATCACAGACTGAGAACCAGATTGATCCCAGAACCCAAATTGAGACAAAGACCAACCAGAGCCCACCTCAACCAGGACCAGTTCTTTCTCTACTTAAACCTAAAGCTCACGTTAGTACCCCAAAGACAGACTAGGGTCACTAGATTCCTTTGGCCCTTCCTCTTCCCAATGCAGCCATTGAATAAATCTCACTCTGCTTTTCACAATTCGCTGTCTCTTTAATTGGTGTATTGAGACAGGTGGTTGAGCCTAGCTTTAGGGGATGTTAGAGGCCAGGCTTTTGCCCTAAAAACTCCAGTTATAGGATTAATGCCTCGTGAAAAGTGGTCCCAAGAGCTCCACAGAACGCATGTGAACAGACCAGAGGCACCTTCGAATGGATATGGTGGCATGTATCTACAAACCCAGCACTAGGAAGGTAGAGGTAGAAGGTCCCAAGTTAAAGGCCTTCCTCAGTTACACAGTGAGTTAGAGGCCAATCTGAGCTGCTGTGACACTCGGTCTTTGGTTGTAAGCCTGAGCCTTAATGGTTGTGCCATCTCGCCAACCCAAGACCCTATCTTTTCTTTGGTCTTTTTGAGACAGGGTTTACCTCCAGCCCCAGCTGGCCTGGAACTTGCTATATAGACAAGGCTAGCCTTGAACTCACAGAGATCCACCTGCTTCTGTCTGCTGAGTGTTGGGATTAAAGATGTGTGTACCACGCCTGATTCCCACGGTCCTATTTTAAATACAAAAAGTACCATCTAGAAACCAAGAAGCAGTCCCTTGACTTCCTTTAAACTCTAATATTTTTGACCTATGTCTTATTAGTCTGTAAACCTATATAATCTAATGTCTTATTTATAAAGAAAAATTTCTTAGATAAGCACACCAAAACTGTGTTTATCTTTAGACCCTTTTGAATAAAATGTAACTTCAAAGGCCACCCACATCCCACCTACAGCTGTTAAGACACTGAGGACCTGTACTGCTGTTCTTCCCTGTCTTTCTCCCATCTTCTTAATACCTGTACTTAAATCTAGATGAAAACCTTTCTGTGATAAACAACAGCTCTGCTTGTTCTAACTCTTCCTGAAATTCTTTCCACAGCGAAGAATCCTGGCTTCCCCTGAGAAGAGATCTCTGAAGAGTTTCCTCAGGCTGCTCCAGGCAGTGGTTGCAGCTCTGGGCACTGAATCTGCTGCCTTGATGCTGAACTTATGGTTCTAGAATTGTGAGAAAAAAGCTTTTGGTGTTTGTGCTGGACAGCTTTAGTGTCAACTTGACACACCTGGGTAGAGGGAGCCCCCCACGTTGGGCGCCATTTGTGGGTGGGTCTCCATCTCCAGCATGGCTGCTGTGCCCCAGCCATGCCAGAGAATGGAGGACAATCGAACGGGACCTCAGGTGGCTCAGAGTGCGGCAGGAGGAGTTCCCTCCCGGGAGACTACGTCGGTGGGTAGTTCAGTTATTAGAGCCAATGCAGGGGCTTATATAGGAAGGCCTCCCTGACCATTACAGAAGGCGGGAAAGGTGGGGTGTTGGGGTAAAGGTGGGAAGGTTGTGGAAGTTCAGGAATGAGGAAACGAAACCCAAAACCCTGGTTCTGGTCTGGGGTGGGGGAAAGGAAGATTCATATCACATCAGGCAGAGCAGGTCAGACACCTGCCATCCCTTTAGGGTATCTGGAGTTGCTTGCCTTGCTCAATACCCAGATCCCCACATGTCCCCCTTTTTTTTATATATAATGGGGAGGTATATAAGGGCCCAATAAAGGGAAGAGCCAGGCCATGAGGGGATTGGCAAGCCAGGGGGGATAATGGGTTTTAAGTTCATTCTTGAGTTTATGAAAGGTATAAGTGAGAGAATTTATAGTCTCTCAGTTAGCTATTTGTTCTCTAACATTCTTCTTTTGAAGAGGTAACCCTAAAATCTTTTAGGAAATAGATAAGAGCCCCCAAATACCTTGGACATATTTGGCCTTTGATATAGAGTTGGCTGCTGAAGGGCACAAGGACAGTTTTTGGTCTTTTGGGGTCTTTTTACCCTAAACTGCCTAGCCAAATTCTACCTCCTATTCTCATCACACCACCCTCTGAAGAGGTCACCCTAATTGCCAATAGGGAATTGGGGCGCCGACCGCTCTGGCTTCTTCAAGGCTGAATAGGGTCGTAGATTGTGGCAATAGGGGTACCCCTTCAGTGAGTCTATCTAAAAGACCCCTGAATTGCATAACTCTTAGCTATAGGAGAAAAGAAAGTCCTTGACTGGTCCCTGGAAGATGAAATTAAAATAGTCATAACAGGGAAGAGTTCAAATGTCCAATTCAAAGTCCATTAGAATATCTTGCTTAAGGACTTTCAAAGGCTTCCATCTTTTGGGTTCCTCTTTGTTTTTCTTTTTGACTGCCAAGGCTCAATTTGAGAGTCTTGAAGTCAGGATTTGTTTTCAGGTACCTTCATAGCTGGAGTGGCTAGAATCAGGGTGAGTTCCCTCCCAAATGGCTTCTAGACAGGGAGAGAATAGAAATCATTTAATTTGGGGGTTAGAACAATGGTGGGCTTGCCTTTCTTGTCCACAGGTATGCACTGTAGTGTTGAGATAGGCCAAGAATTGAAGTTTTACATCTGAGTGGCATTTTCTTATTAAGAACAAAATCATTAAACTTAAACCTAATGTCTGGGAAGTATGATTTCCTGTACTCTTGAAGAAGTATACTAATCACTTTATTTTTTGGTTATACTTTCATTTTGGGTGTTTAAGATCATATAATTTGGCCCAAATAAACCAACTTAATTTGATCCTTAAGGTCAGTTGAGTATCTGTTCCTCAGGGGGATGACATAGGCTTGAGAGGAGCCCCTGGCTCCATAGGCCTTTGTTTTACCAGTTCCATCTATGTGAAGATAAGTCAGAAGGTCTTGCTAGACCATAGCTTCACTTTGAAGCAAATCAAGGAAACGTTTTCCTGTGCTGACCCTCTTCTTTGCAGACTGGATACTGGTTCAAGTCCTTCTAGTGGGGTCTCCATGACCTCCCTGAACAGGAAGACAGGTGACACATCACAGTTATAGGACATTTTGAGAGATGCCCCATAGTCCCCTGGAACTTAGTTGACCTTGGATGGCAAGAGACAAAAAATTGTCCCTTTAAGTCCCTCTGACCAGATTAGAGGCCATTAAATATGGTGGTTAGACACCCAAGAAGGTTAGTTCCACCAATACTGAACTGTTAATTACTATATGTTATGTAACTAAAGCTTGGACAAAAGTCAAACATTCTTGAATAAACCTTGGCTGGACATATATTTTGTTCCTTAAAGTATTTGACTGAACTATTACTTTAGAAACTTTAAGACTATGTATACATTATTTATCTAATGCTTTTTATATTATAACATATAAACTCAGATCTTTAATCATGTGTATAAACTTTCTTATACAAAAACCCCTCTTAAAAAATACATATTTTTCATCTTTATTTTCTTTTTTTTTTTAAGATCATGAGACACAATAACATTGCGGCCATGTCTGTGGGTGTTTTCTTGATGTAGGAGGGCCCAGTCCACTGTGGGTAGTGTCACTCCTGCACAGGTTGTTCTGTATTGTTTAAGAAAGCAGGCTGAGCATGGACCAGGGGAGCAAGCCAGTAAGCAGCGTTCCTCCATGGCCTGTGCTTCAGCTCCTGCCTTCAGGTTCCTGCCCCAAGTTCCTACCTTGGGTTCCCTAAGTGATGAATTGTGACCTGGGAGATGTAAGCTAAATAAACCCTTTCCTCCCCAAGTTGGTTATTGGCCAGAGGAGTTTGTCATAGCAATTGAAAACAAACTAGAACAGTGTTTATAAGCTGTTCCCAGTATTTTGGTACAGAAGCCCAAACAAATTTAAACTACTGTAGAAGTGATGGGTGCTCGAATAGTTCTCCATTGGGCTTTGAGGTCCCTTGTTTGAAGGGATTTCCGCCTTCGTTCAACTCTAGTTCCAGGGGATCCATAAACTTATGTGAGTCAGTTTTCCATTGCTCCACCGAAACATCTGACAAACAATTTAGGAGGAGGAAAGATTTATTTGCTTCATGCTTTTAGGAGGGTTCGGCGAATACACTGTACACTTGGGTCTGTGAGTACAATTTGCTGTGATGGGAGCTGACATGGAGAAGGCTGCGTACCTCTAGGCAGTCTGGAGCAAAGAGAGGGTGAGGAAGGGTGTGCTCAATGACCTAACTTCCTTCCATTAGACCTCCCACAAAGGTGACCGTCTCTTGTCAGCAATGCCACAGGGTGTGGGTCAAGCCTTTAGTATAGAGGTCTTTGGGGGGACTTAAGCTCCAAACATGAACAGTCTCCATCATTTACCTTCCTCCTGAAACAGAAGATTCAGACACTTGCAGGCACAATTAAGAAATTACCACATGTGTGGCCGGGGAGACGGTTCCATTAGTAAAGCAATTGCTGCACGAGGACCTGAATCTGGATTCCTAGAGCCTGTGCAAAGCTGGGTGTGGCTGTCATTGTGTCTGTGGCTCCAGAGCTCCCAGGCTGAGATGAGAGGTGGAGACAGGAGAGTCCCCGGAAGCCAGCTGTCCTGATGCAGTGGTGAACAAGAGACTGCCAAGTCTCAAACAAGGGGAAGGTGAGGGCTGACACCTGAGTTTGTCCCCTGATTTCACACATGTACCTGCACTCACACACATACAAACACACAGACACAGCATATGCATAAACACACAAAAATAAAAATGAAGAGATCAGCTCTTTCATTTAACACTACAACAAATTAAAACAAAAATCCACAGACCTCCACAGAGTGCTTGAGTGTCTTAACTGACCTTCAAAGTAGTCCCTGACTTTGGAAAAACTGTATTCATCCACCGATCCATCTATTCACCCATCCATCTGTCCATACTATAAACATTTAGCTACTTTGAGGGGGTGCATTAGGAAGCAAACAAACAAACAAACAAAAGGCAAGGATAAATAACTAGAAGTCAGCATTTTAAGAGCAAAGTACAAGTCAGCAATTATTCTGAGCCACCAAATATGAGAGTCCTATCAAGATGACATGTGAATTGCCCAAGTGGGTCATGAATGACGCTGCTCTTTAGGGGCCGTTTAGATGCGAGTTTGGTGGTTGGTGACAGACAGAAATGCCCCAGTAGTTGTGTGAGTTTTATTTGGTGGCTGGTGGTCACCAGGTTAAGCATCTACCCTCAGTGGCAGGGGGAGAGGGACAGCTTGGCAGAGAAAAGGCAAACCTGAGTAATCGGCATTCCACAGGGGCTGACAAATGTTGAGATGGCAATAATGGCATTTTAAGCCTCCAAAAATAACCCAACCAAAGACCATGTGAGTGGGGCATGAGGGTAGAGGGAATCACATTTAATCAAAAAATCCTGTCAGGAAATGAAAACCGTGAACAGCATTTCACCTACCTGGGACATGTGCAGCGTTCAAAGTCGCTGTGTGGCTTCCCGGGAAAAAGGTAAGATGCTAACACTCCTGGTGCCCACAGGCATCATTAAATATTTGTGTGCTTCCTCCTAGCAACAGAATCTGCTGTCATCCCTTTAACAGTTGAGGAAATTGAAACTCAGATTTTTAAAAAAGATTTTCATTCTTATTTATCTGTATGTGAGTGTTGTGTTCATGTGTATATGCTACGAGTGAGGACATTGAATTCCCTGAGTTGGAGTGACAGGGAACTGTGAGCCATTCCACATAGGTGTTGGGAGCCAAACTTGAGTCCTCTGCAAGAACAGCAAGTGCTCTTAACTGTTGAGCCATCTCTCCAAACTCAAAACTCAGATTATTTAAGGCTGCACAAGGAGATGGCTAAGTAGGATTTGGGGCCCGCCTATAACAGCAATCCGTTCTTGCAAATGAATACTAATATTGGGAACTCACATTTTCCATGTTCTGTCATTATGGCATGTATACATTGCTCCTGTATACAACATCTGATGATTGATTGCTTTTTTTTAGACAGAGGATCTTGTTATATCTCCCAGGCTGACTTATAACTCATAATCCCCCTGCCTCAGCCTCCTGGTATGGGATTCTGGTGCTGCATCTGATGTTTAGACTCTTTTCATTTACTCAGATGCAGATCATCTGTCAGATGTCAAAGATGAAATATGAGTCAGTACAAGCAAGCCTCATTAATGTCTAATACACACAGAAATGCCTCAGATTCTTTGAAAGGGTTTGATCACTGCCTGGGGCCTAGAAACTGTTTCTTGCCCTTTTGTTATAAAATTATTTATGGGAAAACATTAACTATGCAACCTTCAATGTGAAATCTTAATTACTGCCCCGTTAGGTGATTTCGTGCCCTCTGAGGAGTGTAAATTACAATCATAGACAAATGAACAAAAGGATGTACAGAGAACACAGTTGACCCAGGTCCAGAAAGGAATTCCAGCATCGGCTCCACTCTGGCCATTTCTCCTATTCATTCTTGTTTCAGAATGAAAAACAGCAGACACAAAGGGGAAAGGTAAGAACAGCCTTTGTTCACCAGCACCCTTCACCTACCAAAGGGTCACTAGTACTCTAGTTTTAGGAGGACAGAGCAGGGTGCTCTCTGTCCACAGTGCCTGACTCTCATGATCACTTGACTTCACCCACCTGCAGATAATCTTTTACGTGTGTATGTGTGTGGTGTATGTGCACATGTGTACATGCCTGTACATGCTCATGCAGAGGCCAAAGGAGAACATTGGGTGTCCTGTTCCATCATCTTCACCTTGAAGATAGGATTTCTTACTTATCCTTGAGCTAGACTGGTGTCCAGCAAGCCCTAGTGAACCTCCTATCTCTGACCTCTACTAGGCTGGGGTCACAGGCATGTGATCATGCTTGTCTTTTTATGTGGGTGCTGGTCTCTGAACTCAGGTTCTCATGCTTGTGTGGAAGAACTCTTACTCACTGAGCTATCTCTAGCCCCACCTGCAGATACATTTTTGAAGACTCCATTGTGGTCATTTCACTGTTTAATCCTATTCTCTCCTATGTTCAATTTACTAACAGGTATAGTACATTGAATGCACTCTGGATTCAACAGCACGATAAGAAGAGGGGACAGGGTTGGAGAGATGGCTCGGTGGGTAAAGTACTTGCTGAGTAAGCAAGAGAACCTAAGTTCAGATCCCCAGCTGGGCATGGTGGTGCAGCTGTGACCTCCAGCACTGGAGGTCAAACACAGGTGGATCCTGGAATTTTCTGACTAGTCATCTAGCTGAACCGTGAGTTCCAGGTTCAGGGAGAGATCCTGTCTCAAAAAGCAAGAAAGTGGAGAGCAACAGAGGAAGACACCTGAAATTTGTTTACCTCTGGCCTCCTCACACAAATACACAGGTGAGTATGTCACACATATGCAAACACACACACACACACACACAAACATGGAAAAAAAAGAAGGGAAGGAGGGATGAAGGAAGGAAAGAAGGAAGGGAGGAAGGCTAGGAGGGAGGGAGGGAGGGAGGGAAAATAAAGAGAAAAAGAAAAGGGGGCAGAATCACTAAAATGTGACTTGTGAGGCAGCCTGGTCTTTTTCATTCAACAGGAGGAACTGAAGAGAGCGACAAGTCTACAAACAATTGAGGGTCCTGGCTGAGGGCTCTGCCAGTGACCACCAGAGTCTATTCTTTCTCCGCCATGCTGCACCTGACATCTGCTTAATACTGTAAAGAAAGGGAGGGTAGATCCTGAGAAGCAACATAAATGAAGAGTTGAGGAGAAGCCGAACGAGTCAACGAGCAAGGAGTAAGAATTAGAAGCCGCTTAGATTTCATAACGGAAGGCCAGCAGCAATCTGTTCCCCAGAAAACAGCTGTGAATGAAAGGCACCAGCATTTCCAGGAGCTGCGCAGAGAGCAACCTTCAATTCAAAGCCCAGGCATGGGAACGTCTGATGTGTCCTCCATCACTGGCTGGCTGGCTAGAGCTCATCTGCCTGTCTCCACCTCCCCAGCACTGAGATTACGAGCAGATGCCACCACATCTAGCTTTTTGCATGCATGCTGAGGATAGAACTCGGGTCCTCATACTTTCATAGCAAGTATTTTATTGACTAAGCCACCTTTCGAGTTCCTTGATACTATCTGATGGCTCGCACAGCAGCAGACAACCACACAGAGGAGAACCTTCCCTGCATGTGACAGTCAATACTGGAATTGCAGTCATTTATCTTTTTCAGCCTTTTTGGTTTACAGTTCACTTCAGCAGACTGCCCTCTCATGTTAATGAAAACAGGGGATCTGCCCACTGTGGCCTGTCCTGGGTCAAAAGGGACAGCCATATGTGAAGTAGCAAGTCAGGAGAAAGAAGGACTGGGGTGCAACAGGCCTTCGGACAAAAAGAGGCATTTCTTACAGAGCAATGTGAAAAGGGCCTGCCATCACGCTGTGAGTGGGTGGCAGGCAGACATGACGCTCCTGCTCTGCTCCACTCCCATCCCCAAAGACCGCAGATGACAGCAGACCTGCGCTGTAAGGGAGGAGGAGGAGGCCACTGTGGGGCTTTGCTGAGCAGCCATGCAAGCTGAGGGCAAGGGTGGCATTGTTTAGGATCTAGCAGGTGCCTGATGAGGACAGAAAAGCTTCCAGGGAAGATCAGTGAGGTGTGGCTTGACAGACATGAATGAGATTCTCTTTCTCCTTTCTGTGAGTTATCAATAAAATAAAGCTTCCTCATGAAATCACTGTAGAATTGGATCCCTCTCTGCAATCTGGGACAAGTGCTGAGTCACACTAGCTGGCTAAGGAACAAGAGTGAACCATTCAGGTAACAGGTAGAACCCCTCACAGGTTCCTGGGAAATACCTGTAGCATAGGAACACTTAGTTGATACCAAGGTAACATTTATTGAGATCTTTTAATGTTCTAGTCTGCCTTGAGCACTCTGCATGGGCTATGCTGTTTCACTGGCATGAGAATCCTGTGCAGATGCAGTGATCATCCTCATTTCACATACATGGAAATGATGGTGTCTCAGAAAGATGAGATAACCTGTGCCACCAGCTTGGTAGAGGTGAAATTTAGGGTTTATAGAATAGCTCAGTCCCAAGTAGCTATCATGCTTTTCTCGTCGTGTGTGTGCGTGTGTGTTGCTAGAAGGTTTGAACAGAGGGTCTTGTGATTGTCAGGCAAGAGCTATAGCTCTGATCTCTACCTTCAACCATTTTTTAAATTTCATTTTTGAGAAAGTATCTCCCTAAGTTGTCAACACTGGCCTCCAACTTGTGGTCCTCTTGCTTCAGCCTCCCAAGAAGTTGAGAGAACACAGGCTACTTCAAAATTAGGTAATTGTGACTCAAGAGTCTTGCTCTTAACACTACTGTCCATCCAGGCTTGATTGCATGATTAATATGCTAAGGGATTAGGCCAAGCCATGTGTCAGCCACTACGCTTTCTCCCCCTACTGACTAAACTCAGGAACTAGACGGATGTCTCTCCAGGGATAGGTCCAACAGAATGGCCTTCTAGAAAGAAGATGGATGCTGGCAAAGTACGTAGTAACAACTGTATGTCCTTGCTGTCCAATCGTGCACACATCGAGGCCCATCTCTATGATTACCATGTGCTAGAGGTTGGGTAAAGTATACTAAGCATGAAGAAGTACAAGAATAAGAGAGGCAATCTGTCCTGAGGACACTTAAAATAGTGGGGGAGACAGGCATGTGTAAAATTAAATATATGTGGGTTAAGAATGTCTTAATTAAGTCTGTCTTAATTTACCATAAAGTGAGGAACAGATGAACACTCTGAAATCTGAGAGCTGGGATCAATTACTTCTCATGTGGGCCTACCAGCGAGCTGGAAGTCTAGACGAGGTGTCACGCAGCTGAGTTTGGAAAAACAAGTAGAACTTAAATATGCGGAGGAGAAGAGCTCAAGGACTATGTTCTAAAAAAAAAGGCAGGAACATATGCACAGGGGCCTTGAAGCCGGGAGAGGTCCAGGGGAACAGGGTGCTTCTGCTTGGTTGTAGGGTGCTGCCTGCAAAGAAGAATCACAGATGAAGGAAGAGAAGAAAGGAGGAAGACTGGAAAGGGCCTGAAAGCCAAGACAAGAGTTCTTAGCTTCACTGAGTGCATCTGTCATTGCCAAGCAGTAAGGTAGCCCTTGTGTTACAGGTTTGGTCCCCATGGTGGTGCTGAGGGAAGCTGGTGGAACCTTTTAGAGGCAGAATCTAATGGGAAGCCCTTGGGTCACTGGGGTGCCCTTGAAAGGGACTGTGGAGCTCCAGCATCTTCTTTCTTTCTGTTCCCTGGCTTGTGATGTCATGGTTTAGCTCTGCCATGTGCTTCCAATATGGTGTGCTCCCTGGCCATAGGCACAAGGCAAGGGCCAATTGATCATGCATAGGACCGCCAATACTGTGAGCAAGAAAGCCCTTTATATCAGCTGATTCTCGGGTATGCCATTATATAGTGACAGAAGGCTAACACAGTGTTATCCAAATTCTGATTGATGAGATAGAGGATACAGCTCAGTTGTCACAGTGCTGGTTTATCAAGCATAATGCTTTGGGGTTGATCTCCAGCACTGCATAAAATCAGGCATGGTAGCACATGTTATATCCCAGCATTCAGGAAATAGAGGCTGAGGAATCAGAAGTTCAAAGTCATCCATGGCTCCTCAGCCTGGCCTACATGAGACTCTGTTTCAGAAAACAAAACCCCACACCTCAAAATCCATTTCTGCCTCACTTAGATACATGACTGTCATGGGGAGGCCTGTCAGGAGGATTGGTATGTCAAGTGGACCCAAGGGGTGGGCAACCAGGTCAAGACACAAGAGATCAAGACGGTCAAGCAGCAAGAGAACAGGTAACATTAAGGTATCGCTAAAGAAAAGTCGAGCATTGTCTAGAACACAAGGAAACTGTCTCCACATTGAGGCAGGGGCAGTTCCTCACAGACAGTGACCCCATGGGGTCAGAAAGGCAACCATGTGGTGAAATCATTAACTGTGACTGTATATATAGATCCCAGGCTATGTTCCATCAATTGGGCTTTTACCCTATGTACTGGCAACTGTTTAAGTGTTATTTTGAATCATTTCATCTGGATTTGACTCCTAGTTCTGTCATTTGCCCTGGATCACACTTTGAACCTCTGCATCCTTCCTTTTTCTCATTTACAGGACACAGATGACAATTACGGAAGGAACCTCACAGGGGCTGATGTGAGTACTGAGATAATGAATGATGAAGTTCTTAGCAAAGGACCTGGCATGGAGCAAGTGCTTGACCAACAGCCTGTTGTTAACTGTTTACCCTCTTTATGAGTTGTTTTAGCTTTCTTTAAAAAAATTATTATTTTTATTTTATATGTATGAGTGTTTTGCTTGAATGCATGTAAGTGTACCATGTGTGTGCAATGTCCACAGAGGTCAGAAGAAAGCATTGGATCCCCTGGAACTGTAGTTATGGGTGGTTGTTAACTACTATGTGGGTCCTAGTAACCGAACCTGGGTCCTCTGCAAGAGCAGAGAGTACTCTTAACTGCTGAGCCGTCTCTCCAGCCCCAATGAGCTTTTTGTTGCTGTGTTAAGTACTGAATAAAACCAACCAGAGGGAGGAAAGGGCTTATTTGACTTGCAGGTGACACAGGTGCTGTGGGACACTGTCCTCTGGGTAAGGCAGTCTTGGTTATCTTCATCACCTCTTAGTGAATACCCACATGATACCCTCAAGGTCAGACCCATGGATGTTTCCTTATAGGAGCTGGGGAGGGTCATCAGACCCTCACCCAAGATTCCAGCCATTCCTTCCTCTACCCGCCTCCCTCCCTCCCAAGCTGTACATGGTCTGGGGGGAGAGGAGTGGGGGTTAAAATATGCTGTGGTTTGTGAAAGGCTAACTGAAAGGAAGCACCATCTAAGCAGCATCGGGAAACACATCGTCTACGCTGGAGTGACTTTCAGTGACATGGCTGCTTTGGGGTCACCCACACCCCTATAAGTAACCCCTCAGCCATGCTCTGTAGGTCAGCGCAGTAACCTTATTGACTGGCTAAGCTGGGCTTTGGAGGAGTCATTAGTCTGCTCTGTCATCGGTGCCCTATCTGGGGTGGGTAGATTTTGCGTTACTCCAGGACAAGTTCATATAGAAGGTTGGGGTGTTATCCCTGAGTCTAAAATTCAAAACTGTGTGGGCTGTGAGTTGTAGAGAACAGGGAGCCCTGAGATGTATGTGGGGTGTGACAGGATCAGTTCATGGATGTAAGTGACTGCATCACAGTAAGGACAGCGTTTACTGACTACTTCTTGCATACCACGCCTCTCTCAAAGCAAGTTACACATACACAGTAGTTGGCAGAGAAGCCAGGCATAATGGCACAGGCTTGTGATCCCAGCTGAAGAGGAAGAGACAGGAGGATCAGGAGTTCAAGATCATCTGTGGCTACATAAGGAGTTTGAGACTAGCCTGGGATACATGAGATCCTGTCTCAAAAAGCACCAAAACCCAAACCAAACAATCAACCGAAAGTTAGCACAAGAAGGAAGAGAAGGCAGGAGGGGGATCAGAGACAAACAGCAGGCATGCATGGTGTACTGGTTAGTTCTGTCAGTCTGACAAAACCTAGAATCACCTGGGAAGAGTCTTAATGAGGCGCTCTAGACCAGGCTGGCTTGTGGCATGTCTGGGGGAGGGAACTATTCTGATTGTTAATTGATCTAGAAAGATTCAGTCAATTGTGGATGGCACCAATCTCTAAGCAGGGAGTCCTGGACAGCTAAAGAGAAGAGAAAGCCACCTGCAAACAAGTGAGCAAGCAGGCCTGCGTGCCTTTATCCTCTCTGCTGTGGAGAAGGCCACACAGGCGGCTTGCAGCTCCTGCCGCTGGGACGTCTCTTCTATGATGGAGTGTAACCTGGAACTGTGAGTCAAATAAACCCTCTCATGCCCCATGTTGTTTTTGTCAGAGTACCTGCCACGGCAACGGAAATTACACTAGGACAAGAGTGCTAATCAACACTCACAGCAAACAGGAAGAGAAGACCCAGGAAGCCAATGCCAATTTGCCCTTGGCAGGTGGGCACAAAACTTCTCGGGGGCCTGAGTGGCCAGAGAGATAGCAACACATGTACATTTGTGTACAACTAAATAGTGTGGCTAGGCTTAGGTAAATGGTCCCAAACCCAGGCTTCTCTCAGAAAAAGGTCATTTTGAGAATAAACAAATCAATGGTTCTAAGGTTATTGGCTGCCATCTGACTGAAATGAATGAGAAAGAACTTAAAAATCCAGACACCCCACCAAACCACTGACCTCAAAACATTTTTCTTTCTTTGCCTGGTGAAGCAGGTTGGCCATTCCTGGTAGCAGAACTGGAAAGATGAACAGTTCCAAATAATCTCTGGGGGAACCTAAAACAAAAATATTTCCAGTGATAATCCCAAATGTTCTAAGTTCTCCTGAGAGAAACATTTACTTCTGATCAAAAAAAAAAAAAAGAAGTGTCATCTGGCTGGGCTGTAACTCAGTTAGTAAAGTGCTTACTTAGCATTCACGAGGCCCTGGCTTCCACCTCCAACACCACAGAAACCAGATGTGGTGGTTATCTGTAATCCCAGCAATCAGGAGGTAGAGGCAAGAAGATCAGAAAGAAGTCCAAGGCCAGCCCTGGCTACATAGTGGGTTCAAGGTCAACCTGAGATACATGAGACCCTATCTCAAAAAAAAAAAAAAAAAGAACACCCCCAAACAAAACAAAAAGGTGCCATCTACTCAATAGCATGATGCCATTGTTACACTCAATACACTCTGCCTCTCATCACTGAGAGGGAGCTAAAACTGAGGAGACCTGATATGTCCCTTGAGCCTCTGTAGTTAGGAAGGATGGAGGCTGGGTTCTACCCAGGCCAAGTCCTCCAGCTTGTTACACTACTGAGGCAGTAACGACAAGGAAGTCAATGTGTCTGAAGCAGGATGTGAACACAGGAATACGACAGAAACTAACGCCAGAGAGGAACTGGGAGTGGAAGAATATAGGATGGGGTCTTATAGTCACAGTACGGCAGCAGTGCCTGGCCAAGGCCTGAAGCAGAAGGCACAGAACAAACAAGGACAAAGGGCCTAGGGAAGGACTGATGAGCTGGGGCTCAGGGAGACGACATGGGCCTGGACCTTAAGGCCTGCCAACGGGACATTTTCGTCTACCTTTTTATTTGCTTACCCAGATTTTCCCTTCCTGTTATTTGATGTGGAATTGGAATACTTATTATTATCTGTTACATGTTAACCTTGCAGAAGAAGAAATACAGAACATCTCTCTTAAAATAAGAATTATGGGACTGGGGAGATAGTTCAGCTTAAGACTCCAGAACGCATGTGAAAAGCCAGGTGTCGTAGTAGGGGCTCAGAATCCTAGTGCTGGGGAGGCAGATTCCTGGGGCTCCCTGGCCAGTCAGCCTAGCTCATTAGGTGAGCTCCAGGCCAGTAAGACAGTCTCAAAAAACAAAACAAAACAAAGAACTTGAAGAACACAGTCTAGTAATGTGGTCTCCCCTGAAATGTGTCTGACTATCCCACCCTACCCTGTGTGTATTACAGCTCCAAACCATAGAAGATGAACGACCACTGCCTTACTTACAGGTTTTCGGCTCAATGGTTTCTGGCTTCATTTGAGGACAGCTTACAGGTGTCATCACTGGGAAATGGGACATTGGAAGGTAGTGCTCTGTGTTGAAGCCATGTGGAACAAATTCCTCCAGTGGTGTGACCGGCTGGCAGGAAGGGGAAGGGAATCAGTTCCTAAACACCTCAAATAATTGGATTTCATTTTCTTTCATTTAAAATGTTTTAATTGTACTTATTTATTTATTGGGAGGCAGGGTGCATGCATGCCCTAGTGCACATGTGGTCAGAAGACAACTTGTGGGAATAGGCTTTTCTGGGGTCCCAGGAATTGAACTCAGGTTGTCAGACTTTGCAGCAATTCCCATTAAGCCATCTAGACAGCCCTGAACTTTGTTTTATAACCTCAGACCTCCACATGCACTTATGAGCACCTGCATATATGTGTGCCCACACACACGCAAACGTGTGTACACATACATGCACACCACACACAACACATGAAAATGAGAAAAAAGAAGAAACAGGGGTGAAGCCAGTTTGGATGAGTAAGAAAGGAGGTGGGGGTTACAGGCTGGAACGGCCCAGAGGACACAAGACCCTTTTCCAGGCAGAATGGAGCTCGGCACTCAGAGTTGCCAAACAGAGGGCTACCTGGTGCTGGTCATGTTCTCCCTTCTGCTGCTGACCCCTCCATATTGATATTCAAGCTTCCCTCACACCAGTATGTCTGTCAGCTCCCCAACCTCCCCAGTGACTCATCCGTAAACACAGGAAACAAAGTCTGGGAAGGAGAACTCTGCACGATCCCAGGCTAGCACCCCAAAACTCTCTTCTGATTTGGAAGTCTATGGCCCAATCCCAAAATGTTGACCTTGTGCCTGCCTACCTCGAAGAAAAGCTCTGCAGAGAGTCGTGCACTTGGTCAGGGTGTTTCTATTAATAGAAAAGACCCATTCAGAAACCAAACCCACGTGGACATCAGTAGAAGAAAACAAGTCAGCTGTGGTGGTTACTTTTTTCATATTTTACTGCTTTTATTTTATGTGTATGAATATACTGTCTGCATATACATAAGTGCACCTGTGCTGTGCAATGACCTCAGAAGTCAGAAGAGGGCATCGGGTCCCCTGAAACTGGAGTTACAGATGGCTGTTAGCTGCCATGTGAATGATGGGAATCGAACTGGGGTCCACTGTAAGAACAGAGAGTGCCCTTAACTGCTGAGTCAACTCTCCAGTACCAGCGATGGTTATCTTTGACGGCAATTGAACGGATATATGAGATAACTGATAAGGCTCTCTGAATGTGTCTGCCAGCGTCTCTCTGGAGATCAGAGATTTTGATGGCACCAAGTGGGAGAAAATTTGCCAACATGACAGGCACCATCCAAATGCCTGGAGGCCTAGATGACAGCAAGGAGGAAGAAGGAGAATATTTCTCTCTTTAGAGCCACTATGCCCTTCTTCTGCTCCCGGCTTGGATGTCAAGATATCCAGGCTATATAACTTTTGGACTCTGGTAGTTGCACCAGCGCTCCCTGGGTCTCAGGCATTTGCACTCACTGAGAAGTCTGCTATCAGCTTCCTCAGGCCCTCAATCTTGACTATTCAGCCCCTGTATTTGTATGTGAGCCCATTCCCCTAATAAGCCTCCTGCCAGCTATCTATCTATCTATCAATCATCTATCTATCAATCATCTATTAATCAATCTTCTCTATATTTAATCATCATTCATCTATCCATGCATTAAATTATCTCCTATTATAGAGTTCTGATTTTCTGTAAAGCCCTAAGGTATCAGCCTATACAGAAAAAGCTTTTCAGGCTCCCATTTTAAAATTTAAATAAACAATCAAAGCTCTCTAAACAGATCAAAAAAATAAACAGCATAAAAACTAATGATCAGGGGCTGGAGAGATGCCTTAGCAGTTAAGAACACTGACTGCTTTTGCAGAGGACTTGGGTTCGAGTGCCAGAACCCAAACAGTGGCTCACAACCATCTGTAACTCCATTTCCAGGGGATCGGACACCCTCTTCTGACCTCCACAGACATTGCACAGCAAAGGTGCACTTATGTACATGTAGGTAATATACTCGTACACATCAAATAAAAATAATGTATAAAATATATTTTAAAATAATTATAAACATGGCTGAGCATGATGGTACATACCCTGTAGCTCCAGCACTTGGGAGGCAGAGAGAGTATGATCACAAGTTTGATGTGACCTAGTCTATTTGTGGCCAGCCTGAGCTACAGTGAGAATTTATCTCGAAAGAAAGAAAGAAAGAGAGAGAGGGAGGGAGGGAGGGAGGGAGGGAGGGAGGGAGGAAGGGAGGAAGGGAGGAAGAGAGGAAGAGAGGAAGGAAGAAAAGGAAAAAAGCTAGGCATACCTGATAATTTTAACTCCAGCACTCAAAGATGAAGCAGAAGAATCAAGAGTTTAAAGGTCAGCCTGAGATAGACACAGAGTTCCAGGACAGCCTGGTCTACATAGACTGTCTCAAAACATAAATCATAAATAAAATAAGCAATTGACCTTCAAATAAGAACAAAGTATTCAGGAAAGGGAGCTATAATTAGTATTTAGTATTAGTACACAGAATTCATCCATAAAACAAGAACAGTATACTAGAAAAAAGGGACAGTGACACAACAAAAAAGTTTTAAACACAACAATCTATCAGAGGCAGCTTCAGTAATGAAAGTTACCCAAATCTGGAGAATTCGGTTTTGGTTCTGTCCCTGTGGCTGTGCTCAAGTCATTTCCCTCTGAGCCTTACTTTAAAAGTTTCTTTTTATCTCTGTTAGGTATGTGACTCCAAGGTATATTTCCTGGCTGCCCTGTCCATGGCCCTCTATCAGCACAGGGTTCATTGGCACACAGAGAAACCTGCTCTATCCACAAGTGTCCCCAACACAGATCTGCTGTGGGATCCATTATGAAGACTTTTCTCATCCCAGATCTCACCGGAGCCTCACAGAGGCCCTGTGATCTGGTCAAGGATTCCTCATGCTGTTTATCAGATGCAATAACTAAGGTTCAGAGTGATTATAGGGCACCATTCACAGTAGAGCTGGGGTTGACACCCTGCTTTCAGTTCTAACTCCAGTGCCTGCCCACTCCCCTCCCTGGCTGGACATCAACCCTCAGGGCATAGGTGCTGTTCTCACTGAGGCCTGGGCAGACTCACCACTGGAACTGAAGGTTCTTGTTTCACTTTATATTCTTCTGGAAAGGGAGGCAGCTCAGCTTCATATTCTTAAAAGAAAGAGGGAAAAGTGCTCAATTCCACACACCACAGAAGTTTGTGATGTAATTTCCTTCTTGGAATAAAATATTCTTAAATTGTATTTCAGTTGATAGTTTATGGAAATGAAACAAAACTGGCCATTGCAGGTTACTTATTTTGATTTCTCATCTTTGACACTGTACTGGGGATGGAACCCAGAGACTTTTCCAGGCAAGTGGCCTGAGGCTGGGCTACACCCACAAGCCCCTGCAGGTTGATTTTTAATGTGGGGAAGCAACCGTACTAAAATGGGTAAGATGCTTGGTCTCTTGCATGAAAGTCAGGGCTTTGTGTTGGATTCCAAGACTCTTTCTCAGTAAGTACAGACTCAGGCTTTACTCAAACCCTGTGAGAACCACAAGGACTAGGGGAAGAAGACAAGAGTTAAGGGAGATGCCTGTAGCAAACGAGGCCCAGAAACAAACTCCAAGAGTATTTCATTCACGTTCTATAGGGCAGTGACAACTCTTGCCGAAAAAGGGACAGAGACGATCCTGGCTGCTTCCCTAAAGGAATGCAATGTGGAAAAAAAACGTTTTAAAGGCAATGGCAGATTCACTTTGGAAACTCTAGGGAAGGTGGTGCTGACTGACTGTGACTGGACTGTATACAAATTGTATTTCCTTAGCTGATTGCTTACCAGATAGTAAAGGATTTCTCGACTTTTTATAAAGTACATTAAGTATTAGGCTGAGGACAAGGACTTCAGTCTATGGGTCATCATTAACTTTTTTTACATTCACTTGTTTATTTGTGTGTGCACACACAAGCACCTGGGATGGGGGTGAGGGTGCATACGTGCCACAATGCCCCTGTGAAAATCAGAGGATAACTTGCTGAAGTCAGTTCTCGCCTTCCATCATGTGGGTTTCAGGGATTAAACTCAGGTCATTAGGCAAGTGCCTTTACCTGCTAAGCCATCTTGGCAGTCAGATCATGAATAATTTTTAGTACTGGCTACTGTAATGTAATAGACTAGAACATTTCCTGAGGATACTATTAAGAGATGACAGAATCTGCCAGGTGTGAGGCAGAGGTAGAAGGATCTCCATGAGTTGAAGCCCAGCCTGGTCTACATATCGAGTTCTAGGCCAGCTGAGGAGACCCTATCTCAAAAAGACAAAAAAAAAAAAAAAAAGAGAGAGAGAATCTTTAAGAGGTGGGGCCCCTTAAAGAATGAGAGGTCTTCAGGTCACTTCTTCTTGGGGGGGGAGTGTTATAGTAGGGATTGAACCCAGGGCCTCACATCTGGTAAGCCAACGCTCTACCACTGAGCTATACTAGTTCACTTCCTGTTTTGTTGTACTCTGTGCTCCCATAACAATCCTCCACCTACCTCACCAAGGGCCTAAAAGTAACTCTGCTGTTGTAGTTTGAATGAGAAATGTCCCCCATAGGCTCACATATTTGAACACTTGGTCCCCAGTTGGTAGTGCTGTTAGGCATTATGGAACCTTTAAGAGGTACAGCCTTGCTGGAGAAAGTATGTCACTGGAGTATTCTTTGAGGGTTTATAGCCTCACCCCACTTCCTATTCTTTCTCTCTGCTTCCTGTGTGGGCATGGAATGTGATCTCTCTGCTTCCTGTTCCTGCTGCCATGCCTTCCCCACAATTATGGACTCTTTTCCTCTGGAGCCATAAGCCAAATAAACTATTTTTTTTCTTCTCTAAGTTGCTTTTGGCCATGGTATTTTATCAAAACAGAAAATTAACTAATACAACATTGTGGATTGAATCCTCCAAAACTACAAGCCAAAAGAAATCGTGTCTCTTTGTAAAATGATTGTCCCAGGCAGTTTTTACTCAGATAGAAAGCGTACCAGCACATCCTTCATCCTCTAGAGACATGCTCCAAGAAGTTCCTCAGACACCTAAAACCACAAATAGTCCTGAACTCTATAGAAACTATATTGTTCTATTCCTAACACTTCTAATAAAGTTGACCTTAAAAATGAGGCATAGTAAGAGCTCAATAATAACAACCAAGTAGGACAATTATGATACTATCGTGGGAAGTTATTTAAACTCATGTTTACTTCTGGAATTGTCTATTTAATATTTTTGGACCACAGTTATCCATGGTTGACTTAAAAAGTTCAGAAAGTGAAACTTCAGATAAGGAGACACTACTATGCCACACATTTAGGGATTTAAAACAATATAAAGCTTAGGTGTGGTGGCACGCACCTGTAATCCCAGGACTCAGGTAGCTGAGACAGGAATATCAAAAGTAGAGTTAGAGGCCAGCCTAAACTACATATTGAGACCCTTTCTAAAAAACACAAACAAAAATAAAGAAATATAAATGTATTATCTCACAATTCTCTTGAGTCAGAAATCTGTAAATGGTCTGAGGACTCACTGCACAAGAATCAAAGCATCAGCCAGGGATGTATTATTAACTGAGAGTTGAGGTTCTTTTCAAAGTTCACTAGTTGTTGGCAGAATTCAGGCTCTTGTAACTTAGTCTGAAGTCTCTGCTGTCTAACTGTTGGCTGTCAGTTCCCAGTGACGGCCCTCAGCTCGCGACATAGCCCATTTATAACACAGTTGTGCTACTTCAGTGCTCTGAAGACATTCAAGGCTTCTGTAGAATCTCTGACTTCTGGCAAGAACCTATCTGCTTATGTCAGGTCCCCCTCAACACCTTACCTACTTTAAAGTCAACTAATAGGGACTTTATATCTGAAGACGTCTTCACAGAAGCACCTGGACTAATGTCTGAATAACAGAGAGGTGTGGCACTAGGGTGTGAGAATCTATAGACTATGTCAGAATTGTGTCTACAACCTAGGTAGGCGGCACACCGCTTTCCTTCCCTCTCAGGCGAGCATTAAATTCACACTTCTTCCCCTACTGTCATGAGAACCACTGACATGTGTGAAAACTGTTTATTTGGGTTTAAAATATGTACATTTATACGTTTGTCCAAATACATATAAAGATGTGAAAACCACATCTAACCCTGCTATAGCCCTGGGATCACTGTTATACTTTGCACAGATCCAACCAAATCTTTTCCAATGCATTTTCTAATTACGTATATGTGTAAGTATATACACACATGTATATCATCAATCTTTCTTCTTTATAATGCGTATCAATTTCCCCTTATTTGAATTTGTGTGTATGTAAGGTGTGTGTGAAAGCAGGTACACATGTGTCACAGTGCATGTATGGAAGTCAGAGTACAACCTTGGGTATGAGTTCTCACCTTCCATTTCGTCTGAGATGAGGGTCTTGTTTACTTTCTACCACACACACCAGGCTCACTGGCTCATGAGCCTCTGGGGATTCTCTGTCTGTCCCCTTCTCCCAACTCTCTGCAAGAGTGCTAGGATTCAGATGCATATGTGCAAGTGCGTGTGGAGGTCAGAGGACAACTATGGGAGTAGGTTATCTCCTTCTACCATGTGGGTCCCAGGGAAGAAACTTGGGTCATCAGGCTTGGTGCCTTTACCCACTGAGTGATCTTGCAGCCCTAAAACTAGCCTTCTAGGTTAGCACAAAGAAGTGGGCTTCATCATGGTGTCTTCATGCATGTTCCATTTTACTTTGTTCTTATTCAATCTCCTCTCCAACATCCTCCCACATGCCCCGCTCCTCAAGGCTATCTTTTCTAATAAATAAAACACAGCAAGTTACCTTTGGAGTCATTCATTAATCTACACCTACATGCATCCTGGACATCTGGCTTGCTTCCAATTTTTCATTCTTACTAAGAAATACTGACAGAAGCATTTATAAATATATTGTCGACCTGTGAGTATTTTTGTATGATTCTTAGATGTAGAAGTGCTCTGTCAAAGAAAAAATTGCTAAATTTTCCCACAAAAAGTTTATAATATGGGCTAGAGAAATGGCTTAGTGAGTATAGTACTTGCCACATAGGGGAGAGAACTGGAGTTTGGATTCCTAGAATCCATGTAAAAGCCAAGTGGATGTGGTGGCCTGCCTGTAATGACAACCCACGGAAGGTGGGAGAGGGAATCTGGAGGTAGAGATATTGGGAATCTATACAGCAAGCTGTCTATTGAGATGAGGAGAAACAGAGAGACCCAAGCCCAATGAGAGACCTCCTTCAACATATAAAGTCAAGAATGGTCAAAAAATACACTTGAGGGGCTGGAGAGATGGCTTGGTGGTTAAGAGCATGGCTGTTCTTGCAGAGGATCAGGGTCCAAGTCCCAGCACCCACATGGCAGATAACAACTGCCCATAACTCCAGTTCCAGGGGATCCAACGCCTTCTTCTGATTGCATGGACATTGCAAAACATGGGTGCACTTACACACAAGCAGTCAATACACTCATACACATAAAATAAAAAATAATAATTTAAAAAATATTGTATATTTGCATTTTCATTGTTTCTCTCCATTTATATTCTTCCCAACAAAATCTCTTAGTTCATCAAAGTTTGACAGACAGGACACAAACTTCTTCATTATAAGACCACAAAAGATAAACAGCTGAAATGATTGTGTCCAACTATGCAAAAAGTTATGTATTTGCTACTTAGAGTCCCCGTAACATTTAAGATATCTGGCATAAAGGAAGCTGCTGAGCACACTACTGAGGGAAAAGGAACCAACAGCCTTACTCAGCTATGAACTCTGACAGCTACAATAACAAGTGGCCTGACAGGAAAGGTACCATATGATAGTGGCACAAATGGTATGGAAGTAACCAACTCTTTTCTGATTGGATTTAAGGTCCACTCTACAAGGCGGAACTCATGTCTGGTACTGTTAACTGGACCAAGAACCCATGGCTGGATAGGCCCTAGGAAAGAACCTACTACTATTATCCTGTTAAATGGACACAGTATTAAACTGTTCCCTAAAGACTCATCTTTATACTCATTGATTAGCGCAGGGTTCAGTTCTCATCAGAGCAGCTTTTTTTTTTTTTCAGTAGTTGGCAAGTAATACAGATACAACATGCAGAGAATAGGAGATCGTAGTATGCTCAGCCCTAACTGGGACATCTATATCACACCCCTCCCTCAAAGGTTCAGGGATCATTGTGGAAGATGGGATGATTGTAACAGCCAGAAGTGGGGGACTGCTGCAAAACAGTGTTTTCCAGATACAACAGGGACATGAACTCACCTCTAACTGAGGAGCCACTGGCAACTGATCATTACCAGAAGAGGGGGAAGTCAGCTTTCTTCGGATGTGGCTGACAGGCGACCACCCAGTGAAGTCCCTACACCCATGCATGTTCTGGCAGCACAACTGGACTCAGTGTTTTTGTTTTTGTTTAAAAAGAGTACTCCCCCAATCTTACACAAAGAATTATTGGCAGCTGATTACTGCTGGGTGAGGAAGAGCTGGTCTTCTTAAAGGGAGGAATCTAGATAGGCTGACTAGACCTTAGTGGATGAACTGGCACTGAGGGACATATGGGGACACTGACTTGACATGACAGGCCTTAACACAAATGACAGAATGTATGCAATCCAGCGGGGAGGGGGTATGAGTGTCAACAGGGAAGCGGGTATACAGTTGATAAAAATGATCTGTACGAAATACACAAAATTTCAATAAGAGTACCTGAAGTTAGGAGGGAGAATGATGGTGAGGCAACAGGAAGAGTCGGAGGGACAGGGGTGGAGAGAATGCTCAAAACACTTTACGTTCATGTATGAACCTATGCTATTTTTCTGTTGCTGTGATAAGACACCATGACCAAAACAACTTATAGAAGGAAGAGTTTATTTGGCTTATGGTTCCAGAAGGGTAAGAATCCATCATGGCAAGAGACATGGTGGCAGAGAGGGCAAACCGGAAGTGGGTGACAGCTTCTCAAAACCCCCTCAGAGGATGTGCTCCCTCCTAGGGGTTCCATGCCACCCAAACAGTTACATGTGTTTGAGGGGGCACAGATATATATGTAAGCACATAGCCCAGAGGTCAAAGTCAGCTGTGTTCCTCAGTTGCTTCTTCACCTTATCTTTTGAGACAGGTTCTTCACTGAACCTGGAGCTCACTGATTCGGCTAGATTGGCTGAGCAGCAAGCTCCAAGGATTCACCTGTATCCACCTGCCCCCCATGGTGGGTGCTGCAGCTCAAACTCAGGCCCTCAGGCTTGCATGACAAGGACTTTATCTTCCCAGCCACAGGGATTATTTAAATTGACTCCATTTACGGGTTTGATTCATTCTGTTTCTTTCCATAGGGGGTCAAACCTGACCTTTTGAGTGCTGGGCAAGTCACCTTACCACTGAGCTACAATCCCAGCCCAATTCACTTAATTTTTAAGAAGCATTCCGGTGCTTCAATATGTGTTGTCTTCCCTGTTCTGCACTGCTTAAAGTTGATAAATGCTTATCATCTTTCAATTACCAAAGCTTTTCACAGGAATTCATTGACTAGGAGTTAACATTATATGAATGCTAAATGAACTTTAGCAATGGGTATGGCTGTTCATTTAACACAATATGTGGGACTGGTGAATGATGTGAGGGTCTTAGAAAGGGAGGCAGGTGAGAGGAACTGCATTTCTGGAATGGGTAGCTCAGTGGAAGACACTGATATTCCCCAAAATGGAAAGTGACCCTCTGGTGTTCAGAGGTACCTGGAGTCATGACTGGTCCAGAACTGAAGACAGTTCCCAACACCATAGATAGATACATGTTACTGATACATGAGAACAATTTCTTTGGAGAAATTCAGTGGAAGCTACTCTGCTCTGAGTTGACAAGGCCACTGGCATGGAAGTGGTGGCAACAAGGGCAGTGTGTGCTTTTGAGAACTCGGCTGAGAAGGAAATACCAACTGGCAAGAGCCAGAAAAGGAGATGGGTTCAAAGTAGGGCTTTCTCCTGAGATCAAGACTAGGGTATGAAGAGAAATAAGCTGCTAGAGACATGAAAGATGGCAATGTGGAAGAGGCAGTGACAGACAAGGATCCCAAGATAATGAGCAGGTGGTACCAAAGCCCAGACAGAGCACTGAGCCATGAGTGCCGTGGTATGTCTTTCTGCCAAGTGTATGGATCAAATCTCTGCGCTCCTATAAAGAAGTGGGATTTCCTGTCTACTCCCAAATGCCAGAATTTTCTCAGTCAATGTGTCTTGTGGTAAGTGGCAGCACCATTCATATGGGTTAACTTGGACCAGTGATGTGGGTAGAAGACACTGGCGGGCACTGATTGATGAGCAGTGGCCTGAGCTGGTTGATGCCATTTTCTCTGGCTTGCTCAGCTGCTCTGCTGGAGGAAGAAGCAAAGCATCCAGTCAGAGCTGATTCATCCTGGGCTCTGATAGGTGGGAAGAAGACCGATTTTATACTGGGGGCTGTTCAACTGGAGAATGACTGAATGGTGACCTAAGAGCATCAAGAGGATGCTGACCATTGTAATCGCCTCAGAAACAAAACAGGAAAAAACGAGCCCCAGACACCAAAACCGACTCTTAGTTAAAACCATCAAAATACATGAAGATTTCATTAGAAGGGAGAAAAGAAGTTTATTAAGACGAATACAAACACTTTTGAAAATATAAAGTCTAATTGTCACTGGAAAGACAAGGAAGAAAACTGAAGAACATTTACATATGAATCACTGTACACATGCACATGTGTGCCTGTACACCCCCCCCCCCCACAGCAGCAGCAGTAGAAGCCAGGGAGGACAAAGGATTTGAGGATTTGCCTGTGCGTTATCTTGTACTTTATGAATCTGAGTTTCTGCTAAGTATGTTGATTATAAGAAATTTTTAGCAGATTCATCCTAATAGAATATTTAACTTCAAAGATAAGATTGCCAGGAAGCAATTTTCTGTTCTTTCTCCCACTCCTCTCTTTTTTATGGTTCTTGAGAGAATCTCACTATGTAGCCCAGAGTAACCTTGAACTCTTGGTTATCCTGCTTCAGTTGTTTCCCAACTATTAGAATTACAGGTGTGTACAACTACACCCAGCTTCATGTTTCTTGTGCGAAGCTGAATTTACTCTCTATATGTTTATTATATAAAACTGCCTTGGCTACCTGTTTAGAACTGGGTTTAGTCATCTAGGTTAAAATCATAATGGTGTCACGTGTTGAACTCACTCTCTTTGACCTCATTAACTTCATTTTTCAACTTTATTATAAGTGGCGTCAATTTACTTGCGTTCTCCCCACAGGCCAGTGGGTCCCAAACAAACTGATTCTACAACAAGAGGCAAAGCATGATTCTTTTTAAATTTTTTATTTTTATTATTTTTAAATTGTGTTTACGTGTATGTGTCTAGGTAGGGATATGTGCATGTGAGTACAACTGCCCACAGATGCCAGAGGCATCGGATCCTCCCAGAACCCTAGAGCTACATAGAGAGGTGGTTGTAAGCTGCCTGATGTGGGTGCTGGGAACTGAGCTCAGACGCTCTGGAAGAACAAGAAGCACTCTTAACCACTGATCCATTTCTCCAACCCCTAAAGCATGGTTCATTACCAGTAATAACAAACATGTATTGACTTCTTCAAGATGTGGAGCACCTTCTCATACATTATCTTGTTTGGTCCCCACAGCACTGTGAGGTAGTACTTATCCTCAGAGATGAGACTGAGCACCTTCCCCAACATTAATTATGGTGGTTAATATATGAACTCAACAGGATCTAGAATCACTTGGAGGAGACAGAGGGGAGGGAAGGGGGCAGGTGGAGAGAATGAAGAGAATAAATACTATGAATTTGTGTTTGGGTCAACTTGTGAGGGATTTTCTAGATTAGGCTGATGAGGGTAGGGACACCAACTCTGAATCTGAGTAGCACTGTTCCATGTGCTAGGGTCCTGCCAAGCACCAGCATTCATCCTCCTCTGCTTCCTGACATGCAGATGCAATGGGACCACTGTCTCATGCTCCTGCTGCCATGACAGACTGGGCTCTCACTGTGAGCCAAAATAAACCCTTCTTTCCTTACGTTACCTTCCTTCGTCTCATTATCACAGCAACTAGAAAGGTAACTCCTACATTACCCAACTATAAACTATTATAAAGAACTATTAGGCTTCGAGAAATTAATGTTCTGGATAAAAGATCATCATGGTAAATATCCAGATCAGCCATTAGGGTTAGGACCCCAAGAACGGAAGTTACAAAAATATCAGAAAGAAACTGCTTTTCTCTAGTGCGGTGTGATGCTGAAGAAGGAATTTAAGCTCTGGGGGTGGTTGAAATATATGACTTTGCAGGGTGCTTACTGATTCTGAGTCCACTAGTCTTTGCTTCCACTGTATTCTCTATTTCTTTCAACTCATCTTAACAAACTTAGCATCACAGGGAATATGGTTTTTCAATTGTGCCAATCTCAAACCACACCACCAACGTTCAGGGTTGACAGCACAAATTACTGAAAGTTCTAATAGTGCTGTACCTGACAGTTAACGTAACACAGGCGGCAACACAAACGAAAAATCTCCTGGGGCTTGGCCACCTGGGGCAGGAGGATTCCAAGCTGGAAGCCAGCCTGGAATAGAAAGAAGAAAGAGAGGCAGCGACAGAGAGAGAAAAGAGAAGGAAAGGGGATGGGAGGGGAGAGGAGAGAAAGGAGGAGAGCTAGGGAAAGGTGGGGGGTGAATATGAACGAATCTGTCTCCTTGACCTTGAGGAGCTTAAAGTGTTTGAAGAAAAGCAAATTAACACACTCTTGCTGTAATCCAAAACCCTGCAACTATGTGTTTCCATTCTCCTACCGTCACCAAGTAAGCACCATTGTTATGCCCACTTTAATAAAGGGAGGTAAGTAACCTAAGAATATTAAGATCTCATCTCCAAGGAATGCGTGGGGCTACAAAGGAGTCAGTGGGCTAAACCGTGTTTGTGGGCGTTGAGGAAGGTTTGAAGCAAGCAGGGATCCAAGCTCCTTTGGTCTACACCGAAGTACTCCGCGGAGGGGTCACAGGCTCCCTACCTGGGGCTCTGGCTAAGTAAGGCTCAGAGTCCGTGAGTTCCACGAGAAGCGGTGTGGGCGGGGCCCGCGCACTGAAGTTTCTATTAAGGACTCCGTGGTCCACACCACCCGTTCCCAACTCTGCTTCCCCTGCCTTCCTTCCTGGGGCCTGCGATCGCTCCAGGGCCCGCCTCAGTTTCCCAGCCTGGGACCGAGGACAGCCGCGCGCGTCACCCGCCTGGCGCATAGAGGCCTCGGAACGCGCGGGTCCCGCCCGCGTCACCCGCCTGGCGCATAGAGGCCTCGGAACGCGCGGGTCCCGCCCGCGTCGCGTCCCGCCCGGGCACTGGCGGCCGCCTACCCTCACAGATCTGCTCCCACAGGTTCCTGGCCGGCGGCTCCGCGACCTGCCCGGGCGACACGGGCCTCTCGGAAGACACAGGGGACACTGGGCGCACCGACGGGCGCGCAGTGACTGAGGAGTCCGCCGATCCGCCCGCCTCCTCGCGCAGCACGCTGCGGCTGGACACCTGGCGTGGGGCCGCCATGGACGCGGTCTCTACGGCAACCGCGGGGCCGCGACCCGGAAGGAGACGGCCCTCGCGGGGGCGGACCCGCATCGCCAAGACGACTTCCGGGTCGCGGCGGAGCGGGTTCTCACGTGGAGGCCGGAAGGCTTGGTCCGCGGCTTGGTCAGGTGAGCGCGGGGAGCGCGGCGGGGCCTCGAAGTCCGGCTGCGCGGGCAGGACAGGAAGGACAGACCAGTCATCCCCCCCAGACCCGCACTCAGTCCTCGGGGCGTGCTTTGCAGCCACCCCCAGATGCACCTGCAGCCCTCCGGGTACGCTCCGCCGCCTCCGGAGTTCTCCCGCCTTGAAACCGGCCCGGGAACCCCGCGTGGCCCTGGCGGTGGGTTGCTTGAGGCCTGCTTGCAGCCTGCGGTGCACCCTGACGCACAGATCGGGTTCGAATCCCCGCGCTCCCACTTGCTGACTTTGAGACCCGGCACTCATGAGCTAACGTCTCTACGACCTGTGCGTTTTGATGGTCACAGCAGTCCCAAACGAGGCTGCCGCGGGAATTTAATAGCGCTTTTGGACCGGAGGTGGCGGCCCATCTCTGTAGTCCCAGCACACGGGATGCTGGGGGCAGGAGGTTCATGAGTTGCAGACCGGTTAGGGCCGCATAGGAAGACCTTGTCTCAAAAAAACAGAACAAAGCGCTTTTGAAGAAAGCATTTGAGTTTGAAAGTTCATTTCTGCCCTGATTCTTGCAAGTCGCTCTCTGTGGGGTGGGGGTGAGTCACAGAGCTGTGCAGGAGGATGATACTGGGGCCTGAATGACGGAGTTGGGAGGAAGTTGACCCCTGAGGCGTGTTTGGATCACCTTTCTTGACTACTCACCTTCCTGTGACATTTTGGGCTCACTTAACTCCACCCTCTGAGGGCTTGTTTCTTCTGGTCCTTTTTGAGTCCCTCTTCCTCAGCCAGTCTCTTTTAAAGTCAAGTGTGTTTTGAGGACTTGTCTCAGGCTCATTCCATTTAGTCCTGTTGATGCCTCCACGTTTGACACAGCCACCCCGTAGCCTCAGACCATAACCACCTGTTTAGTGAAAATCACATGGGTGTCTCTGAATGCTTCTGCCCGGGCCTGCCTATTTATTCTGGCTACGCCCTCCTCTTTCTTTGTCCTAGGGATGACACTAGTATCCATTTGTTGCCCAAGCTAGAATGCCCTATTTCCAGAAGTTGTCTTAACAACTTGCAGGTAGGTTATGTGATCTTGATCTTCCTCACCCTGAGTGTAACCACCATCCTTTTAGTGGGGAGGAGGGCAGTGTTGCAATGTAAGGTGACTGGCCTAGAACTGATAATGTAGCCCTGGCTGGCCTCAACTTGTGGCAGTTTCCCCTTGCTTCTGCT
This sequence comes from Eospalax fontanierii, assembly GCA_035773235.1. Lineage (NCBI taxonomy): Eukaryota > Metazoa > Chordata > Mammalia > Rodentia > Spalacidae > Eospalax > Eospalax fontanierii. The sequence continues at coordinate 44,314,272 of CM069546.1, read as the reverse complement.
TCTCCCAAGTGCTGAGATTACAGGAATGCCACCACCATGGCCAGCTTGCTCATCCTCTTGTCACCTGCATCGTCCTGTTCTTTTTCCAATCTCCCTGCCTTTCTATGACTGGTGTTTGTCTTGTTCATCTCTGTATCTCTACTGTTCGTTTGGTGGATACTGAGCACCTGATGTGTGCCAGGCACTGAGATAGCTCTGGGTATACACAAAGAAACTGGCCAGACGGTGAAGAACAGTTGGGTTTAGATACCCACAGATATCCCCTCTCCATGTGCACCTGGAGCAAGGCATGAATGAACTTGAACTGTAGCTTAGGCCAGTTCTAGCTCGTTGAAGCTGCCGAGCATGAGCTAAGTAAGCCCAGTGTGGACCTTATGAGCTCTGTGACCAAAGCTCCTGCCACCGCCACGCCCAAACCTCCTGTGTTTTGTTTCTAGATTCCTTGAAGCTGCTCATATCTTGTAGCCCAGGAAGCAGTAGGAACCAGGCTGGTGACTACTGAAACGAGGGTCCACCCGGAAGCAGAAGTGTTTAAAGGACCTCAGCCTCCTGTCATAAGTGCTTCCATGTCCAAGAAAAGTCAGGCAGTCTGGTGTTTCTGCCATTCATCAAATGTTAGCAGTCAACTTGAAATTTAAAAGGCAGTGAAACAGACTTGCAGATTGGAGGCAGCCCTCAAATTGAACAGCTTCTGATTCAGCCTTTCTGTATGGATAAGGAAACACGCACAAAGAATCAGGACTGAATGGCAGGAATGTGTCAGAGCTACCCATTTGACCCAAATGTTTGGAGGCCTAGCTGGAGCTTTTCTCAGTGTTCTGTGTTTAGGCAGCTAGGATGGCGTAACTTGTGGGACAAGGGGTTTGTTTCCAGACCCAGAGAGAGCAGGAGCACTGTTTAGATGAGCCAGAGGAAGGGATTCATTGTCCTTATTACTCTATCTGGTGGGAATCTGCAAGGGCTCTTGAGATTTCTGTCTGCTTCATCTGGTGGAAGGGAAGCAGGGGAGGTCAGCCAAGCTGGGATCTGTGGCTTGGTCACAGTTGTGCCCTAATAGTGGTGGGCTCAGATAGGTGCATGGTAATACCTGTTGACTTTAGGTCTAGAGGTTTCAGGAAGATGGTGAAAAAAGTCCCTGTGTCTTTCTGTAGATTTTCCACCATCCTTTTGAGGATGGGTGTATTACTTCCAGAAGAGGAAACAGGCTCAGGGAGGTTAAGTGATAGACTCAAAGAAAGTGAGCAGTTTGGATTTGAACCCACGGCTGCCAGGATTTAAATTTCTGCCACTTGGTTGGCTTTTCCTTTGCTCCGAAGGAATTGGCCATTTTCTCCCTTTCTCAACATTAAAAAAAAAGTGTTTATATTTTTGTGGGTGCTTTGCTTAGGTGAACATAAGTGCACCCATATTGCGCAATGCCTCTGGAGGTCAGAAGAGGGCATTGGATTCCCTGGAACTGGAGTTATGAAAGGTTATTAGTCTCCATGTGGGTGCTGGGAACCAAATAGTGATCCTCTGTGAGAGCAGCCAGCCTTTAACCTGTAACTGCTGGGCCAGTTTTCTGGCCCCCGTGTACCCCTCAGCATTTCAAACCACCCACTCCCAAAACACGCTGAAGGACATAAGGGACCACACCCCAGGACTGGGTATAGGTGATAAATTGTACTGCTTTTTCTTTTTAGGAATGGTCACCAAGATTCATAAAGTAGAGCTGGGCCCAGGGCTCCAAGAGAAGAAGAAGAAGAAGAAGGTGGCCGTTGCAGTGGTCAAAGAACCAGAGACTCAGTACTCTGTGTTAAACAGTAACGATTGTTTTGTGGATGTTTCTTCAGGGGCCACATCCCCCTCGAATGATGTGGGTAAAGGGTGGGTCCTTGAGATGCCACTGGGCAAAAAGAAGAAGAAGAAGAAGAAAAAGGGCCATTGCACTATTTGCGAGGAGTTCGTGACACAGGCTGGATGGACAAAGTCACCCAGTCCTAGGAGGCAGGCCCTTGACCACTTAGAATGCCGCAGTAGAGAAAAGAAAAAGAAGAAGAAGTCTTTATCATGGGCCACCGAGGGCTTGGGAGGGAAGATCTCCCTGAACCCAAAACAGGGCGAGGAGGTAAGCAAAGTTGGTAAGAAGCTCAAGAAACACAAGAAGGAGAAAAAGGCTCCAGACACTGAAGCCTTTACTTTCCAGGACTCTTGGCTCTATGAGGCTGGGGATGCTCTGTATCCATGCTCAGGGGAGACAGAGGCTGAGGAGCAGGCAGCCTTGGGGCAGAAACGGAAGCAGGGGAGCCCCAGAGAACATGGCATGAAGAAGAAGAAGAAGAAGAAAATCCACCAGGAGGGAGATGCCCTCGCAGTCCACTCCAAGCTTGCCAGGTGCGTGGAGAACAGCCCTAAGAAAGGAAGTAAGAAGAAGCCAGTCAAAGACGAGGTTCTGGAGTGCATCCCAATAGACAGCCCAAAGGCCCCAGGGAAGAAGAATGGGAAATCCAAGAAAAAAGTCGAACAGCTAATTGGTGAGGGGCTGGCTGTGAAAAGAAAGAAAAAGAAGAGGAAAGAGAGTGGAGCAACAGACAACCCCGGGGAGGAGGAGGAGGTGGTAGGTTTTCCTTCAGAAGTGGGTTCTTCCTTGGGGAATATAGGTGCAGTCAGATGTACTTTTAGCTGCCAGAATCCTGATGCTTGGGGGGTGGTTATTGACCCATGGTGGAAAGGATAGGGTTTGGCCACTTTCAGGTACAGCATGATCCAGGGGCTTCTGGAGTATCACCAGTAGTACAGATTGTTACTATCTGTGCTCAGATTCTGCATGAATAGGGATCGGTTTTCCAGATGAATAGCTTGTGTTTTGAATACTTCTCCCACTGCTGTCCAAATCTCAGGTGCCCAGTTTCTCTGTACCTGCTGGAATTCTTCCCACGGTACTCCACACACAGTAATAGGAATCACATCGTGTACTTTTCTCCTTACATCAACCTGTTTAATCCTCCCACCAGTATGGTGAGGAAGCTGCTCTGGGCCTCTGCAGTTCCAACAAGGAAACTGAGACTCAGGAGAGTTATGTCTTTGAAGTCACCCACCTGAGAAGCAGTGGACCTGAACTCAAATCTAGGCAGTGTGGGTTCTGACTTGGGAGGTCCCTTCTCAGAGCTTCAAAGAGCCAGTGTCAGGGGAGCCCAAGAAATGAGCATCTTCCATGAGAACAAACCCTACCTTCTACTCTGACTGTGCCAGCACTCAGGGTGACCTTAGGCCAGTCATTGCCCTGTGGCCCTGACATGGTGGCAGTGGGCTTTTACCCAGGGGAGGCCCTAATGTCTTTTTATTACATTTATTATTTGTATCAGGATAACAGAGTCAGTTCTCTACTACTGTGTGGGTCCAGGGAATTAAACTCATGTCATCAGGCTTTGTGGCATGTGCCTTTACCTGCTGAGCCATCTCACCAGCCCCACTGCTTTGTCTTTATTTAGAGATTCCCTATGATAGGATTGCTTCTAACTCAGTTTTAAAGTAAGAACAAACCTTACTGCTTTAAAAAGCCACATTCAGGACTGAGTAGACAGCTCAGTGGGTAAGAGTAAGAACCTGAGTTCAGATCCACAGCACCCACGTAAAAAGCGTGGCTACGCTTACCTATAACCCAGCACTAGGGCGGAACCAGGAAGATCCCAGGAGGTCACTGGCCAGTGAGAGACCCTGCCTCGTGGAAATAAAGCAGAGATAGAGGAAGACTCCATGTGGCCTTCACATGTGTACATGGGGGCACGTGTGTGCGGGGCTTGGAAGAACCTACGGATTTGAAGCCAGTTTCCTTTTGATTCTAGAATCTCTTTCCTCCAAATGTGTCCCCTCTGCCTCATGTCTTCCAGAACAGCCCAAATAATTCACTGAGTCTGGTATGCATGTAGGCCAGGATCGGAGGTAGAGGAAGGAAAGCCGTCAGCAGTTCATCTCAGGCACATAGGCATGCACACTCACATGTATGTAAGCGTGCACAACACTAGGGCCAAGCAAGGCACTCTCAGAGAAAGAACAAAAAAAACGTGTCTTTCCTAAAGGACCAGGGACTATTGTTAGCCTGGCATCTCAGAGTTAAAGGGTTCCCCTGGGTGAATAGGGTTGAGATCCACGCTAGGCCATCAGGGACCAGAGGTGCAAAGCCCAGGTGGGAGGAACTGGGTGGCCCTGGCACTGAGACCCCAAAATGTAAGGACCCGTGAGGGCCACAGCAGCCTGGATTTGCCTGAGAACATGGTGGGAGCCTTTGGGGGTCTGGGAAAATAGCCGACAAGACTTGATTGAGAGTGGAGATTGATTAGCTGAGAGCGCACTGGGCTGGCGCGGTGGGGCCGGAAGCATGGTGTAGCGTCACCGGGAGAAAAGCTGAATGGGGCTGGTGGTCTGTTTGCTGGCAGGGCTTCCAGGCCCTCAGCATGCCCTGGCCCCAGTAGTCCTCTGCCTTCAGCAGAGCAGTTGACTTCTCATCTCACTGCTGTCACCCATGGGAGGTCAGGTAGGAAAGGTCGCACACCAAGCACAGAGTTAGCCCTTTCTCTGAGCTGCAGGGTGACCTAACGGTAGTCCCTTTATCTCTCTTAGCCTCAGTTTCTCCCATCTGTCAGATGGCTTAATGCCACCATTTACTGTAGAGACGTGGAAGAGAGTGGGCAGGTGGGCTGAGATACTGTCAGGTTGGCAGGAGGTAGTGTTGCCATGTGCAGGGTCCTTCCTCAACCTTGCGACTTTACTCAGCTGGCTGCTGGGGCTGGAGCCATGCATGGCTTGCCTAAGCCTTAGCCATATCTGCCCTCTCTGCAGGAGTCGGACACAGACTTGGAGGTGATTCTGGAAAAGAAAGGCAACATGGACGAGGCCTGCATAGATCAGGTATAGCTCAGCCTGCCCCATGCGCTTCCCAACCCCTTTTCACCCCAAAGGCACATTTACCCATCAGGTCAAGGCCCTGGGCTCAAAGGGACCAATGTCTCTGAAAGCCTCTTGGCCTCCATCTCCAGAACGGGGAACTCAGCCTTCCTACATCTCTAAGAGGGAGTCCCAAAGCCACTGTTGCCATTGCTGAGGGCCTGGGTTGGCTTGGCTGGCCCTTCTTGTAGCCCACTGCAGAGTGTCAGGAAGACACGTTCCCATGACCCGACAGATGCCCAGCCAGGCCTATGGTGTGCCTCCCCTTGGGCTAGTTCGGGAGCTTGAGGGAGAAAGGTCTCTTGCCAAAATCCCCTGCAAACGTGCCCCGCATGGGAGCTGCACTTTGTGAAGCTGTAGTATTTTCATGTTCCTGGACCCTAGGGCCTGGCGGGACTAAGAGACTGCTTAGGGCCTTGGTGTCAGGTTGTGTTTTGCTGGGCTGCTGACCTTTACTTCTCTTCTGTGAATCAACATGGGCCCCACAGGCCTTGCAGAGGCCAAGCAGAAGGCATATTGGAAGGGGTCAAGAGGCAGCTGGTTCCCACATGTTCTGCTCAGACCGCAGTGTGACGGAGATGAACCGCTCTGCCTCCTGGTCGGCATCTCCACCCTGCGAGGGAAAGGGAAACGGAGCCAGTGTTTAGAAGTAGGTGGAGCCTGCGGAGGGCAGCCCAGAAGAGATGGAGAAGTGTGTTTGCCGGAACATTGCCTGGAGGAGGGTGACACACAGTGAGGCCAAGAGGGTCAGGGGAGTGACGCTGCCACAGCCTCCCTCCAGGGCCCGGCACTGAGCCCTGGCCTGCAGACAGCTCCCAGCCTCCCTGTGGGGTGCAGGCCGCATTGCCTACCAGATGTGTGCAGAGGGGCCAGCCACCATCCCCAGCTCTACCAGGCCCTGTCCCTTGGCTGATACTGGGTCTCTTTAGCCCCTGAAGACACAGCCAGATGTTGGACCCCTGAGCATTTTTCAGCACCTGGCAACTTGCACAGAGCCCTTGCATTGTGGTTATGTGTCTGCTAAATTCAGTTTCTGTGAAGGTTTATCGCCATTTAGAGTGACTTAATGACTGAGTCGCCCATTCTATTTTAGTGTATTATGTTATTGTGTTGTTATGTTATGTTGTTATGTTATGTTATGTTACTGGTTGACTAGAAAATGGGAAGATACCAATTGGAGAGGACAGTCGTATTGCTCACTTACATCGGTGTTAGCTCTTCTTGCCTTTCCAGCGTCTTCCCTTATAATTTTGTGTGTCTGACTAAAATAGAGGAGTCGTGCTGTGTGTGCTGTTCTGTCCACTCACTGCTTCCATCTTGGAATACTCTTCTGTCCCGTCATCCCACTTAGCACAGTCCCCTGGTTTTCTGCTCTCCAGCAGCCACTGTGGATTTCATGTGAGGTCCCTGCTTTGCAGCCTGTGGCAGATTAGAAGGGGGCATGGAAGGGGGAATCAGTTGTACGTGAACCCTTGGAAGGAGGATAAGGCCTGGAAGCTCCATGTTAAACTCTGGATTGCTGGTGCAGCAGTTGAAGCCTTGAACAACCAAGAGTGAGCACTGTCTACTCTTGTGCCCTCTGCTCCATCGCAGGTATTTCTGCTTCTCCAAGGTTCCTGAGGGTTCTAGTCATTGCAGATAAATAGTCCAGTGTTCAGAGGTTAGGTCAGTGTTGCAAGGCCGCTCAGCTGGCCTCTGTCTTTCTAGAAAGCAGTGCCATCATCTCAGAAGTTGACTGCAGCACCCTCTATACAAGACAAGGCCTTGGCATTGTGGTGTGAGGTTCTACCCAGAGCACCATTACAAAATGCTCTGCTGGTAAAGGTGAGAGCTTCTCTTACAAGATTACTTCTCAAGACATTGTGCCAAGGCAGTAAGTGCAGTGTGTGTGTTTTCAGGGATTGCCACCCTGAGAGTGAATTGTTACCCAGAGCATTCCATGTATTCTAGAGCTGAGGGAAGCTTGCGACCTGCCATCCTGCACCCCTAGCCCCACCCCTACCCTGGCTTTTAAGATCAACAGAGAACTTCCGGGTCTCATTGTTCTCTATCATCCTCCTGCCTAGGTGAGGCGGAAGGCCTTGCAAGAAGAGATTGATCGGGAGTCAGGCAAGACAGAGGCTTCAGAACCCAGGAAGTGGACGGTGGGTTCGCTGTGGCGGTCGTGGTGTCCAGAACCTGAGGTGCCCAGTCAGCCAGACACAGAGTTGGTCCTGAGCCAGCTTCCTTCCCTTGGCAGGGAACTGGCCAGTGAGATACACCATTCAGACTTTGCCCTGTCGTGAATGATGGTGTTACGTGCAGACTAATCATAGGGGTCCTTTGTAGCAGTGGGCAGTGCCCTTGGAGGGCTGCTTAAAGTGTACTGGAGACAGGAGTGGGTAAGACCTCTTAGGACTCAATTGGGAAATGTCCAGGCCCCATTTGAAAATGCAGAGCGGGTGTAGGGGAGGGCCGTGAGGCCAGGCACTAAGGTTGGCGGGCCTGACCATAGTACCACCTCGTCACACCTGTACCTGATGGTGGAAGTTCCTCAGTTCCTTCCCAGGTAGCCCTAGTTTGTTGACAGATATTGACCAGCACAGAGTCTTACCCTTAGAGAACCTCAGTTTCCACTGTTAGATGGGGCTCCTGTCACGGCCCCATGGGAAGTGGAGTGGTTTTTTTAAAATAGGGTTTCACTCATGTAACCCCAGCTGGCCTTATACTGTGAGGGCAAGGACAGCCTTGAACCCCCAGTCCTGCCTGCTCTGGTGCTGTGCTTACGTGACCGTACCAGTAGGCCGGGTTTACACAGTGCTGGAGACCCAACCCAGGACTTTGTATGTGCTAGGTAAGCACTCTACCAACTAAGTCACATCCCCAGCCCTGGAGTAGGTTTCATTACCTGCCTTTCTTCTGGATATCTCCTTTTTCTCTCTCCTCTTAAGCTGAGCAGAGCTGATAGGCACCCAGATTGAGTAAGGAGGACAAACTGGGTGTCATCATTCAGAGCCAGCACTCCAGGAGTGACCCTGGAGTGCAGAGAACTTGAGCCTGACTGTGCAGGCAGCAGGGATTCCAGACTAGCACGGTCCTCAAGGTAGCTGGCAGCCCTCAAAGAGCCGGTTTGCCAGACGCAGTTGACCCTAGCTATGGGTTCAGACCCAGCTGGTGTCACAGGTAGCCTTTCCTCTAGAGACTGCAGGCCAGGGAAGCCACACAGACTCCTGCATCTGGTCAGCACAGGGAGCGTCACCATGCATTCAGAGCAACCCTGGTGATAACTGTCTGGTTGTTTCCCAACACCAACCTGGAAATGAGTACTGGGCTTGCATTTGGCTCCTAAGCAAAAAGTTCCCAGGCAGCATGGAGGTCAGCAGTCAGGTGAGAAGCAGAGCCACCTACCATGGACCTGGATGGTGCCGGATTGCGTGGTGGGTTTTGACATGAAATCCTACTTAGTTTTTTTCTGACTTAATTCTCTCTGAAGTCCCATGGGGGCATGTTCTGTCCTGTCCTTCAAAGAACTTTGAGGCTCAGAGAGCTTAATGAGCCACATAGATAGAGCCAAGGCTGCATGACCTCATGGTTAAAGTCTTGGGTCCATGGGTATCTTGCCTGTCACACGCATAAAACAGCTGTATCCTAACACGGGTTTGTGCATAGGTGGTAAGTACAGTGCTCTGACTGCAGTTAGGACCTCTGGTTCCCGGGCATGCTGAGTCTGATTAGCTGCGTGGCCCTCTACTTCTGTAAAGTACAGTCCGCCCAGAAGAGAAAAGCACTTCATATTCACACTTGTCCCTTCACCCTCAGTGATGGACTCTTATGCCCAAGCTGGCATCCATCTTGGTGTGTTTCCCCCACTAAGCTTCGGGTCTCATTTCCTCATCTGTAACATAGGAATAACTTCTTCCCTCATGGGGCTCTTGTCAGGATGATGACACAGCCATTGCCCGGCACGCTGGCCATCTACCTAGAGCTCACACAGCTGTGTCATTACGTGGGACTGAGGGAAGGATTTGTATTCAAGGGAAATGACAGCTTTTCTCTCTGCACAGGGAACCCAGTTTGGCCAGTGGGATACTGCTGGTTTTGAAAACAAGGAACAGAAACTGAAATTCCTGAAACTTATGGGTGGCTTTAAGCATCTGTCCCCCTCCTTCAGCCGGCCCCCCAGCGTGACTGGAAGACCCAACATGGCCCTAGACAAGAAGTCTGCAGACACACTGCAGCAGAACCTGCAGCAGGACTATGACCGGGCCATGAGCTGGAAGTACAACCGCGGGGCGGGCCTCGGCTTCCCCTCCGCTGCAGACAAGCTCTTCTATATCGACAAGAACGCCTCCAAGTCCATCAAGCTACAAGATTAAACTCGAGTGCTATGTTCCCCAAACAGCCCAGATTGCATTTCTTGATGATTTTTTCAAGTGAAAGCCATCTGGCAAGTTGTCTTGAATCAAATCATATAGCCTTCAAATATTGAGGACCACTCACGATGGGACAAGTGGGTGGGGGCTGCTGTGTGTTAGCAGCCAGATTATGAGTGACCAAAACCTGTTTTCTTATTAAGCCTTCCATCCCATTGGGTGGTATGGTGTGTCAAGTAATAGTTAGTTGAGGTTTCAGCATGTGCAGGGCCCATACTAAAGTGTCTTCCTGTACATTAATGTATTTAAACACAATTATGAAATGGGTGCTATTCTTACCCCATCTTACAGATGTGGCAACTGAAGTTCAGGGATAAAATAATAAAATTGTCCAGGGTAACCTACCATTAAGTGCCACCAAGTGTTCTTTTGTGCCTAAGCCCTGGTCATTACTCTGAAAACCCCCTTAGAGAATTCCAGCTAGAGTGATGTGATGAGAATCAGGGGATGACGAAAGCAAGCTTTGTGCCATGTCTTAATCTCAAGAAGTAGAGTTGATGCAATATGGGGAACAGTGAGCTTGCCCCTCTTCCCCTACCTGGAGGCTAGTTCAGTGCCACCAGACGGATGTAGCCTAACTTCTGCTGTACTTCTGAGCTGGCCTGGCCTTTCCAGCAGCTGTTCTTCCATCTTGAGTGTGCTTGGATTTTTTCTGTACATGACTGGATCCTGAATGAGGTGGTTTAGAGCGCAGACAGTCCTGCAGGTGAACCCATGGCAGATTCCCAGAAGTGTGTTCTGTTTCTCTGACCTCAACAAAGGTGACCTCAGGCTACTTGTGTGTTGAGACCAAGTTTGAGGTGGCATGGGCCTGTGAGGATGGAGAGGAAGGCACTTCATTGGCTGCAAGTGCCATCTCCTTCCTGGAGGCCACAGCCAGCTTCTGGGCACTCCAAATGCAGATTCACATGGGGCACAGCCTTCACCAGCCAACACTGAGGTTCAAATAGGGACATTTTCTCATCGCTTACCCTAGCGTCTCCTATAGACATCCCAGTGTAGGCAGGCCTGACCATCTCCCAGGCACAAATCCTGGTCAAGGGCTCACCAAGGATGTTCTTTCTTTGTCCTCAGTGTTGCTTTATCAGACTGCTAGGAAGGTGGCGGAAGCAGTTCCAGGCCTCAAATGAAGATCTTACAACATTCCAGAAGAGGGAGAAAACCTTTCTGTGATCAAGGAAATTTCCAGAAACCCTTAGGAGACAGTGGGCTCATTTAGTTTTTGTGACTGTTCCCGCATCAGCTGTCTTGGAAGATTCCCCTCAGGCCAGCTGGGGAAAGGATGAGGCATCTGGTACTGTCACAGGCGGAGAAGAGAGGCTGTGTCTGAACAGCCTCCCCACCCCCAGGTGTGTCTCCAAGCAGAGATCTGTTTAAGCCACCACCCTCAGAAGATGAACTTGGCCTTTCCTGGATTCAGCCTTGAGACATAGACATAGAGACATAGACAACAAAAGAGGCCACCTCAGTTCTCAGCAGGCAGAATTTTACATTTGAGTCAACCTCTGAACACCAGCTCCTGCTGCAGGAACAGACCTCTCCCAGCCTTGGTCCACACTGGTGTAAGAGGAGACCTGCAGTTCATATTTCAACATGGTAGTATCCGTGTTCCCAAGAAATCACACTCTAGTTAGAGAATGCCTTAGCTCATTAGGAATTACACATGGCCATCTCTAAGGTGGGAGAAGGTAGTTTATGTCTTGTGCTACCCACAACTTAGTGACGTGGCTGTCATCACGTTAGGAGGGTTGGATTGTTCCTGCCTGCTGTATACAAGTCACAGTACTAAACGACTTGGTTTTGTGGCTTGGTGTTTCAGTGTTTAGCTTAGGTGCTCTGTTTACTCATGACTGTTTTTTGCCTTTCTAAATAAGAATTTAAGTTTGTGAGCCAACAGCAGTGTGCTCCATCCCCAAAGCCTTTCTGCTGCTCACCAGTTACAGATCACTATACAGAATATCATCTCCTGTCTTGAGACATTTACTGGCTTTGCTTCTGTTAACCAATGTCCTATCCTAGCAGCCCCTTCCTTCCACAGCCAGTGTCCTCCCCAAGACTCAGCACGTCTTCTCTGTGATATCCCATGTCTTGACTCTGGATAGAACATAGCTCTCTCCAAGGCAGTGAGACCCAGGTAGGCTATGGTGTGGGAGGTCAGCAGCCCAACACAGGCCTTCCTTAAACTTGGTCTTTTTCTCTAGGGGATCCCTCACTAGCCTGGTGCCCTCCCACAGAGCCCTTATCCATACAGTCATCCACACCTCATGGTTCCTACTGCTTTGTTCTTGAACTGATTGTTCCTGTCTCCAGGTGAGCCCACAAGGCTCTACAATGAAGCTGCCTTTCCACACACACTCAACTGGCCTGTCAAAGGTATCTTCCAAATAGACACAGTTGTTCCCTAAAGGAGGGTGTTCATCAGCTCCAAAAACTATTGGAATGATTCAGGTTGTGGCAGGCAAAACACCCAGCCAAGGATATCTCTGGACCCATGAATATGTTAGGTTACAAAGCAAAAGGAAATTAAGGTTGCTTATCCGGTGAATTGGAACACAAAGATTATCCAGGATTACCTGGGTAGGCTCTGCCTTCACAAGTCCTTAAGTGGAAGAAGGCAGAAGAGTTGGTATGGAAGAGATGAAAGACTTGAGCAGTCACTTGGGAAGGGAAAGGCCACAAACCAGGGGACAGAGGTACTCCCCAGAAGCCGAACAGTCACACTTCCCAGCAGAGCGACTCCACCAACACCTTGACTTAACCCAAGGGACCAGCATGAGTCATGACCTGCAACTGTCAGGGTAAGACCTCATGAGGCCACTATGCTTGTGACTGTTAAAAACAAGAGGAGCCAGGAATGGAGGAAAGGTCTGACGTTGACCTTCCCTCGTTCCCTGAAGATGGCTGTACTCTTCATCACCCGACCTTCCCAGTGGGAATTACACCCATGGGGCCTGGATTTCAGAGACTGGCCTGTTGATTTGGTAATGGGTGGGGAAAACTGCTAACAGCACAGCAGTCCAAACCTCTATCCAAGTTAGACAACAGGTTTCAGAAACTTTGGTGTCATGTGTACCTAACATGAGGCCAAGCTCAAGTAAATGTCGGAATTCACCAGACAGCCTCAAGTAGAAGAAATGACTGAGAACATAATTTATGAATTTCCAGTTATTGTCATTGAATTAACTCAGATTAATAGTATATAAATGAATTTCAGTGCAAATAATTTTGTGAAATAAAGGCTATTTGGGAGTCTGAGCAGAACCACGGTGTTCTCTATGTTCCAGTGCATTTTGTTCACAGTGGGGAACGAGGTGTTTTTCAGCCTCCAATTTTTACATATAATGAAGAATGACCTGCCTCCACCATTCAAGTCATAAGGATCAAACCCCCAACTTCATGCATGCTAGGCAAACACTGTACCACTGAGTCATATCCTCAGCCTCATCTGCCAGCTTTTATGAAGGTGATTTTCCCAATTCTTTGGGGTGGAGGAGTTTGTTATCAGATGCCCTAAATCAGCAGCCTTTGTCCTTCACTATTTAGTAAGAACAAGTATGTATAAGTTCTTTTACTTTTTGAGGTTAGCTACGTATTAAGAATAATCATTTGTATTTCAGAGTAAAGATAAAACATAACCCATCCCTAAAGCATCATTTGGACTTTTTGAAGATGTGTTGCCCAGACCAGCCTCAAAACAACCTCTCAAGCAGCTAGTGGGACTACAAGCGCCTGCCACTAGGGCTGGCTAGCCTAGAGCACAGTTGATACATCACTTGGATGCATTTCCATGGTCAGTAGGCTCCAGGTTGTGAATCAGCAGTGTTGGAGGTATAACTGGAAGCCCTCCAGCAATAGGAAAGCAGAGCTGCTGAGAAGCGCAGCCAGCGTGGACCAGTACGAGTCTGACGTGTCCTTGTTCCTGGAGGAACAACGGCCGGGAACACAACTGATCTTTCAGGTTATTTGCTCAGTTCCCATAAGGGTCCTGTGCAGGGTCTCTGTAGCCTAGGCTAGCCTTAAACTCAGAGCAGTTCTCAACGCCTCATCCTCTCAAAGTGCCAGCTAGTTACAGGACACTCACTGAAGCTATGGAGAGTCTGATTTGATCTCACTCTCTCCTTTGGGAAACCACTGTATTCTAAGTCCAGATGTACTGCTGTTGGTTGGGAAAGGAGTTAACTAGGTGATCCGCCTTTTGTTAGTCCTCAAGGACAATAGGCAGTTCCAGAAAAGGAAGTTCCTTGCTGCTCTCTTGCTAAATGTCCATTAGATCCCTCTCGGGGACTGAGTACTTGAAGGCCACTCATGCAAAGAAACACTAAGACGCTGCTGTTTAATCAAGATTTGGTTTTAATGCTCTGTCAACTCCCCCCTCCCTGTCTGAATAGCCAGGTTGGAGGTCAAAGCTTAAACCAATCTGTACAAAAGTAAAAGTAACAAAAGCTCTTAAATTCCAGGAGTTTGTGGTGGTAAAGCAGGTCTTCAAGGGAATGGCACCCGAGCCCCCTGGGCCCCTAGAGGACAAGCAGTCAGGTCCTGGTCTTCACGGGCATGACACAGGAGTCCCTGGGGCCCTGGAGGACAAGCAGTCAGGTCCTAGTCTTTGCGGGCATGACACAGGAGCCCTGGGGCCCTGGAGGACAAGCAGTCAGGTCCTGGTTTGCAGAGGGAGTCTCAGGGCCAGCTCTGTCAGATGATTCATGTCAGGCTGTTTGCTTCGCTTTTTTATGTATTCCAGAGTTTTCACCTAGAAGAACAAAGGAACATGTATTTGGCTTATACAGCCCTGTCCCGGGAGCTGGAGCCTCCACTGAACTGGCCCTGATGGGAGCTTTACCCTGCGTAGCTGAGAAAGGGTGCCTTCTGAAGAACGGTGGAAGAGGACAAAAGTTATGATTGGAATTTGCCCTTGAAATCACTCAGGGATTCGAGGGTACAGCTCAGGTGTCAGAGTGCTTACAGAGGCCTAGGTTCAGGTCCCAGAACCACACGAACTAGGAATGCAGCACTCCTGTAATCCCAGTACCCAGGAGGTGGAGGCAGGGGGTTCAAAAGCTCAACCTCCTCAGAACCTTGAGGCCAACCTGGGCTACATGAGAAGTGTCTCAGAGAAGGTCAGACTTGGGTGTGACCAGGAATGGTTGACATTTTCATGCCTGTGGGGTTTTACTGAGGAGGAGTGCTTTCTTCCTAGCAATAGGAAGCCACACTGAAGAATTCTTGAGCCTAGGGCCTGTCTCTTGATGATGGCAGCCCGAGGTATAGCTGACACTGTGTCACAGACAGCATGGCTCTAGCTGGCGAGGGCCCTGTGCTCACCATGGTCCTGGTGTCTCCACAGCCGTGCCTCTGTGCCAGGTGCCACAGGTTGACAGAGAGCTGGTTTAGCTTATTGTTGCGAAGGTCCCCATGGGCCAGGATGCTGTTGAAGAAGGAGAGGCCCAGCAAGCTCTGGCGTTTCAGGGCCTGGAAGAGAGAAGGGGCCTCAGGAGATGGCCTGGCCAGGGTGGGCCTGGGTCCAAATGCCAACTGTGCCACACATTTGCTGTTTAACCTCCAGAGCCATGCTGCAATGCATGGAATGAGGATTACACAAACCCGAGCGCTGAGCTCTGCGTAACACCTGGCTGTCACCGTGAAGAGAAGAAACCCAGCAGTGACCGGAATGAATGAAACCTAACAGCAGTGGAAGGGCCTTGCTTTCACGCAGTACAAGTCAAAGCAGGAAGGCTTCCTCTCAGCTTGGCTGTGGCCGCAGACTTCTCAGAACAGTGGCACTATTGCTGATCTTTACAGAGCTCCCAAAGTAGGCCCAGTCCAGTTTCAGTGAGAACCACCTGACTGCAGGGTGTAGCCATACATGTCTAACCCCAGCTATTAGAAAGTAGTCCAAGGAGGGTCAGAAGTTCAAAGTCATCTTTGGTGCCACAGAAAGGTCAAGGCTAGCCTGGGCTACATGAGACCCTGTCTCTAAAAATCCAAAAAAGAAAAAGCCCCACAAAAACACCTTACACTGTGACACCAGACCTTTCAGGAATCTGGCTTTGTTGGCTGATCTGTGAGGCACTTCACCAAAAATCAAAAAGAATAAAAATAAAAAACAAAAAACATGTAACCACATACAACCAGTTTTGAATGGCAAAGACAAAGGGGAAAATTAATCTCCAGGAGGCACCAGCAGCCCTGATGAAGGGTACAGTTTCTCCAGGGAAAACAGAGAAGACAAGGCCACATCAACAGCAGATCGTCTGCTGTTTCAGGAAGCCCACAGGACCAGGAGAGGGCAACTAGAGCTGGGTATGTGCCAAGCCAAGGCCCCAAGGTCCTGGCTGGGTGGGCCTGGCAGCCCTACCCAACAGTGCTGCCATGTGAGCCCACTATACTCCTGCTGGCTACACGGTACCAAGCCCTCAGAGCAAGAGGAAGACTATGCACTTCCGTGGCAGGCACGTTTATAACCCAGGGCGGGTGGTGTTCTAAAGCCATTTTCAACACGTGAATGCAGATGCTGCTGAAAAGGGACGTTGCAGATGGAATTTGGGAGACATCTGGATAGACCCAATCTAATAATAGAGCCCTTCAAAGCAAAAAAGATTAAAAAAAAGAAGTCTGAGGACACAGCAGTCAAATGCCCACAACACAAGCACAGCACCTCAGCTGGATCCCCAGTACTCACAAAGGTGTGTGTGTGTGGTACACACTTGTAACCCTATCACTGGGCCAGTGGAGACAGAAGAACTCCTGGAGCTCATTTGGCCAGACAGTTTCATGGTATTTGTGAGCCCTGCCTTGAAAAATAAGGTCGACAGCTCCTGAAGAGTAACTCCCAAGTTTCATCTCTGGCCTCCACATAGATGTGCACACATATGTAATCACACACATCCACCTACATGAGTACATGCCCATATGTGTACACACACACACACACACACACACACACGTGGGGTGGGGGGACGACCAGGCAGAAAAAGCAGTCAAATTCAAAGCATAAGAACTTGGCTTTCGCCAGGTATGTTGCCACATCCTTTAAATCCCAGCACTTGGGAGGCAGAGGCAGGTGGATCTGTGAGTTCAAGGTCAGCCTGGTCTACATAGTGAGTTCCAGGACAGCTGGTGCTACGGGGAGACCCTATCTCAAAAAGACCAAAAAAAGAATTTGGCTTTCAAAATGGAGGTAGGAGTCAGGAGACAGTAGGCAGCTCCCAGAAGTTGCCTTGCTTCAATAACCAGCAAGGAAATGACCTCAGTCCTACAACTCTACTGACGTGAGTTCTTCCTACCGCCCCCTGGTAAAGTCCAGCCAGTCAACACCTTGACGTGCGCCTCATGAAACAGACACCGACAGTCTAGCTTGTAAGGACTTCTGCCCTGACTGCAGAACTCAGGCAGGTGTCCTCTGAGGCTGAGCTGAGAACACTGCTAACAGGGCATTAGAATTTAGGCACACCCACTTTGCAGACAAGGTATCCTAGTACAGGACCCAGAAGCAGCTTCAGAAAAGGTTGTGGGCTCTGGATCCCCAACTCCAGAGCCCACGCGCATGCTCATAGCCTGTCCCGGGCACCGGGCAGCACTGCTCGGGACGCAGCTGAGCCATCTTGAAGAGTGTGGTGCAGTGGGCCTTGCTGCAGCCCATGAAAAGCAGGGGCGCCATGGCAGGAAGGCTGCTCGCATCTTCCCATACGACTTGCTAGCTGGTGATCTGTGGCCCGCTGTGGCCTCACAGGTGTCATTAGACAAGTTCGGGTTGTTTCCCTTTGACACCTGATGTCTGGGGCAACAAGACACCTGCTTTCTGCTTCATTAAAGAATTAAGCTTAGAAAAGTCCACTTCAAATTTCAGTCTCCTGAGAGAGGCCTTTTAACTACATATCACTGAAGAGAGCCCGAGTTTTTTTAAAAAGTCAAACAATGCAATCTCTTAATCGGCGCTCTCTCCCTCACTCAACTCCCCAATAAGCATTTTACCTAAAACACTCAATTTAAGTTTTTAATGCACAGCCCATTAAAAATGACACCGCTTGGGACGTGTCAGGGATATGAAAGCATGCCAGCAGACAGACAAAGACAGAATGGCAAATGTGTTCAAGGGAAGCCGAATAGGGCCCCATGTCCCTCCCCGCCCTCCACAGAGGTTTTAAATAGAAAAAAGCTTTTCCTTCTTTTCCTGTGAGAATTGCCATTTCCAGGAAGCTCTAAGGCCTGGCAGGGTTCCCAGCTCCCCACACCCAAACAAACAATTTCTCTCAGCTTGTGACTAAAGCAGGACTGGCTCCTTCAGGTGGTCATATAGGACAATTCTGGAATGAGGACTATCCCCAACACAAGCAGATGCGACATTCCGAAACAGTTTTAAGAGGGAAGCTGACCCTCCACCTGCCACTCTGGTGCTGCAGGGGCCTGGCATCTCAGCTGGGCCGGGTTACCAGCCGGAGGACTGAAATGGGGCACTGGGACAGTGAAGGACACCACGTTCAGTCATGTTTGATGTCTGCTCAGTCCACTCATATTCCTCCTCCTCCTTTTTCCCTCCTCCCTTTCTCTCTTAACACAGTCTCATGTGACTTAGGCTGTCCTCAAACTCCCTATGTAACTGAGGATGACCTCGACCGCTTAATCTTCCTGCCTCTGCCTCCCAAGTGCTAGGATCATGGATGTGCATACCATACTCAGTTTTATGCTGTGCTGAGGATTGAACCCGAGGCTTGTGCATGCTAGGCTGGTACTCTTACCAACTGGACTACATTTCCGGGCCACTGATTGTTTTGAGACACAGTCTTGATTCATAGCTCAGACCTTGAACTGATGGCCTTCCTGGTCTTAACCTCCTGAGTGCTGGAATTACAGTGTGTGGCACATGCCTGGCTTTTGTTTTGGATTGAGATATATATATATATATGTAACAAAAGACAACAAAAACTCTCTGAAGTTGAGAGAATAGTGGGTACCAGGCAGAGAACACAGCCAGGGACAAGGGTTTGAAGTGCTGGGAACCCACGTCCCAGTATTATGCACTTCCTTCCACAAGGGCCCAATGTCCACCCACCCTGCACTGCTGCAGCAAGAGCATGTGGTAGGCAAGGTGGGAGGCGCCACCTACCTCGTCCTTGGCCAGGGCTTTCAGGTGTTCCAGGATCTGAGCCATCACTGCCTCACACAGCTTGCTGTTCTCAGCCAGGAACTTGGAGTCTCCCCCATAAAGGCTGTCATTGGAGTCCACTGTTTGAACAAACAAGAGCAGCATGTCACACAGGATTGGCAGATGGCAGGAAGTCATGGCACAGTGCTTGGGAATGGCCAGGATGACCCACTGGCTTTGGGACCCACCAAGAAAACACAGCCGGTGGGGGACAGTCTGGGCCTGCGGCCAACTGTGTAAAAGTCATGCCTGGAGGGGACAGCAAGTTACAGTGACCCCTAGAGTGGCTGCCAGATACTACACCAAGTGTTTTCCTTGTGTTATTGAAGAGTCCACATAACCAACACAGGAAAGAGGTGACAGGAGCATCTCCTTTTATGAGTCGGGAAACTGAGGCTCAGAAGTGGGCCCAGCTGGGATCCTAAACTGGATAGTCTGCACCCCACCTGCTTGCCCTGGGACCTCAAAACTAGACGTCATGTTCTGCAGTCTAGCTACTCTGGAGGCTTCCATGCGTGACAGTGTCTTCTCCTCCCTGCTGCCTGAGTCAGGGTTTCACTCTATAGCTCAGGTTAGTCTAGAAGTCACTCTACAACACAGGCTAGCCTCAAACTCAGTAATTCTCCTTCCCCAAATACTGGGACTCCAGGTGTGAGCCCCAGTTCTTTAAAGAATTTCTTGTTAGACAGTTCTAGGTGTCTGCTTGGCCACTTCCTGTGACAACCACTGCCTAAAGAAAAACCAGCCTAGCTGAGGATGGCCTGAGGATTGGCCCCTGCTACCCGCTCCCTCCTTCCTGCCACCCACCTTCAGAGCAGGGTCTCCGCTGGCTAGGGCCGACACCACACAGTCTGCGATGGCTGACGGTATTCCCGTGTGATGGCCGGCGATGGAACCCAGGGCCCAGGTGGGGCTCTAACACTAAGCTATACTCTCATCTGCTTTGTATGTGCATGTGTGTTTGGAAGCCAGAGATCAATATTGGGTGTTATTCTTCAGGAGTTGTCAACACCACATTGTGCCCCATTCTTTTTTTTTTTAAAGACAGCCTAGAGCTCACTAAATAGGTAAGGCTGGCTGGTTGGTCAGAGAGCCCCAGGGATGCCCCTGCCTGCCTTCTCAGTGCTGGGATTACAAGCATGTGCCATGTCCAGCTTTATACCTGGGTGCTAGGGGTCTAATACATGTCCTCATGCTTGAGTGGCAACTACTCTTTACCAACTAAGTTACCTTCCCAGTCCCTCCTCCTTGCTTGTTGGCCAGCACCAGGCTCTACAAGTAATGAAACCACGGCATCTGCCTTTCAGACCTTGTCCCTTCCCTCCAGGCTTCCACTCCCATTTTGTCATCCAATCCTTTATCCAGCTGTGTCCCTCCCAATGCCCAACACCGATGTGCCCACAGCCGGTTGCAGTGTCATCAGGCTGAGCACCTAGGTGACACTGGGTAGGGCCAGTGTTAGGAAGAAGGAAGTGCAGAGCGACTCCCAGTGCCTCCCATCTGGCTGCTCTGTATGCTGGATCACTGTCCCAGGTGTGGGGCATCTGATAAATCAGGTGGCCATGCCCAGCACTTAGGAGGGTACAGAGTGCTAATCCAGTTTTATTGTTTAGGGATGGTGTTAAGCTCCCAGCTTATCTGTAACAGTATAAAACTGTACTTTTCTGGTAACCTTTTGTTACTGTCTAAGGAACAAGTGGAAAGAACCCTATCTCACATAAACCCAGTTCAGAGGAGACAATGTTCCTAAGAAACACAGAAGGGCCTGTAGAAGTTGTATAGGTAAGGGACAAATGACAGGTGGATCCATGTGCATATGGGAGAGGCAACGGTTGGTCCTAGTCTGGGGTATGTCACAAGCTACCAGTGAATGCATGGAAACAATCCCAGAGTAGGCTACAGAAATGGGAAGTGTTCAACAGACAATTTCTAAAAGACAGGCCTCAAACCCTTAAGAAATGACCTTCGCTGGGCGTGGTGGCACATCCCTTTAATCCCAGCAGATGGGCAGATGGATCTATGTGAGTTCAAGGCCATCCTAGTCTACATAGTGAGTTCCAGGACAGCTAGAACTACAGGAAGACCCTGACTCAAAAAAAAAAAAAGATACTTCAAGCCAGGCCTGGTAGTGCTCGCATTTAATCCCAGCACTTCAGAGGCAACAGCAGCCAAATCTCAGGGAATTCGAGGTCAGGCTGGTCTACATAACAGCTCCTGTTCAACCAGTGTTACACAGAGAGATTACGCTCCCCCCGCCCCCAGAAAAAGACCCAAAAGAAACAAAAACAAAAATGATTCTTCAGGGGCTCAGTAATGTGCTGGCTGTACAAGCAGGAGGACCTGCACTGGGACGCCAGCACTGTGTGGAAAAGCAAGGTGTGCATCTGAAAGTCTAGTACAGGGAGAGGGGCACAGACACAGGGGATCACCAGGGCTTACTGGCCAGACAGCCCAGCCAGCTGGTGCACTCCAGGTTCAGTGAGAGACCCTATCTCAAAAATAAGGTGGAGAGGAACTGAGGAAGACACCCAGCACCAACCTCTGTGCTCCACACGTATATGCACATGTGCACACACCGACACACACAACACGGACAGTGCACATAGTGGCGCCCCTCCCTTCACAGTAGAACCATGCAGCTATGTGCACTTCCTAATTTATACTTTGTCAGGAGCTAATTTTAATATATTTCATTATTTTATGTATTTCTTATAATCTGATTTGACTCATTTGGCAAATGGGCAGGTGTATACATAATTAACAAATTGATAAACAAAACCCCAGGGGCGCTTTACATTCACTTCTGGCTGCTAGTTCAGTGAACACCTGCCTGCTTCCCACAGAGCCTCACCAATCCAAAACCCTGAGCTGGTGCGTGTGAAGCTCTCCCGCTGGCTTGCTCGTTACACACGGACAAAACAGACAGCAGCAAGTGGGAGAACAAGGCCTCCTCCTTCCTCCCAGCAGCTGCACTGAGGGCTTGAGAGCCTCCACACAATCTCAAATGCAGGTTTCAGAACTATACATCAAGCCCCACCTGGATTGGGGTAAGGACAGGCCTGTGGTGACTACTGTGTTCATTTACTGTGTTCATTGACTGTTCCCAGAGATTCTAACAGCATATTGATCCAAAAGTGGTTCTGCAAGCACAGTTCATGGCCAAAATGCCCTAAGGTACTCGCTACACAGAGATCTTCAGAGGGCTGGGCAGAGACGTGGGCAGAGGGGTGGTAGAGAGCTAGCCTTGCATGGATAAGGTCCTGGGTTTCATCCCCAGCACTAGAAAAACAACAAAAACTGATCCTACAAACCCTCAGGCCTCTTCCTAGATGGGGCAGAGTCTAAACTACAGAGCAGAAAATGGCTCAGGAATCTGGATTCCTAGGTGGAATTGTAAATCACTTGGTAGAGTGCCTAGTATGCATGAAGCCCTGGGTTCAATCCCTAGTACCATATAAACTGGGCATGGTGGTACATGCCTATAATCTCAGCACCAGGACAGCAGAGGGTGACGGGCAGATCTCTGTGAGTTTAAGGCCAACATATTCCCAGGTCAGCCAGGGCTATATAATGAGACCCTGCTACAGAAAAAAGTAACAAGTTCAAACTCATCCTCAGCTATGTAGTGAGTCTGAGGCCAGATTACATGAGCGATCTTGTTTCAGGGTTTGGAAGATGGCTCAGTGGGTAAAGTGCTTACTGCACAAGCATGAGAACATGAGTTTAGACTGCCTGCACCTGTGTAAGACCTGGATATGACAGTGCATGCCTAGAACCCAGCACAAGAGGGGTGAGGTGGAGGGTAGAGATAGGTTGCTCCTTGGAGCTCTTTAGCCTAACCAAATCGGTGAGCTCCAGGTTCAATGAGGAATCCTGTCACAAAAAATTAGGTGGAGGGACAAGAGAGCTGGCTTCATGGTTAAGAGTGCCTGTTCTTCTTCCGGGGAAACCAAGTTCAATTCTTAGCACCCACATTAGGCAGCTCACAACCGCAACTCTAGCTCCAGGGTATCTGAAGCCCTCTTCTGGCCTCCACAGGCACATGCATGCACATTGCATATACAAACACATACCAATATACATAAATTAAAAAATAATGAAAATAACATCTTACAAAAAAGGTGGAGAGCGATTGAGGAACACACGCAATGTCAACCTTCTGCATGCACATACTCATGTGTGCACATACACGGACACAAACATATAAGCTACTAGTATACACATATACACTCACACACACTCATAAAGAGACGGTGAAACAGCTCCTTTGCCTTCTGTGAAATGGGAGCATGCTGTGGCCGGTGGAGAGGCCACGCTACCTTTGTCTATGTGGTAGAGATAGGTGTCCTGGCTCATGGCAGACAGCAGGTGCAGGACACAGGTGTAGATCCGGATTTTGTCATCGCTATTGTCCTCCCAGGTGTAGTCCTGAATCACATTGAGAAGCTCTCGAACCAGAAATAGGACCCCATGTTCTGGATGATCCTGGTGGAGAACCAAAAGAGGACAGATAAACCCAGATACAGAAGCAGAACAGTGAAAGCACACACTGAGCCACGCCCTCCCTTCAGCAGCTGTCCAGATGCTTCACAAAGGCAGGGCTGCTCATGAGCCTGGGCAAGCAGCGGCAAAAGAGTGGCAAGGCACAGCCCTCCCACTTCAGGCTGGAGGCAGGAGCAATGGTCTCCCTTTTGGGTCCAATGAATGACAGGCAATTACCTGTCAGCTTAATGGCTTGCTTTCAAAATTACTCCTTTATTTTTCTGTCCATAGTACGTATGTATATATATGCATATGCAGTTGTGTTTGTTCAATTGCAAAAGGACTCACTGCAGGGGAAGCCTTGTAAGATCACTGTCACTGCACTGACTTTAAATACAGCCTCATTCCTCAGGACACAATGCAGCAGCAAGAACTGAACTGGGCTCCTTCTCCTGGGAGGGAGCGGACCCAGGAGACTGTTCCAGGTTAGAACAAGCTGTGTTTCTCAGACACTGTTAAAGGGGGTTGGTGGTGTTATAATGCAAAAAGAGGCTTCAATTCAGCTCCCCAAATGGCTCTCCTGCTGGAACTTCCCAGAGTCCCTTGCTCATAAGGAAGAAATGTCCATCTGACCCCAACAATTATCACCCACATCCCCACTCACTCAGTCCAGTCACACCTCTCCTGCTCCTTGGGTCTGAGCAAGACACACTCAAATAGGTTAAGTGAGGCTGGCTTAAAGGAGGACTATTTAGACAGCTGGGACCAGCCTGAGGCTAGGTACCAGGGCCTAGTTACAGGGGACATTGTTCCCAGGCTGAAAGAACAAGAAGCAGGCAGGGACACTGCTAGAACCTGCAAGGTCTATAGCTACAAAGCCCCCAAGCATGACCTACATGGGACTAGAAGAGAACCTCTGCGACTCCTGGGGCTGTGCGAAGGCCACCCCAATAAGTGAAGAGACACAGACTGGTGCTCTGAAGCCCCCCATCCACTGGGACCTGACCCAGTCTCCCACCTCAGGGCCTGTTCTTCCCTGCTCTCCTACCTCACTGATGTTTTGACTCCTTTGTGGCCAGCCCTCACTGTTTACTTAACCGTACACCCCTTTTGGATGAACTGGCCAACGATTCATAATTATGTACTCAAACATTGCATAGAAGAGGATGCTGAAACAGAGAGACAAAAAGTCACCAGCCAGTAAGTGACTCTTCTAGAATGGAAAACCAGGATAGCTGTGTGCCTCCTCGTCTCTGCTCAATCCTAGCTCTTTGAGAAGTCCTGCAGTCACTTCTCAGGCACTCCTTCAAGGGAGTGGTATGGAGTGCGGATTCCTGAGACCAGAGACACGTAGTAGAGGAACTGCGTCAGACCTTTGTCAGGACAGTGGAAGGAGGTCTAAGCCACTTCAGGACTCTTGGGAACCACCTCATCTCGGAGGGAGCCTGGCTAGGGGCACCAGGGTTCTTCCCACTGGAGTGTAATTTCACTCCATGACCTTTTTCTTCTTCCAAAAAACCCACAGGTCAGGGAGATAGCTCAATGGTATCTGGAAGCATGAGGACCTTAGCTCAAATCCTCAGAACCCAGGTAAAAAGCAGAGCATGGCCGAACGTGCCTGTAATCCCAGCCTGAGAGGTAGACAGCTGAGAACTCTCTGGAAGAGATCAAAACAGGTAGTTTCCAGTTCATTGAGAGACCGAGTCTCAAAGCCTTATTAGGCAGCAAGCAATACAGAAAGACATCTGTCCTACCCTGGCCTCTTCATGGCCATACGCAGGTGTGTATGCCCTCACACTCGAGTATATGTGCATATACAACACACACACACACACACACAAATAAATGCGGTATTAAAAAGATTAAAAACTGACGTGTGGGCTGGTACTCAGTTGGTAGAGTGCTCGCCCAGCATGCACAAAGCCCTGGGTTTGATCACCTGCACTATGTAAAACCATGCATGGTGGTGCACATCTATAATCCCAATGTGTGGGAACTGGAGACAAGAATTCAAGAGTTCAAGGTCATCCTCTGCTTTATAGTGAGTTCAAGATCATGAAGCCCTGCCTCCAAATAAGGGGGAGGAGGGAGATGAGTGGATTCCCAGAGACTGCCTGCCAGCCAGTCTAGCCAAACTGGTGAGCTCACTCAGGTTCAATGACAGACGTTATTTCAAAGATACAAGGTGGACACGGATGGAAGAAGACACTAGATGTTGACCTCTGGCTTCCACATGCATTCACATATACTTGTATACACACACGAATATATACACCACACACAAAAATGAAAGCAGCAAAATTACTAATTTAATATTAAACACATAAAAACTAATGCATTGTGGGTCTTGTTTTAAAAGAATACTGGGATGGAGACGTAGCTCAGTTGGTACAGTCCTTGTCTAGCATGCACAAAGTCCTGGGTTCTAGTCCCAGCACCTCAGAAAACCTAACGTGGTAGTGCAGGCATGTAATCTCAGCACTTGGGAAGTAGAAGCAGGTGGATCACAAGTCCAGAGTCATTCTTGGCTATCTAGCCAGTTCAAGGCCAGCCTAGGATACATTGAGATCTTAAAAAAAAAAAAAAAAAAATCCACCTCTGCCTGGCTTTAACTATTAAACATTTTAAAAAGTGTCTCAGTCACAACACAGATAGGTCATGGAACACTTGTAAAATCAGCACTGTGGAAATAATCTCTGTCACCTCTTTGGCTGTGACCAAAAGCCCGCAGACATACTCACTCCAAACATTTTCCTGAATTGCCCCTGGTCCCACTTCTATGAAAGTGTGTTCATTGGCCCTGTAGTAAAATGAAGTTGCTGGAAAATTTGAAGTGTCATCTATTCCCAAGGCAGATCCTTAAATAAACAATATATTATCGTATCCAAATAGCTGTATGAAATAGCCTAGTTAGAAGCAGCTGCGAGCAGAGGGAGGCGGTGGTGCCCGACCATCCAGGACTGACTGGCTGGCACAACCTCGATCTGGGCAGTTGGGATGCACGAAGCTTGTGTTGTTTGGATGTTTGAGCATTTCATGTTTTCTTTCTTGCTGTTGTAGTAGGAACAACTACCATAAATATAAATGGCTTGAGTACACCTCAGGCCCCTGTGCCATCATCTACAGCCCCAGACAGTGTCACTGCTGTGCAAGCACACATTCGTCCTGGACTAGGCTGCTGTCTGATAGATTACCCTCAGCTGCAGGACTCCACACACCAGGACTGCATTCTGAATAGGCCAGTTCATATCCAAAGAGAAGGAGTCAGTAGAGTATGAATAGGTGTCTGCAGGGCTTGAATCTTGGGTCTCCTGTGTACCAGCAATATAGGTGTCGGGAGCCATTTGCCTGCCTTGAACTACGCCCTAGTTTTGGGCTAGGCAGAAGTCAATCTCGTGCACAGAAGTGCTGATTGGAAGCAGGAGTTTTCATTATGCAGATGATTTACACCTAAGGAGAAGTTTATTTTGCACCTAAGACTGAGGTCACATGAAGATCTTTGAAGGAAGCCAATCATGTCTTAAGTTAGTTTGCCTGTGTTAATGTTGTTTTGCTCACCTCACAGTATAAATAGGGGGGGACTTAATAAAGGCAAGCTGCTTCAGTGTGACTGACAGCCCTCCTGAGTCCGTCCTATTCTCTCTCCCTCTCCTTCTCCCTCTCTCACTCTCATTTCTATATTTTCTCATCCTCACTCCCCACTTCGGGTACAGTCCCATTTCTGCCGGCGGGCTCCGGCAAGAGGCCACTTACCCACTCTGTGGCTCACTTCGTATCTGTAAAATGGAGCTCATGATGGTCCCATGAAGAGCTAGCATAGCTGTTCTCATGACCATTTTTTGTAGCTACCTTAGCACGTGGCACATGGGAAGTAGTCAGTGAAGATGATCTGACTCAGCATGGTTCACCAGGTGTCTGCCATGTGCCCAGCACTATACCAAAGACAGGGCAAATCATTCACACTTGGGCACACCAGTGTGTACTTCTGGAGGCACCATTCACAGAATCCATCCAGGTGTGGTGGCAAATGCTGAAGAGGCAGGGGAAGGAAGATCACAAGTTCCAGGCCAGCTTGGGTTTTACCTAGGGCTAGGCAGATGGGTCAGTGAGTAAAGTGCCATACAAGCGTGAGGACCTGAGTCCTGATCCCCAGCACTTACATGAATTGCCAAGCATGAAGACACACACCTGTACTCCAGTGCTGGGGAACTGGAGATGTGTGTGGCAGGGGTATCCCTGAGGCTTGCTGACTAGTTGGTCTAGCTCATTAGTGGCTCCATGTTCAGAGAGACCCTCTCTCAGAAAATAAGCTTGAGAGCAATCAAAGAAGACACCCAGTTTCAACATCTGGCCTCCATATGCATGTGTACACAAACTGACATGCATCCGCATATACATAGACACACACAATCTGGTCTGCAAGTGGGCAGAACGGGCAGTGTGCAGCAAATACAGGTGCCATTTTGCAGGAGACATGTAGGCCACAAGATGTGACTGGACAGTTCTCTGAATCAATAAATAAGATGACTTTAGGTGGTTAGATATGCTTGGACAAAAAAAAAAAAGCTGGGCCTGGAGGCGCAGGGTTCTAAATACAGCTACTTGGGATGCTGGGGCAGGAGGATGACAGAATAAGGCCAGCTTGTGCAGTGTAGTGAGACTATCTTAACAAATCCTGAAAGACTTGGGAATGTAGTTCCCA
The DNA here is from genome assembly GCA_035773235.1 of Eospalax fontanierii. Taxonomy (NCBI): domain Eukaryota; kingdom Metazoa; phylum Chordata; class Mammalia; order Rodentia; family Spalacidae; genus Eospalax; species Eospalax fontanierii. The sequence continues at coordinate 44,286,614 of CM069546.1, read as the reverse complement.
AAGAGTAACAGGCACACGGGCCTGGGTTCAGTCTCCAACACCATAAAAATGAAGACGGGAAGATTTGTGGTAGAGTGTGGGGAGAAGGGAAGAGTCCAGCATGCAGGTCCCTGGGTGATTGGCCTTTTCTGACTTCCAACCCATTCAGCAAACGGAATTTTATGTGATGTTCCCACATGCTTCCCGGCCAGGCTTTGCCTTGGTCTTGTCCCTCCTTTAGGTACACTACACTCCATCCTACCTCCGGGCCTCCACCCACGCTGTGCTTCCTGCCCTAAGGCCCTCTCCTCTCCCTTTGCCTTCTGAACTCAGCTGAAAAGGTGCTGTCCTGGGTGCAGCTCAGGTGTGGCTTTGCTGATCACCTGGGAACTCAGTCAGCTCTGGCCTTGGCTATTCAGGTGGAACCTCCTGCCATACCCACAAAGCCAGCTAGCAGTTACAAGAGTGTCCCTTTGTCCCGCATGATGCTAAAAGCCACAAATGTACCTACTCCCCACGTTTGAGGCTCTCAGATGTCCCCAGTTTTTCATGGTGCTTCATACAGCTGGAGTTAAGTGAGTGTTTAACATTAAGCCTGACTTCCTCTGGGTGGGGAAGGGCTTGGGCATACTTCCTCAATTACCAGAGTATCGGATACTTGCGGTCTAGAATGAAGGGTGAAGCTCAGCATGTATACATCTTGCTGTGTCTACAGATGTTTCATGAGGAACACAAGAAAACATATCGCCCCAATATAGCCTCAGTGATCAAAGCCAGAAAACAGGATCCTAATATGTCCAGTTCCTCCAAGACCCAATGCAACAAATATTAGACCTCTGAAACCATGATGCTGAGCTTTTTGGGTCATTTCTATTTCATTCATCCTATCAAAGGTTGTTAAATGAAATGCATCTGTTCCACTACATGGAAAAGACCTTTCGTAGACAGTACTGAAGTAGGTAAGCATAGGGATAGCTCAGACACCTGGGACTCTGCTTGGCTTCGCTATACTCTTTAACAATGCACCTAACAACCTAAGACCACCCACCTGCATCAAGCTGCACAGACATCGAACTCCAAAAATGGATTAAATAAATCTCCATCAAAAACTCCCCTTTAGTGGACAGTTTCTATCTGTATGGGTACAGGAGGAGGGGGCCAGCCCAGCCTGAACTTGTTTGGCTGAATGTGCAATAAGACAAACTGCCTCCTCCAGGTGAACTTTTAGGAAAAATCCCGTTTATCCTCTTATGCATAATTGAGTATGCATGTGATTAAAAGCAGACACAGCTGGGGGGGATGGCACACGTCTTTAGTCCTAGCACTCAGGAGGCAGAGGCAGGCAGATATCTGTAAGACTGAGGGCAGCCTGGTCTACATAGCAAGAGAAGCTATGCTAGAGCTACAGGGAGACTTGATTCTAAAATAAACAAACAAACAAATAAATAATCAGATACACTATGGGAATGGACATGTTCAGCAAGCAAGCTTATATAATCCAAACATGTCAATCAAAACAGAGAACCACCTAGTTAGAAACCAAGCGCCTCCTCTTAAACCCCATTAAAAGGAAGTCTCAGATAATATTCAGGGTTCTTGGGTGTCCTCAGTCATGCAGCCTGCTGTCACTACCTATGACCTACCAATCCTACATCTTGGGGTACCCATCCAAAAGAACACAGCTTCTAGAGGCAATATTAGCATGCCTGTATTCATGATATCACTATTTAATAGCCAAGATGTGGAAACCGCCTACTGTTTTCACAGATGAATGCATAAAGAAAAAAGTCTATACACACGACAGAATACTTGTTAGCCTTAAACAATATAAAGCAGGTGACAAAATGGATGGCCCTTGAGAAGGTCATGTGGAACAGTCAAGCCAGAGGAGCGGAAACACTGCCTGAGTTCACTTCCATGAGAAATTTAAAACTGTCTAATTAATGGGCTCTAGGAGTAGTAAATGGTCATTAGAGAGGTTGAGAAAGAACAGGGAGTCACTACCCAACAGACAAAAAGTTTCAGTTAGGCAAACTTTGAAAGGCTTTAAAGATTTGCCGGACACTATTGTATGCAAGGTCAACAATTGTAGAGTTCACTGGAAAATTAAAGAGTAGAGCTTATGTTACCTGTTGGTGCCACAATGAAGTTTGTTTTTTAAAAAAAGCTGTGATATGAAAGGGAAGCAATCTGAACCAGGTAAACACCGAACAGAGGAATTGTTTTCATGAGAAATCTATTCACAGTGGGTGTGGCTCATCTGATCATGGGGCACTCAATCAGTTTTTGGCTTGGCCTACTCTGGTGGAGTCTTCCACTTACTTACAAAGCCAATCATCAGTTCAGAAGTCCCCTTTATTCTCAAAGGGCAAATCTCCAGTGACACCACAAACCACAGAAAATACCTAATCCCATAGATACTATTTTTTTCTCAGACACACATACCTATGATAAACTTTAATTTATAAATTAGATATAGTAAATAAAAGTAGTTTCTCTTCCCGAGGCTGTGGTAAAATACCCTGAACAAAAACAAGGGAGAAAGGACTAACAGTTCCAGATTACGGTGCCATCACTGTGTAGAGGTCAAGGTGGCAGGAACTTAGTTAATCACATTATGTCCATAGTCAAGAGCAAAAAGCAGTGAATTAATGCATACACACTGGTGCTCAGCTCACTTTCTCCACATCTAGAGGTCCAGGATCCCATGCTTAGGGAACAGCACCACCCACAATGGGCAGGTCTTCCTACCTTGATTAAGGTAATCAAGACAATCCCCTATAGACCTGCCCACAGACCAACCTGATCAAGACAGTCCTTCACTGAGACTCTTCCCAGGTGATTCCAAATTGTGTCAGTTTGACAATTAAAACTAACTATCCCAGCCAGGTAAAGTGGTGTACACCTTCAATTCCAGCACTTGGGAGGCAGAGACAGGTGGACTTCTGTGAGATCAAGGCCAGGCTGGTCTACATAGTGAGTTTCAGAACAGCTAGGGCTACAGGAAGACCCTATGTCGAAAACAAACAAACAAGGGGCTGGAGAGATGGTTCAGTGATTTAGAGCACTGACTGCTCTTGCAGAGGAACTGGGTTTGATTCCCAGGACCCATATAACAGCTAACAATTAACTCCAGTTCCAGGGGATCTGACACCCTCTTCTGACCTCCATGGGCACTGCATGACATGGATGCACTTACACATATGCAGGCAATACATTCATATACCATAAAATTAAAATAATAAATAAGCAAAATAAAAAACAAACAAAAAACTAAGTATCACTATAAGACTATTAATAATAAGATAGAATAATCATAACAGCATATTGTAACCAAAGTAAAGATTTTTTTCCTTATTGAGTTGAAACTTTCACCTTTTCACAAAAAGGAAACACTGTCCAGCTTTCTTTGGCAGATTTAAACAGCAGCTACTGCTGCTCTTTGGGTACTAAGGTAAAATAAAGCTGACGCGAACAGAAGTAGTGCGCGGCCTGACAGGGGCCCTGAGATCCACAGTGCAGGCAGAGCACGTGGGGTGGGTGAGCCCATCCCAGGTGGGAGACCTTTCATCACGCCACACAAAACCGACAGAGTAAAAACGCATTTCTGGAATGTTCTGTTTAACCATTTTGGACAGAACCTGGGTGCAGACAACTGAAAGTGGAAGTGGAGAGCAGGTAAGAGGCTCTCCTGCACTAATGCTGCGTCTCCAAGGAGGGAGATGGGGCTGCCAACCCCAGCCCAGAGCAAGCCAAGTGTTCAGATGTTCTCTGAAGGAAGGGCCCTGGAGGGGACAGATGCTGGCTCAAGTCCCCATTAGTTGTGCAGCCCCATGCACAGCCTTTTCTGTTCCAGGTACCTATAAGTGAAACAGACACATTAATTCCTACCTTGCTGGGCTCAGAGTGGATTCTCAGAGGCTACATAAGTCTTGACTGAAGGACTTTGGGATGGTGCCAAATAAATGCACATTCCTCATGTTTAGAACTATAGCTATAGGGCTAATGGCCCAGTCGGGTGGTGCAAGCATGAGGCCTTGAGTTTGATCCCTAGCACCCATGTCACAACCAGGATCAGCAATGTGTACGTGTAATCCTAGTGCTGGGGTCAGGATCCAGGAGGATGGATCCCTGGGCTTGCTGGCCAACTAGTCAAGTGAACTCTAGGTTCAATGAGAGCTGTCTCAAAAAAAAACAAGATGGAGAAGGGATCAAAGAAGTCACCTGATGTCAACCTCTGGCCTCCACATGATGTACACATGAGCACACAGCCACTCTACCCCACCCCCAGAACTCCAGCTATTCTTCATAGCACAGTCATTACTGAATCCCAGCCAGAGCATATGCATCAACACCAGGAACAGCAACGAAGTCCAACTGAGAGCAGAGCCATTCCCAGGATGTCTGAAGGGCCAGGAAGGCAGCAACAAGGGGTTTAATGGGTCTGCAGAGTCCTAGGGGACCTAGGGAGGGCACATACCCTGCACACCTGGAGCAGCTGCTCCCCTGCTGTTGCCAACTGGACAGTTCATGGAACACAGAGCCAAATGGTGGCGGGAACTGATTCTTCGAGGGGGGCCACAAATCTGTTTCTGTTTTAGCAATCCAACAATTTTTTAATGTGGGAAACACAATCCAAATGTTTTCCATCGTTCCACAGCCAACAAGTGTGACTGCAGGCTGGACTGTGCCCTCTGGTCACTGGCTTATCACCCCAAGGAAGGAGGCTCTGCTTTAACGTACTTTCATAGCTATGATTTCATTCAAGCCACACAGCAGTCCTGCAAGGTGGGCGTTTTGATGACATCTTTGAAAGATGACCCATGAGGCTTGGGGGAATTACAAACAGTCCCCAAGGTCCCAGAGCTATGAAGTCATTGTGTCAAGACTGAACCACGTTTGTGACTCTGAGAAGAAGGCTTTCAGAGAGACGCCAGACTTTTTTCTTTTCTTTTTTTTCCCATCCAGGAAACCCTATGTGCCGCAGCAAAGACATCACAGTCATTTGCAGAGCGATAAGCATCAACTGCTTCACAGCAGACCTGGCCGTATTTTCCCTCTGGTCTTACATGACAAATAACCAGGCTCTGCAGGAGATGTCCTAGGTGCTCCAGGAGGAACCCTGCAGCTCTGTCACCTGAGCCTCACTCGGCCTCCCATGGTCTCACAGACACAGGACCAGAGGCCTCACCCAAAGCATGGCTGCGATCCCCTAGCTGGGCCTCCTGAACCTCCCCTCTGAGACCTTGGACTCTGAACAAGGACAGTCCACCGCTAAGTCTTTTCTGTTTTCTCAGCTTGACAGAGATGCATATTCCACACAGGAAACAATACACCTGTTCAGGATATACAATTCAGCGACTGTTCTTGTATCCAGAATTGTGCGGCAATCGACTAAAGAACATTTCATTGCTCCAAAAGAAACCCTGTTCTCAGCGGGAGCTGAGTCACTTGCGTGGCCCAAACTTAGGATGACACTTGTCCAGGTTTGGTCCTGGGAGCATCCCTCCTGAGTCACTGAGGATGATGACTTCTAAAGGGGTTGACAAAGGACCAATTTCAGTCTGCTAAGAGAAACCCTCGGAGATGAGCCTCAGGAATGCCATTTTAACAGGTGTCAGGCTACTCTGATGCACACTTTTGGAGGAGGGTGATATATAGTTGTTTGGGACAGGGTCTATGTAGCCTAGACTGGCTTGGCACTCAAAATCTTCATGTCTCAGCCTCCAGAGTGCTGAGACTGCAGGGAAGAAATACCACATTCATCTTGACTGAGAGTTCTCAGCCCATTTGGTGCAATGTTCCCTGTGGAAGGGAACCCAGCCAGGTGAAGCCTGTGGATAGATTCCTGGGGATGCTGTTTCTAATACAGTAAGTGAAAAACCCAAGACTCCAAAGGAAAATGATCACACTAACATATAGCTATGCAGCTGTTTTGCCAGGGTATTTGTGATAATGTGATCCTATGGACTCTTTTCTAACTCAACGGGCTGAGTTTAAGGATGCCTTTTAAGGAGAAGAGAGCATCAAGTGTCTCAAATATCTTTCACAAGCAAGGTGGGGTGGTGCCTGCTGTAATGCCAGCATTTGCAAGGCTGAGTGGGCCAAGGGAGGGAAACCTTGAGTTGGGGGACAGTCCTGGCCTAAATGGTGAGACTGAAAGAAATAAAAAGAGTAGGAGGGGGAGGGATGAGAACTCCAAAGAGGAAAGAAAAAAATACCTTTGCACCCGGAATATGGTATCTGCTCTCTCTTAGGGACAAAGCCCAGCTACTGACCAAGCTCGCTGTCTGTTGCTCCCAATCAGGTGAAAAGTTGACACACGCTTGCCAAAATAGAGAGGTCATTTTCTTTCTTCCTCATCCAACTGTCAGGAAGCCGGTGGGCTCCAAGTGCAGGACCCCAGGCTGAGGACCACAGTTACAGGGAGCATCCAGGAATTCCTACTGTAGGGTCCCCCAAAGGGCCCCAACTCCTTCCAGTCCAAGCCTGACTGCTGATCTCTCACAGCCATAAGGAGCTCAGTTTCCACTGTTTGTTGTTCCAAAGGCTGGCACTACCCACAAGCCTTACTCAGCCCACATTCCGTGCCTTCACTCAGTCCTCACAGTGACGCTGGGAGATGGAAACAATGACCATCCTCATCTCATGACAGGACAAGTCTATAGGCAATAGACACGCCTGCAGAGGAAGGACTGGCTCCCGTCCCCACCATCATGGTCAGAGGCTACACCCTGGACCCAACCCCTTGCCTTGGAAATACAGAGAGCAGTCCACTGAATGCTGGTGTCTACGTCTTCCTCCCCTGCCCACCCTCCCCAGACATACAGGCTGAAATCCTGATTCCAATCAGATGATATGAAGGCTCATCTTGACTGTGAATTTATTGGATCTTGAACCAGCTGAGACAGGCCTGCTGGTGGGTCTGTGATGATCTTCCCTGGAGGATGAACTGAGAGATGAAGAGCGAGCAGCTCCTTCTGGAGAAAGCAAGCTGAGCTGCCTGACCTGCTGCCTTCACTACCTGTAGCGACGGCATCTGCCCTGTCCCTGCCACCTTCCCGGGCTGGAATCAGCTTCTTCAGCCTTCCCCTGTGGACTGAGGAGCAGCAGCTATCCAGGAATCTTCTAGGCCTTTAGCACTGGAGCAGGGGCTTTTAAAGTAGCTAGCCTTGTGGACTGAACAGCTACCCAGTTCTCAGTCTCTCCAGTGTGCAGACAGTCATGGCTGGCCTACTTGGCACATATGTGTAAGCCCATCTAATCAACCCTTTAAGGAGTACATGCCCGTTCTATTGGTTCTGATCTTTAGACAACCCTGACTAATGCAGACAGTGTTTGGCCATGGGGCTGGAAGGTACTTAGGCCCCAGAAGACCAGTTACCCAAAAGCCAGAGTATAACCCCAGCTCACTTTCTGCCAGGTGAGGATGTCCTGGGAACAGGGGGTGTCAGCATCTTGAACAGGGCCCTCACCAGAACGAGGCTTGCTCCTGACCTCAGACTTCCAGGCTCAGAACTGAGAAACTCACATCTGCTTCTGAAGCAGCTCAGTTTCAGGTTCCCTGTCACAGCAGCCCAAGCTGACAATGACAGAGGCCTGTCAACAGAGGCAGTCAGACATCAAACTGGAGAGAAGACAGAGAGCCTCAGGCTTTGTAAGGCAGGGCAAAGACAGACATTACCTATGATTCTCAGGGGCAACCAACATACCGGCACTATTAACAAAGTGGAGAAGAAGTTGCACAGGAACTCCAGGAGGAAGGGTTCTGACGGCCGCAGCTTCCCGTCGATGTTTATCGTCTTTGGGACTTCTGGAATGAGGCCGATGGCAGCTTTGAAAAAAGCATCAGCTGCAACAGAAAAGCAAAGCCAGAGGATGAACGCTCTGAAAAGTTCAATGCTGGGCTCCTCCTCAGCCTGGACTGGGGGTCAGTTTTGAGAGTTAGGTAGAAGGCCACTCTGAGGGCCAGGATGGATGGCAGGTCTAGTAGAGGGTTCTTCAAACTGCAATAGACATGGCAGAACATTAGATGAGAGTGCTACCGTCTCTATGGCAACCTGGCTGGAAAAAACAGTAGCTAAATAGCCATAGATTGAGTGAGAAAAGGGGTGGGTATCAGAAGATAGAAGAAAGTCTAGAATGGTCTGGGAAATACCTGAGCAGGACAGTGCTTGTTGCATAAGCACAAGGATTTGAATTTAGATCCTAGCACCCAAGTAAAAATTGGGTGTGGCAGCACAAGTCTGTATACTGAGTTCTCGGGAGGCAGAGACAGAAGGATCCCTTCGCCACTGAAGGAGCTCCAGACTCAGTGAGAGACCTTATTTCAAAACTTAAGGTGGAAAGTGGTAGAGGACACTTGATGTCAACCTCTGGCTTCTATACACACGTGTACACATACTCACATGAATACATACATACCCTCCCCCCTCCACACACACCCAAATCTGGAAACAACAGGGCCTAGAACCTGGCCTAGTTTGATTCGATGAATCTCCGTGTCCACAAGCGAGAGAGGGCTATCACCAGGGCCATTTCAGAAATGGGAAAAAAGGCACGGGGTAAGGAAGGACTGCTTCTGCTTTTGGGTAAGTGGAAGGTTCCAAAGTGGCCAGTGGAGCCATTGCTCAGAGGCTGGACTGAGTCTTTTCTAGCACATGACATTTTTAAACAACAGTTAAGCAGGGCACTGAGGTGCACATTTGTAATCCCAGCACTCAGGAAGCTGAGGCAGGAAGATTGTGAGTTACAGGTCATCTTGCACTGCACAGGAAGATGATGTTAGAAAAATAAACCAATACACACTGAGGTGTCTGAAGGAAGAACACATGCCTATGTATACACATGCACATGTACACACAAGCTCAGATACAAAGAGCTCCTGAGACTTCTAACTGGGTAACATTTTGAGAACTACTTGGAAAATAAAGATATTTAGTTATGAAATAATCTTTAAAACAAGAAGGGAAGGCGGAGGGAGTGGGTTCTTTGTACAACTGCCAAAGCACTGACCGGAGAAGGAGCCTCGAGGGCAAAACACGGACCTGACAATAAACCCTTCCAGCACTGAGCGAGATCAAACGCGTTTACAGACCAGATCTCCTTCCACCAGAAAATGACTTCCAGTGATGCGCCAAGAAGGCTGCAGTGGGGGGCAGCGTCCTGGATTAAAACTGGAACCCCAATTGCACCCCTGAGGGGCCCACCTGATGGCAGATGTTGGCTTCCCAAGGAACAAAGGCCCACAGTTAACAAGAAAATTATGTGTCTGAAACTGATGGGGGGGAGGGAGGACTTCCTTCTTCAAAAGAAAAGATCGTGCCATGGAGACCCCTCCTCATGGAGCTTCCTGTGCGGTGTGCCGAGCACTGGAAGTCTCCTGCCAAGCTGGCTGCCACATCTCACACTGCCCACCTCTCCACATCCCGAGCTCAGGTTACTAAGCAGCAGCACAGGGCACTCTTATGAGCACAGAGGACAGAGTCAGAAAGGGAGAGCAAGAGAGGGCAGCATAAAAGTGGCCCTGGGACAAGCTAATTGATTAGTATTTCTGACTCGGAGCCTGTGCTGTGCAGCTGATCTCAGTCATGGTGACCGGGACAGACGAATCATCCTGATTCATCTTCTAGAACTCTAAAGTGAAGTTCTCCTTTGAAAACAGGCAGAGCCCCAACTGGGCACTAGGGTGGAGTGTTTAAGAAGGGTTACAGTGTACTGGTCCTCCCAGCACCCCTATATTGAGACAGGCAAGCACAAGGAATAGCTTAGCAACCTGGGACTCCAGTTATTTTAGCTTAAGCACAGACAAACCTCTTTTCTAAAAATGCACTTAGCAGCCTGAGACCCTTATCTGCATGTATATGTGCACACACCTTTGTCAGCAATGCACCCAGTAGTCAGTCAGCAATCTAGGACCCCGCCCCACTGCATGTACATCCTATTCTGAACAATGTAATAGGCTTCTCCTCCCCTCAAGGACTTAAGGAGATTTCGATCTTACTCAAGTTCTATCCACGGAGGAGGGCAGGAAGACCATTTTGGCCTGAACTGGTTTTGGGCACATGTACAATCAGGCAAACTGTGTCCTCAAAGTGAACTTTTATGGAAAATTCCCTGTTTACCATCTTATGCCTATGCATAATTGGGCATGCATATGATTAAAATCAGATGCATTATGGGAAGGGATATGTGCAGGAAAGAATGGTTATATAACTTAATCTGTCAATCCAAAGAAAGAAACAACGAAACTATGTCCCTTAGCAACCAAACGCCTTCTCTTGAATCCACAATGGGAAATTCCCAAATAATAATCAGGGCCACTGAGTACCTTCACTCATGTGGTTCGCTGTCAGTTTTGACAGTATATTCTATTCTAATCTGTACTATCACTTTGCCAAATCTGAATAAAGTATTCTTACTACTCTGCAATCTGTGTGCACCTTTATTTCATTCTTGAATAAGGCTCATCCTGAAGGATCCTGATGATACTGTACTAGACTGTGAATGTGCTTAGTATCAGTGAAGTATACACTTCACATTAAAATTTAGGGCTAGTGAGATGACTCAGCAGGTAACTGCAAGTCTGGTGACCTGAGTTCCATCTCTGGAACCCACATAAAGGTAGAAGGCAAGAACCACCTCCCAAGGGTTGTCATCTCACCTTCATGACATATATGTGCCCACACTCACACTCAAACACACACACACACACACACACACACTAATAATAATAAATAAAATTGGATTTGAGGCCTGTTCTATAGGAAGGAAATTCCATGTCTAGTATTATAATCCTGGTCAAAAGCCCATGGTGAGGATAAAACCTGCTATGGTAATTCCACTAAATGATCATGCTGTAAAATTGCCTTCTAAATTGTTTATACCCATAGACCTTGGTCAACTTTGGTCAGAGAAGCTTCTTTCTGCAGTTGACAGCAATCAAAGGAGAAATGCACAACTAGTCAAAGTGCTGAGTGCTCAGCCCCAAATAAAACACGTACATTAAGCTCCCACCACCAAAGCTCAGGGAATATTGTGGAAGAGGAGGAAAAATGTAAGACAGAGGATGGAGAAGAGTGCTGTGAAATGCTATCTTCTGGACACAACATGACTATCACATTCATGAACTCACAGCATCTGTCACTTTCTGACAAACCTACACATGCTCAAGTTTGTCAAAATTTCAGCACAGACAGAGCAGATGATCTCCAAACATCAGGAATCAAGTTCTCAGTGGGAACCAAAATTCTGCTCTAAATGACTTGAAGGACTATTTCTATTTTTCTATTTATGTGTTTGTTATCAAGTGGCCCAGAGAATGTGCCTATTAGTATGTCCCATTAAAGAGGGAGTAGCTTTGTCCCCAGCTCTTGGCTCCTGTCACTCTCTCCACCCAGTTCTCATTCTAAAGGAGCTCGAATAAACAGTTATTTAAGGCCTGGGCACAGGGTTCCAAAGTGGCCTCCATTCCCAGAAAGCATGCCCCAAATACATGTTGTCTGGGAAACTTTGCCACATTAGCTTAGTAATCAGAACCAAAATCTCTGCAAGTGAAAACAGTTTTTCTTCACAGTTTATGAATAATTGAGTCAACGTCATAAAAAATTTTAACATTTAAAAGTTTTTAACACATGGGGGTCTTCACTGTATTAACCAGACTATATCCTAAGTTAAAGCAATCCTCCTGCCCTCAGCCTTCTAACTAGCTGGTGTGAGCCACTGCAGGTGTGAGCCACTGCACTTAGCTCATGTTGATATCATAACAAGCCTTTATTCTATAGCTATTAAAAGCCACAGAAGATAATGTCTTCAAGAGAAAAATGGATATGTGTTTTAATTTTTTAAATTTATCCATTCATGTGAGTGTTGTTGGGCCTATATATATATAAAATGTTCACTGAGGCCAGAAGAGGGCATTTGATCCTCTGGAACTGGAGTTCTGGGCAGTTGTTAGCCACCATGTCAGTGCTGGGAACTGAACTTGGATCCTCTGCAAGAGCAGCCAGTGCTCAGCCATCTCTCTGGCCCAGATTATATATGTTTCAAAAAAGAAAAGAAGATCAAAAAAAGAGGAGGACTCAGATTCTCATTCATGAAGAATATTATCCTGTGACTGGGGGTGTTGCAAAGATGATGGAGTGCTCTTGGGTTCAATCCCTAGCACCGGGTAAACTGGTACATGCCTCTAATTCCAGCACTCTAAAGGTGGAGGCAGGATGGCCAGAAATTCAGGGCAAGCCTGGGATACATGAGACCCTGTCTCCAAACAAAGAAAGCCACATGCAAGGTGTGCCCTGCGCCTCAGTGCAGTGCCCTGGCCCGCAGTCTTCAGATACTTTCTGCTGCTGCTCCTGTGGTTCCCCATCACTCCTTTCTTGCTGCAGCTCCCAAGTTCATCCTTAGCTATAGGGTGAGCTCAAGGTCAGCTTATGGTATATTAGACCAGGGCTCAACAATTACTGTCCCTACTGTTACAAGGGAGGTCACTCCAGGTCCTGGATTGAGGAAGGCACAGCACTAAGCCAAGGGCGACACACATTCTGGAAAGCCAGCAGGTTCCTGCTCTGCTCCACACATGAGTGTACGGAGAGGCGTCAGGACTCCGTGAAGCCAGGACTACTTCAGGGTCCGAAGTCTCCAAAGACTGTCACAGTAAGGAACTTTCTCAAGGCTCTGGGAGGTTTCACACAGTGTTCGGGGCCTCTTTTGGCGCCTGTAGCAGCCACTGGCTCACTTGAGCAGATCTGCCTAATGAGTGCACTACCTGTTCTATACCCACTCTCTACATCTATCTGTCTGAGCAATAGGATTTCACATTTTAAGAAACTAAAACACCAGTCAACTAAATAACTACTAGAAAACTTCAAAATTCCCAGAATTAAGATGCAGGTTTCCTCATTATGGAGAAGTGGAACACTGTGTAAAAAGTCGTAACATTTCTCAATAAAACAATTTGGGGGGGAGTTTGGGGGTTTAGTTTGGGGAAAATAATTTACACCACTTCTCCAAAATGAAACTAGAATCCTGAAGAGCCATCACAATGAGTGAGCGGATGTGTGCATACTGACATGGGATCGTGGGTATAGGGCCCAAGATTCACAGATGAGATAAAAAGAACCTTATGAAAAGCATCGCAAAGACTCCACCCTATTTCCGTTCTGAGGCAGGCAATTTCAAGTATATATAAGAATACAGATGGATGGAAGACAAGGAGGAGGGAGGAAGGCAAGCAGAACAGAAAGGTAGAGAGACTGCAAGAAGGCTGTTTTTTTAATTTTTGAGATAGGGTCTTTGTAGTCTAGGCTAATCCCCAAACTTACTATGTAGCTAAGGATGACCTTGAACTTCTCATTTTCCTGTCTCTATCACCAGAGTACTGGGATTATAGGCATGTGCCACCACACCCAGTTTTATGTAGTGCCTAGTTCATGCTAGGCAAGCATTCTCTCAACTAAGATACATCCCCAGCCCCATAATGGTTATTGTTTTAAAAAATTGAGAAAAACAAATGTCCTGTTAACAACAGATTTTTAGAGGGATGGGTTTGGGCATGCAGAAAATATTACTGAAGTCCTTTCTTTTTCAGCAGTGCTAGGGATTAATATGCCAGGTAAAAGCTCTACCACTGAGCTACAACTTTACTGGTGCCCAACAAAGTCCCACACTTCTGTATCTGATGAATTATTTCAAATAAGCATTCTGAACTTTCCTAACAAAGCATCCCAATTTAAAGACTGCTTATATTTTCAACAGATCCAGGCCGTTCTCCCAAATACCCTCCAGTCATGATAACATATTCAGACTTGACGAGAGCAGGTTTGCCCTTCTGGGCCCCCGTGCCGCTAAGCACTGTGACTCAGCACATGAGTGACTCATGAATCAAAAGCAATGTCAAGAACACTAATGCAGCCACCTTCAGACTCCACTTTGCTTTTTTCATGAGGCATTAGGTCAGTGCTAATGGAAATTTTTACTACTCATCCTACAGGAGCTGGCAGTTCAAACAAAAGCCCCAAAGCAACTTACTCCCAAACCTTCAACCTACCAGATGTCTTCCTGGATAACCCAACCAGAAAACTGGCCGAGTCCAAGGAATCGAGGAATGAAATCATCAGTTTGGTAAGACAGGTCATTCCAAGATATTGAAGCCTCCTATCTCTTGAATGTACTCTATTAAAGGGCTCTAATTATTAGTATTTGCCCTCTCAAGGTACAGCCCACTGCAAAACATCTTTAGCAGTCTTTTTAGTAGTCTTTTCCATCTCTGCCTGGGTTTAGGCAGACTGACATCAATATAATGGAAGCTAACAAATAAAATGCATTTATCAGAACAAATTTTGGGGATGCAGAACTGGCTCAGTTGGTATGGTGCCTGTTTCATGTGCAAACAGGAGGACCTGAGTTATCTTCCCAGTACCTACATAAAAAGCCAGATATGGTGGGGTAGTGGGAAACTACTGTAATCTAGGTGCTGAAGAAGCAGAAACTGGAGGATCCTTGGAGCTCTCTAACCAGTCAGTCTAGCAGAATCACTGCATTCCAGGCCAGCAAGAGACTCTGTCTCAAAAAAGTAAGGTGACAGCTCCTGAGGAAACACCTGGGATTGAGTTCCGACTCCATATGTAGAGGTGTGTGCATGTGCATGTACACATACAGACACATACACACCTGATCTTGACAACTGTTGTGTCACAACCAAAACATGAAGAAGATGCCTTTGACAAAGACACATGGTCCAAAGGGCCAGGTTATTATCCAAAAGTCAGCTATCCATTGAGATTCAATCCTGTTTATTGCCAACCTGTGCTTTTGCAACAGAAACTGTTATCAAAGCAGTTAAGTTTGAGGACACACAGGGCACTATTTCACCGATGCCAACGCAGAGATTTATAGAAGTTCAAATGCCTGGGAACAATTAAGTGCCGTATTCATTATGGCTCAATTGTTACCACTGACAACTTAACGCAACATGGCTTTGCCACCTGATTCAGCAGCCCACCTTTCCATTCACTCTGAACATCAATATTAATGTGAAGTTTGGTCCGCTGGAGACGTATAAATTACTCCCGATTTCACGAGCGCCGTCCCACGCTCCTGAGTGTTTATTTGGTCCCCCTCTCTTTTCTGGTCTGTCCAGGGCTTTGCACTGAGCAGCACTTGCTCAAGTTCATGAGTTACCTGACTTATATGTGGGACAGGGCACGGTAACTTTCTCTCCTCCCTGCAACGCTCCCAGGAGGCTGTGTATCCTGTCTGTGAGGAGCAGGCTCAGTTTTCCCTAAGCACAAGAAATTAAGTATTCCCTCTCTTATTTCTGGTCTTTTGTTTCTTAAATAAGCTTATGGAGCCACTGTGTGGTGGCTCAGGCAAGCAATCTCAGCTCTTGGGAGACACAGATAGGAAGATTCAGAGTTCAAGGTCATCCTTGGCTACAGAGCAAGTCTGAGGCCAGCCTGGGCTATATGAGACTCTGTCCAAGAAAATAATAATAAAAATAAAATAGAAAGGCCTGGGGAGATGACTCAAAGGGTAAAGTGCTTGCTGCAGAAGTGTGAGGACTTGAGCTTAGATCCCGGAACCCATGAAAGCTGGGTGCAGTAGCTTTTACCTGGAATGCTATAGTGAGACGGGAGGTAGCGACAGCAGAACAGGCTCCAAGTCACCTGTTGTACCTGTAGTATCTGGTCTACACAGCAGTGAACAAGCAATGAAACAAGATCTAGGTCCCTGGCTTCCACTTGTACTCCAAATTAAACACACAAACGCTTTGAAAATAGAATCCACATGAGGAAAGACCATAAAACACTTGTCTTTCTAGGCTTGAATGATCTCACTCAAAATTTTTTCCAGTTCTATCCATTTACCCACTAATTTCTTTTTTCTTTACAGCTGAATAATATTCCACTGTATATGTGTATCACATTTTTTCTTATCTATTCATTTGTTGATGGGCATCGAGGTTGAATCCATTTCGTAGCTACTGTGAAAGGAGCAGCAGGGAACACAGGTATGTCCGAGTCTCTGTAGTAGGACCGCAGCCCACTGGGTATAAGCCCAGAAGTAGTGTTCGTGGATCATTTCTAGCTTTTTGAGAAACCTCCAGACTGACCTTCAAAGAAGGCTATGTAAGTTTACACTCTGGCCAACAGTGTGTAAGTGTCCCCTTTGGTCACATCCAAACCAGCATTTGTTGTCAAAAGCTGGAGAAGTCATAGGCCCTAGGGTAGAACCACCACCACGACATCTAGGCTCAGGGACCATCCAAGAAGAGGAGGAAGAAAGAACGTAAGAGAAGGGGATGGGAGGAGCGCTGTGCGGTGCCGACTTCCGGACACGAAGCCTGCTGCACTCATGAACTCACAGCAGCCACAGCTGCGCACAGTCAGGCCAGCCAGAAATCCCAGCACAGATGTGGGGGAAGATCTCCAGGCCCCACCCCTTCCTGGAGTTACTGGCAGTGAAGAGCTGCAAGGGGAGAGAGAACCATTCTTTCTGGAGGCCACTGGTAGGTTTCCCAAGCTCTTGTAGATGACCCCACACCCGCACTAACAGGGTTCAGTGAGTTAAAATTTTTTTTAAATAGACATAAAGCTGCAAGGTTGGAGAAACAGCTCACTGGAGCGGCTGCTCCTACAGGGGACCCAGGTTTGGTTCCCAGAACCTACATGGTGGCTAACAACCATGTGTAATCTGGAAATCTCAGGAAATCTGATGCCTTCTTCTGACCTCCGAGGACACTTCATGACACAGATGCACTTACATACATGCAGGCAATACGCTCGTACACATAAAATAAAAATAATTTTTAAAATGACACGGGCACTGGAGAGATGGCTCAGCAGTTAAGAGCACTGGTTGCTCTTGCAGAAGACCTGCGTTTGAATCCCAGCATCCATATGGCGGCTAGCAACCATCCCTAACTTCAGTTCCAGGAGATCCGAAGCCCTCTTCTGTCCTCCACAGTCATTGTACAATACGGTGCACTTACACCATGCAGGCCTAACACTCAAACACATAAAATAAAAAATTAAAAAAGACATGAAGTTGGGAGGCAGATGTGTTGTGGAAGACATGGGGAGTTGGAAGGGGGACTGGAGTTAGACACAATCATATGTCACTGTATACTTGAGCGAAACTCAAAAGAATAAAGAGGAAATGAATAAAAATGAAAGGGAGAGGACTGTCAGGAAGGGAGGCAGGCACGGGGCCAGCGACGGCACACACGCTTTTTTGCACAGTCATGCTTCACTTGTCTCCTCTACTCTGTGGCAGCTTGTGGGAACCGAAGATTTTTATCTGCAGTCTAACTAGCCATTTACTCTTGAAACGAAGATCAGCTTTCCCACAGATTCAAGGTTTTGCATGTGAGAAATCAACTGGAGGGCTGGGTGTGGCAGCATGTGTCTATAATTCCAGCACCTGGGAGGTTGAGGCAGGAGGATCATGAGTTTGAGGCCAGTCAGGGTGCCATAGCAAGACTGGAGAGAGAGAGGAGGAAGAGGAGGAGGGAAGGAAGGGGAGATGGACAGAGAGAGGACAGAAAGGGAGGAAGAAGAGAAGGGTGAGAGATGACAGAGGAGAGGGAGAGAAAGCGAGAATGGATTTGCCTTCACGCCACCCTTGTGTTGGAGATAGCTGTTCTAAGATGCCAGCTCTGCAGCTACTTTGTGCCAGTGGTCAAGGGCTCTAAGGCTATTACCTCATTTAATTTCAACCTCCACCTTATACATGGGTAAACCGAGGCACAGAAAGGCCAATTTGTCCAAGGGCAACTGTCTCCCTAAGTGGCAGAGTCAAGGCTGGACTCATTGCATTCCAGAGAGATGCAAGGCCTCACTCAGCACACCCTGCTGGCCAAACATACCAGGTGATTCCCCCTTTCCAGGCCTTTGGCCAGAACTTTCACTTCCGGGGAATGCTGAATGCTCCGTTCCTTTCCTCTTCCCACACCCTCCTCAGAAACTCACATTCTTTTGAGCCTCTGATAAACAAGGGCAAGAAGTTATCTGGAGTAGGAGCTCAAAGAGAAGACAAGCATTTCTGGGCCATCTCTAGGCAGGAGGCACTGACGTGTAAGTCCTCTGTGGCTGCTCTATGCTCTGTGGTGACAAGCAAGGGTATTTGCAGCAAATCCTAGCATGATCCTATCTACGTGTGGGGCTCTTCATGCACAAACAGACAGAACTGGGCTGGATCTGTGCTAAGCCTGCATCTGCTGAGGGTTCAAGACTCTGGACCCAGCCCTGGCAGAGTCAGTCTGAAACAGAAGATGCAATCAAGACTGGATAAAGGCAGGCCAGAGAACAAATAGGGGGAGGACGATGCTTTAGAAGCAGCTGAGATGGGAGGATGTTTGGGGACACAAACAAAAGCAGCCAGCTCCTGAAAGCTTCATATTTAGCCTTCTCCTTCTCAGTAATTGGCTGCATTATTTATTTGGGCCGGCGACTGCTTTGTGTGGTTTTCAGAACCACAGTGATGGGCTTTTAAGGTTTAGTGAGACTGCATTTAGAGACACAAGCAAAAATCATTAGATAAATTTTTAAATATGAAGTAGACACTACATCCCTGTGCCTGGCAGTAGCTTAAAGTAAGGGGTAAGGAGGCTGAGCAGCCAGAGTTCTAACACGGCAGACACTGTGTCTTCCCTGGTACACAGAACACAGGGCCAGGCTTACACTTCCTCTCTTCCCTGTCTCACCTCCCCATCGCCCTCCAGACACTTGGAGGGAAGCCCCTCAGGGAGACTACACACATATACAAGCGCGCGCGCACACACACACACACACACACACACAGTGGATACACACACTCCAATAGCAGGGTACTTGCTCTCTGGGATTCAAACACAAACAAACAGAAACAACAAAAACCAAGCCTGAACTTGCTGAGGCTGAGGAGCCCCAACTTCTCAGGTTCTCTAGACATCCTAGGCTGGGATGTTTGGCTGCCTGACCTGGCTGGAGATGGTCTGAAGACAGCTGGGACAGGAAAACATCTATGCTCCACCACCTCTCCATCTGCCTCTGTATTGCCTAGCTCCTCACTCATGTGCTTCCTACTAGAGAAACATTTACAAATAGTCACTGAACATTCTCTTCTTTCCTCCTCAAAAGACTCTTGGCCACACATGTAGGCAATATACAGTTGAGTCAGCCTTTATAAGGGGCACAAGAGTGCTCAGAATACAGAATGATGGGCCTACCTTGGGAGAGGCACTGGTTGGCCAAGGCCACCTGACCAGAGTGCAGGTAGAGGTTGAGGCGAGTGAAGATCCCCACCAGGGAGGGGATGGTGATAAAGCAGTAGGCAACACAAGCCTAGAGAAGGGAGAAACAGGCAGTTAATCAATAGGCCTATGTTCACTCAGCACATGCCTCCAAATACAGATGCAACACTTAACACCTCTGTTTCTCCTAAATCCCATCAATCCCCCCAGTTCTTCCTTATTGCATCTGATGACTCTTGGGAGGTTGGAGAGGGAAAGATGAGGGAAATATGATGTCTTGAAAAGTAATTCTTCATTTCTGACTGCAGTTAGTACATAGATAATGCCTAATGTGGACAAATGAAGAAGCAACCACCGAGAAAGCGACCACTCAGAAACACGCAGGTAGGTAAGCCGAGGAGGTGGCTAAACAGCCTGAGGGTGGCTGAGGTAGAACCGGTCAAGGCTGGGATGTCCGTATCTCACTATGATCATTTTGGTGTGGTTTCATTTTAAAGATAGGGACATGTTTTACTTCAATATAATTTTGAATAATATACTCAAGAAGCTGAAATCTGTTTTCAAACTTGAATATTCCAAGAAGAAAAAAAAATAATGTAGATCTTCCAGTTAAAGGCATGAGAGTACTATATACAAAGTGATATTTTAAGATAAGTCTCATATTAACATATTACAGAAAATTAGAGGGGACTCAGCTGACACAGAATCATATTTCAACTACTTCAAAACACACCAAGGGAGGAGATTCCTTATCCAAAATGCTTGAGACCAGAAATGCTTCTGATTTCCAAGATTTTTAGATTTTGGAATATTTACATATATAATACATATGTGATACAGATATCTTACAAAGGGGACCCCAAGTCTAAACACAAAATTCATTTATGATTCATAAGTGCATTATACACACAGCCTGAAGGTAACTGAATATGATATTTTTAGTAATTTTATGCATGAAACACTTTCTCAGTATGGAATTTTCCACTTGAGGCATCAATGTTAGTACTTAGGAAGGTGCTAATCTTGGAATATTTTGGATTTGGGGATTGGAAATGTTCAACTGTATTAAAATCCAGGTTACTTGGATCAGTTCTTTTGAAAACAATACAAAGTGTTTGGCCCAGAGATTCTCATGGAAAAATAAATATGAAAAATGAATCCTAAGGCACCCTTATTGTGATACACTTCTTTTTCTCTGGGAAGAGCAATTTAGCAAAGAGCAAACTCAACAGCCCCCTGAGTTCAAAGATCTTTGAACACACCCGGACAAACGCGGCCGTCTTTCTGGAGTGATTTCCTTTCATGACTTTTCTTGTATCCATGGCCAACCGATTCACACTCTGGATTTGTGAAGAAATAAAACAGAAATGGTAATGAAATACTCAGGACCCAGATTAACATCTTGCACAGAGATTGGAATGCAGACTCCACATACTCAAGGCTAACCGGGACCAAGACTAACAGGTAGGCCCCATATCCTGAAATACCAAGGAGGTCAACAGGCCAGGTTAAGCTTTGGCTTGAGCAAACATCTCCAAGAGGGCAGAACAAAAGATATTTACTGGTTAGTCATGCCTACCAATGAGCATAACAAATGACCATTTTCTGGTTTAATGAATAGCCAGGGCTCATTTAACCCACATCCAGAAACCCCACATTCTAAGCCTAAGATCTTAGAGATCTTAAGAGAAACTTTCAAATCTAAGAGTAAACAATTTAGCCATGTAAGACTGATAATAACAGCAGTAACTGTGGGTGCATTATTCAACTGATATACATCCATTAGTACATTGGATATTTACAACATATCGTGGGCACTATTACCTACCCTCATTTTATAGACAAAGTCCCTGTATTTAGGTCTTGGACTGACTTGTGCAAAGTAACCTACTAATTAGGAAATAAGCAGTAAAATGTTGTTCTTGACTAGATTTGAAGAAACCAAAAAGATGGATAAAAGTTTTCGTTCTGAAACTGTGTCCCACGCCACTCCTTGTGTGCTGCAACGAAGTGGCAGATTTTAAGGAATAGCAATTGCTGAATCCCGTGCAAAGACCTAGTGTGAGGTAGTTCATGACTCAGTACTGGACTGAACAACATCCCTTGTAGCTATGTGCTGTATTTGCCTAACTGGACTTTTGGCAGCTATGGTGATAAAAAGCAAGCACTGTGCAAAAGTAAATGTGGATTAAACAAAAAGAAATCAATGAGGAGCAGAAAATAAGGGCAGCGGTATGTAATCTGATTCCAACCAAGGCTAGGGAGCTGTGTAGGGCCCATACGCACACACACTTCATTAGTAAGTAATTACGGTTATGAAAGTGGCAACGGCTCTTTGTTTCACTGGCTATAGGAATGGAATTCAGGACCTAAGGCCCTATCACTGTGCTACACGCCCAGTCTGTAAATATGTTATTTAGGAATAAAATTAAAACGTAACTTCTTTATATATTTATTTTACTTTTTCTGATGTTATTTTTTCTGTTTTCAAGGTGCTATTTGTGTAACCTTCATAACAAACAAATTGTTACTATTTCTTTTGACTCAAGGGCCATCAAGTTTACTGGGAAATGACTCAGGAAAGCAGCAGATTTCTAGTGCAGCAGCAAGGGACTCCAGGACACCATCTCTGATGGTAACTGATCAATGGAAATTAATACTCAACTCTTGCAGCTATCATGCAGAAATAAGAACGTGTAAATTTCTGAGGAAAAAAAACATCACTTTTTTTCCAAACAAAGAGAAAAATCAATAAAACAAAAAAAAATGAAGAAAAAAAATCACTAAGACTACTCAAAGATTTAAGCAGATCTGTACATTTGATTAGCCTTTGAGAAACCACCTTTCCAACCCAGGATGAGAAGAGCACAGGGGCTGGAAAAGCCCATACTGAAAGCTGCTTGTGATGTACATGCCTGAGATCCCAGCACTTGGATACTAAGCAGGAGGATCAGGAGTTCAAAGCCAGTCTGGACAGCATAGTGAATTTGAGGACAGCCTGGATAACATGAGACCTATCTTGAAACACTCAAAAGAAGAATCCAAGATTGAACCTGGCCTACTGATAAACATACTCACTCACGCCAAGAACAGGGAACTAGATGCTTACGTGGATCAACTGCACAAGAACAGGTTCCAGATTGCAAAACATCGACCTGGACTCAACGTAAAAGCTGAGCTGCTGCTCAAAATCACGGCCAAAGGAGACCTGGAATCAGAGAGAGGGTGTTAAGAGGCATAACACTGGCACGTCATTAGCAGGAACACAAGCAAGTGTGCATCTGTGCGCACACACCTCCCCCAACCCCCCACCCCTACCACTCTGACTACAAAGGCCTTATGTCACTTCCCTCCATGCAGAACTGAAATATTACTCCGAGCAGCCGGGCTTTGACAAGGGCATTGGGTGATAACTCTGGCAGACACAGGAATAAGAAAGACTCAGCACGAATAGGATTTTCCAGGTTAGACACAACTGTTGCAAAGGAAGTCAGGGAATTTTGTTTGTCGGCCATGGCCCTTATCGCAGAACATCAATTGGGTTCTTGGATCCATGTGTCACAGGGGACTCCCTAACTCAGACCACATCTTTCTGCTTCCTGATGGGGACCTGACCTCAGTGGTCAGGGGAATGCTACCTCAAAAAAAAAAAAAAAAAAGACATGAAAATATCAGGCATGAACGGTGCATGCCTTTAACCCCAGCTCTCAGGAGTGGTGGCAGAGGCAGGCGGATCTCTAAGAGATCCGAGATCCAGGCCAGCCTGGTCTACATAGCAAGTTTCAGGCCAGCTAGGGTGACAGGGAGACCTTGTCTCAAAACACAAAACTTGAAAGAAAGGGATTTGCTGGGAAAAGAGAAGGGTTCCAGAGGGAGAAGGAGGCTAAGAGGGGAGCAGGGAGTGAATATGATCAAATACACAAATAAAAATGCCAAGTAAGTTGAAAAAAGTAATTAAAACCCAAAGAAAACAGGGCTTCTATGCTGCCACTCTTCGGATAAACTGCTCTGTAGCGGAAAATGAGCGAAACGGATGGGGATGGACATGTGGTCATCTGCCCACAGGGCAGCTTTTGCCATCTGACGATTGGCACAGCAGCTGATTCAGGCAACCTGGCTCTCCATTCTTGGTCCTTATATGTGATGGTTAATCTAGACTGTCAACTTGATAGGATTCATAATCACCATGGAAACAAGTTCGTGAGGGATTTTCTAAATTGGACTAATTAAGGTGAAAAGATTCACCCTAAATGTGGACAGCACCATCCCAGGGCTCAAGTCCTGGATTGTTTAAAAAGGAGGAAGCAAACTAAACACAAGCACTATCGCTCTCCACTCCTTGTCTATGGACACAATGTGTCCAGCTCAATCTCCAGAAGTGGTGCCTACCGGAGCCGGACTGCAGTCTCAAACCGAGTCAAAATGAACCCTCCTTTCCCTAGTTGCTTTTGACAGATATTTGAGTAGCCAGAGGAAAACAGACAAAAAACACAAGCTAATCCAAGAGATTCAATTCCAGAACCTGCTGGGGCTATGGGTGGAAACCTGGAGCCTAGGGTTGGGGTTGCGGGAGCAATGGGAGAGGGAGTCTGCCCAAGAGGAAAGGCAATGCAGAGGAGGGTGGAACCAGAGATGATGCACAAAGGAGCTCCTGATGACCCAGCAGAGACAGTCTAGCTACTCCCAGGGAGGATCCATATCAGGACATCTGCCACATGGGCCAATAACTCTTTTTTCCAACTTCCCTGCTTTTCATTTTTCCTACAGTCGGCTTATCTTGGCTTTCTTTGCCCCCAAGGGAGTCTTGGCTACTGTAAGACCTTTTCTAATCTCATCTTATCTCAGTAAAAATGAATAGCACCAGGGAATGTAACAGTGAACCGTTTTGACCAGAGCAGGGATAAACAGTTGCGTCGCATTACCAAGCACAGAATGTCTTTCTCTCAAACTTACCATTTTTATAAATCCATTAATCAGATGGGCCAGCATTCTTTTCTCATCCTCAAGAGTGAGGGCACTAGAATTTATAATGGTGCATAATTAACACAGAGACAACAAATCAAAAACACCTGGGGTAAGCAACTTGACAAGTCAGATGACTTTGCATCTTCTAGATGTCAGAACCTACAAACAGGAAGCGTATCCTTCTGTGAATGTATTATTAGTCAAAAGGAACACATTTCTATGTACTTCTCTCCCTCAGAGACTCTGTTCTAAGGCATACCCAGCAATGGGGAGAGAGAGGGTACTTTTCTCTTCTTTGGAATCTAGACAAGGTCTAATGTCAGATTTTGTATTTCCGAGAAATCATGGCATTTTATTATTTTGAGAAATCACCATCTTACATCAAAGAACTGTCTAACGAACATCCTCATGAAGCCCCTACCATTACCATCTTCTGAAGCTTATGACATGATTTCTGCTCCTACCACTATCCATCAATTCACCTTATTTTGTGATGCATTTTGAAAACAGATCTTGTATATATTTGAGGGAGAATTTAATACAAACCTAAATTTTCAATTGTGGGTTTTGTTTTGATTATACATACAAATCGTTCCCAAAACTTATTTATAAACTTTTCGTTTTAATTTGGGGCTGGTTGGTGGTATAGCTCAGTGGTAGAGTGCTTGCCTAGCATGTGCAAGGCCTTGGGTTTAATCTCTAAGGCCAGAAAAAAAGAAAAAGAAAAAGAAAAACAAAACCCCATGAATGAGAGTTCTTGTTTGGCTTGTGCTTGTTGTAAGGGAAAATAAGCTTTGGCAGCTACTATGCTGTCCTCTAATATTCAATGGTCCCTCAATTCTTTTTATTTTGTTTGGGTTTTGTTTTAGGTATTTTGAGAGAGTCTCATTATGTAACCGAGGGTAGCCTTGGAATCATGATGCTGCCTGAGCTTCCAGAGTCCTGGGATTACAGGTGTGTGCCACCATGCCTGGTGTCCCCTAGTTCCCCAGCCTCCTTCTAGGTGTGATGATGTGAACACCGGTAATGTGTAACCCTTCCAAGTACTGTCCCTCAGAGAAAGTTGCTACTTTCCAAGGTAAGGGCTGTTGGACCACTGACATGGTTGAGGTAGGCTAGCCTCCAGCAGAAAGACAAGGACAGTGTGGCTCAGGGATGGTAAAATAGAAGGAACCCGGGTCCTTGGACAATGTAACTAAGAAAAGCTATCCTTCCCCACTGCAGGTCCCTTAAGCCACTAGTATCTCACAAATACAAGTTCTTTTATGCCTTTATTTCTATTTTTACTCAATTTCTGGGTTCATTTATTGTGAAAATGTAAAACTATTATTATTCATATTATGAAGACAAGGTCTCACTCGGTACTGCAGGATGGACTTGAACTTCCAAATTCCCCTGCCTCTACCTCACAAGGGCTGGGATTACTGGTATATGCTACCATACCTGGCAAAAATATAATATCAATAAAATGTTGATCTTTATAACTCAGAAACATTTGCAAGCATGGTTGTAAAATAAAGAATCTAAAATTAAAGAGGAGAAAAAAAAAAAAAAAAGGCAAGAAATATAATGCACTTTGTGGATGATCAGGTTCCAAAACAATTTTCTCAATTCTTAAACGCTTCCCAGTAAATCAAGCTGCTGTGCTAAAAATTCTTTGGGAACTAAAATAGCACACAAGATGGAAACATGAATAAAACAAATAAATAAAAAGCTAAAAGCAAAAAGGATAGTTCAGCTTCCAACCAAAAAAAAAAAGTAAGGCTGTGGCTAGAGCTGAGTCTTCAGCCTCCTGTGCACAGAAAGCCCTTCCAGTAAGGACAGCACCGACTTCATCTGCATGCCAGATAACCGGCTGGAATGAGATAAATTAAGAGGCTGAGCTACTGTCTGAGTGAGCCTTTTCACATACCATCTTCTGCTCTCGGAAATCTCCAGGACACAGAATTTGAGTTCAGTTCCACGAAAGCATCCTCTTTTCCCCAGAAGAAATCCCTCTGTAAAAATAATTGCTATTTTTTCCCCTGGGTTACCTGTGTGTGCTCCTTGCTCCCTGGGACTTCAGCACTCTTGTCAAGAGGAAGTTTTGTTTCACTGTTTGGTTTGTTTTGCTGTTGGTGGTAGTGTTGGCCCTCTTGGGGGGGTGGGGTGGGGCACGAATGTGCACGTGGAAGCCAGAGATTGATAACCAAGTGTCTCCCTCAACTGCTCTTCACTCCTTTTTGAGGGACGGTCTTTCCATGAACCTGGAGCTGGAGCTTGTCTATTCTGCTGGCTTGGCTGGCTAGTGAGCTCCAATGCCTGCTTGTTTCCACCTCTCTACCACTAGAGTTACAGACACTCACAGCCATATGAGGTTTTTACATAACCGCTAGGGATCTGAACTCAGGTTGTCTTGAGCCTGCAGAAGCCAGATGAGGGCATTGGATACCCTGGAACTGGAATTATAGGTGGTTGTTGGGCACCATGTGAGTGCTGGGAATGGAACCCAGGTCCTCTGCAAGAGCAACAAGTACTCTTAATCATTGGGCCATCTCTCCAGCCACAATTAGCAGGAATCTCAATAGAGCTGATTAAGCTGTTTGCAGCAGCAGCTGTCACTCCCTAACACACTATCAAGTAATATTTAAACCCCGGCCACACTGCACATCAGCTGTAAGAGCAGCTTACTTCACAGAGTCATGCATGGTCTTGCAAATGTGCATAAGGGCATTCAGGATGACAGGGTCCTTGGTGGGCTCTTGTTGATGCCTAGAAGACATTAAAAGACAACAGTGAAAGCTCTTTCCACAGCAACAAGAGAGTAGATTTAGCTGTCGTTGAGTATATTGAGAGGCCCCAAACGATCTGGTTGGTATTCAGTTTACCTATAAGAGGCAATGACCTGGCTTTCCTCTTAGCTCTTTCTTATGTAACAAGTTTCTCTCTTACACATATGACTTCTAATAGTTGCAAACACAAGCTAAGACTGTGACATTGCCTGGGCCTGCCTTTTTGCTGTTTAACACCTGAAACTGCCCACAACTTGCAGGTGTCAGGCAAAGGCTACAACAGCACAAACTCCAAATCAATTTTCATGTAAGATAAGTATATTTGCTCCTAATATACTCATGATAAATGGGTCAATAGGAATCTTTAAGAATTTTTTTATTTTTGCACCACTATCATGCATGTGTGTGGATACGGTACAGGCACGCCATGACATACATGTGGCGGTCAGAAGACAACTTGGTAGAATCATTTCTCCCCTACTTTTACACGTGTTTTAGGATCCTACTCAGGTCATCGGGCTTACCTGACAAGCATTTTACCTCTGAGCCATCTCATTGTTCCAGAAATTAATCTTACAGAAAGGTAATAAGAGGGATGTAGGGCACAGCGCAGGATGGGCCTTAGTCTGGTCACCTCCTATGAGGAATAGAGGAATGGCTCTTGTGGGCATGGTGCTCTGCTCTGGCTAGTCGTGAGACCAGCTTCTGCCCAGTATCTGGAAAGAACCTGCCTACCTGGGGACAGTCTTATTCTTGGCTGCATTGGGACCCCACCCCATAAGGCCATTGGCTAACCAGACCTATAAGACCCTTTGCACTTTCTTGACTATACGGTGCTTGCAGCAGCTTGTCACTGCCTGCTTCCCACTCAGACCCTGGAGTCTGTGTGTTTTGATTCTGTGCCTACTCACTGCCCCACCCCACAGTTGAGACCCTTCGGTCCCCTTGGGCTGACCCTGAGCATAGGGACCCCCAACAGAGGGATGGCAAGATGGCACAGCCAGTAAAGGCACTTGCCAGCAAGGCTGACAACCTGAGTTTGGTCTTTGAAATCCACCATAGAGAGAGGAGTAAAAACAGACCCCTGCAAGATGTCATTTTGATCTCCATATGGATACTGTGGCACATTTTCACACACACACACACACACACACACACACACACACACATTAATATAATAAGAAACTTTTAAAAATGAAAAAGCTAACACATTACACGCTTTGGAATGATAACAAACTCAACTTTCTAAATGCAATTATATAAATGTAGCCTTGCCCTAAAGAAAAGGAACCCATTTGAAATTAGAGATCAGCCTGACTAGTTCTCCACTACATTCAAAATCAATGTGTAACTTGAAAACAGATCTTTGGTCAACAAACCACCTGTCTCCTCATGCTTCCACTTTTCTTAAATTTTTTTATTTATTATTTTTATTTTATGTGTATGAGTGTACTGCCTACACGTAGGTGTACCAGTGTCATGCAGAGCCCACAGAAGTCAGAAGAGGATGTCAGACTCCCTGGAACTGCAGTTACAAATAGTTGTTAGCTGCCATGTGAGTGCTGGGAACCAAACCTGGATCCTCTGCAAGAGAAGCCAGTACTCTTAACTGCTGAACCATCTCTCCAGCCTCTCCACTTTTCTGATTACCACACACACGCACATACACATACTTTATTCTTCTTTATTTCACACTTATTACTACCTGAATTTATTACGTGTCTTTTCTTTTGGTTCATCATTTAGGAAATGGAAGTTTTTTTGTTATTGTTTTTTGGGTTTTTTGAGACAGGCTCTGGCTGTGTTGACCAGGCTACTTCCAAACTCTAGGACCCAAGCAATCCTCCTGCCTCAGCCTCCAGCATGGCTGGGATTGCAGCCACATGCCACAATGCTCAGCAAGGATAGGAGTGTAGATTTCCAATTCCAGAACAATATGTATATATGACAGGCTCTCAATGAATATGTCAAGGAGAGTTGTATCTGGCATTTGGTGGTATTTAATAGGCATTTTGTGTGCTTCTATTTGAATAAATAAGATAATATTCTATCTTTAACACTTAATGTCTTCTAATTTTAAAAGATGAATTAAATTAAAATTAAAGTGTTGAGGAAATGGCTCAATGTCTAAAAGTGCTTGCTGTGCAAACATGACTTGAGTTCAAATCTCTAGCACCCATGTAAAAAGTCGGGCATAGCTATGCATGTACTTATAAATTATTCCATGAAATACTGGTAGCAGGTGGTTTTAACACAGACATTTTAACAAAATGACAGGAACTAAATTGAAAACAAATCAAGTAGTCAGTCATATATCTCACACTAATGATAGAAATTTCAGGGCAGCAATCCCTCTGAGTATACCTTTTTTCCTACTCTGTAAATGTCAACTCTGCAAGAAGTTTATCCAAGGACTCCTTCTAAATGCATGTGATGGCATATGCCTGAATTTCCAGCACTCAGGTAGCTGAGGCAGAAGGACTACTACAAGTTCAAGGCTACCCTAGGTTACAGAGTAAGGACCAGGGTAGTCATGGCTACACTGTGAAACTCTATCTCCCCACCAATTCCTCCACCCAACACATACACACAGAATCCTAATACAAAGAAACACTTCTTCCCAAACCACACTGAAATGCCACAGGACTAGCTAGCCTCACACCAATATCTGGTAGCATGTCTTTTGCCCATTTATTTACCTTTTTAAATTTTATTTTACGGGGGTGGGTGGTGCCACAACATGCACGTTTAGGTGAGAGAACAAACAAGTTGGTTCTCTGCTTCCACCATGTGGTTCCAGGGATTGAACTCAGGTCCTCAGGCTTGGTGGCAAGCTCCTTTACCTACTGAGCCATCTTGAAAGTCAGTCTCCTGCCTTCTTAGGCATTAATCACTAACTATTATTATGATGGCTTTTCTTTTTAAATCTTTTTTTTTTAAATGAGACAAGGTCTTGCTACACAGCCCTTACTGGCCCTGAACTCACCACCCTCCTCCCACAGTCTTCTGGTGCTAGGTTCATGAGTATGCACCATTGTGTCTAGCAGGAGACACCAGATTTTAATGAGGTTCTCCTTGCAGTATTTTAGGGATTCAGGGATGTCTACATCGGTAGGTTTCAGAGCACAGGATCCATCAACACGCTTCACGAGGGATCTGGGAATCAGGACTTGTGGTCATGCCGTTTCACACTCACTTGATAAAGGTTTCCATGATGGATTTGCAAACCTCCACCCGTACACTCTCTTTTTGGAACATGTCCAAAAATGGTAGAAATTTCTCCTAGAAATAAAGAAAACATGAAATTAACACAAATAACTGAAAGGAAATAATCTGTGGGTCATTTTTTCTTTGGAGGTCAAATAAGCAGTGGGAATGTTCAGAAGTCCCTGAAGGACTTGGCTGGGATTTTCTTTAACTATTAAAGACTATCCTTAATCCTAAATCTGCAATCTAAAATGTTCTGAAATCTGAAATTTCAACCCTAAGTTGGAAATTCCATACTGATACTGTTTCATGCAGGTGTTTTTCCCCCCAGTGCTGGGGATGGAACCCAAGTCCTTGCACATGTCAGGCAAGTGCTTCATCTGTGAACTGTATCCCCAACCCCTCACACAGAATTATTAAACACATTGTATAAAACTCCCAACTTTGTAAGATACATATGAAACACAAGTGAATTCTATCTTTAGACTGGGGGATCCCTAGAGCAAGACAATTCATTATATATATATGTGAATATTCCAAACCTCGAGAACAAAATACGAAGTATGAAACACTTCTTGCCCCAAGAATTGGATTAGGGATACTCGACTGTATGCACCATGCAAAAACTGATGTGGAAGAAGAAATGAGGAGGAAGCTGTCCAATTGGAAGGCATGATTTCAAAAGCTGTGCATACCCAGCAGGTGTACACATCCCACTGGTTAGGTAAGGGCTGAAACAAACTACATTTAAAAATACTTTTTATTTTATTATTTTATTTTATGAGTATACTGCCTGTGTGTATGTAAGTGCACCCATGTTGTGCAATGCCGGTGGACATCAGAAGCAGGCATTGGATCCCTTGGAACTGGGAGTTATGGATGGTTGTTAGCCATCATGTGGGTGCTGGGAACGGAACCCGGGTCCTCTGCAAGAGCAGCTAGTGTTCTCATCCACTGAGCTGTCTCTCCAGACCCCAGAAATGACATTTTTTCTTTCCATTATTTACACATTTTCAAACAGGGTTCAAGTATTAGGACATAATTACAAATTAAGTTGGAAAGACCTACTGCTTTATGAAAGGAATTGAGTACTTCTTCTGGCCAGGGTAACATGAAAACATTACTGCAGCATAGGATACAGATCTCTAAAGTATTTAGGAAATGTTACTTACCACTGAGAAAAGAACTGAGAAATCATGGAAGTGGGCGATAACTTTCTTAATTATTGACTGAAGCTGTGCAGCAAGACAAAAGAACATGTCTTATTGAATAAAACTGTGTTTTCCCAAGCGGCCCTCCTTTATAGCCACCCACTACAATATCAACAGAGCTAGCTCAGAGAAACAGGATTAGGTCCGGCCCTGGCCCAGTTTGGGTTGCCCTCTCACTGCCCATCCATCTTGATAGTCCTGCTTTGGCCTCAACCTTCTCTGAAGATGGAGTTCAAGACAGTGCCTAAGGATTAAATGGGGCTACCTTTTTACAAGACAACGTAGACCAGGCTAGCCTTGAGCACACTATGTAGAACTTCTAATCTTCCTGCCTTTACTTCCCAAATGCTGAAATTACAGGTGTGCACCACCATGCCTGGTTTATGGGATGCTGGGGATCAAACTCAGGGCTTTTGTGCAAGCTAAGCAAGTGCTCTATCAACTGAACTCCATCCCTAGCTCTCAAATCAGCTTCTAATCTATAAAAGGCCCACAGTCCTACACGGCTATTCAAGCTATTACTGTAGCATGGAAGCAGCCAGAACCAACTTGGGAGCAAATGAGTGTGTGCCAATAAAATTTTATTCACACTAACAGGCCACATGTGGTTATGGGCCATGTTTGCTGTCCTCTATTATGGGCCACCATGATCCTGTTCCTTCATTACTTCAGAGAGAGGAATTGGATAGAGTCTGGCAGTAGGTGAAAGGCTATTGCCTGACCTGAGTGAGGATGGGCAACCTGTGAGGTCAGGCTCAGAAATCTCCATGGACTATCTACTGCCCTCATTCTGAGGTATGCATGGTCCTAGCCAAAAGACCTGCCTGGGAGCACCTAGGAGGCACTTTTTCTAAATAAAAGGTAATAATCCCTGACCTCTGGGTGTGATCCAGAACATTCTCTGACACTTTATTTACACTAGAAACTGCTGTTCAAATCATCTGTGCGGAAAGTCTCTCAAGAGCTAAGATCACAGAACCAGAAGGTATAAAAGCACTTCTGAATGAATTACGAGGCTCACCAGGTCAGCCAAGAGGACGGTTAAAAGGGGCTCCAAACTTCACGCCTTGTTGGTGTGCACTGTAGTCCCAACTACTCAAGGGGCTTAGGCAGGAAGATATGGGGTTCAAGGCCAGCCCAGGAAATATGGGGAGGCCCCAACTCAAAACAACAAAATAAACCCAAACCGCACACTGAACATTATAAGACAGGGAAAATCATTCAGTTAAAACTGTTTCTAAACAAAGAGGGATTAATCCCTTTACAACAAAAACATGTATATCACACTTCCAAGATAGGCTTTTTTCTGGTAACATTTCATTATGAAAGTACGTGCTGAAAGAACCGTCTAAGACCCATTTAAATCTGACTCCCCTCACTCTTTTCCCTCGCCATCCACCCACCTATAATGGTAGAACCTATACACATAGCATGTGCATCTCTTCATAAGTTTCATTTTGAAATCATTTCAAACTTGCAAAAAAACTGAAAGAACAGTAGAAAGAGTTCCTGTACTTTCTTTACCCAAGATTGACCAACCCCCCTCTCATCTCAGACCCAAGCATATTTGTATAAAGTGTTCTCCAGAGCTCCTTGTCTGGGCATGGACCGCACCCTCCCTCCACCCCCGCCAACTTCTTGAGGGAATAGCGTTACAGCCTAAAAACATTGTGTCTTGGGAACAGACAGAAGCTAAAACATTCCAGCAGAGGTTGTTGCTTACACCATGATATAACAATGCCTGCTGGGGCAAAGAGAAGCTGGACAGTCAACTGGAAACTTGGACAGTCAACTGGAAACTCCGACTGCCTCAACTTCCCCAGTTTTCCTCTGCTGGAAGTCTTCAATGTGGGATCTGATGATGTCATCACTATCTATTATTGTTTCTTTCGCCTGGAAGCCACACTGGAGGGGATAGCCTCGGACTCTCAACTGGCAACTCTTGCTGGCTGCTCTAAAGGGCCTTCCCCTAGCCAATTTCAGCTGGGTGTTTCGAGCCCCTGATTTGAGGGTTTTCTTACCTATGTACCTGTCTCAGCTATTTCCTCTTTGACTTTGGCTTGCTTTATACTTAATGAACTCACTCATTCAAAACTAAAAACACGGCTGCGTTGATCACTCTCTGGGCTGTCAGGAACAGCTAGGAATATAATCAGTTCCAGTTTCACTCTACCACATACTCTTCAGCATGGCCCCAAACAGCAGGGTCAACTGATAATGGCTTAGAACCTTCAAAAGTATGAGCCAAAAGAAAGCTTTCTAAGTTGATTGTCTTAGGTATTCACTGTAGTGACCAACAGCCAACAATGCCCTGTCATTTTCTCCGTTTAAGACATACTTTGTTTTCCTAACATTGAGAGTAGATTATATGAACAATGTCCCTGGTACCTTAATTCTTCATTTTGTGTTTCCTAAAATAACTTCACTCTGACATTTGCACCTTGCTGCTATCAAATTCAGTCAGCTTTATACTAATATGAACATACTCTGCCACCCACAGGCAAGAGGACTCCTGTGAGATGAAGAACAGCCTGATCTACAGAGCAAGTTCCAGGCTAGCTGGGCTTTGGGGAGACCCTGTCTCAAAAGGAAAAAAAAAAGTTTACTATATTTATTAATTTATTTCATGTGTAGGAAGTGGATATGTATGCATCATAGGACACATGTGGAAGTTAAAGGACAACTTGTCAGGCAGTACCTGTTCCCTCCTTCTACCATATGGGTCCCAGAAATGGAACTCAGATTGTCAGGTTTGGCAGCAAGTGCCTTTATCCTATGAACCATCTCACAAGTCCAATATATTTTCAATATGTGCCAGAAAAATAAGAAAGTAATCAGACAATGGGGAAATGAGCAAAGCAGCTTTAATGAGGCTCTCCTGGGCTCTAGTGTTAATGTTTTAAAGAAACCGGGGAGCTCTTTAAGTAAGGATGCTAGATGCGAGACAGTAACACCCTGAATTTAAACCCTGAGCACCCACATCCATGTCCGTAAGCCCAGCTCCATGAGGGGTAGACTCAGGAGGATTTGTGGGGTTTGTTAACGACCAGCCTACTGCAAGTTCACTGATAGGTCAGAATACCCAACATCCTCCTCCGGCTTCTACACACATGCACCTGAACATACACTTGTGTACACACCATACATGTACCACACACATGTACTACACAGACCACCACAAATGCTCACATTCCAAAAAAGAAAAACAAAACAAAAAAATGCAATATACAATCCTAGACTGAATCCACATAGGGAAGAGAGAAAAAAAAATGATGCTCAAAAGGACCTAGTTGATGAGACTGGACTGTGGGTGGCAGAGTATGTTCATATTAGTATAAAGCTGTGTTGATCACTCTCTGGACTGTCAGGAACAGCTAGGAATATAATCAGTTCCAGTTTCACTCTACCACATACTCTTCAGCATGGCCCCAAACAGCAGGGTCAACTGATAATGGCTTAGAACCTTCAAAAGTGTGAGCCAAAAGAAAGCTTTCTAAGTTGATTGTCACTACCATGCCCAGTATATGAACTGTAATGAACATTCTTTTTTTTTTTTTTTTGAAGACAGGGTCTCCCTGTAGCCCCTGGAACTCACTATGTAGACCAGGTTGACCTTGAACTTACAGAGATTCGCCTGCCTGTGGAGTACTGGGATTAAAGGCATGTGCCACCATGCCCAGCCCAATGATCATTCTTTTTGAAATGCTCCAGGTTCACTGTACTTTTTTGTTCCATATCTGAGGTAAGCCACTTCTCCCCAGACCACTGTGGTTTTCTTTTCTGATGTGACTCTCCCTCCTCCAACAGAGGACACTGGCAATAAATGGTTCACCTGAAGACAGCTGTTTTGTTTTTTTTTCTACTTGTTAGTTCTTTTAATAATCTCTTATCCTCAAACGGGCATGTAAGAGCATGATTTGCTGTAAAACATATGGGCCCAAACTGGCTTGTGTATGTAAGCATCAAATGAGACTGAACGACTGGGAAAAATATCACAGTAAATAAACTGACAATTTACCAGACTTCTCAGAGCAGACGGGAACCCCCTTTCCACAGCGCTCTGCACTCTGGGTGAGGTGAGCAGGAGTCCTCAGGCGGCTCGTTTTCCTCACCTCTTTCCTTGCTATGATCCAGGTTTTCCTCAGTCATTTTGCAGAATGAGTGCTTGGTGAGCCTTCCCTTTCTGACCTCAGTGTAATTGCATGTGGACAGCTATCTGTTAATACACACTGCTTTAACAGACTACAGTCTTGATTTCTGTTCATACTGACTAAATTTATGATATTGTTCCAGGTATTTTTGTCTTATATTCAGTTATGGAATAGCCAATGTCCAGAGCATCTTTTCTGTGTTTCTTTAAGGTAGGCCAGAATTATAATACAGTGCAATCCCCCCTCTTGGAATGGACTACTTTAAGATCAGTGTATATGTATAAATCCTTGTGCTTACTTTGTTTTGTTTTCACACCCTGGCTGGCCTTGAATTTACTATGTAGCTAAGGAAGCCAGTGGTTGCTTAGTGACTGGTAATGATGAGCTCTTTTATTTATAAGCAAATGGTAAAAAATTCTTAAATTAGTCACATAAAAATTCTCAAGTTTGGGCCAGGGTTATATTAGTGGCAGAGTGCTTGCCCAGCACACGTGAGGTCTCAGGTAATAACTCCAGAACTACTAAATTTATCTTTTTTTCTAAAACTATTTCAGGGCTGGGAGATGGCCCAGCAAGCAAAGGCACTCACTACCAAACCTAATGACCTGAGTTTGATCCCTGCAAACAACATGGGAGAAGGAGAGAACAGACTCCTACAAGTTGCTCTCTGACCTGCTGGGGCACACATGCACCCATACATGTATATACACCAAATAATAATAAGTAAAACTTTTAAATTCTTTTACTGGAAAGCACAGGCATCTCACACACTGTGAACAATGCTTATTCAGAATTTGCCATGTGTCACACAACAGTGTCAGTATTCCTGTGTCACATCCTAACCCCCAAACAAGTCTGAAGAGAGGACTACCATTATCCCCATTCTAAAGATGGCAAAACTAAGGCCCACAGCTAGGATGTAGCAGAGCCAGCATTAAACACAGGATTCCCCTGCTCATGCTCTGACCAGTGCAATGGAACTACTCCATTCAATAGTCCCATAGTGTTGAATGGGAAGTCTGAACCTGTTACCTGGGGGTAGGAGTCCTCAAATGCACGATCCGGAGTCATGTGCTTGATGACGTCGGCCAGAACAGTGTTTACCTCTCGTTTCTGTATGGGGAACATAAACCAAAAATATTGTCAGGCACCAAAGGGCAATCACTGGTGCTCTTCCAGGGAGAAAGGACTAACATTTCAAAATGTCTCTGTTGGTCACTCGGTGGCAGAATGCTTGCCTAGTACGTGTGAGGCTTTGGGTTCCATTCTCAGCACCATAAAACAAAGTCACACACCTTCCAGGAAGTACTTTCAAAGATTCTGAAATAAAATATAGGGAAAGAAATCACATCCCACCCTAGGCCTGGTCTAGTACCACGGCCCTCAAGATGGCAATGTTACTCTAAGTCAGTACTGAACACTGTTCTGGGAGGTTCTAGGAATTTAAATTGGCACTGCTTTCCTTAATTAGGGATAAAGTCATCCAGCTTATCTTCCCGCCTGACCCAGGCTCCTGCCTCAGCACCTGGAAAAGGAGCATTGCGAAGGAGCTTCGTAGGAAGGACAGACTGGCTAGTTCCAGGGCATCTGCCCTAACTGATCACTTCCGTCATCTGCGTCAGGGTCAGGCATGTACAGCCCAAATCTACTAGCCTATTGTTACATAGCCAATAAGCAAAGAACCCCCAAAGAGACAGTATTTCATGATATCAAAAACTGTGTGCCTAAATAAGGTTTGCTGGAACCCAGCCGGGTTGACTCATGTAAGGTCTGCTATAACAGAATACCATAAGCCAGACAGTTTAAAAAACACAGAAGTTTCCTGCTCACAGTTCTGGAGGCTGGGAAGTCCCAGATCAAGGCACTGGTAGACTGTCTGGTGAAAGCTTGTTCCTCACAAATAGCCCCTTACTATGTTGTCCACTGGTAGATGTGGCTTATAGACTCCTCTGGGATTTTGTTCTAAGGGCACTATTCCCATTCATAAGGGCTCCAGCCTCATGATATGATACATCTTTCTAACTAACTAACTAACTAACATCCTCAGGACAGTTAACACAAAAGTTGGTATGATCTAGACCCAGAATGCTAGCCAGCTATTGGCTGCTGTCCTGCCAAAGGTGTGAGATGTTGGTAGCATGGTGCACACCTGTAGTTCCAGCTACACTGTAGGCAGGAGGAACACATGAACCAGGACTTCAAGACCAGCCTGTACAACACAGTAAGATCCCATCTGAAAACAAAACAAAACGAGTTGCATGCATATTTTCTATGAGAACAATTAGCCCCGAGAAATGCTAAATGCCTAGCTTGTACTCCTACTGAGAAAAGGAAAGCGCAGATTCTTCAGTTAGTGCCATACGTACCGTGAAATGCTTGCAGGTATACTCCACCCACACCTCAGCACAGTTAATGTAGTCCTGCAAAGAAAGAGTCAAACAGCTTTACTGTAAAAACAACTCAGTTTAACTGTGGCGCAAATTCATCATATACCAGTCCCTTAGGGTGCTGACAAAAGAGAAATGCAGACATTTGTAGCTTACTGTTACGAATATGAAATATCCTTCATAGGTTCACATATTTGAATGCTTGGCCCTTAGCTGGTGGGGCTGGTAGGAAGTTGTGGAACCTGTGTGGAGGTAGGGAGGCAGGAGGCATGGCTGTGGAGATTAGAGGCGGCCTTTGAGGGCTCTAGCCAGGGCTCTCTCTGCTTCCTGACTCACCAAGATGCAACAAGCCACAAGCCCTCACTGCTAAGAACCTAGATCTCCCAGCCAGCAGACCTTCCTGGCCAAGACAGACTGTATCCTCTGAACCCCAAGCCTAAATAAACAACTTCTCCCTTCGGCTGCTTCTGGCAGGTATGTGGTCAAAGTGGCATAAAATTTAACTTAGTGACACATATTACCATGATAAACAAGCAAGGAAAAGCAAGCAGCCTGCAGCTGACTAGACTTTGACCCAGCATTGCTCCTCAGGCCAAGACAGAAAACTGGGAAGCTCAGCTATATCCAGGGAACCACGAGCTGGTGATGAAGAAGCCCTCACCACCTCTCAGCTGAAAAACTCATGGGGGAATCTGACTGAAGGTTCAAGGTTTGCTTAAAATGTGATTTTCAGTAAGTTTGGAGAAAAAAGCCAAGTTTGTTGCCTTAATAATAAAGCATCTGCCCTATAGAGGGGTGATAAATCCATCTTATAAAAGCTTAAGAGAACTAAATGGGCCGGGGAGATGGCCTGGTCTGTACAACACCGGTACAAGCCTGACATCCTGTGCTGATTCCATGTAACCCAGGTAAAGAGCTGGGTGCAGAACTATGCATCTATGATCCCAACACTCCTATAACAACACCAGCGGCGGAGCCAGGAGTGGTGGCGGCACACACCTTGATCCCAGCACTCAGGAAGTACAGGCAGTCAGGTCTCCGTGAGACTGAGGCCTGCCTGGCCTACATAGAGCTCCAGGCTGTGCAGGGCTACATAGTGAGACCCTGTTTCAAAAAGAAAAGAAAAAAAAAGATGGGCTACAGAGACTAGAGAATCAGGCCAAAGTTCACCGGCCAGTAGCTTGGAGCACTTAGCACAGAAACAGGAGGGCTGAAGGACCGAAGCACTCCTGAGAGCCGTTCTCTGACCCTACACACGCCAAGGTGAGTGCACTCGAGCTCACACACACCTTCTCCTGACAGCACTGGCCACTGCTGCACACAACGAACACAAGCTTGGCTTCAGGAAGCCCCAAGTCAAGGGCTGGAAAATCCCCTCTTGCTAATAACTACTTTTCAACTTCAATTCTCAACCCTTTAGGAATTTCCTATTAGAGGTAGATTTAAAAATATATGCTAGACATTACACTCTGGATGCCCTTTGCACAGTCAGGAGTCTCTTAAAAGTTTTTAATACTGTTATTGTACACTTTTAATGCATCTTGAAGCCTCAAGAACAGGATATAATTTGGACAGAGAAATCAATAAACATCTTTAACGTTATTTGTTCCCCCTCTATAAGTTAATAAGTAATATAATGAAGGTTCTTTTTTTGGTCTTTTTGAGATAGGTCTTCCTGGAGCTGGCTTACACTCTGCTATGGAGACCTGGCTAGCCTCAGTCTCACAGAGATCTACCTGCCTCTGCCTCCCGAGTGCTGTGATTAAAGGAGTGTACAACCACACCTGGCAAAACTTCTTTTTTTTTTTTTAACAAAAGTCTGAGTATTTGAAAGCTCATTTTTTATTATTATTATTTTGTTTTGATTTGGTTTTTGGAGACAGGGTCTCTCTACATAGGCCAAGTTGGTCTCAACCTTTGATCCTCCTGCCTCAGTGTCCATGTGGGCCACCATACCTGGCTAAAAGTTCAGTTTTAGAGAAAGGAAGTATACTTTTCTACAAAAACAGTGAATCTCAGGTCTAAATGTCTACTCACCTGTGGGTTCTTCAATTTAGTGATGACTTTCCAAGCTTCATTGAGAATCTGAAGTCGGTCATTCTCAGGAGGATCCGCAAAGGCCAAATTTAACCCCAGTGAACGAAAAAGAAGATGCTAAGGAAAATATCAAACAGCTATGTTACTGGAGATTTAAGTCAAAATAACTTAGCCTTTAAAAAAGAAAGAAAAAAGCCTTGACATTTAATCTGCCTCGAGGGAAATTCTCCAAAGACCTCTTTTGGAAGACTTCTGCAGATCTACCCAAGTGACTCGGAGAAATTCAAGTAAAGAGCTGGTTCCAGGGCTTCCAGAGTAGCTCAAGGCTTGAGCACTTGCTTAGCACAAGTAAAACCTGAGTTCAAACCCCAGTATATCCAAAAAAAGCTGTCTCAGATTATTGCTTTAAGTTGTGGGTCACAATTTTACTGCTAGAGAAAAAGCCTTTCCCTAATGAATAGGTGTGTGTGTGTGTGTGTGTGTGTGTGTGTGTGTGTGTGTCTGTGTGTGTGTAGAAACCAGACATGAACTTTAGGTGTTCCTCAGGAGGTGGTCACCTTGCTTTTTTGAGACAGGGTCTCTCACTGGGGCTCACTACTTAGGCTAGGCTTGCTAGTCAGCGAATTCTGAGACTCTGTCTGTACCCACACCCCAAGCTTTGGGACTGTAAGCACACACCAGCATGCCTAGATTTTATATGGGGGTGAACTCAGGTCCTCGTGCTTATGTGACAAGCACTTCACTGACAAAGCTGTCTATGCAGCCTCAAATTGTGAGTGTGTGTGTGTTTCTTTTTAAAGAAATATGGCCAAATTCTTTCCTAGATACTCCAGCATGAGCTCATTCACGGACTCAGCATTCACAGGCCTCACGGCAATCACATGGTGTTAAGAATCCCAATCTCAGCTTATCGTCTGTCACACTCTTTGGAAACAGAGACTTCACCTATCTCCTGTTGGCCTGAGCTGCCCTCACACTTGAATCTATCCCTTGAGAGTGATCAGGCAGATACCAACTATCAGTTCTCCCACTGAGCAAGAGCCTACCTTGGGGAAGCCAGACTCGTCGCACTCTTTAATCATGCAGATGAAGTCCATAGACCTGGCTGCGATGAACTCGGCCCTGAAAGCTGACATCACGGAGTTCAACAGCAAAGCACTGCAAGACAGAGAGGGCCAGGTCAGCCAGCTTCCTCGGAATCCAAGTCCTTTATTTACTCACTTTTGTTTATATGTTATACTAGTTAGCTTCTGTCAACTTGACACAAACTAGGGTCCACCCGGGAAAAAAGAACCTCAACTGGGGAATGTCTTCCATTATACTGGCTTGAGGCATTTTAAAAATTGTTAGTTGATGTCATCTAACACTGTGGTGATGTCATCCCTGGGGAGGCAGGCCTGGGCTGTATAAGGAGGGTAACCTAGGATGCCAGGGAAAGCAAGCCAGTAGGCAGCCATTCCTCCAGTCTCTGCTGAGCCAGGTTCTACCTTGGCTTCCCTCTATGAATAGTAACCTATTAGCCAAATAAACCCTTTCTTCCCCAAGTTGATTTTGGTCAATGTTTTATCACAGCAACAGAAAACAAACTAGGATGTATATTAAGACCAAGTCTCTGTAAGTAGCCTAAGCTGGACTCAAATTTGCCACCTGCCTCTATCTTCCAAGTGCCAGGGTTACAGGTATGGATCACAGAATGGGCTTTAGGTCAACTTAATGCTAGGATGCATGCTACCAAGAAGGATGACTGACAGCCTTTAATGGGAAGGTTAGGAAAAAAATTAATAAAGTCAAAAACAGAGTAAAGGGTGCTCTTTGGAGTCTAACACAGGACTTTGTGCAAATTTGGAGTTTAACAATGTTTGAATTAACTAGATGGAAGGACAGTAAAATCAGTCAGCAGCCCAATCCATTTAAGTAGAAGTGAGTCTTCAAATATGGTGACACGCTAATGAAATTAAACACTCAATAACAAAATGAATCCACACTACAAATAAATACCCATATTGCTAAAACAAGGAATTTCTTATGAAAGAGACCTTGAATCCAGGTAGTTGGGACACAGAAGGGAACAAAACCCACTCAAAGATACATACACATCTACCACCAAGAGAAGAGAAGGGGACCACATGTGCCCAGGAGGCAGGAAGATCAAGTTCATGCAAGCCCCACCATCTATCACAGACCCATGAAGAAAAAGCTATGATTATCATCCCCATTTTATGGAGGGAGAGATCAAGATACAGAGTAATCAGGTAAGAGGCCCAAAG
Source organism: Eospalax fontanierii (assembly GCA_035773235.1). Taxonomy (NCBI): domain Eukaryota; kingdom Metazoa; phylum Chordata; class Mammalia; order Rodentia; family Spalacidae; genus Eospalax; species Eospalax fontanierii. The sequence goes on along the minus strand of CM069546.1, from coordinate 44,244,408 downwards.
TCACAAAGCTAAGTCAGAATGGAGCTGATGTCTGAGACCAGGCAATTTGAATCCATTGCTCTGAACCTCTGCAGCATCTACAAAGCCTGTCAGACCTCACCCATGTAATAACTAAGCTAAAATACAAAACAAACAGCAGGCGGCTGGGGAGATGGCTGAGTTGGTTGGTAAAGTGCCTGTTACAAACACAAGCAAGACCTAAGTTCAGATCCGCAGTACCCACATAAGAAGTCAGATATGGTGGTGCACGCCTGTAACCCCAGTGCTGGGGAGGCAAAGACAGGAGGGTCTCTGGGGCTCACTGGCCAGTTGGTCTAGCTGAGTCAGTGAACTCCAGGTTCACTGAGAGACTCTGTCTCAAAAAACAAGATTGGAGCTGAAGAGATGCCCCAGGAGTTAAGAAGAGCACTGGCTCTTGGTTTGGTTCCCAGCACCTATAAACAGGTAACAACCATCCATAACTCCAGCCCCAGGGGATCTGTCACCCTCTTCTGGCCTCTGTGGGCATTGCATATACTTAGATGCAGGTAAAATACTCATGTAAATATAATAAAAAATAAACTAATAACAAAACAATAAGGTGAAAAGCAATAGAGGAAGGCACTTGATGTTGACATCTGCCCTCTCTGTACACCCCTGTGCAGGTACCTGGGCGCGCGCGCGCGCACACACACACACACACACACACACACACACACACACACACACACATCAACTGATTGCAGTTTCCAGCTTGTGCTTTATGAACCTTTTAAAGTACTTACTTGTTGCCTAGTTTCTTACACCTTTCCATCATCTCGGTGAGCAGAGCCTAGGAAGTTTAATAAGAAAAGCATCAATGTGGACGGTCCAAAGCCACAGTTCCTAGATTTCCAAAGTGCACCTTTAAAACACACCCTAAAACAAATGCATCCCATTTCCATAATGCAAATTCCCATACTCCACAGGGGCGAATGAGGTGGGGAGGACAAGGGAGGAAAAGGATTCATTTTTGTGGCTTTAATGAAATGGGTACATAGCTGGGGCCCGGCATCGGGCGGGCTGGGGATCAGATTCAGCCTCCCTCAGTCGTGATGCATGAATTCTGCTGAGCCAGATAGGTCACCTCACACTCACAAAGAACACAGGTATCAGCATCCCACTGGTAGGGTCACTACAGAAAGACACACCTTCTGGCTCCAGGACATGAACAAGGATGGAAAGCTCTTAGTTCTCCACAGACATCTATACTGTTTGTCAAGGGGCCTCTGACTTGCTTAATACAATCAGTAAATGCCAGGGCAGAGCTCAGTGCCCAGCAGTTTCAGAGAAGCACTTAGTCCCTGTGGTCTCACCTTTCCCACCCAGGTTCTCCCATCTCACAGATTAGAAAATGAATCACATCACAAGAGATGTTAGTCAAGGTCACAGAGCCAGTGACCAGAGCTAGCCAGGACTCTCACTAGGCTACACCAAAGACACAGGGCCACTCTTTAGTACAAGCCCTTTCTGAAAATTCCACACATATTTTTCCTCCTGAAGGAGGAGAATGGTGTACTTGCTGGAACATTGCTAATGGCTTTGGAGCTATCTTAAGACAATTACACATCTTCAAAAAGCTCATCATAAAAAAAAAAAAAAGAAAAGAAAAAAATCGATGCATGAAGTAGCCTTTTGGGGCAGTGGTTTGGGGAAGGCTCTGAACAGTAAAGACAAGGTCAAGCCTAAGACAGACAGCTAGGACAGAGACATAGAACACTTGACTCGAGATTCAGCACGCCCAGGTGCCAGAACAAGGGATCTGCTCTCCCCTCGACCATACTGCATCACAAACCTCCTGCACACCTAGGCGAGAACACACTGCTCCTTCAGAAGAGGTGGAGTGGGGTTTCTATCTAATCTGGCTCTGAAGCAGAAATAACACTCAGGGCAATGGGACATTTCCTGGCTGTGCCCTCCATAACCACAGTGCTGACAGTTGAGTGCACAAAGAAGAGGAAATGAGGACACAGGAGACCAGGGCTGCAGGCACCTTGAGGTTGGCCTTTTGGACTCCAGAACTGAGACAGGACATGCCCGTTTGTCAGGCCTCACATGTGCACAGAATGCACAGAAAAGAGATGTCTTGGCATACCACTTTTTGGTTTAAAATTGTTATTTATTTTTATTTTATGTGTATGAGCAATGCCTGTGGAGGTCAGAAAAGGACATCTGATCCCCTGAAACTGGAGTTATGATGGCTGTTTGCCACTGTATGGGTGCTGGGAACAGAACTTGGGTCCTCTTCAAGAGCAGCCACTTCTTAACCACTGAGCCATTTCTCCAGCCCCTATTTTTGGGTTTCCAAGACAGAGTCTCCCTGTGTAGTCCGACTTGGAACTTGCTATACAACCTCCAACCCACAGTCTTTCTAACTCAGCTTCTGGGGTCCTGGTATTACGGATGTAATCACCACGCCTGAACTGCCCACCATTTCTGAAAAGATGAATGGGGAAAATGCTTATCTATTGGCAAAAGACTCAGTTATTAAGACAAAGCATATGCTTAGAAAGTTCTCAATTTGGGGGCTGGCAAGATGGCCCAGTCGGCAAAGTGCCTGCTGCACAAACACCATGAGAACCTGAGACTAAATTCCCCCAAACCATGTAAAAGCCGGGCATGGCGGTATGTGTCTGGAACCTCAGAACTGAGGGCTGGGGAACAGGGGTAGAAGTTCACCAGCTACCTAGCCTAGCCAATCAACGAGCTTCAAGTTTAATGAGAAACCCTGTCTCAAAAATAAACATGGCAGGCTGGGAAGATGGCTCAGCAGGTAAAGGCACTTGCTATACAACCCTGTAGAACCTGAGTTCAATCCCCAGTACCCATGCAAAGGTAGGAAGAGAGAAAACAATTCTACATGGCTGTCCTCTGACCTCCACATGCAGCCCCCCGACACGCAAGCACACAATAATAAATAAAGGTGACAAATAATAGAACAAAGATACCCAACATTTACCCCTGGCCTGCACACTCATGCACACAAATGCCTATGCACCCACATGTGTATCCATCTACACTAACAAGTACTTGTGCCACACAAAATGTGACACACACACACACCCCAGTATTCACTTTCACATACACAGAATGCATTAAAAAGCATTGAAGAACGTAGGAAAAAGGCTCTGTTGACAAAAAGAATCAAAGAACTTCCACTTAGTATCTAGAGAGCCAAGGGTTCCACACACCAGGCAGGACTGCTAGAGGTTAATGTTATTCATGTCATTTTTTTCCTGAGAAGTGACAGGATTATCTTTGGCAAGAACAAGAGGAACAATAGTTCAAAGCCAGCTGAGCTGAGACAAGCCTCTGACTGTGTGTGCTAAACCATTAAAAAGCTCACAGCTCGGCATATTTGAACTTCACACACAACATAACGATGTGTAAGGCAAGATGGATTGTGTACATTAGTCTTCATTTAGGTCCTGTCACTGCTCTTGCTCCAACATTTCATTCATTTATATAAGATTTCATTGCCTTTATAAAAACTATAAAAAGAAATGACCATACATAAAAGTTTCCAACAATATTGACACAGACCTGGAAAGACATGAGTCCTCCTTTGCAATGAGCAACGCTGTTAACAGTCAGTGCTGATCTTTCTAGAACTTTGTCTTTGCCTCAGGAATATAATATTACCATCACAGAAGCCTATTTTTGGTTTTTGTTTCTACAGAAATTGGACTGTCAACAATGACCTTTCCTTCTTAAATGTTGGCACACACAAACCAATGTTTTTTCAGTTTAATTTTTAAAAAATATTTTATTATTTTTATTTTATGTGTCTAAGTGTATTGCCTACATGCATGGAAGTGCACGTGTGTGCAATATCCCACAGAGGCCAGAAGAGGGTGTTAGAGCCCCTGAAACAGGAGTTATGGACAGTTGTTAACCACCCTGTGAGTGCTGGGAATCAAACCTAGGTGCTCTGGAAGAACAGCAAGTATTCTTATCCACTGAGCCATCTCTCCAGCCCATTTTTAAATTTTACAAATTTATTTACATTTTATACGTGTAAGTGTTTTGCCTGCATGTATATAAGTGCACCATATGTGTGCAAATCCAGGGAGGCCAGAACTGGAGTTATAGATGGTTGGCTGCCTATAATGTGGCCAACCGTTATCGGGATGTTCTGGGAACCTCTGCAACAGCAGCCAGTGCTCTTATCTGCTGAGCCATCTCTCCAGCCCCCAACCTCCTTTTTTGTTCTTTTTGTTTTGTTTCGAGACAGGGTCTTCCTATGGCCCCAGCTGGCCTGAAACTTACTATGTAGACCAGAGTGACCTAGATCATATGGAGGTTTGCCTGCCTCTGCCTCCCAAGTGCTAGGATTAAGGGTGTGTGGCCACACCCAGCTAGCCTCAATCTTTTTAACGTCTGAGCCATCATACCACAGGTAAAGCTCTAGTTTTCAAATGGTCCCAAATTGAAGGATGTTAAAAAGCATTCTTTTTCCTTTTGTGTTGCTTAGGGATGCAGCTCAGGGTACCCTGATGTGTGCCAGTGAATCACTCTATCACTGAGCTACAACCCCAATCCTAAAGACTTTTTATACCGAACTAATTTTAGATTCACATGTAATTAGTACATATACAATTAGTACAGAGAGGTCCTGGGTATCTGTCACCCAGATTCCTCCAGTAGTGGCATCTAATAGAACTTAATGTATTATCAAACCTAGGAAGTCAATGCTGATATGACACTGCAAGCAGCATTATTTTACACACTCTCCATTGATATGTCTTTGGGTGAAAGTCCATGACATTTTAGCAGCATGTGCCAATGTGTGTAACTACTATCATGTGTAACTGACAGATGTTTAAGTTCATGGCTGGCATAGGGTTATTTAACCACATCAAAAGCACAGAAAAAAAGAAAAGTCAAGCCAATGCAGGACGTATATCTATTTTTTTCCTATCTGTGTATGTATGTGTGTATGAGGGAGGGGGAGGAGAGACACAGAGAGAGAAGGCACATGTATGTCACAGCATGCACGTGAAGGTTGAAGGACAATCCTGGGTATCAGTCCTCACCTTCCCCTTGTTTGAGACATGGTTTTTTGTGTTATCCTTCACTGCGCATGCCAGGCTAGCTGGACTGGGCACTTCCGGAGATGTTCCTATCTCTGCCTCCTATCTCTCTGTAAGAATGCTGGCATTACTGAGTCCCAAAACCGTGTCTGCTTTTATTGTTTTCACTTTATTTTTATTTTTATGTGTATTTGTGTATTCTGTGCATGTATGTAAGTGTACCTGTGTCACACAATGCCCTCATAGGATAAAAGAGGGCGTTGGATCCCCTGAAACTGGAGTTACAGACAGTTGTTAGTTGCCATGTGGATGCTGGGAACCCAACCTGGGTCTTTTGCAAGAATAGCCAGTGCTCTTAACTGCTCCACCATCTCTCCAGCCTCTATGTGCCTGTCCGCCTGTCTTTTATGCAAGTTTTGATGATTTGAACTCAGGTCCACATCCTTGCATGGCTAGCATTGTTACCCGCTAAGCCATCTCCCAGCTCACATTCCTATTTTCACTTAAAAAATTTTTTTTAATTATGTTATGTGTGTGTGTGTATGGGTTTGAACTGAACTCAGGTCTTCTGCAAGAGCAGTACATGCTCTTAATCACTGAACCATCTCTCCAGCCCACATTTCTATTTTCTAAAGCAATATAAACTTGCATATAATACAGATTGCTCAAAATTTTGTACTTGTGCTTTTGGTAATCTTCTAATCACTACTTACGAATTAAAAAAAAAAAAGAAAAAAGAAAGAAAAAGAACAAGGTGAGCCAAATACTAGTGAGCCATGGATTTTCCATCTTCGTGTTCCTCCTGATTTTTCTAAATGAAGCAGAAACATAAAGGACCACATCAGAAACTCATCTTACAAGCTAACTAATATTCCTTCTCCAAGCCAAAGTTAATATAGGTCATGTCTCAAAGAAGACAGACATTTTTCAATGTGAAGAACAAGAAATTTGAGACCGTAGGCATTTCTAAACAGGAGAAAATTTCCATTGTTTCTCTTACTCTCTCACTCAGGGGATTTTTTTCCCCTAATGAATAAATATAACAGAACCACACACTGAAGGAAAAACCGAACCATGATCCAAGCTTGTGCTTAGATTTCTATTAGCCTAATCATGTTGCTCATGTCTGTACGGGGGTCTTTCTGTGTGTGGTATATGTGCATGTGTGGGGTGGGGTGCACACACACATGTAGTGGCTAGAGGAGGACATCAGTTGTCCTGTTCTATCACCCTCTGCCTCAGTTCTTTGAGATGGGGTCTCTCACTTGAACCTGGAGCTAGGGGGGAAGCCAGTAAGTCCCAGTGAGTCTCCTGTCTCTGCCCCCCACAGCACTGAGGTTACAGGCACACGTGCAGCCACAGCCAGCTTTCCATATGGGTACTGGGGATTTGAATTCAGGTCCTCATGCATTCATGCATTTTTACCAGTTGAGGCATTTCCCCATCTCCCCAGCCCATTTCATCATCATCATCATCATCATCATCATCATCATCATCATCCTGTGTGTGTATGACTGTGAACATATGCATGCCATAGCGTGTGAAGGCCAGAGGACAACTTGGTTCTCTCCTTCCATCTTTCCAGGGTTCTGAGGACATTTGGGTTATCATGCTTGTATGGCAAAGGCCTTTATCTGCTGAGCCATCTCACTGGCCCTGTACTTTTTTCTGAGATGGGGGTACTTGCTATGTTGCCTAGGCTGGCCTCAGCTTCAAACTAGCTATATAGTCCTGGCTAACCTCAAACTTATAGTGACTTAGCCTTAGTTTGCCAAATATGGGGATTAAAGATACGTGCCACTCCACCTGGCCTATGTTTTATTGTATTTAAGGAGAAACTTCCAATAAGGCCACTGGAGTAGCAATCCCTTGGGCCAGTTTATCAGGGCCCTAAAGGCCCATCTCAACTGTAGCGATCAACAGGAGACATCAGAAGGTCTAGTCACCTGTTGATTTCAGAGTTAGTACCAACATGGTTACACAGCCTCTCTTCAGCTGTGTGACCCTAAAGAAGTTTCTAAGCCATGGCTGTCTCAACTGTAAAATCAAGATGATAAGAATATGTCACCTTGAGTGTCAGGGAAGAATCTGAATAACCTAAGCACAGCGACCCACCCAGAGATGGCTCAGGCTGGGTCTCAAAGAGGCTGTGTGACAGGCTCAAAGCTCACTTCCCTATGATCAGGTCTCTCCTCCACTGCTCACATCCACATGGTTGCTGCCCTCCTCATACCTCTAGGAATGACTGCTGGCCACAGAATTCAGTCAGCAGGATGGAGTATTATGAGACTAAGCGAGGGGATGCTCCATAAATTAAACAGGATAGTGATAAGTGATCCTAACCTACAGAAATCTCTCTCACACAAACATGCTGGGGGGGGGGGGGGGAGGTTGGGAGAGGCTGGAAAGGGAGGGAATGCTCCTAATATAATTTTAAGGGCAGCAGGATTTGGGGTGGCTACTTTTCTTTCAACCTTTACTAAATTTTCTCTAATGACTCTGCCTTTTTACTAATGCGGTTATCCCTTCCTTGTCTTGCTCTTGCAGAGCTGCCAACTGATCTTCCCTCTCTGATCCATCCAGCTATGCTTCTGCCATCACTTTCCTGACCAAAACACCTCACGGCTCCCTGCTCTCAGACGGTGACTTCAGTCACCTCTGCAGCTGCTCCAGCAGACCCAGCACACTCCCAGCTGGCTGCGTTTCTCATTCTTCTCCAGTATCTCTGGGCCCTTACCAGGCAGGTAGCCTGCCTTGCCCAGACCCCTCCTCCGCTCGCCCTCTGCCTTCAAGCCGGCTCAGGTCCTCATCTGCTTCTGCCACTTGTCAGGACCACTCAGAATGGATGCCAAACACATCATAGTCCTCAACAAAACGAGTCTCTAGAGGAAGCTTCGTTTAGGCCCATTTTACAGTTGGCAAACCTAAGGCACAGAGGAATGACCAAGGCAAAATAGGCCGCCAGGCCCAGCCTGCTATTGAGCTTTCCTGTTTCCACTTTCCGCTTCTGCAAACGGCACTGAGTCACATGAGCCAGGGTACATGAGACTCCAGGTAAGAGTCACCACTGAAGTGGGGGCCAGGCCTTATCTTCCTAACTCCCCCAAATAAACAACACATTTCAAGGGATCCATTTCCACCATCCACAGCAAGCCATGTAAGATGGCTGCTCTCTTCTATGCAGAATTACCTGAAATATAAGAGAACGCTTTTCTTACTATAATTTTATTTTTAGTTGTAGGAGGGAGGGAAAAAATCCTACCTTCAAACAACAATAGAAAAAGTCCTTTCAGACAGTCACTTTTTGCTTAGATTTCAGTTACTGAAATTGAATTTCAGTTATTATTATTATTATTACTATTACTATTATTGGGGACAGGGTTCTCACAGGTAGCCCAGGCTACTGAAACTTCTGATCCTCTGCCCCAACTCACCAGATGCTGGGATTATAGGCCTGCCACACCACATCTAACGGTGGATTTCAAAGTCGATGTTCAGCTTTAAACATCAGATAATCATAAACTAAAGATACCTTCCCATCCCTCACATCTGTCTGTGCTGTGTATTACCGACCGCTGTGGCCAGACTTTACAATGCCTTGTTTTGCAGGCTCGGCCTAAAGGCAGCAACGCTAGTCCCTTTATTCCTTCCCAGCTACCCAGAGCTTTTAGCACCAAGCTGACACGTGTATCTTCAGCACCACCTTCCATCCTGACATCAATTTTTCTACATTTGAGAACGATTAATTTCTTTCAACAAGACAGAGTCCCTCATGTAAGTCCCCAAGACCTGGGTTTATTATTATTCAGGTGACCTAATTTTTTAATCACTTCTCCTACTGCAATGCTGATTTCCTGGAGCGGTACTCCCCGAGAAAGTTCTATTCCCAGCCTCTCTGCCTCCTCTGAGATTCCCAAAGCTTCAAATAAAAGCAAGAATGCCTTATGACATGCACCTCATGATTTTCATCTGATTTCACCTTTTGTTAAAATAAAGGGGAAAAAAGCACTCTCATTTTCAACGCCTTCATCTTGCTTGTAGGAGTATTTGAATCGTTTAGGAGGAGTAGGGGGACAACTTTTCCTGGGAGGGAACAACATGTGGTCACCGAAGCGGTGCTGAGGACCACAGACAGCAGGCAGCAGTTCAAACAATCTGCCCTTTATACCAGCCTGATTTGAGAACAGCTTGTTTAATGGTCAAAAAAGATTTCCACCTAAAATATGTCTTTGTGTTCTCTTCCCTATTTTAGATTTCAAAAAAAGGTAAAAATGTACACATAGTCAAGAAAACGGACTGGCAAAGAAAATCCAGTTAAGATGGCCGAAAACTAGTCAAACACGGCAGCACACAGTATAATCCCAGGACTGAGGAGGCCGAGACAGGAGAATCGCGAGGATGCTACCAGTTTGGGCTACAAAGCAAAGCAAAAAGCCCTGTCTCAACACAGGACGGTGAAGGTTACTCACTCAGCACAGTGAAGCAATGCCCTGGTTAATCCCAGCAACAGACTAAAGGTTGGGAATTTTCAAAACTGCTCTCATTTTACAGATGAAAACCCAGTGCCTGGAGTGACTAGGGACAAGTCAGTTGGCCTCCGCTGTCCCTTGACATGGTCACAGAGCTGAGAGGTGAACCCATGAATTCCAATTCCAAAGCCCTCACTTGAACAATAGACTACCCCGTGGCTTATGACTCACACAGCCAACATACCATGAATAGCCTTATACCCAAACAGACAGGTGCGGCAAGGATTCCACTCGTTTCAACCAATACCACAGCCTTCCACTGAAAGCACATGCCAGAATGTAGCCAATCCCCTGCTGGCTACCTCTAATTCTGCACATGTACGTCTGCTTTCATATACATATGCTCATCTGCTTATCCCTCCAGCATTCCCCCTTGAGAGTGGGATTGCTTGTTAAAGGCCTGGCCTTTGTGTTCTGAAGGGTTTTCTGTGCGTTGCCAACACAGGAAGTAGGCACCTGTCTCTGAACTGCTTGGCTTTATTTCATTTTCCTTTCAACCACCAAAGGGAAGGCAAGAAGGGTTTCACCTGTCCAGTTAACGTGACAACATGCACTGGGAATCCTGGGGAAGAAAAAAATTGTATTTCTGAGATACCAGTTTAATTGCTGACAATACATTAAACAGAAGAAGAGAAAGGCGGAGGAGGACCAGGAGGGGCAAGAGGAGGAGGGAGAGCAGAGGAGGTAGAGAAGAAAGATGATAAGAAGGAGGGGAGGGAGGGGAAGGAGGGAGGGAGGGAGGAAGGGAGGGGAGGTAAGGAATGTTAAAAAAGCCAGGAGCAAGTCTTCTTGCCCTAAAATCAGGGTGTTGCCACCTGCTTAGTGACCTAAGATAAACACAGGGGAAAGGGACAGAGGAAGGTAAGTAAAGAAGAAATAACCTCCCTGTCCCTAGAGGCCGATTTCCCAAGTTTGTAGGGTCACTGCCTTCCGGCTACCTGACCACACACTGGAATTTGGCTGCTCTTAGCAGCCCTTCTCCTCCTGTGGTCAAGACATGAGATGATGGAGGAAACACACTCAGCTTAGAACCAGCCACAGTGCTGAGCGCTCAGTAAACACAGCTAGCACTGACATTGCTGAAGCCACTGCAAAGGACCCCAGAAGCAACACAGGACACACAGAGCAGGGGCTGCCATGCCAGAGAGGGGCCCAAGCCCTGCTTCCCGGGATGGCACCCGCCAGTATTACCTCGGGGGCGTGGTAGGAGATGCACTGGAAGATCCAGTCCATGGCGGGTGAGTACAGGGGGAGGTAGGATGGGAGCTCCACTCCCTGGACCACCAGCTGGTTCTGGACAGTGTCCCCATGAATCTACAGGAAACAAAAGTCACCAGAAAGGAAGGAATTACAACATAAAAGCCAGGAAGCACTCACATGGCTCCCCAAGCAACAGCCTGCTTTCTTAGTTGTAGTTAAAAAACAAAACCAAGCCCACTGCAAGTTTCCCATATCACCGGCTGACTGTGCTACAGTTAGAAGTAATCTGAGGAAACGGAGCAAGCAGATGCAGAAGGCAGGCTGATCACTGGAGGCCTTTCCTGTCCATCCACACAGGCATGGCCCACAACAGACACCAGTGTCACTTCTCACACATCTGGCTGTAAGGACCCTCAGCTGGAACTCCCACTGGATTTTGTGAATTTGCTATCCCCTAATAGTTCAATGAATTGCTCTCGTGGTGTCCTCCTACCTGTTTAAATGTAAGCAGGAAGTCAAAGAAGTTCTTATTGAGGCTTTCTTTGAGGTGTGGGGCCACCTCCATCCCCACCTGCAACCAACCAAACAAAGAGGTTACCTCGACAGCCAGGAACCAATTGCAAATAACATGCTATGATTTTTCTATTCCGTGGGTTTCGTTTTGTTTTGGGTTTTTTGGACTCAGGGTCACGATGTAGTCTGACCTGGCTGTAAACTCATCATTCCTGCTTCACAAGGGCTCTGCCACCACATCATGCCATTTTGTCAATTAAAAAAATACATTTTTTGAGGCTGGGAATATAGCTCAGTGGTAAGACTATTTGCTGACCCCAAGCTCAATTCCCAGCCCCACAACACACACACACACACACACACACACACACACACACACACACACACAGAGAGAGAGAGAGAGAGAGAGAGAGAGAGAGAGAGAGAAGAAAAATCTACAAAGTTGATTTTTATTCATTCTGCTTCTTTTTCTCCACTCAATAAGCAAGGACTGCTTTTATAAGAAAAACCACAGAAGCTATTTTTAATGAAAAAAAGACATTTGCAGTAATCATCTTTGCAATTTCCCAAAGGTAATGAATGTATTTCTGAACAAATGACCCAGAGAGCAAATCAATAAGCACTGAGAAGGAATGTGCTCTCAAGATGGCATAAACGACATTCTCTTCTTCTCAAAAGAATAAGATCATCAACCCTCATGGATATGTTTACTAAACGAAGCAAAGCTTCACTGCGGGGACATGGGGTGGCGCAGTGGTAGCGCATGTGCTTAGCACACACAGGGCCCTGGGTTCAACTCCCAGCACCCCCTGAGCCCCCCAGGAGGTCAGGGTGTGAAAGACAGTCAGTCAGCTTCTGTTATAATTGGTGCGCTGCTAAAAGCAACACTGATTCGTTCTTCGCTAGGCAGGCATGGCAGCAGACGCACTTTCCATGTTACTCATTATGTGGGGGGGGGGGTGTATCACATGAGCGCTGGTACCCTTGGATCCCTCTGGAGCTGGATTACAGGGAGTTGTGATCTGCTCAATGTGGGTGCCAGGAGTTGAACCTGGGTCCTCTGCAAGAGCAGTAAGCACTCTTAATTAATAAGCCATCTCTCCAGCCCATTTAATATACTTTAAACAGTTTTAGCAGGGCAGGCTCAAGGCATAAAAATGGCAGCATCCAGCTAGTGAGATGGCTCAGTGGTTAAAGGTGCTTGCTGCCATGCTAAATAAACTGAGCTGCACCCCTGGGACCCACACAATTCAGGGAGAGAACTGACTCCTGAAAGATGTCCTCAGAAGTCCATAGGTGTACTATGGCACACACTCATTACACACACACACACACACACACAGATTCATAATAAATAAATGCTACAATAAAAAAATGCCATGATCCATGGCTCCTAGTTCAGTATTTTATAAAGGTTGAATTTAAAGTTTGAAGCAAGGTATAACAGGTTGATTAAAGATAACACTTTTTGCACATAAGGTACTTTTCTTAATTTCTAGCTAAAGAAAGTTGCTGGTTCCAGAGCACTGGAGAGGGTAGCCAAAGTAAAGGGACAAATCACTTAATGATGGCAGGGTAGTACAATCACTTAGAACAAAGCAAGAGACTGGAGAGAGAGCACCTGGTCCTCTTGCACAGAATTGGAGTTCAGCCCCCAGAACCCACTTCAGGGAGCTTATAACTGCTGGTAACTCCAGCTCCAGGGAATCTGAAATCCCCATCTGGCCTCCACAGGCACTGCACTCACGCACATACACCCAGACATACACACATACACATATTTAAAAAACAATAGAACAAACTGAAACCCTTACACCAAGCTCCTCGGCCATGCCTCAACTTCAAACTGCTGACTGCCCACAGGCACAACTTCCAGAGGGAAGCTGCTTTTTGGGCTCCTCCACTAGGACAGAATTCTCCTAGTTACTTCCTACTCCCTGGAAGGCCCCGTGTCAACCATCCTTTGTACAGAACTATGAGATTGGCCATAGGGTTAAATTCCAAGAGCAGCTAGCGCTAAGGCTGTTGGAGACAGAAAAGGGTGTTTCTAAGGACAACCACATAGCTTACAAAAACAAACAACAAACATCAGACCCAGCCACTGTGTTCTGAGTCTATTGTCCTTCCTTCCACTTAATAATTCTGTTAGGTGACAGGAAAGGCTGGCCCAGTGGACAAGCAGTGGAGAGGATCTGGAAGGGCCGGGCTAGAGGAGGAGCTAGACACACTCTTCCCATGCCAACGGCCTTGGGCTCACCCACTCACTGCTTCTGTTCCCTGTTTACTTGCCTCATCAAGCCAAACCAGCACTTGGGAGTGGGCCTGGTTCCCGGATCTGCTGCCCAGGGTAGCACGGGGTGCTGCTTGGGGATCCAGCAGCCTGCTTGGTCTGGCTGCTCTTCATTCCCTCTGCTTCTGGATCAGCAAACTGGGTTGTCTTTAAGGATAATCCTTCCTCACAGGGACGTTAGGTTCCTGGAGCTGCGTTCCAAGGGTGGGCACATACCCTAGACCCAATCAGTTAAGTACACGCCAGAGCAATGGGTTTAGGGATGGGCAAGTGACCCCAAGTAGTCTCTGAAGAATGAGTTCTGAAGACTAATAGGATCTACTAGGGAAAAATGCCTTATAAGTAACTTTCTAACACAGTTCCTACAGATGGTAGGATGGAAGCCAGAAGCTGCTGTGGTCTACCATATTTATAAAGTTCAAGTCCCAGAAAGAAGCCAATCCAAAGGAAAACAAATTCCTGACATGCCCAATGTGGGGCCCTGGACCTAGTCAAGTCTGTGCCATGCTGCATTCTCCACACACAGGCTGTGTCAAGTCTGTGCCATGCTGCATTCTCCACACAGGCTGGGTCAGCTATTTTTCTCAATACCCAAGGAAGAAGGAATTATTCTGGCTCACAGTTTCAAAGGGTTCAGTCCATGGTCACCTGACCCCATATACAAGGATGGAACATCATGGCAGTGTTAGTGTGTGGAAGAGAGGTTCCCACATCATGGAAGGCAGGAGACAGGAGTAGGGGAACAGGAAGGAACCAGGGCAAGACACGGCTCCCAAACACTCTCAATAGCCTGCTTGCTCCAGCGGCCCCATCTCCTGCTCTCACCACCTCCAACGCTGCCATCATAACCTGCATCCATCAGTAGATTAATCCACACACCAGGTCAGAGCCTTGATAAGCTAATGGACTCTGGAAATACCCTCGCAGACACTCAGGTACGCGCCTCATTCATCTCCTAGACATCTCTCAAGCCAAATAGGTTGACAAGATTAAACACCACATAAACCAATAAAGTCTTCTGTGTGTTTCAAACAGTCTGAAGTAGGTTTTTGCTATTTATAATAAAAGCACCCTTACTAACATCCACTGTCTGTCTCTCCAGGGTGAACCCAGGCCCTTGTATCTGCTAGGTACTCTATCAATGGGTTACATCTTCAACCCCTCCACTCCTTACTCTATATGTCAAAACATCTAGTCACTACTCAATCAGGGCATTTGTTACAGCACCTGACTGACAATGTTACTAACACAGTGTGCTCCCCAAGCCTCTCTGGGCTGGATGGTTCTTGTCCCTTACATGCAATAGGCTTTACCTTTCTCTAGCTCATGTACCTTGCTTCAGACCTTATAGCAGGTTTGCAAGAAACACGTGTCTCTTCTCTGATTTCTAGTAAGTAGACTCATCTTCCTTAGACACTGTGATTCTAAATATTTTCCAAAAGAGGTCGGTCAAGGCGAGTGGAGAGAATCTGCCATGATTAACAAAGCAAAAGGCAGTGGCATGGGGTGCAAACCTGCAAACAAGCACACCCCTGAGTGTCCTTACAGGAGCGGTGCTTTGCATACAGGCAGTGGGTGTTTTCAGCTTAGCAGCACTTATCACACTCTGACGTGGGAGAAGTCAAGCTTCAGTAAATTCAAAATGAAGCTCTGAATTCCTGGGTGGAAAACCCAACCCCAAATTTCAAGCAGAAAACAATGTTGCACTTTCAGCCTCCTATAAAAGAAGTGTAGGTATGTTTTAATGGGTGACTTTCTCTTCCCTTCTCCCAATCAGGACTGGGCTTTAAAACTCCTCCTTCATGATGTATATCTGCTACTGAGTGAGGGAGTAACTGAGGTTCTGATGATGCTTGGCCACTAAGCTTTCATCATTTATGAGGTGTGTGGAAGAAGCAAATCAAAGGCCCCAATTTAATAACAGGCACCAAAGCTCCAAAAACCAAGTGAAGTCAAAGTGTTGAGACACATTATTACAGAGCAAGGACGAGTCGGTCCCAATCTGTCCCCAGTCCCTCTGTCACAGCAGCTTAAGCCAGGCTGCCCAGGCCCTGAGGCCTGTGTCATCTCAAAGGGACGATGTACACTCACAACAGGCCAGACTCTAACAGGAATATAAAATTTAAAAAAAAAATCATGGAATTCAATACAATGAAAAGTGTGTCTCAAGACACAGAAAAGCAGCCTGGGAGCTGCCTTCCCAGCTAGAGCTGAGAAACAATTAATTCAGAAAACCAGTTCACTTGGGTGAAGATGACCTTAAACGTCCCCTAATTAGATCTGTGGTAAGTTGGTCTACTTCAAAATCAACTTTTACAAGAATCCTGCAGCTCTGCTCTCTGTGGAAGAGCTGTGTCCTGTAATTAGCAGCTACTAAAGTGGACAGGCGGCAGGAAGGAGAAGACAGAAGGGGACGGGCAGCAGTCATGTTTGCAAACAGAGCCTACCCTGCACAGGTAGGCCCGGGCGTACACAGACACGAGTGGGTCCCCGATCCCTCTGATCATGCAAGTCAGCCGGGGCAGGCACTCTGAAATCCCCCTGTGGGAGAAAAAGAGGCAGTGTTACACTCAGTGGGGCTCCCTGCCGTCCTTCTCACAGGAAAGCCAAACTTCCAAAACCTAGGGGAGAAAACCACAACCGTCGAGAACAAATCAAAGTTTCTTTTTTCACCGAGACAGTGCAGCAAGCTTTTCTCTTCAGATAAGATTCACTAAATGATGCTCCCCTCCATTTGAGGTCATACTTATTTTACTAATTTTTTTTATTCTGCTGTGTTTGAAACAGGGTCCCACTATAGAGCCCAGATTGGCCTTGAACTCTTTTGATCCTCCGGTCTTAACCTCCTGAGTACTGGGATTAAAGGCAAGTACCACCACATCCAGTCTTACTTTACTAATTTTAACAGTTCTATTCTCCACTGGCTGTCCATTAACCAGTAGCCCTTTGATCTTCTACATGGATCTACAGGGATCATGCTTCAGTGTCATGAGTCCATCTCTTCCCACAATCTCAGGCTGGCAGCAGACAGCCACCACCACCATAATGTGACTTATGATTCATTTCTCCAGCAATATGGGACATCCCCTGGTCTTAACATATGATCCTTGCCCAAATGGGAAGGCAAAAATTACTGTTTCTTCAGGACCCATAAATCATCTCAGGCACGCCCAACCCTAAACCAATCTCAGTAGTTTTCTGTGGACAGGTCCTGGCTGCCCGGAGCTGTTTGTGACAAAGCTGCCAGACACCAGCTCTACAGAACACACACTGATCAAGCTGTGCAAACTGCTCTCAGACTATGTCTGTGAGGAATCACAGCAGCATGTGGCCTAGGCCCCAGGGCTCTTTTCAACAGCCAACATAGTGCAGCCAGGCCTGCCAGAGTACCTCCCAGTTCTTCCTGGGCAGTTCAGGCCCATTCTTGGCAGGCGACTGAGGCTCAGGTCTTAACAACTTACTGGCAATCCCACATCTAAGATCCCCACAATCAGATTCAAACACAGTGAGCAGACCTCCTGGGAGCTCCTCAACCTCCCAACCCCCACCCCATCAGCTTGACTTTTCCTTCTGGTCATTATATAGGGATTAACATTCTATTTCTTCTTCATTAAGTATCCACATGGATAAGTGAGAAAATACACAGAAGGTGATTACCAGCAGATCACATATTACATGCTCGTGAACGACAGCTACTATGACACTACTAGAGTGTTTGTGTTCATGCGTGAGTGTGCGAGCTTTTCGGAAACTCTAGTTTTAGAAGCTCAACAAAGATCCTTACGTTTTGGAGAGAAATCTGTTACACTTCAGGATGGATGCCTCCACATAACTACAAAAGCATTCCGTTAAGGAAGACATGTTCCAGACAGCCTGTACCCTACGGCAAAGACTATTCCAGAAAAAAATCTAGGCAGGCATTACATGAGAGACGGGGCCACCACAGTCTTCGCCAATGCGGAGAACTGAGTCAGTGGCTGGTGGTTTCTCTACCTTCATACTTATGTACATTTTGGAAAATATTACATGTTGGTTCATGGTTGCATGCTGAAGTTGCAACTGGGGTTTAGGCAGCTAATCAAAGCCTTCTGGGGAAAGCAAGAACTGGAGGGAAGAAGACACAGCGTGTGCAGGGCGCAGTCTCCACTCTTCACCGCGGGCATCGGGGCTGAGACCTGGGCCAGGGTAAAGACACTTGCACCAAGCCTGATCAGCTGAAATAGATCCCTGGAACCCACATGGTTGGCGAGCTGAGTCCTGCAAGTTGTCCTCTGACCTCCATACATCCATACATGAACTAAGGCACTCCAGGCCCCACAATAAGGAAAAAACATTGCAAAAATACTTTTTTTTAAAAAAGGAAAAAAGAAGAAAAGGGATCTGGTGTTTTATAATTTCTGTAACCACAGGAAACACACAGATGAGGCATCTTAATTGAGAGTTAGTGTAGAAGTGTTCCTCAAAGAAGTAAAAGCCTGATCTGTGCATTGTATTCAAAGTGACAGAACAATTTGGAAAAAAGCAAGATTCAAGGTGGGGCCTGTCCAGCATACCTAGAGACCACAACCGGACTACGTGTTCTCCAGGAGCTTCCAGGCGGCGCCCACTCTTCCCACCCACCATCAAAAGCAGACAGCAAAAGGATACAATCTTGGAATGAGTTCCCGGATAGAGGCAATCTTGAAAAACCAATTCAGGCATGTTTCCTTGGCCGTGTCATTCACGTTCTCTGGAGAAAAGTGATCTGCAACACAGACAGTCCGCGCGACCCTAAGCTCCAGCGCCGAGCCGGGCTACCACCATTACATCACTTACTCACAGGGAAGCTCCCTGACCACCTCCAGGCTCGGAGGCACAGAGAAGTTTAGTAACTTGCCCAGGACACACAGCAAGCGAACAATGGCGCAGGAACTGTACAGGCCCAACAGCCTGGCTGCATGGCTTGCATTCTTGGCCAGCACATGTGCTAAAGCCAGAGGTGGTGTGCACAGCAGCCACTGTTTCAATAGCTGAAGAACCATGGATGCTTCTAACACCTAACTTGTAACAGGGAACGTGAATGATGCTTTTACCCTAAGCACCATATGGGCCAGACCGGAAGGTAAATCAAGGCCTGTGTGTGAGAAGTCAAAAGGGCCCAGCTGCTGGTGATACCACCCCGACACACCAGTCTCCTCTGACCAGCTTTTTCCAGCTTCTTGTCTCTTCCTCCTTAAGAAGAGAACTCTGCTTCCTCTGCTGGGTACTGGACCATTCTTGGAGCCAGATATAGTCATGTGACTAAGTTTTGGTCTCAAAATAAAATCGAAAGTGCAGTTTCTGGGAAACATCTTTAAGGGACTGGGCCTGCCCTCCCTCATTCCCACCTGCCTGCTGCAGGGATACACACAATAGCTGCGACCTCTGTAGCTCTGATCCCAGAGAGTATCAAGGCATTGGAAGTCAGGCTCTCGGTACCATGAGCCAGCCACCCATCAACCTGGATCTTCTTCAGTGGTAGTCTGAATTTTCTGGCACTGCATCTAACCATAACCTTGATAAACAACAAAAATTTACAACACTGTTCTGGACTTAATGGCTATCTTCATAGGGAATGAAAGGGAAGTATGAGAAAATCAAAGAAAAAAACAGTTTATCAAGAACACGAGGCCCCGCTTAACTCTCACATGGAGATGACTTCCACATGGCTTCAGCAGACTGGAGCCCCAGGGCTGCGGAGACGGCTCCATTGGTAGAGTGCTTGCTGGGCCAACATAAGGACCCGCGTCCGATCCCCAGCACCCATGTAGGGTACATGCTTGCAATCCTAGCACCAGGAAGGCGGGGACAAGAGGAGCCCCAGGGCCCAATGGCCACCCAGCCTAGTCTACTCAGTAAGTTTCAAGCCAGTGAGACATCCTGTCTTGAAAACATGGTGGATAGCATCTGAAGAACAACACCAAGGTTGTCTTCTGGTCTCCACACATGTATGTACACACGTGCACCTGCACACACATGAACAGCACACACAAATAATGAGCTATTTAATTAATTTAAAAAATTTAAAAGCCTGGAGCCTGACCCCATCACTGGGTATGCTTTACATTTTTAGGATTCATTTAAGACGGAGGAGCTAATGACGTCAGAACAAACTTTCAGCTCAGTGGTTCTCATCCAGCCCTGCAGTGAGTCACTTTTCATCCCTAATCCTGCCATTAGTGGCATGTGACAATATTCCCCTTCCCATATATAATAAAGTAACTCTGTGTTTGTTTGAAGAGATTTCCTACAGGAAACGATATAGTTATTCTTAAACTCATTTGTCAATGTAATCTCGTGGGAGAGGGGGGTGAGCTCATTTCCTTTCATGGGACTGTATCTGCAATTCAAAAGTAATAGAGCTTCCTGAAGTTATCATAATATCTCTTGCTTCCCGAGTGAGGGACCTGAGGCTTGAGGAAGGGGGAAAACATCCATGCTTTCAATAGCTCCGTTAAGAGAGTCGGACAGCTGGGCGGGCTGTGGACATCTATAACTCCAGCACTCAGAAGGCCGAGGCAGGAGGGTCATAAGTTCAAGACAAGACCTGCCCCCAAATGAAAAAGCTGAACTCTTGCAACAGGCAAGTTGCCTGTGTCTGCATCGTGCACGCTGATGGTAGACTATGGGACAATCTCATAGGCGCACAAAGACTTATTTTCCAGTCGAGAGAGAATTCAGAAAAGGACTGTCATGCAGGACTTTAACATGAACAGCAAACCAAACAATGAACT
Organism: Eospalax fontanierii; assembly: GCA_035773235.1. Classification (NCBI taxonomy): domain Eukaryota; kingdom Metazoa; phylum Chordata; class Mammalia; order Rodentia; family Spalacidae; genus Eospalax; species Eospalax fontanierii. Next base: position 44,224,073 of record CM069546.1, on the reverse strand, counting down.
CCTTCACTTCATATGCTCAACACACAGCCTTTAAAAGTCAACTGAAGACAGTGTTGAAGCTTTAGGAAGAGAGCAGTGCAGAAGGCAGGCCCTGTCCTCAGGAAGTTTACTTTCTGGTGGGGGAAGACAAATAACAAACGGGAAACGATAATAAGTTAAAGCAATAAAAAACCACTTAATGGCTATTAGAACTGTCAAAGACAGAAAACTAGGCACTGGAATGCATGGTGGCCGGTGGGGGTGGGGGGCAGATAAGGTGATGAGAGAAGTATCTGCACAGATGGAGTTTGAGCTACAACCTGAGTTGGAAGGGGAGCTGCCCATTTTTACATGTGAAGGAAATGCATTGTAGAAAGAGGAAACAGCAATTGCAAAGGCCCTCTGTAGGTATGACTCTGGCATAATCAAAGACCAGAAAGCAAGCCAAGGCAAGGAGCAGAGGGCAGCAGGTCTCCCAGGCGGGGTATGTAACAGAAACCCCACCGAAGGCTCTGAGCACAGGAAAAGCCCAGATGACATGATCACTACTCCAGCATGGAAGCTGCTACCCGGAAAAGGAATTCAGGATTTGGAAATTAATCCCTTCTACGTAACAGAGCAGAGACCTTCCCTCCCACGTCCCACCATTTTTTTCTTACAGTACTTCAGTTTTCAAGTCTGAATTTGTGGGGATGTTTTAGAAGGGAAGAGCTCCTTTTTGCTGATCCTGGTGTGGCCCAAGTCAACGCTGGGGTCAACTTGAAGACGGGGTCACTGAGTCAATGAGGCATGAACCACGACACAACAAACTCACAGGCTGTCTCGGAGCAAAGTGATTTGATCAGAACACACGGCCTCTTTATGCATGTGCTGGGTTAAGAAATGGGGGGAGGTAGATGGCTCAGAGGCTAACAGTGCTTGGAGCAAGCCTAACGCCTGAGTTCATCAGGACCCACAGAGTGCAAGGAGCAAACTCCTCCCCACGTTGTCCCGTGACCTCTCTATGCATGTCATGGTGTGTGTATGTGGGAAAATAATTTATAAAGAAAGCAGCGTTGGGGGATGACCACATGTAGCAACATGAGCTTTTCCTGTTTCCTTTTTCTCTCCTTTTTTTGGGGGTAGGGCGGGTGGGCAGTCTCTCAGTGTGGCTCAGGCTAGACTGGAAAGTGATTCTCCTGCCTTAACTTCCTGAGTGCTGGAATTACAGGTGTGTGCCACTGTAAATGGCTTACTCTACACATCAAATAACCCCAAAGGACACTGGCACCTCTCTAAACTCGTAAGAGCTAAACCACGGCTAAAACTCCCGAGGGTGAAGAGCTCAGACCGAAACTCTCCGGTTAATGCTGATTCAAGTGGGAAGAATGAGCACGAGTGTCACCAGGTTCCTGCCCACAGAAGCTCCACAGAGCAGGCTTCAAAGTGCTCCTCCTAATTTTGGTTAGGAGTCATCCCCAGATCACTGACAATTGTGGGCAAGGTTCATGCTTCCCCTTTTGGGTTCTGAGAACCAGAGAAATATATGCAAGTCAAGATTTTAAGGGAAAGATAAAAATAATGGCCAAATCAATTGCAAAAAAAACAAAAACTTGGGCCAGCCTGGGCAACACAGCAAGACACAACCTAAAACAAAACACACAAACAACAAAACCCTCATCTGTACTGTTCTAAGTAAAAATCCTGATATCAGGAAGAGAAGATTTTTTGATAAAAGTGCTAACTAAAATATTTAGATCAGGAAAACATCCTTTAATGTCAAACTCTGAGTTTTTTCGTAGGAGTTAGATATTAGTAATTTTTCTTTATTTGGCCCTAAAATGTGTTGGAATATGGGGAATACCATAGTAGATGCAAAGTTGAATATCACAGGGGTCAGGTGGGTCAAATAAGCAAATGAACCTGTTTATTTTCAGACAAAGTCCTGATATATAGGCCAGGCTAGTCTAGGACCTACCTCTTGCCTCAGCCTGAAACGCTGGGATTAAAGGTATGTATCGCCCAGCTTAAGGTTTTTAAGTGGTTAAGTATTCAAAAATTGGAAGGAGGGATAGAGAGGTCATTCAATCCCAAGTGGGCAGCCCTAAACACAGGCACACATGAGTGGACTCAGTACACTATACGTATATATGTATAGATAGATAGATAGATAGATAGATAGATAGATAGATAGACAGATAAGATAGATAGACAGATAAATAGATAGATAGATGTGTGTATATGCAACAATAATCAAAAAAGAGGTCAAGAAACTGAAAGGCAGTAGAGGGAATGAGAGGAGCTGATGGGGGGTTAGGAGGGATAAAAATAAGGCAAAGACGATATTCATATATGAAATTCTCAGAAATAAACAATTAAATTTAAATTTAAAGAAAAGGATTTTAAGCTGATGTGTTATCTCACATCTGCAATCTCAGTGCGGGGGAAGCCAAACAGGAGAATCAGAAGTTCAAGGTCATCCTCAGTTAGAGGGAGTTTGAGGCCAGCTACATAAGGCTCTGTCAAAAATAAAAATACAACAATAAACAGAAAAATAACTTTTTGTACAGATGGATTTTAATTACGTGAATGTGTATGTATGTGCCAGGAGGACGAGAGGGATGCATGCACATGCATATGGGTGCCCACAGAGGCCAGAAGAGGGTGTTGGATCCCCTGGAGCTAGTTACAGGAAGCCACAGCTGCTGGATGGATGTGGGTGCTGAGAACCAAGGGCGGGTCCTCTGGAAGAGCAGCAAGTGCATCTGGCTGCTGAGCCACCTCTCCAGACCCCAGAAAAGGATTTTAAAGAGTTGCTAGCAGGGTGTACCTCAGGGGTGGAGGTCTCGCTTTGGAGGTGCCAGGCTCCAGTATCCAGTCTCAGTCTATACCCTTTCAATCTTTCTCTCTCTGTGCCGTACGCGTGCCTATACACACACACACACACACACACACACACACCATTGTTACCAAAGAAAACACCTTGCGTTTAATTCCAGCAGCTGGCTGAGGTCTGCTTTGGGTAGCACAGGAAGCCACCAGTTAGGAGTAAATTCAATAATTCCCAGGCCTTTGGCCAGCAAAGACAACTTTCCCACAGGGCTGGCCTCTGCCCACTTTTCCAGGCTCCTAATCTTGCTACATTAAGAACACAGGAAGAGCCACTAAAAAATGTTACTACAGTGAGGATGTGGGAGCAGCCCCAGTCAGAGAAGTGGAGACAAGGACAGTTAACTGTAATAACGAACTCTAGCCCAGTTCATCCAGAGCACCATTTTAACATGTCATCAGTCTACACAATTATTAGTAGCTTACATTATCTTTGATTAGTATGGAGTCTTCATAATCCAGTACCTTTTTTCTTTCTTCAGTCTGCAGTGCTGGCAATGGGATCTTGTCTTGCACATGCTAGGCAAGTGCTCTACCACTGACAGACACCCTTAGCTTTCGTTGTTTTTTGAGGCAGAGGTTCATTATGCAGCTCAAGCTAACTTTGAACTCACAATCCTGCCGCAACCTCCCAAGTTCTGGAATTCCAGGCATGTACCACCAACACTGAACTATCCAGTGTCTTTTTTTTTAACACTCAAAAAGCATCTCAGTTTGCCAGTCAAATCTCAAGTGCTCAAAGGTCACATCTGGCTGGTGGCCACTGGAGCAGATGGCACAGATACAGTGCTGACAGTCAGGCTCTCACCAGTTGCTGGCGGGGCCTTGGGCAAGTGCCTGACTCTTTTGCACTGGGCTTGCCCTTCTTTTACAAGAGGCCTGATAGTTCCTATGGGCTCATATATACCTAAAGGCGTGCACAGTTCTGTCTCTTTCTGAGAAATGTGTACATTAAAGAGTCTGAAGAAGATGGATGGATAAATGGACAGGCTGCATGGCAGTCAGTGGGTAAATACGAGGGAGGCTGGATGGACGGAGGGCAGATGAGTGGATGGATGGGAGACGGGTTGACTAGATGGATGGGGGATAGATAACTGGGTAGATGGAGGGGAATGAGGGCAGGGAGAAAAGAGAATGAGGAAGGAAGGAAGGATGGAGGGACAGAAGGACACAGGTCAAATTATGGTTTACTGTCACAAAACTGCTGCCTGGTCCCCTGGCAAGAACCAGTGTTCGGAGCAGGTGGAGGAGGGTAGAGAGCCCATGCTGCTGCTCAAGCTTGTAGCAGAGCTTGGGAGTTACAGGAAGAAAAAGGAGAAGAAAGCTGCAGCTGCCGATGCTGCATCGCAGAACACACCACCGCGCTCACTCCCATGACAGAAGTCCATCATCTGCCTGTCCTACTAGAGCCTCCTGGGGATTTCAAATTGATTGGCAACAAATTTAATGCCAGTATCACTTGGGTACAGACTGAAGTGTCTGACAGGTTTATTATTGATTTATCTGACGTCACTCTTTTATACATATGAAGTTTTCAAGGCAATCTGCTTCTTGGAAAGAAGGGCGGGTAAGGAAATAGAGCGATGTGGAGCAGCAGGAAGGACGCTGTGAGGAAGTCCAGCATCTCTGCACACTCCAGTGACCTGCCCGTTTGCACTTCTCCTGATGCTTTTGAATAACAATCAGAACCTCAAATGCATTCCTTTTAACACACTAAGATTAAAGACCCTATTGGTTTTCAACAAATCCTAACTTGATTAAAACCTTCTCAGAGTGGTTCTCGCCAGAATAGCATCCCAAACACAGGTGGTGTGCCTTTACCTGGCAAGGCGCCGCGGCTGTCCACGCACATGGAGTAGATGCGCTCGTAGACCAGCTTTCCTGGGGGAAAAGGACAGATGGTATTGGCATCACACGCAACAAGAGCAAACACTAAATAAACATGGCTAATTAGAGACAGGAAAACAGCACCTCACAGGCAAACATTAACTTGTGAGAGCATGCTGCCACCTAGTGGGACACACTAGAACCCACTACGCTCTTGAATTCATGTGGGGTTTTTCTAGTGGAAAGGGGATAGGCGGAAAAGAGCTCACTTTCCCTCAGTCTTGACTGGAATGCAGGGCCAGAGTGGCTTCAGGTGTCTTCACACACTCAACATGTCTGTGAGGCATTTCCTTAATTGATGCGGGAGGGCCCGGCCAACTGTCGGCACCACCATCCCTGAGCGTTGAGCCCAGGCTGTACAGAGGATAGCTGAGGAAATGGGAGGGGGGGGGCAGTAAGCAACACTCCTCCCTGTCGGCTTCCGTTCCTGCCTCCAGGTTCCTGCCCTGGCTTCCCTTGATGATGGACCTGAAAGCAAAATAAATCCTTTCCTCCCCACGTCACTTGCTTATGACGTGTATCACAGAAACAGAAAGCAAACTAGAACATCGCAGTTCTTTGTTTTCTGAAACTTCCCAAATCATCTTCAATTTAAAAATATTTCTGTGGGTTTTTGTTTGTTTGGTTGGTTTGGGGTTTTGTTCGTCTGTTTTTAATGACCCCATTAGTCAGGGCAGTGAAGAACAACATACTTGCCCATACATGGAAAAAGACAGGAGTTACAGCACTCTACCTAGTCAGAGAACATGTAACCCAGTGATGACAGTGTCAGGCCCACTGAGGTGCCCCTCAGTGCAGGTTTCCTATATGACATCACTTAAAGACCCTTCCAGAAATGCACAGCATGGGGCCCACCTCAGAGTTGAGAAAGACAATGTTCTGGAGGTTTACAAACAAGGAATGTAGATTTTGAACCAAATCACTAGTAAATCCTTATACAAACTCAGGGGTGAAATCCACTGATTGAGGGAGATGACTGTGGCTCAGAAGTGTCTAGAAAGAGTGACAAATGTCTCATGTCCCCTAAACCAGTGCTTCTAATACCCAGCACATACGCAGAGCAGCTGGGGTTCCCCCAGATCCTCTATCCAGCATGGATGTCTCTGTCTGTCCCCAGAGATTTGGGCAGAAATGGTCTGGGTGCAGCTGGGGTATCAGGAACATTTGTGAATGGCCCAAGGGACTTCTGTGTGAGGCTAATGGCAAGAAGCCAGTTCTAAACCAGCACTCCCATTGCAGCCTCTGAGAGCCTCAGAGATGAGCCCCAACTCCAGCCACCTGCCTTTTTCCTCCTAACAGGATGTGCTTTCACGACCCAGAGTCATGGGCTCCCCACAGCAGAGAGAGAAAAACCCCTCCCCGCTACAAGGATGACCCGAGCAGGCCTCGGCCGATCACGTCCACTCTAGGTGGACGCACTGCTTGTCCCTGTGTGCAGTCTGCAGAACAGACTAGCACAAACCTTTATTTCCTACACAAAAGCTTGTCACCGCTTTAAAGTCAGTCTTCAAAAAAATATACAACCATTTTTAATATTTCACCCTCATGCCCTCAGGAACTGTTAACTAAAACATGCTTTTTGGCCAGACAAGCTGTTTTCCTTTTGATCGGCCAATGGGCACTGTTTTGAGGAATAATACCTAATTCTAGGTTGTGTTCCTTTCACTGTGTATACGTGCTATGTTCCCCATGTGTGCACGACCAAGAAAGATGTTGGATGTCCTGTTCTGTCACTTTGCCTTACTCCCTTGAAACAGAGACTCCCACCGAACCCGAAGCTAGGATGGAGGGCCTCAATACTCCTGTCTCTGCCTGCTACAGCCCTGGGGGTTACACACCCCTTTTTTTACATGGGTGTTGGGGATCCGAACTCAGAACCTTGTGTTTAGGCACAACCGTAGTTCCTTTCCTTTATTAGTTGTTTGTTGCAGCGCTGGGCACAGAGCCGAGAGCCTTGTATACACTAAGCAAGCTGCATCACATCCCCAGACCGCTTCTTCCTTTCCCGACTCACTTTCTTGTGCATGAAAGATGCCAGGGGCTGGAGAGGTGGCTCAGTGGTTAAGATCACTGACTGCTCTTGCAGAGGACCCAGGTTTGGTTCATAGCATCCACACAGTAGACAACAACCATCCATAACTCCAGTTCCAGGGCATCTGATGCCTTCTTCGGACCTCCATGGCACTGCATGACATGGGTACACCTACCCACATGCAAGCAATACACTTGTACACATAAAATTAAAACAGGTGACCACCATGAGTATTTTCCGAGCACCTACTTTGTAACTGTTTGTTATCGAAAGTTACTGACCATAATCATGCCAGCTGGCTCTTAGGAGAGGAAACACATCCCCCATGAAAAATGTGCAAGGGGAAAAAGGAGCGGGTGGCACTGGGGACATAGCTCACGGGGCCTTTACCTAACCCTGGTCTCAGCCCCCATTTCAGGGGAAAAAAGGTGCTAATTTAAGGCTGGAGTGTGGGTACAGTGGTACATACCTGTAATCTTAGCACTCAGGATGCTGACACAAGGGGGTTCCTGTGAGTCTGAGGCCAGCCTGGGTTATACAGTGAGTTTGAGGCTACTCTAGGATACATAGTGAGATACAGCAGAAACTTAAAAAAGAAAACAAAAGCAGGCGTTTGACTGCAGAGTACCCCAAATCTGAGGCCCAGTGCCTTGCTCTATGCCAGTGACTTAGGCAAGCTACCAAGCTACTTATGTCTTAATGCCTTAGATTCTTTGGACAATGTAAACCCTATCTCATGGACTGCTATGCAGAGCGCATGACTCACCAAGTATAAATCACCTGGAAGTCTGACCCAAGGACAGCCTGCACGGAGGGTACCACTGTGGTCCCAGCTCACAGCCCTGCTACGCCTGGGAGCAGCAAGGATAATGTGTGTGTACTGGGCCTCACTTGCTCCGATGCAGGGCTAAGTACTGCAGGAGCTGGCAGGGGCTGGCAACCCCCAACCCCTAGAAGGTGAGTAAGCTGCATGCCGCTGGCCGGGCCTGCAGGGAGAACCGGGGGCTCCTTGGTGTCCCAGAGCTGCTCCTGCTCAAGGTTGCTGGCTCATGTCTGGGGAGGCTAAGTGTTTATTCACCAGGAGAATGGAGACATGAAACGGTCCCTGGCCTTGGTCTCTGCTAATGTTCTCAGTCCCTGAAGGCAAGCTATGTGCGGACAAATCCAAGCTGGAGAGATGCTTGACTTGGCCCAATGTGCCCTCCACTCTCAGTCACTCCTCACCATCCCTGCCACTTTCTCTGAACCAGGTTAGCCTCAACTGTCTCTGAAAGAGCTCAAACAGGCCTTTGGCTAGACCCTCTCCCCACCCACCTCTCATGCCTCAGCTCAAATCCCAAGTCCTCTCTGGGGCCCACGAGGCCCACCATGAGTTCTGGCCACATCTGTTACTGCCCTCACTTTGGCTCACTCATGGCAGCCATGATGGCTCTGCAGTTCCTCGGTGCCCGGGTATCTGGACAGCTGTTCTTGGCCTCCCAGGCCCCTGGAGCCACTGTTCACCTGCCGCTTCCTTCAATCCCATTCACAATCCCACCTCTGAGCACCCGGCCTTGTCCCCTCCATCCCCTCCACCCTTCACCTGGCTCCTTCTGGCTTTTTTCCAACAGCAGAGAGCTCACCACCTCACACACAGAGGAGCAGGCTTAGTTATTCTCAATGTCCCCATCTTTTGCTGGAGTATAAGTGTCACAAAGAGCCAGATTTGTGTCTCTTCTTCTTCATGTTCAACCCCAGGGTGCAGTCTGATGCCACCTCCCACGTCATCGGAACCCCCACAACTCCTTTTTGTTTTTTAGCTGGAATGTCTCTCCTCCTTGCCAAGCAGACACCTATTCCTCGTTCTTTGGGCCACAGCAGCACCTGTTTATGGTTTTGGTTTTGGTTCTGGTTTTGCGGAGGGTGTCAACCCAGGCCTGGAAAGTCAGCCAGTCTCAGCCCAGACACTACAATCAGCTCATGCACTGACGTGATCCAGGCGAGGATGATGAGACAGAACTGCAGGGTCTTTGTTGGGCTCCTTCCTTGCTCTGGGACCATCGGCAGTAAAACTGACAGAGTAGGCAAGACCTGGGAAACTTAAGAATGATGGCCTCCTAATGGAACAGACTAGAAAAAGGCAAAGTCCCAACGACACTTGGGAAAGTTCCTATATCTGCTGTACCTGAGACAGAACCTACTCCTACACTTCAGCACGAGCCAATAAACAACACCCTCCTTCTGGGCCAGCTAGCCTTGCTGTCACTTGGTTAAGAGAGGATACTCTCAGGTCCCTGGTTTCATAGACAGAATGTGACTGATATTTTGTTTTCTGACATATCATCTCTTTTGAGGAGTTACAAACAAGACTTGCTGGCTTGGAGCCCACAGGGCCCTTCTATATAAGATGGTGAATGCCTCTAGTCTGACCTTCAGCTCCCAGAAGGCAAGATCTGCAGATTCCTTTGAGGCATCTCCATGGGAAACATCACACACAGCCTGGGGTGTTGGCCGTCCCTGGCAAACTGCTAATGGTTCAACCAACCACTGCTAAGCAGCAGACCAAGAGACCACCTCCCCACCTAGAACTTTCTACTGACTGAGCTGTAAAAGATCTCTCAGAAAAAGAGCTCTCTGCCTACAGTGTGAATTGTAGGACCAGAGCAGCCCCAACAACACAGGAAGACTTCAAAGGCTCTATGACCACCACCCAAGCAGAACTGTGGTGACAGAAAACCAAGCAAGCTAGGAGAGATTCAGACGCCTTACAGAAGCCCCTAGTGACCGGGTATAGACTTAGGCACACAAGAAAATACACCCAGGTTTCAAGTCGAGGAAAATGGGTATGTGGCAGTGCCAGTCCCTCAAACAGAGATGTTCCAGGGCAGAGAGAGTGCTGGGAAGACAAGACACGCTCCCACTACAGTGTGGATCTTAGGTGTTTCCCAAGGCCCTTGTGTGAAAGCTGAGGATCCAGCACAGTGTTCTTGGGAGGATCTTTAAGAAGCTGGGTCTGCTGGGAGGTCTTTAAGCTTCTGAGGACGTGCCCTTTCTTACGCTTTCACTTTTTGCCTCTAAGGTGAGTGTATCTGCCACTACACATTACTGACAGGATGTGCTGTCTCAACACAGGCAGGCCTAAATCATGGTAAAGAACCTGGAGCCCCAAATAAACCTTTCCTCCTTCTAAGTTGACTGTCCCAAGTATTTGGTTACATCAACAGAAGGCTGACAAACATTCAGCTCTAAAAAACAGAGCTCAGGTATTGCTCAGGAGAAGAGGAACCAGAGCTTTGCCAGGTACGTGCTCTTGAACCTGTCCTCTTTGCTCATCCCCTTTATCAACCTATCTGAATCTGAAGGCAACAGAGTCCAAGGTCTTTAAAAAACAACTTCTAGTGTTCTACAGCACAATAAGGCAATGATGGGTGACAATTAATTGAATAATTCAAAACAGCTAGAGCAGACCATTCTGAATGTTCCCAACACAAAGAAGTGGTGAATATGGTGACACATGTGTCAACAATCTTGATGTGCCCATCACACTGTGCACCTGTGCTGAAATGCGACATTGTGCCCTACAGTGATGGACAATTACTATGTGTCAATCAGAAATAAAAATATAACATGCTACTTTGCATGCTGAAAATATGTATACTATACATGATATATTAATATATTATCAATAAATTCTTTTGAACAGTCTTTAAAACAGAAAAAATTTTTTTAAATACCAGTCCCCTCCTAAGGCACAGTCTGGTCTTCCTCCGTGACTTTTGGAACACTGAAGCCACAGCAGAACCTAACTTAAGTAAGCAACCGTTCCAGCTACCTCCTGACAAAAATTCCTTTCCTAGATGCACGATGGCTATGGTACTTACCAAATGTATCAAGAATGTCAGTGATGAGGACAAATTTGCTTGGGTAGAACTGAATAACACTCGTGTCTGACAGCAGCTTTGAACACTAGAAAGAGAACAGAAAAGGACATTCATCCAGCATGTCTGCCTGGGTGGGGACCCACTTGGCCTGGGAAATGAATGAATTTTAGAAACAAATGAACATCCTTACGATGTGCCAAACCCTGTGTCAAGCTGGGGGATGAAATGATGAGAAAACCCACTGAGGTTTGTGGTGTGCTGGCCTGGCCAAAACTGTGAGTTTCGGGTTTACTGAGACTCAGTCTCAAAAATAAGGTGGCAAGTGATAGAGGAAGACACCCAACATGCTCTTCTGGCCTCTGCATGTTCACACCCACACGTACACACAAGTGCATCAAATGATAAATAAATGATTTGGACATAGAAATAAGGTCCTTTAACATGCACCTCTGGTGTGTGAGGCTGCACACACTATTTAGCACATCCAGCACACTGTGATTGGTGGACACGAATTTTCACTTTGTCTCTGTTACCCAGTACCTAAACTGAAAGAGTCTCTGAGTTTCTCCTTAGCACATTTTGCCTATCTGTGAACTACATGTCTGATTTGTGAAGCATACGCTCACAGCCCAGATGTTCAGGGGGCGGAGGAGATGTAAGCTGTTAAAACAACCATGCTGACACAGATACTGCATCTGGGATGTGTAGGGAATTCCGTTTCCTGACACCTTGCTTTGCGATCTTCATCCACCCTTTATGAGCATTCCAACTTAAACAACAGCCCCTGAGGATTTCAGGGCTGGAAAGAAAAAACAAAACACACACAAACACACACACACACACACACACACACAAACCCCACAAACAATCCAGAATGTCAGAGACTGGAGTCCAGACTTCCTTCCTACCACCTGCCTTATGGGGAGGGTCTCACAGAGAAGAGTGACTGCCCACGGTGAGGCAAAACATAGAAGTCAAGAAGATGATTTCAAATTAAACCCAGCTGGAAGTTCCCCGACAGCTGTGAGCTGATCTCTTCCGGAGCTGGTTTCACAGAACATATATTTTAGAAAGGATAACAGGAAGCAGAATTTCTTTAAAATCTAATGTTAAAGCCATAATAATTGTTTGAATTGAAACTGCCTTGTGAATCACTATTTTGAAGATGCCATGGTTTTTAAAACTTGGGTACTATTTTCCTAAGACTCATGTGATAAGAACTCAGTTCCCTGGGAGGAGTGTTAAAAATACAGCATCGACGGGGGCTGCTTGGAAGACAGCTCAGTCAGTAAAATGCTTGGCATAGAAGCATCAGGACTTGAGTTCAGATCCCCAGAAGCCAAGTAAAAAGCCAGGCATGGTGGCATGCGCCTGTCAGCCCAGCACTGGGTAGGACAGAGCCTGACCAGCGGTGTAGCTGAATATATGAGCTCCAGGTTCAGTGAGAGACTCTGTCTCTGAAAATATGGGCGGCGGGGAGACAAAGCAAGTGAGGAAGTCATCTAAAACTGACCTCTGGCCTCTACGAGCACACACATGCACCTACATGGACATGTGCACACAACACAGAGAGAGACAGAGAAACAGAGACAGAAAGAGAATTTCCAATTTCCAGCCAATACACCAGGGAAGTAGTATTCTCAATGAGGGCTCTGTGTGGCTGTTATACACACAGAGCTTGCAGACACGTGGTTGGTGATGTCCATAACACACAGCATATTCCATGGCAAAAGCATGTTATAAACCTTTTATCTGCAACTTTGAAATCATCATCTTTAAACTTAAGGAATTAACAATGTCCCCCACCCCCGAATCTGATGGAACTGGTCTGGGTGCAGCTTGGACATAAAGTTTCCTCAAGCTCCAGGCTCATTTTCATGGGCAGCCAAGGTTAAGGCACATTGCTATGAACACCAGCTGGGTGACTGGCGGACACGTGACTGTGTCTGAGATACTTGTGATCCAATTCACCAGCAGTGCAGGGAAAATAGTAAGAGGTTAGTGGGTTGTTTTGTTTTCAATGAAGTAAGACACCAAACATATTCTGGTATGCTAGGAAACTTGCAGTTTCTAAAATGGAGGTTTTAACACACATCTGAGGCACTCTGGAGATGGATTAATCAGTAAAGCACAAAGCCCTGAACTTGATCCCCAGAACAAACAGAGAAGTGGTGTGCACTTGTCCTCTAAGCCCTGAGGCAGCAGAGGCAGGCTGACCCCTGGGGCTCACTGGTCAGCCAGACTAGCAAAGCAGTGAGCCCAGGCCAGTGAGGGACCGTCTCAAAACACAAAAAAGCAAAACCAAGACAAAAAGCCAAGGCATACAGCACTGAACAATGCTAACATGGTTGACTTCTGGCCTCCACACACACATTCATGTACTTGTGTGACCCCACACACATACACATGCACTCACATGAACATGCACACAAACACATAGAAATTTTAATAATCAGAGCAATGGATAAACTAAAAGCAACCTGTACTTAGGAAGGGAGGGAGGGAGAAAGGAGGAAGGAAAGAAACACATGAAAAACTATTAAAGCTAACTATATAAGCAATAGACATCCACAGAAAGAAGACACACAAATGGTCAATAAGGACAGAAAACAATGTTAAGTATCATCAAGCACTGGAGCTGTACAAAGCAAAACTACAATGAGAGGCCATCCTAAGCCCCAGGCTGGTTCTTTTACAAGAAGCACAGGGACCGTGGAGGGACTGGCACCTTCACCTACCACCGGTAGAAGCGCAAACGGGAGCAGCTATTTCTGAAAGCAGTTTGGCTGTTTCTCAATAAGCAAAGTAGAAACCCACTACCTGACTCAGTAGTTCCATTCCCAGGAATCTACCCAGGAGACATGAAGATGTTACATTCACACAAACTTGTATGCATATGGTCCTGATGGCATTATTTGCAATGAGAACAAAAGCAACTGAACACCATCAACTATTCACAGACACAGAATTAATTTACACAAGCCATGGACTACTATTCAGCAGTAAAAAAGGAACACAGAATCTATACACAGCACAACCCAGATGAACCTTAAAATATTCAGTTAAATGAAAAAAGCCAGATGGGAATGATTATGTGCACCATGAGCCCATGCTATAAAATGTCCAGGAGAGGCACATGTACGGGTAGTAGGCAGGCATGTGATATTCTGTGCAGAATGTGGCAGGGTTTGACTGCAGACAGGCTCAAGGGAACTGGGCTGATGAAAATGCTCTAAATAAGCCAGGTGTGGTGGCACACACCTTTAATCTCAGTATTTGGGAGGCAGAGGCAGGTGGGTTGCTCTGAATTGGAGGCTAGCCTGGTCTACAGAGCGAGTTCCAGGCCGGCTGAGGCTACAGTGAGACCCTGTCTCAAAAAGACAAAAAAAAGAGAGAAAATGTTCTAAATGAAACTAGATTGTATGGGATACTTATACAACTATAAATATACTACAATCACTGAATTTCTTTTGTTGGGGTAGGTAGGGTCTTAATACGCAGCATGGGCTCCAACCTTGCTATTCTCCAGGTCCAGCCTCCCCAAGGCTGGAATTAGAGATGTGTACCAGCATGCTGGGTTTAGAGTCACAGGCTCATACACCTACCGTACGGGGCCCTTTGTGGAAGTTTCAGGCCTGGGGATGGAGCTCAGGTTCTCCTGTATGCTAGGCAAGTGCACTACCAAAACCAAACAGCCAACCACAGAGCCCACAAGGGACCCTGTTCACTTGCCTACATGCCAGGCAAACTGTAAGCCTCCAAAAGTAAGCAGAACTGAGGTCTAACAGATAAGGAATCAATCAGATACTGCTTAATTCCTTTCTCAGAGTTAAGTGGCCTCAGTGGAGTCACACGGCTGCTGGGTGGGGCAAACATCTGCAGCTGGCTGAACCCGAGGGTTCTGAGAGCTGCTCACTGGTATCCTCAGCTTATAGGCAGGATGAAGACCTATTTCCAGGAATTTCCATTTGGCAAACAGTGGACAGAGGAGACACCAGGAAAGGCCACTCTGCCACACATGGAATCATCTTCAAACTTTGAAAAGCTATGTGCAAACACTCCGAGCTCTCCTAACCTCTTGCCAGAAGCAGCGGGGAAGGAGGCTGGAGAAATGGCTCAGCAGTTAGCTAAGAGCTCTTCCAGGACTCAGGTTTGGTTCCCAGCACCCACATGGAGATTAACAACTGTCCATAACTGTAGTTCCAAGACAAGACACTCATATACATAAAACAAAATAAAATTTCAAAAGAGAAGCAGAGGAAGGCTGGAGAGATGGCTCAGGGGTTAAGAGCACTGGCTGCTCTTGTAGAGGACCTGAGTTCGGTTCCCAGAACCCACACTGGGCAACTCACACCACCTGTAACTCCAGCTCCAGGGGATCCAACACCTCTGACCTCCACTGGCACCTGCACTCACATGCATATATCCATAGATACACACACATATGTATAATTAAAAATAAAATAAAATCTTAAAAAAAAAGCAGGGGAGATGGGAAATATTCCGTTACCATGACAACAAGCAACCATGACAGCTGCTCCTTGGAACTAAAATGGCTGTTCCAGACATCTGCTGCTACTCCAGAAATGGTGACGTGTGAATTTTCCCTGACAGTGACCTGAGCACTTTCATTCTAATTTATTTTACATTTATTTACTTATGTGTGTAAGACAGGGTAAGAGGACAACTTGCAGTGGTCAGTTCTCGCCTTCCAGGAATCGAACTCCAGTCACCAAGCTTGGTGACAGCATTTTTACCACTGACCTGGCTCACTAGCTCCACTTTTTTCTTTTTTTTGAATTCACATTATTTTTATTTTTTTATTATTATTTTGAGGTAAGGTCTTATGTATACCACTGGGGCTTCTAATGGCCTATATAAGTGAGGATAATATTGAACTTATGATCTACCTGCCTCCAACTCCCAAATGCTGAGACTGTAGCTGTGTGTTACCACATCCAGTTTATGCAATGCCAGGATCCAACCCTGGGGTTTCATGCATCATACAAAGCAAACACTCTACCGACTGAGCCGCATCCCCGGCCTGTGACTCTAGCACTTTTTGCCAGGATAGGAAGGTCTTTAGGGCCAAGGAACAGAATAAAACCTTTTCCTGGAGCTAGAGAAATGGTTCCGTGCTTAAGAGCTTTTGCTGCTTTTCCAGAGGACCCAAGTTCAATTCTCAGCACCCATGATGGATGGCTTACAACCACCTGTAACCCCAGTTCCAGGAGATCTGACAGCATCTTCTGGCCTCCATCAGCAATTGCTCACATGGGCAAACACTCATACACACACACAAAATAACTAACTAAATAAATAAAAATAAATCTTTATAAAAACTTGGGCTGGAGAGATGGCTCAGTGGTTAAATGCACTGTGGCTGCTCTTGCAGAGGACCCAGGTTCGCTTCCCAGGGCCCATACTGCAGCTAACAACCATCCCTAACTCTAGTTCCAGGAGATTTCATGCCCTCTTCTGACCTCTATGGGCTCTACATGACACGGGTGCACTTACATACATGCACGTAAAACACTCATACACATAAAATGAAAATAATAAATTAAAAAAAAAATTTTTTTAATTCAGTTACTTACAGGACCAAAAGTCATAAACAGATCAACAAATTAATCAACCAAGAGGACTCACTGAAAGCACTTCTCCTCACAGTATGAACATGTTTTCCTTATCCTATAATTATGTGTTTAAAATGTGTAACAGGGAGACATACACCACTAATCCTGAAAATTCCAAACCAATGAACCTGGTCAAGGCAACCTGGAAGACTTCTGTGTGCACAAATCCTGACTGGCTAGGCAGTTGTCTCCACATGGCAGTGTATTACATAGCCCCAGGGTGGCATTAAAAATGCTGTCACCAAGCTTGGTGACTGGAGTTCGATTCCTGGAAATTCTTGAAAATTCAAGGAAGGCAAAAAAACACAAAAACCTCCCAAGGCCTGACCTGGATGACAATTTTCAGAGCCTTCACTTTCTGGTCGGAGGCCCAAGCATCCTTCAGTGACTGGTTGAGTTCCTCTATTCGGTTCACATAATCCTGCTGGGTCAAGTTCAACAGCTCCTTCTGAGATCCCTGTGGGTGGAAGGGACAAGTATGGGCACAGAAGGAAAAGGAGAAGCTGTTTGACCACAACCTCTACACAGAATAGCCTCTGAGCACCCCTGATCTGCACTCCACCGGCACTCCAGGCCCAACAGCTCTGTCCTGCAATAGAGAGGGTTTTCTGCCCTGAGCACAGAGGCAAAGGGCAACCAGGCCTGAGCGACCCCAGCCCATCCCTGACAAGAGCTGTGATCCTGAGCTGTGGCTGGATGGGACGCCAGAACTCACAACCTGAGGACCTACTGTGTGTCTGGCTTAGTACTGGTATAAGAAGCTGTCATGTAAGATGTTCTCAAGACGTTCAGGAAAAACACGTTCTTCCTGCGTCAGTGGAGCTGTAAGGCTCTAATGATCGGGAAGACATGAACGCAAACAGAGATGGATGCTAGAGGAGCGGGCCATAGTGGTGGGCACCTGTGCTCCCAGCTATTCAGGAGACTGTGGCAGGAGAATCCTTTGAACAGAGTTTGAGTCCAGCCTAGCCGACAGATTCTATGTAGATATAAACCATAGCTCACTGATTAAGCCAAGATGGCTGGCCAGCAAACCCTAAGGATCTGCCTATCTCTGCCTCCACAGAGCTAAGATTACAAGTGTGCACCACCATGCACCAGAATTTTTATGTGGGTGCTAGGGATTAAACAGGCCCACATGTTTGCATGTAAGCACTTTACTGACTGAGCTATCTCCCTAGCCCCAAGCTTACCGTTTTTTAAGAGCTGACAAACAAGCCACAGTTTCAAAGCATTCACAAGCCAGTTCCAGGGGTCCTGGGGGCTGCATGCAGCCAGCAGAGAAGCCCTGTGGAAACTGTGCTGTGAGGTGTGAACTCTGTGCTACACGAGTTGTTTGCTGGGGGTGACTGCACTCGGTTTTTACTGCTAGACAATGTTCACAGATGACAGAAGACTCATTCGGGACTCGGAAAAAGGAGAGCTCCAGAACACCCAGCGCACACCAGCTCCTGTGTGACTGGCCACTGTGCCCCAGCATCTTCCTGTAGACTGAGTCAGGATCCCAGGAAGCCAAGCAAAGCGTGCAGACTGGGCTTCGTCAAAGAGTGGCCATTAAGCCTGGCCTTACTTGGCACAGCATGCCCCAAGCATCATGCCCCACAGCGGCCCACTCACCTCCTCAAAGTCATCCAGCTCCTCCAGCCGCGTCCGAACCTTCTCTGACATGGCAGACGCCGAGGCCCCAGTTCTGCCTACAGAAGAGAGATCCAGATCACATGGGCATTTTGTCCTGCCCAGTACCAGCGTGGAAGGCCTCTTTCACACCACACGCCACCATGAACAAGGAGACCAGGGAACAACTTCAACTCATAACACACCGAGGTTGTGAAAGCACCTCCTGTTGTGGCTGAAGTTCCATCAGAAGCTTTCCCTACCCAGCCACTCCCCTGGAAGCAGAGGTGGTCCTAGAGAGGAGAACCCCAGACATTCCAGCTCCAGGTTCAACAAGAAGCCTTGTCACTAGGGAATAAGGTAGAGAATGACAGAGCAGGACACTAGATGTCCTCCCCTGGCCTGTCCTCCTCTGGACTCTTCACATGCATGTACAGGCAAGTACACTACACACACATGTACACATCTACCACACATGTTGGCTTGTTTCTATTTTTTCCCAGTCACGAGGACTCCAACTCTGTGACCTTAAGAGTGGGATTTTTTTTTTGAGACTGGATGTTACATAACCCAGGCTAGCTCTGAACTTACTATGTAGCCGAGGATGACCTTGAACTTCCAAACCTCCTGTCAATACCTCCAAGTGTCTGGGACCAAAGGTAAGTAAGACTAAGATGGTGACTCATCCCCAGCATATCTGTTTTGTCCCCAAGGGACAAATATCTAAGGCAAAGGAAAGAGCCTAGGGGCTGGGAGATGGCTCAAACAGTCACATGTGTGCTGTACAAACATGATGACCCAAGTTTGGATCCATAGAGCTTGCTGGCCAGCCAGTGTAGCCGAATCAGTGAGCTCCAAGTTCAGTGAGAGACCATACCTCACAACATAAGGTGGAAAGCAGCTGAGGAAGACAGCAGTGTCAACTTCTGGCCTCCGCATGCACGCACACGCACGCGCGCGCGCGCACACACACACACACACACACACACACACACACACACAGGGTCTAAAGTATTCATAGTTGGTGGGGGATGCTCTTGTCCACTGTGCTTCTAAAGGTCGGCCGGAAGCCTGTCTTTTACTCCTGAGAACATCTTTGCTCTTTTTTAATTACTGTTCTACATATGTATTTTTATCCTGTACCTATACACAATCTCACAGCTTTCAAGTGCACTAAATACCATGACAGCTGCATAATACAAACTTTCCTTCTTTCATGAATGATATTAAGGCAAAGACACAGTTTCCTAACAAAAACAACAGGCACCTATCTTACCTTTTTCTGATCCCATAAACAGATTCTGCAGAGACAAAGAAGAATAATGAATATGGATCTTTGGGAGGGGCAAGGGGTTTTAGACAGGGTCTCCCGAGGGAATTTCAAGTCACATTGGGACCTTCCAGTTCAGTCAACCAAGAGTAAAACTTCTGATATGCTAGCAGCACAGTGTAATAGACCCATTTTGAGTGTACTTAAATCAGAGTTTCAAGGCTCCTGACTCTGTGGGGTAGACAGCTCTACCGTACGGGGTCTAGCTTGGGACTGTGGGGCTTTGTAGCCTCTCTGGCTTCCACTGCATGCTAAGAGCACCCCTGGAGTTGTGACAGGCAAAATAATACAACATTTCCAAACAACCCCTGCTTAAAATGATTGCTAAGAATTACTTCTCTCTGCATTGAGAGAAAATAGGAAAGAAACAATTTGCACAGCTGAGCACTTCTGCCTGTCATCCTGCTCGGCACGTCCTGTGGAAGAGGAAGGGAAGAGACGATATGGGCAGAGCTTCCTGGCCACTGCCTTTCTACCCATCACAGCCCCAGCAGTCAGGTCCGTGAAGCTTCACTACCCAGCCTCCCCTGCAGCTATGTACTGTCCATGGCCTCCTCTAGACCAGTGGAACTGAGGTAGGAGGGGCTACACTGCTCTTCTTCTATCAACCCTGGGCATGAGGCAGCACTAGAAACAACAGAGCAGCAAGACAGACAAACCTGGACCCAGACCCTGGAGCTGCCGCCCCAGCCATGGACTCCCCACCTCTGGCCCTCCACTCACAGTAAGGCCTTTCCTGATGGGAGTAGCTTGCCCAGGGCAAGGAAGGGCCTCTACGTCACACACACCCTAGGCACAGCCCATTACTTCACTGTCAGTCACTCTAAGCAAGAATGAGCTTCTGGCTCCAAGAGGAAACCCCACCAAGTAGGACACAGCGAGGGAAGAGCACTGGTCCTCCTCCCCTGGGGTGCTGTCTTCCTAACCCCGCGGGGGTCCACTCCCACTTCCTCTGAACTCTGCCAAAACTGATTCTTTCTTAACACACTGATTTTTTTTTTTTTTTTTTTTTTTTTGAGGAACTAATCGTTGCACTTTCTCCCAAGTAACACTGACCTAAGAGAAACTCCAGAGCCGGGAAGTGGCTGCGACCTGGAACTGAGTACTCACCATGGACAGCCTCTCTGTGGTCGTGTACCGGGAAAGGATTTCTCCCCGCTTGTTGGCCCAAGGTTCAAAATCAGATCCTACAATGGAGCTGTCGTCTTTGTCACGTTTCTTTCTGGAGCTGTCCTGAGGGGCAAGACAACCTCTTCAGAAGAAGCATTTGTTGACATCATTGGTTTCTCATGCAGCTGGGAGGGAGCCCAGGACCTTGAGCAATTTAAACAAGTACTTTACCACTGAGCTACACTCCAAACCCCACAGTATCTTTTGTATTAAATGTATAAGTGCCTATGTGTACATGGGTGTGTGTGTGTGCATGCATACATACAGACCAAAAGTCAGGCACCACCCACCTCCTTTGACCCAGGGTCTCTCATTGGCCTAGACTTCACCATTAGACTAACCTAGCTGTCCAGCAAGCCCCAGGGATCTGTCTCCGCCTCCTACCCTAGAGTAACAAGTGAGCACTTCCATCCCCAGATTTTTCACATGGGTTCTGGAAATCAAACTCAGGTCCTCAGCTAGCAAGGCACAAAGGAGGAGACACCGCCCCTAAAGCAAGCTGGCCAGTTAGTCTAGCTAAATTCCTGAGTTCTGGGCCTGAGAGACTCTTTCAATGTTACAATAAAGTAAACAGTAATCAAGGGAGACACCCAATGGTGGCTTCTGGCCTCCAAACACCCATGCATGCACATACACATATGAAAACACACATATACATATAAAGCATATACACAGGCAAAACAAATAAAAGTTTAGAAAAAGAGACCATTTTTTCAACGAAGTGGTAGAAAGTTAAAATGACCATCAACATCCAATGCAGGAAACAGACAGGGCTTAGTATTGTTAGCAGAGCACAGGCTTCCCCTTCAAGAGACTGACTGGGTGGCAGCTCTCAGGACCAGTAGGGAGCATCTGGGAAGTGCTCCTGCAGCAACCCCTGCACACAGGCACCATGAGGTACACACATTTAAGGACTGGTGTACTGTTAATTTCAGCAAACCCACTAAATTGTATATACCAAGAGAAGAATGTGAGCTAGAGCACCAAACACACATTCCTTAGAATATAATACAGTCAGGCAAAGGTAACAAGGTCACAACATGGAAAGTCTCTAAAACACACTGTCGAGTAAAAAAAATAAATGTTGTCAAGGGGCTAGGGCCTAGAGATGTGGTCCAGTGGGCAGAGTGCTTGCCTGGCTTCCAAAAAGCCAGGGGTTAAATTCCACCTCTGCATAAACTGGTCACGGTGGCTCAAAGTAAGTCCACGGATTGCCCCAGTCCCTCTCAGGCAGACCGTGCTCTTTAAGCAGAATCCTGTGGGTGTCTGGATGTCCTGAACAGTCACAACCAGAATGCCAGAAGGCATTGTTTCTGCAATATACCTTCCCACAGAGACCCAACACTTGAGAGGTCTGTAACTGGCCAGGGTAACTTACGGCGGCTGACGCCATGGCTGCAGGGTCTGAGGTGGCGGCAAACATGGAGAGCGGATCGGAGCCATCGAGAACGCTGCTCAGCGGGTCGACCACAGAGCTAGAGGAGGAGGAGGATGTGGATGAAGTGCTTCCTTTCCGGCTCACTTTCTTTGTCTTTGACTCAGTGACCTGTGGAGAAAGTTGTACAGTGGAGGTCACCTGGGATCCACCCCATGGACACTCAACCAGGTCCCTTCCTCCTGCTGTGGAAGTTGGGTTGATCATTGCTTGTGGCAGAGGCTTATCACTCTACAGTGGATGCTCACATTCTGTGACAACTGGGAAGGAACTCAAGGCAGGAAGTGAGACTTGGGAAATGTTGAAAAAATCACTTGGGACCTGGAGATGTGGCTCACTGGAGAGCACTGGCCTAGCATGCTCAAGAACCTCGGTTCAATTCTCAGCTCCCAAAACATCACTTCGGAGGCCCCTGGACTGAGACATTTCCACAACCACAATTTCCCAAGCGAGCAAAGCAAAACAGATCCCAATGCCCACTCAAAGCACAACTGAATGAATCAGAGACCATGGACTGACTACTTCCTATCTGGAGATAGTTGATCAGAACTAGCCAGGAAACCCTCAACTACCTTGTACCTATGGCCTCCAATCAGAACTGGTCAACCACCCCTAAAGTGGGAAGTTCTATCCTAACCATTTATTTTCCTTTTTAACAATTTAAATTTTTATTTATGTGCCTCTGCGTGGGGTGTATATGTGTATATGTGTGTGTGTGTGTGTGTGTGTGTGCAAGAGAGAGAGAGAGAGAGAGAAAGAGGGAGAGAGAGGGAGAGAGAGAGAGAGAGAGAGAGAACACATGGGTGCTGCAGAGGCCAGAAGAGGGCACTGGATGCTCTGAGGCTGGAGTTAGTCATGAGCTGCCCCTTACCTGCTGAGTCATCTCTTCAGCCCCCTAACCAGTCATTTTCTTGGCCTGGTTGTTTTGTTTGGTTTTGGTTGTTTTGAGACACTATGGTCACTATGTAGACCAGCTGGCCTGGAACTACAGAGATCTGCCTGCCTCTGCCTCCTGAGTGCTGGGATTAATGCATGCAACACATCCAGCTTCACTTGGTTTTGAGAAGAGTTTTGTAAGTTTTCCCATCATGCCTCCTTACTGGAGCCCTGGATCACTGTGGTCTGGGGCTGCCCAATTCATGACCCACTGAAGGCTCAAACGATACCCATCAAAACTTCAATGTGCCTCAGTTTATCTTTCAACAGAGGAGCCAGTACAATTTAGATGATACTAATATAGTACGAAATATAGATTGGTCTCTGCTCCTGGACCCTCACACAGCTCCCAAACTTTGGAAGTCCTGGGAGATAGGAATGATTTCTGTTCTATGAGGAAAATTTCCATGGGCTTCTGGATGTCCCTAGTCCCCAGGAAGACCACGCCATGCCTAGAAGCGGGGAACTTCTGGCCTCTTCCGTCCTCCAGGGAGGGCAGGAGAATGGGCAGTGGACTTAATAATTATCTTGCCTACTGTCTGTCGCGGTGAACAGGAACATGGAGGTAGCAGGGAGGCTGGGTCTAGAGTACAGGGAGGCTCAGGGTCTCCCTGCGCCCCTCTCCAGCAACACTGTCTCCCGCACTGTCCTTTATGGGGCTTTCCTGAGCTCTGGGCACTGTCTCAGCAAATTAATGGAACCCAAGGAGGGATGGCAGGAGCCGTGACAGGTCAGAGGCACAGAACACAATCTGCACTTGTTCTAGGCGACTTGAGTTGGGGTGGCCTTGTGGGACAAAGCCTCCACTGTGGGGTCTGGTGCTGAGCTCTCTCTAGGTGGTCAGAACTGAAGTGAACTGGGGCACTCTCCCCAGCTGGCGCCCCCGGCTTGCTGGTGTGTGGAGTGCCCTTCCCCACATACGGGGTCACAGGAGTGCTGTGTGTGGACTGGGAGCGGAGAGGAGGACCTGTGGTCTTTTCTTATCAGAAGTGGATGAAAGCGTTCCCAGCTGGCAGTAGGAGGACATGTTCAGCGCATAGGCTAACCCCACAGCTGCTGGCAGAGGACTGAGAATACAGAAGACTTTGTCTCCATTTTAGTAAAAAGCCTAACTGTGTTCTTGGTTCAGTTTGGTTGCTTGTTTTTGAGGTGGGACCTCACTAGGTAAGTCAGATTGGTTTAGAACCATATGGTGAGTTCTGAACTTCTGATCCTCCTGCCTTCACCTCTACATACTGGGACAACAGGCGTGCACGAGCACACCCAGCCCTCACATGATGTAAAGCAGGTGGGAGGATATATGGAAACTATATACAAATTTGATGTAAGGGCCTTGGGAGGATTTCGGATATCCCTGGGGACCGAGGGCACCAAGAGGCAACTGTACCTGCTAATAAAGAGTGTTACCCCAGCACAGAGAGCAAAGAAGGCCTGCTTCTGTTTTAACCGCACAGTCTAAGATGCTCTTCGGATAGCGCCACCCCCTGGTGGTTAGACTGATTCTTACTGTTCCAATAGAAAGATTAGGAAGACGCATTTTTCTGGCACATCCAATCAGGAGCCCTCACCCTTTGCCTATAATGATCCCACAGTGGGAGGAAAAATGGTGGCAGGAGGCCAACATCTTAATGAGAGGAGCAGGACAGACTGTTGATTCAAATATACAAAACAGCTGCCACCAGGAAGCGAAGAAAACTCCAAGTCTTGTAAATGGCCCCGGGGGACCAGACCTTCCTGTATGGAGCCTGCATAGAACTCACAGTGATGGGCTTCAGTGGATGGTAGTCCCCACACTCCAGGGACACGGCCTCCAACCGGCAGGATGCCAGCTCTGCCTTGTAGTTCCTGTTCCTGGAGTGCCTGTGAACAGCAAGACACTAGGTGACTTCAGGTAGGTGACCAGAAGTGGGGGGCTAGGACCTCAAACTGCTGCCTAGACTCCCTTAAGCAATTTGGACACAATTTGATACCATATTGCTAGCAAGAACAACATAAAAATTATTTATTTATGTGATCTCACTATGCAGACCAGACTAGCCTAAAACTCATTAGGAAGCTAAGCATGACCTTACACTCCTGATCCTTATGCCTCTACTTCCTGAGCCCTGAGATTACAGGCATGTCCCACCATGCCTGGTTTGGGTTTGTCGGGGAATCAAACCCAAAACTTTTGAGTATACTAGGTAAGCATTCTATCAACTAAGCTTTAGCCATGGCCCAATAAAAATAATTTCTCATCTGTCTGAAGGAACAAGTGAATGTGAGGCCAGACCCAGTGCAAAGGGACCCCACCAAGAGGAGCCCAGCCTCTGGACCTTTGTCCTCCAGACCACGGGCCAAAGCTCGGGATGGAGCATACAGAGGGCGGCGAGGAGGCTGGGCAGCCAGAGCCTGGAGGAAACCTCCAGGAGCTGGACAGCTATGCAGTAGGACTGGCAGTTCCACAGTCAGGCCTTGCAGGAGGAGTCCCAGAAGAGAGCGTTTGAGAGAGACAAGGAAGCCCAGCCTGGGCACTCGCAAGAAGGAAAGCAAGAAAAAGAGAGATGAGGAGAACACAGCTTCATCCGCTCAGGGTTAGCAAGAGAAAGGTAAGCGAGTGGGGGAAGGAGGGGCGGAGAAGCCAGACTGTGCAGGGAGAAAGGGAGAAAAGAGCAGAGAAGAACCCTAAGACATGAGGGGCTGGGAGAAAAGACCACACACATGTAGCCAGAACCCGCCCCAAGCCAGGGTGGGAGGGAGACATTTCAGCGGTTAGGGGTCCAGAGTCCCTTCACTACATCCAATCACTAGGCCTCACTTCAGTGTTTCCGCTGTTTCCCTTGGCAACTTCCTATCTGCAGGCAAAGATCCCCTTGTGTGAGGTGGAGTCAAGCTCAACCTCTCTCCCCTACTGCATTCTGGCTGTAGTGCCATCTCCATCACCAACCTCACCTTGTTACCCCCAACCCCTGCCAACTCCCCCACCATCCCCACCCCCACCGGCTCCCCACCATCCCCACCCCCACCCCCGCCGGCTCCCCCAACATCCCCACCCTCACCCCCACCGGCTCCCCCAACATCCCCACCCCCACCCCCACCGGCTCCCTCAACATCCCCACCCCCCGCCGGCTCCCCCAACATCCTCAGCCCCACCCCCACCCCCGCCGGCTCCCCCACCAACCCCACCCCCACCCCCGCCGGCTCCCCACCATCCCACCATCCCCATCCCCACCCCCTCCAGCTCCCCACCTTCCCACCCCCCCCCCCCCCCCATAGCATTCTGCCTTACTATTTTATTTCTATTTTTAATTTTTTGGTTTTTTGAGAGAGGGTCTCCTTAGCTCCAGCTGGCCTGGAACGTGTATTATAGACCAGCCTGTCCTCTATCTCAGATCTCAAAGAGATCTGCCTGCCTCTGCCTCCCCAGTGCTAGGATTAAGGGATTAAAGGCATATGGCCCTCATGACTAACCAGTCTCTCGTATTTCAACAAACAAGAAGTCAGTGTGAGAAAACTGAAAGACGAGCACACACAACCACTAAAGGACTTGTGGCACCTGCCAGACACTTAAACTGTATTTATTTTATGTGTATGAATGTACTGCCTTCACGTGAGTGCACCTGTGTCCTGCAATGCTCTCCAAGGCCAGAAGAAGGCAGCAGATGCCCTGAAACTGGGGTTACAGAAGGTTGTTGGCTGACGTGAGGGTGCTGGCATTGGAACGCGGGCCCCTCTAGCAAGAGCAGCCAGTGCTCTTAACCTCTGAGTCATTTCTCCAGCCCCTCGTAGTAATTTAAGATAAAAATCTCAAAGGTAGAAATGTAGTGGGGTGCGGAACTAAACCAGCATCGTCCTGGAGTTTCTTGCAAATTCCAGTTCACTGAAGCCAGGGGTGTCCCACTTGTTGGACTCTTTAGCCTTACGGGTTCTCAAAAGAGCAGAACGAAGGCCAAGGCACGGTCTAGGAGACCACCAGCATCCAGTGCCACACGCTGTTTCCTGGAAGTGGTCTATTAAGTGTGTGCAGAGGGAACCGGGGCAAGCAAACGCCTAAACATAAAGCCAGAAAAGTTGAACCTGATGTCTTATATTTAGCTCACTCGTGCATCTTTCAATGGAAACCATTGGGCACCATTTGAGAAGAAAGGTCAAAAAACCGCGCTAAAGGTCTCCAGTCCTTAGACAATCTCATTATCACTTGCATACCTTACATGGGTTCTTTATCCACATAAATCACCTGCTGCAGCGTGACGGTCACCTCACCCCCAGGCACAAAAAGCCCACATGCCAGTCACTTTGGCACACGCTATTCCCTCGGACTAGGTGAGCTCCTATACATGCGGAAGGCTATCTGTATGTAGCCTTTGAATGGCGCCACTTTACGGATGAGAAGAGCTGGTCTCCTCCAGGTGGACCGAGCTCAGGGAAAAAGAGGTGCACGCGCCGCGTGGGTTCGCCCCTTCCCCAGCGCCCCCAGCCCCCTCCGCCTGCTCCCCAGGAGGCGGAAGCCTGGGTCGTAGCTTTCCGAGGAAAGGCGTGCAGAGCGCAGGGAGAGGCCGAGACAGCCGGCCAGGAACCTCCGCCGCGGTCCTCACGGCCCCGGGCTGGGGGATAGCCCACTCCACTCCGCAGAGACCCGGACTCCACCAAGGAGCCCCTCCCGAAGCCCACTCGCCGGTCCCTCCTTACCAGGGAAAGACAGCCATCTTCCCAATCACATGACCGTCTGTTCTAGGGCCGCCAGCCCCTTTTCGCACACCCAGGCGAGCCCCGCCCCTCCGTGGCCGCCATGATTGTGAGGGGCAGCTGCCTCCGGATATTCCCCAGCTGTCTTCCGCGGGCGCCATGATTATGAGGGGTAAACTTCCGCCCTGAAGACCTAGGCTTCGTCATCCACCAGGATGGTGAAAATCAACTTCCCCGCTGAGCGCAGACTCGGGATTTCCGCCATGATTGTTAAGGGCAGATTCCTCCCTAAAGACTCAGATTTCGTCATTCGCCATGATTGAAAGGGGCAACTTCCTCCACCCGAACGCAGGCGCCCTCCTCCGCCATGGTTGTGAGGGGCTGCTGCAGGTCCGCAAGACGCAGGCTCTGGCGTCCGCCGGCGCCATCATTATGAAGGGCACAGTTCAGGCTGGCTGCTTTGTCCACCTCCGCCCTCTAGTGACAGATAAGCGTGTACACGTAAGGTCCCTGCTGCAGATTTTGCAGCTAATTTGCTGTCTGGCCTTGGTCCCCTCTTTCCTTGGAATGAGGTACTCTGGGCATTCTCTTCTCGGGACAACCTAGATTCGAAGATGATTAACTGGAACTGAACTGCACTTAAACCAAATGGGGAAACTTTGTTTTCGGAGCCTCTCTTTGCACCAGTGACTGCCATCTGTATTAGAGCAGGGCATCTCCCTCATGTGAGCACACCACTCACCTCTGGCCTGGGGAGTGGTAAAATGCAGGCTCTAGGGAGGTGGTTCTGGGCGCTTCTAGCATGTTCTAAGGAGACACTGCTGGTGGTAGCCCCTTTGCAAGGCATGACAGCAGTAGGGGTGGAGGGAAGCACTGTGTAAGTCAAAAGGCACCAACGGCCTTGAGTGTCTTTAGCCAAATCCAGTGCATGTGCATGCAGTAGATAATGGGGAGCAGTTGTGAAACAGGTAAGGTTTCTGGAAGGGATGAATAACAGATTCTACCCACCAAGGGGTCTGTGGCATTTGTCAGTGTCCTAAAGATGAAGCACTGAGCGGAGAACAAGTTTTTGTTAAGGTGGTATTTTATTGTCGAATTGGTTTTTGTTGTTTTGAGACAGGTCTCACTGTGTGGCTAGGCTGGCACTGTATTCAGTGTTCCTTCTGCCTCAGCCTCCTAGGTGCTAGGATTTCAGGCAAGAACCACAGCACCCAGTTTCTCACTGTATGTGACTGTATGCCTGTGTATATACACAGGTGTGCTTGTTCATGCATGGGCATGTGGAGGCCAGAGGTATCTGGTGTTTTCCTGTTGTTCCCCAACTTATTTTCTGAAATAGGGTACCTCACTGAATCCAAGCTCTGTTTTAGCTTGGCTGACTGGCCAGCAAGTCCCAAGGATCTGCTTGTCCCTGTCCCATCGTAGGGTTACAGATGCAGGCCCCGCTGAGCCTGGATTTGTGTGGGTACTGAGAATCTAAACTTAGATCTTTGTTTCCACAGCAAGCTCTTCACCTACTCAGCCATCTCCCATCCCCCAGCTTCTAATTTTTAACTGATATGATAGGTCAGATACAATTCTTGCCCGCAGAGCCACTGTTAAGAGCCTGACGAAGGATGGGATCTCCCTGCATCCCATCCCAAAGTCTCCTGTTTAGCTTTTAGAATCGACATAGGTAGTTTATATGGTGCCTGGGGTAGAACTCAGGCTTCATGCTAAGCAAGCACTGTAGCAGCTAAGCTGTACCCGCAGCCCTATTTACTTTAGAACTCTTCCCTTGTCATGGGGTTAGGGTGACCCATCATGGTAACAGGACCTTCATCTCCAGGATGGCCCTAGAACACCTACTTCTACCAACGCAGTAGCAGCAGGGATGTCCAGTCTTCTCCACCACTGCCGGCACTGGCAGTGAACTGAGCTGGAGTGGCCAGAGGAACACGAGTGGCTCTCCTGCTTGGCCTTGCAGATGACCAAACACACATCTCAGCAAGAGGTGACAACCAAAGCCTTTTGCTGTGTTCACACTAGGGAACATGGACTGACAACATCAGAGCTCTTAACAGGCAAGACTTCTCTCTGAGCGTTCCCTCTGTCCTCTGCCTCGCCACTCAATGGCTACAGGTGTCTAGCTCCTAAGAAGCAGAGCTAGTACTCAAAGATGAGTACTAGATTGGGGCATTTGTTACACAGGGGTGTGCACATCATAGACTATGAGCTGGGAAGACGGTCATCTTAGACACTGTTACACAGGGGTGTGCCTGTCAAAGACTGTAAGCTGGGAGGCATGATCATCTTAGACACTCTTTAGACCACACACTCTTTAGTATCTGTTCTCCAGACAACCTTTTCTTAGATTTTAAACAAAATTCAACTAGACTTCCTTCAGGATGAAAAGTTTATTTTGCCTTTTGTCTAGAAGCAAAACTAGTGAAAATCAAAGTATAAAAATAAATACAATTTACATTAATAGACATTCCAGTCAAAGTAAAAATAACAATAAAAATAATGTATATAAATAAAACTTCATCAAAAGCACAAACAGTGTCTGGCACTTTTCTGAGAGAAAGCTGTGAACATTCAAATATAAAACAAACTTTTTTCTTGAAATAAAAAAACATACTTCAGTTTCTCATCCTTAATCTAAAAGTAGTTGTTACTTTTTCCAAAACATACAATTATCTTTAATTCATATTGATATACACAAAACTGTTAGCTCCCTGTTCTTACTGGAGTCCACAATGTTATATGAGGAAGTAGTATCCTGAGTTTTCAAAACAATAAAGCACAACTTATTATATTTGAAAGATAACAATTTGGTATACCTTTCCTACAAGTAAAAAATTAGGAACCTGGACTTTTTTGACTGTCTTCTTATTTTCTGGTTCAATAAATGGTTAAGTCTCAATAAAGAAAATCAAGTTTGGGGTGGGTGGTCTTTTTTGAGACAGCTGTAGCCCCAGCTGTCCTGGAACTTGCTATGTAGACCAGGCTGGCCTTGAACTCACAGAGTTCTGCATGCCTCTTCCTCTCAAGGGCCGGGATTAAAGGTGTGCACCACCACGCCTGGCAGAAAATTAAGTTTATACCCAGAGGTTATTATTTTGTAATTCCAGCTGGGTATAAAAGCTAAATCTCAAATGAAACAAAATCAGAGAAAGCAATCTGTATCTCCATAGTCTTAAAAGAGCATTAAGAATATATATAGGCTGCATTTTCAAAATACTAGTATCTTTAAAATTCAAGTTAGAAGGACTAAATATATAGTCCCAATTTTATGTAAGAAGCACAAAGCCCTTTTGGAATTATATGATAAGTAATTCTCTTCATAAAGACATATTGTCTTAGTAACATTTGTTGGATGGTACATTTATTGAATATGTTAGTAATGAAAACCCATAAATCTTAGTGCCTTTAAGTACTCCAGATTTTTAACTAGGCAATACTACCATGCTATCTGAAATCCGGAGTTCTTATTAAATAGCCCTTTATTTTCTCCTAAGTTAAGCATGCTAGGAAAAGAAGACTATAAAGAACTAAAATATACAGACTAAATAGAAATCAGCTGCATGCTCTGTGTTGCACTTTTCCAGAAGTGGATGTCACAGTCATTCAGAGGCTGCATTCACGAAGACTGCTGTCTCCTCCAAACTTGTTACCTTCCAAGAAAGCCTTTAGACACCCATCTACCTATTTCTAATAGTAACATACACACAACCTAACACTTCTGTAAGACAGCTAGTTGTCCACAGGAATGTGTGCGTCTGACCACATGTCATTGCTCTGTGGGATCCCATATGGTTATACTACAAGTCAAAGAATATGGAATCTTGAATGCTTCAAATTATAAAAACAGAAAGACACTCTGCAACATTTTCCATTTGAATAGAACAGTATCTAATTTGTCTATCAAATTCAGCAATCAATGTATAGTCATGAATGAAATTTAGGTTTTAGTGCTAATTTATAATTGTTGATATCATTTCAAGATTTTGTAAAAATAAGTCCAAATTTCCTTTCATGTTTATAAAAAAGGATGTCTAGATCCTGGGGGTTTAGCTAAGTGTAGAGCACTTGCCTAGCAAGTGCAAGAGTGCAAGGTCCTGGGTTCAGCCCTCAGCGCCAGGGCATGGGGGGACGACAAAATAAAAAAAGAGTGTCTATAGACCTCTGCGCACATATGTTTACATAGGCTAAGCATAAAGACCAGGCAAGTACTAAATGCTAGTCAACATCCTTCAAACTAGTAATAGGAAAATGGGGCAGGAATTAGCCAGACTGACCAAATTATACAGATAACTGTTCAGCCCTTGATGTCATTTTGGCTATATAGACAGAGTCTAGAGAGTCCAGGGTTAGGTGACAAGTCCTGGACAAGGAACATGATACGGGGATCTGCACAAATACCCCAACCCACGTCATCCTAATGAATGCTGTCTTCTTAAATTGTCGCAACATTTGGCCGCTTTCTTTGGATTTTTCCGGCATATACTCCTAAAAATAGAGCAATATCAATATTATTACTCAAGATTAGAAATTTTCAATGAGATTATTCAATGAGTGCT
This sequence comes from Eospalax fontanierii, assembly GCA_035773235.1. Classification (NCBI taxonomy): domain Eukaryota; kingdom Metazoa; phylum Chordata; class Mammalia; order Rodentia; family Spalacidae; genus Eospalax; species Eospalax fontanierii. Next base: position 44,192,099 of record CM069546.1, on the reverse strand, counting down.
ATTTACCAGGCACAGAGCTAAGCAATATACACCGTTATACGTAATTCTGAGGTAAAAGCTGTGCCTCTCATTAAGGACAGTAGAACTAAGACACTGATGACCAGATGCCTCAGCTGACAGCTGCAAACAGCAGCTCAGAACTCAGCTCAGCTGCACCTCCCTTAACCATTTCGAGTAGCCTCCTCCCGCTCCACTCTAGTCATTGGATCCCGAACTTCAGTGTATATCTGATCTCAAGCACAAAACACCAAATAAGGAAATGGGTTTTAAAACATGGCATCAGAGATTGAAACTTAATTTGTGAAAACTGTAAATATTTCTCCTTTAGCACCTGAAAATTCTACTTTAGTCTAAGAGTAATAATGAAAACGATCTGGAGCTGGATGGATGTGGAGCTCACACCTGTAATCCTCACTAGGGAGGCTGCACAGAAGATCCTAAATTCAAGGCCAGCCAGTGCTTTATACTGAGAACCCCCTCTTTCAAAACCAAAGCAAAAGGATCTTCTATAAACTGATTACTAATAAAATGCCCATGTAGACCAGATAAAATCATAATTTCAAATCTATTTAAAACAAAACCGAAGACATTAGAAATCTGCCAGGGTAAAGTAATATTTTTAAGAGCAATGATGGAGTCAGAGTTAGCATTTTAGTTGGTCAGTATGTCAAACTCTCAATTTATGTAAAACAATAAAATTTTGTACTTTCATTCAAATGTCTATACATTCATGCATTAATAAACCTTTAGAAAAAAGCTATCATTTTTATTTGTTTAGAAATATATTAATCATACATGCTTATTCAAGAGTTAATTATATTTGCCAGGTGTGGTAGCACACGCCTTTAATCCCAGCACTTGGGAGGCAGAGGCAGGTGGATTTCTGTGAGATCCAAGCCAGCCTGGTCTACATGGCAAGTTCCAGTCCAGATGGGGCTACGGGGAGACCTTGCCTCAAAAAAACAAAAAAAAAGGATTATTTTTGTATTACTGATATTACTAATAATGCTGCAATGTAATTAAATTCCAATACTGTCAACACCAAGCTTCATGACACATTATTAGCTGTGTTGAGAACTACTTGGTGGCCACTTGCCACCTTGCTCACAGACTCACAATTGACACAGCGTGGAGATGAGATGCATGAGCAAAGGACATGGAGAGCAGTGACTGTGGCATGCTGACACTACTGGAAAAGACAGGAATTACTCCAAAATGATTTTCCAGCTGCCTAGGATCTATCACAATATACAATAACAATGTGGGAAAAACTAAAAATGGCTCAAACCTCACATAATGTCACAAACAACAGAGTTGTGGTTCTTACACATCAGACTGATTGTGACTGCCTCTGGAGTTAGCAGGCGGTCCACTGACCACCACTCACAGTGAGTGAAAGGAGGATCTCGTAAATCACCCTAGAAATACGTGACATTATGTACAGTGTTTACAACATACGTGCTAAAGGTCAGCAATCCGCTCATTGTTACTAACTTGTCTCCTCTTAGGATCTACGTGAGCAAATGGTGGTAACACAAAAATTTACCAAATATAAGTAATAAAATTACACAGCATAGTAGTGTTCGTTCTCTTCTAACTTGGAAAAAAATCACTAATATGGTTATAAAATTTGCCTGTTTATTAATAGGAGATTAGAATTAAGCAAAGGCTTAATCTTTACTGCCTGGTGATTAATGCGGCTGTCATGTTTATGAAACAGTATAGTGAAAGCACAGCATTGTGTGAGTAGAATTTTCAGTGAGCTTAATCAAAATGTCTTAACCAAGACACCTAAAAAAATATTAAAGTACTTGGTTAAGAGCTTTGGATTAGCTCAAGATTGAATTTGTCTTCTTGCCACCATAAACAGAATTTTAAAACACAGGTTTTAGTTTTGCCCTTAAATAATGCTCAAACGGTGAACACAGGAGATTTATTTAGCCTGGGCTTCATCTAGAGTGGAAGACTGAGATTCCCTTCCACACACCTGGCATATTCACTGGTGAATTGTGATCATGTGCAGATGCAGATATTCCTGGCTGATACACTGCCCCTGGGGCTGCAGAGATTTGGGTATCAGATGATCACTTCACTTCTATCATTTATAAAAAAGTTTCCAACTAAGCCTGGATAATTCTACATAGTTCTCAGAACACAAAAATTATAGTGTTCTCCATAGGATTACTACAGACATCAAGATCGGGAGCCTAGCTCCGATGATTTCCTGGCGTGTCACAAAATACAAAGACAACAATCACTAATACAAATGTTCGCGAATATGCCAAAATTATGGTGGCAAGGAAGACTCATCTCCCACTAGTGTAGCCTGAGTCACAGGGCAGCTTGTGCACATCCCCTGTTGAATGGGCTCCAGGAGTTCATTGCTACACACCTGACATAGGCGCTCTGTTAGGCACTCTGCTCTGGGAAGGCTTCTGTCTATTTTGCACAACCCCCTTCACTGATGTCTTAGGGGTTCTAATTGAATATAAAAAAATAAATCACTTGCATTAAGTTCCAAACTTCAGAGAAAACAACCATACTGCATCAACTATTCAAAGTATAAATCGGCTTAGAAAGAACGCAGGTCTCAAGCATGCACACAGTAAGGAGAACTATCCTTTTGTTTTGGCAGGAGACTGTAGCGTGGTTCACACTTGGTTGAAGAATCACTTTGGTGAGGCTAAACTCACTGTATGGTATTTAAAGATATATAATGAGTAAAATGGTATGAAATGAAAAGTAAAAGCATTCCAACATAAGATGATAACTAAAAAACATCACACAGCAGCACACAAAGAGAACTATCTTGGCAGACAGAACTTCAAAGATCTTCTCAATGCTATACAACATATCAGATCTGGAAAAAGAGTTATTCTTTCTGCAAAAAATAGCATAACTACTTTCCCCTCTCAAAGCCAGTATTCTGACTTGAATATCTGAAATCCCCACGTGGGCAGCATTCTTACCCTTGTCTACTAAGTAGCCTATGAACAGGTGTATTCTGTCCTTGGTTTGGCTGAAGGACTCTGTTGACAAATTAAATACAAAATTAATTCAAAAAGACAAATTCTATTATTCCCACTTTCCTACAATAATGAAAGGTAACACAGCCTGTATATTACCAAAAGGCAAAGCAAACTGACTGTGGCTTATTAATCTGGCATTCTTATTTCACTCACCTTGAGCTCAGAACTTAAGTTTTTATTTATAGCAGGAAAACAATGTACAACATATGCAAAAACTTTTGTACTTTTAGATAATGTACTTAGATGTTTACAAAGCCAACTTTCCAAACGTGAGAGAAGAAAATACTTTTCATTTTATGAGTGGAAAACCAGTCTTAAGTACTAAGCTTCCTAAGGTTTCTAAACAAGTACCAAAGATCTCCTGGTCTGAACTCAAGACATGTCAGTCTTAAATTTCTGCAAAGATGGCCTGTCCTACAAACAGCACCAGGAACATCTGACCCAGCATTTGGTCAGGAATAAGACCAGGCATAAATAGGACATGACCTCTTCCAGCTGGCAAGAATGCCCTATGTATGTAGTGGAACAAAGCTAACAAAAGGAAGTGTGGGTTATATAAAATTTTCCTTAAAAAGAAAAAAAAAAAAGGCTCTCACAGAGATGAAGTGATTTTTCTCACCTTGTTTCTGAAGGATTTTGCTTAATGAGAAATTTCTTATTTGGCATTCCCATTTCAGCAGCTCTAACAAAACATCAAAAAAGGACAGAATGTACTTAGAGATGGGAGAAAAAAGCTTACAAATCACAGAACAATTAGAAGTGAGTGTCCCACTAAATACCCGTGCTAAGCAAATTAATTTCTTTCAAGAGAGATGAGGGGTTTTTTGCTTTGTTTTGTTTCAGGGATTTTTCTGGTCTTTTTGAGACAGGGTTTCCCTGTAGCCCCAGCTGGTCTGGAACTCGCTATGTAGACCAGGCTGGCCTTGAACTCAGACAGATCCACCTGCCTCTGCCTCCCAAGTATTGAGATTAAAGGTGTGTGCCACTACACCCAGCCAGAAAGATAAGTTTCTAAAGATACTTTTTAGAATATACTTCCTACTGAGCTTTTATGGCAGGAAATCTTTAAGATACCAGGGAGATATACTTAAATGATTAAAAAATTAAGGAGTAAACAAAAGAACTAACTGTTGAGATAGTATGGTTGGCTATTAGTCATGTAAGTTGAATGCTGATAAATTTATACATCTATCAAAAGATGAAATCAGCTTTTTACCACCTGATTTTAACAAATTCCTATATAAAAGGGTATTCTACCAGCTTATTTGTAGGAAAGCTAACTGTTGTTTACCTTTTGAGCATACAAACAAACTGATGGCTAAGTAATTGGTTGATTATAATGTGACAAGAGCTTGCTTACTTCATGAACTTCTTCCTGTCCAGCGACTTCTGCGTTGCAGCTGAGAGCGCCACTCGCGGGCTTTTCATTCTGTCCTTCAAGCACAAACAGAACAGCAGACTGACTAGTACGATGATGCCACAGTATCAAACAGGGAGACCCCAACCACTTAACTAATGTTTACATTCACTTTTCCTTTCTGATTAATGTAATCTGATTGTAAACCTGAATGTTTAAATCATTCTTTCAATATTTTTATGAGTATGAGTATATTGCCTGCATGTATGTAAGTGCACCTGTGTGGTACAATGCCAGCAGAGGACAGAAGAGGTGTGGGATCCCCTGGAACTGGAGTTACGGACAGTGGTAAGCTGCCACGTGGGTGCTGCCAATTGAACCTGGGTCCTCTATAAGTGCCACTGAGCCATCTCTCTAGCCCTAAACCATTATTTTTATGTTTATTTATTATTACTGTGTGTGAATGCCAGCACTCTGAACGCTGTATTTAAACTTGATTTTGAGCCTTTTCTGATTCAAGAAGACAAAATGGACATCATAAGACTAACAAGAAAAGCCAATCAGGAACAGCTGACGGTTTGTCATGCGTCACCCAGGCAAAACTGAAGGCTTCAACTCTAAAGTACAAGGCCAGCACACTGTGTGACACTTTCTCCATGTAATTATTTTAGATCTCCCCACCAACTTAAATGCTGCTGGCAAACCTGCGAATCACCTGCTTCAGAACCGCTGGCAGGCACTGCCATCAGCAGAGCAGCATGGGGCCTCCGCTATCCTTAGCTCAGGAGAGCCCTGTCAGAAAGCTATATGCATACCATTTGCCTGAGCAGTTTCTCTTTGCGGGCTTCTCGGTCGTGATGTAGGATGGACATTCGTTCAGCTGCATCCATCACAAAGAATATGTCATGAATACCATACAGAGCAGCTCGCAACTAGGTGCAAAAGAAAAAAATACTATGTGCATTTAAAAGACGACTCAGATTTAGGAATACAGTGGATACTATGTGCATTTCTTACATTTGGAGAAAGAGGTTACAGTAGCTGTTACTGCCATGATTAAACAAAGACAGAAATTCATTTCTACTTCTGGGCCTCCAATCAGGCTCTGGCCAGTTTCCTGGAAGTTTCTCAGGACAACAGTGCTTACCTGCGCTAACACTCTTTCCTGAAGGGAAGCATCTTGTGCTGAGACAACACCTCTCTTTAGTGGCGCTTCAGACTGAAAGCTTCTGATGAACTCCATGGTGTCCTGAAAAAGAGTTGCTCCTTCAAGAACAACTTTCAAGGAAAATCTGTGACCTCTAGTTTCCTTTAGTCCAAAATTACTAAGAAAATAAACAATTTACTAATGACTTTAAACATCCACGTTTCTGAGCTTCCTACTGCAGACAGCTTTTTCAAAAGCTTCCTGCTACCCAGACTGGCTGAGGGATTCCAGCAACAGCGGCCAAAAACAGAGGCTACGCTACAGGTAGCTTCTGCGTCTTTTCATGGGAGAAGGCTGCATGACTTGGTCACATGGTTCTAGACTGACAAGGTCAATGAGCATCCCATCATTCACTGAAATGTGGTGTCCAGAGGCCTTGACTGCCCATCTATGAGAGCACGGTTATGCTATGGTGAAGAGGAAGGTAGTAATAATGACCCTGATTCAGATTTGTGCTAAGTGAGAAATCTGCCCCGGAGACAGTACACTGCAAGAGCAGATGCTGAGGATGAAGATGCAGGTGACTGTGATGGAGAAGACTATGAGGAAGCACACACCCATGGCCGGGGCCAGCACTGCAGTGCTCAGCCATGAGGGACTTCCCCCTTTAGCAGAAGGCCATGCCACACAGAGAGTAGAATACTGTCAGCTGTGAGCTGCTAGCATAACATAGCTGGGGTCTCACAGAAGACTTATGAGGAGATTCCAAGGGTAGGATAAGGCCACACACTGCTGCAATCGCAACCGCTGGGCGGTGTGAGCACCCAAGTGACAGCCTGTGTTGCTTTAATAAGATCTGCTTAGGATAGGACTGGTGATCCCAGCACTTGGAAGGCTGAAGCAGGAAAGTCTGCCGTGAGTTTAAGGCAAGCCTAGGCTACAGTGAAACCCTATCTCTAAAAGTACATTTTAAAAGTAAATTAATTGCCAGGAGTGGTTGCATGGACCTTTAATCTAGCACTCTGGAGGCAGAGGCAGGCAGATCTCTCTGAGTTCAAGGCCAACTTGGTCTACACAGTTAAGTTCGAGGCCAGCTGGGGCTACAGGGAGACCTGTTCCCCTGCCCCAAACAATGAGGGGGACGGTTGATGAAAGTAAATATTTTTTCATTTTTCAAAACTCATTTAAACCAGTTCTTTCTTGAGAGACAGCAAGTTGTCATCAGAAGAGCCAATAACCCTTATTCACAAAGGTGAATTAAGCACAGGGTATCTGTAGTTTATCACACACAAAGCAGCTTTCTGTATCCAGGTCCCTTCTGAGCAGGCCTACCATCCCTGCCTTCACTGTGTGCGTTTTTCTGAGAGCACAGACAGAGGTGGAGGGACTGGATGGGAAACAGAGGGGGAACAGCTACAAAATGTCTGCCTGAGCCCAGAGACCCTTCAGCCCTAAAAGGAAGGAGAAAGACTTCAGGGGACTCCCAGCCTGTTATTCTCCACAAGGGTGAGAGTCTTCTATTAACCCAGGGCCCAGACTGATTAACCCATGTATTCCTATGAGCTTTTGGCAGAGATCACAACCATGTACCCTGCCACTGTTAAACGGCTCTGACGAGCTTTTGCTCCTCTTGCCCGGCTCACCAGCCTGCTCTCTTGTAGTCTCTTAGGCATAGCTTTTCATTTCCTACCCTGCAAACTAGTTTTCTGTCACTGAACAAGTAAAACTGGGTCTGCAGAGCATTTTAAATGGAAAAAACTTATCTTTCACCAGCTTAACACATAAACAGCTACACTATTGTGCTTGACATATTACTGTCTCTCATTCCTTCTTTAAAAACTGTTCTTAGTGGCAAATGTTAACTATATAGAATGAGTCTCACTGCGACACCTTCATACATGCACACAACTTTGTCCCACTATATTCACACTGCTGTCACTCCTTCGAGCCCCTTCCCCCAACCACCACTTCCTCTTCCCCGCTGGCCCCTCATCTACGCTCAGGTCTTTGGGGCTTTTGCTTTTGCTTTTTGATTTTGGACCCAAGGAGTTTCATCAGGGCTACTAACAGGAAAAAGAACATGAAACACACACACACAGTAAAATAAATAAATAAACTTTTAAAAAGGGTAATTCTGGCAAACAAACAAACACATAATCAGACTTCCTAAATCACAGTGACTAAAAACTGTTCAATCTGCATTCTGAACTTGGCTGTCAGAAGACAGAGGGTAAGACCAAGATGGAAATATACAGTTCCAACAATCTCACTTTTACAGTCTGTCGAAGCTGCTTCAGCTTATCTGTCTGCATAAGTCTTCGGGTAAGAAATCCTTTTGCCACAGCAGTTATTTTGTTGAATTTTGAATGTATTTCTGGACTAAAAACCTAGGAGAAATCAGATACAATGTTCTGAGAATCCAAGCACCACAGTCTATTATTTCTCTTCATCTATGCCCACAGCTAACATTTTTCTCTCTGTATTTGCTCTTGTAGTTTCATATAGACCAAACCTAAGCTACTTGCTGCATGGCAAAAAAAAAAAAATGATGCTCAGTGTACACACCACCTAAAATAATATAGCTGTCAAAAAACAGTAAGATTGACTGGTGAGATGGCTCAGTAGGTTAAGGCACCTGCCACCAAGCCTGACAACCTGAGTTTGATCTCGAGGACCCATGCGGTAAAGAGAACTGACTCTCACAAGTAGCTCTCTGACCTCCAAATGCACACTGTGCATGTGTGCCATCCCCCAACCTCCAAAAAAGAATTCAAAAGGAAAAACAACTAAACTACTTCAATAGATGGACATATGTCAAGTTTGCCTACCTGAGACCATCTAGTTTGGGCCCTTCCAAAAGGCCTTGTTATCGAGAGTTTGGTCATGCCACTAGTTGGTGATCCCCAGAGGTAGAATGGTGCTTCACTTGCAGAACCAAAGCTATACTGGAGGGCAGAATTTGTGAAACCTGGAGAAACATATAGTAGCACATAGTATCACGTTTGATGTCATCTAATCAGAATACAAAAACACTACAGCAAACACTTGCAACACTCATTAGGAATAACAGCTGCTTCTGAAACCGATCCACATGCAGATTTTAAATATTGATGTGTGCTCAGCTTCTGTGCCAGATGGATCTTTTAAAGGCAAATGGCGTCTCAAGATAACTGATGAAGATAAGCTCTTACCAGTACTGGGGAATTAGAGGTAATTTCTGATCACTAGGGAGATAACCAAAGCTTTTCACTGGAGCATGTCACCTGCTGCATGAATGAATACAGACCAGGCTTGGGGCCCAACTGCCCATTTCCTTTGTTCAGGTAGACTCTGCACGAACACCTGTTTGGCGGTCTTAGGTCTGCTATCACTCTATTTTTCACTGGCTACTGAGCAGCTGGCAAATGGGAGTGGCATGGGCATAAAATTACTTGAAGAAGGAAGGTAAGATTTTAAAGTGTGCCAAATAAAACATCTTACTAGACAATAAGTTTTCAAATGAATGAGAATTTTAAATAGTCACCAGAGTTGTTTGAAGTCTGGAAAGAGTCCACTTGAGACAGCATTGTTTCCAGCAAACTGGAATCACTTATCTTCCTCCACTCCAACTCTACTGCATTGTTAATGTTCAACTCGGAGACTTCCGTTGTAACTGCCTTCTTCTCTTTTAACATCTTCTCCTGCTCCTCTATTTCCTGTGGATTAACAGTTTACTCTAACATGCTAGATCCTTTAATTGTATCTACAAATAATGTCATTCTAGGCAGTAGTCCCAGCTGGCCTGGATCTCACTATGCAGACCAGGCTGGCCTCAAACTCACAGAGACCACCTGCCTTGCCTCCTGAGTGCTGGGATCAAAAAGCATGCACCACCACACCCGGCTATCTTTTTTATATTTCTAAGTCATGTTTGAAATTGTGATATTGACAATCTTAAAAGAAGTACCTGCCAGGCATGGTAGCACATACCTTCAACCCTCAGGAGGCAGAGGCAGGCAGATCTCTGTGAGATGGATGCCAGCCTGGTCTACATAGCAGAATTCAGGACACTTGGAGGTACAAGAAGACCCTGAACAACAAAAACCCTCAAGTATCCTTATGATATTGTTCTTGAAAACTGTGTCTTTCAGTAACTATTTATAAAATACCTTTAAATATTAGAAATTTGAATTAAGAATTCAATAAAGTATCTTCTTATAAATTATTCAATTGCTTTTAGATAAAGACCTAAGTATTAGATCTCACAATCTGACAAAAAAAAAATACTGCCCATGTATCAAAATCAATCGCACAGGAAAAAATGGTCTCAATATATACATACACGTATGTATATATATGGTCCAAATTCAGTTTCTTCAACTCCTGATGGTGGCTAGCCTACCCCACATTTCAGTTCCTCACCTTTCTCAATCTTTCCTGCTCCCTCTCCTGTTCAGCTATGAGGAGCGATAACTGCTGGGCATGCTGTTCTTCTAGTCTCTTCCGCATTTCTTCAAAAGCTAACATCTTGCTTTTTACAATCTCCTCGTCTTCTGAAAAGAAACATGGCCCCTTGAGAAAATTCACTGCAAGTCTAATAGCTCCTATTTCACAACACTTCTGGGCAGAGCAATTCCTGGCCCTCACATCACATGAGGACGACACAGCAGGCTTACTAGTGTGAAACACTGTCAATTGCCTTTCCTCTTCTGTCATAATACCAGAAAAGACAGGATTGCATTTCATCACCTTGACCCATTAATCCAACAGATCCATGACTTGAACTGATGGAATCATGACTCCACAATCTCTCAAGGTCTGATCAGATATGGTCTTCAATTATATCTCACCAGTATTTACTCTTCTGACCTATCCTCTATCCTTCAACCACATCTCTGCTTTTGTTTTGCTTGTATTTGTGTGTGGTATATGCACATGTCTCATGTATGTACAGCCTAAAATAATATAGCTCAGTTGTGTGCATGCAGAGGCCAGCAGTTAACATCAGTATCTTCCTCTATTGCTCTCCACCTTTTGGGGTTTTTGTTTGAGACAGGGTCTCCCTATAACCCCACCTGGCCTAGAACTCTCTATGTAGACCAGGCTGGACTTGATTTCACAGAGATCAGCCTGCTTTTGTCTCCCTAATGTGTCACCATCCCTGGCTCCACCTTAATTTCTGAGACAACATGTTTCACTGAACCTGGACCTCACCCACTGGGCTACACTAGCTGGCCAGTGAGCTCCAGGGACCCTCCCATCCCTGCCTTCCCAGTGCTAGGATTACAGGTGAACACCATTATGTGGCTTTGTGTGGGTTCTGGGGATCTTTATCAATTTAAGCTATCTCCTCAGTCTTCTGTTTGGATTTTTAAGGCAAAACTTGCTCTGATAGTTATAAATCTCAGTCAGAGATTCCAAAAGAAGATCAGACTTTAAAATTCCAGATTTTAGTTACTAAAAATAAAATCATATGTCTATGCAAGTTAACTAACTAGAAAGTGGAGAGCCATTCTGAAATAGCATTATGCAGTCGTAGCAAGTATATATTCATAGATCCATCAAAGAAGCAATTCTCTCCAAATATGCAGTCAATGATTTTTGCTGAGGTAGATTATATGCTATTATCCTACTGCTACAGTCTTCCTATTTCTTCCTAAAAATATTTTATTTAGGTACAATATCTGTTCATGTGGATTTTTTTTTTAATTTACAAGGGACTTGGAAAAGTATTACAATTACAGCCCCTCAGTTCAACTCCACCATTAAGAGTCCACTCTCTAAGTGAAAACACACTGGAGCTGCCTGGCTGCCTGGCCTGCCTGTTTTGCTTGGTCTGACAGCCACCCACCTCCTCCATGACTGACTTCTTCCCTCATGCTTACTATGGCACTGCCATTCTGGCCTGCCAGCTGGTTTTTACCATCACTCAGGCAGCCTCCATTCGCCCATGTAAGGTTTTTTATTTGGAGGATCCAAGTTGGTTCCCCAGGTATCAACAAGTTTTATTAATGTTCTTTTTTAAAAAATACTTTGTTTTTATTTTATGTGTATGAGTGTTTTGACTGCATGTAAGTGCACCCATGTCATGCAATGCCCACAGAGACTAGAAGAAGGTGTCTGATCCCTTGGAAGTGGAGTTATGGACAGTTGTTAGCGGCCATGTGGGTATCGGGAATTGAACTCGGGTCCTCTGGAAAAACAATCAGTGCTCTTAACAGCTGAGCCATCACTCCAGCCCTCTTAAGGCTCTTATGAAGGTGGTTTTAAGTATTCTGCCCTAAACTTATTTTTGCCCTTAGTTCAAGAAGCTTAATTTACTTGACTTGTGTCTACCATATAATTACAAATCATAATGACAAAACAATGAAGAACATTAGCAAGTTGTTCGTGTAAAACCAGATGTGACAGAAACATGAAACCATGTTTATCAATAAAGAAGTATTTTTCAGTCATCACCTAGAGGCTTATTTGTGATTCTCTAATAATTTGATTTGAAGTATTTACCAAGGGGCAACTATCTGAAATCTTAATATAAATAAAAGAGAAAATTGGCAAAAACAGGATATCCATAGTCCAAAGACTTCATAACACACAAGATTAAACCTGTAATGTTTCCTGTAAAAACCATTTCCGAAAGTCAATACTATTTTCTATACCAAGAGGACTGTGAAAGTTTCATCAGTCAATTGTTAGACTCCTTTGAGAAAGCCTAACAAAGGGAAGGTAAGTGAATTCAAGTGCCCTTATGACATGACAATTGGTTTTCATTTCATAAAATGTCCACTGGAAATTTGAAACAAAGGTGCCATCTCCTGGAAAGTGCCTTACCTCTGGTGGTAGAGTCCAACATCTTGTTCTTCTTAATGTAGACACATCCCTTAGGGTTTCTTTTTTCTGGCAAATGTTGCCTCTCCTGTTCAGGTACTCCAGCTGTTAGGCCATAAGGACAGTTTTCTTTTGGCAAACTATCAATGTCTAAATCAAGTCTCCGTTTAACTTTTTCAAAACTGTTATCCAAAAACTGTTCGTTTCCACAGGGCACTGTAGGTGTGTCCATCTGCTGTCTGCTATTCTGGTTTTGTATGAGTAAAGGAGATGGGTTTTTCACATCATAAGATTTATTCAGTTCCATTTGTAAATTGCAAGAGTTTTTCTCTAGTATACTGGCTGACTTGAATCCACACATACTTCCCAAGTTTTGACTTGTTGTACACTGACTGGTGACATATGGCTCGTGCAATTTGGGCACTGCCAAGCAGTTCCCTTTCTGGACTTCCCTCTCATTAGCTGTTAAGTGACTTTCCACAGTAGCATACTCAAGAGGAACTTTATTTTCTAATTCATTTCCTAAAGATTGACATACCTGACTTGATTTACCTATTACTAGATCTTCTGTGACTTGAGACATGTTTTTGCTAGCATAAACTTTGCTAGAACAAACACTTGTTAAATCACTTGGTGACTTTGGCACAGTTTCAGGTACCTGTGTTGTTTCATTAGTGGCTGGAGCCGTTCTATCCACTGCTTGTTCTTTCCCCTTTGGACTTAGCTCACAGGCATTTATTGGGTTATTTATAAGTATATGACATGCTGATGATGGCCTGGAACGCCTTCGATGCATTTTAGGACTCACACTTGGCTCTGGACTAGGTATTGTGGCATATGAACCTGTAAGACTTTTGATAACTTTATTTTCAGTAACAAAAGTGGGAATAGCTTTAAAATCTGACTCAGCATCTGGAACAGAGGGAGGGCCAGCTCGTAGCGGAGGGTCTACTTTAGAAAAGTGAGCTAAAACAGATGTACTCACGCTGCCTGCTTGAGAGGAAGCACCTTGAAGGAGGACATTTGACTTATTAAGGCTTGGTTTGTCAGGAATAACTGAGTCACAGTGTCTGCCTGTCCACAAGGCTCTCTCCTTCCCCCAGTCACTGGCCCTAGCAGCATCATTTTCTTTGTCTGAATGACTTTCGTTAGCACTCCTCCTTGCAGTACTTCTCAGACTGCGTCGAGATTGTTCTCTTTCTATATATTCCTTTGACTTTTTCATTAGGTTTTGAAGACTCATTATGTAGGGATCCGGGGTGACTTCAGACAACTGTGATGAGTCCTGTTCTTCATTTGCTGAGAGGGAACCATCAGAAATGAGAGTCTCCTGTGGACTTGCTGAGGAGAGCTTTAGAGAAGATTCATTGTCTGCATGACTGGTATCCGGACCATCACACTGCTTCAGAGGATCGGAACCTTCCGAGTCAGCAGTCAGGTCTACCCCACTTAGTTTATGTTCCTCTTCATTATCCAAAGGCAAAATCCCAGGTATCTCTTCAAGCGTTACTGAAGGTGAGTGCTCAGTGGGGCTTGGCAAGCTGTTTGGAACTGTAGCAGGAACATCTAAGTCTCTGACTTGCAGATTAGAGTAAACTGTTTCAGTCTCCCACTGATCAAAATCACTGGTACTAGGTGCTTTTCTAACCTGAAAAGGAAATTTTAAAAAATCAGTATTTCTCCATTACACACACAAAAAAGTCTTTGATTTCACTGTTTTCTAAAATAAACTGGAAACTGAAGATTCAGAGTTCTGATAAATGATGGTTCCTGCCTATAATCTCAGCACTCAGGAGACCAAGATAGAGGATTTCCTTTATCAAATGGGCATTAAACCACTATTTAAAAAAAAAAAATCTACTGGTCATCTTTATTTATTTAAAGATATAAATATGAACATAGACACACAGACACACACAAATACACATACACATTTATCCATGTTCAATTTAATCTTAGAATAGAAGCAATTTCCTTAACTTTCTTCTGGCTATATGTTATTACTATCACTGACCATTCCTCCTAAGACAAGTATCAACAGTGATAATATATGCAACCAGTAACAAGTAATTAAGTGTTTTACGTACATGATTTCTTAAAGCAAAACAAACTCATTTGAGACATTGCTTAAGCAATGATGATAATAATAATACTTCAATAAGATTCTTGCTTCAAACATGCTTATTCAAAGCCTTCATTAGAACTCTTCACAAGACAAGATTTGGAGTAAATAACAGCTGATCCATGTAGTTTATGTTACATAAAGAGAAATATTTCAACTTAGAACTCAACTCACAAAGCCAAATTTAATTAGATTAACTTACGTTAACAGCAACCTGTTAATATGTTTTCACACAAGCAAGTAAACATTGGCAAATTAGAATTAGAATTAACTACAATACCTCAGAGACCCACAGAAAAAAACAAGTTTGCAGAAATCATTATAGCATTATCATGAATACTAAAAACCCGGAGTGATTTTTTTTGTTTTGTTTTGTTTTGTTTCCTGGACCATATGGCCTTCTTGTTTCACCCTGTAAGTCCCAAGACACATAATGGTCTCCAGGTACTATGCAATAAACAAGTATACTTAGTCATAACCTCAGGACTAAAATAAGTGAAAGGGGATGCTCATTCCCTAAATCCATAAACACATTCATGGACTTAAGCAAAATAGATTATTGTGTTATATAAGATCTAACATAGTTCCATTTGTGATATTCAACATCTATGTTTTATACACCACAGTTAGACAAGCTAAATTTAGAAAATTAAAACTCTAACTGAATCACAGGTTTTAGAGGTGAGCAAGTCCCTCACAACCTATTTGTAACATATAAAATTCCTCTGTCTCAATAAGGAATTCATGACCATTGACATTGTAAATGCCTTTTATAAACAAAATTGCTTTGGTCTCAACAATAATTTCATTAGTATAATCTATTGGCAGCAATCTGATCTTTCTCAATAGATTGGATAAAGAATGACATGTCATTTCTGTTGCAATAACAGGAAATACCCAATAAGTCAAAAAACTACTCATTACATTAGCACAATACGAAAATTAAAATCTACTTCCCACACTACATACTACCCCAAGGCAGCATTAGTGGGACATACCCTGAGGTTCATAATATGTGTGTCATCCAGTTTGAATCACAGAGGCAAACTACAGACCCCTAAAGATTATGAAAAAAACACCAGCAAAACAGTGTTATGTATGGCAGATATTTCTTGTTCGATCTAAGTCATTTGTTTTTCTTTTTAGCATGAAATAACCCTCAGACTTTAAAATAAACTGTTACACAAATCTAAATTAACCTAAATAAAAATAATTGCAAAAAGTGTTGATGTTGTTGTTTAAAATGATTTCAATTTGGATCTGGGATATATCTAGGCAAGTCTACTTATTTAATCTAAATGGCATTTTCCATATCTAAGAACAAATTTTTCACACAATGCACACACCATAAATAATTTGAAGGCAGTTATTTACTTTGGTGGAAAATGAGAGGAAAGTCCTTTACTTAATAGTCTGATTAGTTCATGGGTTAATTACAATGGGCAATTGTATCATTTTTCACATTGAGAATTCAATGTTTGTATTCATAAAACAGAGACAATAAGCAATTATATCCACTGTATAGCTTCACTGTCTAAGGACCCTCTGATTCAAGTACTGGGTAGCACTAACAAACAAACAATCTGGATTCTCTTGGAAATAACTGAAATGGAATATCACAAATTATAGCCAAGCATAACAGGAAGGCATATTTGCTAGTTAATTAGTTAAGCATGTATACATTTCAGAAAAATTATTATCAATGCTTACTTCAAGTCTTAATTACAATCTAAAAGAGTTTGAGGGGTTGGAATGATGATTAAGAACAGTTGGTTTTCTTCCAGAGGACCTGGGTTCAATTCCTAACACCCACATGGAGGCTAAACAACCATCGGTAACTCCAGTTTCAGAGGATCTGCCATCTTCTTCTGGGCTCTGCAGGCATTGCATGCACATGGTGCACTTACATACATGCAGGCAAACACTCATACACATAAAACAAAAAATAAATAAATTTTTTTACACAGTGAATGACATACCTGAACATTTTCAAGAATCTCCTGGACACGAGTCAGCAGTGCTCTCTTCCTACTAACCTGCTTCCTTGTTTCCACATCAAGGGCTTTCTGCTTTTCTTGCTGCATTTCTTTTCTCCTCTCAGTGTTGAGCTGCAAGACATCATGAGCATGTAATTATTTCTCAACAATAAAAACATCAAGCCAGGATGTCTTGAATCAGCACAGCTGAAACTTTATGCAAAGAAATTTAACAAGTGTTTGGGTATCACTATAAGGGAACATGTAAGAACTTTGTGTGAGTATGTCACATAGATGTAACCCACATAATAAAACTCTAGGAATATTAACACTATGATCTGTGCATATCACTGAATGTAACTTATTCTCATTGAAAAATAAAAGTTCAAAGAAAAAAAACTTGCTCACTTGTCAAATACTCTAAAATGACAAAGATGAAATTGGCCTGAGCCTTTCATTTGGCAATATCTAACTTCTAATGTCTGTTTAAACTCTTCAGTTTTCAATCTTCAAATCAGTACACATTCACTTCTCTGACTTCTTTGGAAAATGTCTAAAGATTCAATCTTGGATTGAATCTAAGTGTTAGAATTATGGGTAGTTTCTGTACTATCTTTTAAGCTTTCTATGTTTCCAACTTTCATTACAAAATGTTGGCAGACAATATTGATCTCTTAATGATCATACAACAAAAGTGAATGCAAAACTTTAGTTTCAGGTTTAAAATACAGTCACACACATTTAAAAAATAATATCAAAATATATATGATGATTAATGTCTCCCTTACCACGCTCTAGTCTCTTACCCCTCCCATTCTCTTCCAAAATTGCAAATGGTTACCAAATCCTGACTACCTCCTATGATCCAGGTAGTGCTCTCAGCATCTCACATGCTCAAAAGAGCATTAGGAGGTAGGTACTATCTGTATTCCCACTAAACTGTTGAGGGAATGGACCACAAATTCTACCCAGCAGGGGACTAGAAAAAAAGAGACTTGAACCCAGGCCAGAACTCCACTATGCCAGCTGCCTCTGGAAGCATGCTATGTGCAGTGGCTCATGGAGAGCCTTTCATGCTTGCTTTAGATCTACCATCCTCGCTTTAATCAGTATACAAAACGCTACACAATGAACACAGTTAAACTAGTCCACTATTGATGGATATTTAGCTTGGCTGTCAGTCTCTTGCTAAAAGATGCTGCTATAACTTGTACATATTTCTTAGAACACATTTTTAATTGTAAGATATTCTTCCAAAATAGAATTGCTCAGCCCAAAGTCATATACATTTCCAAACTCTGATAAACACTACCAAACTGCTTGCTAAAAACAAAACTAAACTCATTTCTTGGTAAAAATGCAGTAAACATGCATTTTCCCTAAAATGTAAGAACATAAAGTCCTAATAGAGTGTTGTAAATCTAATAGGCAAAAATGCTAACTCATTTCTATCATATTTCTCCAATTACAAAAAAAATTAGGCATCTTGTCAAGTGTTTATAATTTTATAAACCTTATACTCGTTTCTCTGTGAGCAGCATTAGTGACTCACTAGATTTTAGAAGTTATTTTAAATTAAGGGGGCTGGAGCAATTGATCTGTGATTAAGAGTACATACTCCTTTTACCAATGACCCACATCACTGTAACTCCAGTTCCGTGAAACCCAATACTTTCTTCTAGCCTCCTTAGGCACCTACACTCATGTACATACTCCCAAACCCCCAACACATACACACACATAAGTAAAAATAAGTCTTAAATAAATAGGTAAATAAAAATTAGGTTTACCAGTGGAGAAAGCACAGCCACTCCATGGAAGCGAATGAGTGAGATACTTCTTGGGTGAGCAGGTAGAAAGCACTCTGTAGACAGCGGTGCTTCCTGAATCCTAGCAAGAGTTTTCTCACAGAACTCCTCATACTCCTCCATCTTCCCACAATCACACTGCAAGGGAGAAAAATACTATTTTTAATGTGCTGACAAAAACAGATCTTAATTATTTGATAAATTTTGTAGAGCACAAAATATACTCCTAGAATTCCCAAGTCCTAAAAATAGCCTTCCTAGAATTTTCTGTTTGTATAGTTTAAGACAGCATTTTGTTAAAAACATAATACAGCAACCAACTCAGACAGAAGTGGGACTCAGAAAATTTAATCTGGAATTAAATTTATTTTACTGTTTAAAACCAGAATGGTCACTAAGCAACTTAAAACAATCAGCCCAGTAATTTCACAATTTTTGGAAATCTTTGATTGGGGTTAGAAAATCCCAGGAAATCACAAGGGTCTGCATCACATTCCTTCTTTTTAGCAAGCACTAAATACTTATTGATCGCCTGTTTTGCACAGCATTGCATATGTGCTGCATAGCTCCTTAAAGGCCAGGGAAAATACAAGAGGAACATTTTCAGAATCATAACCAGCAGGGGAACTGGTAAAATACAGGAAGAGAATGCCAATGCAATAATTGGCATTTTCAATGTTCATTTGGAGGCAATTAACTACTTAACAGAAAAAGCCTGGACAAGGGAATATAATCCATGATATACGATACAAAGATACAAAACAGGAAAAAACATGATGCTCTCCTGGGTCTCTGAAGACATAAATTTAGTAAAGTGTCAGTGATAAATTGTATTACAGTGAGGCATGAAAAAAAGGCACATTCAAAATGATCTGGATTCTGAAAAAACAAGACCCACTGCAATGGGTTAGCAATAAAACCATCAATTGTAGTTGGTCAATTTATGCGAAGTGCTAAAAGCATGTTTCTCTAGAGTGTTGAGATTGTTTTACAAGCTTATATTCATTTTTTAAAAAGCAGAAAAGCAGCAAAACACTTTATGGCATAATAGTTTTGAATTCTAGTTTCAACTCACATTATAATATCTTAACCAAAACTTGCAGTAGCTAAGATGTAAAAAAGGTCCCAATAAATCTCCTTCTGCTAAAATACTTGTTTTTAAACATATCCTTTGTATCTATCATTAGAGAGAGCACAAATAAATTACTTGTATAAATAATATAATTTCTGTGCATATGCAAACAAAGCACAAAATTCAACTAGAAAAGTCTGGAAAATCTAATGCCATAACTATCTTTATAACAGCATCAAAGAGAGAAATTTCATTGCTTCAGGTTATTCACATCCCTTGAGAAATCCACACATGTCCTGTGTACTATACCTGCAGGTATAGTGACAGGTCATTGTGACAGAGTAGCTCACAGCATGACAATGCATGAGACACTCAAGCTCAAGTGCTAATATGGAGATTTGAGAAATTGCCACATGATCTTGATGCATGACTGGGTCCTTCTTAGCTGCAAGTTTTGGCTTAGACATCCCTTCTTCAAGGAGGCCATCCCCAATCATCCCACCCTAATTCCTTCACCTCATTGTCACATTCCCCTGCTGTTTCCCAGTTTTCATACCACTTACCAGTAACTGAAATTGTCTGTTGATTTCCTTGTGTTTTGTCTGTCTTCCTCCACCAAAACAGAAGCTCCACATGAACAGGCACCTTCTCAGTCTTGCTCACTAAATCCCCATGGCACACAATAGTGTCAGCACACAGTGGGCACTTAATAAAATTGTTGAATAAATGAATTAGGGCAAATAGTTCAAACAATAATGTAAAAGTAGGACCTGAAGGAAAAATGGAATTTTCAGAATGGCAGCTTTGTGAATGACCCTATTCCCAGGGAACTTGGTACCTCTAAAGTACAAAAGTAGCCATTAAACAAAAGTGAGTCCACATCTCAAGATTAAGCAAGAGACACTGTGTTTCTCACACCACAATTACCACTTGTAAGCAAGTTTTATTTTAAGGGCGTCTTGACAAGGAGATCCCAACCACAAATCTGCTGCCCCATACTTTACCATCAAGCATTACTGGTCCACTTCCATTAATAATACCAGCCGCAGCAGGTTCCGACATGCCTTGTCCTCTCCATTTATACCTCAGTACAACTGACCCTTGTCCAATAAGTCTCTCGGCAAAACCTGTAGACTCATGGGTTCCTAACTGCTCATTCATAACCAGCACTTCGCCAGAAAAGTGACTGAAAGATGGCAAGTTACACAGAACAGATTCTGGACTGGCTGCTTATCTATCAGTTTCCACAAAGACATAAACTTTCCGCAGCGGCAGCAAGGAGGAAGATCTTTTAAACAGAAACATGCTAACTGTATATTCATGGCAAGGCAGGTACCATCCCTGCACCTCGGCTTCCTATCTGTAAAGTAGGGATTATCAGGGCCTCTCTCTCAAACCCACTGTATGAGACTCCAAAGAGCTTGCATGAATGGCCATCAGCAGTACTGCAGGACTCGAAGAGAGCGTCAACAAAAGGGAGCTGCTTTCCGAACGAAAAGGACGATTCTCATCACCTGCCTATGAACTCCAGGTGCTCCGCTACATTGTTTGGTTTTTGCTAAGATTCAAATGTAACTGGGAAACATGGGAAAGGGACGAGGGCTTCCTTACCAAATCCACCTCTATAGCTGGTTGCCAAGTGCCTGAACTGGGGGGGTAAGGGCAGGGGACTCGAATCCAAAGAGATGGGTAGGAAGAAGCAAAGGGTGGGAACCACTTAGCAGCGGCGGCGGCGGCTATCTACCACGAGAACGGGCTTCATATCCTCACCGGATGCCCCAGAGTGGCAAGGCTGGATGGAGTCAACAGAGCGCCTGGGGCCTTTGGTTGTGGCAACCGGCGTTCAGAAATGGCCAGTGCGCACCCGGGGGAAGCCTCGTTCTCCCGCACCGAGGGAGCGAGGAGAAAAAAATAGCACAAATGGTTGCACCGCCAGGAGAGGCTTCTCCGGCCCCGGCCAGAGCCGAAGCCCCACGCCCCACGTCCACCTTCCCCGGCTCCTGCTGCACCGAGGGGAGGGTGACAGGACCACTGGGAGAAGCCAGCATCCGAGCATCCTCTCAGCATCCCGCGACCCCCTGCTTCCCACCCCGGGTGACTGCCGGGGCTCGAGGGAAGCCAAGCCCGGCCGGGGAAGCCCGCCCTCAGTTCCGCGGGGCGCCGAAGCCGCCCCGCCCGTCTCCGCTCAGCCTGGACCCGCCGAGAGGAGAGCCGGGTCCTCACACATACCTGCGCCCCGCCGCCCGGTCAGCTGCTCTCCCCGCGCCACCGGCCTCGTCAGGAAGCAAGGGCCTCAGTCGGTTCTGACAGGGCGCATCTGGGTCCTCCGCCTTCTCCTCCTCCTCCTCCCCGCCATATTACGGGTCCCTCAGGCGGCAACGCGGGATCCTGGCAACCGCCGCCGCCGCCACCACCTCAACTCCACCCCTCAAGGCCGGTACTTCCGGCGGTTGCTTCCCGGGCGGCTGAGACCGTTGGACCTCCATAGACTACAGTTCCCAAAGTGCATTGCGCGTGAACGACAGGAGACATGGCCTTTGCGGGCGAGAGGCACACTGGGAAATGCAGTCTTCGCTGCATACTAGCGCCCACACTATAAATTAAGATAGGACCGCTCAGGGTCTGGAGACCCAAAAATATTCCTTGAAGTTGCCATATTTTGCTTATCTTTATAGCGACAACCTCGTCATCTGGACGTTGGAAAACATACTTCATTCACCGAAGTTTTTTCTCTATAAATGAAAAATGTTGCTGATCCCAGGTGCCAACTCAAAGCTTTAATACATTTGTGCTCATTTGCAAATCAGTAGGAAAATACATCTAGGAAAAAAGACAACATGGCCAAACCAGCAGAAAAAAAGCTATGACTCTTTTACCCAAGTTCTCTACTTAAATAATATATTACTACCTTTGCAAACTTGACTATACCTTATGGCTCTCTTGTTCTCTTCAAGAGCCTATGAGTGGTTGTTAGGCACAACTGAGATAACTCTTGTAAGAGAAAAAAGTGAGCTGGGGAGATGGCTCAGTGAGTAAAGTGCTTGCTGCAAAAGCATATATGTTACAGGACTTGGGGGGGGGGTCTCTTCATGGTCACCAGATGATTCAGAAGAAACTGGGGTCCCTTCTTGGGGTTTTTAGTCTCATTAATAAAAGAATTTAGGAATGGATCCAAGGGCTAGAGAGATGGCTCAGTGGTTAAGAGCACTAGCTGCTTTTGCAGAAGAGCCAGGTTCGAATCTCAGCACCCACATGACAGCTTACAACCGTCTGTTACCCCAGTTCCAGGGGATCCCACACCGTCCACACACACTGCAGGGCGTGAGTTCTTGTACATGCAGGTAGGCAATACACTCATACACAAAAAATAAGAATATTTTTAATTGATTCAAATAAAACTTTAGAACAATTTTATTTAATAAAATAAAAATTTTTTTTTTGAGACAGGGCCTCCCTGTAGCTCCAGCTGGCCTGGAATTTGCTATGTAGACCAGGCTAGTCTCAATCTTACAGAGATCCACCTGCCTTTGCCTCCCAAGTGCTAGGATTAAAGATGTCTACCACCATACCCAACAGAGACAATTATATCAGTTTGAAAGAAGAACTCTCAGGCCAGGTCAACTGTAAATCTCAACAGCTACCTTAAGGAGGAGAATGAAGAAGGATCAAAGTCATGCCTTTTCAACTGGCTTGGAAGTCAGACACATGATGAACTAGTGGCCACGTGGCTGAGAGGAGATCATTAGAGGAAGAGTAAGGAAACCCAAAATGTAGGGGAAGCCTGATGTGTTCCAGAAAGTGTGCTTAGAAAAGAGAGAGAAAGAAGGAAAGGAAAGGTACGGCTTTGAATTCAGAAAAGCAGGCAGACTTATGAAGTTGTAGGTCAGCAGCCTGATAAGCTACTGCTTTAGAGGGTAGAGATTCTGGGCAAAAAACCGTACATGACCCATTAAAGAACTAACTATTCTATTCTGCCTATCTCTTTAGCATGGCTTAGGGTGAGCCCACCTTCCTAGGGGTGGTCTCTTGGCCCAGTGATGGACCAAGTCCTACAGGAATGTTAGGTCTCTTACCCAGGCCAGAGATTCTCTTCCCTTGACCAGGAGTTTTTCTCTTAATGGGCCTTAATTGCTACTGTAACATAAGGACCTGAATTCATATTCCCAGCACTCACAAGAGACAGCTCTATGAGTTGGGTGTTGTGGCACATGTCTTTAATTCTACCACTCAGGGGCAGAGGCAGACAGATCTGTCTGAGTTTAAGATCAACCTGGTCTACATAAAGAGTTGTAGGCCAGTCAGTGCTACACTGTGAGACCCTGTCTCAAAGAATAAAACAAACAAAACAAAGAAACCCAATGAGAGGATGAGCATGGAGGTACACACCTTTAATCCCAGCATTCAAGAGGCAGAGGCAGAGACCAGACTGGTCTACAAAGTGCATTCCAGGCCAGCTGTAGCTACAGAGAGATCTCATCTCAAAACAAGCAAACCAAAAAAGCTCTGTGAGGTAGCATACGACTGTAATTATCAGCCCTGAGGAGGCAGATACAGGAGTTCATTGGTCAGCTAGTCTAGCTAACCAGCGATAATCAGCAAGTGCCAGATTCAGTGACACACTGCCTCAAAGAGCAATAAAATAGAGAACCAGGCACGGTGGCCTTCAGTCCTGGCATGGGGAAGACAGAAGCAAGTGAATCTTTATGCAATCAAGGCCAGCCTGGTCTACATTAGCAAGTTCCTGGGCAGCTGAACTACAGGGTGACCCTTTCTCCAAAAAAAAAATTTTTAAGGTGGAAATTGAGAAAGACACCCAATATACCTCTGGCCTCTACATAAACATGGTCACACAACTACATTCATATATCACACACATGAGTAACAAAAAAGTCGGGGAAAAGATTTGGGGCCAGAGGGACAGTGAGTAGAAATGATATAGGACATAAGGGAACTTCTATCTCCATATAATAGAAATAAAAAAATTATTGTACGGAGAATGGACCCAGGTAAAAGCTTTTAATAGAGGCAGTTCCTCAAGAACAGGAGGTGAAGGAAGAAGTAGGAGGCATATTGCTGACAGAGAAACAAAGTGCCCTATACCAGAGGAAGAAATGACCCTCCAAGGTCCAGTAATTTTCCATTAGTCATGAAGATAGTGAGTGTTTTTTAACACAGGCCTAGTTCTCCTGCCTCCACCTCCCATGTGCTGGGGTTACAGGTATGGGCTACCACACCAACCTGAGATGGTATTTTTAAAGAAATTTCTTACTTTTGTCTTAAGTAGTTTTTTCTTACATAAAATATAGATCAGACCTGGGGAGATGGCTCAGTCAGTAAAGTGCTTACTCCCAAGCATGAGGGCCCACTTTACAAAGCTTGACTACAGTGATGCACATGTGTAATCCCAGCACTGGGGAGGTGGAAACAGGTGGATCCTTAGTGCTCAGTAGCCAGATTAATGTACTTAGTGAGCTCTAGTCTAGTCAGAGATCCTGTCTCAAAAAAAAAAAAAAAGGTGTATGGCACCTGAGGACCAACACCTGAGGTTGTGCTCTGACCTCTGCATGCAGTATATATATATATATATATATATATATATATATACACACACACACACACACATACATACACACATACACACACAAAGTCGTCTTTGGAGACCTCAGGGTACCCTGAACTAAATGTTGGTGATCTTTGTGCCATACTGGTAGGGCCCTTAGGCTTCAAAATTTTCTTTCTAACACACAAATCTTAAGCAGGATTTGTTGCTATTTTAACATTCTTACTTGAAACATCTCTCTATAAAAGGAATAAAATCTCTATATAGGAAACATTCACAGCAAATGTTAATTGTGCTGGAATTATTCTCCGATGGAGAGAAACTTTAGCTACACTCCTGGGAAGGGATCCTTTCCCTTCCCGTGTACCCTATATTTATCCTGACTGTTTTTGATTGTGTGTGTGGATGAGGGTTGATGTATATATGCATGTTTGTGATTTGACATAGCCATGGCTGGCCTGGAACTTTCTGTGTAGACCAGGCTGGCCTGAAACTCATAAGAGACCTGTTTGCCTCTGCCTCCTGAGTGCTGAGATTAAAGGCATGAGCCACCCTATGCTGTTTCACTAATACTTACACTCCAGGAAAAGGTAATTCCATTAAGAGCATACACACTGTGAGTCTCAATGTAATAGTCCTTGCAGGAATGAAGATATTCTAAAGAGACCCTTATGTCCCTCCCTTCTGGCTATCATTATGAGGTAATGGACCCCAAGAATTTGAATTTCCCTTAGGAAAAGGCTGACGCCTGGTGGCAGCCAGTAGTACTTATCTTTGGGAAAGAGATTTCAGTGCTGACAACTTGTCAGATCCCCTTGCAGGACAGACTGGAGCTGAGACATAATGGATCAGGTGAGGGGTGGACCACACCTTGCCCAGGACTGCTTAGTTATGCATATCTCTTACTCTCTAAACTTCATGTCAGAACCCTGAAGATAAGCTTGGTATGGTGGCTTATGCCTTTAGTGCCAGTACTGGGGAGACAGAGGCAGGTGGATCTCTGTGAGATAGAGGCCAGCCTGGTCTACATAGGATGGCCACATTGAGTAAATGTTCTTGCTCTGATTCTATTATCTATTTAATTGGCCTATCGAGGACATTTGGCCAAGCCTACCTTGTTAGAGCTGCCAAAACCTTGGCTCTGACCCAGACAACTCTAATAACATTAGCACCTGAACCAGTGTTTGGCACATCTTGAATAAACAGGTAAAGTGTCCTGCTCCTTCAAGGTCACCCAAGCCCTCAATTTCCTCAAGTTCAGACACAAGGACACTAAGGAATCTCTCCCGTGATCTTCCCCGCCTAGTATGGAGTCTGAAGACCGAGGCTGAAGTCCAGACCTCACCTCAAGTAACCCAAAGCTACATTGGAACCCCAGCCCGGAGCCTGGGCCCGCTCCAGTTGCCATGGCAGCGGCTCCGCCCCGCCCCCCCCTCCCGCGCTGGAGCTCCCGGCTTCTGATTGGCTGCGAGGCGGGCTCTCTCTCGAGATGGGTCCGTCGGCGCCATTGTGCTGCGCGGCTCCCGGCCGAGGGTTCCGGTTGCGGCCAGTACCTCAGCGTCTCTGTGTCTCCCGGCTGGTCCGGGTCTCCGGTCCGTGCCGGTGCGGGCGCCGGCATGTGGCTGTGGGAGGACCAGGGAAGCCTCCTGGGCCCCTTCTCCTTCGTGCTGGTGCTGCTGCTGCTGGTGACGCGCAGCCCCTTCAACGCCTGCCTGCTCACCGGCAGCCTCTACGTCCTGCTGCGACTCTTCAGCTTCGAGCAGGTGCCGTCCCGCCGGGCTCTGCAAGTGCTCAAGCCCGGCGACCGCGTGTCCGCCATCGCCCACCGCGGCGGCAGCCACGACGCGCCCGAGAACACGCTGGCCGCCATCCGGCAGGTGAGCGCCGCTCGCCTCCAGCCCGCCGCCTGCCCTCCCCGGTCGCTGGACTGGTTTCCCGGTCCCTGGGTGGGACTTCTTCCCGGAGTCGGGTCGCTGGGTGGGACTTTAGCCCGAGGTTGGATCGATAGGTGGAACTCCTCCCCGGGATCGGGTCGCTGGGTGGGACTCCTTCCGGGGGTCGGGTCGATAGGTGGGACTCCTCCCTGGGTTGCTTGTTGGGGCTTCTCCTGGGGGTCGCTGGGTGGTACTCTTTCCTGAGGTTGCTGGGTGGGAATCTTACCCTGGGTCGCTGCGTGGGACTCCTCCCCGTGGTCGGGTCGCTGGGTGGGACTCCTCCCCCTGGCCTGTTTTCTTCTCCCCTCACTCATCCACAGCCTGGCTCCCAATCCTGTCTGAAGTCTAGGAATTTCTGTACTTCAGGTCTTTCTAATTGAGTAGTTACAGACTTGCTATGTGTCAGACCCTGGATTGACAGCCGAGAGTTGGGGAGATAGCACATGATACTTTAAATGAGGAAGAAAGTTTGAGGACGTAGTGGGACAGTGAAGGAAGTGTGGAAGGAAGAGAGGAGTTTCATCAGAGGTGTCTTCTCTGTGCATGTATATTTGAACTGAAACTGAAAGTATAAGGAGCCACCATGGATGGGAAAGGTGTCTGGAAATGCAAACAGCAAGTGTGAAGGCCCCGAGGTGGGAATGATGTTGGCGTTTGACAGAAGAGGTTGGTATGTTCAAGAAGAACAAAATCCAGTGTGTGAATGAAGGAAGAAACAAACCAGGTCAAATGGGGTCTTGATCGGTTCTAATTCACCGTTCTCATGGGTGCCTTTTTTGTCCTCTAAAACTTGGGTACTCTCCTTATTGCCTCTCTCCAGACACACGCTCACACCCAACACTAAAAGCTAGACTCCTGGTCAACATTCGCCTTCCTTTCCCTCCCCCTCCCAATCTTGATATCTCCCTGTTCTTGGCAGTCTTTTGGTTTCATATTAATAACTTGCGTGATGAGAGCATTTCAATGGATTAGGCCCTTTGCCCTTTGCCTCTTTAAATACAGTCAACACTCAGATAGATAGATAGATGCATTTTGCATTCATGGATTCAACTGTGGATCAAAAGTTATTTTTAAAAAAAGTGCCCATAGTGACTATTACAGTTTTATAACTATTTACACAGTGTTTAGATTACTTAGGCATTAAAGGAACTCTAGAGTTGGTTTGGAGGGCTGGGGAGACATTCCTAGGATACATGCAAATACTACACCTTTTTTTTTTAGTGTGTGTGTGAGCAAACTGTAGTCCAGAGGACAGCTTATGAAAGTCTGTTCTTTCCCTCAGCATTATGGGCCCTGGTGATCTAGATGCTCAGGTTTGGTGACAGGAGCCTTTACCTGCTGAGCCATCTCACCAACCCTCCTATAGACTTGGGTATCTGCAGGGCATCTGAGAACCAATCCCCGATGCTAACCAAAGACTGCTGTATATCTATCTCACCCTCTCATTTGAGGCATTAGTGTAACATTGACTAGATGGGAAAACCGACTCATACAGTTTTCTAGAATAGTCTTTTGATTACAAGACCCAGTGCTTTTTGTCCTATATATATTTTCTAGGATGTAATATTTAGGATTTAATATGTAGGATTTAATATTTTCTAGTGTGGACTCTGTACTGTCTTTGTCCAATTTAAGTAACTTGCTCATTATATAATCTTGTCTGTCTTTTAGCTGGACAAAGAAACTACAGAGTACTATAGACAGGATACCCCAAGATACAGGACTTACCCCTGACCTCATTTTCCCCATTTACAAAGTGAGATTAACAGTAATGTCTATGAAATGGTGATGGTGAGTCAGTGACCTAATCATTTAAACTAAATCCTGGTGAGATCTCCGCACCTGTGAGCTATTTGCCAAGACTCTAAGGATGATTTGATTCTTCAAGACTACTTTAGATTAAAGTAGGTAGGCATGGGGATGCAGGCCTTTTATCCCAGCACTCGGGAGGCAA
Source organism: Eospalax fontanierii (assembly GCA_035773235.1). Lineage (NCBI taxonomy): Eukaryota > Metazoa > Chordata > Mammalia > Rodentia > Spalacidae > Eospalax > Eospalax fontanierii. Next base: position 44,163,333 of record CM069546.1, on the reverse strand, counting down.
AGGCAAGCAGATCTTTGAGTTGGAGGTCAGCCTGGTATACATAGTGCATTCCCAGCCAGGGCCACAGGGAGACCCTGGCTTAAACAAGGACATAGCGCACAGCAACGTGAAATTTGTGGAATGCTTACCACACACGTGCACAATGTCCCACATCGTTCATGGCACTTCCTTGTGTGGTAAATACACATGGACCTGACGGAAGTGATAGGGATATCACTAACAACTTGAGGTGATTATTCCTTCTGCCAGTCCTCTAGAGAATTTCAGCTAGATCTGTGAGATTAATAATGAGGTGACAGTGGTTCAGAGTGCAGCTACTGCCACATCCCAACTGCAATGCTGGGAAAATTTCTGAATCTCTGATTTCCTTGTCTGTACAGTCAAAATATATTAATAGCACTTAATAGCATTTATTGTGAGAATCAAATAAGTTAATACACTTAAAACACAGTAATGACCAGAAAATAGAAAATTCCTATTCCTTTGAAATCTCAGGTCTTTTTTTACTGCATACTATACATTTTGCAGTGAGCCAGGATGAAAAATTGTGATCTTAATGTGAGCATTCCACATGTTCATTGTGAGGTAGCACACAAGGAAACAAACATCAGTGTATCTCAAGGTTGGTGTCCAATTATATTATTTACTTGCATGCTAAGCAGATGCTCTACCACTGAGCTACACTGCAGGCCCCAAATTCTCTTTCTATACAAATTCTAATATGCTTTATCAAGCTCACCAGCTTCATGGCCAGTACTGTTGATACAAACAAGCAGTTGTCCCCGCGCTGTCATGGTATTTCATCGTAGAGGATGGAGTTACACCATCAAAATCCTGACTCACCTTGTTTATTCCAAAGTAGTAGAATAGCTGACTAATGGGCAAGCACAGGGAAAATCATCAAGTATCCATGCTAGCATAGCATTCAGAAATGTTAGCATTTGTCATATGTTTGAAGCCATTGATGACCCAGGTAGTTAACATATCCAGAGAAAACAGGTTCAGAAGTTTCCTCATTCTGCTGTGAAAGTGGGAAGGAAGGGAGCTGAACTTTTTGCTCTGTTAAATATTTTATTATTTTACATGTGTTTTGCCTGCATGTATACAAGTGCACCATGTGCATACAAGGCCCTGAGAGGTCAGAAGAGGGCATCAGATCCTCTAGAACTGGAATTAAGGATGGGTGTTAGCTGTCATGTGCATACTGGGAACCTAACTTCAGTCCTCCAGAAGAGCAGCCAGTGGTCTTAACCACTCAGCCATTTCTCCAACTCCAAGCTGGACCTTTCTAAAGACTTGATAAGTCAAAGAGTTGAGACAAAGTTAACATCTATGAGAAACGAGCTGCCGGGAAAGGGAAAGGACAGGAACCTGCCAAAGCAGCTGTCTGCTTCACCACTCGTGTTGATTTTCTGTAGTATTTAGATGTAAAGTGATGTCTGTAGCTGTTGACATTAACATTGTTAATGTTTTGTTAAGGCAGCTAAGAATGGAGCAGCAGGTGTGGAGCTGGACATCGAGTTTACTTCTGATGGGATTCCTGTCTTAATGCACGATAACACAGTAGATAGGACAACGGACGGGACTGGTCGCCTATGTGATCTGACATTTGAACAAATTAGGAAACTTAACCCTGCAGCAAATCACAGACTCAGGTAAGTCGTGAATGTTGCTTACACAGGGCCTTCAGCCTTTGTTGGTGATCAGGTGTAGTATTGGCCCCTTCTAATTACATCTGCTCCAGGAGAGCTGTTTTGTTTTTAACACTACCAGTTTCCCAAGTAATGAGCATGGGCCAAGAACAACAGAAACACAGTGTGTATATTTTTAATCATTCCCACTGAGCCCATATTTGGCCCCTAATCATTCTCAAGATAATACTCTGTCTAGTCACTAACTGAAAGTTTGTGCTATCCTTTATCATGAAGCCAAAAACAATGGCTTGTCAATCTCCTTGTCTGAGGGTATACCAAAAAATAAATTACACATTCTTTAAACTGTTCAAGTAGTGATACCACCATTAACCAACTCTTCAGATCTGTGCAACAAATGTCTATGGAATCATAGAATGTAAAGATAGAAAGTTTCCTAGTAATCTTCCAAAAGATTACTGTCTTATGAGTAGAAATAGTCTATGTCGGCATCAATATGGCTTGTACAACTGAAGAGCTGAATTGTTAATTCTAGTGTGGATTTAAACTTAAAAACCACAGCTGGTTACCATGTATATCTACATTAATCTTGCTCAGAGATAATTCCAGAAAAGTTAAATGACCAACTCAAGAGTTGGTGACAAATTCATGCAGAAACCAAGACTAGAATCTCAGTATTCTGATTTTTAGTTCAAAGAAGCATGAGTCATACCATACTGTTTCTGGTTATCCTTGATGCCTTTTAAAACAAGGTATATTTTATTTATTATTTTTATGTGTATGAGTGTAGTGCCTGCAAGTATGTAAGTGCACCCATGTCATGCAATACCCTTAGGGGTCAGAAGAAGGCATCAGATCCCCTGGAACTGGAGTTATAGCTAGCCTCCAGGTGGGTGCTGGTAATTGAACCTGGATCCTCTGTAAGAGCATTCAGTGCTCTTAAATCGCTGAGCTATCTCTCCAGCCCTGGTCCTTGATGTCTCTTAACCCTATAGAGCAGAAGGTGTTTTTAGATGTTTAATTTAATCCCGTATTGGATTAAACTGATACCTGTTTAGGTCTTAGGTCAATTCCCAACATCCACACTGGGCAGGAAAAAAATTGTAGCAATACATGTCTGTTAATTGTATTGTTGTACACTTATTTAAGTTCCTCTCCTTAAAAGAAATAACTTTATAGTGTTCTACTGGAGAGAATGAAGATTAAGTGCCTGATCTGTAAGAAATCAGCTTTTCCCTCATAATAAAGTTTCACTCTATGTGATTTAACTTGTGCTAATTCAATGTTACTTGACTCTAAATGTGGAGCAATGAGTTATGTGAAGGCGTTAAGATGGTCTGACGTAGTACCCCCTCTCAGAGGATTCTAAGTAGTGACTCTGATCTAAAGCAATTTTTGCTGTGTTCATTTTGAACCTGACATCTTAACTTTTTTTAAAGCCTAAGACTTAATTTTTAAGATGTATTATTTTGAATTGTAATTGTGGGGGTAATATGCCCATGAGTGTTGGTGCCCATAGAGGCCAGAGGAATTGGAACCCTAGAGTTGGAGCTACAGGTAGTTGTGAGGTGCCCACTCTGGGTATTGGGAATTGACCTAAGTCTCTTGAGTTCTCCAAAAGTGTGTGTAGTCTACTTTTGAATAGAGCTACCACATGTTACTAATTCCATGGAGATTCTGTTATTTAAATGTTTTTTGTTGCTGCTCTTCTTCGGTGAAGAATATCTGCAGTTTGGTTCTAGCATGATAGCGAATTATCTCTGGACTAGGGCTGTGTTAAAAGAGAAAGTCGGAGAAAGCACTCTTGCTGTGTTTGGGAGACATTTTTCAAAAAGTCCATTCCAATAAACCGTTCTCTCTCCCTCTTTATACGGACTGTGTACCATCCATTTTCCTTTCTTGTAGGAATGATTTCCCTGATGAAAAGATCCCTACCCTGAGGGAAGCTGTTACAGAGTGCCTGCACCATAACCTCACAATCTTCTTTGATGTCAAAGGCCATGCAGACATGGTACAGTTACTCCATGCACTTTGCTTTCTTAAAAAGATTTCTTCTGTAATTGTTGGTAATTTTTAAAAACTAACCATACATTTTGTTATTTGTTCTTTTTTTCTTTTGCTAATCATACCATAGTTACTTAATGGAAATACAAAATGCAAAATATACATCTTTGTAACATAAGTTATAGAACTTTTTAATTTCTGAAAGTCTTCAATCAGCTCAAAATGGTGGGGTCAAGTTTATTCTCTTTACGGAAGACTGTTACAAAAGATGGTTAAGTGAACAGTATAGAGGCACTTCTGCAGTAGACCACCCCCCTCCAAAAAAAGGAATTCAGGAGTTGTTATTTCACAAGGCCAGATCTATCTGGCTTGCAAGTTAAGGGTGTTGGATAACTGTGGGCTTCATTTTAAAAGAACTACCATACTAGAGCTCTGGTAGCTAACATCAGTATCTCTTACATAGTTGTATAGATCTATGTGTAGATACATATCCCTCTGAGTGCTAGCCACTACATGTGCTTCTATTATTCAGTGATTCAAGTCACTATACTTTTCTGAGAAAACCATCACATTTTCTTTAACTATGATGAAATTCCTAAAAGTATTTTGCTTAAGTTTTAGAACATATACTTGTGCCCACAAAAGCATATTGCATTGGAAATCAGTGGAAAACAGTGTTTTGATGACATATTTTGTTTTAACCAGCTTTTCAAGTCTTTTTTTTTTTAAATACAAATATGTTTCCCTCATTTGGGCAGCTTATTTTTCTCATGATTATTATTTTTAGTACTTTTTTATTTAAAAAAATACTATTTTTATATGTGTATGAGTGTACTGCCTGCATACATTAAGTGCACCTGAATCATGCAGTGCCCGAGGAAGTCAGAAGAGGGTGTCGGAGCCCCTGGAACTAGAGGTACAATAGTTAGTCACCATGTTGGTGCTAGGAACTGAACCTGGATCCTCTGTAAGGGCAGCCAGTGCTCTGTCGCTGAGCCATCTCGCCAGCCTTTAGTACTTTTTTTTAAAGGTTATTTTTATTTTATGTGTATTTGGATGCCTGCATGTATATATGTGCACCATGTGCATGCCTGATGCCCAGAGGCCAGAAGAGAGTGTTAGATCCCTTGGAACTGGAGTTTCAGGTGGTTGTGAGCCGCCAAGTAGGTGCTGGGAACTAAACTTGGGTCCTCTGAAAGAATAGAAAGTGCTCTTAACTGGCTGATTTGGGTGTGTTTGGAAGCCTTGGAGGGTGCACATTTCACCACATAGTACTGACCGTGATGCCTGTTTTCTTAGAATGAAGTGGGGAGGGAAGAGTAGTGAGAAAACTGCACAGACTTTCAGCCCTTTGCCTCCAGATGGGTGCTCAGAAGTGTTCCGCCAAACTGGGTAGAACACAGCGATCTGACTGACCAAGATGGCAGAACAAGTGGTAGGTGTTGGCAGGAAACTGGAGCTAGTAGAGCCCAGAAGCCAAGATCGTGGGCTTTGGAGTCTAACAGACCTTGACTGAGCTGTGCACTTGCCACAGGGTAACCTTGATATGCTTCAGTTTCCTCATGGGCAAAGTGGGAATGGTGACAGAAAGTATTATACGGGTGGTTGTATGAGTGTAAGTGCTGGAAGTAAAGAGCAGGTGTTCGTTCCCATAGCAAGATAGTAGCTTCTGGCCTGTACTGCATAAGTTACATTAACAGAGAGGTCTGTGTTCTTTGCTTCTGGCCTATACTGCATGAGTTACATTAACAGAGAGGTCTGTGTTCTCTACTTTGAGGTTATGAATTTTATTGCTTATCTTTGGTTAGATGTATGTGCCATGTTCCAAAATTAACAGTATCTCAAGAACTATGATGTACATGATGTTCACTCTTATTGTATTGGCTGAATGTCTGTAGCGTTATAAATGTTAGCATATAAGTTTCATTACTTCTTCCTCATTTATTAGCTTGACTGCTACGGAAAGGCTTGTGTTCCGCTTGGGGAGAGTTGAGAGACTCCCAGCTCTTGCCCACGCCCCTCATCTCCCTGCTTCCTGTTTCTCTAGAGTGGATGGAGGGTGCTTTCACTCGCATGGCCTAAGCGGACCACCCTCTGGGGTTCCCAGCTGGGAGCCTCGGACCTTCACCTGGGTTAGGCAGATGGTGGACATGAAATGACTCTTCCTAGTGGCTAAAGGAGCATCTGAGGAAGGGGTTCCAATTTTGCTTCCAGCCTCCTCAGGCCTACGGCTTGTTGTGCTATCCTAAGCATGGCCCTCAGCCTCTCAAGATGCTGTCAGTGGGTGGCCACTGTTTTCAGCATCCCAAATGCATCACTAACAAGCTTTCCCATTTACTCACTGGGTTTGCACTTAGCGTGTAATAGCAACTGGCCGGAATGATCCGGTTCTGACAGATTTTAACTTTCTGTTATACAGGCTGCTGATGCTCTAAAGAATATATATATGGAATTCCCACAACTATACAACAGTAGCATAGTCTGCTCGTTCTTGCCAGAAGTTATCTATAAGGTAAAGTGCAGTATTTTTCTGGTTTTTCATATTAGATTAATGGCTGGAGATAGTAGTAATGGGCTCTGTAGGCATCAGATAGATGGCTCTCACACCAAACTGGATGAAGGTCATAGTCAAGAAGCTCTTCACTTAAATTAATGAGAAACCCCCACGGAGAATGGGCTTTAGAATGCTGGCATTCCTCTTTTGAGCACCTTCTCTCAGGTAGGTATGGCATAGGTTCATTTGGATAAAACTTGGGTAAACGCTCTCAGAATTGAACATGTTTCCACTGCCCTTCTTTTTACAGAGTAATGGTAAAACATGACTTAAAGCCAGGTGTGGTGGCACACACCTTTAGTCTCAACGCTCAAAAAGCAGAGGCAGGTCAATCTCTGAGTTCAAGGCTTGCCCGGTCTTCATAGTAAGTTCCAGGTCAGCTGGAGCTACATAGTGAGACCCTGTCTGAAAAAAACAAAAACTAACAAAAACTCTTGCTAGCGTGCTGTGTAATTTGCAGTACTCTACTCAGGAGGCCGAGGCAGAAGGATTTTGAGTTTGAGCTGCCCAGACTGCGCAGTGAAACTCTGTCTCTCAAAACAGAGCCCAGGGCTGGAGAGATAGGTCAGTGGTTAAGAGCTCTGGCTGCTCTTGAGAGGACCTGGGTTCAGTTCCCAGCACCCACATGGTGGCTAACAACTGTCTGTAACTTCAGTTCCAGGGCATCTGATGTCCTCTTCTGGCCTCCACAGGCATTGTACACACATGGTACACTTACATACGTGCAGGCCAAACACTCATATACATAAATTTAAAAAACTCTCCTGTATACATAAAAATACAGTAATACAGCAAATCCCCTTTAACATGAACCAGTTTGTTTCTTCTCTGTCCCCATTGATCTTCCCCAATAAGCTCTTACTTAGCATCACCAGAAATTAGAAAAATCAAAATTAAACTATTTTTAAATTTTGATAATTTATATTTTTAAAAAATTATTCATTTGGATCAGTACTCAAATAAGGTATTCATTATTAGTTTTAAAATCTGTAAGTTCTGTGCCCCACTCCATAAACCAGATTTGTTGCTGGGGATTGAACCCAGGGCCTGGGTTTCATGCTAGGCAAGTGCTCTGTCACTCAGCTACATCTCCAGCTCTGAAGTTATTGTGCATTTATCCCTGCCTGGATTTGATGATTATACATTAATGTGATTTTACAGATTCCCCAACTCTTGCTGCCTATAAACTGGTGAAGAGAGCTGTGGACCCGATGAGATTAGGGTTTGATTGTTCTCAGCAAGACCATGTCCTAGGGAGGAGGTCTGCCCATCGGGAGGCTTTATTTGGTGGGCTGTTGCAGCCTTGTCATGGGTTTCTGATACTCATCTGCCTGGTCTGTCAGTTTACTGAGAAGTTATGAAATGTTGATATTTTAGTTCAATTAGCTAGAATTATCTATAAATGTAACCTCTCCTGCTCTACCATTTAGTTACCCAGTAAACAGGATAAATGCTTAACCCTTCCCTTTGTTTACTAGCTTACAATACCTCGATATTTGCAGACACCAAATAGTGAGTTCTGCTGTGGCATTCTTCAACTGTGATCAATAGAGCAAACATTTGGAGTATTTGCGGTGGGGCGGTGCTTCTGCCAGTACAGACTGGCAAAGGATAAAGAGGGTTGTTGGGCTTCCAGACTCTTGGAGCCCAGTTCCCAAGCTTACTTGAACACAGAGAACTTAAAAGTGTGCAAGGCATTCTCCAGAAGAACTGGAGCCAAGCGCAGCCTGGAGGACCCCTCCCAGGCCTGCTGTTCCTGCTCTGCCCTCTTCCCAGCCGCCTCACCACTTGTCTTGCTCACCTTGCTTCAGCCTATTCCCCTAAACAGACTCCCAGTTAACCAGTCTATCTTGAAATAATCATGGTTCTACCTCTTTGAGTTCTGATGCATTATCTTTGACGAGAATTTAAGTTGCTATTCAATTAGAAGTTTATGTTCTGTGCATTATTAAAATGTGATCCTGAAATCCAGGCATGGTGGTGCACACATGTGATCTCAGCACTTGGTAGAGTAAGGCAGGAGGATTGATGTAAGTTCCAGGCTAGCCTGGGCTACAGAAGTAAGACCCTGTCTACAAACAAACAAAAATTTGCCCTGTAGTCATTTTCTCTTGCTTGCTCTGTGTATTGAAGCTTGAACCCAGGGCCTCATGTATGCTCCTACTCTGCCACTGAGCTCCTTCCCCAGTAGTTTTCTTACTCCGTGTGTAGTTCTTGTAGGACTGTGAAAAAGGTCCTCGATTATACTGCATATTAAACATTGTATATATTCTCAAAGGATTGATGAGAGGAGAACATACTTAGTAGACATGGGGCTGGACACTGTAGCTACCTTATCAAATTGAGCTTTTTAGCTCAATCTAAAGTATTGAGAAATTGTAGACTTGACTTGATTATTTTTATGTTCCAAAATTCCCTTTTCAGATGAGACAAACAGATCAGAAAGTAATAACAGCTCTAACTCACAGACCTTGGAGCCTGAGCCATACAGGAGATGGGAAGCCTCGCTACAATACTTTCTGGAAGCAGTCCATGTTTGTGGTGATGGACATCCTGCTCGATTGGAGCATGCACAATGTCTTGTGGTACCTGTGTGGAATCTCAGCTTTCCTCATGCAGAAGGATTTTGTCTCCCCGTAAGTTGTGAGAGGGTTTCTCTTGACCTCACATGTCCAGGATGGTCTTTCTAGGAAGGACAGGTTCAGGAAGTGGCAGACTGGATTGGTTCTGGCCCACAAAGCCCACTGTGCCTCTGACTAGTTATAACAACACCAGTTTTTGTGGTGAGATGATGTCAGGCATATTTCACTGATTCAAAAACAGGCTGATCAGATACTTGGTTTTACAGTGACCATACATGGGTGTATGCATGTGGAGGTCAGAGGTTGACTTTGAATATCTTCCCAGTGCCGTTTGCTGAGATAGCAACTCTTGCTAAACCTGGAGCTGGCTGATTCAGATAGTCTGGCTAGTCAGCTTTTCCTTGGAATCCCGTTTCTACCTTGTGAGTGCTGGGATTGCAGGTTGGCTGCCATGTCTTCTGGCTTTTATGTGGGTTCTGGGAGCCCAAACTCTGGACCTCATGCTTGCATGGCAAGCATTTTGTTATTATTTTTAAAGAATAAATGCAATTTGTTATAGTACATTCATCGTGTAACTATTTCGTGGATTCCTGTGTGGATGTGTATGGCAGAACTGACAGAGCATAGCCCACCTCATCAACCACCTTCTTGGTTTTTTCTGTTGTTTGTTTTTGTTTGTTTGTTTGTTTTATTTTGCATGGCAAATATTTTACACCAGCCATCTCCCTAGTCTGATTTTTTTAATTTAAGTTTTTAACCTTTATGTGTATGGATGTTTTGCCTACATATACATAAGTGCACCCATGTGTACAGTGCCCCTGGAGGCCAGAAGAGGATGTTGGATCCCTTGGACCTGGAGTTACGTACCATTGTTAGCTGTCATGTAGATGCTGGTAACTGAACCCAGGCCCTCTGTAAGAGCAGCCCCACAGCTGGTTTCTTTAGTGCATTTTAATGAAAAAAAAAAAAATGAAAGCGATGATATGAGTGGTATTACATTTCTTATGATGAGCTCCCTCCAAAAACTATACAGGATGCAGGGCAGAGCCACAGCATTTCCAGCATGCATGTGCATTCAGCTCAACTAGTGTAGTGAAAAACTAAAGCCATGCTGTTCCCATGCTGTCCCGGAAGTTAATGTCAGTCAGACAGAGATGTTAATCAAATGTAAACTGAGTAAATATACCATAGATTAGTATGTCTCTCACCTCTCACCAGAGAAACTTCTACTTGTAGCAGATGCCAATTAACAGAAACCCACAACTGGTCAACATGCAGAGAATAAGAGACTTCGGAGTGCTCAGCCCAAAATGGGACACCTATACCCCACCCTCTCTTCCCAAGGCTCAGGGATCATGTGGAAGAGGCAGAAAGATTTTAGGAACCAGAAGTGGGTGAATACAAGGAAACTGCTGTCTGAACACAGCAGGGCAGTTATACCTATGAAGTCACAGCATTTATGACAGCATGCACAAGACCTGTGCAAGCACAAGCCAGACAAAAACCCAGCATGAATAGGGAAGGTAGGCATGAAGCCCCAGCCCTGCCTGAGGATCTATTGGCAATTGATAGCTACTGGGAGAAGAAAAGTTAGTTGTCTTTAAGGGAGTGCTGTCTGGTAGTTGACCAGGCCTCAATGGATGGACCCACACCCGAAAGCATTTGGGAAAACAAATCAGACTTGATCAGCCTTTTCAAATGAAAAATAATAGAGCACATGAGGCTAGGGGAGAAAGTAAGTTGGGAATGGAGATGAGAGGGGAGGTCCGAATATGATCAGAATGCATCAGATGAAATCGGAATACTCAGAGACTAAGTAAAAATGCTTAAAAAACTATAGCTAAGGGCCGGCCTTAAAGGCTTAATGCGTAAAGAAAGTGCTTCTTGCGCAAGCCATGGGGACTTGAGTTCAGATCCTAGCACTTATGTAAAAGCCAGGTGCAGTGGTATGTGTCTGTAACCTCAGCGCTTGGGGAACAAAAGCAGGCAGGTTCTGGGGGTGTGTTGGCTGCCAGTCTGATTGAAACAGCAAGCTCCAGGTTCAGTGCGAGACCCTGTCTCAGAAAGGGCAATAGAGGAGGATATCTAGCATCAACCTCCAGCCTTCACACACGCATGCACACACACACACATATCTGCACATACATGCATATAGTACACTCAGACCCACCAGAATACTAACAAAAACCTATAACTGAGTCATAGGCTTAGGAGACAACAGTACGGATAGACCTTGTGCTTTGACCAGTTCTGCCCCATTCTTTGCCCAGTGGTGCCAGCCTGAAACCCTGACTACTCTGGAGACTGAAGCAGGAGGATTTCAAGTCCGGGGCCTGCCTGGGCAGCACTGTGAACTGTGAGAGTGAAGAATCAGGAGTATGGCTGAGCATACAGTCAGCAGCGGTGTTTTCAGTGTGCGTGAGGTCCTCGGTCCAACCCCATACCTCCGTCAGTCCAGCAGTAAATTAAGTCCAGTGCTGCAGCCGGAGAGGGCTAGTCGTCTGAGGCCGAGTGATAGTGAAGAGTTTTACTGGCAGAGGTCTCAGCCTGTTGGAGATGGAGTGGGTCACATCTGTGTCCCTCTTGTGTGGCATCACCACACACAAGGGTTACATGGCATCTTTTGTTGAGGATGTTTTCTCAGCTTCAAGTATCTGAGCACCAGGATAGTTTGTCTCGAGACGTAGGCCATTGTGGAATGTGGGTGTGAGCCTTTTACCTCTCTCTGGAGGTTACTGAGCCATCTTGGACCCGTGAATCTAAGGAAATGATTGTTCTAGGCTTGGCAGTTGAAGCTGCGAGTGTCTGGTTTGCACATAACAGCTGTGTTTTAGTTGTGACTGTAGTGAACACCCCCCCCCACACACACACACCTCCTTTAAGGACAGTAGTGCTCTACTCACTAATAGTTAACAGACGTCTTTGAACTTTGTTGAGGCTTAAGGAGCAGGCATCTGCTCCCAGGACGCTGGGAAGGAAGGAAGACTAGCTAGACAGCTTGTAATGCCAGAGCAGGTGTAGCCCTCCCCGCACCTTTTATGCTTCTGCATTCATCAAAGGAGGTCTGTTACCGGGCCAGTCTCCAAAGCCCTGAACATGCTGTACTTGCTTTCTCACTTTTGTGGGAAAATTCCTATGCATTTTATACTGCTTGAGCACTTACCATATGTAAACTCTGTGAATTTCAAATACTGAACTTCCAATAAAAGCTCTCAGGGGGACAACGAAATTGCCCCTGAGTAGCATGGCTGGGGCGCTCCTGGTCTGATCCCGGTTTTTCAGCATGGATCATGCAGGGGGCTATGTGGTAGCAGGGGGTGCTGCATGTGGCCTTTCCCATAACCTGGAAATGGGGAACACACAGAGAAAGGGTCAGTATATATTAACAAATCCTACAGCTAGTCATCAAGAGATGAGGCAGGGTGCCAGGAGGAAACAAAAGTCTGCCTGTGAAAAGCCAAGAAGAAAGGAAGTAAACACTTACAGTGACACTTATTAGGTTAGAATGAGGAGTTGGGGAGGGAAAGGCTCGTACAGTGTGCTGTGGGAGAGCATGCTCTCTCAGGGTATTGAAGTTCTACAATACAGAAAGAGGCAGTGTAGTGAGAGAGGAGACCAGAGGGCAGGCCTGTCCCTGTCTGGTTTAGGGTCGAGGTCTTTTGGAGGTGGGCGAGGTCATTGGTGAGTGTCTGAAGCATTTGAAGCTGTCATATCTGGGAGAAGAGAAGGCACAGGGCATGGTGGGCTCCCAGCACTCTCCTGACCATACTTTGATCACACTTGATTCCTGGGACAGCTGTTCATTCTAACATGGTTGATGCTTCTCTTTTCTCCAGGGACTATTTGAAGAAGTGGTCAGCTAAAGGAATCCAGGTTGTGAGTTGGACTGTCAATACCTTTGATGAAAAAAATTACTATGAATCTCACCTTGGGTCCAGCTACATCACTGACAGCATGTTGGAAGATTGTGCACCTCACTTCTAGGCTTCTTCCGGCGGAAACATTGCTGGCCTTGCACAGAGATTGCAGAACATCTCTGTTAGCAGAGCTCAGGATCAGGCTCCCATAAGCAGTAGTCAGTCTTTACATTTTTATCCCAACTAACTGAAACCTGGTGTTGTTGCCATGCTCCATGGAAGGGTTCAACACTGTTGCTCTTGAAACTCTGGACCTAAACAGACACAGCAAGTGTTGCTGCAACCCAGCTGAGGGGCAGGTGTACCCAAACCCAGTGAGGATGAGCACAAAGTGGGTCCTGTGGTGAGGGGTGCACATGTGAATGTGTGGGACTTGCATGATCACTCAGAACTGACATTTTAAAACTTGTCTCACATAATTCACTTGTTCAAATATTTGTCTTCAGCTCTGTAAACAACGTATGTACCATAAATGTCAAATTTGTGACCACACTAACAGAATCATTAAAAGGTGCACAAACAGAAAACAACTGTGTACCAAGCCTCTTGTCGCACAGCACCCTAAAGGCATCAGGAAATTTGGGTAGGCTGCTCTGTGCAACCCAGTAAGACCACTGTGTCACAGTTGCGCTGGGAGTTAAACCTTTAGAAGCACCCTCAGAGAATTGTCTATGATGTTGCGTTGTAAGCACTTCAAACCACCAGGGGGCAGAGTTGCTCTTTTTCAGGCTTGCTAGGAAACAACCACACACAGGCATCTTAGGCAGTTGGAAGTCAATCCTTCTGCCTTAACCCTCCAAGCATTGGGGTTAAAGGCATGTGCTGTCACACCTGACTCTTTATGTTAATTGAAAGTATCTCATGTCTCATATGTCACCACTGAGACCAGCACTTACAGTAGCAAACCCCAGCTTTCTTGCTTCTTTCTTGCTTCTCTGCCACCTACTCTGTGATGAAGTAGATACCATGTTAGTCACATTTTATAGTAAAAGAAACCAAATGGGGGCCCAGGGACCTGGCGGTGGGGTGGAGGTGTGGGTGGGGAGTTAGGTAATTAGCAGAGATGAATAAAGATCCTGACCCAGGTGATTTGATTTAACTTCAGAACTCCCGTAAGCTTTGTTTTCCATTACATTGGACCTATAGAAAGGGCTCAAAAGTGAAAAACAGCGTTATTCCCAGTAATTGCAACATCAGCCATAAGCCAATACATGTTTGTTGAAGGAGTGAATAATGAGAATGTATCCAAGTAAGAACTTGCTTAAGGAAACTGAAGCTACTCCTAGAAGGGAAACCAATTTAGGGTGAAGATGAGTAGTTCATGATTCAGCAGCTCTGAGGAGCCAGCCATTTATGATGGTGCCCACACAGATTAAACTCATTCACCCCGTTCATTGGACCTGACCCTCCTTGCCTCGGGATGCTGGAGGCAGACAGGTGAAGGGCTGGCTACTCCAGGTGTCAAGAAGCAGTACTTCCTGACTCTACAATAGTCACATTTGGAGATTGTGCCTACGTTTTGGTGTAAACTGGATGGGTACAAACTACAGAAACCATAATTTTAGCATATTTATTTTTTAAAGACATCAAAGAATGAATTGAGACAGGGTCTTGGAATATAGCCCAGGATGGCCTTGAACTTGCAGTTCTCCTACCTCAGACTTTCCAACTGCCGGGATCACAGATACAAATCATTATACCCACCAGAACAAAGGATTTAAGTTAATAATGGATTTTTTTTTTTTTCTAATCTTGGAATGTAGGGTGAGTAACTGCTCTCCAAAGCAAGTTGAGGCTGGGGGCGGGGAGGATATGGCATCACCTTGCTTTCCTGAGTACACAGCAGCTCTAATCATCAGCGCAAGACCTACAGAGCACTGGGCCTGTCGACGTTCTGTCGTGGGGGATAAGGGCGCATGGCAGTATAGTGCTCCATTAAGGGTCTAATTATTTTATCTCTAGTGGTTGTCAAACAGCAGATATATAAATTCTTAGCTAGAGGGTGGACATTAGGTTGCTCATTATTTACTTCCTATTCCACATCTTAATCTCTTTGCATCCCTTTGGGGTGCATAAACAAATTCACTATCCATGACATTTAATCTATAAGATTAACTTAAAATCCTTCCCCTAGTAGAAAAACAGACAAAGCACAAAACAAAAACAAAGTTTCCTTCATATCTTGGCCTAGGAGGGTTTGTTGCTGGTGCCGTGACGCAGAGGTGCTGAGCAGGGCACCCTCCCTCTTCACCAAAAGTCCAGGCTTGTCCCTCCTCCTCACTGACTGGCTCATGTCCTTAATTCTTTGGTTGATGTAAAGCACCTCCAGCTAGATCTGCCTTGGCCAGAAAGATTACAGTCCACCACTGAGCCCAGAGGCCGCCCTAGAGGAGCTCGGCACTTACCCCTGTCACTGTGATGGTTGGTTGTAATTGTTAATGTGACACAATGTGAGTCTCTGAGAAGGATAGTCTGGATTAGGTTGTCCTGTGTACGTGTGTGTGGTGGCTGATCTTGAGTGGAAAGACCCACCCACTGCGGGTGGCACCACTCCCTGGATTGTTTTGAGTGGAGAAAGTCCCAAAAATAACTGTACCCAGGCCGGATAAACCTTTCCTCTCCTAAATTGCTTTTGGTAAAGGTGTTCTAACATAGAAACAGATGGGAAACTAAAACAGGAGGTAAGAGAGGGGACGGGACGGTGAAGGGGGGAAGGGAAAGGCTGGTAGGGGGTGGGGCAGGGAAGAAAACATATCACTCAACAATATGTAAATTTAACTTTCTACTAACCACTATCTAGAATGAATTTTAAGTCTTCTGTAAAAAGTACCTTTTTATAAGATGGATGAATCAGATATGTAGTCAAAATTTTATCTGGGACTATGTGAGTAAAGTTCAAATGAGATTCAAAAAGACACGGACAATTTAACAGATTTGGAAGATGTATGGAGGAAAATATGTGAATATTTCCCTTATCAAAATGGTCACATTAAGGAGGCTGGAGAGATGGCTCAGTAGTTAAGAGCACTGACTGCTCTTGCAGAGGACCTGGGTTTGGTTCCCAGCACCCTCACAGCAGCTAACAACCATCTAAAACTCTGGATCTAGGGCATCCAGTGCCCCGCTCTGACCTCCGTGGATACTGCACAATATGGGTGCACTTACATACATGTAGGTAAAACACATTAAAAAAATGAGAATTTGCTGTGTTCCCTGCTGGTGAGCTGGAGCTGTGGTCCCCAGCCATGAGTCATGAGTCATGGTTCCACACTCCTCTGGTGGCGGGCTGACGGTGGAGCAGATTGGAGGTGGAGGCGGCAGTTCCAGCCTTCTCTGCGTGGCTGCACCCCCCACAACCCCCTCCCCAGAGGCCCCAGGTTGTACGGCAGTGGCTTTGCTTCTGTTAGACTTATGCTGGGGACAGGGAGGTTTCTGTCATTTGCAGTTTCTAGTCTTGGGAGGACTGATTCTCTAGAATGGACTCCCACCTCCCCGGATGGTCTGGCATGGTCTTGGCTCTACATGTGGTCCTGGGCACCCAGGCCTTTACGTTGGACCTTTCCACTTCCAGGCCCGGGAGGTTTCCCATCACTTTTCTGTTCCTTTTCTATAGCCCCAGTGTACCTACAACCTGTGCCCTACAGAAAATGTAAAGCACCTAATTAATCTTCTAGAGCTTAAAAAAATGAACATTAGACACGGAGTTGGGGAAGCTGAGGGGTGAAGAGTGAATGTACTAAAAATGCATTATATCCGTGTATGAAATTCTCAAAGAATTAATAAGAACAGTACATTAAAAATTAATTTAATTTAGATTAATTTTTAATTTAAAATGTCAATGTAAGCATCTTCACCGAATCATTAAAATGAAGAGTCTAGAAAAAAATGCCAAGAGAAGTGATATATCATGTCGTCTGTGTCCTGCCTGAGGCTGAGCTGGAATGCGGTATCTAACTGACCATGGATCTTAATGACTTTCCGAAGCGCATATTAATTAGACCGGTCATGCTGTGTGCATTCCCAGCTGGCCCTCAGCGGGTGGAGCGGATCCTAGCTGCTCAGCACTGGGACCACAACACCCAGAAAGAATGAGGGATCTCTAAGCTGCTCAAAATGATACTGTTTGAGTTTGCGTTCAACTGCTGTCTCAAAACACTCTGACCAAAACCAACTCGGGGAGGAAAGGCTTTATTTGGTTTACATCTCCCGGGTCACATTTCATCACTGAGGCAGTCCAACGTAGGAATTCAAGGCAGAAACCTGGAGGCAAGAGCTAGAACACAGGCCATGGAAGAACACTGCTTACTGACTTGCTCAACCTGCTTTCTTATACAATACAGGGCCACCTGCCCAGGGGTGACATCACCCACAGTGGGCTGGGCCCTTCCGCTTCACTCAACATCAAGAAAATGCCCACAGACATGGCCACAGGCCAGTCTAATGGAGGAAATTTCCTAATTGAGGCTCCCTCAACCCAGGTGTGTCAAGTTGACAACTAAAGGTCTCCAGCACAGACGAAGTATATGGGCATTTCATTGACAAAGACAAGGTCATGATCCACCCTTCAATAGGAGATAGCACAGTCTAAACAGCCATACAGTCCAAGAGAGCTTATTCCTGTGACCACACTGTTCACTTGCCTTCTCTCTGCATATAATTGTCTTCCCTTAACCCCTCCCCATGTGATAAAGATCATCTCATCCACATAGAACCAGGGCTCATCATGATCTCTGCATTGGTTTAAGAGATTGAGTCTCTTGATCTACATATTCCTGAAGTCAAGTTACAGCCCCTACCTGCTCGGTGCTGTGAGAAAGACAAGTGCAGTAAAGTTTCTTTCATTATTTGGTAATAGAACCATTGTTACATACCCAAGAAGACCCAGCTGTGTTCCAGCCCTGCCCTGGCCCCGCTCCACCCAGCCCTCCCTCCTAGCGTAATTCTAGTCCAGCTTGCCCATGTGTTTTGTTTTGTCTCTGAGACTCAGGGAGGTGATATATTCTATATCTGGGACTTCAAATAAAAGACAAATGATTGGTTGAAAATTCAATGAGTTTCCAATCTCCTTTGGAAGTCACTCATAACTACTACTGTGGATTGAATATGCAATGTTCCCGAGTAGTGTCTGAAGGCTTGTCCCAGCTCGTGGCACTGTCATGGCAGATTCTGGAACATTTAGGACGTGGGACCTAGCTGGGAGAAGTGAATCACTGGGGAAAGATTCTTACGGGCATATTATCCCACCCATCCTCGGTCTCTTTACTGACTGGTTGGCTGTCAGCAGCTGTCCACCATACAACAGCCTCTGATCACTCTGGTCTTTGTGAAGCTGTCCTCCCTTTGTAGGGACAAACAGGTATACATCCAACCTCTGAAACTGTGAGCCTAAATACATCTTTCTTCCCTTAAGTTCTTTCGATCAGGTATTTTCATCATAGAGATGAACTAATGACACAATTCTGTGTATTATGGGGTCTAAAGAATAAAACCGAGTTGTATATCCCAGTAACAGCTAGAGAAGATTATGGACAATAATTGTATTATTAGAGTTCTCTAAGGGAGCAGAATTGACAGAATGATATACATATATATAATTTACTAGTCAGCTTACTTTGAAATAGTAAGGACAGCTGAATCACACTGGAGAGGCCAACAACCCAGTAGTTGCTCACTGGCCCTAATCTGGTGTGGAAAACCTGGCCATCAAGTCCCAGCAATCCTCCTGTCTCTGCCCCCAACAATGCTGAGGTTAAAAGAAAGCAGAGCTGCCTGCATATTTTACATGGGTGCTGGGGATTTGAATTCAGGTCCTCATGTTCACACAGTAAGCGCTCTTAGCCACTGACCATCTCCCCAGTCCCCATGATTTGACTTTGATGTACTTTTCATGTTTGTAAACCTGTGTATGTAATAAAATATGCTTAGGAATTAAATGAACTTATAACAGTATTTGATATGGCCAAAAAATGCCAGGCTTGGCATTGAATGTAGGCTTTGTGATTTAAGTGGAACGTGGTGGCAGTAAGAACTCCTGGGATTTCCTTAGGACCATTGCTGAGTGCTGTCGCTGTGGCCTTGCCCTCTGCCCCCTTGCTGCTACTGGCACTGGCACTGCATGGTCTGCCAGTCATGAAACCAACCCCAGCATGGGAGCCTCTTTGATACTGGCCAGTCCACTGTCCCCTGCAAGATGGAGCCTCAAACAGAAGTGCAGAGCCCAGTTATCCAGAGGCAAGGATAACATAAGAATGCCCAGAAAAGTGAGCTCCTACCTGAGACCTTCACCTCTTCCGAAGGTCTGAGCCCTACTCTACATGTTCAGACTGGCCAAGTATAGTTACAGAAGATGAAACGGGGACCAATGTGAACAAAGAGATTGTAAGGTCTAAATGAGTGACTTTGGAAGAGAGAGATCCATCATGAGGAAGGGATGATTCCAAGGAGTCTACTTCTGAAGTAGAGGCTGATGTGAAGATGGATGAAAGGTCCTTAAGCTCATCAGCCATGGGATAAACACTCTTGCCTAGGATCACTAGGTTAAAGAGGTTCCCAGATACCTTCAACAGCCTGGAATCCATCCCAAGAATCCCCAACAAGTTGATTAAGTACAGCTAGCTGTTGTGAAACAAGCATATCAGACTCCAGAAGGTGGCATTGCATTTTGGGGATCCTTCAACCAAAAGAGAATGTGATTTGTAAGAGCTACAACCTGTAGACCCTGGGGAAATGGAGCCAGAATTCCTAGAAAGCCGCACCCAGACCCAGGATAACTGATGCATATGCTGGCCCACCCACCAGGTCAGATATGTGGACTGCCAGTCATAGAATTTGTACGCTTGTCTAACTGAACTCTTGAAAGACTTCTCAGCCATGTGCTGGCAGCCATCTGCAGGCCACTCAGAGGAACGGTGACTTCCTCCTGGCCAGTAATGCACAGCTGTGGACTTGTGCGTGGATGGTTTCTCTGTTGAATTTATGATCTCATGATAAATTGTTATTCTTGACTTTTTTTTTTAATTTATGTGTATGAGTATATTGTCCCCATGTGTTTAAGTGTATCTTAATAAAGTGTATCTTAAGTGCATTGTGCAATGCCTGAAGAGGACAGAAGAGGGCATCGGTTCCCTAAGAACTGGAGTTACCCACAGTTGTTAGCAGTCATGTGGGTCCTGGGAACTGAGCCCAGGTCCTCTGCAAAAGCTGCCAGTGCTCTGACCTGCTGAGCCATCTCTCCAGTCCCATTCTTGACTTATTTCTATGTGTACTGTGTTTTATGTGTTTCAAATTGCATGCCTACCATCCTTGAAATCAGAGGACTGCCATGTTTCAACTAGTCTTCCACCAGAATCAGATGAGTTGCCTATGGATTTAACCACAAGCTCATGGCACCAAGCTAGAGCCAGCCATCTTTGCAGGCGACAGATAAACTATTCTCAGAATCAGGCATTTCCAAGGACTTTTGTGGAAACTTCTTTTCTGGCCTATTATTAATATGTTAAAGTAATTGCCATCATGCAGAGCTGTACAAAACTGAGTTGCCATATTAATGGGTTTTATGTAAGTTACATAATCTTAATTCTGAACTCATAGTGTAAGGTAGGATCTTAACCTATAATACTTTGGGAGTTGACGCAGCAGAGAGATTTAGAAAGAACTTTTTGATGTTTTAAATAATCAGTAATATTGCTGCAACTGATCATGGGTACAGATTCAGGTATCCGATCATAAACAATTGTCTTGATTTATATTCCTACTACTTTTTTCTGGAATGATATTTGCAAAAAGAAGAAAAAATACTTTTAATTGAAGAAAATACCAATTACCATTATTTGCTTAAAGATATTTGTTTGATAGGGCTAAACTATTTCGAGAAGCATTTAATTCATCTTAAAGATACCAGCTATCAATTCCCTTTACGCAAGACTGTTATTTATAGCCAAGTTAACACTAAAACATTTTTTAGAATGCAAATAGCAAAACTCAATTGAAATACTTTAATCAATGAAATCTTAAAGGTTGTTATTGTACATTGAGTATAACTGTGGAGTCATTCAGTTTAAGTTTACAAGGGCTGGAGAGATGGCTCAGCAGTTAAGAGCACTGACTGCTCTTGCAAAGGACCCAGGTTTTGTTCCCAGCATCCACATAGTGGCTAGCAACCATCTATAACTCCAGTTCCAAGGGATCCAATATCCTCTCTGACCTCTGTAGGCATTGCACACATGTGGTACACTTACATACATGCAGGCAAAACATTCATGTGAATTAAAAAAAAAACTTGAAAAAGAATCCCTAGCTGAGAGAATTTAGGGGAGGGACATCGAAAGATGACGTCTACTAATGAGCTGAATTCTTTTCATGTGCCCTCATGTATAATTCAAAAATTATAAAAATATGGGCAAGTCTTGTCCTGTTTAAGTTCCTCCTTTTATAACTGACTTCACTCCAAACCGTCACCTCTTATGACATGAAATGGCCATTTGCTGCAGCCACTCAAAGGTCAGATCTTGCAGAGACTCCAAAGAAGCTATCCTTTTACACTCTGAAATCATAGGTGCATAATGTACACATGTACAAACAAACAGGAGTAAGTGTGGGGACGGCATGAAATTTAGAAAGGGGACCAAAAAGCAGATATGAGGTAACAGGAGAGGGCAGAATGTAGGCCAAAAGACACATCATGAATGAGGATATAAAGTCTTTTTTTTCTAGTTCTCTACTTTCTACTCTGTGGGTCTTTTTTGTTGTGGACAAGTAATTGATGGTGAAAGTGTGAAACCCTAAGCAACATCGTAATGTTCTGGGTAGGTGTCCCTCCAGAGATTTACATGCTGAGGGTGCAGCCCTCAGAGTTGGCACTGTTGGAGGTGGGGGGCCCTTCAGGAGGCGGGCCCCCAGTCCATCCTTCGGTTTTAAGAACAGTCACCTGCCTTCTGAATCATTTGGAAAATCTGCAAAAACTTATTCACATCCATCCATCCATCATCACTTCACATAAACGCATGGCTTTCACATGTTCCTCCTGGTCTCGTGTTTGGCTCTGCCCAAATACTCTGATGGCTGTACTTTGGCTTCACTGTGACAGAATGCCTAAAAGAAGCAATTTAGGGAGGAACTGTTTATTTTGGTTCACAGTTTCAACCCATTGCGGTGGGGAAGGCATGATGGAACAGAACTGCTCAGTTCGTGGCACCAGGAAGGCGAGGCAGAGACTGTTCACATCTCCGTGGACCAAGTAAACTGATGCATGAACTAGGCATCAGGTATAACCGTGGAAGGCCTCTAGTAACCTACTTTCTCCAGTGAAGCTCCATCTCCTAGAAGTTCCACAGCCTCCCCAGAGTGTCACCAGAGGGAGAACGATCATACACAGCATGAGCCTGCAGGGGGCTGCTTCAGATTCAAACCATAGCAATGATCCTAGTGTGACTTCCTGGGGACTGAGTCTCATTCTCTTCTACCTCCTCTTTTCTAGTCCAACTCCAAAGACTTCTGTACTCAGTAAACACAATCCAGCTCCACTTTAAGACTGTATTTCAACTTTAGTTTACATAGGAGTGTTTCTAATTCAAAGTCACAGACAAACGCAAGTTACACAATTCTGAGTTATGCATCCCTGATTGAGGAACACATCATTATTTATTCTCAATCGCTTTTCTGAGCACCAGATTCTAATCCTTTACCGGAACTGGGAAGAGAGATTCAGAAAGGACTTATCCAGCAGATATATATATATATATATATATATATATTTTTTTTTTTTTTTTTTTTTTTAAGATAGAAACATACCACTTGTAGGTTACCTCTTCTCAAGTGTGTATGGACTAATTTAAATATTATAATATTATAACAGTTTTTATTGGAAAATTCCAAATACTTTTGTCTTAGAAAAAATCAACAATCCAGGTAGGAAAGAGAGTAGAGTGTGCCCAATTTTATGTCATCATTTACGTTGCAGACCAGTTTCCTGATTCAAGGCTTGAATTTCACTTCTGGGAGGTGTCTGAGGCCCAGCTGCCATAGAATTGTCCTGTTTTTTATCTTCTTTCCTTTTTTGATTGTTGTCTGGCTGCCACAGCGTACAGTGATCATTAGGCCTTTGGATTCTCTTCTTGTACTGATCGCCTAAATCGCAGGGCTAGGTCTGACACAGGAAAAAGCAGTTAAACAGACACATATGGTCCCATCTCTGCAAGAGGAAGATTAAGGGGGTAGGGGTACATCCCACCACTTCTCAAGCCTTCCACGCCTTCTTCCCTTTCAGTTTCTGCAATCCTTCCCTTGACCTGCCATCACACAATACTGTCAGTAAATACTATTCAAAAAATTAGTGTGCAGCTGCCGGAGACATGGCTTGATGCTTAAGCGTGCTTGCTGCAGCATCATGAGAATGAGAGTTTAGATTCCAGCTCCCCTGTAACAGGCTAGGTGTCCCACACACATCTGTAACCCCAACTCTGATGGGGACAGAGATAGGAGGATCTGTGGGGCTTGCTAGCTTCTAGTTCATGAAAGCATGAGCCTCAGGTTCAAGAAGAGACCCTGCCTCAAAGGAATAGGCAGAGAGTGATGGAGGAGGACACCTGAGGCTCCTCCTCTGATCTCTGTATCACACACCCAGGCACACAGACACGTGCGTTCACTCACACATGCATAAACACACAGACACAAACAAACAAATAAATAAATACATCTTCCTTGAAAAGAGGGTGTTGATTTGTTCCCTCCCCAGCCTCCACTTCCTTCTGGGATCAGCTGTAGACTTGGGAAATTGAACTGCCCTACTCTGAGTCCCTCTGCACTGTATGGTTTTAGCATTGGTACCCACAGCTAAGGCAGGTGACTTGAATTGGTCAAGGATATCGTCACATTTTCATAGTCATAACAATTGGTTCAAGAATGGACCCATCAGATCCAACAAAACACTGAAAATTCTAGACCGCCCTACATTTTTCTCGCTAGATTGAATCTGAGAAGATATGAGAAGCTGACGAAGCTGTTTCACAATCATTCACAAGAGCAACACCAAACCGGGACAGACAGAAACCAGAAAACACTGCGAGCCTCTGCGTCAGGCCAGGCTGAAGCAAGAATCATTCTTGGAGTTTTGTTTAAGCCCTTTGGGATCAGGCTTGCAACTGAAAGAGCAAAGGAGGCAGGAGCATTCTGACCCTCCACCCTGGGTCATATCACTGAGAGTCTTGCTCTATGACAAATCTCATACGTACCAGGAGAAGCATTGATTTCCACCAAATGCAAAGAACTTTGTTGCTGAAAAAGAAGCAAACAGGCGACCATGTCACTCTGACAGGATGTAGACCCCAGGTCTTGCTGCATAGTTGGTTCAATGTGTGAGCATACCATTATTTCAAAATTAAAGGATGATGATTGAGACCAAGATTCGGTTACAGAAATCTCAAACATGTTTTTCTTTTTAGCAACAGAATGTTTCATTCATTCCTTCATTGCTTCATTTCACAGATGTTCACTGAGTATCTGTGATATGCCAGGCAACATATTAAGACCTGGGGTGATAAATATATAGATATGCTCCCTGGCTTCTCACGATTTGAGCTGGGCAGTATTCATTTAATGACAATATTAATTTACATAGATAGTAAATTATGTTTGCTGGAGACCACGTCTCTGTATGAACTTTGCAAAAAGCATGCTTGGCTACATGTGCAAAGTTGCCAGTAACCAAGAATGCCTATGATGGCAGAGCCAGATAGGCATGTATGCAGGTTCTGGAGTGCAGTGTCCCTTATGTCTGTATTAGGTAAAAACCTATGCCTTATGACACTGTTGTGTGAACATTTGCTCTGTACTGGGCAAACAGGTCACACTTTGTTGTTAACTGTTTCCTGAGCACCTGCTGAGAAATGTCCTTTGAGCTGCAGACCCTTTCCTGAATACCAGCATAGGGTACCTTATGCATGCAAATAAAATCTTAGAAGTTAGAGACTCTGCTGTTTGTTCTATGGAACAAACTGGTCCCCAGCTTTCTCTAACACTAGATTATCTTGTATGCCATGTTTTATTATTAGATACCTCACCCTCCCTTTCTGGTCCATCACTACCCAGCCATGAAGAATGTAGTATATGTTTTAATTTGACTTCTCACACAAGTGACATTTGGGTTAAGGAGACTTTACTCTTTACTGGTATATTCCAGGACACCAACTGAAATTGGTTTAAAAAAAATTGTAAGCCAGGTGTGGGTGGTACATGCCTTTAATCCTGGCTCAGGAGGCAGAGACAGGCAGATCTCCATGAGTTCAAGGCCAGCCTGGTCTACATAGTGAGTTCCAGGACAGGTGGGACTCAGTGGAAGACCATTTTCCTGGGATGCACAGGCTCTGGCTTCCATTCTCAGCACCACAAAATAATGACTATTAAGATATTGATTAATATATGCAATTATAATAAGATGTTTCACTGAATACTATTTTTAATATTTTAAAATCCTAGAAATAAGTCTAATGTCCAAATATACCCAGGAAGCAATAATGTCCTGGATACAGTGTTCAGTGAGGAGAAGTTATGGCATCATTTGCATAGTACGGCCATACTTTTACAATTCAGTAATTTAGGTCTTAGCAGATACAGGTATAATTGTTGGTATATTAAAGTGCTGACCGATCAGGGGGATACGCTGAGTATTCCTGGGTTACATAAAATAAACATGAACACCATGAGAGCAGAGCTTTCTTTAGTTCACAAAAACCCAGCACAGCCTGTACCAAGTCCAACTGTGGAAAGTTAACATGATTTTTTAAAATTTATAAATAAAAAGCACAGAAATACTTAAGATATAAAGTGAAGGGCCCTAGCCAGATGTCGTGATGCACACCTGTAATTTCAGCACTCAAGAGCTGAGACAGAAGGAACTTGAATTCCAAGCCAACCTGGGCTACACAGCAAGACACCATCTGACAAAACAGGGAGGCAAGTGTGTACCCCTGGGGTCCCAAGGCAACTGTGGCCTTACCTCCAACTCTCTTCTCTCCAAGATAAGTGCACTGGGGTTGGTTCTTTTCTCCAGATCCTGCAGCTTGGTCAGCTTTTCTATCAGGAACATCTTATCTTTGCCCTCCTGCCAAGAAGGAAAAAATAAATGTCAACTTCCGTGTCTGAAGGCCTAGGACACAGGGTTTCCAAATCCCGCTGAACTTTCCAGAGCCTGTTCTGGGAACTAATCTTGCCTGGGTCTGTCCAGTCCTTCCATTGAGAATGCTAAAGCTTAGTGCTCTGCCCCTAAGATGTCAAGAATGATTCATTTATTAGTTATCTGTGGGCAGGTGAGATGACTCAGCAGGGAAAAGCTGTAGCTGCTCAAGGCTCATGCCTGGAACCCACAGTGGAAGGAGAGCATCAGTTCCCAGAAGTTGTCCTTCCAGCCGCCACACGCACGCTGTGGACACACATGCTCACACTCACACACATATTGTACACACACAATAACACTAATACTAGTAAATAAAATGAAAAACAAAAGATTCAAAGTTATCTGTATTGGTGGAGATCTGGGATTCAAGAGTTCAAAGAGGGACAAATGAGCTGCAGAGACGGCTCAGCATTAAGCGCACTGGCTGCTCTTGCAGAGGACCAGGGATTGGTTCCCAACAGCCACCTGGCGGCTAACAACCATTTGTAACTCCAGTTCTAGGGGATCCAACGCCCTCTTTTGGACTCCTTGGGCACTGCATGTCACAGGTGCACTTAAATACATGCAGGTAAAACACTCATACACATAAATTATAACTAATAATAATAAATTAAAAAAAAAACAAAAAACGAAAACAAAGAGGAACGAAGGAAGGGAATGGCTTCTCCCAGGAGGCTGTAATCACTTCCCTGTAAACCCTGATGACAGAAGAGAGTAGACATAAACAAGCAGATGCCCCCCACCCCCACAGCATGCTATGCTTAAACTTTGAACCACAAATTTTAGCATCTTTCTTATAACAATTATTCCAACAATCACCACTGCAGTAATTACTTATAACACTTATTTCTGTGGTATCTGCTTCAAGGTCATTGTGTGTTTTGCTTGTTGCTGCTACATTTACTAATCTGGCTTCTACTATGGGGAAGAGCTGCTCTTAGGAACTGGAATTCTCTTGTGCAGTTAAAGAACTGTTAGGACTGTGACTTAGCTAGCAGAAGCGGCCTTGAAGGTGAAACCTGCTTCTGGTTCCAGCTCAAACTCTCTGCCTCCTGATCTGCCAACAAGTGAGGGGACTCTGCCATGTGTTCCACCATTGTGAACTCTGTAGTCTTCCCCATCATGATAGCCTGAAACTGTGAGCTGAGACAAACCCTTCCTCATTCCAGTAGCTTCTGTCAAGTATTTTGTCCGAGTAATGAATGAAGTAACTAATATATAAAGCCCCAAA
Source organism: Eospalax fontanierii (assembly GCA_035773235.1). Taxonomy (NCBI): domain Eukaryota; kingdom Metazoa; phylum Chordata; class Mammalia; order Rodentia; family Spalacidae; genus Eospalax; species Eospalax fontanierii. Next base: position 44,136,225 of record CM069546.1, on the reverse strand, counting down.
GTTATTTAAAATAATGCAATGATTGACAGGAATGAAACAAGGGTGTGTAAATGTCCACGGTGGCTGGGGAGATATCAAAGTCAGTAGCAAGTGAGTTTGATCCCCCAGAACCTATCTAAAAAAAGCTAGCTACGGTAACTTGATGAATGCCAGGCCAAAGAAAGACCATGTCTCATTTTTTTTAAAACAGGGTGTGTGTGTGCTAGGGAGGCATTCAGTGGTTAAGAGCACTGGCTGCCCTTGCAGAGGACCCAGTGTGGTTTCCAGCACCCACGTGGTAGCTAACAACCTTCCTAAACTCCAGTTCCAGGGGATCCAACTCCTTCTTCTGACCTTCACAGGCAGTGCATTGACATATGTGCACTTACATACATGTAGGCAATATATTCATATACATAAAATAATTTACAGTTTAAAAAATTAAAAGGAGGAAAGCCTGGAAGAGTGATACCCGAGGTTGCCCTCTGGTCTGTGCACATGTGCACACATGTGCATGTCTATACATACATTTGTACACACATCCTGGGTGACAGGAACATAGAGATTCATTGTACAATGTATTCTCTGTATTTTGGAGCATGTTTGGAAACTTCCATTATAAACTGTATGGGGGAGAGAGAGAAAGAGAGAGAAAGAGAGAGAGAGAAAGGTCCGGGTGAGACTTACATTAATTATCTGCTCATGAAGCAGCCGGATCATGATCTTCCTCCCCTCTGTGATCTGCCAGTAAAGATAGGTGATGATTCTGGAAGAAAAGAAAGAATGACACTCAGTGCTTTGAGGCTCCACCCTTCAGTGGGTGCAGAGGGGGCCAGGAATATTTGCCTGCAAATGGAAGTTGATCCAACATGTCCCTGAAAGGTCGGAATAGGGTATCAGGCAAAATACCTTAGAGCGATGTTCTTTCAACCTGACTACACATGAAATCACCTGGGAGGTGGAAATGAGACCCACACCATAACCTGGTGCCCAGACCAAGCAGGCACACATCTCTAGGCAGAGTTGGACATCTGCATTTGAAAAATACACACAATTTGGATATGCAACTAGACTTTGTGATTTGGACAAGGGTTTTTCAAACTTCAAGTGCTACACATTAGTTGGAAGTATTTTCAAATACATATTCAGTAAGTCTGAGGTAGAACTTGAGAATCTGCATTTCTTGTGTCCATGTGCATGTGCATGAGTATGCATGTGCTCATGTATCTGTGCAGGTGTGTGAGCCTGTGCACGCATGTGTAGAGACCAAAGGTTGAAGTTGTGCATCCTTCTATGTCACTCTCCATCTTACTTTCTTTTTAAGTTCCTACTGAACCTGGTGCTCACCAATTGGCTAGACTGGCTGGCCACTGAGTTCTGGGGGATCTAACAGTGTCCACTCCCCCAAGGGCTGGGGCTACAGATAGGTGCCACCATGCTTGGCTTTTTATATGGGTTCTGGGGATGGTTTAGGGTTTTTTGAGAGAGGGTTTCCCCTCTAACCCCAGCTGATTTGGAACTCCCTATATAGACCAGGCTGGCCTTGATCTCACAGAGCTCTGCCTGCCTCAGTCTCCTGAGTGCAGGGACTAAAGGCATGGGCCACCACACCGGCTTGGTTCTGGAGTTTTGAACTCAGGTCTTCATGCTTACGTGGCAAGCACTTTACAAACTGGACCAACTCCCTGCCCCTAGACTCTGCATTTATAACAAGTTTGCAGTGTACTATGCATTCAGTTTTTGTACCTGGTTCCTGGCACACAGCTCCTAAAATCCTGAGAATGTTTAGAGTGATGAATGTCCTTTGAATTCAAATGAAATGTTTGGTGACTCAGGGCCCTCCATGACTTCAAATGGGGACTGGTTACTGGAAAAGCAAGGTATGATGAAAAAGCTGGACCTAGGCTGAAGCAGGAAGACTGTAAGTTCAAGACCAGTCTGGCCCACATAGGGAGAATCTGTTTCAAAATAAATAAGTAAAGAGATGGATTGCTTAGTCCTTGCCCCTCATGGCTTTGTGAGGAGAGCAGGTTCAGACATTGAGTGGAACACCAACAGCCAATGTTTTAAGCAATCATGCCTACGTGAGAGAGGACACGGAGCCGTCCATGCCGCCCTCTCGAGTGCCTTGCCCTGTGCATCTCTTCCACTCGGCTCTTCTCGAGTTGCATCTTTTATCATAAACTGGCAATCATACGTAAAGAGAATTTCCTGAGTTCTGCTAGTCATTTGAGCAAATTATTGACCATGAGGAGGAGGTTGTGGGAACTCTTGAATTTATAGTCAGTCGGAAGTATAGGTGACAACTTGGCGCTTGCAACTAGCATCTGAAGCGGGTCTTATAGAGCTAAGCCTTTAACTTGTGAGGTCTGATACCAACTTCGGGTTAATCCAGAACTGAATGAAGTGAAAGGACTCCCAGTTTGGTGCCTGGCATGTTAGAGAATTGGTTGGTGTGAGAAAACTCTCCCCTGCTCTATACAATTTGGAATCAGAACTCTGAGTGGAAACAGTGCAGACCCAGTGAATGAGACTGGGAAGCCAGCAAGTCTGTTAGTCTCAGGGACTAACAGCAGATGTTGTCAGGGAAGAAGGGCTTAATGGAGAGCCAGGAGACTGGCTTTAACCTGTTCTGCCTCCAGCAGGCTGTGCAGCACAGAACCTGTCTCTGTAAGTCTGCAAGTAGGCTGAGGCATTGCACTACTATCTACAACGGCCTCGGGGCTCAGGGCTCGGATAGCCTGAGTCCTTGAGTTGTAGCCTGAGCCTTTGAGATGCATGCCTCCCTGCAGGGAGCATGCTATTTAATGCCACTGGGGCTAAGCTTCTGCACAGGGACCACAATGAGTCAACCAATTGTTTCATAAAGGAAATCTTTTTCACAGAATGTCAGAAATGGATGCGAGTTAAAAAATATTCATTAATTGTATTTTTTGTGTATGAATGTACTGCCTGCATGTGTGAGTCCACCTGTACCGTGGACTTCTGATCACGGAGGTTAGAGGAGGCTGTCATACTCCCTGGAACTGGAGTAGTAGATGATTGTTAGCCACCATGCGGCCTCTGCATGCTCTTAACTGCTGAGCTAACTCTCCAGCTCCAGAAATGGGTATTTTTTAAAAATTAAAAAACAATATCCTAAGTATCAATAATGCCCAAGTCATTTTTATACCTCACAGTCTCCAAAGGAATTTTTCTAAACATTCTCACATGCATTTTATCCATTTAAAAAATTTTATTCTGATGTTATCTCTCTTTTTTCACTCCCAGGGATTAAATCCAGGGTTTCACATATGTCAGACAAGGGCTATGCCATTAGCCCTTCCTGTTATCTCTTAAAAGGAGCAAATTAAGTATCATTTTCATTGTAGAACATACAAAAAAAGGTAAGAAAATATTAAATATCATTTTACAGAAAACCTATTTAAGGGTGGAGTCAAGACCACCCTGTGTACAGAACTCTGCTGAGGCCCATTGCTTCCTGACAAAACATCTCCAGAACCATTCTCATCTCATGCCAAGGAAGGGGCTCCGGGGAGATCTTGGCTCCCCTCCCCCAGTTGCTGAGGCACCCTACTTACAACACAATGAGGGTGAGGATGAAGAAGAAGTGCACGCTTCCAATGAGGTTCTGGTAGATCCAGACGACCCACAGGTAGCCAGACTTCTTGCTGAGGGTGTCGATCCAGCTGTAGATGGACTGAATGAAGGCAGGCAGGCCCCGGAAGGGGCCACAGTCAGCTGAAGGTTTTAATCTGGAAAAAATAAGGAAAAGAAACCCATCTGTGGTCTGAGACTCAAATGTAGGCATTCCAGAATCAGGAGCTCCTTTCTAGACTCAGGATCTGGAAGCAGCAAGTCTTGCCTGTTCTTCTCATACCCCACCTCCACAGGAAGCCCTCCTGCCTGTGGCCTTGGCTAGCATGACCTACAGCCTGAGGATAGGCAGAATCACTTGACACAAGCTGGAATCTGAAGGCCAGGCAGTTATCCTGGTGGGATCTAGGGGCAATCAAGGTACCTTTCTTGGGAGCTTGACTTAAGACACACCAGGAGGGAGGCCTGCTAGCTGTGGAAACTAGGTGTGGCACTGTGGCTGTGTGCTGTTACCTGTAAGGTGTGACTGGAGCTCCCCCCCACCCCTGCCCCCCCAGCAGTCCCAGGACAGACACCTCCGTGACTTCAGCCAGACTCTCAGAGCCCACTGAGATCTAAAAAAGGAACTGACTTTTACAACTTCTTGAATAGATAAGATTCCCAACTCAGGAATCACAAATAGCTGTAAAAAGGAACTGCTTCCTGGCCAGAAGTTTACCTTAAACATCAATCAGATGTCATGGGAACTCCAAACCCCCTCCCACAAAGCTAGGAGGGGGCTGGGGGCTAGAGGGCTAGGGGCTTCTGGGCTGACTGCGCTCTCCCAGGGAGTTAGCTTCTCGCACTCTCCCTGAGGGAGCTCCACCATCCCTGTCTGGAGCCAGGCCTGCTAGCCTGGTTCCCCGAACCCCAAAATGAGGGGGCTAGTCTCCTCCATCTCTTTGGGGAGGCTAGCCCCCCAGGGGGACTATCATTTCTTCACTCCCAATTGCCGAGAAGCTAGTCCCAGCTGGTCTTCTCTTAATAAACTGGTCCTGTTAGCTCCCAGCAGAGTCTCTGGTCCCTTCATTTGCTGCGTCTCTCAGACCCAGACCTTACATTACCACTGAGCAGACTGGAGGGGTAGGAAGAGAGAGAAGAGCAGATAATAACAGGAGCAAGGAGCAGGGCTGGAGGGATGGCTCCGTGGTTAAAAGCACATACTGCTCTTTCTTTAAAAATACTTATTAATTTTATTTTGTGGATACGAGCATATTTCCTGCATGAATGTAAGTACACCCATGTCATGCAATGTCCAGGAAAGGCAGGAGATGGCATTGGATCCCCTAGATCTGGAATTAGGAATGGTTTTTAGTCACCATGTGGGTGCTAGGAATCAAACCCAGGTCCTCTGCAAGAGCAGCCAGTTCTCTTCACTGCTGAGCCATCTCTCCAGCCTCACATACAGCTTTTGTAGAGGACCTGAGTTCAGTTCCCAGCACCCACATCGAGTGGATTATAACTCTAGTTCCAGAGGATGGAATACCTCTTTTGGCTTCTGTGGGTACTAGGCATATGTGGCAAACATACATATATGCAGGCAAACACTTATACACATAAAATAAAAACAAATCTTTGAAAATAAAATATTTTTTTTAAAGCAAGTATCTTGAAAAGAGTAGTCCTTTCTGAGCTGGTTGAGGTTCTCATGGCTCCAGTTCCACTTGTATCCTAAAAACCAACTCTCTTGTCCATCCATCTATCCATCCATGCATCCATCCACCCACCCATGCACTCATTAAGATTTCTTGTACTTCTATTAGGTACCACCTTAGACAGGCCCTAAAGAGTCTATATTAAATTAGACAGGCCCAGTTCTTGCCCTGTTGAGCTTATACTCTAATGGAAAGATAGGCAAATCAATGAGAAAACAATTAGACAGACTCAAGCAAAGGCATTTCACACTGTGAACAGGAATCATGGGAAGAAACTCAGACCTCAGAGAGGGAAGAGGTGGGAACTGACAGCAGCCAGGGATGGCAGGGATGGTTTGGTCTAGAATTGACCCTGGAGTGGAGATACAGAGGGAAGGAGTAGAGCCCTCCAAAGAGAGGAGAGGACCCTCATCACCTGGAAAGGGACCTGGGGGGTTCTAGAAATGGAGTAAGAGTGAAGGGTGAAGTGAGGTGAAGCAAAGGTTATAAGGTTGGAGTCAGGTCAGACAGGGTCTTCTAGTCCATTTAGGCCACGTTTTATTCTAATGTGGAAGAAACGGCCTCTCACAATCTTAAGTACTTGGCAGAGATAAAGCCACTCGTACCTATGGTATCTGATATAGGGGATTAATCCAGAACAGGATTTATTCCTTCCTTTGGTTTTCATGTCTGGAGGCTACCCCAGGAACATGGGTTGAGTTCTGTATTAAGCATAGTTTTTATTGTTTGGCATCTGGAGGTCTTAGTGACCTTGGAGAGACTGCCAATCCCGGGCTTAGCCTTCAAATCATGACTTCCAAATGCAGACCAACCAATTCAGAGCCCACAGTACAGCTGCCTCTCTGTTAGGGCAACTTCCAAGGCTGCAGTCCCTCTTTCCGATAACCTATGATGGCCCTGACTGCTGACAATATTCAAAGTGGCCATTCCCGAGGCCTGGTTACCCTGCCTCACCTTGGAAACCACAGTAAAGGCCTTTGCCCAGGTTTCCCCTCACTTCCTCTCCCTCCTGACCCCTGGGTCATCTTCCTGTGAGCCCGAGTGTCCTCCCATCTTGAGAACTGTGACCAGCAAACTGTGGTTTCAGTGTCTCCACATCTGGATGATAAAACATTGTAAGACAAACACTGACCCACCCTACCTAAAACCTTATCCAGCGCCCCGTCTCCTACCTCCAGATGGTGATGGCTAGCGTGCACAGCACTCCAGTGAAGGACGGGAAGAAGAGTAAGGAAATGAAGACTGTTATCATCTGAGAGGCCCGCCAGGCTTTGCTGGGAGGCTGGAAGTTCATCATCAGGCTGATCTGAGAAGAAAAGTAAAGCCCGTTGGACTGAGGCTGGTGGAGCGGCCCATGGAACCCCACCAGGTGCCAACTTGCCAACTTTCCTGTCTCTTGGCCTTCAGTTTCCAGCTTCCCGTGCCCTTCCTCCCCTCCCATCCCATCAGCTCACATGTGACCAAATGAAGCCAATCGGTTGCAACTTGGGGCTGACTCACATTTTTGACATAAAACATGATGAAGAGAGTAATCATTTGGATAAAGGGCAGCAGAGGGCAGAAGAAAATTCCGAGCCTGTGAGAGAAAGAGAGTGTCAGAGACCCTGGAAGATTTGGGGAGTATGACGTACAGAGGCAAGGGAGAGAAGGCTTAATCCCGTCTCCCTAAAACTCATATGGTGAAGGCCTAACACATGTGCACACACACACACACACACACACATGCATATACACACATGGTACTTCAAAACATGGCTGATTTTAGATGCAGAGTCTTTAAAGCAGTAATTCAAATAGAATGGGGTCATGGTGGTGGGTTCTAACTCAATATGATTAATGTCCTTAAAAGAAGAGGAAATCAGGACACAAGAACATGGCTATGTGAAGATCCCGGGAAGACATAATCAACCAGAAGCCAAAGACGGGGTTGTGGGGAAAATTCGACCTTTGTGGCTCCTGAAAGGAATCACCCTTACCAACGCCTTGACCTTTGACTTCTGGCCTTTGGAATTGTGAGAAAACAAATTTCTCTGTCTTAAGTCATTGACTGTGGTACTTTGTTATAGTGACATATCCCATAGCGTAAAGCCATAGGAGGCTAACGTAGAGAGGGATTGTGCTTGAATCACAAGAGACCAGGAGAATCCCCACGTGGCTGTTCTACCCAAGTTCGAAAAAAGGTGGTTTCATGGAGAAAGATCCTTACAGAGCTACTAAACCAACAGCTGTCCCTCAGTATGTGCTCATCTAGCATGTCCCAACTGTGAGATCTACTCTGCTCCCCACCCTCCATGGTATTTGAGAAGGTCTGAGGTTCTGTGGAGACTTTACAGTAAAGCACATGGAGTTACAGACGAGAAAAGACGGCCCTTCCAACTGTTTTGATTGCTGAGGGCCGCAGAAGGGAGCTGATGCCAGAACGGCTTCGATGCCCAACGCTTACTAAGCCCCTCTTTTTAATTTTAATCTAGTGAGTGTGCTGCTATGGAGTGTGTGGTGTATGTGCATATATGTGTACAGGTGCATGTGTGCAGAGGACAGAGAAGGACAGAGAAGGTGTCCTGCTCCAACACTGTCGCGACTATTCTTTTGAGACAGGGCATCTCACTGAACTTGGAGCAAAGCCGGTGGCCAGCAAGCCCGGGAGATCCTCCCATCTCCATCCCCGACAGCACTGGGCTTCAGGTGTCCGCACAGCCATGCCTGACGTTTTATGTGGGTGCTGGTGCTGGGATCCAATCTCTGGTTCTGATGCCTGTATAGCAAGTTTCTTACCCATTAACCATCTCTCCAGCTGTCCCCCTCCCGGCCCTGCACTCAGCCACCTGCCCATTTAAGAGTTTAAACTGATCGCTCCAGCAGTCAGAAAACTTTAGGCAGATTTATTTGGGCAGGATTGCTTTTATTTTTCCAATGACTTGTGATTTCTGTCAGTTGGTACTGGTATTCCATTTATGATAGTAAAATAAAGACCCCTTTAGGATGTATATGGCTAAAATGAAGCAAATAATTAAACAGAAAATATTAAGTAGATAATAGCACAGATGTGCTATAAATAGGTAGGCTGGTGTGCAAAAGACTGAAGAGTGGGAAACATATCCCTTGCCGTATCCCGGCAGTCATCCCTAACATATACTGTTTTTTGGTTATTGTATTGTCTTCTTTTAAAACTCATCATCAAAGATAATTTTAGGGATTAAGGATATAGCTCAGAAAGTAGAGCTCTTGCCTAACAAGCACAAAGTCTGGTCACAGTATTGAAAGTTAAAAAAATGGGGAGATAAGGAGGGATATTCTAAAATCCACAAAGGCTAAATCTGTCATTTGCATGGAGAAAGAAAAAGAAGTGTGTTTTCAACTGTACTTACTAATAGAAATCTCAAAGGCCAGAAACAGAATGGTCACTTGTATATGTGTGTGTGTGTGTGTGTGTGTGTGTGTTTGTGCATTTGTGGGGGGGTATGTGTACAATGTGTACAATGGTGTGCATGTGGAGGTCAGAAGACAACCTCAGGGTGTCAGTCCTCAGGTGTCTGCCGCCTTCTATGTGAGGCAGGGACTCTCACTGACCTGGAATTTCACCATGTAGACCAGGCTAGCTTCCAAGGATTCACCTGTCTCCCACTGCCCTGTGCTATGATTACAGGCACACTCCACCACATACCCTTTTAATGTAGGTTCTGAGATTCGGAACACAGGTCCTACACTTGTAAGGCAAGTGCTTTACCAACAGAGTCATCTTCCAGCCCCAGAATTGTCTTTTATTATGAGTGCTCAGGTCTGGGGTTTAAAAGCCTGGCCAAGGTACGCACTCCTTAAATGAACCTATATTCGTATTACCCTGGCTGGGTAACTTGTCACAATTGTTACTATTTTTTTCAATGTAGAAATGTATTTTTCAAGCTCTGTTATGTCATGAATTCACAGGGCCTGAACTCCACAGTGCAGATTCCATCCCATTGGTTCTCCCAAGTGTGTTTTTCCGACAGAGGAGGCTGGTACTTCAGTTGAATCCAGCTATCTTTCTCTTTGGCTCTTTTCTTTTTCTTATCATTTCCTTCACCCATTTTAGGAAATGAGTGACTTTCAGAATTTTCAATATGCTTAACATGCACCTTAAGTCTCTTGGCAAAAATTCTACTCATTCGTGTTAACATTGCCAACTGCATGCTGGGTAACCTTGCAGACACTTTCAGTTTTGCTATAGTAACATATGCAGGGCATTCCTTTTTGAACAGGACTGTCCTGGTAAGCCTTGGCAACTTGACAGAGCCTAGAGTCATCTGAGAGAAGTCTCCATTGAGGGATTGCCTAGATCAGTTTGGCCTGTTGGGCATGTCTGTGAAGGACTGTCTAAATGATTGATACAGGAGGGTCCAGTCCACTGTGGGTGGTGTCAGCCTTAGGCAGGTAGGTGGTCTTGGACTATATAAGAACGCTAGTTAAGCATGAGCCAGTGAGTGAACCAGCAAGCAGTGTTCCTCCATTGTCCTTGTCTCCAGGACTCTGCCTTGAGTTCCTGCTCTTACCTCATTTACAGATGGAATGTGACCTGGAAGTGAAAGTCAAATCAATGATTTCCTCCCCAGGTTGCTTTCGGGCATGGTGTTTGTCTAGTTTGCTTCTCTATTGCTGTGATAAAACACTCCAACCAAACCAGGCATGGTGGCACACACTTTAATCCCAGCACTCGAGAGGCAGAGGCATTTGGGTCTCTGTGAGTTCAATGCCAGCCTGGTCTACATAGAGAGTTTCAGGTCAGCAGGGGCAAAAATACCAACAAAACGAAAAAGCAAAAACAACATTGACCAAAACCAACTTGGCAGGGAGGTCAGGGTAGTTTATGTGGTTTACACATCCCAGTCACATCCTTGAGAGAAGCCAGGGCAGGAGCTTTCAAGCAGGAGCTGAAGCACAGGCCATGCTTACTGGCTTGCTCTTCTGGCCTGTGCCCAGCCTGCTTTCTTATACAACCCAGGACCACCCGCCCAGGCTTGGGCCCTCCTCCCACATCGCTCAACTGTAGAGAGCCGCGGATTGTTGCGTCTTAAAGATGGCGCCTGCTCCCGCCCCCCACCATCCCGAGGTGGGCGCTCTCTGGAGCAAACAGCTCCATAATTGGCTGTGGCTGAGGTCTGGCCCTGCTTCCGCCTGTGTGCTTTCACCACGTGGTAGTTTGGGGTTGGCTAGCAGGAGGGAATTTAACTTTGTGGCGGGCTTTCCCCGGGAGGAAAAGGAGAAGCAGTAAGGGGAGGGAAGAAGAAGTTATAAAGTTAAAAACCAAAAGGTTGTTCAAGGTTCCTGAATAAACTGCTTTTGAAAGAGTCCGGGGTCGCGTCTTCCTTGCTGGACGAGGTGGGCGCGACAAGTGGTGCCAAAACCCGGGACGAAGAACTCATCGAGGGACTCAGAACCTTTTGCAGTCAGGGCAGTGCACTGGAAAAGTCCTCAGGTAAGATGAGGATCCACGACAAAAGTGAAAAAGTCCTCAATTAAATTTGGGGATCCGCCTTAAGAGCGGGTACTTAGCTAAGTCCTCAAGTAAATTGGGGCGGCCGCAACAAATCGGGGTGCTTTGCTCCCTCTGTAGATGGAGCGGGGACAGCTGGGAGGTTATAGTGAACCGAAAGTAAAAATGGATTTTTATATGATTGTTGCTATAGGAATGGGCATTAGTTTTGTGTTCTGGTACCTTATTTTTGCCTATTTTTGTAGAGAATGTACAAGAGGTACCCAAAAAAATGTTACGGGAAATACTAGTTCCCACCCAATTTTTTTGGCTCTAAATGAGCTGCTTCGTTCTAAAAATTTAAAGCTTAAGAAAAGCACTTTGGAAAAATTCTTGGAGAAGTACGATACCATTGCACCGTGTTTCGCAGTGTCCATAAGACTCACGGTTGTACTTCACTTTTCCAAGCAACAAAAGGAGTTTCATCTGGGGAAAATGTACAGCTTTAAAAGGAAAAAAAAAAAAAAAAAAACCGCGCCTTAGGCTTCAAGGCTCACCGCAGGGGCCCTCATCGCGGCGTAAAGTCCGCGGGGTCCGGGCGCGTGCACGGGGATGTGCGCCGCTCCTGGCCCGTTCCGAACTGCCTGCAACGGCCAGATATGGGCCCGACGCTCCGGCGCCATCTTTAAGAATCCGCCCAGGCTTGGGCCCTCCTCCCACATCACTCAACAATCAAGAAAATGCCTCTCACACATGCTCCCCAGGCCAGTCTGATAGAAGACAAATCCCCAGTTGAGATTCTCTCTTCCCAGGCGTGTCAAGTTGACAACTGAAGCCAACCATGACAGTGTTTATCATAGCAACAGAGATCAACCTAGAACAAGTATCCATTCACTATCTACAATGTCCCCCTTCTTGTAGGTTCACATATATGGCCAAAGGACCATCTCCACGCTTTCTAAAGGGCCTAGGGAGCCTGTATTAGGTGCCTCTCCTCTTTGCCTTTGCGATCCTCATTTGGCAAATTCCCAGAAGATGGCAGCTCCATCTGAAAGGATATGGGTTACCCCATTTTCTTTTCTTTTTTCTTTTTTATGTGTATGAATGTATTGCTTGCATGTCAGTGCACCTGTGTCGTTCTGTGCCTGCAGAAGTCAGGAGAAGGCATTAGATTCCCCTGAAGTTACAGATGGTTGTTAGCTGCCATGTGGGCACTGGGAATCGAACCCCAGTCTTCTGTAAGAGCAGCCAGGACTCTTAACTGTGGAACCATCTCTTCAGCCCCCTCCCCTGCCCTTTATCTTTTTAAACCACGAAATAACTTAGGAGTGTTCATAAATGTTATATGACCCAGCCACTCCATTTCTGGGTTGACATACATATAAACAACTGAAAGCAGGATCTCAAAGGTGTTTGTGCTCGAAGTGGCGCTGTTCACTGACAGCGGAGGGACAGAAGCCACTGAATGTCCAGACAAGTGAATGAATAAACAAAACGTGGCCTGTACAGTGAAGTATTGTCCAGCCTTCAAAGGGAAACGCTATCAGACCAATAGTGAAACAAGCCAGACACAAAAGATGAATCCTGCTGAAGAGATGGCTCCACCTTTATGATCTGTCCAGAGTGATCAGAGCATAGAACCAGAAAGCAGAATGGTGGTTGGGAGGGCTTGGAAGAAGTGGCAAATGAATTATGAATTTCTGTGCAGTTGGGTGGCCTGATGGAGTTTGCAAAGATTGGTTGAGCTACATTTAATCTTCAACATCATCCTAAAGCAGCTATTATTACGTAAACATTACAGATGAGGAAACCGAGGCTTAGAGAACTCAGTAACCTCAGTGAGTGGCACAGCCAGCTCCAGAATCCAGGTTTATTGAATTGCTAATGCACTGCTTTCAAATTAGCAATTCTCCAACAGTTGGAACTGGGTGTATTGTCAAAGCTCTGGCATTGACTCCACCGTGTCAGACAAGCAGGAAGAAGACTGACTTGCTGGTTTGAGGTTTCTAAGTGAGCTCCTATCAAAGAATGGATGTTTGGCTGGGAGTGGGAGGCTCAGCATGGGGGAGGGGAGCACCTCTTTAGCTTTAGTGCATGAGGTCCTGGGTTTGATGGCCAGCATCGCCACTGAAACAAAAGGAGCAGAGACCGCAACTCATTAGAAATGCTCAGCGCACTTCAAGGCTGGCTTCATCGTGACTGTGGTGGAAGATGGGCTGGGCCTTTCTGGAGAGAATCCAGGCATTTAATTCTGTGTGAAATCTGTGTCTTAAGCATTGGTGGTTGTAATGCTTATCTGGGCTACCTTTAGCTGGCTGGCTTTGGGACAACAAAAATTTGTTGCTCACAGATCTAGAGACCAGAAGTCTAAGATCAAGGCACCCGCAGATTCAGTGTCTGGGGAAAGCTACTTCCTGGTTCATAGATGGAGCCTTCTCACTGTGGCTCATGTGGTAGAAGGCTCCAGAAGCCTCTCTTGGGCCTCCTTTAAAAAGGAACTAATTCCATTTACAATGGTTCCATTCAAAGTCCAAATCTTCTCCTAAAGACCTCACTTCCTAATACCATCACATTGGTATTTGGTTTCAACTATTCTGGGGGCTGGGATAATCACTCAGTTGGTAAAGTACTTGCCTTGTAAGCATTAGGACCTGAGTTGAACCTACAGAACTCACACGGAAAAAGCAAGGCATCGTGGCATGATATAACCCCAGTTCTGAAGAGGCAGAGACAGGCAGATTCCCGGAGCTCACTGGCCAGCCTGCCTAGTGTACTAGGTGAGTTCTAGTGAGAGAGCATGTCTCAAAAAAAAAAAGAGCACAGCATCTGAGAAATACACATGTGCATGTACATATACATGCATGTGCAAATACACACACACAAAGAATTTTAGTGTGATACAAATATCTAGACATTGTAGGAGTAATTCAGATTTTTAGGAAATTGGAGTGAACAGTAGAGGTCAAGCAAACCACACCTGCAGCTATCTACAGTCTGGGCCTCCATGTTGCTACCCTGTCCTAGGCTGACTCTTGTCTGACATCCTCAAGGTTTCATGAAAGCAAAGCATAGTCTAGAATACATACTAAGCTCCTGGCTTCCAGACTAATTGTGCCTGGTATCATCCATGCAGATTTAAAAACAACAGATCAGGGACCTTAAAACTAAAACTCCAAGTCCACCCTCAGGTAGGAACTGAGGCGTTCCACTGAGCTGCAGAACTTACCAGGCCAGAGTTTGTGCATGGATCAGTTTAGAATGTTCCTGGCAGGGGGTGTTCCACTGAGCTGCAGAACTTACCAGGCCAGAGTTTGTGCATAGATCAGTTCTAGAACGTTCCTGGCAATGTCAAACTCCTGTAAGCCAAGATTTGTGATGAACTTCATCCCAATGAGCCTGTGAAAATGTGGTAAGTTTAGTACTCAAACTATAACTCAGAGGACCCTGTGTACCGGGACAGTCAGCAGCAAGGACCCTTGAGAGTTAAGAATGAAGTCACAGATTCCAGAGCAAATGCCTGAACTGTCCTGAGTACACACACATTCTTGAAGAAACAATCAAGGGAACTAGGGAGAAATGGGATTAACACAAAGCCAAATATGGGGAAGCTGGAATGATTTCAGACAATCTTGGAGAACCTTTGGCTATCCTAATTATTTAAATTATCTCATCCATCTAAAAAATTTATTGATTCATTTTGGTTTGATGTGTATGAATGTTTTGCCTGCATGTATGTAAGTGCACTCATGTCTTACAGTGCCCACAGAGGCCAGAAGAGGGCACTGGGATGCATGAAACTGAAGTTACAGGGGGTTGTGACCTGTCATCTGGGTGCTGGGGAGCGAACCTGGGTCCTCTACAAGAACAGTCAGTGTTATTAACTGCTGAGCCATCTCTCCAGTTCCCACCTATCTTCTTTCTTTCTCTTTTTAAAACTTTCTTTTTTATTTTTTGGCTTTTTTTCTGTTTTGTTTTCGAGACAGAGTCTCCCTATAGCCCCAGCTGGCCTGGAACTCACTATGTAAACCAAGCCGGCCTTGAACTCACAGAGATCCACCTGCCTCTACCTCCCAAGTTCTGGGATTAAAGGTGTGCACCACTAGGCCCAGCTAAACTTTGTTTTTATTTTATGTGTATGAGTGTTATGCCTGCATGTGTGTAAGTAGATCCATGTCCTGAAGTGCCCTTGGAGGTCAGAGCATCAGATCCCCTGGAACTAGAATTACAGACGGTTGTTAACCGCCACGTGGGTGCTGGGAATCGAATCTGGGCCTTCTGCAAGAGCAGCCAGTGCTCTTAACCACTAGGCCATCTCTCTAGCAACACCCCACTCCCACCACTTATTCTTTGCTTATTAAATCTTTTTCCCATGAACTAAATAAACTGAGCACCTCCAATCCAAACAAATTTTTAAATTTAGTCTTTTGGTGCTGGGGGTGGAATCCGGGGCCTTGCATATGCTAAATATGTACTCTACAACTGAGTCTACTAAGCTGAATTTATAGTTACTGCTATAAAATGGATGATGGTTCTATGTTTCCTAAAGGAGAAAACAATTTTGCTATTTACATTGGGGAAATTTGAGACCACACTGAATTCTCTTCTCTTATTATTTTTTAATCTATGTGTGTATATATGATATGTGTATGTGTGTGAATACATTCATGCGTGGTGTATACATGCCACAGCACACAAGTGGAGGTCAGAGGACAACCTTGGGTGTCAGTCCTTGCCTCCCACCTTGTTTGAGGCAGGGTCTTTTATTCCCATTGTATATGCAGGATAGATGATCTGTGGGTAGACAGTCAGCTGTCAGATGATCTGTGAGCTTCTGGGAACTCTGCTGTCTTCATCACCCATCTCCTCGTAGGAGCTCTTGGATTAAAGACAGGCTCGCATGTTTGGCTTTATGTGGATACTGGTGATTCAAACTCGGGTCCTCATGTTTGCATGGCAAGCACCTTACTCACTGAGCCTTCTCCTCAGCCTGATGTTGTCAACAGAAAAATTCTGTTAATAGGGTACAGGAGAGATGACTCAGTAGTTCAGAGCACTGACTGCTCCCACAGAGGACCAGAGTTCAGTTCCCAACACCCACATGGTGATTTACGACCAACCGTAACTTCAGTTCCAGCAGTCTTGATGCCTTCTTCCAACCTCTGTGGGCACTGCATGTGTGTGGTGCACAAATATACACGCAGTCAAAGACTCATAAAATAGAAGTAAATAAGTCTTTTAAAATGTTCTGTTAACAACAAGATCTCTCCTGATTATGTTTAGGCTGTGGACAGAGACTGGAATAAAAGAATATTTGGAAAGAACTAAGAGAGGAGACCTGGAATTGAACCCACTCACTGAGAAGGGAACTGTCATTATGTCATGGATCCCATCTCTACAGCAACTTGGAGAAATACATGAATGCCTGGGGTGTGGCTCAATGGTAGAACATTTATAAGTGCAAGGCCCTGGACAACAGTCTCAGCACTGCAAAAAAGTAAAGTCTGGAAAGAAGAGAGGCTCATCATAGAAGTACAAAATGAACGCATGAAAAACAAGAGAAGACAAGAAACCCACAGGACTGGGTATGGGTCAGTGGTGCACGGCTTGCCTAGCACCCACAAGGTCCTGACTTCCATCCCAGCAATGCAAAAAATAAAAATAAAAATAACCACATGTGGCCCAATGATGATGGTGCCTCTGCTCTATACATCTGCTATCTAAAATACAAATCAATAACTTAATTCTCTTAAAACAATGATGTAAAACAATGTTAAGGCATAATCTGCAAAATAAAAAAAAGCTCCATGAGGCTCTTGCTAGGTCTAAACAATAATCCTTTTTTTGTGCACAGCAAAACCATGCAGACTTTCATTTTTTGGAAATTATATAGTATGATATAGTATGTACATGTATGGCAAGGTATGTGTAGAAAAATCTGGAGGATCAGGGTGGACATGGTGGTATACTCCTGCAATTCCGGCATCTGGGAAGCTGAAACAGAAGGACTGCCTTGAGTCCAAGGCTACCCTGTGCTTTGTAGCAAGTCCCTGTCTTAAAAACACAAAACAATTCTGGAGGGATATGCACTGGAATATTAAAACTATACAGTGCACACAAATTGAACCATGGGGGCTGGAGGGATAGCTCAGCAGTTAAGAGCAGTTACTGCTCTTGCAAAAGACCCAGGTTCAGTCCCCAGCACCCACATTCGGCAGCTCACAACTGGCTCTAACTCCAGTTCCAGAAGAGTTGACGCCCTGATCAGATCCTCTTAGGCACCTACACACAGTGACACACATCAGGTCATGCAGGCACACACATACACACATAAAATGTAAAATATAATTTTAAAAGTCAGGCATGCCTTTAATCACAGCACTTGGGAAGCAGAGGCAGACAGATCTCTGTGAGCTCAAGGTCAGCCTGGTCTACACAGTGAGTTCAGGCTAACTGGGGCTCCAGGGAGACCCTGTCTAAAAAGTGGTGGAGTGATTGCCTAGCATGTGTGAGGCCTAGGTTCCACCCCTAGCACCACAAAGAAAATAAGAGTGAGAGACAGAGGGAGAGAGAGATTTCAAGTGGCTCAGTTTCTGTTCTATTTCTAGTTTTTGTTCTAAGAGAAGGTTGGAAAGGGTCAACCTAAACCCATGGATCATGACCACAGGTTTGTCAGGTTAAGGTAGAACTATAGTTAAATGAGAAGAGAAAATGTCCCAAAGTACAGTGGGCAGACTAGACACACACAGTGGCTACATCAGGGACCCACACTTTCTGCTCAGCTGGGACTCAGGCCGTGATTACAGCACCAGTCATGACTGACTAATAGTTACCTCCTCAGAAACTCCACCAGTAAGGAATCGGCCAAAGAAAACACAAAGTCCATGAAGAGGAACCGGTAGATGTCCTGGCCGATGACGGTCTCCCAGCACTGCAAGGCAGAAAAAAGTCAGGGTGGGGCAGGGCTGGTGATCCAGCTCACAGCTCATGCGGCTAGGGCTCAATTCAACCACATCCTGTGTACCCAGAAAAGCAGGCTTATCCTGCAAAAACTCAGCTGATTGTTTTGGGGGTTCATATTCAATTTCTGCATTTCTTCTCTCCCCACGCCCCTAAAGCTCACTGTCGCACGGGAAGCAAAACCTTCTTGGCTCACGATCTCTTTAAGATCTTCCATCTCTATCTTGTCGTAACCGCCCCCCCCCCCCCAACACCTGATTTCCTGGCCGAAGCTAGGCAGCTTCTTCAGGAGAGGAGGAAGTTAATGGTTAAGAATGCTCCTCCTCCTTCCTGGATGTGGCAGTGCCTGCCTACTTAGGAGGCAGAGGCAGGGGCATCTCTGTGAGATTGAGGCCAGCCTGGTCTACATAGTGAGTTCTGGGCCAGCTGGGGCTACAAGGAGATCCTGTTTCAAAACAAAACAAAATGCTTCTCCTCTTTTTCTGCTTTTGACCTCACAGAACAGTGACTGTTATAACTTACAAAATGAAAATACAAAGGACATGAAGCTGGGAAGAAAACGGAGTGGGGGCACTGGGGGGGAGCTGGAGAGAGGTATGGGTGGGTATGATCAATATACATCATATAAATGTATGGAGCTTTCGTTTTTGTTTTTGTTTTTTTGAGACAAGGTTTCCCTGTAGCTCCAGCTGGCCTGGAACTCACTATGTAGACCAGGGTAGCCTCAACCTCACAGAGATCCACCTGCCTTTGCTTCTTGAGTGCTGTGGTTAAAGGTGTGCGTCAGCACACCCAGCAAAGGTATGGAACTTTCAAAGAATAAAAAATACTACTTAGAAAGTGCCTGGAGGTTTTTGCAGGCTGGTGTAAGTTGGTAGTCATCAATAACCTCTGCTGGCAGTCAGAGAGATACGAGGACATTCTGGGAGCTTTGAGACTCGTGGAAGGAGGACATGAAGGGCTTCTGTGTATAGCCCAAGGATACATGGATAGACAGATGGGTGGTAGATGGTAGACAGGTAGATGGCTGAAAGGATGGGTGGATGGGCAGACGAATGAAGAAATAGATGGACAGATAAAAGGATGGGTAGATGGAGACAAATGGGTATATGGATGGATGGGAACATGACTGGATAAATGTATTCATGGACAGATACATGGATGGATAGATGAGTAAAGAATGGATGGATGAAGGTTAGTAGATAGGTAACAGATGAATAAATTATGGATGAATGGATACACAGATAAATGAATAGATGAATGACTGAATAAATGGGTAGACAGAAGTATAGCACAGTAACAACTCTAAGCAGCCTAACTTGGAAGGTTGGTTTTGAATATTTTTGATTAGGATGAAGACCCAGTGGTATTATTTGGATACAAAGAGTGACAGAGTGAGAGAAGCCCTTGATTCTCTGACTCTACTTCCACCTCTAGAGCATTTAGGATCTTTGAGGGTCCAGGCTGGCCAACAGCTAAAAAACTCTGTATGATATTGAAGTCTATTGTCATGGGAGCCCAATGGCAGAACTAGAGGCATTCTAAGGAGTAGGTCAACGAGTTACTCTAGAGGCCAGTATGGAACACCACTGTCAGAGTGTGAGGACCAGAAACCCATCACCTGGGACAGGGGAAGGTGAACGCTATAGTCAAGTGAGGGAGAGCCACACACAGACATGCTACATGCCTGCACATCAGTGAGGCCCACGGTGTTCAGGGTTTGGACAAATTGGAACACTGAGATCAAGAAGGAATCTTGCAGGGCATGGTGGTGCCTTTAGGTCCTAGCACTTGGGAAGCAGAGGCAGGCAGATCTCTCTGAATTGAAGCCAGTCTGGCCTACATAGCAAGTTCCAGGCCAGCTGGAGCTACAGGGAGACCCTAGGGTGTTTGGAGAGATGAGTTTCGGAATTACTGTCTACTGTATGCCTGCCGTAGTTGGGCGTCATACTCACACTATCCCTGATATTAATTCCTGTCTTACAGATGAGCAAACCGAAACCCTCAGACGACACAGCTGGTCTTTGACTGGCATCTCAGCTTTTCTGCAGAAGCCTCCCTCCTTTACACTGCCTTCTAGACCAGCTTCTTTTCCCTTCCCAAGAGGAAGTGCAGCAGGCGGTCAGGAAGCTCACAGTCTCCCTGGTGATCAAAGGCCAAAAAAACTAAACTCAGACAGAGGAGTATGCAAATCTCACCTCTTCACCAGACAAAGCCACGATGTTGAGCCAATAGTAACAAAGAATTCCAATGATGGAGATCTTCAGAAGAATGTTTCTAAATAACAAGGGAAAAAACAGTTCTGCTCACTCTCGGTGCTGTCAGCCAGTATTTCCTTTAGGCACAGGGCAGGACAGATGTTTCTGCCTACCCTCTAAGGCTGGGTATGCTCAGAGGATGAGTCTCAGTAAATTTTAGCAAATTATGAGCAGAAGTGCAACGTGTCACTTCTAACCTTGAGCACCGAATGTCACCGTGAGACCTTCCAGCACTCACTGTCTTCCCTTTGCCAGGACAGTCAGCAATATTTCAGATGCACAATGATCTCTCAGCCTGGGTTCTTTGGTGATTAGCATGCACACAGCCTTCTTGACAATCTACAACACATGTGCAGCACTGGCAAGAAGCAAACCTTTGCATCTCATGTCATTGAGACTTGGCGGGGGTGTGATCGTTACTACAGGAAAACAATTCATTCTGACTAATACAGTCTCTTCTGCTGACTCTGCAAATGAACAAATGAACTGGTTTCACCTCCCATTATAGTACGAGAAAGTGTGCTTATTAATTATTGGATGTTCACCCAAGATACTCTACCCAGCTTCTCAATGAATCATTTTTCTTAGTCTCTGTAACTGTCAAAGGAAGGTGATATGGGACACCTGTCTTATCCAATATACAGAGTTTAAGGGGTGACAGTGACTCCTAGTATTTACCCCTCCAAGCACATATAATGGATTAGTTAATTTTTTCATCGTTATGACCAAAAGTACCTGACAAGAAGTGATTTAAAGAAGCAATAGGGTGTTTTGGCAGGGCGTTGCAGTTGGAGGATGTGGCCCATCATGGAGGGGAAAGGCAAGGTAGCGGGAGTACGAGGCAGCTGGTCACAATGCATCCAAAGCCAGGAGCAGGGCAAGATGAACACTGGTGCTCAGCTAGCTTTCTCCTTTTTATTCGGTCCAGGACCCCAGCCCATGGAATGATGACGACTACAGTTAGGTGGGTCTCCTCATTTCAGTTAACCCACTCTGGAAACTCCCTCACAGACATGTCCAGAGATTTGTTCTCCTGAGTGATTCTAGATCCTGTCGAATTGACAGTATTAACTATGACATTTAAGAAAGCAACTCCCTGGCCCAGTGGGTGGGATTGGGAGGAATATGTTGGTATGAGAATCACTTGTGGTTAGAGTTTTCATGGCATGAGTTGAAAACAATTGATTGGCTGACTGATTTGTTTATTCATTCATTTGCCAATTGTGACTGAGCATTTATTACACCCCAGGTACTTTCAACAAGGCAAAGATTTCCCCAGACACTGTGTGTGTATGTATGTTTCTGTGTAATTGTGTATGTGTGTGTGTGTGTGTGTGTCTTCTGGGGAAGATAGTAAATAAAAATGTAAACAAGTAGAAGAAAATTACAACTAAGGAAGAAGGGTGTCAAGGAAGAATTCTACTCTGTGGGGGGCATATTTGAACAGAAGCCAAAATAAAGTCAGGAAGTGAACCTCACGGCTAAATATGAGGAGGCTTTCAGGCAGAGAGAACAGCCAGAGGTAAAAACAGAGATGGATCTGTTTGTGAACACATAGGCCAGTGAGGGGGTGACCAGAAGAGAGGCAGATGGTGCAGGGGGCATGTTGGTTCAGGGCTGATCTCAGAGGCTGGGGAGAGACAGAACTCTGGAGGGGATCACCGAGCTGACTGCGTTGAACAGACACACTGTCAGAACTAGGGACAGTCAGAGATCAGCTAGGAAGACATGACAAGGACAGAACTTGGGTAGCTTTAGCCTTTATCAAACCCTGGCCACACCTCTTTTACGTGAGTGGACATCACCAAGGGGCGCCACTTCTGAGCTAATGAACCACTAAAAACAGTTCTCTTGTCTGTTTCGATGGATGAATTACAAAAACATGCCTTTTCCTGATTGAGACAGTAGGTACCAGGGTCCATCTTGCCATTCCATGATTTCAGTCCTCACACAACTCCTCAGCCTTGAACAGTGCCCTTCCTGCCTATCTGTGTATGTCACACTTGAGAATTAGTTAATCCTCAGGCCAACAGCCATCGAGAGAGGCAAGTCATCACTTCGTGCAAAAATCATCTATGCTCAAGAATCCTGTTTCCCCAGGGTTCTTTTATGGTAGCTACCCAACACCGCATGAACACACTTTGTTCTTGAAAGTCCTTCCTTTGGAGGAACAGAACTTTGAGGTTTGAACGGAACCCATTCTAGCTCCCTGGAAATGAGACTGATGTTGAGTACAATACACACACACACACACACACACACCTACCGGATGAGGAGGACGTAGACCTCGTGTCTGGGCATCTCGTACCTCTCCACCAGGCGGAACATGGAGTAGAAGCGTGGTACAATCAGATTGATGAGAGACACCACAAAGGGCAGTAACAGCACTGCCTCAGGGTTCTTGTGTGTCCGCAAGAACTGCAGGGACGGAGGGGAAGACACAGAGGTCCACTGAACTATAGACCCTCTCCACTCACTCAGAAGCCCCTAGATCAGAAAACCCGCTAATGTTCATTTAACACTTGTCCTCTACCAAGCATTCTGTGACTCAGAGAGGCAAAGATGTTCAACTGGGATCACTCGGCTTGGCAGTATCAGACCTGAACCCAGGTGTTTCCGACCCAGGCACTGTGCTAGTTGATTTTATCGTCAACTTGACACAAGGTAGAGTCACGTGGAAAGAAGAAACCTCAACTGAGGAATCCCCTAGGTCAGATTGGCCTTTGGTGTGCTGTCTGCGGGAATGGTATCGATTATTAATTGATGTAGGAGGGCCCAGCCCACTGTGGCAGCACCATTCCTAGGCAGAGGGTGCTAGATAAGAAAGCTAGCAAAGCATGAGCCTCTGAGTGAACCAGTCAAGGAGCCAGGATTCTTCCCTGGTTCCTGTCCTGACTTTTCTCCATAATGTACTGTGACCTGGAAGTATAAGCCAAATAAACCCTTTCCTCCCCGAGTTGCTTTTATCACAGCAACAGAATGAAACTCGAACAGGGACCTAAACTGTGCTGGGACTTGAGTTTCCTTACCAAGATGCCTTGAATCAGGAAGTTGAGTTCTCCTTCTTGTGGAGCTCAAGCTATTGAAACCAAAGTACAACGGACTTGTCACTGTGGGGTTTCTCCTGCTTTTCTTATATAGCCTGAGGCTGTTCACCAGGCTTTGCCTGTGCTTGAGAAATGAACTGGAGAGAAGGCTAGCCTATGCTGCATCTTTGCAGGACACAGCTCCCTGGTAGATGGCTTCTGTGCAGTGGGGAAGTGACTGACAAGCCTGGGTTCCAATGCTGCTGTGGGGGACCTGAGGGCTTGGTGTCTCTGAACCAGGAGAGCATCCTATAACCCACAGAGACTCACAAGAAGTCAGTGAGATGAAATAAAACCAAGCCCACCCCGCCATCCATGGGAAATCATGGTCACCAGTGATTGACAGCCACCAGGATTGTGTCAGAAGTTGACTCCGCCCATCCTAGAGCTGAGACTTGAGCAAGAGAATGGTCCCTGGGCTTCATGCCCTGTCTCTAGCCACTCTGCACTTCAGGGCAAACATGGGAGGCAGAAGCCATCCCACTTGCAACTGCAGCCTCTACCCCACTCTGGGCAATGTCAGGCCCTGGAAGACCGTGATTCAGTTTCCAGTCTTTCAGGGCAGACTTTAATGTGGTCAGTGGAAAACCTTTAGCCACCTAGGAGAACTCACTGGTCTCTTAGATTTACTGAGCCACTACTCTGTGACAGGAGTCATGGGGCACGGGGACAGATTAAGATGAGAAAGCTGTAATCCCAGCACTTGGAGGCTGAAGCAGGAAATCAAGATCAAGGCTAGCCTCAGCTACAAAGTAACACCTTGACTCAAAACACAAGAAAAAAAATGGGACTGGAAAGATGGCTCAGCAGTTAAGAGTTTACTGTTCTTGCAGAAGCCCCAGGTTCAGTTCCTAGAACCCACATGTGGCTAAAATCTGTAACTTTCTTCATGGCACAGGTGCACTTATATACATGCAGACAAAACACTAATGCACATAAAATAATAATAAACTTTAAAAAATTAAAAATAAAACAAGAAACAATGTAGAAATAAGAACTTTATCCCAGATATTTGTCAAAGACACTATATTCTCAGAGGCCCCAGAGTGCATTCTCTCTCTCTCTCTCTCTCTCTCTCTCTCTCTCTCTCTCTATATATATATATATATATATATATATATAGCCACACCTCTGGGACTTAGTCAGTGCAATCTGAGTCTAGGGTCATGGGAAGAGGGATGGTTCTTCCATTTCAAACAAGCCTTTCTGGATGGAGTTGCTGCTGGCCACATCTTGAGAAGGTGGCTCTGCATCTCCCCCAGCAGCATCCCACTCCTCCCCTGGCTGTCTGCTCTGGCCTCTGCCTGTGGGATTACCTCGGAGTTATACTCAGCCAAGTAGTACACGCCTACACAGCAGGCGGCCGCCACTCCAGTAGAGACAAGCCAGGCAGCCACATGAGCAGAGAAATGGGTCAGCTGCTGGTGGAATGTGAGCCTGGCATTCTCCTGAAGGATCTCAGACAGGTTCTCCTGCAAGCAGAGACAATCATGTGAACCCCACTGACAGCAGAAAACCGAGGGCACAGAGCTAGTCCAGACCACAGGGAGGTGGGGAGAGTCTGGCGTAAAGGTGCATCATGGGAGTCTGGAGAGAACTGCAAGACGGCCAGGAACCTGCAAGAGCTTCAAACTCCGTTTCCATCTCAGAGGAACAGAGAGAAGTAAAAGAACCATGGTTATGGTGTCCTTCCTCCTCCCTCCTCCCCCATTTCTCCCTTCTTACTTCACTTCTTCTCTCTTCTCTCCTTTCCCATGTATCTTTTTTGTTTTCTTTTGTTTGTTTGGGGAAACAAGGTGTTACTGTGTAGTGCACAGGGCCCTTTCACACTCTCCCGTCTCTGCCTCCCCAGTGCTAGGATGGTAGGTTGGACCAAACCACCACACACAGTAGGAGCCTTCTCTCTTTCCTTCCTTCCTTCCTTCCTTCCTTCCTTCCTTCCTTCCTTCCTTCCTTCCTTCCTTCCTTCCTGACCAAACCACCACACACAGTAGGAGCCTTCTCTCTTTCCTTCCTTCCTTCCTCCCTTCCTTCCTTCCTTCCTTCCTTCCTTCCTTCCTGACCAAACCACCACACACAGTAGGAGCCTTCTCTCTTTCCTTCCTTCCTTCCTCCCTTCCTTCCTTCCTTCCTTCCTTCCTTCCTTCCTTCCTTCCTTCCTTCCTTCCTTCCTGACAGGGTCTCCCTGTAGCCCCAGTTGGCCTAGAACTCACTATGTTGACCAGGCTGGCCTTGATCTCACAGAGATCCACCTGCCATAGCCTCCCAAATGCTGGGATTAAAGGTGTGCTCCACCATCCCTGCCTCTTTTCTTTAAAAGAGATTTTATTTTTTTATTATTTGTATTTGTTCCTGCGGGTCACTGTGTGCTGCTGCCCTTGGAGGCCAGAAGAGGGCATCAGATCTCCTGGAGTGGAGTTACAGGTGGCTGGGATGAAGACCTGACATGGGTGCTGAGAATTGAACCCAGGTCTTCTGGAAGAGTAGCTAGTGTTCTTAACCACTGAGCCACGGCCTCCGGCCCTGGGAGGCTCCTTTCCTTCACTGAAAAGGCTAGATGCTACTTGGAGGAAGAAGGCCATAGCTGTGAGGCTGTCAAGGACCTGATATCAACCATTTCTGCTTGCTCTTTCTTTTTTAATAAGTGTGCTTCTGTAGACACGTGACTGAACCTCTGTACAGCTGACATTTTGGGCCAGCTCGTTCTGTGGTGCAGAGGGTGTCCTTGTATGATGGCATCCCAGGCCTCTGCACACTAGATGCCTCTTGCACCTTCTCCTCAATTGTAGCAACCAAAAAAGATATAACCTGAATCCCCCTGAGGGACACCATTGCTTCAGGTGGAAAAACCACTGCTCTGGGACTGACTTTTCAGCCTGGAAGTGTGAGCTCAGGAAATGGATGCCTTTTTAGGATGAACTGCTAAAGCTGCCTCTGTGATGGGTGATCCCAACGCCCTGGCATCCCGTGGAAGCTATGCCCGTTACCCCGGGCACTCGCCTGCGCTAGGAATTACTCAGCAGTTTGTTTTCAGCCTATCTCACAGACAATAGAAAGATAATTATTACTTTAAGAAAACTTACAGACAAAACCAAGAGTGGGGGTGCATGGCTGTAGCCCTCCTGCATTGGGGAGGCTGAGGCTGGAGAGTCTCAAATACCAGGCAAGCTTGTGATACACAGTGAGACTGCACTCAAAGTGAAAGGAGGAAAGTGAGACGGAGCAGGGGAAGGGAAGGGAAGGGAGGGAAGAGAAGACAAAGAAAAGCTTTAGATACACAGGGTCAGGGGGAGGAGGCTGTCTGTAGGGCTGCAGGGGAAGCTTCTTTTACCCTTATCTCTGTGCTCAGATTCTTCTGTTTCAGCTTCACAGCTTTTTCATGGGTGACAGTGAAGTCCCAACAAAAGACAAGCTTAGCAATCCCTCTGGAGTAGATGTGGGGGTTGATGAAGTTGTTCCCGAAATACTTGGCCATGCTGAGGAAAAGCAGAGGCCAAAATGGCCAGGCGTTATATTATGACATGGAGCAGAGCTGGGCGCCACCAGGTCACAGATAGTGAAAGGCAACGTGGATGATACCAGAGCAGAGGAATTATCAGCACAGTTAACACGTTATGGCAGCCAGCAGGCCTGGCTGCTTTGGCCAATAGTATTCTGAGCCTCAGCTTCGTGTCTGTATAATTCTGACTTCACTGTGCTCTCTTCACACAGGTGTTATGAGAGATGTGCTAGCTTGCTATGGCTGCTACAGTGAACTAACTCAACCTGTGGCTTAACACATCACAAAGTTAATACTTTATACTTCTGGAGTCAGAAGTCAAGGAATGAGGGGGCTGGGGAAACGGCTCAGTCGGTAAAGAGCTTGCTGTGCAAACATAAGGACCTGAGTTCGGATCCCTGAGCCCCATGTAAGAATGCTGGGTGTGCTGGTGTGTGCTTGTGACCCCATCTCTAAGGAGACTGCAGGACTATCCCTGGGCCTCCCTAGCCAGCCTGTCTAACCAATCAGCAAGCAGTGGACCAGCAAGAGACCCTGTCTCAAAGGAGTTGGATGATGTCTAAGGAGGGATACCCAAGGTTGTCCTCTGGGTTCCACACACAAGTGCACTTGCACACACATGTGTACCCCTATGTGTGGGCGTACGCACGTGTGCATGCGCACACACACACATATACACATTTTTAATAAGAAGTCAGTAAGTGGGTATGCAGGTTTTGCAGGCTGGTCTCCTGAGGGATTTAAAGGAAACTGATCCAGTTTTTTGTCTTCCGCAGCTTCCAAAGGCTGCCTTCTCTCCTCGGCTTGTGGCCACTCTTTTACTTTCGAGACCAAGTTCTTTCTCTCCCTCTGACCTCTCATTTTCCTCTCTTTTTAGCCTTTTTGAGACAGTCTCCCTGTAGCCCCTGCTGACCTGGAACTCATTATGTAGACCAGGCTGGCCTCGATCTCACAGAAATCTGCCTGCCTCTGCTTCCTGAGTGCTGAGATGAGAGGAATGACGCCCAAGGTTGTCTTCTGATCTACACACACACACGCACACAAGTGCACATGCATGTATACACACACATACACACAGACAAACATGAACACACACATGAACATATACAATTAATAAAATCAAATCCTTAGACTTGGGTCAGAATCCATACCTGAAGAGTAGACTGAAAAAGCAGGTGACCAGACAGGCTCCGATTGTGAAGATGTAGGCCAGCTGCATGTTGTAGGAAGCCCCAGCCCCGTGCCGGATCGTGGTGTTGGTATAAAACCCATAGTACATCACTGTGTCCCTAAAATAGCCCTGGTGGGGACAGTAAAAAGATCCAAGTTATGTGGCCTGCCTGAGAGAGAGGTGAATGGCTGAGGTCTGCAGTTCATGTGCGTAAAGAAGTGCAGCATGGGAAACCAAGCTGCCACGGTGGTTCCTGACCTCTGGAGATTAGAGCCACTCATCCCACAATGTCATGCATGTGTTACTTGAGGGAGGAGGGAACATTTTAACCAGTCATTTCCCCACCAAGTGGAACGAGAGGTCTGGGTGGGTGTGCAGCAAGCTATGACCCTGGGATTCCGCGGTGGCTGCCCCGGAGTAGAGGAAATGGACAACTTACCGCCCCCGTGAAAAACTCCAACCCGGTGAACTGGAGCGTGTTCTTCTCAGCCACGGTGAACTGGGGGATGATGATGAAGCTGAAGATCACCACGAACGAGAAAATATTGAACCTCAGAAGCCACCTCAGAAAGCTGAAATAGGACAAGACGCTGGTTCCGAACTTGCCACCGATGGCCTTGAGTGTCTTCTGCCACAAGCTGACAGAACTGAGGAGCTCGGACAGGCTGCTCTTGGATCTGCGGTAAGCCTGGAGCGAGGAGCAAAGAAGACACTTGATTCTCAGCCAACAAGAGGCTCCTGACGTAAGTGCAGTAACAGCAAAACGGCGGTTACAAAGGTGACCTTTTCCACCATTTTTAATCCCCCCAAACCTTGGAGGACCTGGTGGGCTACACTCGTGGAGTCTCTGCTGAAGTGGTTGGGCCTGACGCTGTTTTTCTGACGTTCTTCATGGATCTTGGTCATGGAGCCAACCCCAGCTCTACCTGGGAAGGTACAGGTGCCCCGCGGCTCATGCGTAGAACCAGTTCTCACCACGGGGAGCACGTTTCTTATGTCTGTCCAGCTTGACTGTGTCTAACCTCTTGGGGACTTTCAGCTTCCAGGACTTTTTGAGGAAGGCTGCCAGAGCTCTCATGAACTCCTGCTGGTTTACATCTTTTACAATAACTCCAGGCATCATTCGGCCTCCACGCTACCAGCCAGGGGAAGGGGTACCCCTGACTCTTGACTCTCCCTGTTGCTACTCTCTTACCTTATCCATCATGGGTTAACCCCAAAAGAGACTAAATATAAGACTACCATATAACGCAGCTACCGTCTTTTCTTCTGAGTATATAACCAAAGGAAATGAAATCAACATACCAAGTTCTTTCAACCCTACATACAAGAGCTAAGATATAGAATCAACCTAGGAGTCACTGGTGCACAAATGGGCAAAGAAAATGTGTCATATATACAAAGTGGAATATCATTCAACTACAAAGAAGAATAAAATCTTATTTGCTGAAATATGAATGGAGATGATGGACATTATCCAAAGTAAAATACACCAGACACAGAAAGACAAATGCTACGTGCTTACTCTCATATATGGAAGTTTTAAAAGTCACCTGAGGATTGGAGAGATTGCTCAGTGGGTTAAGAGCACTGAATGCTCTTGCAGAGGACTGGGGTTTGATTCTCAGCACCCACATGGTAGCTAACAACATCCTCCAGTTCCAGAGGATCTTAGGCCCTTTTCTGACCTCCGTATACAGGTGGTCTTACATACATGCAGGCAATACACTCATACACATACAAAAAATATTTTTCTAAAGTCACCTGAATGTGGAACAGTGATTAGTAGAGGCTGGGAAGCGCCGAGGGGGAGGCTAGAGGGAGGCTGGAGCACAGACACTAAAACACAGCTAGACAGAAGGAATGAGTTCTGGGGCTCCTCAGTGGGTAACTGCTTCATGATAGCCTAGTGTAGTCTTTATAAGGATCTGGATGAGAGGAGCTTGAAGGGCCTAACTCGGGGTAGAGAGTATTCTTAGCAAATGTCAGGTCTTGGGTTCAATTCCCATCACTGAGAGGAAAGAAAGTAAAGGGGATGGAGGGGGGAACAGAAGGCAAGAAGGAAGGGAGGGAGGGAGGGAAGGGAAGGAAAGAGCTTGTGATACACTGTCCTCTGAGCAGGACCTGGCCATCGCACTCTCGGACTCTTGGATTCTGAGCAGCTGTAATTACTAGAAGGGGACGTGCACAAGATTGGACTCATTAACTTTCGGTCATGGACAGGGACAGGGACAGAGACCCAAGAGGCCAGGCCACTCCTGGAAGATAAATAGGCAGTTAGCAGTTGCTAGGGGAGGAGCTCACAAGGTCCTACCCCTGCCTCTGCCCTTGCAGGAGGATCTGTAGGCAGCTAACAGTTGCTGGGGAGAGAGACATTATCTTCAGGACTGCAGCAGCCTGTAAGTTGCCTGTTCTCCTGTAGGCAGCCCTAATTAAACCCATTGGTTCAACAATCTAGACTGGAGTGGAATCATTTCTTTAGTCTGTCCTTGGTGCCCTGTCTGGGGTGAGTGGAGGTTTGTTCATCTCCCTTGGAAAAGTTCATGTAAAAGAAAGTCAAGAGAGGAAAATTCTAGTTAACCATACTTTCACCACACAGACTGTACATATGCATTGAAATAGCACGATATTGCAATAGCGTGCAAAGTATGTTGATGAATAAGTGTCATTATTGTTGTTTATTTGCTTGCTTGTTTGTTTGAGACAGGATCTCACTATGTAGCCCTGGCTAGCACGGAACTCACTATGTAGATCAGGTTGACCTCAAACTCATAGAGCTTCATCTGTCTCTGCCTCCCTGGTACCAAAGTGCCGGGACTGAAGGCGTGGACCCCCACATCTGGCTGAGAACAATGTTGTAAAGGGCTGACTTACCAGAAACAGCGAGTTCAGACACTGAGCACAGCAGTTGGACTCCAGGATACGGTGGGACTGTTTACTTTTTTCTTTGTCAACTATTTTCCTGTGGAAAATGGCAGCAGAAAATAAAATATATCAACATTGTCATCCATTCCTGCAAAACAATAGCTACTGCTAGGCACAGAGGTACCTGCGTGCAGTCCCAGTCCCTCAGGGGTCAAAGCAGAACCACTTAGTCCTGGGCTCAGGGGCATAGGGGAGCCTACTGGAATGTGGTCTCAGTACATAAATGGTAAATCAACTATAAAGTATTGGGCTTCTGTGGCTTGTTACAGACAGCTGAAAGCAGTTAACAAAAGAGCAGTTTCCCAGGGTGGTGGAGCTCACTGGAGCTGAGGACAACAAATACAGTAATAAATATAATAAAACCCAAACTGTAATATATTGGAAATGAATTTGTGCCCAGAGTATTGGCATCCACTTAGAATCCTGACACTCAGGAGGATCACAAATTCAAAGCCAGCCAGGGCTACATAGTGAGACTATCTCAAGAAATAAAGCAAAAGAGAATTTCCCCATGGAGAAGCAAAACAGGACTCGGGTGGCTCAAATGGTAGAGCACTTGCCTAGCATGCACAAGGCCCTGGGTTGAATCCCTAGCATGGTATAAAACCAGGTGTGATGGCTCAAGCCTGCAATTGCAGCACTTAGTAGATGGAGGCAGGAGTTCAAGGTCATCCCTGACTACATGGTCAGTTTCAAGGCCAGCCTGGGCTACCTGAGATCCTGGGTCAAAAAAGGAAAAAAGAAAAAGAAAAATCAGGATCAAGAGCTGGGAAGTGTAAGAGTAGAGACTGTACTGTAACCTGAGGTGAGGTCTTATCGCAGCATTTCCCTGTTTATTAGTGGAGGGTGTTTGTACGGATGTGGGGGAGGGGAGCGCATGTCTAGGAACAGCGTCCTAAGCCCAGGGAACTGCAACAGGAAGCCTGGAGAAGAAACGGCACCAGGAGGCACAGCGGCTGAACCAGCATGAGCCAGGGAAAGGAAGAACACTGCGACTGCACACGGTGGAGCAAGTTCCTAGGTATTCTCCACCTGGGAAGAATTTGAGCCAACCTGGATCCAATCATAAGTGTCTGGAGACTTTGTTGGTGGACTCATGGGTAGGGACAGAAGCTACAGCATCTACTGGCTAGAGGCCTGGATTGCTGCAAAACACCCTAGAATGAAAAGGATAGGGTCCACACCAGAGAAGCCTCCCTCACATTCTGGTTCTTTTTGAAGATGAGCAATCCCTCCATGAGACCTTTGTTTTTTAAAAGCACTTAATTAATGAATTAATTTTATGATAATGTATAAAGTGTTAATGTTTATGAGTGTTTTGCTCGTGTGTATGTGTGTGCACCTGTGTGTGCAATGCCCGAGGAGGCCAGAAGTGGGTGTCAGATCCCTTGGAACTAATTAAGGATGGTTGTTAGCTGCCATGTGGGTGCTGGGAAGTGAACCTGAGTCCTCTACAAGAGCAGCTGGTGCTCTTAACCACTGAGTCACCTCTTCATGCTGAAGGTCTTTTTAAAAAAATTTTTTTTTGTTCTAGAGTGCAGTGCAGAACTTGATATGGAAGATTTTGAGAAAGACAGAGGCATGGACTGCAAGGCATGATCCAGCAGTAGACTACTTGCCTAGCATGCATAAGGCCCTAGGTTTGATCTCCAGCATTACCCACAAAGAGAGAGGGAGAGAGAGAGAGACAGAGAAAGAGAGAGAGAGAGAGAGAGACAGAGAGAACCTGGTCGCATTTGCATGCTCAGTCTCTTTATCCTTCCACTAAGTCTCAGTCCCTCACCAGCTTTCACGGTTTGACTCAGGGCACCATTTGGACCATGCAAACTGAGTCACTGCCTCCCTGCCTTCCCAAGTAGGCTCCTTCCTGACTGGGCCTGAATTTCCTTCAGCCATTTTCTTAGTTACTGGCTGTCAAATTTATTTCTTTTGCCAGGTTTGGGAATTTATCTTTATTTTTTTATTCTTAAAAATATTTTATTATTTTATGTGTATGAGTATATTGCCTGTATGTGTGTAAGTGCGCCCATGTCATGCAATGCCCACGGAGGTCAGAAAAGGACATCTGGTCCTCTGGACCTGGACTTAGGGACGGTTGTTAGTTTCCATGTGGGTGCTGGGAATTGAACCCGGGTCCTCTGTAAGAGCAGCCAGTGCTCTTAACCACTGAACCGTCTCTCCAGCCCTTATCTTTACCTTTTACATTTAAAATTTTTGTATCTTGTGTAGGTGTTATAATGTGTGTATGTGTGCACACATGCATTTCTGTGTGTTAGTATGTGTGGGGGTCAGAGGCCGACCTCAGGGGTCAGTCTTACTGGCTGGTCTCTTGTTCACTACGTGGTGCTGCAGGCTGGTCTGTGGGCTTCCAGGGCGTCTCCTGTCTTGCCACTGGAGTGCTGGTATCACTGCATCTGACATGTCATTATGTGGGTTCTGGGAATTCAAACTCATCCCCATGTTTGCATAGTGAATGTTTCACCCACTGAGTCGTCTTCCCCGCCCAGAAATTTATCTTTGCAACCCTGTGCAGAAAAACTGACCCTCTGAGTTAGTTACTAGCAACTAGAGCTGAATTCACTCTAACAGTTTCTGCTAGTGATCACAGATTGAAAACGGCTTTTTTTTTTTTTTTTTGGAACTTGGATCCTGGGGGTCTTTGCTCAACCACAGAGCACTTGGTTAGCATGCTTAAAGCACTGACTTTGATTCTCAGTCAGCACCAAAAGAAAAAAGTGGGAAGATGAATGCAAAGTTTAAACAGTAAAATAGCTCTCATGTTTGTTTCTTTTAATTGCTGATTTTAGAAAACTTCTAAACTTCTTAGATCTCTGTATGGGCATATGTTCAGGTATACATACACATGTATACACATGCATGTAGACACCCGAAGACAACCTCAGGCATTGCCCACATTTAAAAATTTTTATTTATTTATTTTTATTTTATGTGTATGAGTGCGTTGCCTGCATGTACATAAGTGCACCTGTGTCGTGCAGTGCTCACGGAGGTCAAAAGAGGGCATTGGATTCCCTGGAGTGGTTGTTGGCTACCATGTGGGTGCTGGGGTTTGAACCTGGATCTTCTCCGAGAGCAGCCAGTGTTCTCATCCATTGGGCCATCTCTCCAGCCCTGCCTACCTTGCTTTTTTTGTTTGTTTGTTTGTTTGTTTTGAGACAGGCTCTCTCACTGGCCTGGAGCTTGCAGATTAGGCCAAATTGGCTGGCCAGTGACTCTGAGGGAAAGCTCTGTTTCTGCACACACACACACGTGCACACACACACACACACACACACACACGCCTGCCCACTTGTGTATTACAAGCACAACCACCTGTCCACTTTTTTATATGGGTTCTGAGGATCCAACTTATGACTGCATAGCAGCACTTTACCACCTGAGTTAGTTCCCCAGCTACTTTTGTTGTTGTTGTTATTTTTGAGTAAACTTTTAATTTAGAAGTGGTTTGAAATTTACAGTAAGCTCTCAGGCCGCGTGGAATGCTCCTATGCTTTGTCTCACCGGGTTCCCTCGCTGGGTCGCATTTTCAGTGGTGATTTGTCAGAATGAAGACATCAGCATGGGTGTCTCTCAGCTAGTTTCTCACAACTCCATACTGCGTGTATTGAACTGTCCCTTTCAAATCCTCCAGTTCTCTGACACTCTCTCAGACTTGCTTTGAATTTAATGACTGGATAGTTTGGAGATTTGCCCAATGGGTCTCTCTGATGAATGGTGCTGGGTCTGAGAGAGGACCACAGAGAAGACTGCCCTTGGAACATCTTTTGGGTTGTTAAGGCAGTACCTGGTCCAGGCAGCAGCATTCAGACCTCACTGTAGACTTGCTTTTCTCCCCTTTCCGGAGTCCTCTTTAGAACCAGTCACATAGCAAAGTCCACATAGACTCTGGGGAAAGAGTTCAAGATCCAGCCCTCAGCAAGCTGGACATGGCTGGCCACAAGACTAATCGTAGCACTTGGGAGATAGAGGCAGGAAGACCATGAAATCATAACCGTCTTTGGCTATATAGCAAGTTGGAGGCCAGCATGAGTCAAATGACCAGAATCAACAAAACAAACAACAGACTTCAGTCCAGCACTGTGGAGCCTGAGGCAGGAAGATCTTGAGTTTGAGGCCAGTTATGGCTACATAGGAGACACTATCTCAAAAGAGAGTTGGGGTGGGAGGGAGAGGGAAAGAGAGCGAAGGGGGAGACAGAGAGAGGGAGAAAGAGGGAAAGAGAGAGAGACACAATCTTCTGTTTCTCTTTTGTTCATTTCTTATCTTTGTGAGATGGTGACGGGAAAAGAAATATAGCCATGAATTTAATGTTACTCGTGTGTGTGTCTGATACTGTTTTTATGACTGAGTACAGATATTTTTTATACTTTAGGACACAGTACTCACCCCATAGTGGTTTTATGAATGCTTACCAAAACACAAGGACCTCAGAGCTATCTTGAGCAACAAATTCTAGTTATCTAGTTGGAAAGTCCGGTTGCAAGGACCTAGCTAGGTTAGATGCCTGCAGTAACTTCTGTTGTGAAAGAGTGTCATAACCCCTGCCCTTCATCTCTGCTTTCTATAAACATGGCTGCAGAAGGAACTTCCCCTCGGGGTCTTAGGCTATGTAGGCATCTGTGCTTGTAGTCATGTAGATTGTAATTTAAATCTACTGATGGTGTAACAGTTAAGATATGATGTGGGGAATCCTATAAAACTGGAAAACTATGACTGAAAGCCTAGGACTTCAGAGTGTAAGCTCATCTGGGTCCACCAGCATAAATAAACCTGGGTGCTCCTTCCCTCCAAGTGAAGCTTGAATTCCCGACTCCCTTATTTACACAATAATGGGGCAATGGTAGATTGAGGTTCCTATGTGATAAGAACAAAAATCCGGGCATACTTAAGCTTCCTTTTCTCTTCCATGGTCCTCGGCTGGTTCCTGATGGTTTTGATTCTGTCTCTAGATGTCATCGGAAGCAGGGATGCAATAAGCTTTTGTCCTGAAGAGGAAAATAAACAGATTTCAGTTTCTTTTTCTTTAACAGAGTCCTAAGATTTTTAAATGGCACTGGAGTGTAAACATAGAGCCGGTTTCCTCTGAGGAGGAAACCCTGGATTAGTTTTAATGACATAGCTGAGGTGAAAGGAGGCTTCCTCAAAGGCCAGCAAACCACTCTCCTGAAGATGAGTTGGTTCTTCCTGTGCAGGGAATGCAAGAAGACAGAGGGGAGAAAGGCCAGGGGAGGGAAAGGGACAGAGAGTGGCCAAGAGAGGGCACCGAAGCCAGGGTGCCCCGATCCTTCTGAAGAGTTGAGTGTGGGAACATTTTCCTTTCCTGAAAATTACTGATAGTTGCTGGACTTTATACCCAGAATGGAAAAATACCTATTTTTTAAAAAGTTTTTAAGGCAAGTTCTCATGTAACTCAGGCTGGTCTCAAACCCCCTGTGTAACTGAGAGTGACCTTGAACTCCTGTTCCTCCTCCTTCCATTTGCTGGGGAGGAGCCTAGGGCTTCTGGAAAGCTGGGCAAGCTCTCTACCAGCTGAGTAACAGCCTCAGGACCTATACTCAGAGTGTTATGGAGTGAAACAGAAATAACATTTCTGCTGGTCCCAAGAACTCAGAGGCTGAGAGGTATCAGCCAGGACCTGAGGAGGGATTAACATAGCCATGAAGCATCCTGTTTGTCCCCTGAAACCAGGTTAGAGCAGAGGACTCGGGCTTGGTGATCAAGTAGTTCTGTATTCAGTCCCAGGTCTGCTAAGTCCCTGAATTTTCCTAAGCCTCAGTTTCCTCATTAAGCCTGCCTCAAAAGTGCAGAGCATGGGAATAAATACAGTTAAATTCAACACTTAACAAAACTAAATTTGATGACTAAACTCCAGGTACATGAAATAAAATTACCTAGAAGGTAAAATCTCAAAGTAACCCGTCCCTTCATTCCTAGCACCCTTAGTTTACTGCCCATGCCATCAAAAAATGAAAAACTGGAGGATGGGGAAATGTGTAAAGTGCTCCCTCACAAACCTGAATGTCTGACTTTGGACCCTCAGCGCCCACATAAATAGCCAGGCACCGCAGCACACACCTGGAACTGCGGCACTGAGGATGCAGGCACACAAGGATCCTTGGACTGAGCCAGCCTACCTAACAGAATCCATGATATCGGGGTTCAGTGAGATCCTGTCTCGAAAAGACGGCAGAGTGGCCAGCAAGACAGCTCAGCATGTAAAGGCTCTTGCTTCAAAGGCCTGATGATCAGTTCCATCCCTTGAACCCATATAAAGGTGGAGAGAGAGCCGACTTCACAGACTTGTCCTCTCACCACCTCATATGCACCGTGTCATGAACATACACTCACACACATGATAATAAATAAATACATTTTTTAACTTAAAAAAAAATATATAGTGGCAAACAATTAAGGAAGACACCAGATGTTGACCTCTGGCCACCACACAAATGAACATGCTTTTATATGCACCTGAATGTATACACACACAAACACAAACACACACACACAAACACACACACATATACACACAAACACAAACACACATATACACATACAAATACAAAAACACATACGCAAACATATACACACACATACAAACACATATATACACACAAACACACACATATACACACACAAACACAAACACACACATATATACATACAAACACAAAACATGTATACACATATGTACACACAAACACAAAACACATACACAAACATATATACACACATATACAAACACACACATATATACATACAAACACAAAACACATACACACATATGTACACACAAACACAAAACACATACACAAACATATATACACACATATACAAACACACACATATACACACAAAAACACATACACACACATATACAAACACATATGCACACACAAACACACACACAAACTCATATACACACACAAATACATACACATACACACATATACACAAACACATACATACATACACAAACACACACACACACACACACACACACACACACAGAGTAAAAAGCCTGGGCTGACTTGGAAGCTAATTCCCTAACCCTTTTCAAATATCTTATACCTTGAACGGTTTCATGGAAAGTGTAGCAAGTGTCCATGCCCAGGCACTCTGGGTTATGATGGATTGGACAGATGGATTCATTCAGAGATGACAACCTCAACAACTGGTTGCGTTTCCTGTTGATCCCATGGTGGAAAATTTGACAGTCTGCAGCATCCACATCAGTCACTGTGGACACCACGCTGAGGGCAGGTTTCGCTGGTGACTTTCTTAGAAAAATCTGATTTGAGGATGGACAGCTTTGGATCTCAGATGGAACATTCTCCACTTCTATGATGATTTCATTCACTTGGTCGTCAGACAGCATTTCCTGTCTCTTATGAGTCTTGTTTTTCACAGTGTTGGTTGTCAAAGACCTCATAAACACTCATGCTGGCACCACTAGGTCCCACCAGGGAAGAACAATGACATTGAAAAAGGGATACCCCATTCACGTCTTATCAATGCCAGAAAGAACTCACCAAAGCCAACCCCACACAAATCCCAACATGACTGCTCTGTCCCCTGAGGGGTTCTCCTCAGGAAGAGATGTCTTCCCTGCAGAGAATTCTGTCTTGGTAGCTAGGTAAGATATTAGAACCAGAATCCTTCATGAAGGACAATGGGGTTCTATAAATAGAAGGCAGAAAGTCTTATAAATAACTCATGATTAAAGGGCAAGATTTTCTTATTAGTTTTGTGCCTCCTAAACTTATATTTTACATCCTTATCAGGTAAGGGTGTTTGCTGTCAAGCCTGATGACCTGAATTTGATTCCCCAAAACCCACATGGTAGAAGGACAGAACTGATTCCTACAAGTTGTTCTCTGACCTCCATATGAGCATGCTCACACGCACCCATACACACACACACACACACACACACATACACACACATACTCACACTCACACACAGAGATGTATATGTCTATATAAATTCAGTTGGGTTCATAACATTATAATTATCGTCTCCTGTCCACCTCGGGTGGTAGACATGGCTGTCTACCATCTAGCATCCGTTCTTTCCATGCCAGCAGAAATCTCACTTCCTGTACAAGCATGGTGTTCAACAGGACTCTCCCAGCTTCCTTTGCCTATAAGGACCCAATTTCATGTGACCCAATTTCGGTCTATGAGATACTTTGCTGTTTAGAAGTGGTTGGCTTGTCTGGGTTCACCTTTTGCCTTCCACACTTCCACCTTTGTGCTTGGAGACAGCTGTTTTGAAAACAAGAAGTATTTACTTACTAAGGACAATGGGGACAGAGGCTACAAGAGCACCAGGAACTGAGCCCTTGAGAGCCTCATGGGGAGTAGCTGCTCTGTTGACTTATTGTCTCCACTCTTCTGGTTCCCTGAGTAAAATAAATCCCTTCATTGCTAAGCTATTGCTCTGCTTCCAACCAGAGACTTGGAACACAACTACTACACAATGAGCCTGATTGAGAATTTGCTTAGGCTAAGTCACTTATTTTCTAGTTGGCGAAACTGAGGGGCAGAGAGGGGCATGAATTGACATGACCCACCCGATGGCTCCTATTAAATGGCAGGAGTGGAGCAGAGCCTCGGAGGTCCTCCCCACAGAGGTCATTGACATTACCCAGACCTGCCATCACTGGAGGCCAGATAGAGCATATCATTTAATTTTCACAAGTACCCTGAGAGGCAGGTACTATCATTAGCCCCATTTCCTAGCTAAGAAAACTAAGGGGTAATTTTCCCAAGGCTAAGACATCAACACGCAGCAGGGTAAGAGGTTCAACCCAAGCTGGTCTGAATGCAAAGGAAGCGATCTTAAGGACTCACCTCTGCCCCTTCCTTGAACAATGCTGTGAGGTATAGTCATTCATTCATAAATTAATAAGGATTTGCTAGTGCCTGCTATGTGCCATGGGCTTTGGGAGACATAGTAGAATCTACTGCAGTGACACTATCAACTGATACATGGTTTAACTTTCAAAACCAATGAGGGGAAAATAGGAAAAAAACTACATCTTTTAGTTCTTCACTCCCCTCTGCCTTTGGGGACTCGCCTTCAAGCCGCAGCCTGACTAGACAGAACAGTC
Organism: Eospalax fontanierii; assembly: GCA_035773235.1. Taxonomy (NCBI): domain Eukaryota; kingdom Metazoa; phylum Chordata; class Mammalia; order Rodentia; family Spalacidae; genus Eospalax; species Eospalax fontanierii. The sequence continues at coordinate 44,096,473 of CM069546.1, read as the reverse complement.
TCATGGCATCGAGACATCACCTCTTCCTAGCAGTTAAGCCAATCTCTTCTCTAATAACTGCCTGCCTGCCAGGTTGCAATATCTACACCTTGTGAAAGATACGCTCTAGCTTGGGAAGGGTCTCAAAGGGTAAGATTAAGGGCTGCATGCCCCAAACTACGGAACTGGGGATCCCTCAGTTTATATTACGATAGAAAAGAACCCATTTGTTTAGTCCTCTTTATTCACAGACTTGCGTTTGCATTCTCTGGCCTCTCTCTGATGGCTTCCTTGGACTCTATTGGTTCTGTTTCTTATCCAACTTTCTTAACCTCAGTTGAAGATATTGAGAGTCTCCTAACACTCCAAAGCCTTCTTTCTTCCAGGATTAGGAAGACAGTTCAATGGGTGTTTGTGGGTAAGTGTGAGGACCCGAGTTCACTCAATACCCAAGGCCTAGTGGCCCTCCTGTAATCCAAGAATTTGGGAGGTGGAGACAAGGGATTTAGGAATCCTAAGAGGGGTATCCTCAAGGCCAGGGAGCTAAAGGTGCTTGTCACCAAGGCTGGCAACATGAGTTTGGTCTTGGGGACCCACATGGTGGGAGAACCAACTCCCTCAAGTTTGTCTTCTGACCTCCATACAAGCACATTCACACAAAACAAATAAATAGATAAATAAAAGCAATTATTGATTTATTTTTGAAATAGGATATCACTATGTAGCCTTGGCTGGCCTGGAACTCTGTATATAGACCAGGCTGGTCTTGAACTCATAGAGGGCTACCTGCCTCTGTTGTGCTTATGCAGATGTACAATGAAAAAGGGCAAGTGGAGCAGAAAGAAATATAAAATGTACAGTTTGGAGAGCATTAGGAAGTTTAATGTTGCAGCCAAAGCGTGTACTGGGAGAGATTATAATTGTTGAGATGAGTGTCATTTAGGAGAAGCCTCTTGCTCCACACTGGAACAATGGGAAGGATGCCCTGAGAGCAAGACCCCATCCAGCTAAGCTTCCGACTAGTGAAAGAAAAAGGTCTAAGGAGATTTCTTCTAGAAAACAGCACACAGAGGCTGCTGATAATGTATTCAAGGGGGTGAGGTCCATTGCAAGCTGGCAGTGGAACTTGGCAGTGTCATCCATGTGGTACTGGATTTGAAGGCATGACAGACACAAGAGAGGGGGGTCACAAATTCATCCTCCACAGTTTCAGGGAGCTCCCGAGGCCGGGCAATGTGGGCCAGTGTTGAGTCACCACAAAAAGACCCTGAGAGGCAAGGAGGCCATGAGAGGCCAGTGTGTGAAGCTGTGAAGGGGAAGCCTGGGTTGTGGTAGAGACCCCAAGATATTGAAGATGCCAGGCCCATGAGACATCTGCCAAGGGGAGTTGTATACAGGGAGTGCTACCAGCTCAAGAGACAGAGATCTGTCGTAGACAGCAAGTCTAGAGGGGTCGAGCCAGCTAGAAGCCCTTTGGAACTAAAGTTCCAGACCTCCCACATGGAGTTACAGGATTTGGGTTTTGTTCTGGTATTTCCTCCCTATGCCCCCATTCCTCTACTTTGGAATGGGAATGTACACTCTGTGCCACTGTACGTTGGAAATATGTAACCTGTCTTTTTTTATTTTATAGGGGTTACAGTTAAGAGATTGACTCGAGTCTCAGAAAAAAAGACTTTGGACTTTTGAACAGTGCTGAGACTGTGAAAGGCGATGAGGACCTTTCAAGTTGGACTCAGTGCATTCTGCATTGTTATGAGCCTCTGGGGGCCAGGGAGTGGGTATGGTGGTTTGAGAGGAATGTCCCCCAGAGGCTCACGTATTTGATCACTTTGTCCCCGGCTGGTGGCGCTGTTTGTGCTGGTCATGGAATCTTCAGGAGGTGCAGGCTTTCTAGAGCTGGGCTTTGAGAGTTCACAGCCTCACCCCACTTCCAGTCTCTTTCTGTGCTTTGAATTTGTGGTTAAGGACATGAACTCTCTTCCTGCTCCCAACACCTGTGATGCCTGCCTTTGGCCACGCCTCCCCACCATGGTGGACTCTTACTTCTCTGGAATCCTAAGCCAAAATAAACTCTTCTATAAATTATTTTTGTCATGGTGTTTTAGCATCACAGCAAAAAAAATAATACAGAAGTGAATGCTTGGATTAAAGGTATATACTACTCTACCCGACAAAAGCATACATATTTTTTTAAGAGAGAGAGACCTTGACTCAACTTGATAGGTGGAAAATAATCAGGGAAGATGTCAGCATCTGGCTTCCATAGGCACACATACATGCACTACACACACACACACACACACACACACACACACACACACACACGTAAATGCAAAAAAGAAACAAAAGTATTCTGTCTTTCGCCAGTCTGCATACTTCCACATTCTAATACTTCAATAGCTGTATGATCATTAAAAAATTTGGGGAGGGGTCTAGATCTTACTATGCTGCCCTGACTGGTCTGGAACTCACTCCCAAGTGCTGGGATTAAAATTTTAAATTGGCTTTATTTTTGATCAATGGACTTTGTCACCAGAAGCACAACCATTAAGCCACAAGACAGGTGGCCTCGTCTTGTTACCTATGACAAATATGATTGGTCCAACTGTTGGTACGTGCTCCACATAGGTTGGTTAGTCTTCTCCAGGCAGTGATGGACAGACCAGAGAGAAAGAAAAGACGTCTAAGGATGTGGTTAAGTTAAGAGACATCTATCGGGGTCTGATGACCTGATCCTGAGAACTGAATGGGTAACAAGCAAGCCCAGCTGGCACCGAGCTCTGGCTTCTGATTCTAAGGCCATGATTTCTGTAATTCGTTCAGCAAACTGACCAACCAAAGATCTCTAAAATAGTACCTACTATGTGCCAGACACTGTACAAAGAAGCAGAAGGTATTGCTACCTGCTAAGTTTGCCCCATACCCCTCCCCATGAGACACTAAATTCCCTTGATCAATGTCCATTAGAATTAGGTTTCTGTTAACAACCAGAAGAAAATTTTAAAAATATTTTGTGTGTGTGTTGTATGTAGGCATGTATACCTGTGTGTGCATGATTGCATTCCCCATAAGAGTGGGTACATGTGGAGGCCAGGGCCTGGCTTTGGGATGGCATTCTTCCATCATTCTCCATCTTATTTTTTGAGACAGGGGCTCTTTCAGAACCTGAAGCTTGTCATTTTGGCCAGACTGACTGGCCAGCAAACCCCTGGGATCTATCTGCCTCCGTCCCCTAGTGTTGGAGTTCCAGGCATGAACCACTGGGCCCAGATTTTATGTGAGTGGGTACTGGGGATCAAAACATAAGTCCTTATGCTTGCACTTGACCCACAGAGGCATCTCTTGAGCCCACAATCAGGTACCTGGAAAGGAGAACCTGTATGTTTGAAAGGACACTTTAAGGGCTGAAGCTGTGGTTCAAGGATAGAGCCTGTGCTTACCACAAACAGAATCCCAAGTTCAACACTCAGAGTGAAGGAAAGAAGAAAGGAAGGGAGGAGAGAGTGGGGGAGGGAGGGACGGAGAGGAAGTGAGGGAAGGAGGGAGGGAGGGAGGGATGGGAGAAGAGAGGAAGAAAACCCCTCAGATACGTTCAGCAGCTATGATACCCATTAGAAGACCCAAGGGCCAAGAAGAAATGACTGGATCTGGTATCTGGGTAGCCTCGAACCTATTCCTTCCCCAAGGCTGACTTACCTTGGGGTGACTTGTGCCAGTCACACTCAGACAGCAGCAGGCTTCCACCAGCACAGATGGGGCTATTTCTTCTCATATAAGCAGCATTCACTGTAATGAGGAGGGAAACACTGACAGTCAGTCATGACCACAGGCACTGGCCAACACACGATGGTTATAATGTACTCAGAGTGGTCAGCAAGGACTGTCTGTACTGAGACTTCATCTTTGAAGTCCTGAGAGATCCATGGTTACGAACTCATGGAAAGGGGTCTAGAAAAATGGCACAGTGGTTAAGAGCACTGGCTGTTCATGCAGAGGACCCGGGTTCAGTTCCCAGCACCCACATGGTGGCTAACTCCAGTTCCAGAGGATCTGATGCCTTCTTCTGATCTCCATGGGAAACGCACATGCAAGTATACTTATATATATGCAGGCAAAATATTCATATATAGAAAATAAGAATAAATAAATTTTTATAAAAATAGAACTTGTGGAAAATAGGATTAAGATACAAGACCAGTACAATCAGCATTTGACTACAAGCCATGGTTAAAAATAATATAATTATGAATAATGCTTGTGATCTAGCAAACACTTATGCTTCTGTAATAGAAAATATTCCACAAAACCAAACTTTAACTACATATATTTATTATTTACTACATTTATACACTATATATTATTTATTTATATACATGTTTATTATTTTAAGCTTCTATTGCACTTAAAATTTTATTTATTTGTTTACTTTGAGGCAAGTTCTAATGCAGCTCTAGACGGCCTGGAGTTCAGTGTGCACACCAGGTTGGCCTTGAATTCACAGATATTCACCTGCCTCTGCCTCCTAAGCGCCACCACACCTGGCCTTACTTTAAAACTTTATGCACAACCTGTGAATAAGTCACAACTCAGAGATGGAAAAACACTTGAGTATATGAGTGCAAAGCTTCCATGGGGCTATAATGTTTTATGACATCACATGAAGTAAATATGGCCTGATTTTCCTAGGGAAAGAATCCACTCTTGACATGGCTGTAGGAGTAGAGCATTCCTTCACATATGTAGATATATAGATACAGATATAGGTATTTTTTTGGAGACAGGATTTCACTATGCAGCCATGGCTGGTCTAGAACTCACCGAGATCGGCCTGCCTCTGCCTGGCAACATTCCAATATATTTTTATGAAATCCATGTTAAAGATTACAGATAAACTCTGCATAGAATGTAAGTGCTTTTGGTGGGGACATTGCTGAAGGTTCTAGAACTTCTTGCCTCGGAACAGTTCCTAGCCCTGTTGTTTACTAGCTATTTGCTCCAATTCCTTAACATATCTGAGTTTCAATGTCTTCATCTCTAAAATAGGGATAATCATCTGACTTCTACACTAGAGGATCTGGATGAGTTAATCCCTGTAAAGTGCCCTATGGTGAACTTGTAAACACAGTAACTATGGCAGTAGGTTAATTGTTCAGCAAAGCTCATACCCTCCCTTCCTTGGATAGTGCCATTACCGCTGGGTTTGGTGACCTGACTCGCCTTGACAGCAGAAGTGAAGCTGCGAGTCGTTAGATAGCCCGAGTTTCTGTTTATGAGCCTTTCCAGTTTACACCATGAGAAAAGAATGCTCAGAGTTCACTGGTCTGGGAAGGACACGAGACCCAAACAAGATCCATGACCTGGAGTCAAGCACAGCCGGCCTCAGCCTAGTACAGCCCCAAAATAGATTATCCTGCAGACACATGAGTGAGAAATGTTTGCTTATCATATAACTCTGGGTTTTGGGGGCTGTTTGTTACACAATGTTCCTGTCACAGAGCTGACAGATACAACTCCAATGGTTGTCACTGTTAATTCAGTTAGCATTTCTCCTGCATCTATTTTGTGCCAGGCACCATGACTATTGGGACACTGGACAAGAGATTGCCAAGGGCTGCAACCTTTGTCCTATAAGGGAACCCAGAGAAGGAAGCCAGAATTGACTTTTCATTTTTTAAAAATTTTAATTTTCATGTGTGTATATGTTATATATACATATATATGTGTGTGTGTACATGTGTGCTGGTCCCATGTGGAATATGTGGAGGCCAGAGGTTGACATGAGTGTCTTCCTCAGTCACTCTCCACTTTATTTTTAAATCAGGATCTCTTACTGGACCTAGAACTTATCTATTCCACAGGACTGGCTGGCCAATGAGCTCCAGGAATCTTCCTATGTCTTCTCCACAGCGCTGGGGTTACAGATGTGCACCACCATGTCCAGCTTTTTACATGAGTGCTAGGGGATCTGAACTCAGGTCCTCATGGCTGTACAGCAAGCACTTTACCCACTGAACCTTTTCTCCAGTTCATGGCTTTCCTCTGGAGAATTTAGATTTCAGTGTTCTATAGAGTCGAGTGGTCAGGCATCTGTGTTTTCCCTGGCTCTACCCAGCAATGGCACACGGTCAATAAGGAGTCAGGGTTTGGATCTGATCTTAGCCGGCAAGGTCGTAGTTGGGTGACATTTAGCACACTTCTTTCTGAGTTTAGCTTGTCTCCTAAACAATCTTTAGAGACACTACTTCCCCATGAGATGATAACACCACAGCTGCATTTGATACCTGTCTTGGTACTCTGTATGTGTCTGTGCCTAATACATCAAAACAGTTAAGTTTTTTTTAATGGCTTTTTCAATAACAGCTCCTGTGACCTTCTTAGGAATGCTATCACTCCCTATTGAGTACGCAAAGCATGCATGTGTGCAATATCCTGGGGCAGAACAATTGGTGTTTGGGGTCCCAAGTAAATATTTCCTATGAGACATTCAGCAGTCAGTGCTTTCCTTCAGTGCAGATGGACGCTAGCTTACTGCTGCAGATGGTTTGACTTACCGTTGCTCAGCTTTATGCTGGAGGGAAAGCAATATGTGTTCAGTAGGGATTGGGTTTCAAAATTGGAGTTGTAAGAGTTGAGGATGTGGCTCAGTAATAGAGCATGCTGAACACTTTCTTGGCATGTGTGATACCCCGAGTTCAACTGCAGCACCACCAAAAAGAGAAAAATTTGGAATTGTCTTATCTTTTAAAAAAAAACATTTTTAATTCAAAAAATTTTTAAGATAGAATCTCATGTAGACCAGGCTGGCCTCAAACTCACTATGTAGCCAAGGACAACACTGAACCCCTGATCCTCCTGCCTCCACCTCTCAAGTGCTGGAATTACACATGTGTACCACCAAACTTAGCTGAAAATGAAATTTTCTAGGCTGTGTGATTCTCAGCAGTGAGCTGAGGCTGCCTGTCAGCCCTGCCATCATCGAGGGAAGTAACCTACACTCTGCAGTGTAACACGGTGCTAAGCCCAGAGGTTCCACAGTGGATTCCGTGCATTTTGATTTACAGATTTTTCAATTTATGATGAACTTGAAGAGCATAAGCCAAGGAGTATCTATACACAAAGAGGAGCATCCTGTCCCAAATCTTTACTGTCTTCAAACCTTTTCTACCGCCCCTTCCAGCTGACTAAGCCTCTGTCTACACACTGGAGCACCAGCATTCCTGTACTGTTCTTGGGTGGTCCTTTTTCCCTCTTCTCCCCTCCTGTCCCTTCCCCTCTCCATCCCTCTCCTTCCCTTCCTCTTCCTCTTCCTTTCCCTTTCTCCTCTTCTTTGATCTGTGGTGAAACCTGGCTTCCGTAGACACCACTTTCTTGGTTCCCGTATATAAGGAGAGTATCTGAGGGGGAGGATGGACCAATACTGCTGTTATGGAACGCCTTTATGCAATGCCTTCTGCTTTCCTCCCAGGACACCAACGCCATCTTAACACATGCTTACCACAGCCATTTCTAGAATTACCTGGCAGAGCACGGCCCTGTGGACTTGCCATCTCCATGGATGCCATTTCTATGCTTTCGGGGTAATATTCATTCTTTCTCCCAAGCACATCCAAGGGGCCATTACTCCTGCAAGGAAATAAGGGCCACACTGAGCATAGTCTGCTGAGCATCCTGAAATCCCAAAGGTTGACTCCCGGTGATGGTTCATCTTGCTGTCTCCTTGATTGGACTGAGAAGGCCTAGGAGAGTTCTAAAGCACATCTCTGATTATGTGTCTGTGAGGACATTTCCTGAGAGGATTAGCTGAGAAGAGAGCCCCACCCTGAATGTATGCAGTCCCATCCCAGGGCTGGGGGCCCAGATGGAATCAAAGGGAAACCGGGAGAAATAAGCCTGAATACATTCTCTCTCTCTCTCTCTCTCCCTCCCTCCCTCCCTCCCTCCCTCCCTCCCTCTCTCTTTTCTCTCCTCTCTCCGTCTCACCACCATGACTTTAACTGTTCTACTTCACCACACCTTCCCCAGCCATGATGGACTGAAACCTTTGAAACCATGAGACAAAATAAATCCTCCTCCTTTAATTTTTTTTTTTTTTTTTATGTCAGGTATCTTGTCACAATGGCAGAAAGTCTAACACAATCTAAGTCTATCTGGTGGTATCAAGGCAACAATACATCCATCATTCAGTACATGCATTGTTCATTCACATTCCACCCAATCATTCATTTATCATCTACCCATCAATCCATTCACCTAACCATCCACGATGTTGATTAAATGCCAACCATGTGTTAGGGACGGGCTAGGCATCAGAGATACAAAGGTGTGATGGTTTGAATAAGCAATGCCCTCCATAGGCTCATGTCTTTGAACACATTGTCCCATGTTGGTGGCACTATTTGGGGAGACCATAGAATTTTTAGGAGGCATTGCCTTGCCAGAGGAAATATATCATTGGGGGTCGGTTTTGAGGGTTTATGGTCTCATCCTACATGGAATTTTCTCTCTGTTTCATATTTGTTGGAGACCTGAGTGCTCGGCTTCCTGCTCCCACCTCACCATCATGATGAGCTTTAATCTCTCTGTGGAACTTGAAACCAAAATAAACTCTTTCTGAAGTTGTTTTTGGCCATAATGTTTTATCATAGCACTGGAAATAAACTAATACAGAAGTTGGCAGCAGCAGACTGTCGCTGTGAAGAACTGGATCACGTTGGTTTTTGGAGGCATGCGGAAGGTGCTGGAGCTCTGAACTATATAAGTGGTTGTACGCAGTAAGCAGAGCTTACTGGACCATTCAACAGAGGCCTGGAAGACACTAATTCTAGAGTGATGTGAACTGTGGAGACCTAGCGTAAGAGGCTCCAGAGGGAAGAAAGGACTTTAACAGAAACTGGGCTAAAGGCCAATCCTGAGATATTTGGCAAAGAATCTGGCTGCCTTCTACCTGTGTCCTAAGAATTTGCCTGAGGCTACATTAAAAAGTAATGGGCTTGAGTGGTGTGTGATGGCACACATCTTTAATCTCAGCATTTGGAAGGCAGAGGCAGGCAGAGCTCTGTGAGATTAAGGCCAGCCTGGTCTACACAGTGAGTTCCAAGCTAGCTGGGGCTACAGAGAAACCATGGCTCAAAAAGACCAAAAAAAAAAAAAAGTTCATTTGTGTTGTGGTAGAATTTTAAGACAGCATAATGTACAGTCTGTGACTTGATTGTTACCTGTATCGCTTAAGCAGGTCTACAATGAAAAACAGAAAGTGGGGCAGAAAAATCATAAAATGTACAGTTTGGAGAGAAAAAGAGCACTGGGAAATTTAATGTTGCAGCCAAGACATGTGCTGGGAGAGACTGTAATTGTTGAGATTAGTGCCTCCCCTACACTGGAACAATGGGAAGTTGAAGACCCCACCCACCTAGTGAAAGGAAAAGACCTGAGGAGTTTTCTGCTCCTGGAAAAGAGTAACGTATACAAAGCTCCTGATAATGTGATTCAAGGAGCAACGGTCCATCCAGGCAGTCAGTGGAACCTGGCAGCATCATCATAGGCTTTGAAGGCATGAAGATAAGAAACTGAGGGTTATAAATTCTATTGCCAAGGTTTCAGAGAGTTGCTGAGGCCAGGCAATGTGTGCCAGTGTTGGTCACTGCAAGAAGACCCTGAGGGACACGGAGGCTGTCAGAGGGCAGGGTGAAGCTGTGAAGGTCAAGACTGGGATGCAGGTGAGACCCCAAGATGCTGGAGCTGTTGGAGCCAACAGACAGCTGTCAAGGAGAGCAGATACAGAGAGTGGAACGAGCCCAGGAGAGAGATGTGTGTTGTTGACTGTACAGCTGGAGTAGAGTCAACCTAAGCCTTTTGGAATGAAGGTCCCAGAGGGTAGATGTGGGTTTGGTGTTTTCTCTGCTGGGTCTTGCTTTGGTCTGGTATTTCCTCCCTAAGTTCCCATTTCTTCTTTTGGGGATGGAAATGTATATTCTATGCCACTATATGTTAGAAATATGTGATTAAAATTGTTTTACAGGGGGTTGCAGGTAAGAGAGTGCCTTGAGTTTCAGAAGAGACTTTGGACTTTTTGAACAGTGTTGAGAATCTTAGACTATGGGAACTTTTAAAGACAGACTAAGTGTGTTGGAAAATGTTAGAGTGGGATTGGCCAGGGCGACGTGAAAATGAAAATGAAAGATGAGAGAATGCCCGCAGAGGTCAGAAGGGGGCAATGGGGCCCCTGGAACTGGACTTAGTACCCTGTGTGGGTACTAGGATTCGTAAGGCACTAGGTATCAAACTCCAGTGTTCTTGCAAGAGCAGAACAGTGCTCTTAACCACTGAGCTGTCTCTCCAGCTCCCAGATTATTCTTTATTATGATCAATAAAAGTGGCAGTTTCTCTTCGTGATTTGAAACTGTACCCTCAAGCACAGTTGGGGGGCTGCTTAGAAGGACTGGGGGGCTGGGAAAGGGAGAGGTGGGCAGGGCTACTGCCAATGATATGGCTTGGAGGTTTTAGACAATAGGGGCTTTTTGTTTTGTTTTGTTTTGTTTTCCCAGATAACACAGTTTCTGAGTTGGGTGTTTTTACACAGTGACTGGGTTGGAAATTAGCTCAGACCTGAAGTCTACCTAAGTTTTACTCAATGCAGTATGAGGTCATTTGGAAGTCAGCTCAGGGCCCTTTAAAGTCCAGGCATTTTTCCTGCAAAGTGCATTTTGCATTATATGGCTGCGAGCCTATGGGGGCCAGGGAGTAGAATGTGGTGGTTTGAATGGAATGTCCCCCTAGTCTCATGCATTTGATTACTTTGTCCTCAGTTGGTAGCACTGTTTGGGGAGGTCGTGGGATCTTAAGGAGGTGCGGCCTTGCTGGAGGAAGCACATCATAGCCTTGTCCCACTACCAGTTCAAGCTCTCTACTTCATGCTTGTGATTGGATAGGTTGGATATATGAGCTCTAGCTTTTGACTCCTGCTCCCATGCCTGCTGCCTGCTGCCATGCCTCTCTGCTCCAGTGGACTCTCATCCCTCTGCAATCACGTAAGCCAAAAATAAACCTTTTCTTTCATGAATTGCTTTTGGTCATGATGTACAGCAACAGAAAAGTCATAATACAAAAGGTAAAGCTATGTGGTATTTCCTCCAAGAAGCATCCCTGTACAATCTGGCAGAGCATTTCTAGATTCAGCTAAGAGCAATTGGGAGTAGAAGCTAGTGAGAATCAGAAGACAGGCCTGGGGAGTTCAGAGGGGGAATTCTGGCTGATGGTTTGTGAGGAATTCTGCATGGAAAGGAGACATTAGAGAAGAGATTAGAAGGACAGAGTCACATGTAGTAGAAGGAAGTCACTAAAAGATAAGGAACAGTATAAATAAAGGTTGGAGGCCAGAGACTACTTGATATATAAGTGGAATGCAATAAAAACCAAGTAATCTAGGACTGAGATGGCTCAGTAGACAAGAGTGCTTGCTGTGCAAGCATTAGAGCATGAGTTTGAGTCTCCAGTAGCCACATAAAAGCTAGACATGGCCCTGTATGCCTATGACCCCAGTATTATAGGGAGCAGAGAAAGGCAGATTCTATGAGTTAGCGCTTTCCAAGTGCAGCTGAAACTGAGCTTCAGGTTTAGTGAGAGACCCTGTCTCATGGGAATAAGGTGGAGAGTGATAGAGGAAGACACTGAATGTCATCTCTGGCCTCTGTACGCACATGTATGGATGGACACACACACACACACACACACACACACTTCTCTTTGTAGTTACGCGTATATGTGTAAGTCTGTGTATGTGTGTGAGTGTGGACGCCCTCAAAGGCCAGAACAGAGCATCAGATCCCCCAGAGATGGAACTGCAATCACCCAGTATGTGTTGTGAGAAGCAGGAAATGCTTTTAACCACTGAGTCATCGCTCCAGCCACCAATGATTCTCAGTTTTATACAGGCCAATTCCCAAATCTCATCCCAGACAACTGAAGGAGAAGCCCTGAAGGCTGGGCTCACTATTCTATTATTATTATTACTGTTTTTAGTATTGGGTTTTTGAGACATGGTCCCATGATGTTGACCAGGCTGGCCTTGAACTTGCTTGGATCTTTTGTCCATTTATTTATTTTTATTCTATGTGTGTGTTTTTTTTTCTGCATGTATGTAACAGTGCCTGTGTGTGCAATGCCTGCATAGACCAGAAGAAGTCATCAGATCCTCTGTAACTGGAGTCACAGACAGTTGTTAGACACCACGTGGGTGCTGGGAACTGAACCTGGGTCCTCTGCAGGAGCAGCCTATGCTCTATGCTCTTAACTGCTGAGCCATCTCTCTAGCTCCTAGTTATACTATTTTTAAAGGATTCTAGGTAATAGAGTAACTCTAAGAAGCAGCCAAGGTCAGGAACCACTGACTTGGAGCATATGGTTGACACAGAAAACAGACAGAATTGAGATCAGTCAGGCTTCACTCATCAATGTCCACAAGTGAAGGGATGTGGCCTCTCCCATGGGTCAGAAAGTGAAAGATAAAAAGCAGAGGATAGCCTGGATCAAAGGTGGTTTTGCAGTGCTGGCTCAAGCACTCAGAGATAATAGATCTAGCCTGGTTCTGTAAATTCTAACGTTAAGATCCTAAAACAATCTGATAGCTGCATTCCAAGTCCTGTGTCCTTGTTCTTGGAGATAAATACAAGTCATTGGCATGTTGTTTCTTCCTTTCTCTTTCCTTCCTTTTTCTTCTCCTTTTCCTTTCTTCCTCCCTCCCTTCCTCCCTTTTTCTTTCCCTCCCTTCTACTCCTTGTCTCCTTCCCTTCCTTCCTTTTTTGGAGACAGGGTTCTCATTATGTAGCCCAGGCTGTCCTTGAAGTCACAACCCTCCCTCCTCAACCTCCTAAACGCTGGGATTACAGGAATACACCACCACATCTAAGCTAGCCATATTTTCCAAAGTCAAATTCATAAATATTGTAGTAGAAATACTAACTATAAAGTAATACTAATATTGGTTGAAATTTTGCATGGTAAAGTTGAATGCCTGATCCCCAGTCAGTGGAGTTATTTTGGAACTTTCTAGGAAATTTTGAAGGTGAGATCTGACTGGGGGAAGTGAGTCACTGGAATGGGGGGAGGGGCTTGAAAGGGGTCTTTTCCCTGGTCCTTCTCTCTGCTATCTGGCCACCATGATATGAATCGCTCTCCTCTGTCATACATTCCTGCCACCATGACGTTCTGCCCAAAAGCATGGGGCCAAGAGATCAAAGACCATGGGCTGAACTCTCTGAAAACGTAAGCTGAAACAAATACTTCCTCCTTTAAGCTGTTTATGTTGGATATTTTGGTCACAGTGATGCAAAAGTAACTGATACATGTTCTTAATCAAAACCACACAGACCAATTCCCACTGGCTTAATAATGTAGCACTCAGTTCCCACTTACCTTCTGGTGATTTGGGGGGTTTTAGAAGAGCCATAACCATGATCATCTTCAGCACCTAAATAATCAGGTTCTCCCCAAAAGTCTGGAGCATTCTCTGGGTCCTCAGCACCAGGATAGTCTGGTTTTCCATAGAAGTAGGGAGAGTCAGGTTGATTCTCAGCCCCTGGATAATCAGGCTCCCCCAGTATGTCTGGGTGGGGATTGATTCTGGACCTGGCATAGCCTACATCCCTTCTGGAGCCTGGGAAGTTGGAATTGTATGTGAGGTCATGTGGGACAGAGGTGCCCTGAGCTCCTGGGTAGTCTGGCTCTTCCAAGGATCCCAAATAGCCTGGATTGGTTCTGGCGCCTGCATAGTTTCTACTGCTTCTTGATTCTGCAAAACCAGGAGAGTGCTGAGAGCCGAGGTAGTCAGGTAGCCGGGATGAGCCTGCGTGGTCGGGATTGCTCTGGAAGTCAATATAGTCTGGCTCTGGTAGAGACTTGTAGTAGTCAGACCTTGTTCTGGAATCCGCAGAACGTGGGTTATTCCTGGTGCTGGGATATCCTGGTTCTGCTAGAGAGCCAGGATAATCTGGGTTTGTTCTAGAACCTGAAGAATATGGATTACTCCTGGTGCGGTAGGAGTTTGAACTGTCCAGAGAACCTGGAAATTCCTGATAATTCTGGGTTTTCATATGGGCCTGTGTACAGTTCTGAGACCCTGGATAGCCAGGATAGTCAGCATCCCCTTCATAGCCATTATTTCTGTAGTAGGAAGACATGCTGATGTGGAGCCTACACCCAGGTGTAGCATCTGTCACGAGAGGATCTTTTTCTTAACCTGGAAATCAAAACAAAAGGGAAAAATCAGTTTTTCTTCTTTCTCCCTCAAAAAAATTGCTGCTTTTATTCTAATATCTGTCCAATATCTGATAGGTGGGTATACAGGGGCCAAGAATAATGACTAGGTTCACAGCCTTCTGCATACCTAAATGAGGCTTTGGGGGTAGTCAACAGTATGTCAGTAGAAACATGCTATCTAACTTCCAGATCACTCTGTTGAAGGACAGGGGTCATTCCTCCCTTTCTCAACCATCTGCTTTCTGTGTGTTGGAACGGGGCTTGGTGTGTCATCGTCTTTGGTTCGTGTAGGACAGTGCACATAAGGACAAGAACACAACACATGGAGAGTTGGCTGTGGACAGCTCCTCAGAGCAGCATCGCAGATTACTATGGAGGAGATTAAACTTACACCTTGTTCAACTTCTAATGCATATGACCAAAGCTATATCTTACACAGTAGGTCTCTGCTGTTGTAAGCGGAAGCAAGGAACCAAAGACTAGAAGGAATAAAAGTGCTAAACAAGCACTTGGCCAAGTGAGCTATATCCTCGGCCCAAGGAACAAGAACTTCTTGAGCATTTTGTTTGTTTCTTAGTGTTTTGGAAACCAGTTCTCATCATGTAGCCCAGGCTGGCCTTGAACTCGAAATTCTCTTGCCTCAGTCTCTTGAATGCTAGGATTACAGGTATTGGCTGCCACATCCAGCCTTGAACATTCTGATTGTTCTTGCGTTTCTAGGGTTCAAAGTACAAATTAACATGAATATCCAAAGGATGAACAAATTATACAGGAGACTTAGATAAGAATATAATTTCTCAGATCATCTCCAGTTTAAAATTACGGTTTTATGAGTTACATGAGCTCTGCCGACATGGTATACCCTCCAATTCAAAATGACAAGGGTTTCTAGATGTTCTGGAGACGTGCTGATTCCCGATTGGCCACTCCTCTGGTCTGTCATCGGTGTCCCTTCCCACCTGGCCCTAGGCATCTTCCTCACTCCTAGTCTCAGTTCCGATGATACAGAACGTTCTGACTGCATTTCTCATCAACTCCGCAATGGTCCCATGACCCCACGACCAGTGTCCACTGTCCACTTGGCCACAGGATTTGGCTCAGGAACAAGAACTAGACTTGGGCCTCATACTCCAAGTCAGTTCTACAGGATTTGGCCTAGTCTTACCGAGAACAGAGTGCTCTTATTTCTAGAAGGTTGGGAGGCAAGCCTGTAGCTACCAGGTCAGTGGGGACAGAGAAGAAAAAATACATACAGAGGAAAGTTTAAAAGAAGAGACAGCAGGGTTTGTTGCTAAGCCAATATGGGAAGAATGGTGCATAAGGAGAACAAAATAACTCCTGTCGTAGTTTCAAGCCTTCATGATTCCATGGATACAATGCTTTCCAAAGAAGGAAGTAGAACATTTTTAAATCTTAGCCAAGGTACACAAGTTTATCTGTGTAAATAACAAGGGTTAGGCCCCATATAATAGAAGCTTAAGACAATATTAACTTCCCACCGTCATGTCACTGTGCATTCAGAGTGTTTGTGTGCGGACTCAGTTCCTTATGGCTCAGTACCATGGACGTCAACACCCCCCCAAACTTGTGTGTCCAGCATCCGTTTCTCTCTGTTGTGGGAACATGTTTCCTTGGTACCACCTCTCCCCCTGCTGGCTGGATGTGGACGTGAGACTCAATGGAAATTATTTTCTTCCCAACCACAGTGATTGGGTCAGGGCACATCACTCAGGCAGAGCTGGAGAGATTCAATTCTAAGGGATTTGTTAGTTTTGTTGAACTTGGAGCCAGGAATTTAAGCTTGAAGCTTCTACTGGTCAAGGGCCGGGAAAGTTTACCTAAAGGTGATGCCAGTAGAGAGAAAGCACACCAAGAGAGACAGAAAGAACCAAATGCTGGTGACGTGAATGAAGCCCCTGGATCCAGCCACACCTGAGAGCAGATGGCCATGGGATACCTGAATCCTTACATTCTCATTTTAATTTAATTCATGGTTGAGGGCGGCAGAGGTGGCTCAGCAGTTAAGAGCACTGACTGCTCTTGCAGAGGACCTGGGTTCGGTTCCCAGCCTCCATATGGTGGCTGACAACAGTCCTTAACTCTGGTTCCGGGGGATCCAACGCCCTCTTTGGCCTCCAGTGGTACTGCATGACACAGGTACATTCACATACATGCAGGCAAGACATTCATACACGTAAAATAAAAACAAATACATCGAAGAATGTTTTAAAGATGAACTATACAATTCTTTGTTAATGTACTACTGAACATTAAAATGGAAGATTGGGGGAATGGCTCACTGGAGGAGCAGTTGCCTAGAATGCATGAGGTTCTGGGTTTGATCCTCAGCATAAAGGAAGGAGAAAGAGAGAGAGAGAAGAATGGAAGGAGGGAGAGAGAGAAAGAAAACTAAATTGAGTATGGAGGTACCCACTTGTAATTACAGCATTTAGAAGGCAGAGGTAGGAAGATCACAAGTTCCAGGCTGGCCTAGGCTACATAGTGAATGTGAGGCCAGACATTATCTAAAAAAAAAAAAGGAAGAGTCTGAGGGTTCAATATTCCGGGACAGACTAGGACTGGATGTTCTTAGGAGGGTAGAAGAAGCAGATAAACAGGGCATTTTAAATGCTCTAAAATGACAATGGATAGAAATCAAGATGTCAGAATGCCTAACAACTGTCTGTAACTCTAGTTCCAGGAGAACCTGATACCCTCTTCTGACCTCCGTGGGCATTACACAACATGGATGCACATATATACATGCAGGCAGTACATATATAGATGTTAAATAAAAAGAATAAATAAATTTTTTTAAAAAGAAAGAAAGGAACGGGAGAGTTGAGGTGGCGGGAGCGTGGCCGCAGCTGGCACAGTAGAGTAGTGGCTCTCGGCAGCTCTCGGGGGTGACCACAGAGAAGATGTGAACACAGCACACACCAAAAAAGCCAAGCAGATCTGTGACCCCCAAATAGAAAACATTCCATCCATCTGCCTCCTTGAGTAAAAGCAAAAGGTGGTTTTGTCCAATATTGATGTCCCTCTAGTGAGAAACTCAAGCCAGCTAGTAAATGTTACCTCTGTTGCACAGAAGTAAAAAAGCTCTTTCTTAAACACAAGTATAAAGATGTGGACAGAGCAATGGATTCAGGAAACCAGCATAATTGAAATTATGACCCCTCCTGTGAGCCTGGAGCTGAGGTCCCCTCTCGTGAACCAGAGTTGGGATACTCTCCTGCAAACTAAAGTTGTAGTCCCCTCCTGTGAACCTGGATCTGTGGTTCCTTTCCATAAGCCAGAGTTGTGGTCTCCTCCTGTGAGCTGGAGTTGTGATCTCTCCTATGAAGCTGGAGTGAGGGTCCCCAAACATAAGCCATGGTTCCACATTCCCCTGGCGGTGGGCTTACGGTGGAACAGATGGTAAGATGGAAGACTTCCCAATGGTGGGCAGCAGTTTCAGCCTTCTCTGGGTGATTGCATTCTTCACAGTCCCTCCCCTGAGGTCCCAAGACGTGCATGGCAGAAGCTTTGCCTCTGTGTTGGGCTTATGCTGGGTCAGGAGAGGGTTTGGTCATTTGAAGACTCTGGTCTTGGGAGAACTGAATTCTGAAGAATGGGCTTCCCACCTCCCTGATGGCCAGCTGTGGTTTTGACTCCACCCATGGTCCTGGGCACCCAGGCCTTGAAGGTGAACCTTTCCCCTTCCCAGGCTCCAAGAGATTTTCCATCATTCTTCAAGTACTCTTCTACAGCCCAGTGTACCTTCACCTGTGCCCTGCAGAGTATAAATCACCTAAGTGAACTTCTAGAGATAAAAATCATAGTCTGAGAAGAAAAAGGAAGGAAGGAAGGAAGGAAGGAAAGAGGAAGGAAGGAAGGAAGGAAGGAAGGAAGGAAGGAAGGAAGGAAGGAAGGAAGGAAGGAAAGAGGGATGGATGGGGAGAGGGAGCGAGGGGGAAGGGAGGGAGGGACAGAGGAAAGGACGGAAGGAAGGAAGAAAAGAAGAAAAGGAAGATGGGAAGGAAGGGACTAACCCCTAAAGCCTTGAATGCCTGAGGCTTCTGCTTTCACTTTCTGAGTGATGGGATTACAGGCGTGTACCAGGTTGTAGTTCAGGTGCAGCATTTGAAAAGCTCAAGGCCTAGGGTTTATCACCAGTAGGGTGCAGGATGGAATGGAAGAAAATAAAGGTATTCCAAGGGCTGGGGCTTGCGGCTCAGCAGGTGCAAGGCTCTGGGTTCTACCACAGAAAAAGAAATAATGTAATCTTGCAAAACGTTATCTTATCGTTTGGAGAACACTGATAGAGAACTGTGTTTTCTTCTTTGGGATTTCCTGTAAGTCCACAATGACCTCAAAAATGTATCAATAAACAAAACAACACTAAATAAAAGAACCAAATTAGAAGGTACACACTTAAAATCTACTTTTCTAAGAGGACATTTAATCAGTTGGAAAAATGAGAACAAAACTGAAGATCTGGGCTCCCAAATATTTCTGGTTTTTTTACATCTAATTCACAGAAAATCTGAATTAATGAAAACAAAAGCTAGGTGAAGACAGGACATCTTATCTGAGTCAAAGCACTTGTACACATGAGAGTATAAAATTGGGGAGGTTGAGAGACACTCAGCGGTTAAGATCACTTGCTGTTCTTTCAGAGGACCTAAGTTTGGTACCCAGCACCTACTTGGCAGCCTGAACCACCTGAAACTCCAGTTCCAAGGGATCTGATGTTCTCCTCTGGCCTTCTCGGGCATTGAGCATGCACAAGCAGGCACTCACACACACATAAAATAAAAATAACTTGAGGTATGCAGAAAGGGGCTGGAGAGATGGTTCAGTGGATAAAGCACTCACTGTACAACCATGAATGGCTGAGTCTGAATGCCCAGAAAGCACAGTAGCACACATCTGTAATCCTCCTACAGCAAGATGGGAAGCGGGGGAAGAGGGAGAATGGGAATCCCTTGAAAGCTCATTGGCTAACTAGCCTGGTGTACACAGTGGAAAACAGCAAGAGACCCTGTCTCCAACAAAGTAGAAAGAAGGCAAAGGCTGACACCTGAATTGTCCTCTGGCCACCACACATGTGCCAGGGCATGTATGTGCTGCCTGCAGTCTCAAGCATGAATACACACACACACACACACACACACACACACACACAGAAAAACAAAGCACACAGAAGGATGTATGGAGGTAGGTTGTGTGAAGATAATAAACCACTTTTTATCACAGACCTGAGCACCGTAAACTTTGTTATCTGTGTGGTCATGGAACTGATCCCAGTGACACTGAGGGATGACTACATATGCCTGCCACAGTAGCACAGAATGCACTATTTAGGTATCTCATTGGTATATACTCACATATCTGTGTATATGTGTTGCAAGAGATATACAAACACACATAGACTAGATAGATGATAGATAGACACACAGATGACAGGTGCACAAGGGAGAGACAGGGCAGGGGAGATGTGGTTGGTGAGCACTCCAGTTCTCCACTCCATGTCATTTACCAGGAGCTTGTGAATGCACTGCTCTGTGGGCCGGGCATCCACAGTCCTCTAGCCTCTGCCTTCTGCACTGAAACACAGTCTTAAACAAATAAAAACCCAGGCTCTTAGAACACGGTTGAGAAAGAAGATAGGAGGTAATAGCCACATACAAATAGCATCGAGTCTTTTGTCAAATGAGCCTTAGTCCCAATTTATTATTTTTATTTTATGTGTATGAGCATATTGCCTGCCTGTGTGTAAGTGTTCCTGTGTCATGCAATGCCAGTGAAGGTCAGAAGGCATCAGGTTCACTGGAACTGGAGTTATGGATGGTTGTTAGTCACTATGTGGGTACTGGGAATTGAACCTGGGTCCTCTGCAAGAACAATCAGTGCTCTTAACTGCTGAGCCACCTCTGTAGCCCCATATAGAGACTTAAGACCAAAACAACAGAATGCTAACTCTAATTTTTGAATTGTGGTCTAAAAAATCATGCTATGAAAGTCATGTGGAAGAAACTGGGAAAATTCAAATATAGTTTGGGTTTTTGAGGATATTCAGTCTTAATTTTGTTAAATTGTTCAAGACTAAATCCCCCAAAGCAAACAGGGTCACTGAGGAGTAATAGAGATGACGTACTTCATGCTGTTTCCTGGGTTGGCAGGCTTGTTCTCCTGTTGGCAGGGCTCCTTTCCCCCAGTTTAGCTAAGACTAAGGCTAGATCTGCAGCTTGGAGCGTTGACTCTGTTCTGTGCCTAAATTGACCAATTCAAATACAGGAGGGGAACCTGTCCCATATCAGCCAAACACCTAAAAGGCCCAAGTCCTCTGGGTGCTTTAGATGTTTTTGGTTTCCAAGTCCCTTCTCCATTTGTGGAGAGCTTTTAAAAACTATTTTATTATTTTTATTCTATGAGTGGACTGCCTGCATGTAGGTAGGTATACCTGTGCTGTGCAATGCACAAGGAATCAGAAGAGGATGTCGGATCCCCTGGAACTAGAGTTATGGAATATTGTTAGCCACCCTGTGGGTGCTGGGAATCAATCCGGGGTCCTCTGTAAGAGCAGCTAGGGTTCTTAACTGCTGAGCCAGCTCTCCAGCCCTGAGGAATGTCTTCCTGAACTCATCACTCTGGACAATGAATACAAGACCAATACAAATCTTTCCTAAAGAGGAAGGGAAATCCAGAAACTGAAAAATTTGCTCTTTTAACTTTATTTCTTCTCACTTTGTCCCAAATTACAGGAACTCTGCCCAACATAATTTGGTCTGAAGATGTTGTTGGGAACTGATGCATGGGCCCTTCCGGCTTCTCTGAAGTTGACATCTGTGAAATTAATTTTTATTTTTTGATTGACATGCCATATTTTTATACAGTCATGAGGTTTGATGAGGTATCTGGGGTTACATATGCCTTAGGTAATGATCAACTCAGGTAATGATCAACCTATCCCTCATTTAAACTTTGATCATTTCTTTATGGTAAAATATATTATGTGTTCTTGTCTGTCACTCTCGTTGGCTGCAACAGGCTGGTTTTTGTCAGGTATGAGATTTCAGGTGACTTATAAGTGGTTCTAATCTCTGATGCTGGTCTGACCTGAATATTTCTGATTCCATGCATAGTCATGTGTCCTGAAAATCAGGAGCCTCTGACTCCAGACAGAAAGACATCATTTTGTCTATCTGTCAGGTGTGAGGCTGGTTCAAATGTCTTCTGGATTTATCTTATCTTAATAACTTAAAATAAACTCAAGGATTAAAGAGCTGGGTCAGTGGTTTAAGAGCACTGCCTACTCTTGCAAAGGACCCAGGTTTGTTTCCCAGCATTTACATGGTAGCTAACAACCATCCGTAACTCCAGTTCCAGAGGCTCTAATGTCTCTTCTGTTCTCCGTAGGCATTGCACACATGGGTCTACTTACTACACATGTAGGCAAAATACTCATACATGTAAATATAAACAAATATAAAATATAAATTAATAAAAAAATTTAAAATAGCCTACACTGAAGTTTAGAGACTAAGAGAAAAAAATACAGCCAGCCCTCTGCATCTGATGTCCTGCATCTATGGAGCCATCCAACCCACTGATGAAGAGTGTTTGAAAAGAGAAATCGTATTAGTATTCACTGATTTATTCCCTGAACACAATGTAAGAACAAGTTATACAGCATTTACATTGCACTAAACATCCTAAGTAGCATTTACACAACACTCCCGGATATGCTTGGGTTATATGCAAATCCTATGCTGTTTTATAGAAGAGATTTAATTATCTATAGATTTGGTATCAACCAAGTTCTAGAACTAGTCCCCTGTAGGTACTGACGAATGATTTCATGATATTCAATTTATTTATGATTAGTATTTAAATGTTTTAACATATCTATATATAACATAAACAATATGTTATATATGGGAGACATCATAATTGATGTCTTCTATTTATTTATTTATTCTTTGGTCTTTTTAAGACAGGGTCTCCCAGTAGCCAAGATGGCCTTGAACTTACAGAGAGCCTCCTGCCTCTGCCTCCCAAATGTTGGGATTAAAAGCATGTGCCACCATGCCTGGCCAATGTCATCTTTTTTAAAATATATTTAATTTTATTTTAATTAATTTATTTTTATTTTAAGTGTATGAATATTTTGCCTGCATGTATGTAAGTATAATTACACTCATATTACCATGTGAGTGTAATGCCTGTGGAGGCCAGAAGAGGGTCTTGGATCCCCTGGAACTGGAATTACAACAGTTATCATCCACAATGTGGGTGCTGGGAACTGAACGCAGGTCCTCTGTTACAGCAGTAAGTGTTCTTAACCACTGAGCCATCTTTCTAGTCTCGATTTATTTTATTTTTAATTATGACAATGTGTGGGGGTTTGTGCATGTGTAAAGTTGCCTGCAGAGGCAGAAGAGGGTGTTGGATCCATTGGTACCAGAGTTATAGGCATTTGTGATCCACTTGACATGGGTGCTAGGAACTGAACTCAAGTAGTCCGGAAGAGAAGCCAGCACGATAACCACTGAGCCATTTCTCCAGCCCCATAAACCTATGCTTTCTGTACAATACTTCTTAGCATGAACTTGGTTTGAGATCCATCTTGCTGTTAGTAACTAAAGCTAGGAATCCATACTTCACAGGTTTGAGGGTCTTATGGCTGTGTGTACTCCACTTGGTGACTATGCTGCATTATACTGACCCCTGCTGCTTCTCATAGTTAATTGGCTGTTTCCCATTTTTCATGACTATACACAGTGATTCCTGTATGTCCCAAATGAGTCCCTTGTATCCACTGTGAAACTGTCTCCGAGGAAGAGTCCAGGAGCTGCTTGCAGGCTGTTTGGTCGGAATGTATTCCATATCACTGGGGAGGGTTGGTTGTGCTAATTTCCTGACACTGCAGGTAAGTAGCCTATTCGTCCTTATGTTGTCCTCACAGGACAATCAGTATTCCCTTCTACTGACATCTCTTCCTTTCCGTTAGTCCAGCCAGCCATCCTTCCCCATGAGGCTTTCAAGAAGATGGCAGAAGAAAGTAACAATGAAAAAGCTAGAAATAGGGCTGGAGAGATGGCTCTGCGGTTAAGAGCTGGCCTCTGTGGGCACCTGAACTCACAGCACATACCCACATAGACACACTCACACACACACACACACACACACAAATGGTAAAAATAAATCTTTAGAGAGAAAGTACTTTAGATGACAGGGAATCTAAATTAACCAGGGAAGTTCACAAACAGAAAACATGTGCTTCTGAGAGTAGCAGTTTTCACCTCTGTGCAGAGCCTGTCCATGCTCTCAGTGCATCCTCCCAGCAGGGGATGCTGCCTGCTGCTTCTGTGCGAGTACATAGAGACTTAAATCTCCACAGTTGTTCTAAGGTTGTACGGATAGATGAGCACACACAGGTTTGAATATAAGCTGGGTCTCATGTAGCCCAGGCTGGCATCTTACTTGCTACATAGCTCAAGTATGATCTTGAACTTCTGATCCACCTGCTTCTGCCTCCCCAGTGCTGAAATTGTAGACGTGCACTACTGTGGTGTTGGAGACTAAATTCAGGGCTTCCTGTGTGCTGGGCAAGGGTTCTATCAACTGGGCCAAGCCCAGCCTCACTTCTTTAATTCTGCAATTTGAAACCAATGAAAATTGCTTAAGCAGAATTTGGGACAAACACTGGTATCCCCGATTAAAGATTAAAAAAAAAACAAAAATGGCCACATTTCCTCTACCCCTCGAGCTCCGATCACAGACAGATTGAATGGATCCCTCAGTTCTCACTAGAGAAGCTGCTTTTACAGTTAATACAGAGAGACTCACAACTGGGCAAAGTGCAGAGAATGAATGACTGTGGCATTCTCGGCCCTAAATGGGTCATCTATACCAACCCCTCCCCTCGAGACTAGAGAACATCACAGAAGAAGGGGTAGAAAGATGTAAGAGCCAGAGGTTGGGGGGCACTGTAGCAAAACAGTGTCTTGTGTACATGACAGGAAGTCGCAGCAGCTGTGGCTGTGTATACAAGATCTTCACAAGATCAAGTCAGTGAACCTTCTAGCATGGACGCAGAGGGGCTCATGGGTCCCTACCCCTAGCTGAAGAGCTATTGGCAGTTGTTGATTGCAGAAGGAAGTAGAGTCATTTTTCGTCAAGGGTGTGGCCCCCTGGTAGGTTTCCCATGCTCCAGTGGATGACCCTACAACCAAGTTCCTATATATGACGACATCAAGTTAGGAGCTGAAGAAGAGAGCAAGCGGTAGAGATGATCGAAATACACTGTACACATGTGTGAAAATTTCAAAGAATCATATTGAAAATGTATTTAAGAATACTAAACAAGCAAAATAATAATGATTCTGGTCTAGGTTTTTAAAAAAGTCTTCTTAACAGAAACCACTTAACCAAGTTGAGTGGAAGGAGGCAAGAATTTTCCTGATTCAAAGTCATTTAAAATGAAAACGATTTGTGCAGAGTTAACCACCATGTCTAGGGAAACTGTCAAGGAACAGCCAGAATAAACTGACCGCATAAACCTTTCTTCATCAAACTCCAAGTAGGCCACAGGTATGTTGAAATAAATCAAAATCAGCTAGCATCAAAGCCTACTGAGTTTCCAAAACACACTGTTCAAAGCCTTAAAACAAATGTGATAAACTGTCATCAAAATAGACTAGTCATTCATCACTGCAGTAAAAGGAAAAATTCAAAAACCCGTATTGTTGACCAAATCATCGGGATCGGCTCCATTCCTTATCCCACCTGTACTTGGCAAAGAGAGGTGACAAACAGCTCACAGGATGCAGGTTCATGCCCACGTCTTCTAGCTAGAGGCGGCAGGGCCTTTAAGAGAGCTCAAAAGAGGCTGAAGATTGCTCAGTTGGTAAAGTGCTTGCTTTGCAAAGTTTGAATCCTAGAACCCACCTTAAAAAGCTTTACGTGGTGTCTACATGTATGCACATACATGCGCACCCCACACACAAAATGTGCCACATACACACAAGTAAGTAAAAGTAAAAAGCTTAAGAGTACACAGAGAATGCCCTTGCTGATTCAGAGGAGGGTGCCTTACATCAGCCTCTGACCTTGGATGTACGCACACGCACCCCCACACACATACGAACATGTACACACACATACACGTGCAAAAGGAGAAACGAAAAATCTTCAATAAACTCTTTCGAATTAAGACCTATATGGAGTCTCTGTACCAAGAGGTCTTCACCAGTCCTTTATATATGCCATGCTGGCTTTTACAACAAAGACAGAAGAAAGGTGTAGGCTCGGACCCTCCCTAGTCCACAGTGAGAGACCAAAATTGCAGTGCAGGCACCCCTTGACTTATGATGGGACTATTAGCCCCACTCACCCCAATCAGGAAGTTGGAGATATTGTGAATCAAATCCCTGAATAGAGGAAACTTCTTGCTCATCAGCATAGCAAGCAGGTTATGCGTGTTGATCGCTCCCTGGAGGTCGCAGGGCCGACCAGGAGAAGATCCTCTGCCCCTTATCTCTGGCCTGGGAGGATTTCAACATTCAATTCTTAAAATTCAGAATCTGAAGTACTATTTCTCCTGAACACATGCTGCTTTTGTACCCTCGTAAAAAAATTTTTTTTAATTAGAAAATCCTATCCGCCTACGATAAGCACCTTTTCTTTCTTTCTTTTCCTTTTTAACTTTTGAGCTAACACACAATGGAAATTTTCATGTAGTGTTGCTACATTTTGGATCATGTCCCTAAGAGGCCCATGTATTGAGGACTTGGTTCCCATGCTGCTGTTGGAAGGTGGACGAACCTTTAAGACATAGGGCCCAGTAGGAGGTCGTAAGTCAGTGGTAGCAAACCCTCAGGGGAGGGGACAGAAGACCTCTAGCCCCTTTACTTTCCTTTCTTTGTTTTCCTTGCCTTCTTGATGTATGGCCACAAGCCCAAACCAAGCTGCCCAAAATCACAGACTGAAACTTTCTAAAGTGTGAGCCAAACAAACCTTTCTTCTTTGTAAGGTAATTAGCTCGGGTATGTGTCATAGTAGTAGAAAACTGACAACCACAGGAATTTTATGTGTGTAGATATATATACCAATACCATCCTCAGCATGCAAAGCAGTTTCATCACCAAAAACTCCTTGTTGCTGCCTTCTACAGCAAGTTGTATAAATTGGAATCCCACAGTGAACATCCATTTGAAACCAGTTTTCTTCATGCAGCATAATCTAACTATAATTTTAAATATGCGGGGCTAGGCAGCTGTCACAGTTCAGCAGTGGCTGATTCAAGAAAGCCTAACCTTCCAGAGTCATTTAAACCAGGAGTGGGCACAATAAGTTCTCAGAACTGTCCCTTTCTAATTTCTCTTAGACTTGTTCCTCCAACAAAGGGTGTGCTTTCTCTGAGTGTATCAAGTGTGACACAGGAAAGGAATGAGGAACTTTGTCTTAACAGGAAGAATTTGTCTTTTCTGACCCCCTAATGATCCAGAACAGCACACAAAACCACAAACAGATGTTATCAACCTAAGCCCAGAAGTTGTTTTTAAACATATACTGTGGATAGATAATCCATTGCTTTCAAAGTTGCTGTTTTCAGCAATAGTCTACAACACACACGCGTGTGCACACACACACACAACACACACACACACACACAATTATTCTGGGCCGGGATAAGGAAGGGTTGTTGGTAAGAAATAGAGAACATGTTTTAATATTAAAGCTATATGTTTAGCATAGTTTGTAAAACTTGATTACAAGAGAAGCCCAGTGCCCAGTAAGATTGTTTACATTGTTTTCCTAAAGGCTTGCTAGGGTGGGTCTTCTCAGCTCAATTAACCCAATCTAGAACATCTTCACATGTGTAGAGGTTTGTCTCCTAGGTGATCCTAGATCTTTCCAAGTTGAAAGTCACATTCAAATATCGCAGTCACTCATCACAGGCATCTGTTTCTACCCAACTTCTTCTGTTTTTGTAACTTTGATTCCTTTCACAGGTAGCAGTTGGGAGAGGCATGTAGCTCAGTGGTCTAGTACTTTCTTAGCATGTACATGCAGTGTGTGTGGGGTGTGTGTGTGTGTGTGTGTGTGTGTGTGTGTGTTAGGCCCTGAGTTCAATCCCTAGTACCACAAAAAAATGAAAAAGAAAACAAAAACTGACCCACAGAGGGTCATACTGTCATATTTCTGAGAGTGGTGGCCAGGTGCCCAGTCATCTATGGCTCAGACATATGCATGTCAACAGAGACTTTGATTCCTGCTTCACTCTTCGTTCCTCATTGGGCTTGTGTAAGCTTGGCAATTTCTTTGGCTTCCAGCCGCAGTGCCATCACAAATAAATGCTTTGGAACGCCTTTATCTTAGAACCAGGAAATAAAGGTAACTCGAACAACCTCTAAACAGTGTCTGCAAACAAGACCTTCACTCGAACACCTAAGACCTTCCTGGTAACTAAATATGTGCAAATGGGAGACCCATGGGTCTTTCAGAGCACGTTTCTGCCTTCTAGTCAGGCCTATCCATTACCACGTATTCAGAGCTCTTGGGAAATAAGGACTAGGATTTCAATTAATCTACGATTTCAGTCCTGTAGCACTCAAACCGGGATTAGGGAATAGAAACATAAATACTATCAGGTAAGGTGGCTCAGCAGGTGAGGGTGCCTGCCACCAGTTCTGACAGCCTGAGATCACTTTCCAGAACCTACATGATGGAAAGAAAGAGCCAATTCCTGTGTGTTGTCCTCTGACCTCTGCACACTTGCTGTGGCACTCACACACACGCGCACACACAAACACTAAATAAATGTGATTTTTTAAAAAATTAAATACTCTTTAGCAAAAATGGTTATGTCTCCCCTTTTTAATGTTTTTCCTTCCTAAAGGAACTTCTGAGTTTTCAAGACATTTATTTAATTCTTGAAAGGTAATTATATTTCGTGAATGCAAAGCAAAGATAACTATTTAATTTGTCTTGGGCTGGAGAGATGACTCAGCTGTTAAGAGCACTGGTTACTTTTATGGAGGACACAGGTTTGTTTTATAGATTAGGCAAGCACTTTACCAGATTTGGTTCTCAGCACCCACACGGTGGCTAACAACCATCTGTAACTCAAGTTCCAGGGAACTGGATGTGCTTTTCTGACCTCTGTAGGCATTTCAAGACACAGGTACACTTACATACATGCATACAATACACTTATACACATAAAATAAAAATAATAAATATTTTTTTGAAAGCTTAGTTTGTCAAATACATGAAAAAGAGTCAGAAGCTAGAAAGTGTAACGTCAACTTTAATTACATGGAGAGCATCCTCCAGACACAACAAAAATACACCAAGAAGGTCCCCGAATTTGGGAGGCTAAGGTAGGAGGATTCGGAGTTTAAGCCCAGCCTGTGATAGTGCGACTCAGTCTCAACAAAACAAACTTAAATACAAATAGACATGGCAAAACGGGAAATCCCAAAGTTTAGAACAAGTGCATATTGATCTAACTGGGAGCAATGAAGGGTGCTCGGAAAAGAGAATTCAGTTTACCTGAACCTTTGCGTCAGCTCCCTTCAGCGGCTCCAACATTAGAGGCTGGGTTGGCCTATCCATCCATGGACCCCTGCTTCCTGCAGATGTGCATGGCTGTGGTTTTGTGGCCATGTCTGTTAGATATCTATCTGGGTGACCCACCTACATCTCTTTGGTCTTTTTAATTTTTGGCTGTGCTAGTTATGGAACCTCTTACAGATTAGGCAAGCACTTTACCACCCAGCTGTTCCCCTAGTCTCTTTTAAAATTTTTTTATTTATTATTTTTATTTATGTGTATGAGTGTACTGGCTGCATGTATGTAAGGACGGACACTCATGTTGTGCAATGCCCTTGGAGGTCAGAAGAGGGCATTGGATCCCCTGGAACTGGAGTTATGAATGGCTGTTAGCTGCCTTGTAGGTTCTGGGAACTGAACCTGGGTCTTCTGTAAGAGCAGCCAGTGCTCTTAATCACTGAGCCATCTCCCCATCCCCCATCCCTTGGTCTTTGAACCATCTTCATTGACTTGTATTTGTGACTCTAGAATCAGAGTCTCACTCTATAAAATAGAACCCCTGTTCTGAAGAGCTGAGTGAATGCTGCTTTGATAACTAGAAAAGGACCAAGGAGGGCAGAATCCAAACAAAGTGATTGGTGGGCCCTCGAGTAACTCTCCTTGCAGAAGCTGAAGCAGAGAAAAGGTATGCACATAATGGAGTTCTTAAGTGCCTGGAGTTTCCTGAGCAATAGAGATGGTGGGAGAAGCTATCACCCTAATGTTTAGTCTTCAGGGTTGCAGGTATCTCAGGTGTGGAGCGTTTTCCTAGCACGCTCCAGGCTCTAGGTTTGATCTCTAGCACTGAAAATAAAAATAAAGGCACTTTAAATGGTCTTTGAACAAAGTTCCTGAAAGAGTACCTGCACTCTCTGTGCTTGGGAACTTTTTCTTTTGCTCTAAAGAGGTAACCTGTAACTCTTGGTGGATTCCTGGGGAGACTGGGCAACAAAAAGACCAAGCCTTGACAAGCAATTTGAGCCTCTCAGCCTCAGCCTTATTCTCCTAGAAAAGGACAGGGGGAGATGGAGGGATCACAGGATCACACCTGCTTGCCCAAACCTCCAAACCATACCCTGTGCTCAGGGGTTAAGGGAGCTGTGGGATGAACACATCACTCCCTGGTCAGGTGGCACACTCCACGTCTACAGCGACAGAAGGTCCTGTCCTCAACACCCTCTGAACTTCACCCAAAGTCCCTTCCATCTGGCTATTAATTGTTCTCCTTTATCATACGCATGTCAATAAACTAGTAAATAAGAGTGTATATAAGTCATTTAAGAAAATCATCAAACCCAAAGAGTGTCGGTTAACCAGCTTTATAACTGGTAGGTCAGAGAAGCTTGGCCTTACAGAGTTAGGGTGATAACTCGGTCAGAAAAGTGCTTGTAGTGCAAGTGTGAGGGCATGACTTCATACCCTCAGTGCCCTTGTAAAACTCCAGGCGTGGCATGTACATGTAATCTCAATACTGGAAAGCAGAGACAAGAGGATCCTGGGGGCTTGTGGGCCAGCCAGTCCAGCTGAACCAGTTAGAGAGCATGTCTCAAAAACAAAATAAAATAGGACCGGGAATGGAGGTGCACCCAGGAGGCAGAGGAGGTGGATCTCTGTGAATTCAAGGCCAGCCTTGTCTACATAGCAAGTTCCAGACCAGCTGGGGCTACAGGGAGACCCTGTCCCAAAAAGACCAATAAAATAAAATAAGAAGTAAAACACGGCAGGGGCTGAAGAGCTGGCTCAGCAGTTAAGAGCACTGACTGCTTTTGCAGGAACCTTGTGTTTGATTCCCAGCATCAGGAGATCCGGCATCCTCTTCTGGCCTCTGTGGGCATTGTATGACATGGGTGTACTTATATACATGCAGGCAAAACATTCATCCACATAAAATAAAGTAAAATTTAAATAAAAATAAGGTAGAAAGACTCAACCTCCCCCCTGCACAAAGAACATGCACATGTCACATACATGTATATTCACAAGAGCATCCCCATATACATTCACACCCCCAAAATAAAAGCTTAAAGAGGGTCATATACTAGGCCCCATGGACCAAATGTCAAAACTAATATGTATATCTGATCCTCCTAGAAATTGTGAGAGAGACAGACAGACAGACTGACAGACAATTCCCCAAACAAGCTGCTTTCAGCTGACATGACGGGAAGTCCCTTCCACATCAGCTTTTCAGGGAGGGTGACTGTGGAGCCACCAGGTGTTCTTTGTTCAAATTCCACCTTCCTCAGTCCCCTTCTGGTTATCAAACCCGCCCTGCTTCACTCATCTGAACAGAAATTCTCTTCTCTAGAGTGAGGCAATGCCTGGCCCAAGAATCACAAATCAATGAAGGCAGTTCAAAGACCGGGAAAGCAGTCGAGTGGCAGAGCACTTGCAAGCTATGCTGAGGCCTGGGCTCCATAACCAGCACACACACACAAAAAATTATTCAAGTCAAGGCAACATTGACTACCAAATGCATTATGAGTGTTTTAGCCAGGCATGGAGGTGCAGCCTTGTAATGTCAATAAGGAGAAGGCTGAGGCAGGTTGACTATCAGTTCAAGATCAGGCCAGGCCACATAGTAAGACCCTATGTTAAAAAAAAAAAAAAAAAAGGACAGGTGAGATGGTTCAGTGGTAAAAGGTTCCTGTCACAAAACCTGACCTGAGTTCAGGAGGGAGATAACCTGACCTCCAATGTGTACCTTAGCCATATACACACTCACGCACACACGGGCATTAATAAATAAATGTAATAAAAGTTTATATTAAAATAGCCATATATACTTCAACTAAAATTGAAGTATAGAACTAAATTATAACTAAATTTGTTGTAATTTTGTCTTTTAGCAGAAGCCTGGATTAGTCATTCTCTTTGAATCGGGGTGCACTGTGGGACTGAGCCCTTAACCTGGGGGGGAGGGGATCTGTGCTAACTCCAGATAGAAAATTCTAGAATTTAATTTATTTGTGGGCATTCAGTTGGGGTGCGGGGAATTGTCCAGAGCTGAAGAGCCTTACACCACTAAGTACACGTTATCTTGTGAAGAGCGCAGTAAGAATTTAAGGTTCCCAGAGCCCTCCGCTTTCTTTCTGTGGTTTGCCTGCTCTGCAACCAGCCATCTGCAGCTCTGTCCCACCCACCAGAGCCTCTGATGCTCTCCGGCACCAATAAAGATGTTAGGTTGTTGCCAAAACACTGATGGAAGCTGGACCTGGCACAGAGCCCAAATCCCTTAAGCCCTTATACAAACTCCAGACTTCGATCCTCCCTGTGGAGCATCTCTTTACTCTTGCTGTATCATGGGACAAGCTGTAGGTCCCCCAGTAATCGCACTGGACAGGTCCCTTAGCATTCAGTGCCTCTTTCTTTGGAGTCCCACCACTGGCTGTTAGGAACACTCCTTTATGAGCACTCCCTTGCCACTACATTTGAGGTGATTCCAGCCCCAGGTTCAGCAAAGAGGAAACACTCAAGGGAACTGTTTCCTATTGTTCAACCTATGACACAAGAAACATGGAACATTTGAAAGCCACAATACATAAAGGTAATTTCTAAAAGTCTGAAAGTGAAGGGTGAAGGCGAACTTCATTGGAAAAGGTATTGGGGTGCTAATGTGTTCAACTTACAACGTGAGATGTCAGAACTGTGAGCCATTGGCAGTGGTCCTCAGGGCAAATTTTTTTAAATCTCTCTCTCTCTCTCTCTCTCTCTCTCTCTCTCTCTCTCTCTCTCTCTCTCACCGTGTGTGTGTGTGTGTGTGTGCGCGCGCGCATGCGTGTGTGCTGATTAACCTCAGTTGTTAACTTGATGGAATCTGGAATCACCTGAAACACAGACCTCTGGCCTCATCTGTGAGAGTGTTTCTATACTGGGTTATCTGAGTGGGGCAGACCACCCTAACTGTGGGCAGCGCCATTCCAGGGGGGCTGGGACTGGATAAAAAGGAGAAAGCATACTCGGCCCCAGCATTCATCTCTCTCTGCTTCCTGACTGTGGATGCCTCAAGCACCTGTTGTCATGCCTTCCCATATCACGATAGACTGAACCCTCCAACTGGAGCCAAAATAAATCCTTCCTTCCTAAATTGCTTTTCTCAGATATTTTGTCACAACAAGAAAAGTAACCGAATACAGTATGTTGTTTGTATCTATGGGGTACAGCATCCCACAACATGCACAGCATAACCCAACAAAGCATCTCAGTACAAAAGCTGGGGCTGG
Organism: Eospalax fontanierii; assembly: GCA_035773235.1. Lineage (NCBI taxonomy): Eukaryota > Metazoa > Chordata > Mammalia > Rodentia > Spalacidae > Eospalax > Eospalax fontanierii. The sequence goes on along the minus strand of CM069546.1, from coordinate 44,063,429 downwards.
AGGAATGGCTCAGCAATTAGGAGCACTGGTTGCTCTTGCAGAGGACCCAGGTTTGATTCCCAGCACCCACATGTCAGCTAACAACTGTAGCTATGGAACTCAATCCAGGGGAATCTGATGTCCTCTTCTGACCTCTGTGGGCATTCCGTGACACGGGTGCACTTACATTCATGCAGGCAATACACTCATATACAAAAAATAAAAATAATAAATATTCAATAGTGCAAAAGTTGAAATATCCCGATTCAGAGCCAGAAAAGGCACAAATGAAAACTTAAAAATAGTAACATACAGGCTAGGTGTGGTGGTGCATGCCTTTAATCCCAGCACTCAGCAGGCAGAGGCAGGAAGTTCTCTATGAGTTCAAGGCCAGTTTGGTCTATATAGTGAGCTCCAGGTCAGTTCGGGCGACAGGGAGACCCTGTCTCAAAAAAAACAAAAAATAAAATAAAAATAATAAAACAAATCCAGAAGGGAACCACACAGGAAAAAGAAGGGAGAGAGAGGATGGCTTGGGCTATGCTGAATTCCTGGGCATTCAAATCCCAAAGTGGTGCAATCTAGGTACCCGGGACAAAGCGAGAAAGCATTTAAAGTTTCCATAATAACCAATGAGTGGATGGAACCAGATGTGACGAAAGGTGTTTACCATAGCAACCAGAAACAGATGAGGTAGTTATCCCCCGCTCCCCTCCTCCCCAGTACAGGTAGAAGGCGACATAAGGAAGAATTAAGCTTTTACTTAACCACTTTCCTGTGCTTTTGAAATACTTCGGGTGTGTGTGAAGGTGTGAATGCCTGACGGCAGCCTTGGGTATTGGTCTGCAGGCACTGTCCAGCCTTGTTTGGAGACAGCCTCTCACCGGTCTGGAGCTCACCAGATAAGCTAGGCTGGCTGGCCAGCCAGCTCCATGAGTAAGCCTGTCTCTGCCTTCTCAATGTTGATATTATAAACATACACCACTATGATCAGCATTTTATGTGGGTTCTGGGAGATTGAACTCAGGTCCTCACAATTGCAAGGCAAATACTTTACCAACTGAGCCATCTCACCATCCCTGAAATACTTTTTGACAAGTAAATATCTTTTATGGCTTTTGAAACTAAAAAAAAAGTGATGTCCAGAATCTAAATAAAAACCAGAGTCTCTCAGTTACTGTACTTATCTCTTGACAGGCTGCCTGACAGAAACAACTCAGAGAGAAAGGATGTATTTGGGTTTACAGTTTCAGGGAGATTTTCAGCTCACTGTGTGGGGAAGACATGGCCACTGTGAACTATGGGTCCCAGAAAAATTCTGCATTTTGGACTGAACTTCCTACAAGGTTGACCAACTGATTAGCATTTCAATGGCCATGGAGAGTTTGGAATAATGCAGATCCAGAGCCTATTTACAATTTATCTTGGGCCATGTTTAGTGCCTAAATAGTCACTCCTTGCCCACCTCTGTTTCTGACTTAACATCTTGTAACAGATGGAATGTACTAACTGAATACTAAAGCTCCCACCAATCAAAAGGCTAAGAATGTGATCATATGGCATCTGAGCCTACAGCTGAGATTTCTCTTTTCCTTTATCTGCCTGCTTAATGTTTCTACCAACGTATCTGAAAGGTTATCTTGATTTACGGCTTTTCTCTGTTACCACAAAAACTTCATAAAACTGCTTTCATCTTGGAACATGGAATTTGGGGTAACCCCAATCCATACTCTGGGGCCATGATCACTCATATTTGACTCTAGAGTAAACTATCTCTTATCTCCTTTGAGATGAGCATTGTGCTTTTGTGTTAGCACTGCTGAGATAATCAATCTGTGGCAGCAGGAGTCTGTGGTATAGCCTGTTCACATCTTGGAGGCTCATGAAGCAGAGAGAACAGGACCAAAAGTAGGAAGGGCTGTAACTCTCCAATCCCACCCCAGAGACCCCCCACCGTCCACCAGCCAGGCTCTATACCTCCCCAAACAGCATCAGCAACTGGGGACCAGGTGTTTGAGTACAGGAGCCTTTGGGGGCTTCGAATCACTGTAGGACACACGATGAATAAAATGAAACACTCACATGTTCAGTAAAGAAAGCATTGGAATGACCTGCCCTTTTGACTTTAAAAGCTCAGCTCCACACAGACTGACAGGCAGGACCCTGAGATTCACACCGTCCCACCCCACTGAAAGGACAACTCTAGGGCAAATCAACCATCTTCATGGCGGGAACTCCCAACCTCCTCTCGTTTTAAGAATTTTAAGAATTGTTCAGTTTATAACTCAAGCGTCTGCCACGGGACAAAACTCTATCACTTTTATGCCAAAAAGTTCACTATTCCAATTTTTGTATTTAATGTGGGTGCTAATAACCATGACGATAGGCTTCTAAATCTTGTGAATTATAGAAATGGAACTTTTTTTCTTTTCTTTTAAATGATACTCAGATTTTAAAAACCTGTAGAACATAGAATTTGTTTGTCTTGGCTGTCACAATATGGAAGCGTTGTGTTTCTTCTCCATGGAATCCTTTGCAGAAATGACCCTCCCTGCTGATTAGCATTCCAGAAACTGGGGTTTATCTTAGAATGTTGAACGTGAGGTGACTAGTGACAATGACCTCAGTGACAATATAGTCATCTCTCATTACCTTCTTCTGGGAAATCATGGCAGAAAATATCCAGCAGGTGACTCACTGGACTTTCATGAAGAAATCTGTACCTTCAACTTGACCCTGTTTTAAGAAGAGGATATTTCCTGGTGAAACTAGACTAGACCCTGCTCCTTTCTCCCCCTTTCCCCTCCCTTCCTCCCTCCCTCCATTCCTTCCTTTCTCTCTCTCTCTCTCTCTCTCTCTCTCTCTCTCTCTGCACACTTGTGGCACATGGAGACCAGAGGAGGATGGAGGATGTTGGGTGTCTTAATCTTACAGGCATGTGCAGCTGCATCTGACTTTTTATGTGGATTCTGGTGATTCAAACTCAGGTCCTCTCAGTGGCACAGCAAGCATTCTTACCCCCTGAGCCATCTTTCTAGATAACTCCTCTGTTTTCTTTCTTCTTTCTTTCTCTCTCTCTTCCTTTCCTTCTGGCTTTTTGTTCCTGCCTCTCTTTTTTTTTTTTTTTTTGAGACAGGATCTTACTACATAGCCCAGATTATCCCCAATGATCACAATCCTCCAGCCTCAGCCTCCCAAGTGCAGGGATCACAGATATGCCCCACTATACTAGGTTGAAATCCTATCTTTGACATCCATCTCCACTGAACAGCTCTTCCTCCCTCCAGCACCGATAGAATCTTGTCCAAGGAGAGAAACACCAACACCGACAAGCATGAAGACAGCACTGTGTACTCTGAAGGCTCACCTGTGTGCCCACATTTTGTATATTCTCCAAACCCACTAGACAACCAAACCTTCATACAGCCTTCTAGGGGGCATCTGGCTGTTCCCGTTTTATGATGATGGCATTGAGGTCCAAGAGGTTATATAATTTTCCCAGAATTTCCCAGGCAAACAGAATCAGGGTGGGATGCCTCTCCTATGCCTCTCTGCCTGAAGACCCTGAACTTCTGTCACCAATATCAACAGCATCATGTTATCAGAGGAAGAAGAGGAGGAAAGGAAGAATGAGACAGTGGCAGATGTCAAGGTGATAGCCCTGAGTGTCTGTAGTGTAACATATATTTTTATTAGCTCTGGCATTCACCCAGAGAGATGTGAGCTCACAGCATCTGCCCATTCTACAGATGGGGAAACCAAGACCAAAGGGAAACAATAATTAACCAAGACACAGTTAGGACTGGGAAAGCCTAGATTCTAACTGGGCAGGCTGCTGGAGCACTTGTGGTCTTAACCAGCATGCTCTGGATGCCCAATTCCCCACAGGCATTCTTTCGTCTAACAGGTGTTCTCTGTGTGTCTATTCTGCACCCACACCCAGGAATAAGGTACAGAACATTCCCAAACATCTCCTTTACCTCTGCCACCTCCTCCCTCCCCATCTTCCTCCCCCAGCTTCCTTCTGTCCTGCATTCTGTGGTTAGAGCCAAGGATGGTACTATTCTGTGGCTTGGGTCATTTCTGCCCACGAGACTCCAAAGATAAAACACAGCTGCAGGATGTGAGACCCTGGGCAGAGACTTATGCACGTAGAAAGAAAACTGGAAGTAGACATTTCTGTTTTTGAAATAACCATTAAGGCTCATCTCTTTCAGGCCCTGTGTCAGGTCCCCATGCACACAGCCACCGGCCTGGCTGTGTCCTTCACTCTGTTCTGGCTGTCACTCAGCTGGTGGGGGGTGGGGGAGGGTTGAGGGCTACTGACCCAGATCGTGAAAGTATTATAAATGTGTCTCCCACTCCATTATCACCTGTTCCTTCCCTGCCAATAAAGACCCGGGTCTCACCTGTTACAGGGAGGTCAGTCTTGCACCCCAGCCGTAACAGCAGCTGCGCACCGTCTTGCCGTGGTCCTCGCTAGGCTCTAAATCCTGCTTTTTCCTTCCCGAGACCCAGCTCCTCCCCGCCATCCATATCCTCTTGGCATCAGGACAATAAAAGGAACAAAGTCCTTTGCAGAGTGGGTTTTATTTCTTGAACACCATAAGGAAGTGAGTAGTTGTTTTTTATTTCTGTGTAGAGAGTACCCAGGCCATGTGGGAAGAGACTACCTCAATCATGGGTCCCTTAGAGCATGTCCATATATCCTGGTTTGCCTGATGTCCCTAGGCCAGGGGCACTGTGTTCTGCGCTAACTCCTCTGAGATAGCCAGCTTCCTGGGCAACATCTGATTGTGCCAATTAAGCTCACAAACCTTGATCATAAGTGGCTTGTCCCTTGTTGGCAGTGTGAATTTGGATCACATTTCAGCACAGGTAGTCCAGAATTCAAATCCTGATGGGGTGCTCTAATTCCTCTCTGAGTCCCAGTTTTACCTTCTTCATCTGAGAGATGAGAGCTAAGTGCGCCATCTCCTCAGTGTTGGCAAGGGTGACCAAGGCTAACACTGAGGATAGATGGGGTAGTATGGCTCAGGTCGTTTCTAGCCATCCAAGGCTCAACTTTTCAGAGAGAAGCTCCAGGTGTGGGGACGCTGAGCCTTCACTCAGCGCTACTTCTGGGAAGGAGACCATTCACAGAAAAAAAGAGACAGGTGTGGTGACGTGCCTAAACTCCTAGCACTTGGGAGGCTATCGAAGGAGGATCTCAAGTTTAAGGTCAGCCTGGTCTACACTATGGAGACAGACCCTGTGTCATAAACAGGAAGAGAGAGAGAAAGACAGAGAGAGAGAGAGAGAGAGAGAGAGAGAGAGAGAGAGAGAGAGGGAGGGAGAGGGAGAGGGAGAGGGAAATGGGAGCTTATACTTCCCGTTGCTAGCTTGCACTATTGACACCAACATTAAAATGAAAAATCGGGCTGGGGGTCTGGTCCAGCTTGTAGGGTGTTTGGCTAGCATATATGAAGCTCTGGGTTCCATCTCCAGTGCCACATTAGCCAGGGAGGGTGGTGAATACCTGTAACCAGGCACTCAGGAGGTTGGATGCAGGAGGATCAGAAGTTCAAGGTCATCCTTGGCTACACAGTGAATTCAAGGCTAGCCTAGGACACATGACACCCTATATCAAAAGTAGAAAGCAAAAGCAAAAGTATTAATTACATTACAAATAAATTTATAGGGGCTGGAGAGATGGCTCCGCAGTTAGGAGCACTGTCTACTCTTGCAAAGAAACTGGGTTCAGTTCCCAGTACCCACATGGTGACTAACAAACATAGGTAACTCTAGTTCCAGGTCATCTAGCGCCTTCTCCTGGCCTCCTGTGGCATTGCATGACACGGTTGCATTTGCATGCATGCATGCATACACTCACACACATAAAATAAAAACAGTATTATATTTTAAACAAATAAATTTATAGGACTAGAGAGATGGATCAGTGTTTAAAGAGCCCATACTGCTCTTTCAGAGAGCTGGAATTGGGTTCTATCAGCTCCAGAGGATCTGATGGCCTCCTCTGGCCTCCAAGGGCACCAGCACTCACAAACACATACCACACACAGGCACACTTATACATAATTTAAAATAATAAAATAAATCTTTTCAATTAAAAAAAATTTGGGGGGGTCTTTTTGAGACAGGATCTCCCTGTAACACCAACTGGCCTGGAACTCCCTATGTAGACTAGGCTGGCCTTGAACTCACAGAGATTCGCCTGCCTCTGCCTCCCAAGTGCTGGGATTAAAGGCATGCTCCACCACAACCAGCAACCTCTTTTAATCTTAAAAAATAAATAAGATTTTAAAAAATACAAAACAATGATTTTCCAACAAGGAAATGGAATTTTTCTTTGTGGCGACTTAAGTCAAATTGAGACAAAGCTTTAAAACGAGAGAATGAAGGATGGTCTCCAGGACGATGGCTTGATTTGCCTCAAGAACTGTTTGGGGGGGCGGTGATTAATCAATCCCCAGTTGCAAGGGCTCAAAGCACATCTGGATTGGTGGACCTGCCAGAGGACTGCGGAGGGGTGGAGACGAAGGACATGTCGGTATTCGGTAATTCTGGAACTTTCGCGGCTGCAACGCATGGTTTCTCGGCCTTTTGAGTATTGGCATTTTGGGTGTGGTTACTGTCTTGTGGGGGCGTCTTGAGCCTTGTGGGGTGCTTAGCAGCATCCCTGGCCTTTCCCCATTCTAAGCCAGCAACACCCGGACTCAGTTTCACGCACGAGCCCCACCCCATTTCTCCCCTTCCGAAAACCATCCTGTATAGTCTGGTACTCTGCCCTTAACCCCGGTAGTGTGTTTCCTGCGGAGTCTGCCCCTGCCCTGGGTGACCGAGGGCAGGCACCGAGGGGAAAACGTTTCCGTATTAGCTTAGACATCTTTGGGGTTTTAGACCACGTGGCTGTGTAACTTTTCCGAGAAAAGAAATAGATCTTGAAGTTTTTTCCTGCGAGTTGCACCCCGCTTTTGTTGACACAGGTCAGCGCTGACGTTGGGGCACAGACGCTGTCTGTTCAACCCACTCTTTTCCCTGCTTCCTGGTACTCGACTCTCCCGGCTGCCACCCGTGGCCACCTCACTGCCCCCGTGGCCACCGCGCCGGCCGCCCCGCCTCACCTCCAGCACAGCGCCTGTCCGCCAGCTCCGGTCACTTCTGTAGCCGCGGCATCTGCTCATCTCGTGGGCGACCCAGACCTGGACCGTGTGCGTCCTGGCTCCAGGAGGGCGGCGGCTGTCTCCTCGGCACCGAGAGGAGCCCTGCGTGTGTGGTGGCTCAGAACACCTGACCCGGCGTGCACGCATGCTTGCTTCGCACGCGGAGCACACCCCACCCCACCCAGAGCTGGGCAGGTGCCAGGCGGCGCAGGGTCCCCAGGGGACGCAGAAGGCCTGGGCTGGGGCTCAGGGCTCTGAAACTCGCCTGCCAGCCACACGGTGTAATTCTAGAGAAATGCAAATTGAGCCACAATGAACATAATTAACTGGACAATCAAAACCACAGTGAGGGAGCTCCTAGGCACAAGGCAGAGGACGGAAACATAGGTAGCCGCGGGCTATCCCCGCCCCCCACCGCCCCAATTCCGAAAAGGACCTCAAAACGGGCGCACTTATGTTCTTTGAAGCACTATTTTAAGTTAGAAGCAACTCAAAAATCCATCCATAAATGAATGATGAATAAAGAAGAGTGGCTGGGGTGATGCCTGACCTGGCACCCCACGCAGGAGGCTCTCCATTTTGAGGCTAGCCTGGGCTACTTCCTGAGACTCTGTCTCAAAACAGAAAAGAAAAGGGAATTTTAAGCCAGATGTGGTGGCTAATGCCTGTAATGCAAGCACTTGGCAGACCAAGGCAGGGGGAACTACTAAAACTCCAAGGCATAAAGGTAAGGCACTATCTCATGAAACAAAACAAAGACAGAGACTAGACTGTGTGGCGACATCCTCTTCTTTTGTTGTTAGTTTTTTACTACATTTTATTTATTTTGTGGGAGGAGTGGACAAGTTGGGGGGCATGGTTCATGGAGGTCAGAGGACGACATGTGGGTTGAATTGGTTCTTTTGTTCTACCATGTACATGCAGGGAATTGAACTCAGGTCATCAAGATTGGCAGCAAGCACTATTACCTGCTGAGCCATCTCACTAGCCCCATGTGTTCTCTTTGGTTCTCTGAGACAGAGCCTCATGTAGCCAAGCTGGCCTGGAACTCACCAGGCAGTAGAGGATGACCTTGAACTTCTAATGTGCAGGGCTTCCAAATCACACCCAGTGGACTGTGTTGAACAGGAAGGGCCTTCTGACACTTGCTACAGCAGATGAAGGACAATACACTGAGACGAGCCAGTCTCAACAACTCGGACACTGTGTGAGGTACTCACGCAAAGAATTTAGGGCAAGGAAAACTCATCACAGACAGAGCAGAAAGATGGCTGCCCGAAGTTTGGGGCAGCAGTAGAAAGATTCAGACAGGAAGCTCTGGTTTGCCAGGTGAGAAACGTCTGGAGACTTGCTGCTCAGTAATGAGGCTCTCCTCCCTGCTTTTATTAGGGAAGCACTTTTCTTAGCCTAGGAAATGAACGGGGAGTTTGGGGCGCAGCTCGGGGGTTCAGCGCTTGCCTGGCACACATAAGGCCCCAGATCTACCCTCAGCATCACACACAGAAGATGTGGGGCCCTAAATGCCACTGTAGTTACTGTAGGGGGTGTACGTAGTACTGTAGGAATCTCTACTGCATAAGGTGTCCTAGAAAGGATTCAAGGAGGGATGCTTCAGCAGACAGCTCACTGAGGTCACTGTGGACTGACTTTAAACATAATTCTTGTGTTTTGTTTTGTTTCTTTGAGACATGGTGTCACTATGTAGTGCTGGCTGGCCTGTAACTTGCTATGTAAATCAGGCTGACCTTGATCTCAGAGAGCTGCCTGCCTCTGCCTCCTGAGTACTTGAGGCTAAAGGCATGTGCCACCACGACCAACCATAATTATTATTATTACTATTTTTTTTGGTAAGATTTATATTTTCAAGGACAGGAGAGATGGCTCAGCAGGTAAGCACACTGAGTTTGGTTCCCAGCATACATATGGTGGCTAACAAGGGTCTGTAACTCCAGTTCCAAGGGATCCAATGCCTTCTTCTAGCCCATGTGGGCATTTCATGACATGGCCTACATACATGAAGGCAAAACACTCATACACATAAAATAAAAAATAAACATTAAAAAAGATTTTTGTTTTTCATTTATGTGTGTGTGCCACATGTATGCAGGCGCCCATGAAGGCCAGAAGAGGATGTCATGTCTCCTAGAGCTGGAGTTATAGGCAGCTGTGACCAACCTGACACAAGTGCTAGAAACCAAACTCAGGCCTTCTGGAAGTTCAAGTACTTTTAACCTCTGAGCCCCTTAAACCTAACTCTTAGAAATGCAACATGGGCCTAGTGTGGTGGCTCATGCCTTTAATCTGAGCACTTGGGAGGTAGAAACAGGGGACTCCCTGTGAGATGGAGGCCAGCCTGGTCTACATAGTGAGTGCCAAGCTTGCTGGGCTTCAAGGAGACCCTGTCTTAAAACAAAACAAAACAAAAACTCCAAAACAGCCATGGCTCACTGGGTGAAGGTGCTTTCTGCCAAGGCTGATGGCCTGAGTTTGACCCCCAGGGTTCACACAGTGGAGGGAGAGAACCGACTCTGTCTTTGGACTACACGTGGCATGGGTTTCTCTCTCTCTCTCTCTCTCTCTCTCTCTCTCTCTCTATATATATATATATATATATATATATATATATATATCACACACACACACATACACAATTTAAAAATACATGTAATTAAAAAAATTAAATGCAAGCATGTTAGTTGTGTTCACCGAAACATTTTTTATGTGTATGAGTGTGGTGCACCTGTGTTGTCAGTGCCCTCAGCGATCAGAAGAAGGCTCGGATCTCCTGGAACTGGAGTTATGACGGTTGTTAGCTCTGCCATGTGGGTGCTGGGAATCAAACCTGGGTCTTCTGCAAGAGCAGTCGGTGTTCTTAAGCACTGAGTCATCTCTCCAGCCCCTGAACCATTTTTTAAATGCTCCCAGGCTCTGCCCAAATGTCTTCAGCTAACCTGATAAAGAGTTAAGAGGGGAAAGTGTGACAGCTTCTATTTGGAATGTGGTGACTCCTGGTCACTAAAGGGATTTGACTGTGTGCTTTGGGAAAGACCAGCTGTGACAATTCCATAGCAACCAGAGGTGAAACAGCCCTGACCACCTCCTTGAGCACTCATTATAGCTAAGACACAATTTCCACCTGCCATCTCTTGGGAGGACAGTGTTTACACACTGCAAAGTTGCCTGGGAAGAAAACAAACTGTGCCCCTTTAGCTCCCTGGAGACAGGGCTCTGCCCCAGGGCTGCAAGGCTCCCATGCCTGCTCGCTCTGCTCGCTGTTGCCCTCTCGTGGCCATTCTCTCCTCAGGTGTGCGGCAGAAAAGTGAGCTAAATTCAACCAAAGAAAGAAGCCAATCTAAAACAAGAGAGGAGGTAGCTTAGGCTAAGAAGAGTCACCCACATGATAAAAGCTCATAGTAAGAAGCTACATGGTACATGGCATCATGCATGGCTTTGTGTGATATTGCCATGAGGTGGCTTTGTGAGCTGAACAGATGACTCAGTGGTTAACAGTACTGGCTGCTCTTGCAGAGAACCTGGGTTCAGTTCCTGGCACCCACATGGTGGCTAACAACCATCCTTAACTCCAGTTCCAGGGAATCCAACACTCTCTTCTGACCTCCACAGGTGTATTCACATACATTCAGGCAATACACTCATACACACAAAATGAAATACTTTAAAAAAATTCTAAGGTTTCTAGACCAGCCTGAGAAACACCATCAGATCTTGTCTTAACTTAGAAAAGCAAATGCAGAAATGGAAAGATAGATTCAGACAAAGAAAAACAAAACTGTCTAACGTAGTTCATTAATAAGCTGCAGGGTCAGTGCTCTAGCCTGGGGCTATCTGACTTCAGAGGACCGTGCAATTCCTCTCCAGTGTCTCACTGTAGACTTGAAATGGAATCTAATCAGCTAACATCTCTAGGGATCAGACTATGTCACAATGCAACACAGTATACCAAATCATGAAACTCTCCTTCAACGCATAGGACAAAAAACACCTCTCCCCACATGGCCAGTTACAGGGAGCAGGAGGCTGGAGGCTCGCCTAACGCCACAATTCAATGCGCAGATTCCAAGATAAACTGCACACACCATTTAAAAACATCGCTTCAGTACCCTGGACACTCCCACGAGTTTAATGCTTTATCACATGTGTAGAAATGAAGACAAAAAGGTCTACAAATTAAAGGTGCTGGGAAGATGGGTAAGAACACTTGCTGCACAAGCACCAAGACCTGAGTTCACACAGCCAGCACTCAAGTAAAAAGTAGGGTGAGGTTTCATGCACCCGAAGCCCCAGTGCTGGGGGAGGGAAAAGTGGAGACAAGAGGCTGTCTGGGGCTTGCTGGCTGCCAGAGAGCTCTAAGTTCAGCGAGAGACTCTGTCTCAAGAGCATAGGGCAGAGCAGGCCACTCGACGTCCTCCTCTGGTCTCCCTGGGTATGTACCTCCATACACACATGTATACATACCACATGCAGATACATACATACATACACACTCCCCATAAAAAGAAAAAGAAGGAAACCGTGAGAAACCATGAATCTATGTGTTATTTCAGGACACTATTTGGGTAAATCTGTTATGCTATGCAGTACTGGGTAATTCAGCATTGGTGTCATTACCAAGTTCACCGTACAATGCGTATTGTTGCAGAGTGAGTGTGAGGCATCCTCCATGGGCTCACACACTTGCACACTTGACCCCAACGGGTGGTGCTGTTTTGGGAGCCTGTGGAGCTTCTAGGACTGTGACTCAGTCAACAGAAGTGGGCACTGCAGATGGGCCTTGAAGACGATGCCTGCTTCTGGTTCTGAGTTCTCTGCTTCCTGATCCGCCATGACGTGAGAAGCAGCAGCCACAAGCTCCAGCCACCGAGGCCTCTATGGCTCCCTCAGTACGACACACTATTTCCTGAAGGCATGAGCCAAAACCTCCCCTCCTTCTGCCAGGTATTTTGCTATGGAGATGAAAGTGTGTGTTGGTCAGATTTCTATCACTATAACAAATACCCAAGACAATCATGTGGTTAAGAGTAGGTTTTACTTGGGTTGAGTATTGGAGTTTCCAGTTCATGATCCAGTAGCATCATGACTTTTAGTTCTCTGTTATCAGGTCAGCAAATCATAGTGGTGCACGTAACCTGGCCAACCTATTCATCTCATGGCAAGGACATAGAGAAGGAAAAGGAGGAGAAGGAAGAGGAAGAGGAAGGGAGGAGGAGGAAGAAGAGGAAGGGGAGGAGGAGGTTCTATTTCTCTAGTAACAGGAAGACCTTCCCCTAGGCACCACCTCTTAAAAGTTTCCTCCACAGGATCAGGAAGGTGGCTCAGGCTGAGTGTGACCCCTGGTACCCTCCTAGTAGAAGGAGAAGTTGTCCTCTGACCTCCACATTCCCACCGTGATGCCACTCCCCTCCACATACATATGCTAATTAATTAATTAATATATATAATTTAAAAAATAGGTTTCCACATTTCCCAGTGGGTGCCAAGCCTTCAGCACACAGGCATTGGGGGCATTTTGAACACACGCTCTAGCAATAAAGACTCTGCAGTCATTGAAGTCAATAGGAGCCAGGATTGCAGCCCAGGAACCCAGTAGCTGCACTGTAGCTGACCTCAACACCCCAGAGATGAGGCAGCCAAGCTAAGAGCAGGCTGTGCTCTTCTCGTCTGCTGTCCCCAGTTCCTCCCATGGCCCACATGCCCGCTCTGGCCAATTTCCAGGTTTCCAGAGAGAAAACTATTGGTTTATGTCTTTGTAACGTCCTTGGTACTTGGCCTTTGAGCCCAAGAAACAAGTGGAGAAACAAATCCACATGAGGCTCCCTGGGTGGGGGCTGACGCACTAGTTTCCAGGGACATCATCTTATTTCTAGGGGGGAAGGGCCTGCTCTTTGCATAGGAAGGAAAACAAAATTTAGAGGTTGTGTTTGTGTGTACGTATGTGCAATGTGTACATGTATATGATGTCTATGTGCATATGTGATGTTACCATGCCACATTACAATTCTCTGAATAAAACAGTTTGACTCAGTTTTAGTCTTTAAGAGTGGGCCAGAACTCGAAGGACACCAGATTCCTGGGATGTCTCTTGGAACTGTGTCCTGGGACTATCTCTGAAACTCTGTCTCTGGAACTGTGTTGTGTCTTCATAATTTTATTCAAAACCATTTCTCCTGCTTCAATTGCGGAAGTACAACCTTGAACCCACCCTATGTTACAATGTTGCCTTTTCTTCCCTAGTTCTAGAAGATCTCATGTACCCAAGGTCAAGCTTCCCTCCCACTCTCCACTGTGTTCAGTGAAGATGGGCACACTGTCTTTCAGTGCTTCCATGTGTTTATTCTCAAGCATACCCACATTCATTCATTATCTTTGTGGATGGTACCAAACAGGAAAGATCAGGTGCCCAGGTCGCAAGACACAAGAGCACATGGTCAGTGAGCCTGCCAAGGTTAATTAAAAGTCATTAGTTCCGTTATATCTATTTTATAAAGTCATTCTTACATGTGTCTACGCATGTGTGTGTTTGAGGGCAGAATCATGCTACAGTGTATGTGTGGGAGTCAGAGGACAACCTCTGGTGTTGGTCCTCACCTTCCACCTTGTTTGAGGCAGAGCCTCCTGCTCACAGCTGCATACCCCAGGCTGGCCTGCCTGAGCTTCCAGATTCTCCTGCTTGTTTCTCATCCCACTGTAGGACTGCTGAGATCACAGATGTGTGCTACTGGGTCCAGCGTCACTCAGATTCTGGGGTTCTAGACTAAGCTAACACTTATCCACTGAGCTTGATAGCAAGTGTTTTTTAAACTGCTTACAGTTCTGGATGCTTCAAAGTCCAAGATGAAGACATCGGCGTGCGTGTGTAAAAGACTTCCTGCTGTGCACTGACAAGTCACGCCAGTTAAAACTCTCAGCACAGCACATGAAAACCCAGTTGATGTCAGGATCATTAGCTACGCACTGCCTCCTCATTCACCGTGGACAGCTGCCTTCTCCTCCTCCTCCTCCTCTTCTTCCTCCCCCCTCCTCCCTCCTTCTTACTTCCCTTCCTCCTCCTTTCCGTCATTTAATCTTGATCCATTTTTCTTTTTCTTTTGTGTTTGCAGTGCTGGGGATGGAATCCAATCCCTAGTATTCTCTAGGCAAGAGCTCTGTCTCTGAGCTACCTTCCCCATCCCGACCCCACCCTCCAGTCATTGATATTTTTGAAGCATCCAGGCAATGAACCTCGCAGGAATGCTCCAGAATCTGGATTTATTCCCTTTCTCTGAATAGATGTCACTTCCCAGCAAGGAACTGTGACAAATACTTTTCTCCATAAACTATCCAGTGTAGGGGTCAACAGAACTAACTACTGGCAGGAAAGTCGGGTAGGAGAAAGGCAGGAAGATTGGCCAATGAGAGAAGTTGGTTGGTGGAAGGCCTGGAAACCTAGCTCTCTACCAGTCCTGCAAGGAACAAGCAGAGCGTGCCCAAGGATACTTGTGTGGGAGAGGAGTGTGCTATGTAACCAACCCATGGGGGCTGAGCACACAAAGACTGCAGCCTCACCAGTCTTTCCTTCCCAGTTCTCTGGCCCAGTTGGGAACATTCTCTTAGTAAACTGTTTCATTCTGGGGCTGGAGAGATGACTCGGTGGTTAAGAGCATTGGAATCAGAGTTTTGATTCCCAGCACCCACATGGTGACTAACAACCATCTGTAATTCCAGTTCCAGGGGATCCCATGCCCTCTTCTGACCTCTGTGGGTATTGCATGACATGGGTGCACTTACATATATGCTGACATTTAACATTCATATACATAAAATATTAAAAAATAAAATACGCTGCCTCATTTCTACCACTATCACATGTCCCTTGTCCAATTCTGTGTTCTGGGACACAAGAGCTTGGAAAGTCAGTTGGGTGCCCTCGGGGCTCAGATCCACATCTGTAACAGAGTGGTTCACCCAGTGCCTGCTTCTGGGGTCGAGGCCCAGCTGCTAGCTGGAGGTGACCAGGGTTCTTTGTTTGGCTTAACTGTGAGGTTCCTGAGCTTCTCCTAGGTCTAGGCATTGCCTGGTCAATTCCAGTGTTAGCAGAGAACCTTGCTAGATCACGTCAGTGACCCTCCTCCCTCAGTATCTGTGCTCCTATCTCAGTAAAGTCTTTCTTCTTCTCCCATAGGTGACACCTCATCACCTGACCTATCATCAGCAAGTGGGGTCATCTTAGCCAGAATACCCCTTAACTCCTTGTGATGGTTAATCTTCACAGTCATTCTGAATGGACTGAGGATTGCCTGGGGGTTAGCAAAGCACTGGGTATATCTGTGATCCCTGTCCAGACCAGAAATTCTAGATTCTGACCAAAACTTTTTCTTTAATGTGTATGAGTGTACTGCCTGCATGTGTGTAAAAACATTTATGTTGTGTAATGCCCAAGGAGGTCAAAAGGTCATTAGTTCAGTTATGTCTATTTTATAAAGTCATTCTTACATGTGTCTACGCATGTGTGTGTTTGAGGGCAGGATCATGCTACAGTGTATGTGTGGGAGTCGGAGGACAACCTCTGGTATTGGTCTTCACCTTCCACCTTGTTTAGATCCCCTGGAACTGGAGTTACAGATGCTTATTAGCTGTCATGTAGGTGCTGGGAATTGAACCAGGGTCCTTTGAAAGAGTAGCCAGTGCTCTTAACCACTGAGCCATCTCTTCAATGCCCCCGACAGAAATGTTTGCACATCACTGGGAGGGGGTGAAAGATGGGTGGGGAGCCTCACAGGAGGAAGGAGGTCATTCTTCCTGACCACCATGATATAAGTTGCTCTGCTCTGCCACACCCTCCTCAATGTGTGGACTGACACCTCTGAAACCCTGAGACAAAGAAAGTCCTTATTCCCTTAGGTCATTTCTGTTAGATATTTGGTCACAGGAACTTAGAAATCGATATACCTCTGTTAATTTCTTTTAATACTAATCCGTCACTGACTCCCACCTTGCTCCCTGAGCATAGATCCCACTTCTTCACTCCACACTGGGAGTTGAACCCAGTTGTCCCTTGCTGCAAAATCCATGCCCAACTAGTATTCTATTTTGGTATTTTTTAATGTGTATGAGTGTCTCACTTGTAGGTATATAAGTGTACCACAATCATGCAAACCAGAGGAGGCCAGAAGAGAATGTCGGATCCCCTGGAACTGGAGTTGCAGATGGTTGTTACGCCATGTGAGTGCTGGGAGCTGAACCTGGGTCCTCTGCAAGAGCAAAGAGTACTCTTAACTGTTGAACCATCTTTCCAGTCCCCTAATGTTTTTCTTGAACATAGAGATACCATTACTAGAATCCTTTGATAGAGAAGGCAGTCCAGATGTGGCCATAGGTACCTGTGATCCCAGCACAGAGGTGGTAGAGGCAAGAAGGTTGTGAGTTCAAAGACCACTTGAGTTATATAATAAGATCCTGTCTAAAGGATGGGAGTGATGGCCCAGAGCACTGGCTGCTCTTGCAGAGGGAGCAGGTTTGGTTCCCAGGGCCCACAGGGTAGCTAACAGCCGTCCATGACTCTAGTTCCAGGGGATTCAACGCCCTCTTCCAACTTCCACAGGCATTGCACAAATGGGGGGTGCACTTACATAACATGCAGGCAATACACTCATACACAAAACCAAAGTAAAATATTTATAAGAAAAAGAAGGAAAAGGAAAAGCAGATGAGGAAACAGAAGCACAGAGAGGTTTAAAAACTTGCTTCAGGTCCCACAGCTGGTGAGAGGTAGAGCCAGCTATTGATCTGGCTCTGGCTCTGAACATTCTCTTCAAAGATGGTTTAGCATGAAAAAGTTGGAAGGTCGACACATCAGAATAAGTAATCCTTCCCCAAACAGCTCTCGGAGCTTGATACACTCACACACACACACACACACACACACACACACACACACACACACACAGAGTGTGAAGGGGAGAGAAGGGCCTTTCCCCTCCATCCATCATGGTGTCTGTGAGAAACAAGACCCTCACTCCATAATAAAGTCAAGACTAGTGAAAGCGAAAGTTTTGAATATTCAGTTCTGCAGAAAAGGACGCAGGCCTAGATAAAAGAAATAGCTGGTGTGCCGATTTCGTGTGTGGTTTTTAAAGGCTCTGGTGGCAAGAAATTCCTGCCCTTTTTTCCCAGCAGGCTGTCACTC
Organism: Eospalax fontanierii; assembly: GCA_035773235.1. Lineage (NCBI taxonomy): Eukaryota > Metazoa > Chordata > Mammalia > Rodentia > Spalacidae > Eospalax > Eospalax fontanierii. The sequence continues at coordinate 44,046,104 of CM069546.1, read as the reverse complement.
CACAGAGTTACAGTCTTCCGGCTCTCAGGCTTGTACTCCAGAGTTACCTTCCTCCCGCATTTTTTAGCACAGCCTCTTCCTCCAAATTCCCTGTCCTTGCTTCAGCAGCAAAGCCTTATCTCATGCACACCCTGCAGCTTGAGATTGCCTCCTTTTCTGACTTCGGGCTCAGCAGTCACACAGCAGACTCCCCTTAGCTTTTCAACCCTCAGAGCTCAGAGACAAGCAGACACTAGTCTACTAACTAGGAAAAAGAAGGGGGCCTATCAGCTCCTGCTTATCGATGACCGATGATTCCTTGATGAACTCTAGTGCATCTCCATATTGAAAATGGACCATAATGGTTTATTTCTTACTACAGATCATGGCAGACACCTGATAGCAAAAGGTCAATTACTAAAAATATATTACATTTACTTAATCCAAGTCTTCATGGAAGATTCCAGAATAAAGACCCAAAGACCCAGGGTGAATACTCTGTTAGGTTCAGGCACAGTGAAGGTGGATTGATGTGTAGAGATGGGGTGAGCTGGGATGTGGCTCAGTAGTCAGCACTTCTTAGCATGCATGAGGCTCTGGGTTTCAACCACAGCACTGTGGAGTAGGTGGTATGAACTCCCATCAGCAGACTAAAGGGGAGCCTAGCAAAGTCTGTCTGTCCAGAATCTCCCTGGCCTTTCTGTGTACCTGGTCTTCTCTCCAGGAATCAGAGAGCCGTTCCTGCCTCTCCCCGCCCCCCGCCACCCCATTTTCTTTTGAAATAGAGGCTCACTGTGTAACTCAGGCTGACCTTGAATTTACTGTATAACTTTTGCCTACCTCAAACTCATGATCTTCTCTTTCTGCCTCAGTCTTCTGAGCACTAGGATTATAGGTATGCTGCACTCAGATCCCTTTTGAAGTGAGGGTTTTAGAATCTCCTGTCCCACAAGACAAAGTCAGAGAATGCCCAAGGCTAGCCCTAAGACAGAGAAGAGGGTCAAGACTGGGAATGCTTACCTTGTCTGAATTACTTTGCTCTGCACTTTGAAATGATCTCTCATGACCCCAAATAAATGTTCCATTTAAATATCAGAGTAGCAGAGTATAATGGTACACATCTGTAATCCCATCCCTTGGGAGGCCGAGGTAGGAGGATCAGGAGTTCGAAGCAAGCCTAGGTCACATAGTGAGATCCCGTTTCAAAACCAAACCAAACCAAACAAACAAAAAAGCAACAAGGCTAGGGAGGTAACACAGTTGATAGAATGTCAAAGTATTTACTCAGATTGCATGAAGCTCTGGATTCAGTTCCCAGCACCCATAAAATGGGGTGTGGTAGTACGTGCTTGCAATCCTAGGACTTGGGACGTTAGAGGCAGGGGGATCAGAAGTCCAAGCTACATAGTGAGCTTGAGATCAGTCCAGACTGCATGAGACCCTGCTTCAACGCAAATAATAAGCCAGGAAGACAGTAAAAGGATGAATGAATAAATAATATCAGAGCAATTTGTGTCTGAAAGAAGACTCCACTGAACTCCATTAATTCCCACATAACAGGCGCCTCCTCAGCTCCAGAAAGCCCAGGCAGGTGAACCACACTGACCACAGACCATCCCTGTCTCCACAGCTTTCATTGTTGAGCAGGGAGACACAATAAACAGGGAAACAAATTGCTGTGCATTTTGTTAAAGGATGATGAATGCCAGGAGAAAGGGAGGCCTAGAGAGCTGGCTCAGGGGTCAAGGAGAGTGAGAAATGGAGGTGGTCCTGCCAAGGAAGTGGTGGAGTGTACTGGTTACTTTTCTTACTGCCGTTGCCAAAATACCTGACAGAAACAAGGAAAAGGAGGAAAGGGTTATTTGCACTCACCGTTTCAGAGGGATTTCAGTCTGTCACAGTGTGGGTGGGGGAAGGCATGGCGGATTCATCGTGGTGGGAGTGAGTAACCTGTTCACGTGGTGATGACAGGATACAGAGACTATGAAAGCCTTGGCCCTGGTGATCTATGACCAGCCACACCCCACCTCTCAAAGGCTCCTCAGCCTTCAAACTAGAGCCACAAGGTGGAGCCCGAGCATTTGAAACATGAACCTGTGGAACCAGTTCAGATTGAAACCATCCCATCAGGGAAGATGTCAGTGGGTGGGGACACTGAGAAGATCAGAAGGGTGCTGGCCACCTGGGTATCTGGGAGACTGAGTAGGAACTCTCCAGGGGGTAAGAAGCTTTAATCCATGAGTCCATTACCCAGCAAGCTTTTCTCCTCCCTTGTTACAAATGTGTTATGTAGCTGTCCTTTAGCCCTTTATCTTCGTGTGTGTACATGTGTACCACCTGTGTGTGTGTGAGAGAGAGAGAGAGAGAGAGAGTGCACATGTGGAGGCCAGAGGACAACCTTGAGTGTTCTCAGGAGCTGTCCACCTCTCCTCCTTTTGTCTTCTTTGAACAGAGTCTCTCACTGGCCTGAAATCTGCCCTGTAGGCTAGGCTGACTGGCCAATGAGTCCCAGTTTTTTTGTGTTATTTATTTATTTTTTTCTTAACCTCAGTTCTAGGAACCAAACTCTGGTCCTCCTGCTTTCAAGGCAGGTACTTTCCCAACCGAACCATCTCCCCAGCCCCTATCTCTTTATCATATCACAAGGGGAAAAGCCCCGAGGCAGAGGAGAATGCCAGGGTGTCTCCAGGTCAGACTGATGGATGTTATTACATGAGAAAGTCCCTTAAGCCTGGTGGAACAGATTTCTCAGTGCCTGCTCTTCTTTCCACGTGGCCGGATCTCTCCCAGGCAGTATAGCCCCTTCTCCTTTCAGTGAGGACTGCTGCCTGAGGGTTCTACTCCTTCTGTCTGTTTCTGCCTCAAATGACTATGACAGGGGTCCCATAAGCTTGATGGGATGTGAGAGCCTTTGTGAGGAAAAGGATAAGCCAGTGTCACCCTTGGCTTCACAGTTGTGAAATGTGATTGGTCAGACACAAGAGGCATAGTCTAGCACTAATAAACTGGGGAGCTTAGCAAAGCAAGTGTGTCAGATTATTTTTCGTGTCCTGTCTTTTAAGGTTGTACTTAGTGAGACCCTGTCTTATCAGTTAGTCAATCAATCAGCCAATAAGATGGATGAGGTGTGAACAAAACCTTTTTCTCTCCTTCTCTCCCTCTCTTTATATTTCTCTCTCTCCCTCCCTTCCTTCTTAGTCTGTTTTGTTTTGTTGAGTCAGGGTTTCTCTATGCAGGTTGGTCTCAAACAACCACAACCAGCTCAATAATTTCTATTTCTTTATAAGAAATACAGCTTTCTGGAAAAGTTGGGCAAGAAGCTGGGCATGGTAGCACACGCCTGTAATCCCAGCACTTGGAGGTGGAGGTAGGACTTCAGGGTTATCACTGGCTATATAATGAGCTCAAAGCCAGTCTGGGCTACTGAGACCCTGTCTCAAAACAACCAAAACCAAATCTTAATTTAAAAAAAAAATTCAAAGAGAGGGCTGGAGAGATGGCTCAGCAGTTAAGAGCTCTTGCAGAAGACCTAGGTTAGATTCCCAGCACCCACATGACAGCTAACTACAGTCTGTAACTCCAGTTCCAGGGGATCTGATGCCCAACATCAGGCATTGCACAACATGGGTGCACTTACATACATGCAGGCAATACAACATAAAATATTTTTTAAACTGAAAGAATGAAGAGAAAAAGGGACGTGAAGTTGGACAATGAAGAGAAACAACAGAAAAAAATGCTTGTTTCAGAACTGCTCACATCTGGTGGTGGTGCTGTGATGTAGACACAAGGGTGCCTTTCACACACGTGTGCACTCTATTACAATCGGATTATACAGTTTATAGTCTATTCCAGATTTATTATTTGTTTTGAGACAGGGTCTCAATAGGTAGCTCATTGGATTTGAACTCATAATCCTCTTGCCTCAGTTTCTAGACCTCTAGGGTTCCAGTCGCCATGCCTCTCAAGATTCTTTTTAAAAACAGTGTTGCTAGCCTGTATTAACCTTCCACCAGGGCAGTGAAAGGTCCCTGGAGAGAGCCGAGGGAAGAGCTGGAAGCCATCAGACACTGGCGCTGAGAGGAGGCGCAGCACTGGAAACTCAGAGGGTGTGGAGGGGCTGTGGAGGACAAGGGGAATCTGGGGGTCCAAATGTCCTTCAGACAGAAGTGATAATCCTGCTGGGTGACCTTCAGTGCCACTTCTAGAGGCCTCTGAGCCCTCGAGGAACTCCCGAATAAACCAGAACTGTTGCCACTCCACCAGGCAGGATGCAGACTTCTTGTTCGGCCTTTTTACCACCTGCCCAGCCTCCCTCTGTCCTCACTCTCCCCGCTTTCCATCCCTTCCTTCCTCCCCCCTCCTCTCTCTTCTCCTCCTCTCCTTCCTTCCCCTCCTCCTTCCCCTCCTCCTCCTCCTGCCCCCCTCCTCTTCCTCTCTCCCCTCCCCCTCCTCTTTTTCTCTCCCCTCCCCCTCCTCCTCCCCCTCCTCCTCCCTCTCCTCTCCTCTGCACATCCCTCCTTCTCTCCTTCCTTCTCTCTTCCTTTTTCTTTCTTTCGATGAGGCTGTGGGATGTCAGCCACACCCACCACCATCCCACTCATTGCTTTCTCTTTTTAAAGTGTGTGGGGTTTCTTTTTTTTTTTTTTTGGTCTTTTTGAGACAGGATCTCCCTGTAGCCTTAGCGGGTCGGTAACTCACTATGTAGACCAGGCTGGCCTTGAGCTCACAGAGATTGGCTGCCTCTGCCTCCCGAGTGCTGGGATTAAAGGCCTGTGATGACAAGCCCCGCTTAAAGTTTGGTTTTTGTTTTGTTTCGTTTTGTTTTCATAGATCACATGTATTCATTTATTTTGAGTGTGAACAAGGGGAGACAACTTGTGGGAGCTGGTGCTCTCCTTTCACCACATGTATGGAAGGCAGGTTGTTAGGCTGGGCTGCAGGGCACCTTTGCCCGCTGAGTCATCTCACTGGCCCTACCTTTAATTTTATGCTTTAGCTACACTTGGATACAGGATGGGGTGTGGGTGAAATGAGGAATTTCAAACACAAACTCCTCATATGCTGAAATCCCCCTGCCACCTGCCTGGCCATCCCTCTCCCCATGGGGGGAGTAACTATGCAAGCCTGTCTCTTGCATCTTCTAGAAGTTACACACACACACACACACACACACACACACACACACACTTATAACATTTGTACCTAAAAGATACATTACGAGTCATGGTGCTGTCTTAGTTATAAGCGTGCATATATACATAGGTAAACACACATACATGAACCCAAACGGCAACTTGATACTTTTAGTGTGCCATATATACACACATATGTGTTGTATACATATAGATACCTCACACAGGTCTCGGGGCCCAAATAACAATTTACAACAGTATAGTGGGCTCTGACTGTAATCCCACACCCTCGGGAGGTGGAAACAGGATCAGGAGCTGAAGGCCAGTCTGCGAAAAGTGAGACTCGGCCTCAAAGTACCAGAGAGAGAGAAAGGAGGGAGAAGCGCGGCGGAGGCGGCCCTACCCGGCGCCGTGGGAACGGCCCCGCCCGCCTCTGTGACGTCACTCGGGATCCGGGCAGCGGCGGGCAGGACTCGGTGGCGGGAGCGCGGTCCCCGTAGAGCCGGCATGAGCGAGGGCAGCGCGGGCGTCCCGGGCCGCAGGCCCAGCCGGCAGCGGGCCCCACACCCAGGTAGGACGCGGCGGGGACGTGCGGGTCGCAGGCCTGGTCCCCAGGCGGGGAGGGGGCTGCGGGGAGGCAGGTGGGGTGGGGCTGGCCAGCGCGGCCTCCTGCGCTGCCCGCTTCTGTCTCAGGGAACTGGGGTGGGCAGCTCTACCTCCCACGTGATGACTCCCCCCGCTCCCGACCCGGGCCTCTGCTTAGGCTACTACCTTACCTGTTCAACAAAGAGGTTGTGATATGCCCCCCTGGTCCACAGGCTGGCGTGAAATCCCTGGCCAGAACAACCCACTCGGAGCCTGGAACCACTCTGCCTCTAGTCTTTATTGCTGTGTGAATTTTGCTAAGTGATTTGCCTTCTCTGAGCCTCAGAGTCTCCTATAAAGTGAGAATAGATCGGTGGTGAGATTTGCTAAGAAACAGTGAGGTAAGCACCGAGCACAGCCCTGGAACATAGCCAGACTCAGTGGATAACACCTAGCCAAGCACATTGATGCTTTCTTGATTGTGCTAAACATACAGTAAATTATACAGCTACATGAATTTTTCCATAAGTATGTAAAGCCACCGCTCAGTCAATATCAATAAGTTGCCAACCCGGGAGCAGGCATCCTGGTAGTCTCTATTTTATGTGTCTTGAGCCCAGACCTCCTTGTGAATGTTATCTGCAGGACTGTCCTTCACTGTGAGAGTGAACAAAGGCAGGGGCTCAGTGTTCCTTAGGAGTGTAGAGATAAGAGTGTTGGGCGTTCACACTGGACTGTTCTCACATCCAGAAGAAAAATCTAGAAGACCCCCAAACCCTGGGAAAGTTCTCAGGAATCAGAAAAGAAAAATCAGGCGAGGATCCATATTGTTCAGGATAAATATTGCTGTTGATAGCTTAATTTCAGCTTTTGCATGAATAGCCAGGAGCTGGGGGTCATGGCTTGGTGACAGAGTGCTTGCCTAGAATCCCCTAGTGAGGGGTTGGAGGCATGGCTCAGTGGTTAGCTTGCCAGAATGGGAGGTCCTGGGGCCTGACTCAGTGGCTGACTTGCTTAGAATCCTCTATTGAGTGGCGGGGGGCCATAGTGTTTGATCTGCCTGGAATCTCCCAGTAAGGGGCTCTGGACTTGGTTCAGTGATTGGCTTGACTAGAATCCCCTACTGAGGGGCTGGGAGACATGACTCAGTGGTTGGCCTGCCAGAATCTCACTCAGTGAGGGACGGCCGATGTGGCTCTGTGATTGGCCTGACTAGAATTCCCTAGTGAGAGACTGGGGATGTGGCTCAAGGCAATGAGGGACTAGGGAACATGGCTCAGTGGTTGACCTGCCTAGAATCTCCCAGTAAAGAGCTGGGGGTGGCTCAGTGATTGGCCTGACTAGAATCCCCTAGTGAGGGACTGGGGGCATGGTTCAGGGGCTGGGCTGCCTAGAATCCCTTAGTGAGGGACTGGGATGTGGCTCAGTGGCTGGTCTGCCTAGAATCCCTTAGTGAGGGGCTGGGAGATGTGATTCCGTGGTTGGCCTGCCAGAACCCACCAGTGAGGGGCCAGGGGCTGGCTGAGGGGTTAGCCTGCCTAGAATCCTTCAACGAGGGACTGGGGCTATGGCTCAGTGGTTGTCTTGCCTAGGCAATGAGGGACTGAGATGTGGCTCAGTGGCTGACTTGCTAGAATCCCCCAGTGAGAGGGACTGGGGCACAAGGCTTGATGGTTGGTCTGCCAGAATCCACGAGTGAGGGACTAGGGGCCGACTCAGAGGTCAGCCTGCCTAGAATCCCTCAGTGAGGGGATGTGACTGGCTCAGTGGTTGGCTTGCCTAAAATCCTTAACTGAGCCACTGGGCATGGCTGAGTGGTAGAGTGGTAGAGTGCCTGTTTTTCTGGATGGTTCCATGTACCTTCCTCTTAGTTTATTTAGCAGAATCCATTATTTTGAATAAGCTCACTTCTGTTCCCATTATAGGGGGCCAAGTCATTTGGGGGTGGGGGTCTTTGCCATAAGTTTAAGAGAGCTCCAAGCAACTGTAACCTTTGACCTGGAACAGAAGGCTCCTGCCCCCTTCCCCTTGGACAGGTGAAAGGTTTTTTGTTTGTTTGAGCACTGAGCCCAGCACCTCATACATGCTAGGCTCTCCAGTAACCTGTATTCCCTACTCTTCATTTTTTTCCGATAGTCTCATGTAGTCCAGGCTAGCCTAGAATTCCCTTTGTAGCCTAGGCTGGCTTTGAACCTCTGATCATCCTGCCCCTGCCTCCCAAATGTTGGGTTACAGTGTACATCACTACCTCTGACAAGTTGTTTCAGGCTGGCCTTCAACTGGTGCCCTCCTGCCTCAGCCTCTTGGAAACTGGGATCCCAGGCCTTTTCTGCCTTTCCTGGCCAGGTGCAGTTTTGTGACCTTGTATCCACCAGCATGGGGTGGAATAGCAGAAAGGACTTGTAACACTGTAGCCTTCTAAACAGCAACTGCTCCACAGGCATGCGAGGGCAGCTGGATTGGGCGTGTGGCAGCTGACCATCACTATAAGAAAATACCTCATCAATTTGTAGAGGGGAAATGTTTCTTTTCGCTCAGTTATGGAGGTTCTGGGTCCCTGATTGCTTGGCCCTGTGGCTTTGGGCCTGTGAGTAGGTAGGCAAGACATGGGTGGGGAAAAATCTGCTCACATTGTGGGGCCAGGGAAGAAAAGAGAGGGAGAGACGGAATGGAAGGGCAGGCTCCATGTCTGCTTCAAGGGCACAACCCCAGTGACCTGAAGACAACCAGAGTCTTCGTCCTAGATCTTCATACTGCAGCTTTCAGACTGGAAGACCAATAGCCACTTGACTTTTGGTATTTATGTTTCTCCCTTATCTGCTGAGCCCATTCGTCCTGTGAGTGACCCACCATCCTTCTAGGTGGCTGAGGAGAATGGAACGTTCTGGACACAGCTGGAGTTTTCCTGCACCATTTTCAGGCAGGCCTGGTTCTCTGGGGACTGGTTCTCTTGAGCTATTTTTGCACCTCTGTCTGGAGTAGACCTCTGCCCAGCAACCAGGGGCCCAGATTAGGGGTGGCTTTCTTGTTTGTTTTTTCAGGAAGTGAAGAATTTAGAGGGATAAAAGGAGGAAATAACTTGGTTGCAAGCTGGCTGCTTTCTCTAAAATTGGATTATCAGGGCCTGGGGCCACCCAGTGGAGGTGGGCTTGTGCCATGGGCGCTCCCCCAGAGTGAGAGGAGAGGAGAAAGAGGCAGCCTTAGCCAGGCCCAGCCCCTGGAAACCTGTAGGAACCAGATAGGTGAGTCCCTGAGCCCACAGGGACTGCTGAGGCAGGAGGATAGTAAGGTCTTGTCTCGAAAGAACAAAGTGGGGAAGGGAGGGAGGGAGAGAGGGAAGGAGGGAGAGAGGGAGGGAGGGAGGGAGGTGACAAGGAAAGGGAGAATGAGAAGAGAAAGGGACCCCGGCCTCCACTGTGATCTCTGTCCCTCAGCAGATAACACCTAGGAATTTCAGCACAGCTGACCCGTTGGTCTGTCCTTCCCCCTTTCTGAGAAGTGTCACAAATGAAATTGTTTAAACTGACCCATGAAGGAAGCCATAAGTCCAACCTCTTTGTGACCCAAGGAAGAACAATGTCCTTTGACTGGTGCATCTTTCTCCCAGCCAGCCCTGCATCTGTACAGTGGATGGAAAAAGCTCTTTGTCCGAGGACAGAGCTCTGTGATAAGTAAAGCCACCAGGCCAGCTGGTACTCTCTAACATCAGCCTTAGTTACAAATTAAAAGTATCTGCAGCAACTTGCCCAGGCAATCGGGGCCCGTGCTTGACTCTCTTCAAACGCATCCCTTCCTTCTGCTTCCTCAATAGACTAGATGACTTTGCTTCCCTCTTGACTGCTTCTGAAATTTGCTGTGATAGAAGGCTCCTGGCTCGAGGTCCCTGAGGCTCTAGGGGGACCCCATCCAGACTGCCAGTTGGGCAGTGTTGGGGGTATTGGTGACAGTGGACAGGCCTTGGTGTGTGGGGAAGAGGCCTCAGGCAGAGCTTAGAAGAGTGGGGTTGGCTGGAGTCAGGCAAGCAGGGGCCTGTTCTGAGGACTCAGCAGCCCAGGACAACGGCTAGCTTGTGGATTCTGAGTTGTAACTTTCTGCAGTTCTTCCTAGCAACTCAATGAAGTAAAGATTTGTCCTGGTTATATTTCATTGTCAACTTGACATGTGGGCAGAGGAAACCTCAGTTGAGGGATTTATCAGATCAGACATGTGCGTGAAGGATTGTCTTAAGTGATGATTGATGCTGGAGGGCCTGGTCCACTGTGAATGGCGCCATCCCTAGGCAGATGAGCCTGGGCTGTATAAGAAAGTGAGCTGATTCCTGCTTGGTGGTGCACGCCTTTAACCCAGCACTTGTGGGGCAGAGCAGGTGGATCTCTGTGAGTTCAAGGCCGGCCAGCCTGGTCTACATAGTGAGTTCTAGGACAGCTGGGGCTACAGGGAGATCCTGTCTTAAAAAGGCTAAATAAATTAACTAAAGAGAAAGAAAGAAAGCAACCAGTTGAGCATGAGCCAGTGAGCCAACCAGAGAGCCAGTGAAACAGGAAGCATCCTTCCTCTATAGTTCCTTCCTCCAGGATCCTGCCTTGGGATTCTGTCCTGACCTCCCTCAGTGATGGGCTGTGACCAGAAGGATAAACCCAGTAAAATAAATCCTTTCCTGCTTTTGGTTATGGTGCTTATCACAGGGATAGAAAGGAAAAAAACAGGATTATTTGTCCACATTTCCTCTTTGGAAACTGAGGCATGGAGAAGTTACTTTGGTAAGCCACTTGCTTGTGGTTTTGGATGTGACTTGTCCTCTGAGGGCCCGTGTGCTAGAGGTCCCCGGGGTGCTGGTATTAGAAAGTAATGGGGGGCTGGAGAGATGGCTCAGTGGTTAAGAGCACTAGCTGTTCTTGCAGAGGACCTGGGTTTGGTTCCAAGCACTGACACAGAACTCCAGTCCCAGAGGATCCGACGCCCCCTTCTGGCCTCCATAGGCATTGCATGGCATGTGTGTAGGCAAAGCATTCGTATGCATAGAATAAAAATAAATGTTTTAAAAGTTTTAAAAAGAAGGTAGCGTGTTCCTTTTAGAGGTGGGCTTAAGCTAGTTGGGTGGCACATGCCTGTAATCCTTGCGCCTGGGAAGTGGAGGTGAGAGGGTTCGAGGCCATTCTCTGCCGCATATTGCCTTTGAGGCCAGATGCAGTGACATGAGACTCCATCTCAAATGGGAGTGTGACCTTCAAAGGGATTTTCTGACCCCAGACTCCCTGACTCCCTGTGACTTCTTGTTTGGCAGTGCGGTGCTTTTCCCCACCCACCATCAACAGGTGCAGCTCGGAGGCCCTCACCAGAGCAGAGCCCAGGCAGGCACCATACCCTTGAACCTCCAGAACTGCGTGAGACATTAATCTCTTTATGAAAAACTAGCCTGCCTCAAGCTGTTTTATGACAAATTAATGATAAAAACCAGACAAGTATACTCCAGCAACTGAGGAGCAGTAATATTCCCATGGTCACGTGTCCATGTGGCCATCTGACTGACGTGTATGTTGAGCACCCATTAGGTGCCACCAGACCCCATGCTATGCAGGCTTGGGAGAGTGAATGGTGTCCTGGTGAGGTCTTTCCTCCAGGGTGCAGGCCGTGGCTCACCCTTGAGCAGAGTTCTTATCTTTACTGACCTTTCTGTATCTACAGAAGGACCTGCATAACCAAGCCTTCTCGAGACACACAGCTGGTCAGTTAAAAAGCTTTGAGTGCATACTAAATGCTCCATAAAGGCTGCTGTCATTGCTTCTGGGAACACTGGAATTCCATTTTTCATTTTATTTTTTTATTTTATTTTATTTTATTTTATTGTGTGTAGAAGCCAGAGGACAACCTCTGGTGTTGTTTCTCAGGCACTGGCCGCTTATTTTGTTTGTTTGGTTGTTTGTTTTAGACAGAGTCTCTCACTGGCCTGGAATTTGTAGATTAGTATGTAGACCAGACTGACTGCTCAGCAAGCCCTCGGGGATCCATTTGAACCCACCTCCCCGGAGCCAGGATTATAAGTGTATACCACCACACCCAGTTTTTTTATGTGGCTTTTGGAGAGTAAACTCAGTTCCTTGTGCTCGCAAGGCAAGCACTTTACCAGCTGAGCTATCTCCCTAACTCTATTTATTTTGAACTAAGGTCTTACCTTTTAGCCCAGGTTGACCTCAGACTCCTAATCCTCCTGCCTCAGCCTCCCAAGTGCTGAGATTACAAGCATGCCCCATCACAACCAGCTTGCAACTCTTTTAAGTACTTCTTGGCAGAGAGAATGCAGTCTGCTTAAGGACCAGCTTGGCCTTGCAAGAAGACCTCCTATACAGATTCAAAACCATCACATATATCAAGCTTATCAGTCAATAAGAGCCCAGCTTCCATGTGTCTAGTACAGGATAAGAGGCGCTTTATGCCAGAGTTCTGAAAATTTACTTGCCACCTATTCTTGTAAATACACTTTTGTTAGTATACTGCTGTGACATTCATTGTGGGATCTTTGGCAGTTCGTCGCATCAGAGACTTAGGGCCCATGGTAAATATTTACTGTCCAGCTCTTGACAAAGTACTTTACATATTATGACAGCTGCCTAGCCCTCAGGACAGCTGTCTCCGCTGTGTCAGTGGAGACACTGAAGTAAATACAGGATGCTCGGGAAGACCACCAGCTTACCAAATGGGACTGGAGCTGGTATTCGGTTCCAGACAGGAGGCCAAGGGGTGTTGGGCTCTGTCGTACCTGCCCTACCACGTCATCGGACACACTGAATCATAGGAACTGGCCCACAGCCAGCACACCCCGTGGTCCCATGGCTTGCAAGCCAGGAGAGCCAGTCACCTGGCCCAGCTGTGGACCTGATTATAGAGTTAGTCACCTCTCCCGAGGGCTATTTGCTCATCTGCTTGTAAGATGTGGGGTCTAGTCTAGCCAGGCCCCTGGCCTCGCCCAGGTGCCAGATAATGCGCCTCAGGTCTGTCCTTCCAGCCCACTTGTCCTGGTATCTGGCTGTCAGAGAAGGCTCCTCCCATCCTTCCCAGGATCTGGTCTTCTGTGAATGAGGCTTTTCCATAATGTTCTCTACAGCAGCCACAGGTAGCTCCAGCCACATGACTAAATGAATGTTTTGTTTCCCCTGGCACACCACCATGGCTTACACATCACCATGTGGGAGAGCACAGATGTAGAACATTCCCTTCATTTGGGAGAATTAGTGTAGCCTGGCTTATCCCTCTGTGACCTCCTGTCCCCTCCCTGCACTTTCTGTTATCCTCCCCCCCTAGGGTTCCTCAAACTGGCTGAGCACCATTCTGCCTCAGGGCCCTTTGCACCTGCTCTATTTGGTCCTTTGGATTTTTTTTTTTTTCCCCAGATGGCTGTGTGGCTACCTTTCCTTGCTTTCAGGACTTCCTTAAATGTCACCTTCTCAGGGGATTGTCCTTGACTACTTTGTTTGAAATTACAGCCCCTCCTCAAGATCTCTCTACTTTGAACCCCCAATTTATCACCATCTGAAATATATTACCTTATTTAATGCCTGTTTTCACAGAATCAAACATATGTTTCAAAAAGACAGGGATATGGTATGTCGTGACCAGGTCTGCACCTCAGTTTAAAGGACCATGACCTATAACAATTATTCTTTCAATGCGATCCTGTGGTTGAGTGAGGGAGGGAGTGATTGTGTACATAGCTGGGGGGGCGGGATAGTCACAGAGCTTTGGAGGATTTAATTTTTTTATTGCATTCATATTTATTTATTTGTGTAGTGGGGAGGAGGCACTCATGTGTCATAGCAAGTGTGTGTAGCTCAGGGGACAGCCTGTGGGAGGTGGCTCTCTCCTTCCATCGTGTGGGCTCTGGAGATTGAGCTCAGGTGGTCAGGCTTGGTGGCAAGTATGTTTATCCGCTGAGCCATCTCACTGGCCCCTTTGGAAACTTGTTTTCTTTTGGCACCTGATGGATGTGTTATGGCATCTTTACGTAGAGTGTCTGAATTCTAGAAGCTTCTAACCGAGAGCCTTTGGTATTTGTAAGCCCCTGTTATTCAGGTTCCTTACCTCCAGTTAGATTCCAGAATAACAGTAACATCAAACTGCAGAGAGTGGAAAAGCATTCAGGAAGTTGTCCACACCTGTGTTAGTCACCAGACTGTTGAGAACAGCAAATTGCATTTCTAATACCAAAGGGCATTTCTGTAGATGGGTTTATGGAAAGAACTTGAAGATCAACTAGAGTAAATGCTTTCTGCCAGTTTTTTTTTTTCCCCCTTCTTTAAAAATTTTCAATATAGGACTGCACATGGTGGCTCATGCTTATCTCAGCACTTGGGAGGCAGAGGCAGGTAGATTTCTGTGAGTTCAAACCCAGCCTGGTCTACATAACTAGTTCCGGGTCAGCTAGGACTACAGGGAGACCCTGTCTCAAAAAGACAAAAAAAAAATTTTTTTTTTTCAATATAGAGCTGGGAGTCATGGCTCACACCTGTAGTCTGAGGCCTTAAGACCCTGAGGTTCAGGGCTGGAGTGATGGCTCAGTGGTTAGAGCACTAACTGCTCTTGCAGAAGAACTAACTGCCCTTGCAGAAGACCCAGGGTATGTTCCTAGTACCCCCATGCTGGCTTTACAACTGTTAACAGAGTTCCAGGGCCTCTGATGCCCTCTTCTGACCTTGGTGGGCATTGCACAACACAAGTGCACTTACACATATGCAGGCAATACACACATAAAATAATAAAATATTTAAAAAGAGGCTGAGGCTCAAAGGTCTTGAGTTAAGAACCAGCCTGGGCTACATAGATGGACACTGTCTCAAAAGCAACAGCAACTTTTATTTCCAATGTGAAAACATGTACTACCCATATAGAGAAGAATAGTACGCAGTGCTGAACTTTTTTTCCTGATTTTTTTTTTGTACCCCAGCAGACATGTTAACCACATACTTTAATCAAAAGCTTGGCAGATAATTTAATACTACTGTATTTTTAGCACCAAATTCATCCATTTCCAGTCATTCATTTGGCAGATGTTTATAAGGAACTGCCATGTGGAGACCCTGAAGATTCAGGGGTGGTGGAGAGATGGGGGTCCCTGTCCTTATGTGGGGGAAGACCATAGTTTCAGGAATCTGTGATCAACCACAGTCCAAAAATACTAAACAGAATATTCAAATTCTTAGTAGAGTGATGAAATCTCATGACACTTGCTTTGCCGAGACACGGATCAGCCCAGTGTGTCCATTCTGTATATGCTATCTGCCCTTTAGTCACATAGTAACATTGGTTACCAGGGACCTGGTGGTATGGCAGTGCTCGAGTTTAAGTCACCTTTGCTTTGCTTAATAATGGCCCCCCAAAGCACAAGAGAAGTGACCCTGGCAGATGGCATGTGCCAAAGAAAAGCCACAAAAGGCTTACTAAAGTGAAAACAAAGTTTGACTTAATAAGAAAGACAGAAACATGACATGCTGAGCTTGCTGAGAGAACAGTAAGAATGTGTCTTCTCCCTGTGAAACCGTGAAGAAGGGAAAAGAAATCCAGGAGAGTTTTTCTCTCACTCCTGGAAACTGAAACGGCTGGGCATAGAGACATCTCAGAGGTTAAGAATGTTTAATGTTCTTGTAGAGTATCTGAGTTCTGTTCTCAGAACCTATGTTGGATGGCTCACAGTCCCCTGGAGCTGAAGCTCCAGGGGAACTGACACCCTCTTCTGGCCCCGATGGGTACTGCACTCATGTGCACAAACTCACACACAGACACATAATTAAAAACAAAAAATAAAGATTTTTTTAAGAACTGCAAAAGCTGAGACTACAGTTTATGATAAGTGGTTCGTTACAATGGTAATGACAGGGTTGGAGCTCTATGGCTCAGAGGTAGAGTGCTTGCCTAAGTCCCCGAGTTCAATCTCCGGTAACACACCCATGAGCATTTAAATGTCTTTCATCGTGTGTGTGTGTGTGTGTGTGTGTGTGTGTGTGTGGTGTAGAGTTCCATGTATTCTCTGTTTTCAGGCATCCATTGAGTTCTTAGAGCGTATCCATGAGAAGAAAGAGGACACTTTGTAATTCCCACAGTAGCTGGCAGAGGCTCCCGTGACCCACAAGACCCCTTCTTACCCAGAGTTCCACAAGCCTGAGAGTGGGAAGCAAAACCCACAGTGACCCCAGTCCCAAATTCATCTGGAACTGCTCTTGGCAGGCACACTAGGAGGCTGCCGGGGCCTGGGTGCCAGTTAGATCATACTTGGCCTGTGTCCTGGGAGAGTTCATGTCCTTCACTAAGGTGTGGTGGCCAATGGAGAGAGCTGACGAGAAAATGGGGGCCTAAGGGTGCCCTCCATGTGTCCCTGACTCACCCTGTCATTCACTCATCCATCCATGTTTCAGGTGGAGGACCCTGTAGGAGCAACACAGTGTTCTAAGCCTCAGAGAGAATCTTAACTATGAGGCTGGACCTGGTGACACAGGCCTCTCATCCCACCTATGTGGGAGGCTAAGACAGGAGGATTGTGAGTTCAGGGCCAGCCTGGGCAATTTACTGAGACTTTTCACACAATACAAAGTATAAAAAGAGGACTTAAGATGTAACTTGGCAATAAAACACTTGCTGAGCACACATGAGGCCCTGGGTTCAGTACTCTGTACTGGGAAAAAAGAAAAAGAAAAAGAAAAGTAGCTTTGCTTACCCTGGTCACAAGTTCCCTATAATGACCCCCCACCCCCCTCAAACACACACACATCAGCAATAATGAATTGTTGAAATCTGACTCCAGCGGCCAAGAAATTCTAGGTATTCTTAGATAGAGACACCCCATGTTGGAACCATGCCTTACATCTCCCCCGTGCAAATGTCGACTGTCCTAGTTTCCTTTCTCTTGCTATGATGAAACTCTGCCCCAAACAGCTTGTGGAGGAAAGGAGGAAACTCAGGGCAATACAGACCATGGAGGGACACTGTTCACTGGCTTGCTGCTCAGACCTGTGCCCAGTCTGCTTTCTTATACATTCCAGAACCATCTGCCTGAGCATGGTACCACCTACAGTTGCCCAGATTCTCCCACATCACTCAACAATCAAGAAAATGCCTCACAGACCTGCCTACAGGCCTGTACGGTAGAGGAAATCCCCCAATTGAGGTTCCCTCTTCTCCGTTGTGGGTTGTGTCAAGTTGACCACTGGGGCTAACTATGACAGCAACTAAGCAGCACCCATACTGGCCACTATGCCAAAATAGTCACACCCTGGTGGGACCAAGTCAGTGGACCGCCTGATGCTCATACTCTTCAAGAGTGAGCTGCCCGAGGCTCAGAGAGGCATGGCGAGCAGCCTTTCTAATAAGTCAGAACCAAAATTGTCTTGACAAAGCCTTGAGCAGGTTGTCATCTCTCTGGCCTCAGTTTCCCTGTAGAAGAAACATGGTACTAAACCTTTCTGTGTCTACCCGGGCAGGTTCATGTGGCAAATCGAACAGAGATTGTGCTTTGACCTATACAGTGCTTAGTCTTGTATGAAATCATGAGGAGATGGAGCCTGGTGATAACGATAGTGATGTATTTTATTTAAAGATGAGAAATGTCCATGGAGTGGCTGAAGCAGAAAGACGAAGATACAGTGTGAACAGAATACACTTGTCCCAAGGGGAAGAACCATCAGTCGCCCACTTTCTCTGTGTGGTACTGTAGTGTTTAAAAAGCAATTTCAAATCCATCGGGAAGGCCATGTTTGGGGGAATCTGATAGAGTGTGTTAGGTCTGCAGTTCCAAGGCTTGGTAACTGCATGGACAGACAAGTTCCTTTACCTCGTGTGGTGGTAAATCCTTTTTCCTTTTTCTTAAATTGAGTGTGTGTCTCAATTTATTATTTTTTATGTGTGAGTGCAGGTGGGTTTGCAATGGCACACATGGAAGTCAGAGATCAGCTTTCAAGTCTGTTCTCTCCTTGTGCTGTGGGTTCTGGGAATCAAACTCAGGTTTTCAGGCTCACACTGAAAACAAGCACTTATACCCGCCGGCCGAGCAAGCTGGTGATGGCGAATCTTCGTCCTCAGCTTGGTGATACTTACCTTGGACATACACTTCTCACAGGTCAGATTAACTGAGGAGAGAAGACTCATACTGAATGTGCCACCATCCCATGGGCCACAGTCCCATGTTGAGTAAGAAAGTGATCTGAGCACCTCTTCTTTCTGACTAGAGGCGAGATGTGACCAGCCGCCTCACGCTCCTCCAGCTGTGCCTTTCCTCGTGATGGACAGTATCTCCTCCTAAACTATGAACCCAGATACATCTGCCTCCCCTTAAGCTGAGGGTCAGATAGTTTGTTACATCAATGAAAAATAATTCATAATTCCCTATAACTCAATTCTTTCATCCATCAAATATAGACAGTTCTGACAGGGTTGTGTATGGTGATGCATTATTTACTTATTGCTTGTCCGGGGCGAGGTCTTGCTATGCCACCCAGGCTGGCCTCACACTTGCAGCAGTCCCCCTGTCCCCACCTCCAGGCTGTTGGCCTTACATGTGTACACCACCAGGCCTGATTTTCTGTGCTTCCAGCAGCAGGGCCTAGAGTGAGTGGTTCACTGATGCTCAGCCAGACCGACAGGCATGTCTGTGGCTCATGTTTAGGTTCCAGAAGTAAGCTGATGGCTCTCCTGGGGTAGCCCGGCCGGTGGATGTCAGGCCCGCATCTCAAGCCAGGTCCCGATCCCTACCCCCACAGCTGCTTAATATTCAACAGGTTCCATGGACAAAGACTTTTGTTCCTGGTTAATAATACTTCTTTGTTGCAGCTCCGAGTGGCCCCCAAGGCCACATGCCATTCTGGCTGACTTCAGAGTCACTTGCACCCCGTATTTGTTTGGAAACGCCTCTCAACAAGAGTGTGTCATATCCTCTGGGTGTGTGGGTGAGTGCTCACGGAGCCCGGCAGAACCCAAGCACGTGTGCCAGCATTAGTGATGTAGGTGGGATGCTATTGCTTCCTGTCTGAACGTGCCTGTCAGGGAGGAGCAAAGACTAGGGATCTGCGTATCTGGGGGCAGGGGTACCTGGACTGGCTGTCCCCTGCCCTCCCCCTGCAGGAGTGGGGCGTTGTGTCTGCCACCTCACTGACGGCTTGCACCCCTGCCCTGCAGCCTTCTGCCATTTCCTGAGTATCTTGTGTTCTCTCTCTTTCCTGAGAGAGTGTCTTACCATGCAGCTCTACCTAGCCTGGAACTCACAGTGTAGACCAGGCTGGCCTCAGACTCACAGAGACCTGCCTGCCTCTGCCGAATGCTGGGGTCACCACCATGCCAGCTTGTACCTTCTTTTCAGAGAACCTCATAAATGAAAGAACTGACCCTTATCAAAATGGTGTCCCCCTCCCGATGTCCTCCCTGCTCCATCAGCCCACGTCATCCCACTGCGCTGCTGATTGACTCCGTTGCATTTACTACTTCCTGGCCTGGTGTTTATACCCAGCTTGTCTGATTTTCCTGTCCCCAAACTTAGAATGTAAAATGGCGTGTGAGCAGGGCATTTTCCTTGACATCCACCTTGAATGTCACCATGACATTCCTAGCTCCAGATAGAACACAAGGTAGGTCCTTTTGTTGAATAATTGAATATTTGAGATAAGGAAATTGAAGCTCAGAGAGGTTAACTAACTTCCCCAAAACACATAGTTCAAAAGAAAATCAAACCCAAGTCATTCATACCCAACAGGAAGCATAGAAATTAGGGTGTCCATTCTTCAACTGTCTCTGCCCCAGGGAAACTGTCCCTGGCCTTGTTCTACACGTTCCCATACCTCCAAGCATTTGACAGCACTAATCACAGTCTACAGTATATCCTTATCTGTGTAGGCATTTGAATAACATCTGTCCATGGGACTTTAAAGTCTCTGTGGGCAGGGGCTGTGGTGGCGTCCTGGCAACTTGTAGAACTAGCACAGTCCCTGGTAAGGAGTAAGGGCTCAGTAAACACCCACTGAGTGGACAGGGCTGACTGCTGTTCCTCATTTGCCTGTGTTTAGAGAGCCTGGGCTGGTGCTGCTGGAAACAGCAGGTTTTACCGAGCCTGTGCAGTGGTCAGAAGGGAGAGACATCACCTTCAGGATGAGTTTTGTGCCTAATCAGATTTCAGTTACAGGAGAATCACTCTGAGCTGAGTTCAGATCCCCAGAACCCACTTAAATGGCAAGTGGGCATGGTGGCTTGCCTGCAATTTCCGTGCTTACTCAGGAGGCAGAGATGGGCTCCCTGGAGCAAGCTGGCTATCCCATCTGAATTGGTAAGCTCTGGGCTCCAGCAAGAGACCCTGCCTCAATGTATAAGGTGGGGAAAGACGGAGGAAGATACCTGACATGAACCTTTGGCCTCACCTATGCACCCAGGTGTGTGTATGCAGCTGCACACACGTGCACACGCTCATATGAGAGCATGCATACACATGCAAACACAACAAAAAAGAGTAAAATGACACAGCTGGTCCTGTTAACACAGGCTTGTAATTCCAGCTCCTCAGGAGATCAAGGCAGGAGGACTGTGAGTTCAATGCCAGCCTAAAAAGCTTAGCAAAATCTTGCATAAATAAATAAATAGAAGAAAAGGGCTGGGTATGTAGCTCATTGGTAGAACACTTGCCTAGCACGTGTGAGGTCCTGTGTTCAATCTGTATTACCACAAAAGAAAAGAAAAGAAAATTTAAATGCTCCTGTCCCTGGCTGAGTGAATGCCTCTCTGGAAAGCTTACTCATGGTCCCTGAGATCCAGGGCCCCCATGCCAGAGTTCTCTGATTCCCGAGCAATCTGAAGTGAATGATGCTTTTCTTCTCTTACCTAGAGAATCTGTCTCTGGATTCTAGTTGCTTTTCCTCTCCGCCCGTGAACTTCCTTCAAGAACTGCCAAGCTACCGGTCAGTTGCACGCAGGAGGACAAATATCCTGTCTCGGGACAAGCAGACTGGCAGGTTGCTGAAGCCCACAGACTCTTACAGCTCTCAGCTGGAGGGCAGGATCACAGAAAACCTCAACAGCCAGTCTATCCGAAAGTATGCACTGAACATCTCTGAGAAACGGAGACTAAGGTTTGTCCATGTTCCGGGCAGGGGACGGTGTGCATGGAGGGCAGTTCCCAGACAGCTCACACCAACAGTTTCATTCCTTAGAGAGTATTCCTAAGGTGACATGGTGTGACCTCTTGGTCATCCAGTCATAAAATTGCTTGTCAGGCTATGTATTTACTTCCTGCTTGAATTAAGTCCCAGGTTCAGTTTAGCGAGGACTTTGTAGACATTCAGAAAGACTCATGTGTATGTGTGTGTGTGTGTGTGTGTGTGTGTGTGTGTGTATACATAAATGTGTGTGCGTGCACAGGCCAGAGGTCAATATTCTACACCACTCTTTTGCTCTCTCACTGAAACTCATTGATTGACCACACTGACTGGCCAGTGAGCACCCAAGACCTGATTGTCTCCATCTCTCCCCAGTGTTAGGGTTACAGATCCATACTGCTGTACCAGGCTTTTACATGGGTGCTGGAGATCTGAACTCAGGTCCTCATGCTTGTAGAGAAGGCACTTTACCCACTGAGTCATCTCCCTAACCCTTGTCCCTCTTGTGTTTGAACAAGATCTATGAAATCTAGGCTGCTCTTAAATTCACAGTTCTCCTGCTCCAGCCTCCCAAATGTTGGGATCACTGGCGCACACCGTCTTTCCTGGCTGCCCAGGTTCTTTCTGTCTTGTGACTGTGTATCCTTTCCCCCTCCAGAGTCATATTGCCTGAATCTAGCCAGTGGGAGAGAACAGTCTATTATGTCATAGTCCATCACCGAGGAAAGCCAAGGCAGGAATTTAATTAAGCAGGGAGGGAATCTGGAGGCAGGAACTGAAGTACAGACCATGGGAAAATGCTGCTTACAGGCTTGCTGCTCTGGTCTATGCTCAACCAACTTTCTTGTACAATCCTTGCATCAGAACCTGCCACAGGGCACTGTGCAGCAGGTAGAAGCTCTAGGGTTGTGTATTCCTCTAGGCCAGCAGCTCTTAATGTCTGTAAAGATGATGTATGGAGAGATGTCTGATTGTCACGGCTGAGGGATGCATTACCAGAGTGTGGTCAGCAGAGGCCAAGGAGGCTGCTAAACAGGCTGAGGAGCATTGGAGAGTAGCTCAGAGCAAGGCTCATGAGGGCAAGCTTATGACATCAACCGGAAGGAAGAAGGAGATGGAGGAAGGAGGGGCTTGAGCAGAGAAAGAAGGCAGTGTGAGTCTTTGCCAAGTGAAAGGGGGAAAATGTCAAGACCACATGAGCAGGTCAGAAAGAAGGGGGATATGTGTGGGACTGGGCTTAGGAAGAGGGACAGAGAAGCCCAGGAGGCAGAGTGACCTTGAATTCAAACCAGAGGATATGTTTTTTGTTGTGTAAGTAATGATGGGCCATAAAATAAAATATATCCATCCATCGATTACTCTCTATCACCACTCTGTCTGTCTGCCTATCTATCCATCTATCACCTAGCTATAAATTCATCAATCTCTCCAGCCATTCATATACCCATTCAACTATCTGTCCATTCATATCTATCTATCTTTCTGTCTGTCTATCTATCTATCATCTGCTACATCCTCCTTACTGAGTAATGTTGGAAACTGAAAAGGGATGGTACAGTATCTAATAACAAAACGTTACCCACAAGACAGTTTAATATTAATTAAAGCTGGCGACCTGAAGGCTCCCAGTTCTGTAGAACAGAGGGCACTGAGTTGCTAACTTCCAAAGTTTTAGTAGCATAGATAAGGTACTCTAAGCAGGTATTCAGAAATATGTAGATGTATGTAAGTATGTAGATCAAAGGACATTTCTCTGTAGGAACTCAGGAAATTAGCAACAAACTGTGGCCTGTTTGCAAAGTACAGAGCAAAAGTTCACACAATGGTATTAATAAGGTATAGGTTTTAAAAAATCTAACTTAAACATAAGAGACACTGCACTTCAGAACCTGGGTCTGCATACATGCCTATCTGGCTCTGCCATGGTAGACACTCTTGGCTCTTGGCCACTTAACACACATACTTTCTGCAGTTTAAACAGAGCAGTGGTTTCTAACATCTCTATGTATCTATGTATCTATCTATCATGTATCTATCTTCTATATATCTATTATCTATCAATCTATCTATCTACCTGTCTCCTATCTATATACCTACCTGCCTCTCTACACCCATCTACCATCATCTATCTATCATCTATTCATCCATTGATCTTTATCTGTACATCTGTTTATCCTTCAATCCATCCATCCATTCATCTATCCATCCATTTATCTATATCTCTGCATCCACCCACTTATCTAAATATAGTCCACGGATGGGAAAGTTTACCTCATGAATACTGGAGCAGTACATATTTTAATGCATGTGTTTTGGTGAATACTCTGTGTTCATTTGTGATGGATATTTTTTGAGAACCCATTAGACACCAACTGCTGTACTTAAGACAGAGTGGAGAGTCAGACAGACAAGACCAGGTCAGGAATGTTCTGGAATCTGTTGTCTGTGTGTCTGGGATAGAGAACCAAACAAATATCATAAACTTTTAGCCTTTGAAGAGCTTGTAGCATATTGGGAGAGATAGAGATTAGGCCACTACACAACTGAAGAAGGTATGGTATCAAAAAGGGTGTTCTGGAGAGGAAGTGGGGGAACTTGATCACCTCAAGGAGTGAGGAAAGAGGTAAGAGTGGTCCATGGGGTCATTGTACTGAGCACACAGTGCTGATTGTGATTCACAGAGCACACAGTACCCACTGTGACTGACAGAGCACACAGTACCCGTTGTAAGTGTCAGAACACACATTACCCACTGTGATTGACAGAGTACTCCGTACCCACTGTGCTGACAGAGCATTCAGTATACACTCTGGGAAACTCAGTGACACTGAGCACATTGACAGTTTGTACAGCCATCACCACTAGCCTCTTGCAAAAATGCTTTATCACCCCAGTTGGAACTCTTTACCTATTAAACAACCACTCCCTGTTCCCCCTCAGCTCAAGCATCTGCTAACCTATCGTCTCTGTGGATTTGCGAATTATAGACATTCTATATAAATGGAAGAATAGAGCATGTGACCTTTTGTGTCTGGCTTCTTTCACTTAGCATGTTTACAGGGTTCATCCAAGTTGCAGCGTAAATCTACACTTTGTTCCTTTTGATGGACAGATGACATTTTGTCTGCCCATTTTTCTGCTGATGGACATTTGAGTCGCTTCTACTTTTTGGTTATTATGAACAACACTGCTCTGAGCATCTGTGGCAGGTTTTGGGGTGAGAATCCTGCTTTCATTTCTTGTGGGTCTATACACATTCCTGGCAGCTGTGACTGAGGGCTGTTTGCTGCCCATCGAGCTTAGACTCGATGCTGCACTCATCACTGTTATGGTCTTGGCCATTTTTGAAAACACAGGGACATTCAGGAGACACAGATGAAGTATCTGTCGGAATGGGACCAATGGAAGCAGTACAGCAGCAAGTCTTGGAAGAGGTTCCTGGAGAAGGCTCGTGAGATGTCTACTCACCTGGAGCTGTGGCGCAAGGACATCCGCAGCATAGAAGGTAGTGGGTGCCCACCCTGCTCCATGGGTAGCCTCCCCTGCTGGCACCTCTGGGTCTGGGGAAACCAGGTTTGTTTGCAGTAAGCTGAAGCTCAAGTTGAGGATTTCCTTCCAAGATGAGTATCTGTGTTAGTCAGTCTTCTCACTCTGACAAAATACCTGACAGGAACTCTTTAGGAAGGCAGGGTTATTCCACTCACAGTTCCAGGGTGCAGTCCATCACGAAGGGGACAACGTGCATCAGGAGCGTGAGACACCGGTCACATCATGTCTGCAGTCAGGAAGCAGAGAGATGCAGGCTGCTGCTCAGCTCGCTTTCTCCTTCGTGCTGGCCCCCACACAGCCCCTGGATGGTGCTGACCACTCGCAGGCTGGGTCTTCCACTTCAGTTAGAGCTGTCCCTAAGCTCCCTCACAGACACTGCAGAGGTCCCTCCAGTCAAGCCGACAACCAAGGTTAGCCATCTGAAGTGTAAATCACGACGCACACTTAGCAGAGTGGAGGGCAGAGGAGATGCCTGGTGTCATCGTGTGGTTCTACTGTGCAACAGAATGACTTACAAGCATTGCCCCAGAGCTGCTGACATGGAAGCTTTATAAACTCTGTGAGAACCTGGCAGGATTCATGGAAGGAGTGCCTCTCTTCCTGGAGACAGGGCTCGGCCGTTAAGAGCACTTACTACTCTTGAAAAAGACCTGAGTCCGGTTTCCAGCACCACATCAGGCGGCTCACAATCACCTAAAACTCCAGCTGCAGGGAATCTGACTCCTTCTTCTGGCTTCCTTGGCACCTGTGCTCAGGTGCACATGCCTACACACAGAAACACTATTATATACATAATTAAAAATAAAATAGCTGGGTGTGATGGTGTATGCATACAGGAAGCAGAGGCAGGTGAACCTCTGTGAGATCCAGGCCAGGCTGGTCTATGTAGTGACTTCCAGGTTCACCGGGGCTACAAGGAAACTCTATCTCAAAAAAACAAAAACAAGAAAACCTCTCAAACCAAAAGAAGACCTTTAAAAATATATCACTAGTGATTTATTCAATGTCCTCCCTTTAAAAGTTTTTATTTACTTATTTTTATTTCCTGTGTATGAGTGTTTCGCCTGGCTCTCTGGAAGTGTACTACGTGCATGTCAATGCAGCTGAGGCCAGAGGAAAACAGCAGATCCCCTGGAACTAGAGTTACAGACAGTTGTTAGCTGCCATGTGGGTGCTGGGAACTGAATACGGGCTCTCTGGAAGAGCAGCCTGTGCTCTTAATTTCTGAGCCATCTCTCCAGCCCCTATTAACATATTTCTAAATCCTCACAAGAGCCTTTCTTGGGCATTCTACCATTTGCCTGACACAGAGGGATTAAGACATTTGCCCAAGTGTAATCAGCTAGGGTGAGACAGGGCCAGACTTTGAATACAAGGCAGCCAGGCTTCACAGGCCAAGTGCTGTGTTTGAATGTGAGATGACCCCCATGAGAGCACATGTCTTTGAACACTTAGTCTCCAACTAAAGGCAAGCATTGAAGAGGGGCTTAACTGGAAGAAATGGGTTGCTGGGGATGGGCACTGAGGATTCTTAACGTGGCCTCCTCACTTCCTGTCTCCCTCCACCATTTGATCAGCCATCTCACATTCTTGAGGCCATGCCATACCCCACCCCACTGCCAGGATGGACTGTATCCCTTGAAACTGTAAGCCAAAACAAACCCTTCCTTCTTAAGTTGCTACTTGTCAGGTATTTGATCACAGGAACAAGGAAAGTAACCATTACACTATGCCCAGCTTCCCAAAGAGGCAATTAATAGTGTTGAGGCAACAGGATAGTGTATAAGAAATGATAACTGTGTAGCTCTCCCTCACTGCACCTTGCCCTCCAGATTAGTACCAAAGCTGATATGGAGCTACATGTGTAAGAGTTAACTCACTGCGAAACAGGGCTTCAAAGTAAAAAATAGAGCTGTCAAGATGGATTAGCAGGTAAATGTGCTATGGCCAATATTGCCAAGTGTTACCACCTGACTTACATCCCTGGGGACCCGCATGGTAGAAGGAAAGAGCCAACTCCTGCAAGTTGTCCTCTGACCTACTCTCTCTCTCTCTCTCTCTCTCTCTCTCTCTCTCTCTCTCACATGCAGCTGTGAAGAAATAACAAAGGAGTACATTCTTTCCTCTTCTCTCCCACAGCAGTCCTCTCGCATCTGTAGCCAGTCAATGCTATTCCTCAATGGCCTCCAAACTTCCTCTTTTCCAGGGAAATTCGGCACTGGAATCCAGTCTTACTTCTCTTTCTTGCGGTTCCTGGTGTTGCTGAACTTGGTGATCTCCCTGATCATCTTTATGTTGGTTTTACTTCCGATCTTGCTCACTAAATACAAGATCACCAACAGCACCTTCGTGTTCATTCCGTTCAAAGACATGGGTGAGTTTAAGGGCTGCTTTATAGTGATCTTGTTTGCACAGACTTTCCTAGCTCTAGTGTTTCCTTTCCGGGGAATCTGTTAAGTCTTAGGTGACAGTATTAGTCAGGATAGTCTAGGTTATGCTGCAGAAACAAATGATCCCTTCATCCTCAGTGCCAAACAA
The DNA here is from genome assembly GCA_035773235.1 of Eospalax fontanierii. Classification (NCBI taxonomy): domain Eukaryota; kingdom Metazoa; phylum Chordata; class Mammalia; order Rodentia; family Spalacidae; genus Eospalax; species Eospalax fontanierii. Next base: position 44,019,202 of record CM069546.1, on the reverse strand, counting down.
CTGCCAAGGCTCACTGTTGTTTGTATCCATCATTGGTTGATGATCATCAATCAATGGGAGCCCTAGTTGGTGGGTAGCCTTGTCATTGTGTCCCCAGGAAAAAGAAGCCACCACAACAAATGTGTGCTGACTCTTGACAGGTCTGTGTGGGGATGGCATGTAAACATATTTCTACCGCGTCCCACTGGCTCCTCCTGAGTTCAGGGCTTGTGAGAAGATTCTGAAGGGTCGGTAAGTGGGATATTTAGCAAATCTAATGAGATCTGCTCCCCACTGGGAGTTCCTTTCAAGACTGTTACCTCTGATGAAGAATAGTGCCTGAGGCTGCCATTAATTCAACATCCATCATGTGTCAGACACCATTAAGTGCCAGGCTGTGCCTTTGTATTCTCAACAAAGATTATATCTTCTGGGGATCCCATTGCTGCCTGCCTCTAAGCCCAGACTGGGAGCTAGGCTCATTGGAGGAGCCAGCTTGATTTAAGTCCAAAGCCCTGTGGTCCTCCTGTCACGTAACTGGAGAATCACATCCCCAGGCCCTACACATCCCTCTTTGTCTTTGTTACCATTTTAATTCTATGACAGACAGGTAGAATTCAAATAACTTGGCATCTCTGACTTTGAGTGGGCATTCTGCCTCGTGGACATTCGTATTTGCTAACAGCTCCATTCTCAGAGACAGTGTTCCCTAATTAGATTTCCAGTCCTCCCTCTGCCATTTGATTAACCTTTCAGAGCCTGTCTGAACCTGCCTTCCTCTCCATCGAACTGTGGTATTCATTTAAATCATGAGATTCAAATGATATCTCACTATTGAATACCTAGCTCATGTAAACAATAGTAAATACTAGTTTGGATAAGTGATACATGCCTACATCCCTCAGGATGCTGATGTGGGAGAGTCATGAGCTTGAGGCTAGTCCTGCTCCATAACCAGACATTGCTTCTGAAAAGCAAAAAAAACAAATCCAACCAAACCAAAGAGGTATATATCCCCAAATTGATTAGGAAGAATGGTAAAGGAAACTATAAAAACAGAAGCAGAAGGAAAAGACATAATGGGGTTTAGAAGTAGAAAATTGAAAATTATAAATATACCAGTATACTCATATACAAATAGCAGCTGCATGGCTTCTGAGTGTATCATTACATGCTTGTGTGCATAACTTACAATAGACAGGTTGTCTGCCCTGTGCGACTCTCTCCAACATGTGTTCTTGTTTTCATTTCTTGCAGATATACAATGCACACTCTATCCAATAAGTAGTTCTGGGCTCATTTACTTTTACAGTTACGTCATAGACTTGCTTTCTGGCACTGTAAGTATTTAATTCAGTCCTTTGGACCTCCACACTCTGCAAGTCAGTTAGACATCAGTGTCCTCAGTGGGGCACTGTGGCACATACCTGCAGTCCTAGCACCTGGGATTGCCAGGCCAGCCTGGGCTGCGTAGTAAGACCCTGTCTCTAAACAATACAAAACAATAAAAAATCAAAAAGCATCATTTTGATTCAAAGATCAATGAGAGCCGAACGCCAGGGCTGACATGTGAGCAGGATTTGCAGTGAGCTCATCTGCAAGCGCTGTGCGACCCACTGACCCCTCACTAGAATGTTCAGGAAATGCTCTGTGCTACTTCCTGGTTGTTTCCTGGTCTCTGCCACCTTCGTACTGATCTTCAATGAAATACTATCAATTAGCATTTCTGACTGAAAATCCAAAGCCGGACTTGCTGACATGGGACTGTCAGTGTGAGGATGCTCAACTGAAGTCTATGGAAATATTCCAAAATTTGAAAAGATCTGAAATCTTTTCAGAGAGAGGAGACTAAGCCCACATATTCAGCTCCCTTTCTGGAAGTTACTGGTATTAACATGCCTTTGTCATAGAATGTGCACTTTTCTGAATAGATAAGTAAAAAGCCTTGAATTTATCCATTGCATTTAATTTTGAAAAATTAATAACAAAAATTGCTTTTGTATCACTAAGTCATATTTTCCTCAAACAACCCAGAAAACTATTGGGTGTGGCAGTCAACTAACTGCTAGATATACAAATGAGAAAATGGAAGCTATACAAATGAGAAAAGAAATTCCATGGCTTGCCTAATGCCACACTCACCAAAACCAAAACCAGACCAAATCCTAGAGCTGCTGTCAGTTCTGTTCCTCCTCCTCCTCCTCTTCCCCCTGCTTCTGTTCCTGCTCCTCCTCCTCTTCCTCCTCTCCTCCTCTTCTTCCTTTGGTTTTTCAAGACCGGAACTCACTGTGCAGCCAGCCCCCCTTTCTTTAAGTTACATCCCACAGGAGACATTTCTGTTTGTCAGTCTGTTCACATCATAATCTTCTTCCTTATGGGAAAGCATTTACAGGACAGTTAGCACCACAAGATCACAGATGCCCAGAAAGGCATGCTTCACCATGCCCTATCCAAAAGTACTTTCTGTGATCTTCCAGAATAGCCTGGATCTGCTATGCACACAGCCAGAGCCATGGGCTTTTCAGCACTTGAGATGTGGCTCCCGTGACTGAAAGACTGAGTTTAATTTTATTGTTTTTAATTTAAATTTAAATAGACCCAAGAGTGAAAAATGGGGGCCAGAGACAAGGGCCACAAGCTTGACTTCCCTGGAATCAATTAAGCTAGGCTCATTCTGAGAGCAGGGAAATTCTTGTCCAAGCACTATGGATTTTGGGCTCTATGATGTTCACTCTGAAGGAGAGGTTGACAACAACTGCGCTATCAACTGGGAACAATGTCAAAAGGGTTTCACAGAATAGAATTTTTCTGACAGATATGCAGCCTTTGTGTGCCCAGCCTTTGAAAGAGTTGAAGACAGACAACACGAGGTTTTCTCTTTCCACATTTGTTTCTATTTAAATTTTTTCTTAATTACTCAGATAATGCCAGAATACCTGGTTATCATGAAAAAAAATCAGATTTTATTTGTTTTTAAACAGGGTCTTGCTATATGACTCAGACTGGCCTTAAACTTATAAGCATTTTTATACATTTAGCTCTAGCATTTAGATCTTTGATCCATTTTGAGCTAATTTTTATGTTATTTGAGGTCAGAATTCAACTTCATTCTTTTGCCTGTGACTCTCTGAGTGTCTCAGTATGGTTTCTCCCTGCTGAGAACTTTATTGACTGTAATGTGGGCTGATTTCCGGATTCTCATTAGTCTGTTCTGTTTGTTTGTTTGTTTGTTTGTTTGAGACAGGGTCTCACTGTGAAGCCTTGTCTGGCCTGAAACTTGCTACATAGATCAGGCTGGCCTTAAACTCACAGGGATCCATCTGCCTCTGCTCCCTGAGTGCTGGGATTAAAGCCATGTCCCACAATGTGTGGCACTCATCAGTTATTTTTGATGATCAGGTTTTAGGAGTAGCTTATTACTCACACGCTGAGCATCTGGGGGCTGTTCTGGTATGCAGGGTACAGAGATGCATGAGGACAAGGCAATGTGGATTTCTGGAGGCAGAAATGGCTCCTTTGGTGCCTGCCTAAGCTGCCCTACCTGATCCCATGTCCTTGGCCTTGTTTCAGGGCTTCCTGGAGGAGACCAGCCTTTTTTATGGACACTACACCATTGATGGTGTGAAATTTAAGAACTTCACCTATGATCTGCCCTTGGCTTATTTGATAAGCACAATTGCCTACCTCGCCCTGAGCCTCCTTTGGATAGTGAAAAGGTGAGTCCACTTTGCTGTCCTTCTCTCTGGTTATCTTTTGTCTTGTTACTTTTCTCTTTGCTGGGACCAAATATGGACAGAAACAACTCAGGAGAGGGAAGCTTTATTTTGGCTCATGGTTTCAGAGAAGTTCAGTCCCTCACAGTGGAGAAGGCATGGCAGTGGGAGGGTGAGGCAGCAGCTTGTTCCCACGAAGCTGGATCACAAAGCCAGGGACACACACCAAGGGCTTGGCCCTATGACCAACTTCTGCACTCTAATGCTGTCTCTAAAGGTTCCACCACCTCCCCCGATTTTGCCACTCATACCAGCCTGTAGGGGCATTTCAGATTGATAGTGACCCTGATGGCTTGAGTCTCATAGCTCTATGGAATCTGGAAACCATGACCTGAAGGATGAGCAAAGCCCAGGAGTGGGCTTCAGGGAAAAGGACTGTAAGTGCCTCAGCTGAGTCCAGGAGAAAGTGGGAATCAGAGCTGGAGCTGGAGCAGCCAGCAGCACACACCCCACAGGCAGTGCACACACCCACCTGCAGTGCACATCCCATTGGCAGTGCATATCCCACCCGTAGTGCACATCCCACTGGCAATGCACATTCCACATCCCCACAGACTTCGCCTTTGCTTTGAAGTCTGTTTAGCTAGGCCTCCATCAGGTTGCAAGTGTCAGAAACCAACTCTGGTTTACTGGAACAACAGGGAATTTGGTGGCATAGGAAACGGAGGAAGAAGACTCAGTTCTGGGAAGACCAAAGATGTAGCTATGACTTAGAACAAATCAGAAGCAAGGGCTTCCCTTTGTTTGTACATAGCCACTTCCTTCCATGTTCATCAGCTCTGACTCCCAAGTCACAGGTGCAGAAATCCTTTGAAGGCTTTGTTGGCTCTGATTCATTCAGGTACCTGATCTTTGGTGTGGCCATGGGCAGGGTCTCTAATGAGTCCCTAATGATTTATGTCCATCCCCTGGTTAGGATCGTGTTGTAGTTTCAATAGGAAATGCCCTCAAAGGCTCATGTGTTGAAGGCTTACGGTGCTTCTGGGAGGGGACTGGACCGTGAGAGTGCTGATGGCATCAGTGGGATAGTCTGTCGATAAGTTCATAGCTAACTGTGCTATTAGGAGGTCGGGCCTGGTTGGAGGAAGTAGGTCATTGGGGGTGTGACTCTGAAGAATGTGCTTTGTCCCCATTCTTTCCTGCTCCCTCTCTCTGTTTCCTGGTCATCAGGAACTGTGTCTCTCTCCCTCTCTCTACATCCTACTGCTGTAAATGTTTCTCTTCATCACCTCAGGCCCACAGCAATGAAACCAGCCAATCATGGACTGAACCGTCTGGAACTATGAGCTGAGTCAACCTTTCTTCCTTTAAGGTGTTTCTCTCCTGTATTTCACAGGGATGAAAGGTCTGGCACGGGCCATAGGGCAGCATGGCCTTTCCCAAGAAAGGAGAATGCCTAATGCTGCCTGCAACTGTTCATAGAACAAGGGCCCTAACACAACAGGAGACTGTTGGATTAAAGCTCCTGGCCAGGCATGGTAGTGCATACTTGTTATCCTAACTACTCAGGAGGATAAAGCAGGAAAACCATAAGTTTGAAGGCAGCCTGTGCTGGCACGGGAGAAGCTTTAGGTTTCATTTCCAATATGCAATAAATGATAGATAGATAGATAGATAGATAGATAGATAGATAGATAGATAGATCCTCGGGCTATGAAATCATTAGGAATCCCCATGTATTTGATATATCTCCTTGAGTAGTTCTAATCTATGTGCTGTGACTCTCTACAGAATGCCTGACTGCAACTATTCCTTTACACCTGTGGCCCCAAACCTCCCTAGACAGGGCCTCTTAACTTTTTCCACTTGTGACTCCTTTGCACCTGATAAATTTTTCTATGTAGGTTTATAGGCATATAAAATAGGCATACAAATCAGATGTTTACTGGTAATAACTCATAAAGTGATTTTAAAACAATTCTTTGATATGTATTAAGGACAGAAGCAAACCTGCATACTAATCAGATGGATTGTTTGCTTATTTTTTTATTTTGTTATCTTTATTTTATGTATATGAGTGTATTGCCCGCATGCATGTAAGTGCACCTGTGTCATGCAGAGACTGCGGAGGTCAGAGGAGGGTTTCAGGTCCCCTGGAACTGGAGTTATGGACAATTGTTAGCTGTCATGTGGGTGCTGGGAATCGAACCCCAGGTCCTCTGCAAGAGTAGTCAGTGCTCTTAACTGCTGAGCCATTTCTCAAGCCCCACTTGTTTATTTTTATAAAATTAACTGTTGCTAAATGTTTGAGACTGCAGAACACAGAGCATCATCAGCAGTTTTCCAAGTCAATTGATATTTTGACTTTATATCCTTAATACTAAGAACACCACGTCACATAAATACATTGTGCGAAATGACAAAAAGATGTTCAGGGTCATTTCAGAAATGGTTGGAAATTCTGTTCTAATCTCAAGCCAAAATTCATTTAGTGATGTTTTATGAAACTCAAACAGCAATTTTTGAAATCAAACACCCTGGTAAGGTGGCTTAGCGGGTAAAAGCCTTGCCACATAAACATGATGACCGGAGGTTTGACCCCTGGAACCTACACAGAGAAGCCAGATGCATGGCACACATCTGTAATTCTGGCCCTCCTGTGGCAAGATGGGAGGTAGGGACAGGGCCAGTTAGCCTGGGAATGAGGCAAGGGGGAAACAAGAGAGGTTCTGCCTCCCAGGAGCTTGTCCACGTGTGTGTTGTGACACATGTGCACCTGCATTCAAACACATGCTGCTAATAAAAAATAAAACAGTAAAACATTCTGACATATAAATAAAATAATTGCAGGGTAGGTACTTTCTGTGGAGGGTGTAAATGGGACCAGTTTGAAACAGGAGTGATACCCTTAGAGAGGGAATTATAAAATGGATATTTGACCTAAACCTGAAGCATGGTGTTGGTTTTTGTTACTGTGACAAGATACTTGAGGCAGTCAACTTAAAAGAAGGAAAGGTTTATTTGGCACATAGTGTCAGAAGTTTCATTCTATGGTTACTTGATCCTGTTGCTTGGACAGCAGAATATATCACATGCAAAGTGGAAGAGAGCAGTTCACCCCAGAGAAGCCAAAAAGGCAAAGAGAAAGAAAGGAAAGGACTGAGGTCCCAATAGCCCCTTCAAGAATACACCCTGCTGCCCTAACTTCTATCACCCCCTCCTTAAGGGTCCACAGACTCCCTACTGAGCAATGGAGTGTGGACCTGTTCAAGATGTGGGTCTGTGGGAGACTCCACATCCCAAATGTAACCTGGGAAGGAGCCAGCCACAGGGAAAGTCAGGGAGGAGGCCATCCCTAGTGAAGACACTGGGAATTGCCATGTGCAGAGGCCTGGGATAGGGCAGAGACTTGCAGGTGTGTGGAAAGAAAAGAAAGCCATTGGGGTTACTGTTGAGTGGGCACTGGAGGAACAAGGGCAGCCCTGGACCCTGTGGCATCTCTAGGCTGTGTTATTACCCCTGTGAGAAAAGTTACTGGAAGGATAAAAGAAAAATGATTTTCAACAGTGAGACGGAAGGAACTTGACCCTGTCAAAACGAGCCAACAATGCAGGCATGCCCAACTTTGCAGGTCCCAGACAGGCCCGTTTGCTGTATTTTACTGCTGTTATCAGAAGGATCCTTGTGTTTTGGGGTCAGGTCGGTGGAAGGGTTCAAATTCAACCTGATTCGGAGTGAGGAGCACTTCCAGAGTTACTGTAACAAGATCTTCGCGGGCTGGGACTTCTGCATCACCAACCGCAGCATGGCAGAGCTCAAGCACAGCAGCTTGCGGTATGAGCTCCGAGTGAGTGCTGCCGGGCTTCTCCTGGGTGGGGCCTCAGCTGGCAGGCAGCCTAGGGAGGCTGCGATTGCAGCTTGCAGAGGGTCTGGGTAGGGGCCAGGCTGGTCGTCAGGCTTCCCTTTTGTTGTTGTTAAGAGGCTGTGGTAGCGAACAGCTTAGCGGATGAACACCTTGAACCGAAGCAGTGGTCCTGGTGACCTGGGACTGGGAAGGGAGGTGGGCGCGGAGCCTGGAGGAGGCCGTATCTTAGGCCCTGTTGTCCCGGACTACTACTATTCTATCCAGTCAGAAGTTGCTGCAAACATTTACTTATATAGGAAAAGTGAGAATAAGGGAATGCTGTGATAATAAAATGGATTCAGGAGAACTGAAAAATAAGAGGAAAACTTCCAAATAAACCAAGAAGAAATGAATAGCATGATGGTCAAACCCGAATAAAAAAAGGAAAAGACAAAATCAAAAGCTTAAGGAGAAAGGTAGATGGAATTGGATCAGATCTATTATTCATTACAGGAAATGTGAGCCAATAAAATTGTCCTGTTAAAACAGGGATTAAGGGCTGGAGAGATGGCTCAGTAGTTAAGAGAACTTGTTGTTCTTACAGAAGACCTGGGTTCAGTTCCCAGCACCCACATGTTGACTAGCAACTGTCTGTAACTCCAGTTCCATGGGATCCAACGCCCTCTTCTGACCTCCATGTACATGGTACACACATGGCCCACTTATATACATGCAGGCAAAACACTCATACACATAAAACCCAAATATATAAGTAAAGAAATAAATAAAACAAGCAAACAGAAACTAACTACCAGATTGGGTTAAAAAATATATAACATCTAACCAGGCATAGCAGAACTCACACATAATCCCAGCTGCTTGAGAGGCTGAGGTAGAGGATGGAAAGTTCAAGACATGCCTGGGCAATTTAGCAAGACTAGACTCAAAATGAAACCTATAAAGGAGGGGTCTAGAGGGCTGGCAAGATGACTCAGCTGGTAAAGACACTTGCCACCAAGTCTGATGACCAGAATTTAATGCCTGGGTCCATATGACGGAAGGAGAAAACTTCCTGCAAGTTGTCCTCTGGCCTCCACATAGACACTGTGGCATGGCACACAATAACAAAAAGGTTTTAAAGGGGTGGGGGTGAAGCTCAGTGGTAGACAGAGGGCTTGCATGGCTTGCACAAGGCCATGGGTTCAATTTTCAGAACCACAAAGAGTAAATAAATAAAATATTGGCATCCACCTATGTGCTGTTTAAAGAAATATTGCATTACATGTACACATATGTAAAATTCCATGAATGAATTCTGGTTCAGCTACACAGTTATTGCAAAGCCAAATGCAGTCTTCAAAGAGAGATTCTACCGTGACACAGGCCTTATTAGACCTGAGATCTAGTGGGGCTTAGTGAGGGACGGTATCCTGGACAACGTGATTATGTAAGAGATGTCTCTGGGTATATTACAAATATCCCTTCCTCCAGTTGCTCACAAAATGAGTTCTCTTCGGTCCTCAGGCGGATCTGGAGGAGGAGAGAATCCGGCAGAAGATTGCGGAGAGGACCCCGGAGGAGACGGTCCGCATTTACTCTTTGCGGCTGCTTCTCAACTGTATCGTTCTGGCTGTGTTGGTGGCATGCTTTTATGCCATCTACTTAGCAACCACCTTCTCCCAAGAGCACATGAAGAAAGTAAGTGTGCCGAGAAAGTCGACTTGACCTGTACTGTTGGGGGGCACCAAGGGCCTTACACTCCTGTGTGGTAAGAGCCACTGTCGTTTCTCGGTTCACACGGGAGTAGTGGTAGGACTTGGTTGGTAGGACTGAGAGCTGAAGTTCAGGTCATCAGTTTCTACTTGGAGCAGAATTTTAGCAATCACCTAAAATAGTATTTGGGGATTCTTACTTCTGGAACTCACAGTATTCAAATCTAGTCTAGACTGCCTGTGTTTATCTCTGACTCTTTCCGAGCCTCAGTTTACCTAAAAAAGCAGTGGGTTTAAAAAAAAATCCAAGTTGAGCCCATGCCTTTAAATCCAACACTGGGGAGACAGAGGCAGGCAGATCTCTGTGAGTTCAAGGCCAGCCTGGTCTACATAGTGAATTCTAGGTCAGCTGGGGCTACAGGGAAACCCTGTCTCAAAAAGACCCCCTCCCCAACACAAAAAAAATCAAGTTGAAGCCAGGTGTGATGGTTCACACCTTGGGGGCCTGGATAGATGGCTCTGTGGTTCAGAGGACTATTATAGTTCTGGATCCAGGGGATCTGATGCCCTCTTCTGACTTCGTGGGTACTGTATGTACAGGTGCATTCACATATATGCAGGCAAAGCACTCATATACATAAAATAAAAACAGATAAATAAAAGACATGGCTTATGTTTCTCAGCCACATTGGATGATAAGTGTTATCTGTTTGCCCCGCATGCACAGTTATTTTCAGTTCAGTTCGTGTGTGTGGCCACGTCCCTGTTACCCTCCTGACTGCTGCGTATGTTATCTTCCCAGGAAATCGACAAGATGGTTTTTGGGGAGAACCTCTTGATTCTGTACCTCCCGTCCATTGTGATCACACTGGCCAATTTCATCACCCCAATCATCTTTGCCAGGATTATCCACTATGAGGATTACTCCCCTGGCTTTGAGATCCGCCTGACAATTCTCAGGTAATGCTTAACTGCAGGCATGCCAGGTAGACAATCACTTGTCCATGGAAGACATTACTAATCAATTGTGGAAAGTTTTCCTGCTGAGCTGAGCTGACTTTGCAGTGAAGGGTCTCCAGTGTCAGAATCTACTTGTCGGTCTTATGCTTTTGATTCCTGTATTTACCAAAGGCCTGAGGTGTGGCTGTAGGGGACAATTCCTCTAAAAATGCCAGAATTGTCAAGTTTAAGGCAGAATCCATTGAGTTCACACAAATGAGCCAAGATAGCCAAGTGAGTGCTGCCTAGAATGGGAGAATTTTCTGTTTCTCAATATGTGAGATTGAATATTTTTTTTTGAGACAGGGTCTTACTATGTAGTCACATGGCTAAGAAGGCCAAGGAATTTATTTTTTATTTTATTTTTTAATTTTATGTGTATGAGTGTATTGCCTGCATACATATATGTAAGTGCACCGTGTCATGCAGTGCCTGGGAGGACAGAAGAGGGCATCAGATCCCCTGGAACTGGAATTATGGACGGTTGTTAGCCACCATGTGGGTGCTAGAATTCCAACCCGGGTCTTCTACAAAGAACAGCCAGTGCTCTTAACTGCTGAGTTACCTCTCTAGTGCCCTGGAATTTAGTTTTTATGCCTGATAGCTGTCATCCACTATTACAAAAGAAGAGCATGGCTATTGCAAATCATGACTACGTTCTTAATGGCTTCAACTCTAAAGCCTCCTGCCTCAGCCACCTAAGATCGGGGATTACAGATGTGGCACCCCACACTGACTATAGTTGTATCTTTTCTAAAATAAACAAAGCAACATCAAAATTTGCATTTGGGAAATTTTGTTTTAAAATAATTTTCCATTTTATTATTTCTAATTTTAAAATATTTTTATTTTATTACTATCTGAGAATTTCATACATTACATTCATTCATCTGCCCTTCCTCAGCTCTTCCCAGATCCATCTCACCTCCACCCACCAGTGAAACAGTATCTTCCAAACCCAACAGAGTGGTTGCAGTTATGTTCAAGGTCTGGGCATGCTCAAGCTAGACAAAATTCCAGCATGAAGCAGGGGACCTGGGTACAAAGTCCCACCCCTGGCTGAGGGGCAATTGGCAATTGGTAGCTACTGGGAGAGGGACAGCCAGTTTTCTTTAAGAGTGTGGCCCCTGGTGCTTCAGCCACACTCCAGTGGATGAGCACACACCAACAGTCCACAGGCAACACAAAGTGGGCACTGATGGGCTTTTAAAAACGAGGGTCCATTTTATTATTATTAACACTTACTTGGACAAATTAATGAGTTTCCCTGTGACACTTTCACACCTGTCTATATGTGTCTCAATCATGTTGACCGCCCCTCGCCCCCTCTTGTGTCGTAACTCCCTCCCTGACACTGAGGAAATTTTCAAACCCTGTGCATTCATCGGTGAGTTTCATACCTGTCCTTTGACCCATCTCATTTCATCTGCTTTGTTTCTGCTGGATTATATTAAGCAGCTCTCAGGTAGTGCAGAGACTTGGAAGCCTCTCCAAGCCAGTAGGACTTGAGTTAAGAAAACATGGTCACGTTCCAAAATGGAGCCAATTTTCCAATGGAGCAGCAGGTGGCATGTGCGAATCAGAATCCACACAGATCCACATGCTGAGTTTGATTGCTAAGCCTCTCTCTCTCTCTTTCTCTCTCTCTCATCTTACTATGTTGCTCATGCTGGCCTTGAACTCCTCATCCTCCTGCCTCAACCTCCTGACTGGGATTACAGGTAAGAACTGCTGTGCCTGGTTTATAAGTCTCTTACATCCATTTTACTTTAACCCTGAGGCCTTGTGTGTGCTGTATCACTTACTTACATTCCGAGTTCTATTGTGTTCTTTTAAGGCTGGGGCAGGGGGGATTTGAGGGAAGCAGAGCTCTGTCCTGTAGAATGTCTCCTATTCTAGATTAAGTGTGTTCCCTCCTGTGTATTTGTGTGTTTCTCTCCACCCACATTACTGTTAACTTCTGTGCACAGCAGAGTTTTTAGGTTTTTCAGCGGCTCATCCTGAGAAGCTCACGCGTGGCTCTGTGTCCGTACTTACTGCATCCCTCAGTAGCCACTTTGTGCTGGCTGTGGGTGCTCAGTACCAGGCTATGCGGGCTTTGGATGAGAAAAGGAAGCAGATGGTGGCGAATTATTCTCACTCCCCTTTCTTTTCCTTTTCTTTTTTTGAAACAGGTTTTACTCCATAGCCCAGACTGACCTTGATCTTGATCCTCTTGCTTGAGCCTATCGAATATTGGGATTACAGATGTATCTGGCGTCTCCTATCTATTTTTATATGTTTCTACTTTTTATTATAAACCAAACAATATAAAATCTTAAAAAAAATTTTTTTTGAGAGACAGAGTCTCTCTATGTAGCCCTGGCTGGCCTGGAACTCAGAGATCTGCCAGCCTCTGCCACCTGAGTGCTGAGATTACAGGCTTGTGCCACTATGCCTTGCTTAGAAAAGAATCTTTAAAAAATAAAATTAGCGCTCTCTGGCTTCCTTGAATGGAAACTCTCCCAGCCATGGAAATAGACTGCGTGTTCGTCCATCCATCCATCCATTCATCAGTTCACAGAGTTCCTGAGGTTTGAGCCAACAGCATTTTGTTGTTGTTGTTCTAAAAACAGGATCATATCACACAATGCTTTTCTTTGCTTCCAGCTAATTAAATTTGTGTTTTTCAGGAATGAGTGGCATTGTCATGTGACTGCCTTGTAACCGAGTTTAGAGCTGCTAGGTTCCTCTCCTCTCCTCTCCCCTTCTCTCCTCCCCTCCCCTCTCCTCTTCTCTCCCCTCCCCTTCTCTCCCACATGCAGATACACATACACAAATAACAAACAAGATATTTTTTAAAAAAACTGTAGAAACTCTGCCTCTGCTCAAGTTTGCTTGCAGGAAGGGTCCCTCTGTGCTCCTTAGCACCAAGTTGAGTTGGGGGATGCTGATGCCTTTGCTCCTCCTCCTCCTCCCTTCTCCCCGCAGATGCGTCTTTATGCGTCTGGCCACCATCTGTGTGTTGGTGTTCACACTGGGCTCCAAGATCATGTCCTGCGATGACAACACGTGTGAACTCTGCGGCTATAACCAGAAACTCTACCCAGTGAGTCAAGGGAACAGCCAGTGCCATAGACTGGACTCCCAGGGGCGCATCTTTCTGTAATGACTCCAGCTGCAGGGCAGGTGTGGCCCCAGGCTGGGCATGGCCAAGAGCTTGAATGCTGAAGTCTGTGTGGGAGATGCAAAAGGTGTTGAGAGGAGGCTGTCTTCCGGTGCCTGGGATGGTTCTGAGTGCGCCTCCTGCCTTCCTTTTCAGTGCTGGGAAACTCAGGTTGGACAGGAAATGTACAAACTGATGATCTTCGACTTCATCATCATCCTGGCTGTGACTCTCTTTGTGGATTTCCCTAGGAAGTAAGTCGGGGGGAGGGGGGTGCCTGTCATCACCTCCCCATGAATGGACAGCTGCTTCCCACAAGTACAGGGTGGGGGACTCCATAGTCCCTGGGAAACTCAGACATCCAGTGACTTTCAAATGTCCCAGGCTGTTGACACCATAGCCATCTTTAGGAGGTACCTCTGGTCAGTGCAGACACATTAGGGCAGTGGGTACTATGCTTCCTGACCCAAGCTCAAACCCGCTTCCTGCTGGCCGTGCGACCTGGCATATGCTATTTAGCTGGGCAATAGCCACTGAGTTTCTCACCTGATATAGAGCAGGTAGCACGACCCACCCAGGGGCACAGGGCAGAGCAGCGAGCCCTGCACGGCAGAGACGTCAACGCAACATGGGCATCTCCATCGAGACGGTCACAACTGCTGTCCTGTTCTGTTTCAGCACCTTCCTTTCTTAAGCATCATTTCACTCACCACACGTTCAAGGCACCCTGGTGTGATGATGCGGGCCCGCTAGGCCCGCACTCAGGGTCCTGAGACACTCCACACAACCCGGGCAATTTAGCATAGTCCTGTCTCAAAAAACAAAAGCAAAAGCAAAACCCAAAACAAAGAAGATTTCATTCAGATAATACAGACATGGGCTAGAGGTTCAGTCAGCCCTAAAAACAAAATTAAAAACAGAAACTTTGGACCAGTGAGGTAGTTCAGCAGGTAAAGGTAAAGACTGATGACCTGAGTTTGCCGAGTCCTGTACCTTATCCTCTGACTTCCACACACTCGTTGTGGCGTATATGAATACACACGCATACCACAGATAAATAAACACAATTATTTATTTAAAAGTTTTCTTTCATCTTCTGTGTATGAGTGCATTGCCTGCATATACGTAGTGTACTAGTGCCATGCAGTGCCTACTAAGGTCAGAAGAGAGTGTCAGATTCCCCTAGAACTGGAGTTACAGATGATTGTTAACCACCATGTGGGTGCTAGCAATCGAACCCCGGTCCTCTGCAAGAGTAGTCAGCACTCTTAACCACTGAACCATCTCTTCAGCCCCAGATGCATTTTTTTTAATTTAAAAAAAAAGACTTAAAAGAAATCTTTGGACTTGGGAAATGGCTCCGTCAGTAAAGTATCTGCTGTGAAAACCTGAGGATCCCCAGATTTGGATCCCCAGCTCCCATATAAAAGCCAGTGTGTGCACAGGATGATCCCTGGAGCTGGCTGGCCAGCCAGTCTAGCTTCTCCAGATTCAGTGAGAGACGCTGTGTCAAAAATAAGTTGGAGCGTGATTGAGAAAGATGCCCGAAATCAAGCTGTGGCCTCCACAGATACACGCACATAGTTCTCACACCCACCAGCAAAGGTGCTCACACACAAATGTGCACACACATATGCATATGCATACAGACATAGGCATAGACACACAGACACCACATACACATACCTATGCACACACCACACACAGGCACACACACGAGACATAGTTGACATGAAGGTGGCCTTGGTATGTGTGGTGGGCATGGTTCTAGGTCCTTGGCAGGCATCTGTGGTCAGTTATTGGTCAGTTAGAAAATGCCTGGTTTGTCTCCAGACTCCTGGTGACCTACTGCTCCTCTTCGAAGCTGATCCAGTGCTGGGGGCAGCAGGAGTTTGCCATCCCCGACAACGTCCTGGGCATCGTGTATGGGCAGACCATATGCTGGATTGGAGCTTTCTTCTCACCACTTCTCCCTGCAATCGCCACCTTAAAATTCATTATCATCTTTTATGTGAAAGAGGTAAGGAGAGGTGGGGATGGCACTGACAGCTGGACTGTTGTGTCATCTTGTTTTTGTAGCGATGGGGATAGGAACCCAGCGACTCCAGCATGCTAGGCAGGCGCTGTACTGCGCAGAGCTACGTCCGCAGTGATCCTGGAACGTCTTTGATTTTCCTAAGCACTCATCGTTCAAAGACCATTCCAGCCAGATGTGGTGGCACACACCTTTAATCCCAGCACTTGGGAGGCAGAGGCAGACAAATCTCTATGAGTTCAAGGCCAGTCTGGTCAACACAGAGAGTTCCAGGCCAGCTGGGGCTATAGGGAGACCCTGTCTCAAAAAGCCAAAAACAATAAAAGACCATTCCAAATGAGATGATTCATAATTATATGTTCCTCATCCCCAACCCATGGCCTCATGCGATGTTGCTTACTCATATATAATATTCTGGGGAAAGACATCAAATAAATTTTCACTTTATTTATTTATTTATTTTTGAGACAGAATCGTGCTGTGTAGCCCAGGCTGGCCTCAGCCTCTCAACCTTCTTGCCACTACCTCTCAAGTGCTGGGATTACACCCTGTCTGGCACCTTATTTTAAGATTGAGACTTGTTTGATTTCTATGACTCAAATGTAATGTTTATGTATAACTGACTGAGTTGAGCCTCAGCAGTCCATTAAACAACAGTGACCTGTAACTCAGGATTTAGTAATTCCTAGTTTGTCATCTTGGTTTGTATTTTGGAGTCAGTGCACAGTCTTCAGGACTTGGTGACCTGTGGAGACCCTGGTGCAGCTCACAGTCCCCAGGTGTTGTACAGAACTAAGTGTTGTGTGTATGAAATGGTCCTGCAGGCTTCTGGCTGGTCTGTACTTGTTAGCCTATTTACTGTTATTGTACTAGCAAGCCATGCTCATTATTAAATGCTTCACCAAGCAAACATATATGCGGTGATTTCCACCCCTTCTCCTGCAGGGATCCTTTATAGTGAACATAACATTTATTTTGATTTATTTTTTGTAGTGCTGGGGATTGAACCCAGGGCCTCAGGCGTGCTAGGCAAGCTCTCTTCCACTGAGCTACACACCCAGGTCAAGCCCAATGTTTATTGATTACCTTTATTTATTTCATTAATTTGTTTAAAGTCTGGAAATGCTAACAGCATTCATAATGGTCATGGTGATACTAGCAGATAGCATTAACACATGTGCCCACAGTACCTCCACTCCCCACAGATTGTCCCGTGGGGCCTTCCCCAGCCCTGGAGTAGCCACCTAGCATTTTATAAAGGAGTATGCTAGAGTTCAGAGGGTTAACTGGTCCCAGGTCACACAGATTATGAGTCATCCCTGCATTGTTTTTAAATAAAAATTTTTTTTGAACTTAAAAATTCCTTGGGAATTTCATAAAATGTACTTTTATTGAATTTTGGTGATTTTCATACAATATAATTGGATGGGAATCTCTGGGTTTCTTATTTGTACATGTGTTTTGATTGCCTGTGTGTATGCTAGTACATGTGTAGTGCCCCTGAAGGCTAGAAGAGCCTACATGTGGGTGCTGGGAGTCGAACTCCCATCTTCTGGAAGAATGGTAAGTGCTCTTAACCCCTGAGCCACCTCTCCGGCCCAGGAGCCCTGAATTTTGAACCCAGGTATAGCTCATTCCTGGGTCTCAACTGCTGACTTGGTAAGCAGGGGCCTTGCACTAGGCCAGGCTTTCTCCTGGATGCCTGGCTTTAGGACAAAATTCTGATGTCTTCATTTGGAAACTTCATTTAGCTGATGTCATCACAGGAGACTTGGGTCTGGACACAGTCACAGGAAAACGATGATCTCCTGGGTGTGGTGTAGTAAGGCAAGGGTGATGAAGTATGTCACAGGCATCTGGCTTTGCTTAGGATGCTGACTCTAGCCTGGCCCCATGGCCAGAACCGCTAGGCAGACCATGGGTGTCAACTGGTTCCTGTATCATTCTGGCTCCTATGAAATTCAGAAAACTATATGATGCCTCTACCCAGGAATGGAGGCTTTTTATTTAATAATTTTTTAAATATTGTATTTATTATTTTTTATATGTATGAGTATATTGCCTGCATGTATGTAAGTGCACCTGTGTCATGCAATGCCCATGGAGGAGAGAAGAGGGTGTTGGATCCCCTGGAACTGAAGTTATGGACAGTTGTTAACCACTGTGTGGCTGCTGGGAATCAAACCCGGGTCTTCTGCAAGAGCAGCCAGTGCTGTTAACCACTGAGCCATCTCTCCAGTCCTGAACAAGAGACTTTTGATTGGGAAATTGTATGCCTTATTTTTCTTTCTCTCCTTTTCCACTTGATATTTCCTTCAAGTTTTTTTTTCTCTAAATGCAACTATTTACTTTTAATACATAAGAAAAATTGCATGATTGTAAACTATTCAAAGTGCCTAAGTTGGCATAAATTATTGTAGATCCACTTGTACATATTTAAACTCCTGTAAATAATAGAATAATACAATTTGAATGAGTTCTTATATACACAGTCCTGAAACATAGCATGTTTTTCCTCAGGGCATGTAGTATTTAATAGGCCCTCATTCTCTTTTTAGAGGGCTGTATGGTATTCCATTGCACTTCAAGGAATTCCCCTTGCTGGTTTTGTATTTGACTTATTCTCTGTCTTGAACAGATGGAGCAGTAAATGTGTTTTGATGCTTTTATCAAATCATGCCATCAACATGAATCCCCTGAAGCTGAAATCTGGGTGAAACATTTTTGATGTGTGCAGTACTATGCTCTGGGTGGGACCTGTTTCCATCTCACCATGACCTGCATATGAGTGTACTGACTCCTCCACAGCGTCATTATCCTAACATGCTTTTTTTTCTTTTTCTTTCCTCAGTTGAGTCTTCTTTACACCTGCAGACCCTCTCCAAGGCAGTTCAGAGCATCCAATTCTAACTTCTTCTTCCTGTTGGTGTTATTGATTGGGCTGTGTCTGGCAATAATACCTCTGACAATTAGCATGTCACGGTAAGTATTGCTTTGTTTTCTAGAATATTCCCTTGCTTTGTGGCATATATCTCTTTGTGTTCAAGGACCTATAACATGTTTCCTTGGCTTTTCTAGAATGAGCACCAGCACAGTTTGGCTTTGCCTGATCCACCTTTTTTTGTTTTGTTTTGTTTGATTTTTGTTTGCTTGTTTGTTTTTGATACAGAGTCTTACTATATATCCCAGGCTGGCCTCAAACCTGTGTTTCTCATGCCTCAGACTCAAGTACTGGGACTCCAGATGCACCACTGTGTCCAGCAAAGCCCAGCCTATTTGGCATCTCCCTCTGAAAACTGGAATGTTTTGTTCTGGAGTTTGGGACTTGCAGAGTGGTATTTTGGTGACGGTTGGCCAGGCCTTTTCTACCTCCTTCGTTTATGAGGGCCTCCCCTAGCCTCCTTTGGGCTTGGTGGTTGTTTCTGAACACCAAAACAATACACACTCATGGCAGGAGACTTGGAGTGTGGGGCAATCAGAAGGAAGCACAGATGTGCCTTATTCCTGCTGGAATATTGCACTTTAAGACACCTCTTTCAGATTCATAAGAATTTTTCATAATCCAACTATACATTTTTATATTAGAATGCATGTTCTATTAAAAATTTCAAAGAAAGCTATGACTTGAAGAATAAAAACATTACCAGCACATATAAAACTCTTGTTCTTATATTTTTGGTTTGAATTTATTTGTTTGTTGAAACAGGGTCTTGCTGTGTAGACCAGGTTGGGCTCAAACTTGTGATCCTCCTGCTTCAGATTCATCTGCCTTTGTGTGAGTGTGTGATTTAGCATGACCTTTCACCCTGACACCCTTCAGCATGAGGCTCTCAAGAACAAAAATCCTCCTTTACTTGTTTATCTGCAGTAACATGGTCACCTAAGAAACTCCACAGTGGGCTGGGGCTCTGACTCAGTGGGTAAGTGCCTGCTGAGCAAGCATGAAGACCTGAGTTCAGATCCCCAGCAGCCACACAAAAACTGGGCAAAGTGTTGCATGTTGGTAACCCTCAAGGCTGGGGAGCAGGCAGAGACACCTGGGAGTCAGACACGGGTGGATCCTAGGGGCTCACTGACCAACCAGTCTAGTCAAAACGACAAGCTCTAGGTCTCATACTCACTTAGAAGCCCTGTTTCAAAAAATAAGGTGGAACACAATTGAAGAAGACACCCAGTGTGTTGACCTCTGGCCACCACACACGCATGTACAGGTGAGTGCATCTGCAGCATGCACACACAAAAGCCTCTCAGTGATTCCACAGTTTTTCCTATTTTTTTTTAAAAATTTACTGTTATTTTTAGGCACGGTCTCCATGTAGCCCCAGCTGGCCTGGAACTCCTGACCAAGGTGGCCTCAGTCTCACAGAGATGCGCCTGCCCCTGCCTCCCGAGTGCTGGGATTAAAGGCAAGCACCACCATACCTGATTCTAATATTATTTTAAACATAAATCTTTCAGACTTTACCCGTTTCTTTCAGTTATTACATCTTATTTGTCTTCATCTTTGATTTTGGAAGCATCTAGGCAATTTCCCCACTTTTGAATCAAGAGACCAAGGAATACATCCCCACACCCTACTTTATCTGATTATTTCGTTCTGTGTCATTAAAATTGCTTTTCTGTCCTGAATGTCTCATAAACTGAAGTCAGACCTGGAGACGTGATGGAGTTTCATGCTTAGCATTTCTGACCAGAATACTCCAGAAATTTATAGAGTTAGGCAGTTTCCTGTAGGCTATTATAAAGAGGCATTGTAGGATGCTGAGGTGGGCCCCTCAACCTGAACTGAGAACCTCACCCTGAGCCCCTTGCTCTCTGCCCCACAGCATCCCTTCATCGAAAGCCTGTGGGCCGTTCACCAACTTCAACACCACCTGGGAGGTCATCCCGCAGACTGTGAGCACCTTCCCCAACTCACTGCAGACCCTGATCCATGGAGTCACATCGGAAGCCTTTGCAGTGCCTTTCTTCATGATCATCTGGTGAGACAGAGCCTTCCTGGCTCCACCAGTATTTCCCATCTAGGCATATGGGTCCTCCCGCTTGGGAAATGGAGGATGTGTGTTAGTACGCTTTCTGGCACTGTGACAGAATACCCAAGAGAGAATAAACTTACAAGGAGGGAAGGTTTATTTTGGCTTGAGGTTTCATAGGCATCTGTTGTGACCCAGTAAATGATGGTGGCAACATATGATGTAGGAAAGCTGTTCACATCATGTCTTCTGGGAAGCAAAGGGAGTGGAAAAGACCTAGGTCCAACATCTCCTTCCAGTACGCACTCCAAGACCTACTTTCCTCCCGCTTGGCCCCCACCTCCTAAAGGATTCAGCCTTTCTCCACGACGCCACCTGCTGGAGACCTGGCATTCGGGGTCAGAGCTATAACTTTGTCAAGTTACAGAGCCTCATCTCCTATGTTTCAGAGGGATGTTGAGCAAACTCAGATTACACATGTAAAGCTAGAGCCCCATGTGCCTGCTTAAAACAAAAACAAAAACAGCAAATGCAGCCTACTCCTAATACTACTGATAGTGTCCCTAAATCTCACCCTCTCTGACAGAAAAAATAGATTAGTCAGCAGACACACAATCACAGCCAGGAGCTTGCACTTGAACCCTGGTTCTGCCAAGTCTAATCCATGGATAACAATTGTTAGAAATAAAATCCAAAGTCCAAGGACCCCATCAATGCCACACAAAGGACATGCAGGCAAATGGAAAGTAACTTGGCAAGGCAGATTTTACTTTTGCTAAAGGGTGACCTGTGTGATCAGTCAGGCTCAACGAGTCCACACAGGACCCAGAAGCTTGAGAGGATTTTATCTCTAACGAAAGAGGACTGTGTCTTTTGCCCATTGGCTGGGGTCTGACCTTACAGTCTTTCCCTTTGGCTAGCTTAAATAAATGTGCATGAAGGAAGAAGAGCTCTCTCACTCTAGACCGTCAGGCTCAGGCATGCACCAGGGCCTGAAAGTCTTCCAGGATGTGGTGTGATTAAAAGATGAGAATTTCTTGTTGTAAACCAAGTTCCAAGTTTTACAGACTTTGAAAGAAAAGACAAATATCTACTTTTTCTTGCACTATCACTGTATCTTCTATGTTCCAACTCAAAATCACAGGGACCCTGTGATACATAGATACTAGTCCAGTGAGAGCCCACTCTAATGTGAGAAGTAGGTTTAAAAAAAATGTGTGAAGGAACCCTAGTTCTCTGTTGAGTTGAATGAAATGACTGAGGAATGATATACAACTAGCATGGCTGGAATTCACAAGACGTGTCTTAGATTTGGGGGGCTAAGGGTTCACCCAACTGTGGTTTAGCCAGCACCCCCTGGGCTGGGCATCCACCCTGATTTGACTGTTCTTGGCCTGTGGCTCCTAGAGACTTCTAGAATTCTGCCGCTATCAGTGATTCCAGGATCTTCTGGTTACTTGTTCCTCAGTCCTGTCCTGAGACACCCAATATGAAACAGTTTCTCCTTCAGTGAACCAGGCTGTCTGTTCCTGCCCCAGGTCTTGCCCTCTGTGCCATTCTCCCCAAAGATAATTTGCCTCCTATTTGCTATCCTGGGCTGCAGAAAAGACAGGAACTGTCACTTTTAGTTCAAACTTTGAGTTTTATCACTTGGTTTTCCTGTATTATCTCCACTTCACAGAAGTGAGGAAACTAAGGCCAGAGAACCCACCTAGGGAGCATCCCCAGCCGGTCACTGACACTCCGATCTACCTTCCTGCACTCTCCTTCTTCTCATGTTACCATTCTTCCCACGCCAGGGGAGCAGCAAGACCCTTTCCTAGTGCCTTAGAAAGTGATAAACATCAGTTGGAGCCTGCTGATGCCATCTGTTTCACATGCCAGCTGCTTGGGAGACATGAAGACTTGTTTACCTATTTTCTCTAGCTAAAGAAAACTTAGTCCAGATGAAATGTGTTGTATTGTGTTTTAGTGGCCTGCAGGTGACACAGGTTCCTCTATGATTGGTGGGTGGTTTTTGGTGTCTTCAGGGGACACATGCTCCCTCATGAACTGTCTGTCTTGTTTACAGCCTTGTCATGTTCTACTTCATTGCCCTGGCTGGAGCACACAAACGAGTGGTCGTCCAGCTCCGAGAGCAGCTGTCTTTGGTATGGAAGCACACGTGTAGGGGTCATGGCCAGGTGCATTAAACCAGGATTCTGGGCATGGTGGTGTATGCCTGTAATCCTAGCACTGAAGAGATCGAGGCAGGAAGATTGAGTTCCAGGTCAGCCTGGCCTGCATAACAAGTCTCTTCTTCTAGAAAGAAAGGGGAAGGAAAAACAAAACTAAACTAAACTAAAAATGACACCATAAGGAAGAGGCACTTTCCCCAGGGAGGGAATGTACTGCCACGGTCCTACTAACCACCGTGGCTCTGCAAGTCTGCCTTCATTCGCTTCTCTAACTGCCTCTCTAACTTCATTCGCTTACCTCATCTGTCCATTTCTACACTTAGGAAGATAAAAATTACTAAATAGTTAAAGAGAGAAATAAGATCAATTTGGGCTGGGGAGATAGATCAGCTGGCAAAATGCATGAGAACCTGAGTTCCAGCCCCAGAGCTGATGTAGAAGGCTGAGCGTGGTCTTGCAGATTTATAATTCCAGTGCAAGGCAAAGGCACGGGGAACCTGTTGCTTGCTGACCAGCCAGCCTAGCGCAGTCGGCAAGTCCTAGGTTCCAGTGAGAGACCCTGTCTCCATAAACAAGGTGGAGGACTCCTGAACAATGACACCCAAGATTGACCTTTGGCTTCTGTGTATATACTCACAAATATTCCCATCCGCCACCAACATGTACAAAACCTGCACACAGGCGCAGAAAAGGAGTGAGGTAAGTTCTGAAAACTATAACTTCTGTGAAGGTCACAAAACAAAGATAATTTGAAGTGTTGGACAGACCTGCACTACTGTGGACAGTGGCTGTGGCTGGTCTGTTGAAGGAGATGACATTGGAGCCAAGACAGGAATGACAACAGTAGCCAGTTACTGGAGGTCCTGATGAGGGGTGCGAGAGTACAGGAGGGGAACAAGCCAGGAGAACAGGAACGGAGGGCCATGAAGGACGGAGAGGGGCAACATGAGGCTCCAACATCAGCATCACAGGGTCACCTGAATGATGTTAGGATGTTTGGGTTTTATTCTAGTGTTGGGGTTAAGGGTTTCATGTAGCCCATGGTGGCCTCAAACTCCATATGTAGTCAAGGATGACCTTGAACTTTTGATCCATCTGCCTCCACTTCCTAAGGGCTGAGATTATAGGACGTGCCACCATTCGTAGTTTATATTATGTTTGGTTTATTCTGGAGATAGAACCCAGGGCTTTCGTGCCAGGCAAAGGCTCTACCAATTCAACTTTATTCCTGGCCCCTGATATGCCTTTCTAGAAGATCTATAGTGTGGACAAGTGAGTGTGGACACCAGTGATGGAGACAACCCAGACTGTAATCGGGTGGCTGGAATCCTTAGCCCTCAGACTGAGATGTAACTGGTGAGGTAAGAGTGACTGTTTCCAAATACATGAGATGGACTTTCACCTAATTTCTCTCTTTAGGAGAGTCGTGACAAGCGCTATCTGATCCAGAAACTAACAGAAGCCCAAAGGGACGTACAGAGCCAGTCCGATTGAGCAGGAAGGTGTGCGACCTGGTGTTTGTTTGAGACCATGTGACTCTGCCAATACTGCAATGTCCACTCGGGTTTTGAGTGGAAATTCTTCTGGACTTTTCTCATAGCAGCTACCCACATTTACATAACTCATCCCTTAGTCAGGACTCCGAGTGACAGCAAAGCAGACTGGAATCCAGGTCTCTACCACAAAAACTTGTTGGTTTTCAAGCTTTATAACCAAAGTTAAGGAAGATTTATTTATTTTGTTTTTATTAGACTTGTATTTTTTTTAAATGTTTGTCTTTCAAAGTAAATGAGAGTTCACCCATCCTCCAGGCTGGGTGAGTTCTTTGGAACCTATTTCCAGGCTAAGCGAGTGACCCTCTTGAACGCTCCTAGTGACTTCAAATGAAGCCTGATACTGTTAAAATGATGAGAAATCTTTCATGTCTAAGGACTGGAGCACATGGTAGAAATAAGAGGTTGCCATGACAGCAGAAAAGCGAGCCAGTCCTTGCTATGTACCTGAGCTACCCCTGACCCTGGTGAAGCCTCTGGAGCAAGGTGACTCGGCACATTGTAGCCCTGACTCCGCATCTTTCCAGTGATTTTCTGCAGCCTCAGCCACTGCTCAGGGGAAGTCTGCCTTTAGCAGGCTGCTTATCCACTGGCCTTCCATTTCTACCTGGTCCCAAGTCCCAAGACCTAGCAGACAAAACTATAGAGAGTTAGAAACTTGAGAGGCAAATAGAGCCTCTCTCAGTCTTCCAAATCCCATTTCTCTTCTTTGTACTGAGCTTTCCTTTTCTGAAGGACTCTTAACATTTCAGAGCCAGGCTGGAAAGGGTTGATTAGTATCCCAGCGTTGGGTAAGACAGGCGGATTTTAGATGTTAGGGGATGTGAATTTATAGCCCAGCCTGGTCATTAGAACAGCCAATGATAACCAAACTAAGTTGGGTTCTGATTTCTTAAATACACATTTACACATTTCAAAGGGATAGGCTTTGTTTTCCTGCACTTTAGACTTTGAATGCCTGTGTCTGTGTTTTTACAAAACCTTACAAAAACATTATCTCGTAAGAGTTCCACTACAGTAAAAACCATATTCAATAAATACCTCATTATCAGCCTTCCCAGAGTTGATGGCTTGTAAACCTTTTAATAATACTGTTCGATGTAATCTGTTTTTGTTTTAATAGCTAACATCTCTCTTAGAGTACTGTAGTTTTGTAATGGGCAGTTTGTGTCTGCCTTTTTTTTTCTGTTCATTGGCTCCAAACCCTTCCTGACATTTAAAGTTAGATTCGGGGTTTAGAAAGCTGCTACTAAGAATAATTTCTACCCAGTCGAGCACTGCTTCATTTCTCAAGAGTGATTAGCTCCGTGCTCTGGATGCAAAGTGAGCTTGTTGTGGTTTATATGTCTACATGTGTATGACTTTGTGAGGTTGTGTGTGTGTTTGTGTGTGTGTGTGTGTGAATGTTTTGCTGGAAATGGAACTCAGGTCATCATCCCAACACAACCATTCCTCTGCTCTTCCATGAACAGAGGTATTAACATGGGATATTTTGTACCTGTGAGAGCAATGCACTTGTTAACCAACCCTCTACTGTATTGTTATATGTTTTCAAATCTATTACCTGGAATTTTGAGTGACCCAAAGTTCCTTCCTTGTTCATTTTTAAAACGCTTCTAATTGTTGGCATTTTTGCCTGGTGCCTTTACAAATATAATATTCTTGCCTTTACCAGGCTCCTGAGGACTATCTACTTTTTCGTTTGTGTGTATGTATGATAGATATAATAAACATGTTGTTTTCTTTTGTTCCAAAACAGATACTGAAATATGATAATTAGCATGCAAGTTTTAGTTAATACTACTAATTTGCATACTTTTTACTTGAACGTTTTGATAACTTTAATAAGCGGGTGATGTCTGTATAATTTTAAAAGTGCAATGCTCTAACAAACATGCATTCAACTACTGAATAAACACTGTCTTGAAAGTTTTAAACTGTGATTGTGTGTTCTTGACCCCACTTCTTATCAATAATCAAGTGACATGAGAAATTATGATACTCTAAAATTTGCTCTTCGCTTTTTCATGAAATAAATTTCTCCTTCGATGAGTGTTACTGTTTCTTGCAACCAAGGATAAGCATAATTGTGCATTTCAAACTTCAGAGCCATGAGATTATTTTTAAATTCTCCATTCTGATACTGGAGAAAACCACCACTGCTGCTTATCCTTCAAGAATGTGTCACACACTAAAGTAGAGATATATGTGTGTCGTATTGTGATACATATATTCCTGAGTTTCTCATCAATAATATCTTGACGTATTTTCTATATAAGCAGCTATTTTCTTTTTAATGGCTGCATAGCATTCTGTTGCTTTGACACTCATTTTGTACAACCTTGCATCCAGTAATGGGCACTTTTGCTGTTCTTCCCTCATTACAAATACTTCAAGATGGATTTGTTTTCCTTTTCATCTAAAACTCTTTTTTTTAAAACACTTATTTATCTATTTTATGTGCTGTGTGTTTGTAAGTCAGAGAACAACACCAAGGAGTCAGTCCTCCCCTTTCATCATGTGAGCCCAGGGGATGGAACTCAAGCCATCAGGATTGGTGGCAATTGCCTTTACCCATTCAGACATCTTGCTGGTCCTGCAAGTTGGAATTTTAGAAGCCCCTGCAAACATTTCCATTTTGCCGTCTTCTGCTATAGAGGCTGCTCCTCATTATTTTTTAAGGCAGACCTGCAGGTTTTTGCAGTCACAAAAATGTTCTCATCCTGTAAAGAGAATTAAACATCTTTAACTGCTAAACTGGCAAAGTAAATTCTCTCTCTCTCTCTCCCCCCCCCTCCTCCTCTCTCACCTCTTTCAGGGTCTCCCTGTACCTTCAGCTAGTCTTGAACTCACTATGGGGACTCAACCCATCTTATAGAGATCTGCCTGCCTGCCTGCCTCCTGAGTGCTGGGCTTCAAGGCATCCATCACTTCTCCCAGCTCCAAAGTAAATTCTTGCAGCCCCAAATCTGATGGCAGATAGCCATTTATGTTGAGTATTTGAAAACCAACAAATTAATTCCAAGACTCTCTGGAAGTGGGAATCTCTGAATGGCCTTTACTCTGTAGTGTGGGGCATCATCAGTAGCATCCATTGATGTGTTCCCTGTCTGGTGCATGGGATGTACTTGGGACTTGAAATGCTGGGCCCCTTGCTTAACTGTCTGGTTATGTACAATTATCTTCCCCTTTGAGATGGTTCCTTTACTTTTTAAAAAAGCATTTATTTTTTATGTGTATGAATGTTATGCCTGCATGTGTGTAAGAGCAACCATATCATGCAATACCCGTGGAGGACAGAAGAGGGCATCAGAGCCCCTAAAGAGGAGTTACAAATGGTTGTTAGCTACCACATGGGTTAGCTACCCAGGTCTTCTGCAGAAACAGGCAGTGCTCTTAACCACTGAGCCATTTCTCCAGCCCTGGTTCCCTTATATTTAAAACAAAAAACAACACATAAATTTGCTTGTTATATTTCAGAATTTGATTAGGGAGGAACAGACTTTTTTTGTCTTTGGGAAATTTAAAGATACTTGCGTCCCACAGAAAGTATGGAGACCATCAAAAGCTACCAAGAAAAATATGCTTCCTTAATTTTATCAAAAGTTCGTTCATAGCTCAGTGTGATGACCTGTAATCTCAACATTCATGAAGATGAGACAGGGGAATCAAGAGACTGAGGGAAGCCTGAGCTCCGTAACAATACCCAGTCTTTTAAAACAGTGCTCACTGCACACATTTCAGTGTGCTACATAATAACTGTGGACATGAATAACAGTTTTAGCCTCTTTTTTTTTTCTTTTTTGAGAGTTAACATTCTATTTCCTGCTTTTTTCAATAATAACTAGGATATCATAAATCTTTTAAAAGATTTCTTTAGGACAGAGATCTAGAAGTGAGATACAGGGCAAAGGTTTTGAAGGTGTTCTTCAGAGAGCCAGAGTTAAACAGCAGCTTTACACAAGAATACATTACCCACACAGTCACTAATATTAGTATCTGAGTTCATCTTAATTTTAAATTGTAGAATGTTAATTTCAACAATGGAGAGTTATACAAAACAATTAGTAATTTCTATTATTTTACAATCGCTGTGAATCTTGAAATCTTTTATAGTGAACTTGGGGAAGCGTATATAAATAAAGAATGTAATCTGAACGCTCCCTTCTCAGAGTCTTAGGCCCTAATGTTACCTACAGGAAATGTTTCGTTGTATATCCTTGAAGACATGAGCTTTAGATTTTTAAAGAGTATTTTTAAAAACTCACTGGATATGGTGGCACATGCCATAATCTCAGGAGGCAGAGGCAGGCAGATTTTGGTGAGTTTGAGGCCAGCCTGGTCTACATAGCGAGTTCCAGGCCAGCCAGGGCTATGTAACGAGACACTGCCTCAGAAAACAAAACAATATTGTTTATGTGTGTCTTCCTATGTCTGTGTGCCATTGAAAACCAAAAGAGGACGTGGGATCCCTAGAGCTGGAGTTGGAGTTACGGACAGCTGTGAGCGGCCTTACATTGGGCTGGGAATTAAACCCCAATCCTCTGCAAGAGCAGTACAGCTCTTCACCACTTTGACATCTCCCCAACCCCTGCATCTTTGATTATTTTTGCCCTCATTTACATTACCTATTTCAAAAATCACATTGGGTAGACTTCTAGAAATAAGACTGCCATAAATATTAATGGATATGCCCCCTTGTAAGTTTGATAAACACTGCTAAATCTTTCTCCCTCAAAACACACACACACACACAACCACTTCCACCACCAACTTGCACCAATCTACACCGCCAGGAACGACACAGTCAAATACAAAGTATTTTCTGTAGAAACTATAAACATTGAGAAAAGGACTAGGAAATCATGTAAAATGGACTGTCAGGCCCCCTGTAGGGTCCGGGAAATTTTAGTATGAATTCTGCTTTTTAAGTGGAGACAGGATGCAGACGGAGAACACTCTTCCTCTAGGTACGGCACAAACGGAAGTCTTTCCCGGTACCCAGGTCTCCCCAGAGCAGTGCAGCATCCTCATCCCTCACAGCAGCCCATGGTCCTGTCCCAGGCTGCCCCATGAGACCGACAGAGAACATAGCCAATAGGGTAAGCACTTTTGTCCTGTCAACCAATCAAAGGAAAGCCCGCACCCGGGGGCGTTTCTGCTAGAGCCCCCGCAGCGTCTGCCTGCGTCATCAGCCTGCGCCGGGAGCACGATTGGCCCGCCACGCTCGACGAGGGCTGCTTGGTCTCCGGCGATGAGCGGCGCGGGGGCGGCGGCTGCCTCCGTGTGGCGCCTGCGCAGTGGCGCCCGACGGCCCTTCTCAGGTACGGGCCGCGCGCTCGCGGACCTGTGTGGGACTCCGCGCGCGAAATGTTTTGTTTGAGGATGAGGTCACGGAGGTCAAGGGGACGTTCATATACGTCTGAGCGTGCGACAGTGTGACTGCGTGACGTAACCCTGGGGGCGGGCCTGTGAGGACCATTAAAGTGATTGACGGGAAGGGGGTGGACTTCCGCCGCCTTGCCCAGCGCGTCCTCTGAGCAGCCTGTGCCTGCGCCGTGACGTCACTGAAGGTGTGGTCGGCGTCCCGGGTCCACTGGAGGGCCCAGGAGTGTCATCTGTCGTCTCCACCCGGGGCCTTCTCAGACAAAAGTTGCCTTCTGCCCAGCAGCGTCAGCCTACTAGAAATGCAGGTTTTCAGGTCCCACCCCAGACCTACTGGGTTGATATCCATATCGTTTTTAGATATATCTTTTATAATTAGGAGTATACCTCTGTGTGTTTATGTGCACATGAGTACAGTGCCCATAGAGGGCCACAAGAGGGCATGCGGTCCCCTGGAGCTGGAGCTACAGAGTAGTTAGTTGTGGTGCTGGGAACCGAACTCTGTCCTCTGCAAGAATGGTATATGCTCTTAACCTTCTCTCCAGCTCCCATATCTCTACGTCCATTAAGATCTTCAGGTGAAGGAGACTGATTGCCCTGCGAAGTGGGAGTAGAGAGAGAGAGAGGTCTGGATTCAGGTAGCCCCTGCAGCCTTTGTCATCTAAACTGCCCCAGAAAATTGAGGCCGTCTTTTCAGAGTTAAATCTTTGGGCACCACCTTCAACAGTTTTGCCCGATAATAATACTGTGTGCACTTTTGAGATGTGTTTTGGGTGTAACTATGACCTATTTTAGAATAATTTCATTGAAACATCCTTATGGTAAACATTAAACCAGTATTGCTTACTCCAGAATGGATGAGTAATCACATGTGTACACACACACACACACACACACCAACAAACAAAACATCTTGAGAAGAGGTTTGAGACAGTATTAAATACCGTTGTGTGTACCTACAAAGGTTTGAACTCAAGACTTTGTTTCTACAAAAGGAGAGTTTAGCAAGTGTTAGGATATTATTTAGAATATGCCAGCAAATGGAGATGTTTTCCTTGATGACAAATGGATTGGAAGAGAATTTTCAAAATCCTCCTTTTTATGTGTTCTTCCATACACATCTACAAACCACTTAAAATCTCCCTAGCTGTTTAAAACCTCCCAGATAACACGGTTAATACTGTGCATTTGAGAACGTCTGTCACTAGGCCTTAGTTTTATTTCAAAGTGTATGACACTGCAGTCAGGACTCAGGGTTGTGATTTTTTCTAATTTTTGTTTTAACTTTAAAATTTTTATTTAATGTGTGTGAGTGTTCTGCCTGTGTGTATGTAAGTACCTATATCATGCAATGCCCATGGAAGCCAGAAGAGGGTGTCAGATCCCCTGGAACTGGAGTTAAGATGGTTGTTAATTACCATGTGGGTGCTGGGATTCGAACCCCGGTCTTCTGCAAGACAGCCAGTGCTTTTAACCACTGATACATCTCTCCAGCCCCAGAGTTGTGAATTTTAATCCTTCCTAGCCCAATGAACAGGTTGCAGTAAGAATTATTTGTTTTCATTTATAAAGTTACTTGGCTTCTTTTATTTTACTTGTCCTCGTTGTAACTCAATGAGAAAATTTACTGTATGTTTCTCCTTAAAGGGAAATATCTTTCCCTTGGTTATTGGGGATTTTATAGGTAAGAAACATCCATTCTGATTTGGTCAAGATCCATGTAAGAGATTGTACATACTGGTTCTCTGGTTTCTTCCCTAATCACATGGTCCTTTTATTCTTTACAGCAGAAGTGATTCCTATGTGTCCCAGGGACATGTATTTTCTAATTGGAGGCCCATGCCTTGGTGTGGCCTGTCCCAGGTCTGCATAGATACCAGGCAGAGACTGTGAAAAGATAAAAATGCAAATACTATGGTACCCAGCCTTCATCTCCCCCCATCCTCCATTATTTAGTGAGTACCTGAATCTGGAAGCATTATGGAATTGGAGGGAAGAGTCTAGTTTGTTCTGAACACAAACATAATTCTGTTCATTGTGCCTTCAAAACTGTGTGTTTGAACTTAAGCTGCCTGCCCAGCTCTTTGCTACTTTTCAGTAACTTTTTTAAAGGAGTACTGGTGTTTTTCTAACTTCCTTTGCCATTAACCTGCTTTTGGGGATTTGTGCTAATAAGTAAAAGAACAAACATTATTTTGAGGAATAGAGGCAGCTCATCAACTTCTGTTATAGACTTCATCTTTCTATGAGGAGGTAAGTCTGCCCAGAAGCACTAGCCCTTGAACTTGGAGACAGAAGTTTGCAGTAGGCTACTTTGATTATGTCCAAGACTCCAAATTGTTCTTCACATAAAATATGGGACATAGACATGGTGACCCACTTTCTGAAGACACAATTGGGAGTGGTATCTTACACTTCACAGAAGAGTAAGAAGTTCAGTGTCTGGTTCCTGACTCTGCTTAGTTTCTTAGAGTCAGTGTGCTCAGTGCTGTGCAGCGTGTCATCAAACCAAAGCTGGTCATACTGCTGCAGAACCCACGTCTGTGTACTTTGTTCACAGTTGGGTGTTTATTCCAGGACTGTGGACATAGTTCAGCTGTGAAGTGCCTTCCAAGCATACATGAGGCCCTGGGCTTGACCCCCAGGACCATAGTAAAGTACAGCATTTAAAGTTCTGAAAATGATTTAAAAATCACTTAAAATTGATGGAAAAGTTGATGTTCAGACCCCTCTCCCCCTCCATTCTACCAGGCTTTGGCCTTGTGTTCGAAGCCCTTACGCCTTTTTTTTGAGACAAGGTCTCACTCTGTAGCCCTGGCTGACCTTGAACTCACCATGTAAATCAGGCTGACCTTGAATTCACAGGGCCTTCCACTGCCTCCAAGTGCTAGTATTAAAGACATGTGTACCACACCAAGCTCTTTAAACCTTCTTAATGAAGGAATCAGAGCTATCCCAGATGAACCTCTCACCCATGTCTGGAAGTTGACGTTAACCTAGATGAAGGAAGGATGTCCAAAAGATACGGTGGTTGTAGCAAAGAGCCTGCAGCGTGTTCAGAGAGCAGCAATTACGGGTGAGACTACCAGCCACGTGACCTGTGAGTCTGCGTTTTCATGTGGGGTAGCACACCTTACTGCAAGACCCTTTTCAGGGAGTAAAGACTTTTGAGATTCTCTCATCTAGGGCTCAGAGAATGTGAAGTATACCATTACATGGTAGTATATGCCTTTAATCTCAGCACTTGGAAGGCAGAGGCAGGTGGATCTCTGAGATTGAGGTCAGCCTGGTCTACATAGTACCCATAGCTGGGGCTACGGGGAGATCCCCCCCGCCAAAAAAAAACCAGCAAAAAGAGTATAGTTGAACTGATTTGGGATCATTATAACTTCAAACCTAAGCTGGGAGACTTGATCTCAAAATCACCTGCTCATGGGGTCAGATGTTTTAAAAGATCTTTAAGTCTTAACCTGGGTTGCAAAGATTCGTACCCCAAGTATTTTCAGAATATGAGCACGGGGGGTGGGGCGTAGAGATGGCTCAGTGGTTAAGAGCACTGACTGCTCTTGCAGAGGACCTGGATTCAAGTCCCAGCATTCACATGGCAGCTAACAAGTCTGTAACTCCAGTTTCAGGGGATCTGGCTCCCTCTTCTGGCTTCTGCCAGCATTTGCATATATAGGTGCACTTACATACATGCAGACGAAACACTCATACATGTACGATAAAATTCAAAAAGTAAAATATTTTTGAAAAGAATATCAGCATGGGCTCCTTCCCAGAGAGGCTGGAGAAGAGTGTCATGGTTTGGTCTCGGAACCCTTCTGAGGGTTCTGCCTGGGATGGTGAGAGCCCTTCTAGAAGCAGCCGTCATCCTAACTGGTGAGAAGATAGGCTCAGCATTACTGGGTCTCCAGCCAGAAGCCTAAATCTTTTTTTAAAAAATATTTTTTATTTTTAAATTTTATGTGTATGAATACATTGCCTGCATGTATTTAAGTGTACCATGTCATGCAATGCCTGCGGAGTTTAGTAGAGGGCATCAGATCCCGTAGAACTGGAGTTACACACAGTTGTTTGCCACCATGTGGGTGCTGGGAATTGAACCCAGGTCCTCTGCAAGAGCAGCCAGTGCTCTTAACCACTGAGCCATCTCTCCAACCTCAGAAACCTGGATCTTGAGGTGAAATCTTCAGTGCGTGGACATTGCAGGTGAAAACAGTCACACTTTCAGGCATATCTGCTCCATGGCCTTTGTTCTAATGCATCCCTTTATTCTGTCTGCAAAAGGACAAATCTGAGCAA
The DNA here is from genome assembly GCA_035773235.1 of Eospalax fontanierii. NCBI lineage: Eukaryota > Metazoa > Chordata > Mammalia > Rodentia > Spalacidae > Eospalax > Eospalax fontanierii. Next base: position 43,985,382 of record CM069546.1, on the reverse strand, counting down.
GATGGCTCATTGGTTAAAGGTGTTTGCTGCCAAGCATGAGGGTCTGAGTTTGATCCCTGGGACCCATATGGTGAAGGGAAAGAACTGCCTCTTGCACATTGTCCTCTGGCTTACACACACACACACACACACACACACCAACCATGGAACATGTGCACTCTCACATATGCAGAGACAGACACACACACATACACATACAGATAAATAAATGCAACTTTTTAAAAGGACAATCTCGATGTTCCCTGTGTAATGAAGGATTAATTGCTTCTGTTGCAGCTTATGGAAGAGAAATCAGCATCAGGCTTTGCAGTTCAGGAATGACCTTAAACAATATCAACAAGGCAATTGTGGATCGAATAATCCGAGTGGATCACGCTGGTGAATATGGAGCAACCCGCATCTATGCAGGACAGATGGCTGTGCTGGGCCGGACTACCGTGGGGCCAGTCATTCAGGTGGGCATGTCCTAACTCTGTGATCTCAAGGCCTGCAGTCTTCCTATTTGGCTGTGTATTCCAAAGAGTGGCGCTGTTGCCCACAAGACAGCAGAACATTGGTTCTTAGGGAGAACAAACAGCATATGGCAAAAGCACAGATAGAAATAGAAATTGTGTGTGTCCCGGCATGGTGGGACATGCCTTTAATTCCAGCACTTGGGAGGCAAAGGCAGGTGGATCTCTGCATGTTCCAGGACTGCACAGTGAGACCCTGTCTCAAAAAGAGCGTGTGAGGCAGACACAGCGTCCGTGCTAAAGTGTTATGGCAGAAACCGATGATAGAAAAGACTGAGAATGACTTTAGTAGGGAACTTGCCGTGAGCCAGGTTACTGTAGGCTTGCCCTGGGACAGCATACCTGAGAGAGGCCCGGACTTTGTAGTCACAAAGGTCTGGGTTTTCTTTCCAGCCCTCTCTCACCTCCTGCTTACATGACCTTGGAAAAGTCAGTGAACTTTGGGTCTCTACTTCCCCGCCTGGGTTTCTGTGAAGATTAAACAGCTATTGTAGAGAGACTAGTACCATGGACAAGTTAGGGTGTGTGGTACTACATGGATCTCTAGAACCTTCCATAGACCCATAATGCCAAGAGCTCTTCCCTTGCATGAGATGGTGTAGTGTCTGCATGTAACCCCCATACAGACTTTGCTTTGAAGTGCCTCTTGAGGGGTCTAGAGAGATGGCTCAGTGGTTAAGAGCACTGACTGCCCTTGCAAAGGACCGGGGTTCAATTCCCAGCATCCACATGGAGGCTGACAACCAGTTCCAGGGGATCCGATGCCCTCTTCTGACCTCTGTTGGCATTGTATGACACAGGTACACTTACATACAAGCAGGAAATACACTTACACACATAAAAAAATAATAAAATATTTTTTACATTCATTAAGCAGAAAGTATCTCTAGATTACTTAGTGCCCCCACTGCAAGGCCAGTGCTACCCACATATCTGCTACTGTGTTTACTGACAAGAAGTCTGGATGTTTTCAGCACAAGCAAGTTTTTTCCCATTATTCTCAGCCTATGGCTGGTAGAGCCCGTAGCTTCAGACCCTGGGGTTTCAGAGGGCTCACAGTGCAGGTTGACCACAGTGCACTAAGTATTCTGAAATTAGTGAAGGCGGTTGTGTGGATGGTACGGTTGCCTACTACAGGCATTTGGGTAACTGGTGCTTAGGACGCACTGTGAAGTTGGCTGCTCTTATCCTTCTGTCCTCCTTTGATGTGAGTCTAGCAGGAATTACATGCAGCTGATGTTTCCCTGCCCAGCTCTGAACCGGGTTAACTGACGACATGCTGCACACAAGGAGCCTGGTCTTGAGTGGACTCCTGTGGCTCTGGGGTGTGGTAGTGGCACTCCTGGCTGTCGCTGAGGTGCTGATAGGCTCTCTTCTCATATTTTGCCATTTTAAGGGATATTTAAGGGGATGGGAAAGTTCTCAGCTTTAAAAGTTTCCTTTTGGGGTGGGCATGTGTCCTTCAGGGCATAGCAGGCAGCCTCTGGAACACTGGCCCCTTTCAACTTTCATCTTTCTTTCAGAAAATGTGGGATCAAGAGAAGGGCCATTTGAAAAAGTTCAATGAGTTGATGGTAGCATTCAGGGTCCGGCCCACAGTTCTGATGCCCTTGTGGAACGTGGCGGGCTTTGCGCTGGGTAAGTATCTGTCCAGAAGCCACCAAGGAAGTTCATGTTCTGAGTGATGGGTTACTTGGGTACTACTCCCAAGTCCTCATTCGACCTTTTTTATTTACTTAGTATTTTCCTAAAGTTAAATTTAAGTTGATTAATTTTTTTTTTTGCCTAAATTTAAGGTGGAGTCAGTAAACATAACAGTAAACATAAAGTACAGTAAACATAACAGGGAACCAGCTAGTGTAATTCTATTGCAGCCAGATACTGTTTGCCAACAGATTCTAAACCTGCGATCAGCTTGAGATTTTTTTTAATGTTTTAAAATATATTTTACTTATTAATTTTTATTTTATGTGTATGAGTGTATTGCCTGCATGTGTGAAAATGCACCCATATCATGCAAGGCCTGAAGAGTCAGAAGACGGTGTTGGATTTCCCCTGGAGTTATGGATGGTTATTAACTACCATGTGGGTGCCAGGAATCAAACCCAGGTCTTCTGCAAGAGTAGCCAAGGCTCTTAACTGCTGAGCCAACTCTCCAGCCTCAGCTACAGCTTTTAAAGAGAGAGGAGAGTAAATGTTTTAGAAGAGCAAAGACGGAACAAATGTGTCTGTAAGCAGGAGACTCAAAGCTCACTGAGCCAATGTGAGGGTACATCCTGTGATTGTAGCACTCAGGAGGTGGAGCAGGAAGATAGAACATTCAGTCTGGGCTACACAAGAAGTTTTAGGTTGACCTGGGCTTCATAGGAAGCGAGACCCTGTCTTAAATAAACAAACCCAGTAGGCCAAATAACAAGAACAAAAAACAGAAAAGCATATTGAAAAAGAACTTTGCTTCTGGGGGTCTGGTACCAGCTCTAATTGCTTCTCAGCCTGATTTCTGAAGACATGTTCAGTGATCATACCAGGTACTACATGGGTGGATATCCCATGATGTACAGCTCAGCCCCACCTAGAGAAAACCAGCCCCCCAGTGTCAGGAGGCCTCACATGATGTCCCTGACCAGCCCGTGCTTGACCCAGGGTGTCTAACAATTTCAGGGGTGGGAACCGCCTTGCTGGGCAAGGAGGGAGCAATGGCCTGCACAGTGGCTGTGGAAGAGTCCATCGCTCATCACTACAACAACCAGATCCGCACACTCATGGAAGAGGACCCTGGAAAGTATGAGGAGCTGCTTCAGGTGAGGTGGACGGTGCTCCACTGGAGGGCGGGCAGTGGGCTGACAGTGCTCCACTGGAGGGGGAGGTCAGTGGGCAGTTGATAAGAAGTGAGGACGCTAAAGATGGCAGGGGCTTAGCCAGGCCATGCCTCCTCTTCAAGGAGTAAGCTTAGGCACAGACAGCTGGGAAAAGTGACATCAGCTAATTTCTCCTGAGTCTAGGCCCACGTGTCCTCTGCACATCCTAACTCTGGGAAAATGCCAAAGAACCCTGTACCTTGAATGACTGAAGTACTAGAGAGCCTTTGCTGATTCTCTGCAGGGGAACTGTTTAGCCTAGGCTGGCCTTGCATTAATGGATGCAGATGATCCTCCTGCATCAACCCCATCCTCCACCCCCCCCACCCCCACCCCACCCCCCCGGTAGCTGGGACTACAGGTGCCTGCTGCCATACCTACTCTAAGGAAACTTTGTTTCTGTGTGTGTGGTTTGTTTATTTATTTATCTTTGAGACAAAGCCCCTCCCTTTAGTCCAGGCTGACCCTGAACTCACACTTCTCCTACCTCTGCCTCCAAAATGCTGGGATAGTAGGTATGCATCACCACATTTAGCCACAACTGAGTTATTTTATTTTCTGAGACACAATCTATGTAGCTCTGGCTGGCTTAGAACTCACTATGTAGACCAGGCTGGCCTCAAACGTACAGAGATCTGTCCTGGGATTAAAGGCATACACCACCATGCTCGACTTACAACTGCTTCAGTTTTCAAGCACAAATCAGAAGTTGGCAAACTCCAGCCTGTGGCCACACCCATGGTTTACATGTTCAGGCTGCTCTCTACCTGAACAGCAGAGTGGGGAGCTCTGGCCTATCAGGAAAAGCATGCCTACCTCAGCCCCAGACTGTGACATGGAACGTTGGCTTTCAGAGTAAGATGGACCAGCAGGTGACTGGGGCTGCTGACTGGCCCCCACTTGATTTCTTGTCTTTGCCTAGGTCATCAAGAAGTTCCGGGATGAAGAGCTTGAGCACCATGACACCGGCCTGGATCATGGTGCAGAGCTGGTAGGGACTGACCGCTACTTGTGGTGCCTTTGGGACTCCTGTTTCCAAGGTTGAGGGGCCAGGGTTCCTGTTCCCAGGAAGAAACATTTTAAAGTGCAGTGCAAAGGCAGGAAGCAGTCACATGACAGAAGAGCACACAAGCAAAGCACTAGTCTACCCCTACCTTTCCTCAGGAGCCCTTCCCTCCCTGTGAGGCCCAGCACTGCCGCAGCCGCAGCCACAGTTGAGGGTTTGAGTAGCTTTTGTTCTGACTTCAGTTAAGTTACTTCCCAGCTCTCATTTCTCATTGAGAGGGGCCCAAGCCCTTCTGACCAGTAAGCCCTGAATCTTACATCTAAAAATGGATGTACAACATGTTTCTTTGGTTGTGATTTAAGTGCTGGAGATGGAATCCAAGGCCTTGCTAAGCAACCATTCTACCACTTAGCATACCTCTGCTCCCTTATTTTATTTTTCCTTTGGGAGTTTGGGGGTCAAACTCAGGGCTCTGTGCATGTTAGACAAGTACTGTGCCACTGAGTTACATCACAGCCTTTTGATGTTCACAGGCCCCAGCTTATACCATGTTGAAGAGCGTTATCCAGGCGGGATGCAGTGCCGCAATATATTTATCAGAAAGGTTTTAACATGTCTGCTGACCCCTGTCTAGAAAGAATTAAGTGACTTTTGTAAAGAAGGAACTGTACAATTTTCATTGTATGAATTTTGTTAATAAACAACTTTGTTGTGGGTTTTTTTTCGCTAATAAAACTCCAGTGCTGGCCTCCCCACCATCTTGTGCCTCAAGGCTGCCAGTTTACCAGATCTGCTCACCTCACAGCAAATGCATCAGGTTTGAATTTGGTCTCAGGGTTGATTTTGGTCTAAGACATCAAGAATGGACAGTTCATTAGTAAGCAGGAGTAGTTTTAATGTTTATCGATGCATGTGTGTGTATGTCATGTGTGTGTATCCAGGAGTGCTTGCATGGTGCAGAAGAAGGGTCAGGTCCCCTAAAGCTAGAGTTACATGCAGTTGTGAGCCACCTGCTGTGGGTGCGGGGAGCCCAGGTCCTCTGGAAGAGCAGCAAGTTCTCTTAACTGCTAAGATACTCAGCTGTAGCAGGATTTTTAAGAGGGAAAAAACTGGGTTTGTACACAACAAAGGTAATTTAAAACATGAGGATGTTTAAGGTGGACTGAGCAGACTCTGAAGTCCATTCAGGAAGTCAGTTTGTCCCTGTACATTTTGACATGACATGGGAAGGGACTGTGGTCTGAACAGTTAAATGTCCTGAAAATCCTCACCCAAAGATGATGGTGGCTGAATCCTTCACCCAAAGGTGACAGAGTAAGGGAGAGGAGGCCTCGGGAGGTGGTTAGATGGTAGCACAGAACCCTCAGGAGTGGCATTACTGTCCTTGTGAAGATGAGGCCTGAGACAGACTACAGCCCCTCCACACTGTGCTACAAGACCTGCTGTCTGGGGGAAGCAGCCCTCAGCACACCCTCTGACCTACTTTGCAGCCTTCAGATCTGTGAGCTTGAATTTTGTTTATAAGCCCTCCCTCCATCTACCATATTTTGTTAATCCCAGCCTGCACAGACCAAGACAAGAGAGTGTCCCTCATCCTCACCTTAGGCATGGTGATACAGGCCTGGAACCCAGCACTGGGGACAGGGAGGCAAGAGAAGCAGTGGGCATTCAAGGTCATCCTCAGATGCAATCAAGTTGGAGGACGGCCTGGGACAGGACACCCTGTCTCAACATCAACACACACGAAACTGTGGATTGTTTGAAAACTAAACTATAATTATTCTGTGAGTAGTTCCTCCCCAAAACACTAAAATTTAAACTGTTCTGGAATACTTTTATGATTTTAAAATAAGTTATTAAAAATAGGCTAGGCAGTTCTCTTGCATCAAAAGTTCTAAGGGGTTTTAAAATCTCCGCAGTTTGGTAGAGCAAAATAGTGGCCAAGTCAGCCTGAGCAATACAGGAAGAAAAAGTGTTCCGTTTGTAGACCAAAACTTCTGCCCGAGGTAGGCTAGCCCCAGGGGTTTGAATGGTTTCCAAAGCTCTGGGCTCCAGGTGAAGAGAGGCATCTTAGTGTGTGCCTTCCCTTTGTCAGCCTGATGGTGAGCTGGGGCTTGCCCAAAGGCTCTGGCTGCGGAGGACCGTGCACCCTGGGACCGTCTGTACAATACTCCACACACATTTCTTTTCCAAGTGCTGTGTTACCATCAGAAATCAGGGCAGTTTGGTGCAGTTGGCAAATGGCTGCAAAGCTATGCATGACTGCCGCCCTTTGTCTGCACTACTTCCTGAGGGGCGTGTTCTTTCTCTTCTCGTTGAGGGCAAAACATCAGTGTCTAGTTCCTGTACGCAGTGGGTACTTGTTTAAAGGAGGGAGACGGGAGGCAGAGAAGGTGAGGAGGAAGGCCATGTTTTCAGACAGCAGAAGACCTAGGAAAACAGATCATCAAAACAGCTCCCATCAGTCCGAGGCTCCTCCCCTCCCCTCCTATCTCTTATCTCCCGGTTCGTCCCTCCCCATTCTCTGTCCATCCTGTAATCCTGGCTGCTGCCTATCAGCCCTGGCCTCCCATGTTCCAGTTGTCTAAAAGAATTGTAGCCCCAAACTCCCCAAGCTGAACCCCTTGCGCCCCCTGGACCGACCGGTCTGCTTCCCCAGTGGCCCCCATGATGCTGCCGGTAGCGCCAGTCTTCGGGCTCTCTGTCAGGCCCCGGTCATCGCCATCACCTGTCTGTGTCTCCTTCTCTAGCTGGCCTCGAGCAAACCCTCCTGTCACCCTCCATGCTGCACTGGGGCCCTGCCACTCTCCCCTTACCTGGGTGATTACAGAAGCTTCCTTCCTACCCTTCCTGCGCTCCTTACCGTCCCACAATCCACTCTTACCCAGGCAGCAGCATGATCCCATGAGTGACGTACCAGCTCAGTCTCCGCAGCCCCGACCCCCCGGCAGCTTTACAAACTGCTTCCCTGCGAGCCCACACAGTAGTGGACCAGATTCTACGTGACCTGGTCCCGGGGAAAGGCCATCTCCACCCGACTCTGCTCCAACCACTAGCCTCCCAGAGCTCCACGTGCCAGCTTGGTGCTCTGTGCAGTTGTGCCCTCCACCTGGAAAGACTCATCATCCCCCAAGTTCAAACTCCAGTGTGACCTTTAAAGGAAGCCCACTGTGGTGGGGCTTTCCCTCTCTGTAACCAAAATCTCTTCGAGAATAACCTAAAGGCACACATGTTTACTTTGGTTCGCAGATTCCCACAGCTTGGCCCCATCGCTCAGGCCCAACATTAGAGGGCATGAGGCAGTGGGGGCAGGAGCTTCTGTGCCACTGGCAGACAGGAAGCAGAACAGGAAGGGGCGGGACAAAATGTAGCCCCTGTGACATGCCCCCACGAAGGACCCACCACCTTCTTTTCACAGTTGCTCAACACGGCCACTTTATGGCCGCATCAAGGTGCAAAGCCACGGAGTAGGGCCCCTCCTGAGCTGTCCCTGGCAGTGCCCTCCCAGAATTTCAGTCTTCTAGAGGGTTCTCAATTCAATCAGGCCGACAGGATCAACCCCACCTGCTGCCTTTGTCAAGTTGGTAAGCCGTGCCTGCCGCACCATGGCTTTGCACTGCCTAGGAGGTCTAGCACACGCTGTGTCTGTCTTTCCGTAAGCGCTGTAGGCCCATCTTGCCTTCGGCGCTCAACAAACAGCCAGTGGGAAAGAAGAAATGGCACTTCCCAGGAAAAGAGCATTTTAACTCTAGACTAGTCCTGTGTGCATCTCAGCGAGATTCGTTGATTTGTGTCACCATGGAGCAAGAGCAGGTCATTTTCCATTGTCTTTTGCTAGTGAGTAAGAAATGCAGTCAAAAAAGTACAAAGCTCTGAGAAGAAAACATCTGTGACCTTGAATTCGGCCACCATTTCTTAGGTATGACATCAGAAGCACAAAATCAAAAGAGGACTGGGAGTGGTGGAACAGGTCCTAGGTTTGGACCCCTATCACTACAAAACTAACAGAGTAAGACCCAAGAGACCACTGAAGTCCATCAAAATTAAAAAGCTATACCACAAAAGGCAAGACAGTGGGAAGACAAGATATGAATCATTTATCGGACAAAGGACTCCTGTCTACAATGTATAAAAAGCACTTACACCTCAATAAAAAGAAATAGCACAATTGAAAAATAGGCAAAGGATTGGAATAGACAGTTCTCCAGAGAAGATATATATCTATAGCTAATTGCATAGGAAAATATGTTCAGAATCATTAGTCATTAGGGATACCCAAGATGGTAGATAACAAATCATTGATGAGGGTGTAGAGAAACTGGAACTGGAATTCTCATACACTTCTAGTCAGTGCAGCCACTTTGAGAAACAGTATGGCAATTCCTCATTCATGTTGAGGTATCATATGACATAGCAACTTCTCTCCTAGACATAAAGCCAACAGAAATGTAAACATGTTCAAACACACACTTGTACACGAGTGCCCATTACAACGTTATTCCTGACAGCTCAAAGTGGAAACCACCCAAATACCTAACAGCTGATGAACAAATAATGCTGTCTAGAAAGACTGGAATATATTCAGCTGCCCAGACTGATGAGGTATGGGTCCCTGCTGTGAGCGGGGTGAACCTAAAACTCAGCTACTGTGTCAGTACAACAGAATGCAAGAATCCTGGGGATGGAGGTGGCGATGGTTTGCAACACTGTGAACCCCCTGAACTGTGGTTTTTAAATGTTTAAATGGCAAAGCTATATTATGTATGTTTCCCCATAAGTTGAAAAACATTAAGTGAAAGAAACCAGATCCAAAAGCTACTTAGAATTCCATTTGTATGAAATGTCCAGAACCTGGACAGAGGGAAAGTTAGTGGGTTCTTGGGACTGGGGGCTGTGGGGAGGAGATAAGCAGGAACTCTCAAGAGATAGGAGATTCTGGGGGCTGTGATGAAAATGTTCTAGGATCAGTGGTGCCTGTTTCAAATCCAGTTAAACCCACTGACACAGCTTAACAGAATGCATTTTTTGCCACATGAGCCTTGGAAGCAGAATAAAGTCATGTAATTCTATGCTATATTCAAAACCAGATTCAACCCAGGATGTTAACAGAGGATACAGTGTGTGTGTGTGTGTGTGTGTGTGTGTGTGTGTGTGTGTGTGTGTATGTGAAAAGGTCAATGTTGGAGTGTCTTTCTTAATCTCTGTCCACCTTATTTTTTAAGAACTTTATTTTTAGTTATTTCTATGTGTACGAGTGCTTTGCCTGCCTATGTGTAAGTGCATTCATGCACATGGTGCCTGTGGAGGCCAGAGAGGGCATCAGATCCCCCAAAACTGGAGTTACAGATGGTTGTTAGCTGCTATCTGGGTGCTGGGAGCTGAATCCATGTCCTCTAGAAGAGCAGATACTCTTAACCACACCCTGAGCCATCTCTCCAGTCCCTTCACCTTATTTTTTGACACAGGGTCTTCCATTGAACCTCAAAATCACCAATTCAGCGAGGCTGGCCAGTGAGCTCTGGGGATCCTCCTGCCTCTGCCTCCATAGCACTGGGGTTACAGGTGTGCGCTGCCATATCTGGCTTTTTACATAGGTGCTGGAGATCTGAGCTCAGGTCCTTGTGCTTGGGAGGCAAGTGCTTTATCAGTAGATACAGTATTAACTCACCAGCTCTCAGGCTAGCAGCGTGTCCGCAGCCATGGCCCTCCCATATCAATGCTCGTTTGCTAGAGTTGCAGCCAGGGGATTCTGTATCATCTTTATGAACACCCAGAGTGGCTGCTGTTCAGCCTCCCCTTCAAAATGGATGGCCCTGCCTGATGCTTCGGAGAGCTTCCAGATTTTCTGAACCGCCATCCGTCGTTAATTCTATTACAGCCTGACTTCACATGGTAACAGGGTAATCTCATCTTCCCCTTACTTTCCTGCTCTGACCTTTCAGGGTAAATATGGTTTAAAGTTAGACAGAACCCAGAGCTGATGGCAGGACGGCGGAGGATGCTGTTCCTGCAAGCCCTGAGGCCCTACAGGAGCCGAGCCGGCCTTCTCTACTGGGCTCTGACTTCTTCGCTGTTCAAAGGATGGTGCTCAGACCAACAGCAGTGCTCTGATATGAGTGCGATGCTGTGAGATATCTCAAATGCAGTCTGGGTTTCCTCCCTCAACCTACCCAATCATAATCTGCGTTCTAGCAAAGTATGGTGGTTTTCAAGGGGGTCCACAAATTCCTTGGTGCTCTTATGTTTGGTAGAACTTACTCTGGCCTTCAGTTTGGGCTGTTTGACCTTCTGTGGTGCAGAGCCTCATATGACAGAGTCAGCTTGTGGAGCCTCTGGTCTTGGAGTCACTGTCCTCTGGGTACAATGTGGCCATCACTCTCCAACTCTCAGCAGTTTATCACATCTACCAGACCTCCATGAGACCTGGCCCATTCACGTTTGGTCATGGAGCTGGGAGAGGCTCATGAGGCCTCACCCCTCTCAGATGATGTGCTGGTTAATGACTGCAGCCAGAGAGACTTTTCTTTGTTAGTATAGCCATACATTAGTTGCCGGTGCTCCCAGTTAAACTTCTTGGTTCAGCAAGCTACACTTGGTGGGATGGCTGCTTTGTGCTCCTTGGTTCAGACCTTTCAGCACTTGGTTCTAGAAGCTGAGAATGGCAGCAACAAGCCACTGTGAGCCTGCTTCTTTTACATCTGGCCTGTTGGTGGGGCTTCCTGTTTTTTGTGCTTCAGAGGACCACCCGGATTTGTGGCTCATTGTGGTGTTGGGCCTTGTGCCTGCTGGGCAAGTGCTTTACCAAGGAGTTGCATGTCCTTACTGTGCAAATGTTTTAACTGTTGAACACCCCATGCTCTTTGAGCCTCATCCCAGGACTATTCAAAGGTCTCCTAAGAAAACTTGATCTGAGTAATTTGAGGAAATAGAAGCAAACTCTAATCAAAGTTGGGAAAACCTGGATGGAGGGAGGGATGGATGGACAGATGATGATAGATGATAGATAGATAGATAGATAGATAGATAGATAGATAGATAGATAGATAGATGGATGATAGGAAGCCTTTCAAAGCGGAGCTTAATCTTCACTGGCTCCTTTCTGGCTTCAGGGCTCCCTAGGACCAACCTGGACAACCAAGGACAGCTGAGGTCTGGAGAGTGCCGGGACACTGGTGGCCTCCAGAGGGCGCACACACCCAGCGAGCCAAGTCCAAGGTGGCACTTCACCTGGCGAGAGGAAGGGAGCTGCTAGGCGTCCCGATCGCCGGGCCCCGGCCGCCCCACCTCTTGATCTCCACTGTAAAATGAGAGCATCCCCGAGCTCCAGCTGGCTTATTCCAGGTGGCCCTGCCCACCAGACTTCGGCGTCCTGGGAACCGGTGGGTACGTTTGCTTTTCCAGGAAAGGGAGAGATGAGAACACAGGAGAGGCCAGTCAGTCCTGGCCTAGGGTGCCAGTTTCCAGCACCAGCCGGCAGCTCCCGGGAGGCATTGTGAAACGTTCCACCTGGTAGTTCCTGCCTTCCGTGGATACACCTTCCTCGCGTATCTTCCTCCCCAAGCTTGCCCTTTTCCCTGTGACTGCTGTTTGCCCTTGTAACCTTCGGCTCCATCCCTCTTCACCCCCATCCCGCCCCCTCCCTCTCGCCACCCCGCCCCCTCCCATCTCCCCGCCCTCACCCCGCTCCCTGAGCACATCCCCTGGCTGCCTTCTCCGTGCACGGTCGCTCTCTGCTCTTTCCATCTCCCCAACTCGGCTGTGGGCTTCGGAGTCAAGGGCTACCCAGTGCGTGGGTCTTAGAAGGCTCTCAGCCCACGTCTGATCCATTAATCCAGGTAAACGAACACGTGGACTCAACGCCTGGAACAACAGGACGACACAAGTAACTGCAAGTCAGAACAAAGTGCACTCCTGACCCCGAGGCAGGCCCCTGGAAACTTCTGTGAAAGTCTGGAGTACGAGGTCGACCTTTGCCCGTAACCGCCAGCTCCCAGGGATGCCCAAGCATAACCGTGCCTCAACCCTGGCCTTCCCAAGTGCTTTTTTGCACTGCTGCTGCTGCGTTTTGACTCGCTTTGTGTTTTAAGACTCTCTCAATTCTCCGTGGTGCTTTCTAGAGTCTCGTTTACTTTTCTTGTTGCTGCAAAGAAATACCCTGAAAAAAGCAACCTGAGGGAGAAAGGGCTTGTCCGGGCTTAGAGTTCACTGGCTCTGTCCATACGGAAGGGAAATCTGGGCCGTAGAAGCTGAAGGGAGCGAGCACACCGACTCAGGAAGGAAAAAGAGATGAACCCTGGTGCTCAGCTCGCTTTCTCCATTTTTTTTTTGTTTGAAACAGAGTCTCCGAAAAGCCCCAGCTGGCCTGGACCTAGCTTTGTAGACCAGCTGGCCTCAGAGATGCCTGTGCCTCAGCCTCTGGAGTGCTAGGATTAACACACCGAGCCATTCTCCTTTCTATTGGGCCTGGGACCCCAGCCCAAGGAAAGATGTCACCCACAGATAGGGTGGGTCTTTCTTCCCCAATTAATCTAGAAACTCCCTCCTAAATGTGAATCTAGAAACTCCCATAATCTCCCAAGCATCATTCCGAAATGATCCTAGGTATTGCTGACAATATTAACCATCACTCTCTCCCTTTAAAAAAAAAGTCCAGTTATCTTCCCAGGGTTAGACAGAATTATCAAATGCTTCCTGCTGGAATTTTTAACTGAACTGGCTTATCAGAATATACTCTTGAAATTAAAAACAAAATCTACAGTTTCTTCTGTTCCACTTATTAAAGCAGAGCCTCCCACAAGGGACCTCAAGGATGAATATGCATTTTTTAATATTTTATTTATTATTTTTATTTCATGTGTATGGATATATTGCCTGCATGTATATAAGTGCACCCGTGTAGGGCAATGCCCACAGAGGTCAGAAGAGTCCCTGGAACTGGAGTTATGTACACTGTCAGCTATCATGTGGTGCTGGGAATCAAACCCTGGTCCTCTGTGAGAGCAAACAGTGCTCTTAACCACTGAACCATCTCTTCAGACGCAAGGATGAATATATTTTAAAACCGTACATGGGCACTCCGAAGGGCGGCTATAGGTGAGAAGCAATGGTTTAATTCCACAAAGCCTTGCTCCTCAGGATGCCTACCATGGACATGCTTGCTCTGCTCTGTAGCCTACGCTCCCAGGCCGAGACAGGATTTCCATCCTGTCCAGCTTCTCCCCACTGTTTTGCCAAGGGGACCTGTTTTTGCAGTTATTTTTTTCAGCCTTTCAGTGCCCTAGGGAAACACATTCCAGACCAGGTTGTCTTCCCGGGTGGAAGCTCTGGCAAGCAGGCTTGCTCCCTCCCTGCGGGCAGGCAGCGGAGGGTGGAGCTCTCATTCGGTGTTTTCCATGCCTGACTCCCAAGCAGCTTTCTCCCAGTAATAAAGCACCGTGTTGACACTGTCTGCCATGCTTCCTTGATGTTCTCTGTGAGTGTGTGTGTGTGCGCGCGCGTGCACGCATTCACACACTTAAATAAAGCCACATGAGCATTAAGAGGATACTTAAGTTGTCCATTTGTCTGTTTCAAGGGTACACCCTGTTCTAAGGACTGTGGAATAAAATAGTTCTCGAACGTGAATTTGCATTCCTCCTTTATACCATTTAGAAGAGTCACAAAAATCTGACCTTTGTGTCTAATAGGAAGTCATGTACTCTGCTACTCAGGGAATCTAGAGTGGCCTTTATTCATGTGTGGCTGGGTCTATGCATTAATTTTCTCCTCACTGTGATCAAGTTACCCAATTAAGGAGGGACAGGTTCATTTTGGCTCTCGGTTTCCGAGGTGTCTGTCCATCATGTTGGGGAGGGTGTGGTGGAGCAGAGTAGCTCACACTGTGGTGACCAGAAAGCTGAGGAAGGAATGCAGGAAGGCTCTAAGGCAACATACAGCTCCAAAGAAACGTCCCCAGTGACCCACTTCCTCCAGGGAGTCTCTGCTCTACCATCTGGTTATGAATACACTTAGAGACTAATCCATTCATTAGACCAGCGCCCTCAGGCGCTAATCTTCTCTGGAACCTCCGCCAGACAACCTGTTGTAAATCTTACTGTTTATTTCCCATGCATTTCTCAATCCCATCAAACTGACAATTAAAATGCTCCCTCATAATCCAGGACCCCCTGAACTCACTGCTTGACTTTGCTCTCGCCTCTCTTCTCCCCTCACCCCCACTTTCCTCTCTGTGTACCTTATGATCTCCCTCCCAGTGAGCTTCTCTTGCCTGCTCAGACCCTGATTATACAAAAAACAACTCTCCAGTTTAAGGGCCTGGAATGGTTCGTTTTATGTGGCAACTTGAGTAGGCCATGAGTTGCCAGGATATTTAGTCAGTGCCTGGGTGTTCCTGGGAGCCAGTTTCTGGATATGGCTAACCAGTGAGAATGGGTGTGCTGAATACAGCAGGGGGCCCTTAACTCACCAGTGGGGGAAGACCCAAGTGGAGCACTGAAAGAGAGAGCTCACCGCCTGCCTGGCCGCCTGAGCAGGCCAGCTGTCTTTGCAGGGTTTCCGGCTCAAAGTGAAACACTGACTTCTCCCGGCTGTCAGACTGGAGGCACAATCACCCACTCTACTTCCAACAGCTGAGTCATTTGAAGCTGATTGTAAGCTGTTAGAAAGCGTGTTTGTCCACCTCACCAGGCATCCTACCTTAGCAGTGCAGCACTCTACAGTGAGTCTCGCGTGGGTCCCATTGTGATCACAAGCCTGTCTGTGAGCTTTACTCTCTGACAGCATCTGATCTTGCAAGAGAGGATCACAATGCATCTCACTAGCCCAGGAAGAGACCTTGACTCAAAATGTTCTAAATACAGGACTGGGTGTGGCTTTTGCCCTATGGTAAAGTTGAAAGGTCTCCAAGTCAAAGCATTGTAAATGGGGGACCATCTGCGTAGTGTGGGCTGTCTCCTACTTGTAGGGCCTTCTCTGCAGACTAGACATCCATCCAGTCGGAGCCAGGGTCATCTCAGCCTATTCTGTAACTGCACAAGCCTGTTCCTTCTAACACATCAATCTATATATCTCTGTCTGTCTGTCTCTAGCTATCATTTATCTCTCTATAAATGATGTATCTATTATCTACCTTATATTCATCTATTACCTATCTATCAATCATCTACCTATCATCTATCAATCTATCTACCTATTATATCTATTTATTATCTATCTACCTATCAACTATCTATCACCTCTCTATGTATCTATCATTTATCTATCCATCCACCTATCATCTATCCACCTTCCCCTTATCCACAATGTGATGGTGACTCCAGTGCCAGCTTGCCCAGAATCTAGAATCACACATCTCTGGGCTCCCAGAGAAGATTAACTAAAAGAAGACCCACCCTGGATATGAACAGAACCATGCCATGGGCTGGGGTCTTTCCTAGACTGAATAGAAGGGGACAAAGGAGAAGGCCAGCTGAAAACTGAAATTCCTCTGTCTCTGCCTCCTGAGCTACCCAAATGTGAACAACCATCTACAAGCTCCTACGGCCACAGCTGCCAGCGGCTCCCACTGCCATGGCTTCCCACCGTGATGGATTGGACCCCTCAAATCATGAGTCAGAAGAAACTTCTCCTTTCTTAAGCTGTTTCTTGCCAGGTATTTGGTCACAGTGATGAGACTAGTACCTAGTGCAAGCATCTATGTATCGTCTACCTACCCACCTATCATCTGTCAGCCATCTCTTATCTGTCATCTATTATCTATCATTTTTCATCTATAATGTACCAGTCTCTCTTCTCGCTCCCCTCTTTCTCATCTCTCCTTTCTCTCTCTTTCTCCCATCTCTCCTCTCTGTCTCCCTTCTCTCTTCTCTCCCCTCCGCCCATCTCCTTTCTGTTCGTTCTGAGTCTCTGGAGAGCCTAACCACAGGACCTCCAGGGAATCTGAGTCAGAGGCGAGTTTCAGCAGAATGACTTGGAAAAGGATCAACATACAAGGCAGATATAAGGAATCAGGGGAGGTGAGTAGTTTGGGGGAGAGAACTGAAAAAAACTTATTTTTTAAACTCAGAAGCATTTAATTAGCATTTTTCCTGTGCCAGATAGAGCTGCAGGCACTGGGGATTTTTTTTTTGAGACAGAGTCTCCCTGTAGCCTCAACTAGCCTGGAACTCACTATGTAGACTAGGCTGGCCTCCATCTCCATTTGCCTCTGCATCCTGAGAGCTGGGGTTAAAGGCATGCGCCACCATGCCCAGCACACTGGGGGTTTCAAAAAGATCTACTCCGGTTCTTAACCTAGAAGCCGAATTCCATCCTTCACCCTTTCTTCAGCCTCAACCTCATCATGAATTCACCTTAAAAATAGTAATTTTAGTCTTTAATCACAGCACTTGGGAAGCAAAGGCAGGTGGATCCCTATGAGATCAAGACCAGCCTGGTCTATAGAGTGAGTTCCAGGCCATCTACAGGGAGAGCCACAGGGAGACCTTTTCTTAAAAAAAGTAGTAACTTTACCTCATCAAACTGTTTCCTTGTCAACCTGGGAAGTCACTGTGTCCCTCTTTCTAGGTGTATGCCACTTTCCAGTGACTTCACTCATGCAGTAGAATATCATGGGAATCTTTGACTTAAGTCAAACTTCACTGAAAGTGACGTTAGGACAGAGAAAGCTGTGAATACTGGCCAAAGAACATAAACATAGGAGACATTTCACATCTACATATTCAGGTTGAAGAAGATGCTGCTGACTACGTTAAAGATTCAATAAGGGTACAGTGGTATCCAGAGGGAAATCTCAGAGGTGTTTAAATAAAAGGCTGTTAATCAAAACGAGACCGAGATTAGAGGAAAGAAGGAACAGGGAGAGAGGGAGAGAGAGAAAGGACACTGGTGCTGCTTTCTGCAGCTGTGACAAAATGCCTGAAACCATTCAATACAGGAAAGAAAGGTTCATGTTGGCTCGCATCTCAGAGCTCTCAGTCCACCACTGCTGGACTCTGCTGTGGTGGGGCCTGTGGTGGGAAGCAGGTGGCAAAGAAGCTGTTCCTCCAGTGGCACCGAGGAGGCAATGAGAGGGGAGAGACTGTGGGTCCTGACGCCCTGGAATCTGAAATGTCCCCATGGGCTCCTCAGCAGTGTTCTCCGAGCCTATTGGAGGTGAGGCCTGGCTGGATGATGAAGATTTAAGGGCAGCCTTTGATTGTTGTACCTGCCCCGCATCTGGCCTTGCTACCTGCTTCCTGATCTGCCATGACCTGAAAGCCTGCATCTTGCTCTCACCAGCCCACACACCATGCCTTTCCCACAACAGCAGAAGCCTCTGAAACACCCACCCAAATCCACCTCTCCTTAAGTCATTTCTTTCAGTTATTTTGATCACAAGGCAAAAGTAACTAATACACCATTGACTTGGGTCTTGGGCACTACACTCACACACGCACACCCACAGACACACACATATACACAAGATCACACTCACACATACACACATACACATATATGCATCTATACACACATAGTTACACATATACACATGAGCATATTATGCGTACTTGTTCATGCATACACACATACACATATGATCACATATGCACACACATACACCACATACTCATATACACACATGTGCACACACTCATACACACGGGCACACATGTGCACACATGAGCATGCATACACACTAGCACACGCACCCATGTGCCTATCCACATGAACATTCACTATGGTTTATCTGAGACACTGGCAATCTGTATCTGTTGTCCCAACTCAGTTATCTTTAGTAACCTCTTTCCCTCCAGAATATTCCAGTTTGAACAATAAATGCTATGATCCCTCACTTACAATTTCCAGGATTGGAAATGACACCTCTTGGGAGCTGAGGTCCTTGCTTTATTCACTGGCTGTGTTCCAAGCATCTAGAACACAGGACCACACACACAGTAGGTGGTTGACGTGTGTTGAATCGATGAATGTTGAAGGAATTGTCTGGTGAACGAAACCCATACAGTGGGCCAAGGATGTCTGCTGAAAGGACTTTGAGCACCTATGGGTGTCTGCTTTCTGGTCTTCTTTGTGGCTGTGGGCAGCCAAAGCCAGCTCAGATCTAATGTTTTTCCTCAAGCAAATCAGGCGCACATTTCATACAGGGCCTGCCACAAATTGCACATCCTAGATGATGGTGAGGTAGGCATTGTTTCTGGTCTCTGCTGTGGTTTGGATAAGAGCTCTGTAGACACCACTTGCTGAAGGCTTAGTCGTCAGCCCGAGGCACAGTGGGAAGCTGTGGAAACTTCAAGGGGCAGAGCCTAGATGGGATTTCTGCTTTCCCTTTCAATTCCTCACTTTGATGTAATCGTTTTTGCTGTCTCCTCCTGCTCTCTGCCATGATGCCTTTGTAAGTTGACTGCCCAGGTACTTTGTGCCAGTCATGGAAAGTTGGCACAGCCCTTCATGCACTGTCAGAAGCAAAACCCATCAAATTGAACCCTGGGTGGTTTTGTCCAGAAAAAAAAAAAAAGGTAGCAGGCTGATAATCTATCCCATTTATGCACACAGTATGGTGTAGGCCACTTTCAGCTGCAAAAGAAAGCCTGACCTTTGCGGAGGACTATTAAAAACAGCCGAGTTCAGTCCTTGTTCCTTGGACTGCTTTCCCACAAAGGAGTAAGCCAGCAGGGCCTTTGTGTTCGAGGAACACAAAGGCAGCTTGGCATTCTTCAAGCTGACAGCAGGCAAAACCCTGGAATGATAGAGAAGGTACTTAGGCTCTGGGCTGCCTGACGTGGCTGCAAGAGAACCTGACATGTGACTGTCAGCAGTGGACACCTCATCCCAAGAACCAGGCAGTATAGTCAGGCATCAGAATGTTCAGAAAGGCCAAGGTCTTCAGGGGCAAGGAGTTCAAGATCCTGAGCAAGGTTAGTGTCAGAGGATGGAGAAATGGCATCTATGTTTGTGATGGGTCCAGACAGCCTCTCCAGTGCAGCGCTTGGAACTGCAATAGATCCAAACATCCCAAAGGAGAACACAAGAGTTGGAGCAAGTGAGAGCTGTGCACTTGACTTAGCAAGGTGGGGAGGGAGTGGAGGGAGGTTCAGAGTCAGCAAAGTGTCCTTGAAATGGTCCTCTCAAATTCCCTAGAAAATCAGTTCTGAGGCCTCTCAGGAACCTGCATGCCCGACTGACTTCTTAGTGGGAAGCTGTATATAGGGACCAGGTTGAAGGAAACCAGAAATATTTAAACATCAGTTACTGTGTCCATCTGCTTTCCTTTACTGTAATCAAGATCAGAAACAATCAACTTATAAAGAGAAAAGGTTTCTTTTGGCTCACAGTTTTTGAAGTTTCAGTTCATGATTGGTCGACCCTGTACTCCGAGTTGCACGTCGTGTTGGGAATATGTGGCAGAGCAAAACTGCTCACCTTGTGGTCAGGAAGGATGGGGGCGGGGTGGGGTCAATGCCCTTTGAAGACATATCTCCAATAACCTGAAGCTCTCTCCCGAGGCTGGTGATAGTTGATACTGATGCCCAACTTGGCAGGATCTGGAATCATCTGGGCAAGGAGCCTCTGTAAGGAATTCTGTAGAATAGATTAGCCTGTTGGTATATCTGGGAGGGAGTTTTGACATTGGGTTAGCTGAGGTGAGAAGACCCACCCTAACTGTGGGTGACAGCATCCCATGGGCTGGGATCCACTAAATAAAAAGGAGGAAGGGAGCACCAGCTTTCATCTCTCTCTGCTTCCATGTGAAGATGCCATGTGACCAGATACCTTCTCTGACTTCCCCTCATGATGGACTGGAAAAACAATGCAGACAAGGCCTCAACTCTTACAGCTGCAGACAGCCAGCAGCTGGGAATTGGGACAGGTGGAAGGAAGCGCCTAGGTTCAGATCTCTTGCTATTCTCACTCAGGCATTCATCACTTGGTAGACTCAAACAAAGGTATCTGGGCTCCCATCCTCTTCATATTCTCTCTCTCTCTCTCTCTTTTTCTCTTTCTTTCTTCTTCTTTCCCATTTCCCCTTTCATCTCTAAATGCTGTGTTTATGCTTAACCTAAGTAATAGGGCCCATACCAGAGAAGCAGCATCAATCCATTCTCAGGGTGGTGCCCTGTGACCCAATGACCTCTCACTAACCTCTTAAAGGTTCCGCCACCTCCACACAGCCACACCAGGGACCAGGCTGCACGTGTCGGGGGACCCCACTCAAGACAGATTTGAACCATGGGAGACATAAGTGATTCATAACATTGGTCCCTGGAGGCCATCAGATGCTCAGCCACTGAGAATTTGGTTTTCATACTGGAGGTAAATCTAACTGCTTTAGTCAATGAGAGAGAAAGAGAATATCAGATTTCAGCCTAGCATCTTTCTAAGATAATTTTAAGTATCTTATTCCCTTATCAACATGGTATCTAAATTCTTTCCTAAGATACAGAGAAACTGAAAGAAATGGGCCATGAATTCCACAGTACACTACCTAGACCCCAGCATTCCCATCAAATGTAACTGATCTATCTGGCATCTCTCCATCTGTCCTCTCTCTCTATTCATTCGGCCATCGTATTTTTTGATATGTCTCAAATCAATTCTGAGGTGTGTACACTTTACCCTGCATTTCACTACAATCCAGTGAGTGTTTATGGGTTTTAGAGGTGAAATTGATCGACGGTGAGGCTGAATTAGGTCTTTCAGGGAGCTCTGATGAATGCGTGCCCCAGACTCCTCAGCCCATAGAGGGAAGGCAATTTGAACTTAATACAATTTTCTTTTTTCTAAGTGCTGGCTTTCAAATGCCCCTGCCCTATGAGATAAGACTCCGCTGTAAATTGAACCTTATGAAAAATTCAGTTCATATGTCTTCCTTTGCTCTTCATTTTGCACCAGACCAATGAAAAACATCATCAAAACAGGAGGCCAGAAGTCTGGAAACAATGAACTTGAAGTAACGTGTGGGGTAATGAAAGCTGTCAGCGTGGAAACTTTGGGTTCAATTCCCAGCTCTGCCACCAACGGGCTTTAAGACCTCAGACAATGAACTGATCCTGCCTATGCCTCGGTTTCCCCACCTGCAAAATGGAGATGAAGACAGAAGCCGGTCAGCTCGTTCTGTGTGCTGAGGGCGGAACAAGTCACATCATGCCAACTGCCCGGCACTGAGGAAGCACTCCAGGTGGCTTCCCCATCCCCTCCACAACATTAGCAGCGTGCAGGGAAGAGGAGGTCCCGAATCTGATGTGCTAAATTTGTGAACTTTGTGCGTGGTGGCTTTCCGGACTCTGTGACTTTATGTCACACTGACTTCTGAGTCTCTCTAGCCCCGTTGGCCCTCTGGCCAGACATTTAATGGCTGCCAAGATTCTCACCATGACATCACCAGACAATGTCAGGCGGCCATAAAATGATTCAAAGTCAGAGAGCTGGAGCAGGTGGGCTAGTCTCTAATTGTGTAGGGTTTAAACCACAGCTCTCATGCCCTTGATTCATATGGCGCCATTTTATTGGTAACCAATTACATCAGAGACTCAATGGCTCTGTCTTGGCCTTTCATCTTAGCCAGATCGAAGCCTTCTTTTGACTGATGCAGCAGTGGTCTCTAAAATGCAGATCAGGGAAAGCATGTTCTAGAGAAAGGCTCCAAATGAACCCAGGTCTTCCCTGCTGGACTTGTGGGATAAGACTCACTCTCCTTCCACAGGTCACGTGTGGATTAGCAGCTGCGTGCCTGTGTGGCAGATATGGGAGCAGGTAGCTCATGTAGGGAATCCCAGACCTTGGAAGGTAGAGCAGAAGGTTTGCCTGAGTACCAGGCGATCCTGGGCTATAGAGCAAGAAGAAAAAAAGCAAGAAGGAATGAACAAACAGAAGAAAAGAGAGAGAGAGAGACAGAGACGGAGAAGTGATCATATATATCTGTAATCCCAGCACTCAGGAGGTGTAGTCAGGGGGACCAGGGAGGTCTAGATCAGCCTGGGCTACCTGAGAACTTGTCTTAAAAAAAAAAAAAAAAAGACAGCTGTAGTCCCTGCTCTCAAAAATCTTTAAATCTTAACACTCTAGAGGCTGAGGCAAGAGGATTACGAGTTTGTCATCAGCTTGGGCTCCCCCCAAATATATATACATATATATTTGATCAAAAAATTAACAAATAAAAATGTTTAGACAAAAATCTTACAATATATTTGTAAATGCAAACACTTACTCTGTGATTGTGTAAACCTCAGTTGTAAGCCACAGGATAGATGGGCTGGAGCCTGGGGAACAGACCCCGCTGGTGGCCTGCTGTGGCAGAGCCTGGCGATTGTCCTTTCATAACTAGTCTCTTTCTTCTTCATAGCAACAAAATGAATTCTGGCAGGATACCTGGCCTCTAGAGTAATTACTCTACTTCCCAGCCTCCTTTGCGGTTCCTTATAGTGATGTCAGTAATTTGTGAGATTTCTGAAAAGACTACTTTGCTCCTCAACAGGCACCCAAAGAAGGAAAGACAGGCCCTCCACACAGTCCCAGGTAGGTGTGCAATGTTTTCTTTTCTTTTCTTTCTTTCTTTCTTTCTCTCTCTCTTTCTTTTTTCTTTCTTTCTTCCCCCTAGTTGTGTGGTTCATGCCAACCATGAGCACAGAGGCTGGAGGGGACCCTGGGTATCCTGCTCTACCGCTCTCCACTTTCTCCCTCACTGATCCTCCTGACTTCACTGACCACAGCACTAGGATTGCAGGTTGGTGTGGCCACACCCTGTTTTTTCCTTGTGAATTTGGAATCAATTCAGGCCCTTACGGTTTGTGGCAACTGGTCTTTTCCCACTGAACCATCTCCCCAGCCTCCTAGGGATGTTGTCCCCTGCCTCCCCCCAAAAGGCTATTGCTATAGTCTCTGTCAGCTTGACACAAACCTAGAGGTACCTGGAAAGAGGAACCCTCAACTGAGGAATTTGCTCCATCAGCCAGGTCTGTGGGCAGCTTGTCTGTGTAGCACTTTCTTTCTCCATTACTGATTACTACAGGGAGAGGTGGGGCAGGCACTGTGAGTCATTGGAAGAAGCAAGCCTAGGGCTATAATACCTGCACTTCCTGTTATGACGATAACATTGTATTAGACAATCCAGTGTCACCTGACAGTTGGATTTGAGAACATCTTAACCAAATGCCATGGTACGTGAAGCTTGTAACCTGGCTCATGACTAGTCAGTCCCCCAGTCTCATCTGCCCAAGAATTTCCCCCACATTTCAGACCTACTGAAAGCTAGATTAGTTTTTCTAGTATTCCACACTGGAAAGGACTGCTGCTAGGGTGCCCCTCTTAAACCTGGCCATTATCAGTTCATCCCCCAAGGTCACCTCAGCAGACACCTCTTTCAGGAAACTGTTTTGTTTTGAGACAGGGTCTCACTATGTGACCCCAGTTGGCCTGGAACATCTATGTAGAACATCCCAGGCTGGCCTGTATCTCACAATGATCTACCTATCTCTGCCTCCCAAGTGCTGGGATTGAAGGCATGTGCCTCCACGCCTAGAACTTCCTTCAAGGAAACTTGGTACCTGAACCAGCTTAGAGGTTACCCCAAATCCATCTGGCCCCATTTGTACTGCTGAACAGCTACTAGCCTTGTTTCTTAGTCAGGGAACCTCTAATGATGGCTCTCTCCATTTGCATATTTAGAAAGACCCAGCTTCCACCCTATCCCTGCCCCAGACCCAACACTTTCTTCAGAAGGTACCAACCCATAGCATCTGCCCAAGTGTATGCAGCCTGGGCCCGACTTGTAGGGACTCTGACTTCACCATAGCATCCTGTGGCATAATCTGACCCGGAACGGTGGGAGCCGGAAGGAGCTAAGTGTTCAGTGTTTGCCGCTTTTCTTTCTGACTGTTGAGCTTTGAAGAGACTCCACCCAGCTTCTTTGGAGATCAAGGAGCCAGCCCTCTTGGGGCCTTGGCTGCAAAGCTTCCTTGGGGCCGCCTTTCCAATAAAGCATTGGCAGGCGAGTATACTCTCGCAGGCTGCTTCTTAGGGAACCGGAAATGCTTTTACATCTCATGCTACCCCTGCCCCATGCCTAAGCTGTAAGGAAGAGTCAGATTCCTAGGACCTCAGGCCCCGTGGGGGATTAGAAGGATCCTGGGAACGGGCGGCAGCTGCTCCTTCAAACTGGAAGGAGATCCCAGACACACCAGCAGCAGCCTCACAGCAGCCCCACAGCAACAGGGGCCCTTCCATTCTCTGCCTCAGTTGCCCACCAGTCTTGCCGGGTCCTCTTCTAATCGACGCTCAGTTTCTGTGACCTCAAAGCTCTTGCCAATTGCAGAGCTCGCACTTTTATTAAAGGCTTCTTCTGTTAAATCTCAATTCTGTTTTCATAAGGCCCCCTTGTCCTGTTCTGGGAGAGAAGATTAGGTTGGGCCACTTGGTCATCATCCACTCACTGGTGACATTGTTGGTAGTGTTCTGTGTCGGGCTGTTTGTCGCTGGCTTCTTGGCAAGGCCTGTGAGCATGTCTTAAACCATCTGCACCACCTTGCCATCACTAGGGCAGCCACGCAAGTGTTATTGACGGGCTTTTCCTTCTGAGCAGTGGACAGAGGATATGTAGTGATTAGCATGTGGTGTGAGTGGTAGGATAGTCTTGCAATATAGAATGAACAGGAAAAAAAAACAACAACAATTTTTCTTGAGACAAGGTCTCATGTATCCCAGGTTAGCCTTGAACTCACTATGGAGCTAAGGATGACCTTGAATTTCTGATCCTACTTCTTGAGGGATGAGATTACAGGCATGCACTATCATGGTTTCTGTAGTTCTAGGGATCAAACACAGGGCTTCATGTGCACTAGACAAGTACTCTACCAACTGAGCCATACCCCAGCCCTCACAAGAAACTTTAAAAAAATATATACCAGTGGATCACTTGTCACAGATAATTGGAGATTCACTGGGAAGTTTGTGGGAAAAGATGTTGAGTGAAACATCCAGAAGATGCCCAAGCCTCACAACTGCCAGGGAGCTGCCTGCAGAGTCAGGGCTACTGTGGCTGGAGGCTTTGGGAGGACCCCCATTCTGGCAGCCAGTCAGCCACCCCAGCAAAGTCAATTTCCTCACATTGCAAAAGACGGGCATCTGTTTTGTGTTCTCTTTGCAGAGAAAGACGTCTGGAGGAAGGCTAGAAAGAATGGCTGGTGAATGGAACCACAGAGCCTCTTAGAACAGTGGATGTTCACATGGCAATGGCATCTGAATTTTCTTCCACTAATGTCACATGCTCACTGATTACAAACATTTGCCTGTTTGTTTCCAACACCTGGAATGGCGTCTCTGAATTTCTGCGGCTCAAATTCTTTTTCACTCATGCATTTATCCAACAAACCTCACTGGCCAATCCAATAGAGGGAATTCTCCAACTGAGGTTCTTTCTTCCCAGGTGTGTCAAGTTGACAACTGACACCAACCATGACATTGTCCCTTAAAGATGCTTTTTTTTTTTTTTTTTTTTGGTCTGGGGAATAGAACCTAAAGCGTAAGCACCTAGCTCCAGAGTCACACGTGCTAGATGAGTGACTTTGTACAAGTACCTTAACCTCTCTCACCTCAGTTTTCCCTAAATGTGAGATGGCACCGGGGCCAGAACCTACCTCACTGTACTCGCTCTGAGCATTTGGGGAGATGCTGCTCAGGATGGACCACCTCGAGGAGGTACCTGATAGATGCATCAGACTGTCCAGCAGAGTCTGACCACGTGTTGCCTCCCTGATCTTCCCAGCACCCCTTTGAGTCGCCCCTTTCTCTTTTCCTCTTACTGTTGTCTGAATTCTTCTGGGATATCAGAAACCTAGTGTTTAAGGTGTGTGCATATATTTGCTTAGATATTTAAAAAAGAGGCGTGCTCTCTATCAAATAGTAAACACTAAAGAAGATTTTCAATGAAAAGTTATCAAAAGCCTAAGAGACAGCGGCTCCTTCCTGAAATCCACCTACCCGCTGCGGCTCTTTATATTCAGTCACCTCAGAGATCTCATTTCCCTCTGCTTTTCCCTCTGCCCAGCATAAGTAAGAACCCACAGACATGGGTAATAAAGGACAGAATGAGTGAACTTGTATTTGTTCCAACACCGATGACAGATGCTCCAAGTTCAAAGTTCTGAGGCGTGTACCTTAAGCCCTTTGGAGGACTGCTGTGGAAACTGGCAGCAAAAGCCACTCAGCAAATTGGGGTCAAGGGTGGCCCCTAAAGTACTTTTCTCATTGTTATGCCAAACACCAGATAACAAGCCACTTAAAGGAGGGTTATCTGGGCACTTTGACTCACCATTGGAGCCTTCGGTTCATCACGGCAGGGAGAGCACACAGCTGAAGACTCCTTGTTCATATGTGAGTGGACCATCCCCCAGAGCGGGGTGAATGCTGGCTCTCAGTTGACTTCCTCCTCCTTCCTAGTCCAGAAAGCCAGCACATGGGACAGTGTTACCCACATTCAGGGCAGGTCTGCCCCCCTCAGCTAAACCCTCTGGAAATGCCCTCACAGACGTGCCCAGAGGTGTGTCTCCCAGGTGACTCCAATCCAGTCAAGTTGACAATGATTAACCATCACCATGTCCTGACCCCCAGAACCTGTGACTGTTACCTTATTCAGAAAAAGGATCTTTGCAGATATAGTTAAAAATCTCTGAGTTACAAATCCTTAGATTAAGCATCTCTTGCTTGCCTGGTGGCACGTGCCTTTAGTCACAACACTCAAGAGGCAGAGACAGACAGATTTCTGTGAGTTCCAAGCCAGCCTGGCCTACACAGTGATTGCCAGGCCAGCCAGGGTTACATAGCAAGGCCCTGTCTTAAAGGAAAAACAGAACAAAAGAATTAAGCATCTCTTGATGGGGACCCTGGGATTACCCAGGTGGGTACTAGATTCAAAAAAGTAATGCTTAGGAGAAACAGGAAATGAGACGGTCCCACGTGCAGACATTGGCAGGGATGGGACTTTTACAGCCACAAGCCAGGAATGCCTGAATGCCCCAGGAGGTAGAAGAGGCAGGAAGTCCCCCTTCCCCGGAGCCTTGGGGGGAGGCCCAGCTGCGCAGATACCATGATTTCAGAATTGTGTTCTGATATTAGTGACTTTCTTATTGCTATGGCAGAACATCTGATGACCACCTTAAAGGAGGAAGAACTTATAGCTTGGAGGACACGCCCATCATGGCCAGGAAAGAACAGTGGCCAGAGTAGTTTAGTCCCTGTGGATCAGCAGAGAGCACTGGCTGGACAGTGGGGCTGGGCTACATGCTCAAAGGCCCCCCACCTCCAGGGACTCACCTCTACCAGCCACACCTCTTCAAATAGCAACACCAGCTGAAGACCAAGTGTTCAACCAGGAGCCAGGGGGAACTGTCATATTCAAATCATAATAGTAAGTCAATACACTTTAGTGGTTTGAAACCACCCACCATGTAGTAATTTGTTACAGCAGCCACAGGAAACTGATACACTCAGCAAATACAGCCATGAGCAGCACTCTTTGGTCTAGGGTAGACTTCACCTACCATGGTGGTCCCCTAAGATGATGACACCCTTAGTTTGGGCAAGTACCTTCTGTGATCTTCCTGCAACAATGAAATTGCCGAGCAATGCGTTTCTCAGAACCAAAGCCTGTCATTGAGCAATGCTGGGCTGTATTTATCAAGGATTACTACTACATCTTGGGTACTGTCCTGGGAGCCAGGGATACGTAAGTAAAGGAGAAAATTTGACACACATCTGTTTCTGCAGCACATTTCCAAAAAGGACAAGAAATGAATCAATGAACAGACAGCACACATTCAATGTTCCTCAGTATCCAGGGGAAATTTGAATTAGAAATCCTTAAATTAAACATCTCTTGCCTAAGAGAGTTTTGTCCCCTCTGGAAGGGCTATGTAAATACTTAACTATCTTGTCATAGTAAATAATAAGGCAATAATCTGTACATGTTCAGTATAAGTGCAATCTTTACTTTTTATAGTTTATCTTTGTGTGTCCATAGGATATATGTACATGTGTGTACATTTTTTGTGTGAGTGTGGGCACATGTGGCCACACATGTGGTTGAAGGTCAGAGAACAACTTGGGTATGAGTTCTCTCTTTCCACTGTAGGGGTACTGGGATTTCAGATGCCTACTTAGGCACCTGGCTTTACATGGGTTCTGGAGATTTGAACTCAGGTCCTCATATCTGCCCAACTCTAGATGCTATTTATTTATTTATTTATTTTGTATGACTGTATTGCCTGCATGTATGTAAGTGCACCCTGTCATCCAGTGTCCACCGAAATGAAAAGAGGGTGTCGGATCCCCCGGACCTGGAGTTATGGATGGTCCTAAGCTGTCATGTGGGTGCTGGGAACCAAACCCAAGTTCTCTGCCAGAGCAGCCAGTGCTCTTAACTGCTAAGCCATCTCTCCAGCCCCTAAGATAAAGTTTTTAAACAAAGTTTTCAGTGCACAGCTGGTTGAACCTGGGGATATGGAGGACTGATTGTAACACGTGGCAGGAAGTGAATAATGTTTAGAAGAAAAATAAAGTGGGCTTTGGGAACAGAGTAGTAGAAGCAGCAGCCTCAGGGCAGGGGGGTGGTTAAGGAAGGAGCCTCAGATGGGGGACACTGAGCAGAGACGTGGAGGAAGTGAGGAAGAGAGTTGAGTCTATCTGGGGATAGGGCTTGGGGCAAGGGGAACACCAAGGACAGAGGGAACAGGGAAGAGGCCACAGGGAAGAGGTGACAGCAAGCCTGAGGGCAGGTGTGTTTGAAGAACGGAGGCTGGGAGGTTCTGGGGAAGTGAGAAGACTGTAGAAGACCAGCTTTCTCCTATGGATCGTGGAGTTCTGGGAATTTTACTCTGGGCAAACAAGCATGACAGATTTCTGAACAGAGCCCCACGTGATCGGATACAGGTTGTAGAAAAGCCACATGGCTGCTGGGTAAAGAGTGGGGGTCCTGGGTAGAGGCCGACGGGCCAGAGACGGCTCCGCACTGACAAGGCAGGTGATGGAGGCAGATGGCTCTGACTATAGTGGTGAGAAAGGTCCCCTTGAGGATGTAACCAACAAGATTTTAGATGGCAAATGCTGAGCCCCAGACTGAACTGTGACTGATGCACTGAACCCCCAGCATTCCAAGTCTTCTTATTGTTCCTATTACTTTGCCTTGAACAAAATAGAAGTTTATTTCCTCATCCAAATTTTGGGCATGTGGTTCACTCAGCTCTGTCAGTCCCACATACTGGGCATCTAAGTGCATTCTTCTATGCTGTTCTTAATGTTTGGTTATGAAGTGTCCCCTACTGGCTCCTGTGCTAAACACAAGGTCAGCACTATTCTGAGGGACTGGAAACTTTAGGAAGTGTTGCCTGGCCAGGAATGTGGCTTTTTGCAATGAGGCCTTTAGAACTGTGAAGAGCAAATACCCGCTATAGAGAACATTTCTTGTTTAATTTTTCTGATGTTTTGAGACAGGCCCTCACTATGTAGCCCAGGCTAGCCCCATACTCACAGTCCTCCTGGATCCTCCTGCCTCAGCTTGGGATTATAGGTGTGTCACCATGTTTGGCAGTTTCTGTTATTTAAAAGGTTTTATTTTACTTTTATAAACAAATATGTATGTGTATGAGTGTTTTGCCTGCAGCTGTGTAAGTACAGTGCACATATGAAGTGTCCTCAGAGGTCAGAAGAGGACATTGGATCCCCTCGATCTAGAATTACAGACAGTTGTTAGCTGCCATATGAGTGCTGAGATTCGAACCTGGGTCCTCTGCAAAAAACAGCCAGTGCTCTTAACTGCTGAGTCATCTCTCCAGCCTCTACTTCTGTCGTTTTCAAGTCACACTGTGTTACTTTGTTCTGAGAGCCCCAAGAAATGAACAGAGCTACTTTGGGGCTAGCCAGCAGACAAGCAGTTGTGACACTATGGTTCCTTCCTTACAAAGAGTGTTTGCTGACCTCTGACCTTCAGAACCACTGTTCTTTGGATAGTTGGAGATAGCATGCTGCCATATCCACTAGGGAAAACTTAATCACCCAGTGAGCGTCACCTGCTTCCCACTCAGAGCAAAGCAAGGTTAGGATGCAACCAAACAAAGCACCTCTGCTCTTCCTGTAGGCCACCGCATCTCACCCTTTCCGCACCACGGCACTGTGGCTTTCTCTGGGGTACAGCCCTGTGACAGTCTCAATGGTCTTGGTAGGTCTGAGCCTGTGTCCTGATTCTAGTGTTGGATAACCCACAGCGTCAGTCAGCTTAGGCTGCCAGCAAATCTGCAGAACGAGTGGCCTGAAAAGTGGAACTTGATCTTAGAGAGATTCTCATAGCTGGAAGGTACACGATGGCGTGCTGCTGGGGTTAGGCTTCTGATGGGCCCCTTCCCAGCTCAGAGACTGCTGCTTCTCTGAGTACTTGCATGATCTTTCCTTGGTGAGTATGGGCAGTCAGGGGACTGTGTCTCTCTCCTTCACTTGAGGCCATGAATCCTATCAGATTAGGGCCCAAAGCCATTTAATTTTAGTTAATTCCCCAAGCTCTGTCTCCAAATACCATCATCTCAGGGGCTGGGTTTCCAAATGGAATTTGGAGGTGGGAGCACAACCCAGGGGAGGGTCATGGGGACCCTGTTCTTCTTTGGTCATTTTCACATGTGACTCAACATTATCCTGAAACATGGCTTTTGTGACAAATTTCAGGAAAGCGAGGCTCTGTTTCTCTCTGCATCCAGGTGTGAGGCTGGCATACCAGGACATGTAAAGGTGACCTGTCAGAGCACAGTCCACCTAGAAGAAATCTGAGCCAAGGGCAGAACAAAGACAGGCACGCATAGCACCGTGTGGCACCTAGATCCAAATTCAACGGAACCCGTGTAGGTTAACATGATACAAGATGTTTTTCGTAAACCAGCTCTATCTATATTTCTGTCCCTTGCAATCTGTTCTCTGGACTATGGTCTCCTTGCTAATAAGAATAGATGTGGCATTCCAAAGTAGGTCTGGAGCTGGGTAGATGGCTGTCAGTAAAATGCCTGCCTGACAAACATGAGGTCCTGAGTTCCATGCCCAGCACCCATGGTGGGGGCAGTTACGAGAGGGTGACATGGTGGCTCACACACATAAACACATGCTGGAGGTGGGTAGAGACAGGAGGTATCAGGGGCTGGATGGCTAGCCTAGCCTAATCAGCAAGCCCCAGGTTCCAGGGAGAGACTGTGTCTCAAAAGAAACAAGGTGGACTCAAGGACGAGACCTGAGGGTGATTTCTGGCCTTCACTTGCATACATGTGTCACACACACACACATACACACACCCCTAAAACAAAGCTAGTTCTGCTTAGCTAGGACTTCCTGAACTAATCCTCTGTCCAGGATCCAGGCCCCAGCTGGTCTCTGATACCCTGTAACTCACTTACCCTTGCTCCCCTTAAACAACAGTGGGTGCGAAGAAGGTGAGCTAAGTGCAAATAGAGACGATTATTCTAATAAATTCAGATTATTTCTGGGAGTGTCTGTGTTACGGAAAAAGCAGAGGCTCTCCATAGTTCTCACAAAGACTCAGAAAAATTCCCAGCAGAAGAGGGCCCTCCTGCCCCTGACTCCTTTGGATGCAAGTGCCTGAGTTCAAGAACAGCTATGTAAAGGCTGTGTGACCTTGGGCAAGCTGCTAAACCTGCCTGCCTGGGCCCTAGTTTTCCCTTCTGCAAATCTGGAAAGATGATAGTACCTACTAACAGCAGATGTTAGCATTAATACCTCATCAATAGCATTAAAGTGCGGAGTGACTATGTACCGTACGACTAGCACTCTATGAAACTATCTTTTCCTTTTTCCAGTACTTATCCGCCGCCGCCCCCCACCACTCTTTTTTGGAGACAGGGTCTCCCTGCAGCTCCAGCTGACCTGGAACTCACTATGTAGACCAGGCTGAACCCGCTTGCCTCTGTCTCTACAGTGCTGGAATTAAAGGACTGTGCCACGCCCATTGCATTTACTTATTTCTTTAGTGCGGGGGACAGGCGAGGGGGTGTCAGAAAACAATTTTCTGGAGTTGGTTCTCTCCTTCTACTATGTGGGACCTGAGTTCAAGCATCTTTACCTGCCGAGCCATTTTACCTGCTGCTAGCCCTGTAAAAACTAGGCTTCTCTCCCAGGTTTCCGACCCAGGAACCCAAGCCCCTCAGCCACCCTCTAACTTGGGGACAGCCCTGGGTGTCCACCCCATCATCACTCCTTCATCCAGTTTACTTTGGGAGCATCTCTAGCTGTGAGATCTTCTCACTATGCAGCTCAGGCTGGCCTTGAACTGACCATCCAGCCTCCCGCTCCAGGGATCAGAGTTGTGGGCCACCCTTTGTGTTCCAATGGATTTCCTTTCCACAAGCTTCGGCGCCCAGCAGAAGAGCCTCATCTGAGCTGTCCGCTGGATTTCCGGCTCCTGGTCTCCTGCCTGCCGCTTAGTAGGTGCTCAATGAACGCGGGTTGCAAACAAGTCCGGCGGCAGACGGCAGGGGCCACTTCCGCCCCCGGGCCTGCCACGCCACCAGCTGCAGGAGTTGCTGGGGGTGGGGCCGCGGCGCTTTCCTCCTCCTCGGCAGCCTCCCAGCGGGATCAGATGAGGCCACCGCCCCGCAATCGGGCCTCCCCAGAGCTGCCTTCCAGGAGGGGCCCGGGGTGGCCGTCGGAGGTCAGCCCCTCTGGCCACCCGGCGTCACTCTAGGGCGGAGGCCGGGAGGGGGCCGCCCCGCCCGCCCCGCCAGCCCGCGGACTCCGGCACTTCCTCCCGCCTTCCCGGCGCGGCCTTCCCGGGGCGAGAAGGCGATCCCGGGGCCCGAGAGACCCAGCCGGGCGGCGCCGCGCCGCGGCCGCGGGTCCCGAAGGGCGGCCCAGGGTAGGGTGGACGTGCGGGGCCGAAGCTGGCCGAGGGCAGCGGCGGGGCCGCCCGGGAGCAGGGCGCGGCCCGGGCGCGGGCGAACGGCGCGGGAGCCGGCGGCGAAGGGCGCTTGAGCCGGGAGAGGAGGCCGCGCTGCGGGGCGCCCGGCCCGGCGCGGGGAGCCGCCGAGGCCACCGCCACGGGGCCGCGCTGCCGCCGCGCGCATGCCGGGCCGGGGCCAGCACCCGGGCTCGCGGCATGTCGGTGCACTACACGCTCAACCTGCGCGTCTTCTGGCCCCTGGTGACCGGCCTGTGCACCGCGCTCGTGTGCCTCTTCCACGCCCTGCGGGGCAGCGGGGGCGCCCCGGCCGAGCCCCCCGACGGCGTGGACGGCGGGTTCCCGCTGCTCAAGGGAGCCATCCTCCTGCTCCTGGGCTACGTGCTCCTACGCTGTCGGCACGCCGTCCGCCAGCGCCTCCTGCCCGGCTCTGCCCGCCTGGCCGGCCATGCCAGCCTAGCCAAGTCCCTGCAAGAGCCGGGCCTGGGCATCTTGCTGGAGAGTTACTACGAGCACGAAGTGCGCCTGTCGCCGCACGTGCTGGGCCACAGCAAGGCACACGTCAGCCGGATCGTGGGGGAACTGGTGCGGGCTGGCCGGGCCAGGGGGTCTCCGGGCCCCATCCCGGGAGGAGCGCTGGCCTTGGCCTTCCGCGGAGACTTCATCCAGGTGGGCAGCGCCTATGAGCAACATAAGATCCGCCGGCCGGACAGCTTCGATGTGCTGGTACCGCTGCGCCTCCCGCCGCTGGTGGCGCTGGAGCCGCGGAGCTTGGGGACCGAGCCGGGGCTGGCCCCGGCCTTCCGCAGCTGCTTCGTGTGCGCCCTCAGGGCGCCTCCGTCGCCGTCGGGGGTCCAGGCGAGCCACTGGCATCGGGACTGCAAGCCCTTCGCCGACGGCTTCTGCGTGGACGTGCAAGGCCGACGCCACCTCTCCGCCACCCTGGTCCTGCGCTGGTTCCAGGCGCACCTGCAGCGCTCGTTGGCCGCGGTGCGCTACAGCCTGGAGGGTCGCTGTCGGGTCACCCTGACCCCAGGGGGACTGGAGCAGCCTCCCACCCTCCACATCCTGCCCTGCCGCACGGACTACGGTTGCTGTCGCCTTTCCATGGCCGTGCGTCTCATTCCTGCTGTCCATCTGGGCGACGGCGTCTTCCTGGTGGCACCGCCACCCTCGCCCGGCGGGGCCCTGCCGGAGCTCCCGGGTGGCCTGCGAGCAGAGGCACTGTGGGGTGTGAACACTGCACGCCAGGAGCAGAAACTGCTGGGCTGGCTTCAGGAACGGGCGCCTCCGGGTGCCTGCCACCTCAAGTGCCTGCAGTTGCTTAAGGCTCTCCGAGACCTGGGTGCCCGCGGGCTGGACCCGACGGCTGCTGCCCAGTGGGGACGCATCCTGTCTTCCTATGTGCTCAAAACCGTGCTGTTGGCGGTGCTTCTAAGCGAGGGTGGCCCAGCGTCAGGCTGGGACGACACACACCTGGGTGAATGTTTGGAGAAGTTGGTAAAGTTTCTTAGGGACTGCCTGCTGCGACGCCGGGACCTCTTCCACTGTGTCCTGGGCCCCGGTGGGGCGGCTGCCGAGGTGGGCCCCCTACCCAAAGTGCTGCGTGAGGCCACTCCTGTTGACCTCCTGGCACCTTTCGACCCGCACGCCCGGGAGCTCGCAGCAGCACGATTGCTGTCCACCTGGCGAAGATTGCCTCACCTTCTCCGAGCTTATGGGGGTCCCCGATACCTTGCCAGGTGCCCCCTACCCAGGAGTCAACGCACCCAGGGCTTTCCTGAAGATGAACCATGAATCCTGACTACACCTCCCTTGACTAAATGCGCCAAAAGCCTTTTCCACGGGATGGGGTTGGGGTGGCAGTTATATTTTAAGTGAGCGGTATGTAGAAGGTATTGGGAAATGTGGAGGATTCCACAGGCTTTGGTAGGATAAATGTGCCCCCCATCTTGGTTTTATGAACCAGAATAGTTCCTTCATGTTCTGAAGACCTTAAAGTGTCCTGGGTGGTCTTGTGCACACACATCTTTCCCTTCCCCCAAATTATCAGAAGCAATTCTTTTGACATAGCTATTTGTTAGATACTGTGTTTTCAGTTGGCCTATTTTGGGGGGTGGGGGAAGGTGTTGCTTCATTCAGTTCCAGGATTGGAGCAGGTAGGACCTTCTGAATGGTAGAGGTGTTCTACCACTGAGCTACATTCCCCAGCCCATGGTTTTATTGTTGTTTTTGTTTTGTTTTAAAGGAAAAAAAAGAGAGAGAGAGAGAATATCCACAACTGGAGTTGAAATTCTAGTCTAGCCGTTAAGATTCTGAGGGACATCATTCACCCACTCAAATTAATATTCATGTGTTTTTTAAGGGTGCAATCATAGGTTTGCCAAATGGTATTAATGGAATTGTCAAAAATGAGGTGATGTGTTGAGAGACAGTCAAGAGTTGGTTAGAGACACTTCCTGAAAAATCAGCACTTTATGTTTAATAATTCTCTTGCTTTTTTGGTGGCTGGTGGAACCAAGAGTTGTGTCTAAAAGGGGTTTGGCAATAGTTATTCCAAAGATCCGCAGCTCTGAAAGTCGTCAGTGTTAGTTAAATATCCCTCCAGGTCACGCCCATCAGTCAACACTTGTCATTAAGCACCTACTTTGTATGTATGACGAAGAAGAACAAGATAAGTAATTAAGACAGGTCTGGTCTCAAAAAAGATACCGTTCAGTCTTTGCCTCTAAAGATACCTGACCAGGACTCACTGTTGGCTGGACACAGCCCCCTTTTATTGTTGTTCTGTGTTTCAGCCTTCTTAGCAAACCCCTCTGCAAAGATTTCTTTAGAAGTTTAAGGACTCATGAGGAGGAAGTGCCTTATGTGGTGCCTGGCATGGATTAGGGATCAGTGATGCCCAGTGATGATGTAGTGATTGGAAGGTTCTAGATTGTCCAGGTAGCTTTAGGTAGTCCTAGGGCTATCTAAAGCTTTCAGGGATCTTGATTCAGCCTCTGGTTTGTGAAACAGTTCAGACGTGTAGGTAGGAGCTTGGAGATCAATCACTGTCAGTTGGTAGAGGAGGTTGGGCTGAGCTGGACTCTTCTCTTCTGCATAAATTTTCCTGGGCCGGGTGTGCCTCATAGCCGGGAGCCCATTCTGCAAAGCCACTTGCCCTCCCAGGTTTCGAACAGCTCTGTGCTGTTTATGTGTTCTTTCCTCCTCTGGCCTGGTGGGAAGTACAGCCAGCCTCAGTGTTATATCTGGTATTTTCAAAAGACAACAAAAGCAAAGACTCATACTTCCTTAAACTCTTAAAGGCAAAGCTTGGAAAACAGAAATAGTCACATGAATAAGGCTAGTCTTTAATTTCCGAGTTCAAGGGAGCACTGTAAACCCCCCTTTCTAGAGGACATGCTGTTGGCCACAGTTATTGGGAGTGAATTATTTCTAGGGTACTTCAGCATTAGTGCTGTGTGGTCTCATATACTTTGCAACCATGGGCTGGAAGAGAAGCACCTATAGTGGAGAGCTGTCTCTTTGGAGACCATTTCTCTGGGGCCCCAGAGATCATTCCTAGTGTTTTGAGGCCAGAGTTCGGTGTAAGGTACTACAGTGAATGAAGGGGTTGTTCTACCAGCTCCTGGAAAAGACAGAAACTGCACAGTGGTTTTATTTTAATTGCTCTAAGCAGTCAATGCCAAGAGGAGATGTGTGTGTGTGTGTGTGTGTCTAGTGTGTGTCTAGTGTGTCTGTCTGTGTGTATAACACACAATTTCCATCCTCAGCCTGACCTTCCTCTGTTTAGGTTGAAACAGGGGATGATGAGGCATTTGGATGAATTACAGAGTTTAGCTAAATTTTCCAACTATTTCTAGCCAAGTTTCTGAATTCCTTTCTTAGAAAATCTCAATAATATTTTAAAGTATGGTTATTGTTCTAAATATAAATATATTGTATCAATAGGATTCTTATAGGTTTGTTCTGTTATTTTTATTTTTTCAGGTTAATCACCCAAAGCTTCATTCAACCTCAAAACTTTTAAAATTTATTAGTATTATTATTATTGTTATTTTAATTAATGGGCATTGTATTTGTGAATTATTTTTAAAGCTAAGTGTTTTATTTAAATGCCATGCTGAGTAATTGTTCTCTGTACATGGTAACCAAAACGTAGAGATTTCGATCAATATTGATCAATGTGTAATAATCCAAAATATGTACTGTGTACAAAAACAATGATAGGGCCCATTGGCTGGGTGTGGTGGCTACCCAAGGCATTTAAATTCAGCTCAATTCTGGATTTTACTAGAGCTGCCCTCACAGCCTCCATCTGAGACATGCACGTTTGGGTGTGCTGGAGGTACATAGCAAGCCAATAGTCTCATGTAAGAAGGCTCTACAAAAATCAAAAGCCAAAAAACAAACAAAACCAAAAACTTAGTTGTTTATCCAGTGCCCAAAGAAAATGTTTTGAGGGAGATGACGCAGCCATTTGTAGCCAGACACCCTTCAGTAACTCCCACTGCCTGGGCTCAGAGCCTCTCTGGAATGTTCGTGGGCTGGCTGGAGATGTGTTTTGCAAAATGAAACTGAAGTGGAAAGAAGGGACAGTTGGAATGGACTCAAAGACTCTCGGAAGGATTCAGGAGAGAGGGCTAAAGACGGAAGTGATGATGGGAAGAGGAAGACATGGCTGTGGCTTGAGGGTGCGAGAGAGGTTTGGGTGAAGAGACGTGTTTTTGGGTATATGCAGTTTCCAGCTAGGGGTCGCACACTCAGCAGCCTCCAGAACCAAGGCAGGGAAATTAAAGCGTGGGTGGGTGGTGGGGACCACGCCCACCTTAAAGGGGGCAGCCATTGCTCAGCTCCGTGCCAGAAAAGAGAGGGCAGGGCTAGCAGTCAGAGTTTCAAGTCAAAATACTGAAACTAACTGATTTTTAATTTAAATAAATAATTTTTGAATGCCCAAACACCAAGTGGGCCAGATAAGGCAGCTGGTTGAACCCGAGGCCTCCAGTTTGCGACTCTTTGCCTCACAGTTTACTTCCCCCCACGTATATGTAAGGTTCGATTCCTTGTTCTGGAGATGGTGGTCTTGCATATACGTGGGGTATGGTATTTTGATTCTTTAGAGTTAAGCTTTAGTATAGAAACAAGCAACAACAGTAAACACAGCCACAGACAACAGTTCCGGTGGGATGGGAGCCATTCTTGAGTCAGAATCTCCTAGAACCCTTGGAGCCAGTCCCTCCTTCTCCTTGGTGATTTGGAGCAAACCCCTTGGCCCCGCGGAAGCACACAGATGAGTCATGAGGAGGGATTGCAGAATAACCTGTTTCCCAGTATTTTGGCGCTTACATGAAGATTTCCCCCCGCTTTTTTTTGGTTGCTCCTGATATTCTAGCCTGAGACTTTACAGTGATGGTTGGAGGTACTGGAGACCATAAAACAAAAACAACAAAGTCCAACCAAACAACAGCAAAAACGGTGCACCATTTCTGCACATTTCATAACATCGGCGCTACCCCCACCGCTAGGGACAGCGGCTGACTTCATGGTGGAATCTTTCTATCCCCTTCTGACCAAGTGGCTCTCACCAAAATGAGCATCTTGAGAGCCTACTTCCAAAGCATGTGTCACCTCCCAGAGGAAGTCAGCAGCACCTGGCTTCCTGGCTCTGACCTTGATGAAGAGGTTTTCCCACATCTACCCAAAGGAAGGAAGATTTTCCTTCCATGATGGAGAAAGAAAATGAATCTCCTGTATGTCTCTAGTTGCCCTGGAGAGGGAAGCAGGTTCAGAGTTTTTGTGGTATGTGTTAGGTTTTTTTGTTTTTTTTTTTTAATTGCTTGTCTGTAACAGTCACATTTATTTTTTGTATGGCATTCAATGGGGTTGGAAATAATGCAGTAGAGGTCAGGAGAGGGTGGCAGATATGCGACCATGTGTACCAAGAACTAGATTAAAATGTATAGCTAAATGATATATAACCTGGTTTTGGAAGCATTCCATATTCAGAAATATTTTAGCACCTTTTTGAAAGGAAGAAAGAGAGGGAGACAGAGACAGAAGGTGCCTTGACTCAGTCACTAGACTTAAAGCATTCCAGCTTTTGCTGTTTTTAATGTGCCTTCTGACCCCAAGCTGAGCATTGCGATACAGTTTGGTGGCCACAGTCACAGCCTAAGTTTGTTCAATCACACAGACCAAAGAGTTAATACGATTTGTTTTGGCTGCTATAGTAACCATGTGATTTAAGCTTTTTAAACACACCAACTTTCCGTGGTCCCATGGTCCAGGCCACTCATTTTCTATTTGAAGGTGAGTGGATTTGCACTTTCAATCCTGTGAGTCACCAGGGGACCCATTTTGCTGTATCAATAAAGGGATTTATGGAAACCTCTGGACCATGTGTCAGCTTTTGGAACCTGTGGTGTGGGTACCTGTGCCCACGCTGCCTTGTGCTTCTTTACACAAACTTCATATGCTTTGTGTGTGTGCATGTGTGTATGTATGAGTACATTCATGCATGTGTGTACACATAACTGTGGAGGAATCATCTGCCTCCTTTGTGTGCGTTTGTATGTGGTGTATGTGTGAGTGTGATTGCACTTCCTGTACACACATGGAGGCCAGAGGTTGACACCAAGGAGCTTCCTCAGTGGCTTTCCAGCTCATGTTTTCTTTGAGACAGTCTTTCACTGGAACTGACAGGCTAAGCTAGCTAACCAGAAAGCTCCAGGGATCCGCCTGTCTGGGTTCTCCCTGGTACTAGGATTTTATGTGGGTGCTGGAGATTTGAACTCAGGTCCTCAGGCTTATACAGCAAGCACTTTACTGACTGAGCCATCTCTCTAGCCCCCATTTTTTTTATTTTTTGAGACAGGACCTCTCACTGGCCTAGACCTCACTACGTAGACTAGGTTGGCTGGCCAGTGAGTGCCAGGGATTCATCTGTCTCTGTCTCCCCACTGCTGGGATTACAAGTGTGCACTGTCATTCCTGGCTTTAAATTTTTTATTATTTTTTTACATGCTTGTGTGGCAAGCACCTTGCCAGCTGAGACATTTCCCCAGTCCACCTCAGCTGCTTTGCTGGAAGTCTCCCATGATTGGGAGAATTGTTTGCCCTGAGCCGGTGCCTGGCCCCGTGGGGGCACAATCAGGGCCACTCTCCCGCCATTCATTTTTCTTCCATTCTTACCCTATCTAGAACTTTCTGCCCTGCTCCTCCTCTCTGCCTCCCACTCTCCCCAGACACATGTCTTGACCTGTGGCTAATTCATAGTCCAAACATTTTGCCCAGAAATTGCCTGGGCCCTGGGGCCCTCTTGACGTGATAAACAGCACTAGTGTGTCAAACCACCTGACTTAACCTGAGATGGAGTCTTGGAGACACTGTGGTTTGATGCCTCAGCCGGGTAGAAAACCTGTAGCCACAGGTTGAGTAAACGCTGGTTGTATGTTAGGCCCTGGGGAAAGTTGGTTGGTGGGTGTTTCATTCCGTTTTCAACCTGAAGTAATAATGTCCAGAGGCACCGAGGACACACAGGAAGATGCTCAGAGGCGGTATGTCTAAGTGGAGATCTAAAGACAGGCAGGAATTAGCCAAGCAAAGGAGGCTGGACTGCAGAAGGCTACATCTGAGTATCAGGCAGCCGGAGGCTGCAGCAGAGGAAAACTTTACCCCGTGGGACCCATACACCAAGAAAGAGAAAGGTCCCAGGCCCAATGTCTCCTTCAAGTGCATGCCGTCATGACCACACCTCCTTGCTCTAGGCATCAGTTCTTAAGGGCTCCACCACCTCCGATGAGCACCAGAGGCTGGGGACTAGGCCTTTAGCATATGGGACTTTGGGGGCCGTTTAAGGCCCAAACCATTCATAGACAGAAGAGCACAGAAGAAATTGTTTGGGTTAGGAACACGTTTGTCTATAGATTATAAAAGCATAACTTACAGTGACATCAACAAGTAAGGACTCAACCCTGACTCTCACATCCCCATCCCCTAACCTCCAAGACAGAAGTCTAGAGGTCAGTGTCCAGCAGTTCAGGGATGATTCAGCATCTGGGCATTTTCTTCTTGCTTTGCCTTTCAGGCAGTTTTGTATTCATCTTAAAGAGTTGTGTTTAAGACCCCACAGTGAGAGGCTGGAGAGATGGCTCCAGTTAAGAGGGCTTGCTGTGCTCGCAGAGAACCTGAGTTAGGTTCCCACTACCCACATAATGCAGCTCACAATCACCTGTAATACCAGCTCCAGAGGTACTGGCTTCCACGGGCACTTGTGCACACGTGTGGACACACGTAACCTAAGTAAAATAAAATAAAAACAAAATTTAAACATCCCTTTGACTTCTGTAGTTTCAGACATGTGACTTTGCTTAAAAAGAGGAAGAGAGAAAAATGGATTAGGGAAATCTAGATTCTCATTGGCCAGAGTGGTATCATGTGACCACCCCAAATTTCGAGGGAAGCTGGGGAAAGAGCCTGGCACATGGCCTTCTGTCACCCTGAGCAAAATAAGAAGGGCAAATGCGTATTTGTGGATAAATAAGGCTGCCACAGAATATGCCAACCCCCCAAAAAATCAACACTGGAAACGAATGCCAGAAGATTGTCCCAAAAAAGGGAGAAGTAGACAACTCCATTTCACACAGCTTTGGATACTTGCTTCAGCTGTCCCTGGAAATGAGGCCTAACCTTCTCTACCTTCTTCCAAAGTGCCTTATCTTTTCACAAGGTGTCATTGCCAGGATTCTAGGTGAAGGTTCCAGTTCTTAGCGCTTTCTGTCCTGGCTTTATCATCACATGAAGGACTTTGTGATGATGTCCAAGCTTGGCATTCCACTCTACAGGGAGGAGGCCAGAGTCTTGAGGGTTCAATCCAAGCATGAAAACCTGTTACAACTCTGTGGATGAACCTAGACCTAGGGCCATTCACTACCAACTTCTGTTTGATGGCCCTTCCAGAAACTTTCACCTGTGAACCCTCTACCAGGTATTGTGGAACCAGTTGGTGTGTATAACATCTGCTTCCTGGCAGAGACAGACAGGGGAAAGGTGAATGATTGGAGTGCTAGTGGAGAGAACCCTTCAGGCACAATGCATTTCTAAGTTGGCACAGGGCTTAATTTTGTAGGCAGTTTTCCTTTCTCTAAGCTCAGAAAGACAGAATTTTATCAAGATGTCAGAATCACCCGTAAACTTCTCCACAGAGAAAGCTTCCATACCAGGACACGCCTGTCGCCCTCCCTCTGTAATCTTTGACCCAGGTACTGTCTATCAGCTTTTTGTCACTGTGAAAAAAAATACCAGAGAGAATCAACTTTGATGGAGGAAAGGATTATTTGGACTCATGGTTTTAGAGGTTTCAGTCCACGGTCAGTTGGCTCTTGCTTTGGGGCCTGTGGTGAAGAAAACCATGTTGTCAGGAGCATGGCAGAGCAGAACAGCTGACATCACCACCACCGTGAAACAGAGGAAGAGGTAGGGCCAAGACTCTCAATATCCCCTTCAACAGCACACCCCCAGGGGCCCAACTTCATCCCTGTAGACCCAACTTTCAGGGTTCCTGAAAGTTCTACCGCCTCCCAATAGCGCCAAGGACTGGGGATCAAGCCTTTGACACTTGGCCTTTGTGGGGAGACATTCAAGATCCAAAGTGCAGCAGGTACAGCCTGCCCATCTTCCCAGAACATTCAGTGGCTTTATCTACCTGTGTGTGTGTGTGTGTTCATGTGTGAGGGGGCATGTATGTTCAGATGTGCATGTGCATGTGAGTACAGAGACCAGACTTCAACCTCAGATTCTACCTTGCATATTTTTGAAACAAGGTCTCTCACTGGCCTGGAACTTACCAAGTAGGCTAGGCTGGCTGGCCACTGAACCCTGGGGCCCGCCTGTCTCTGCTTCCTCAATGCTGGAGTTACAAGCACCACCCTGGCTTTTTACGTGGGTTCTTGGGATTGATCTCAGGTCCTTATCTTCTAAACCACAGAGCTGTCTGTCCAGCCCCCCAGTCACCTTTTCTTTCACAGTCTGCCTCTCCCAGCCCTCCTTAGACGATGATGACGCTGTGCTGGACCCGATGAAGAAATTCAAGTCCACTGAGTCACCTTCCAGTGAAGCCAGGAGCAAGTACCCCGCCTTCCAGACCCGAATGAAAGCTTTTAAGGACCTTATCTTTTGAAAGATTTTTGTCTTCCTGGTTTATTTAATCATTGGTCACTTTAAATTAGGAGCTTAGGCCTCTGATGGGTAACTGTGGATCCTAATCAAGAGGAAAGCATTAAAACAGATTTCAGCCATGGAGACAAAGGTGCTGGAGACAAGAACCCTTCAGGATCTCTCATGGCAAGAAGCAGCAGACTGAAACACACTTCACGTTTTCAGCCCAGGCTTTCTGGTCGTCATGTTTTCTCTGATACATACAGCCAACTTTCCACATCCATGGATTACACATCTGTGGGTTCAACCAACCACAGATCAAAAAAATTCAGAAAAAAAATGTATCTGGAGGCCAGTGAAATGGCTCAGTGGGTAAAAATGCTATGACACAAGCTTAATAACCTGAATTTGATCTCTGGATCCCGTAGTGGGAGGAGAGAACCAACTCCTGAAAATTATCCTCTGACTTTCCCACATAGTGT
This sequence comes from Eospalax fontanierii, assembly GCA_035773235.1. Classification (NCBI taxonomy): domain Eukaryota; kingdom Metazoa; phylum Chordata; class Mammalia; order Rodentia; family Spalacidae; genus Eospalax; species Eospalax fontanierii. Next base: position 43,941,439 of record CM069546.1, on the reverse strand, counting down.
GCACACACACACACTAATAATAAAATAACAATTTTTAACTGTGTCTGCATTGGACATGTGCTGACTTCTTTCTTGGCATTCTTTCCTAAACAACATAGTCAACAACTACTACTTAAATAGCATTTCCCATTGTATTTAACATAATGTCTTACATTGCATTGGATTTAAGGTTTATGGGAGGATTCCATCCTTGATTGTGTGCTGAAATCACGTACACACATATACATGTGTACACACTATGTAGACCAGGCCAGCTTTGAACTTGTAGTAGTCCTCCTGCCTCCATTTGAGTGCTATGATTACAGGTGTGAGCTACCATGCCCAGCTCACAATTCGGTCTTAGAGTCAATTTCCAAGGGATGCTGAGGTGTGATTCTATCTGGCTTTCAGCGGCAGATGAATCAGCAGGATCTACACTTTCCAGGTCTTCAGGGTACACTGAGACTTCTTGCTACACCCAGATACATGAAACCAGTGAGGGAGTCCGAGCCTTCTGTGGCAAGACACTTCCCCATGCTGAGTAACCCTCTACCTTCCAGGGCCCCTGTAGGAGGGCAGGGCCAGGTGATCTGTTCTGTCTAACAGGCAGGAGGCAGAAGAAATGTGTATATGGTCTTACAGGGGTGATAAATTGACGGATCACAATGACAGCATCCCAAAGTGGAACTGAGTCACTGCTACATAACCATTGCCCTTAAGAGTCATCTGCTTCATATCTGCATGGGTGAGAAGTTAGTCTCTGATATCAGGTCTCTGAAGTCGAATGCTGGGGTTCCTTGTTACTGCTGCACAGCCTCACCTAACCTAACTGATCCATGGGGCACAGGCAAGGGTTCCTGTCAGACCTTATATTGAAAGGCCCCTTGAGAGCTGGTAAGTACACATCAAATGTTAACTGTGTGCTGGCCTTGTGCTGACAGTGGGGCGGGGGGCTGGGTAGAGTGGTTAGCACAACAGAACCTACTCTGCCTAGGCTAAAGGAGAGAGAGATCGTTATCAGACATGTTGCACCAATAAGGTGCAAAGAAACTGGTTTCCATGACACTGTACAGGAAAGGAACCTAACACGGCCCAGGGTGGTGTTCAGGAGAGCTCTCTAAACAGGAAGCCCAGAAGCTTCCTGGAGGTCTGTCTCAGTGTGGCATCTTAGAGAACTCTTCTGGAGCAAAAAGGTCTGTGCCAAACGTTTGACACACACAATTCTCATATTGTCCCAGGAGGTGGTCCTGAGATCAACCTCATTTTACAGATGAGGAACCTAAGGGCTCAGCAGATTGAGGTCATAGGCCCCAAGGAAGTACACACAGGATTTTGAACCCACATCTGCTGGCTGGAAAATGAACACAGCAGTCCCTGCATTCCAGGCCCTCTAAACCCAGCCAAAGAGGTGACTCACTCAGGAAGTTAGCTCTTGTGAGTCCCAGGGGGAAGATCAAAATGAAACAAGCAGGCAAAGCCTCCCAAGTTGCCTGGAAAAGTCACTTCCCCCTTCCAGTCCCCTGCTGGCTGGACAGGACCCCTCAGATCCCTCCTTAAAAGCTCAGAGTTCCTTTTTCACTTTTACAGCTTCCTCCTGGGATCGCACCCTCCCCCCAGGGCCATTTCATTCCTCTTCCAGCAGCTGTGAGGGGAGACTGGTTTTCCTTACAAGTAGCCCAGCCACTGGTCCCTTCAGACTGAACCCAGACAATAAGGCCGCAGCAGCTGACTTTTCTCTTGTCAGATGCCTCTCTTTCTCCTTGGAATCAATGCAGGAAGTCCTCAGGTTGCTATGTTGAAATGCTGCCTGGGATGAACTTGCAGCTCTTCAGGGGCATATCCTGATGCACTGACACATGCTTCCCATGGAGATGTGTGTGAGCATGTGGACACAGGCGCTTGTGACTACATTTAGTCACCAATGCTAACACTTTTTTTCCCCCCCTTGAGACAGGGTCTTACTATGTAGCCCTGGCTGGTCTGGAACTCTCTACATAGACCAGGCTGGACTCAAACTCACAAAGATCCACTTCCCTCCCTCTTCATTACAGGGATGAAGGACGTGTGCCACTATACCCAGCCTCACACTAATGCTCTTAAGGCAGTTCTAGTCAGTATTGTAAGTTAGGACAAACTGGATCATCAAACCATTGTGTAAGTTTTATTGGAACCCTTGTGTCTTAGCATACCATCTGTGGCTTCTTTTAGTGTTGCAGGTGCTATGTGTAGAGAAACGATTTCCTCCAAGAAGCAGTTTATCTGTGCTAGTACCTGGTTCCGTGAGATAGTTCTCAAAAGCAGAGGCTTGAACAAAGAAAGACCCAGCCTCTTAGACCCTCTGTTAGTTTCCCTTTATAGTTCAGTTTGTTTCCCAGTATGGGAACACACATATCCTGACTGTGTGCTCCATGCTACGAGGTCATGACAGGCAGAGCTCTGTCCATGCACTCAGGCGCAGATCGGGCTGTGGTCCCTTTTTCTTTGTTGGTGGGGGTGGGGGTGGTCCTCACATATTAATACTTCAAAAACTGAGCTGAGTGGTGTTACAGTGACCTTTATTTGTGACTTTCAAAACTTAAAATATTTGTATTTACTTCTTAATAGCATGACTGATGGAGGTTCAAAGCAGGAAGGTCTGGGGACTGCACAGCCTTGTTTACCTCCTCGGAATCAGCCAGCTGTAGGCAGGAAGTGCCCTGTTCTCTACTGTTGAATACTAATTCTCATCACCTGCCACCAATTCCAGACCTTTAGTTACTGCTCTGACACCCACATGTATTTGATTTTGCTGTGGAAACTGGCTTTGGCCAAGGTCTATAGGTCTCAGTTTATTCAAGGGGCTGGTCACCTTACTCTGGCCTTTCTTGTGAGAGAATTAAGACAGGCCCACAAATAATCCTTAAATGCTGTCCCCCAACTTGGCTGCAACTGGAATCACTTGGAAACATTCATAATCATTATTCCTGAGTCCAGTATCATATCCTTACCAGATTCCTATCACACACCAGGTTCCTATTACACGCCAATCTACAGTGATTGACTTGAGGGTTGCACCTGGGCCATCGGGAGTTGGCAAAGTTCCCCAAAGGAGTCTAACCTAGCAAAGAGCCTTCAGCAAAAGAAGAGTGCTTGAGTCGAAGCTGGGAGAGACACACGTGGAAACCAGCGACATCAGAATGAATTCAGATCACAGAAATAAGAAGAGAGGACATGCCAGGGAAGAGGCACTGTGAGGTTTGACTTCAGAACCTTAGAGAAGTCCTGTTGCCACTCTGAGCCTCAACTTCCTTTTGTGTAAAATGAGAGTCTTAACTGTCTTCTTAGTGTCGTGATGTGGATTAAATAAGATATGCAAGATTTATGGCATAGAACATAAATGACACTTGTAATAATAAAGGACCATTTTGTTTTATGGGGCCTCCTTCTATACCAACTATGATGGTTAAGCTTGATTGACAACTTAATGAGACTTAAATCATCATGGAAACAAATATCTGGGCACTGAGTACTGTATGGATTAGGTTAATCAAGGTAGGTTGAGCGTACCTTAAATGTGGGCAGCACAATACTTTGGGATGGGGTCCCAGGCTGAGTGAAAAGGAGAAAGCAGCTTTCTGCTTCCTGATTGGATGCAATGTGACCAGTTGTCACAGCACCGGCTGCCAAGACCTCCCTAATACCATAGAGCGAACTCTTCCCTCAAACTGGGACCCAAAATAAGCCCTTCCTTCCTTCAGCTGCTTGTGTAACTCCACGAGTCAGGAGTATACCTGGCACTGCCCTGAGTCCTTTGCATCTTTGCATCTCTGGCTTGCTAAGCTGAAGAGGGCCGGGGTTGCCGTTTCCACCTCTTGCTCAGGTTTCTGCAGATAAAGGAACTTTTTGAGAGCCTCATGCTTCTGTCAAATGGTTTCCAGAAAGCCAAGCCAAGGAACAAGTGGCCGAGATAAGTCAGATACTGACCCCTGGGACCTTGAAGGATGTGAGCCAGCACTGACTGGTTGTTTTCAGGATGGAAATGGTTCTCTTGTTTGGGACTATAGAAATAATATGTGCTTGCAGTAAGAAGTCTGAAGAATAAGAATACAACAACAGTATGCAGGAGGAAGCAGGGATCACTAGACACCTCCCAAGTCTTCAAACTAGAGCTTCCCCATTTGGTGCCAGAACTCGGGGGTGGGGGGTGGGGTGGGTCGGAGAGGCGTTCCCTAGAAAGGCCCTCCCCACACATCCTTGCCGGTTGCTTCAGAACAAAACCAGCCATCTCCATGACATCATCTCACTGCTCTGAGACTGTGGTGTGGCAACAATGATAGGATGTGGCCTTCTAATTTAGCAGCCTGACATCAATCTGTTTGGAAAGCCCTTGGCCCAGAGCCTTGATATGTCCCTGGGAGGAACCATTGGGCCTGGGCCTGCAGCCTGTCTCCAGAGTGACTAATAATAATCAAGTAGCCTGGGCACTCCCAGTTCAGCAGCCATCACTCCACAGGTCTGCTAACTCACAACTGCTGCATTCCTGTATGTTGGAGGCTTACTCCCGAGGGACATTATTGCAGGTTGTGTGACTTTTAAGAGTGGGGCCTAGTGGGAGATGTTCAGGTCATGGGGTGGGGGGTGTTCTGGAAGGGTATAGCCGGATTTCGCCCCTTCATTTCCTCTCTTTTTGAGTCCCAACCATGAGGTGACTGTTTTTGCCCAAGGCCCACTCCCACCATGGTGTGTTGCTTTGTCACAGGGCGAAAAGCAACAGGGCCAACAGACCATGAACTGAAGCCTCTGAAACTGTGATTCAAAACAAACCTTTCTCCTCTGAAAATTGTAGGTCAAGCATTTGTTATAGTGAGGGAAAGCTGATGAACACAGATATACAAAAGGAAATAGGCTCAGAGAGATAAAGTAACTTGCCTAAGCTCACACAGTTGGTGAGAAGCAGAGCCAGGCCTAGAGTGGTCTGTTGTCAAAGCGGTGTGTTCTTCACTGTGAGGTTGGCACAAAGCTCTGAGCGCCACACAGAGCTGATATATTCAGAGTCCTCAATATGCAGGTGAAAAAATGCTTTGACAAAAGAGGCTGGAGAGATGGTTCAGTGGTTAAGAGCACTGGTTGCTCTTGCAGAGGACCTAGGTTCAGTTCCCAGCACCCACAGGGCAGCTAACAACTGTCTGTAACTAGTTCCAGGGCATCTGACACCCCTCTTCTGGCCTCCATGGGCATTGTACACATGGGCACACTTACATACATGCAGGCAAGACACTCACAAAATAAGAGTAAATGAATTTTAAAAATTAAAAATAGAGTTGATAAGAATGCCAGCCAGACTTCTGTCTCTGAGAAGAGTGTGAAGAGCAGGCTGGGGACAAGCTGGTGCCTTCAAAGTTGGGCTCCTCCCCCTCCTAGTTCCTACCCCCTCCCAACAGTGCAAAAGGAGCCTCATTAAGACTCAAAAAGTAAACAACTCACACAGCCACTCATCCACCAATGGATTAAGCCACGGATGAGATCAGAGCCTTCATGATCCAAGCCCTTCCCATATCCCACACCTCTGAACACTGCTGCACTGGGGACCAAGGCTTTGGTGTGCAAACTTTGGGGGACCACTTTAAATCCAAACCATATCACCCAGTCTAAAGGCTTCTAGAAGGGTGGGTCTGGGGTGTTCTTTCATGCTGTGAGAATTGAGGGGGAGCCTGTACCTAGGGAAATGACCTCAATGGACGGGGGAAGGCCCTCCCACCCCTATACCAGTAGACTTGGCACTGGGTGAATGTGGGTGAAGGGGTCTTTGGGCGTCACCTGTGCCTGCAGGCTGTGGTTTTCCTGACTGTTCTATCCCTCCTGGCACAGTCTGGTAGTGAGAAACTCAAGCTGGGTTTAACTGACCCGGGCTCAGGTCCTGAATTTTCTATAAACCATTTATGTGATCTTCAACAAGTTCTTCAAACTTCAGAGACTTTGCTCAGAGTCTAGCAAGACATCAGTGAGTGTACCACAGGAGTGATGGGTAAATGCTTCCCCAGGGCTGTGCCCAGGGGTACTGGATGTGCTCAACTGTCAGATCTGCACAACTTTAATATGATTCATGAAAGCCAGGGGCAGTCGGCACTGGGGAACAGTTTATACTCCAGGAGCAAGTAAGCGGTGTGCACCTTCCTCCACACCTGTGGATCGTGTATGCCAATGGGACCCCATTGTGTGTGTGGTCTTCACTGTGCCTTTTCTTCCACTTACCATGTGTACTGGAGGGCTTTCCAGATGGACCATTCTAGATGTGCTGCATTTTTTCACCGTATCATTGAATGTTAACATAATTACAGTAAAGTACATGGTGCCTAGTAGAAACTGCTTGGATAACAACAACTTAAACCAGGCATCAGACATCGCCCTCAGTCCCCTGTCTGTCCCTCTGTCTTCCAACACACCTAGCTTTACAAATAATAAAAGCAGTTGCGACTGGCTGCATTGGCTAAACATCATGTCTGTGAGGTGTAGCTGTGCTGTGTGGAGGGTCTTTTTAACAATGTCTGGCGGCCTTGTGGGTTATCACTACTTGCAGACAAGAGGTGCTTCTGGTGTCTAGCAGATGGAGCCCTGATGAATAACAATTTCTTTCTAATTGACACATTCTATCCGCAAGGAAAGCTCATCTAAGATTCAGAAAGTTCCAAAGGGAGGCTCATTAAGACTCAAACGGTAAGCAAACCGAAAGCAGCAGGAAGTCCCTGAAATTTATCAGATTCACAAGGGCGCCTCCCTCAGCTTATATTAGCAGAGAGGACCGCTGAGGAGAGGACCCTGTCCAGTTGCCTTCAAGTCATGCAGAGAACTGCAGGCCTTAATTTTCGTGAGTCATTACTTATGCAGGGGTGGGCTTTGGGTGATGCAGCTGCCTTTGAGTTGTCCATGTTCCTGTGAAAAACCCAAACTCATCGGTTTACCAAGTTGAATTTTGCTAGTCTTTACCTGGGTCTGTCATCAATCAGTATCTGGGTTGAGTAAACATTTGTTGTTTTCCCCCCAAGGAGCAGTATCACACAGCAAGGCCATCCTACAGCACAGGGCACCCCTAAAACAGAGAAAGGACGGACTTTCTCTGGATGTCAGTCATGCTGAGGTGCAGAAGTCTGCTGTGGACCAGACTAAAGAATTTGGATTGTATTTGAAGCACAGTGGAGAAGCTGTGCATGGGAGGCGGAAGCTTGTTAGTTCAGCACTCTGGAGGGTGAGGCAGTGTGGGGAATAAGGCCTCCCAGCACAACCCCCTCCTTGACAAACAGTCCAGGTACGCTAAAAACTCTTGCCCCACTAATATGGGGAAAGAGTCCCTTTGCTAATTGCCTCAAGTTAATATCCTGTCAACATGTTTACGAGGCCCTGCAGACTCCGGCGGAAAGTGCGGTTTGTCCTAATAGCACGTCTCCATTTCCCGTTCCGGCTGAGTCATGGGACCTGTAACTGACCAAGTTCCTGGTATAAGATGTTCCAGTAAGATAAAACTTGGTATGAACCTTTGACGGAAGAGAGCTGTGTATATATAGGAGTGCTTCACAAGTAAAGGCGCGTCGCCATTTTGTACCCTATGTGTGTGTGCGTGTGTGTCTACTCTTCAACCTCGACGTCCCTCGCAGAGACTCGGATCCAGGGCCGTGCAGGCGCGGCAAGGCAGGGGGATGGCGAATTTAAAGTCTGCTTAAGCTCAGAGAAAGACAAACAAAACAAAAACAGGAGCGATGGAGAAACGACAGCCCAGAGATGCATGAATCTTTAATGGACGCTGCTAAACTTTACTCCAGATGGCTATGCTCTATTCTTGGTCAATTCTGTCGTCTTACCAGATCCTCCTGAGTAAGATTTTCCCATCTTTTGGCCATACAGAACAGATTAATGACACACGAATTCACGCACATGATACACATATGCACACAGTTTCTTTCTGCACACCCTGGGCAACAAGATCATGGTGGAAATTTAACTATATCTCCTCCACTTCTTGGTGCTTAGCATGGGATGGACTATGGGCATAGCTCTGGTCATCTTGGCTTCCACTCTGATTTCACATCTTGTGCATTCAAACACAGGAACTGGAAAGATAAACAGGAAGTCCCTCCATGCCTAGGAAGATGGGGCAGACAGACCTCTGCTCCTGGAAGAGCTGTGTCACTCAGCACTAAGTGTCCACCTGGGAGGGGACCCCGAGGACCCTGGGACTAAACATTACAGACTGCAAACAGGAGAGGTAGGTGCTAGGGAGTCACAATCTTTTTGTTGTTGTTGTTTTATTCTAAATGTTCCATGTGGACTAATTTCCATCATGAAATCCATCCCCAGGATCAAGGTGTCTTTTGTCTGTTTAAAATTCCATTTCCAGTGAGGCTCTGATCCCTGCTCCCTTGGTGGCTGAATAATTTGCACTGGTCGTTTTGGGGGCGAGGATAACTTCTTTCTTTTTCGTATGTGTGTGTGTGGTGTGTGTGATTGCATGTGTGCGGGTGCATGTGTACATGTGGGTACAAAAGCCAGAGGTTGACATCATGTATCTTTCTCCATCAGTTCCACTTTATATTCTGAGGCAGGAGCTTGCCACTTTGTCATATCTAGCTAACCAGCTTCCTGCAGAGATCTCTTTTCTGTACATTCCAAGTGCTAGAATTATAGGCAGGCCCCTCTGCTCACTCAGCTGGTCTAAATGGATCCTGGGGACTCTAGGCCTTGAAGGAAAATAGGAGATAGTTATTTCTAAATTAGGCAGATGGTCAGAGAAGGAGACTCTGGACCAGATTCAGCTGATTTCCAATAACTGTCGCTTTCATTCACGATGGCTTACTTCCGGATCTTTTCAAAGCTGACCCTTTGATAGGCTCTTTTCCTTCCGGGGTGGGAACTGCCCATCTTTGCTTTACCCAGTCAGGACCCTGCTTTTACATAAATGAACCAACCAGTAACAAACCTACTGCCCTGTCCAATCCAAAGGGGGAAAGAAGAGCCTAACCCTGTCCCACCCCTACCCTATAGAATATGTAAGCTCAGGCTCTCCAAGAGGTAGACAGTGCTCAGCTCTGGACCTTTTCCCCTTCCAGGGAGCCTGTCTCTTTCTGTGCTGTGTAGAGTGTTACTTTTGCTTTTAAAAAACTCTTTGGCTGTGTGCTGTGACTATAAACTTTTTTTTGGTTTTATATCTTTTTGTTTTATGTGTATGAGTGTTCTGCTTGTGTGTATGTAAGTGCACTTGTGCTGTGCAAAGCCTGCGGAAGCCAGAAGGCATCTGATCCTCTAGAACTGGACTTACCAGTCAATGGTTGCTAGCTGCTATGTGGGTGCTGGGAGTCGAACCTGGGTCCTCTGGAAGAGCAGCCAATGCTCTTAACCACTGAGCCATCTCTCCAGCCCCCATGTCTTGGAAATCTTTTTGAGTTTTCATTTGTCCTTTTAAGGATTTTTTTTTTCACCATAGCAAGACCAGGCTAGCTTTAAACTCACACTCCACCTGCCTGCATGTTGGGATTACAGGTGTGTGTCACTATATCCAATTCCAAGTTCTCATTTTTCTTTCTTTCTTTAAAATAAAATTTTATTTTATTTTTAACTATGTGTATATATGTGTCTGTCTGCAAGTATGTGCTCATGTGGGTGCGGGTGCCCACAGACTCCAGAAGAAGGTATAGAGTTCCCTGGAGCTGGAGTTACAGCCAGTTGTGAACTACAGAATGTGGGTGCTGGGAACTGCACTCAGGACCTCTGAGAGAGCAGTGTGGGACAGCTCTTAACTGCTGAGACATCTCTCCAGCCCCAGTTTCTCATTTTCTAGAGAGGTGCACGTTGTTAGCTGAGATAACAGTTACTTCTGTGATCCCAGGCTCTGAAGGGATGGAACTGAGAGTTGCTTACCTGCTTGGTCCCTTTCCATCTCTGCACCTCTTGCAGCATCCACATGAAAAAGCCTGATTGGAAGGACATGCTTATAACCCTCATGCTGGGAGGTAGAGGCAGGAGGGGTCTCTGGGATTTCTTTCTTGTTTGATTTTGATTTTTTGAGACAGGGTCTCCCTAGAGCCACAGGTGTCCTGGAATTCACTCTGTATACCAGGCTGGTCTCAGTATCACAGGGATCTGCTTGCCTCTGCCCCTGAAATGCTGGAACCAAAGGTGTGAGACACCATGTTTGGCCCAAGACGATCCCTGAAAGTTACTGGCCAGGCAGTCTAGCTGAATCAGTGAGCTTCAGGTCAGTGAGAGACTGTGTCCCAAAAATTAATGTGGACAGACATTGATGAAGACACCTGAGGTTGATCTCTGGCCTCTGCACACAGTCCACACATGGACTCTGCACACACACAGGTGCACATGCACACACGTGGACTTCCTCAAGGTAACCCCGCAGAGCAGAACCCAGGTCTTCTGACTCTCCTGAGTCCTGCAGCAGGCCAGGGTTAATAAAACTGTTTCCGGAAACAGTTAAGGACCAGAGCTGGGGAAAACAAAACGAAACAAAAATTGGAATTGACCAAGAGGGAACTGTGAAACGACCATGTCAAATCCTTGCCTTTTCTACTGATGTGGTTGGTTTTCCCTCACGCCCTGACCCTCCCTTCTCTGAGTCCTGTGTTTTTCTGACTCCTCAGTTTCTCCCAGAAGAAAAGCAAGAGAGTACTTCGTTTACTCATTCACGAATTCATTAATTCACTAACTCATTTCTTCATTTACTCACTATTGTAGACTGAATTTTGCCTGCCCCTGCAAATTGTGTGTTGAGGCCCTAACTCCAGCATGTCAGAATGGGGATATGTTTTGAAATAGGGCTTATGAAAGATAATTAAGGTAGCAGATGTGGTGGGCACAAACTGTAAAACCAGCACAGGGGCTTGAGGCAGGAAGATCATTTGTTCCTGGAGAATTCCAGGGCGTTCCAGGCCGGTCTGGGCTACTTAGCAAGACCCTGTCTCAAAAAACCAAACTTTCCAAAGATATAATTAAGATAAATGAGATCACATGCAAAGGTGGCCTCTGGTTCAGTGTGCCTGGTGTCCTCAGAGGAGGAGCTAAAGGCGCAGATCGCACCAGTGTGAGCTCGCAGGAGGAAGCAGCCATCTGTGAGACAAGGCAAGAGGCCTCCAGGGAAAAACTCAATCCTGCTGACACCTTGATCTTAGACTCTCAGCTTCTAGAACTTGGAGGAAGAGGTTTCTGTTGGTTGTATGTCCAGGCTGTGACGTTTTGTTATATCATCTGGAAAAAGCAGATATATTCCTTTATCTCTTCTTTCCCACATTCACATACATCTCATCTCCAGCAGATGTGTGCTCATCTGGGAGCTGAGGAGCCTCCCTGGACCCCCTCTTTAACACCGTGACCCCACTGTCCTGGCTCATACACCTGTGAATTCCCTTCCTGCGTCACTGTCCCCTGTAGAGCTTGTTCATTGTGATGTGTGTTCCCCTTACTCTCATATTAGCGTATACACAAAAGGACAGGGACGTCCGTGTGCCTGTTCAGGGTCCAGCATAGAGCCTCGCTCACATCACATGTTCCATAGTGTATATGGGCTGGATATAGCTTTAGTTGTCAATTTGACACACCTGGGTTGACAGAGCCTCAACTGGGGAATTGCCTCCATTGGACTGGCCTGTGGCCATGTCTGTGGGGCATTTTTTTGATTGTTGAGTGATGTTGGAGGGTCCAGTCCATTGTGGGCTGTGCCACCCTGGGCAGATTGTCCTGTATTTTATAAGTAAGCAGGTTGAGCACAGGCCAGGAGAGCAAGCCAATATACAGCACTCGTCTGGTCATCTGTGCTCCAGGTTCCTGCCCTGAGTTCCTGCCTTGGCTTCCCTTGATGATGAACTGTGCTTGTAAACCAAATAAACCCTTTCCTCCCCAAGCTGGTATTGGTCAGTGTTTTGTCATAGCAATGGAGAAGCTAACTAGAATAGATTCTTTAATTTTTTTTCCTTTTAAAAGTTTATGTGTATGAGTGGTTTCCTTGCATGTATGTAAGTGCACCATGTGTGTACAATGCCGTGGAAGCCAGAAGAGAGTGTTGGATACCCTGGAACTGAAGTTACAGATAGTTGTTAGCCACTGTGTGGGTGCTGGGAACAGAGCTTAGGTCCTCTGCAAGAGTAGCCAGTGCTTTTAATTGCTGAGCCATCTCTCCAGGCTCCATACAATGTATCTTGAGTGGACAGGGTGGTAAACACAGCCGGGTGCTACGTTCAGGTATCTGTCTCTCATCCTGACTTTTCAACTTAGAAAAAGAATTTAAACTGACACACAAAAATTATTTGTATTGATGAGGTATCATGTGGTTTTGTTATGTGTATACATTGCATAAGGTTCAAATCAGGTAAACATCAGTGGCCTCTGCATGCTGCAATACCAACTCTGCTGTTGGGGAACACACAGCCATAAACAAGGAATTTATGATGTTGTGGCCTGTTCCACAGGAAGGAAATCAAATCATGTCTGGTACTATAAACATGGTCACAAGGCCATAGCTCAGGAGTTATGGGGAGAGACATACTATTGTTTTGCTAAACAGACATGTTTTCAAACTGCCTTCTAAATATTTCCATCCGTGTATATTAGTGCTGCCCTCAGTGTTGATCAGAGAAGCTCATTCTGCAGGGGACGACAGTTAATGCAAAGACTCACAACTGGTCAGAGTGCTGAGGACAAGTGACTGTGGAGTGCTCAGTCCTGAATGGGACATCTCTATCAAGCCCCTCAAGTCTCAGAGAACATTGTGGAAGAGGGGGTGGAATGTAAGAGCCGGAGGATGGGGAAGAGTGCTGGGAGATGCTGTCTTCTGGACACGACATGACCATTGCACTCATGAACTCACTGCAGCTATAGTGCCCTGCATAAGACCAAGCCAGTCAGCATTCCAGCCTGGGTGGAGGAGGGGATCGTGGGGTCCCATCTCTAGCTGGGGAGCCACTAGCAATTCACGGCTGCTGGAGTGTGTCTGCTGGTAGGTTGCTGTGTGTCAGACTCAAAAACGAAAAAAGGACTGAAGGTGGGAGGGGCGCCATTGGGAGGGTGTGAGGAGAGCGGGGTGGGGGCGTGCTGGGGCAGATATGATCAAGACACAGCTCAGGCGTGTATCAAAGATAACAGAAAGTAAATTAAAAACAAATCAGGGTAAACCGGAGCTGGAGGGAGGTAAACACAAATTCCTCAAACACTTTTCACACCTAGTATTTCTTTTTGGTGACAACATCAAAATCTTTTCTTCTAGCTTTCAAGCTGAACGGTACATCATTGTCCTGTATGGTTGCCCTACTGTGCGGTAGCCAGAACTTCCTGCTCTGATCAGACTGTAGCTTAGCATCTCACTGATCAAGCTTGCCCCGCACCCTGACTCCACCCAGCCTATGGTAACTGCCTTTCTCAGCACCTTCAACACGAATTGCTTCAGATTCCAGGAGTGAGGTCACATGGCACCTGTCTTCCTGTGCCTGGTGTGTTTCTCTTGCCACAATGCCCTCCGGTGCCCTCCCTGTGGTAGAAGTGACATGACTTTGTCTCTCATGTGAGTTCATTCACTGTCCTTCCCAAATGTCAGAAGAAACTGATGACATGGACCTTCCAAAACAAAGATACCCCAAAGCCTAGAACTCTGGGATGCACACCGCCCGGTGATTGGCTGGCCACCCCTGGCCTAGGGGACCTCTCCTTGCTGCTTTAGGATTAAGCACATCTGCCTTCCATTTCCTGGTGGGGATGGTTTACTAGGGTGGAAGACCTGGGGAAAAGCCTCGGGGTGAGGCTGTTTCTTAGACGGTGGTGAGCTTCCCTTTCCTGCTCCGTATATTAACTATAACTAGTGAGATATGTGATAATGTTTTTCATGTTAATTGTAATGTGATAAAATCTATTATTTAAAATAATGAGGGGCTGGAGAGATGGCTCAGCGGTTAAGAACACTGGCTTCTCTTGCAAAGGACCTAGGTTCGATTTCCATCCATCCATCCATGCCTCCAGTTCCAGAGGATCCAATGCCCTCTTCTGGCCTCCATGGGCATTGTACAACATGGGTAACTTACATACATGCAAGCAATACACTAATACACATAAAATAAAAATAACATAAAATCTTGAAAATAAGATGAAGCTGGGTGTGGTGGCTCACCCCTTTAATCCCAGCACTCTGGAGGCAGAAGCTGGCAGATCTCTGTGAGATCAAGGTCAGCCTGGTCTACATAGTAAATTCCAGGCCAGCTGGGACTACAGGGAGACATGTCTCAAAAAATCAAGAAGGGGGGGGAGGGGGAGGAGTTCATTGACCTTACTTATCAGTGGTGCACCCACACTTGGGTGCCAGATCCGGAAATAAAACATCAAACGCTGAGATGCCTTTGAATGTCACATAAACAATGAAACTTGTGTGTGTCTAAGTTCATACCATGCAATATTAGAAACTTATTCATACTAAAATTTTATTTTTCTGACATTCAGTTTTAAGTAGGAGTAGACCCTGGCAGACATTTCACTGACTTTTCTGGCTTTATGGGGGGAGCTGTTTTGTTTTGGGGTTTTGGATACAGTACTGAAGAGTGAACCCAGAGCTTTGTGCTGTGAAGCACACACTGTACTCAAGAGCAATTCTAGGCTTTATATTTTGGAATCAGTTTAAATTTTCAGAAAAGTAGCCGAGACAGCAGAGTTCCAAGTTCTCCCACGCTGGCCTTCACAGAACCACGGAGAGCTGGCCAGAGCCTTGCTTGCTACATTCCTACTTACTAAACTCCAACCATTGTATGTCTGTGTTCACACATGTGTGTGGGCACACGTGTGTTCAGATGCAGCTGCACATACATACATATGTGTGTGGAGGGCAGAGGACATCATTCCTTGGGTGCTGCCCATCTTTTTTTTTGAGGGTCTCATGGGCACTCATCAAGTAGGCAAAGCTGGCTGGCCAGCAAGCCCCACATACCCACCTGTCTCTGCCTCCCTGGTGATGGGATTACAAACTCCCTCGCCACCACCTCCTGTTTGTTTTACCTTGGTTCTGGGGGAGTTGAACTTGGATTTTCATGTGTGAATGGCAAGCACTTCAACAAAACTGCCTTCGCAGCCCCCAGCTGAATTTGGATCCCGCTACATTTTCCATCATATCCTTTTTCTGATTTAGAACCACACCCAGGATCTCACATTACATTCTAAAGCTCAATATGTTGGCATATGAGTTTTTGGATATGTCTGTTTACCTTTTACCACAAAGAGGCAACTGGTTGAGAGTTTGTAAATGAGTGTTTTAAGCATCACGGGCTGGTCAAATTTCATGAATCAGAGCAAAGAGAATAATAAATATAGTCAGAGTCACTGGTTGCTTGCTTGTGAATTTGGGTTTGTGGGTTCATGGGCGTGCACTGCTTATGTGAATGCCTTTTTGTGCCTGCACTGCAATTATGAAGGTATTATTTATTGAGCAATTATCAGCATTGTGTATGTTATCAGATCATACACCCTGTGAGGGCAGATACTGTATTCCTTTCTGTAACCCTGACACAGTATATGGATTCAGCTTGTGCTCTGTAAACATTTACCAAATAAATGAGCCATGTAATTGTTCTCCCTAAGTCTATCCGTTTAACTGGTTTGAAGGTCAAGGTTTTATGTATGCATGTATGTATTTGTGTTCTCTTAAATTTTTTATTACATGTGCATAATGTAGGCGTATGGGCACGCATGCTGTAGCACATGTGTGGAGGTCAGAGGACAACTTTGTGGATTTGGTTCCCTCCTTCCACCTTTATGTGGGTAACATATTGAACTCAGATTCCCAGGTTTGTGCTGCAATAACTTTGCCCACTGAGCCATATCACTGGCCCTGTATTATTTGAGACAGGGTCTTACAATGTACCCCAAATGGTGCTAGAACTCATTAATCCTCCTGCCTTGACCACCTGAGTGCTGAGAAATTACACATTTGCATTACCATGCCTAGTTAAAAGTTTAGATTGGGGGCTGGAGAAATGACTCAGCAGTTAAGAGCACTGGCTGCTGTTGCAGAGGACCTGGGTTTGATTCCCAGCACCCACGTGGCAGCTAACAACCATCCAGTTCAAGGGGGCGGGGCGTCCAATGCCCTCTTCTGGCCTCCAGGGCATCGCATGACCCAGGTGCACGTACATACACTCACGCACTACACTCACACACATAAAATAAAAATAATAAATATGACATTTTTAAAAATAAAAAAAGTTTAGTTTGTCCACAGCTGGCCAGTGTGCAGAGAACCAGAGTGCTATCCCTGGATATGACACCTCCCAATGCTCACTGCAGGATAGTGGGTGGATGACTACAAGGAAACACAGTCTTCCAGACAGAACTCATAGCAATGGTGACAGGGTGCACAAGTCCCACTGAAGCACATGTCAGACAAAATCCCAGCATGGACACAGGGACGTAGGGAAGAAACCCTAGCCCAAACTAGGGAAATTTTGACAACTGATGGCTGGCCGCTGGGAGGAGGAGAGATAATCTCTTTCAAGGATGGGACTCTTGGTAGGTTAACCAGGCTCCAGTGGATGGACCCACAGTGAAGGACATTTGGAGACACAAATTCAACTCTATATGACTTATTATATACATAATAGTAATTAAATTGGATGGGAGGAATAAGGGAGGGTGCAGGTACGGGAGGGGACCTAAACAGCATCAAATTACACTGTGTGAAAAATCTCAGAAATTCAATAAAGATGGTTAAAAGAAGTGTAGGTTGTAACTTAGTCAAGCTAGGCTAACTTATGCCGCACTACTTCAACGACTCCTCAGATCTCAGTGGTTTAGGAAAACAAACATGTATGCAATGTTCTGCAGTCAGAGGGGAGCCAGGATGAGGTGGAAGGGGTTCTGCTCCACAGAGTTGCTCAGAGACCTAGTCTGACAGGTATTCGCATTCTTGATGCTCAAAGAAAGAGAGGGGGAGGGAAAGGGAGAGGGAGAGAGAGAGAGAGGGAGAGAGGGAGAGGGAGAGAGGGAAAGACGGAGGGGGGAGAGAGAGAGAAAGAGAGTTGAAAGCTATATATCTGCATGCCTATAATCCCAACAGTCAGGAGGCAGAGGCCAGCCTGTGCTACATACATTGGTAACTTCTACTATAAACTTTTGGTTAGAAGTAGCTGAAGGGATCTGTGAAATCAGTCCTCCTTGAACCCCAAGATGTCTGTAGAAGGGAATTCATTGGACATGCTGTGTCACAGGGAAGTCATGAATGTGGCACTATATGGCACTTGTTGAATGTGTCTACTTCAAGTGTTCTGTATATGCCAAGTGTGGCTAAACTCCTCCAATGCAGAGAGAGAGCTCCTGCTTCTGTTCACTTGCTTCAGCTCCCAGCCTAGGTTGGCACAGAAAGGACACGTTGTCAGGGCTTGTGGAGGGAATAAGTGGATGCATAAATCAAGGACCGATCCGCTCGCTCTTTGCCTGGCTTTGGGTGGTGCACCCTCTGAGTCATATTTAATTCCCTCACTCCCAGGCTGAACTCTTGAAAAGATCCTAATTAGATTCTTAGACGAAATGATGCCCATCAGACAAACAAATGACAGGAGGTTGCCTGGGAGCTGAACTCCAGGCTGAGAAAATGTAATAAGAGAGCCTGTCCCTCCAGGGATGAGACAGATACGCAGAAAAGGGCATGCCAGCTCGCAGCAGGCTCACTGCCTGTGTCTTCAGGGATCAGAGCCCTGCTTGCTGTTAAGTCTGAACTTGACTGAACTGAGGGATGCCTAGGAAGTTAGCAAAGCACACTTCTGAGTGTTTAGATGGTTACATCATGACACCTCTGACCCAATCAGTGGTTTAGTCTGTTGATGGATCAAACCTTGAATTGGACGTCGTTAGAACGGTGGAAGGGTGGAAGGTGGGGCCTGTTTGGAGGACCTAGGCCACTGGGGCATGTCTCTGAAGGACATAGCTTGCTCTGGCCCCTTCGCATCTCCATCTGCTTCCTGTCCAGTGTGAAGTGAAAAATCCCCTCCACGATATAGTCCTACCACCCTAGTATTCCATCTTACCCAGGATCGACAGAACAAGGACTGGGAACTGAAGTCTCGAGCCATAACAAATCTTTTTCCCGTGTATACTTGGCATTCTGTCACATCGATGAGAAAGCTGTTGGCCCAGAGCAACCAGCTGTACCATTCCAGAAGGCACCATTGGCATGGTGTAGTACATATTATAGTATATAGTATTTACATATACATATTTTTATGTCTCTGTGTGTATGTACACTCAATGAAGGTGCCCGTGGAGGCCAGAAGAGGGCATAAAATCTCTTGGAGCTGGTGTCACAGGTCATTTTGAGCCATCTGATGTGGGTGCTAGGAACCAAACTCAAGTACTCTGTAAGAACATTACATCCTCTTAACTACTCAGCCATCTCTCCAGCTCCTACTTTTAAAAATACTTTCTTTATATTTCATACGTTTGTTTGGGAGAATATATATGTGTGTCATAGCACATATATAGAAGTCAGAGAACTTGCAGGGGTCAGTTTTCTTTTCTACCATGTGGGTCCTGAGAATCAAACTCAGATTCTTAGGCTTGGTGGCAAGCACCTCTATTCACTGAGCTGTCTTGCTGGCCCTTTTGTTTATGTTGATAAAATCATCTTTCGTTCTCTCTCTCTCTCTCTCACACACACACACACACACATACGCATACACACATACACACACACATACACATCAGAGCTGTGCAATGCACAAATTGCCTGACTACAAATATTAATTTATGTTAAGTTTAACCTCACAGATCCTCAATTTCCTCATGGGCAAATATAGCTGATTGTTCTAGAGCCATTTGGAGGTCCCTTTTGAGAACCTATACAGTATTGTGACAAACCATGTAGTTCCAGAGGAAAAGAGGTAGTAATCATGAACACCAGGGGCTGGGGAGATGGCTCAGTGGTTAAGAGCACATAGTGTTCTTGCAGAGGATCTGGGTTTGGTTCCCAGAACCCATACTGGGAGACTGATAACCACTTTTAATTCTAGTTCTAGAGATCCAACACCCTGTGGCCTCTGAGGGTACCTGCACACACAATGATGCACATAAACACAGGCACATGAACACAAATAAAAATAAATCTTTTTTAAAAAAGATTAACAATTGCATAATCCTATTTGCTTCTGTTGTAAAGAAAGAATGATTTCACATATTTTACTAAGATATGACCCTTTGGGGCTAGAGAGATGGCTTAGTGGTTAAAAGCACTGGTTGTTCTTGCTGAAGATCTGGGTTCAGTTCTCAGCACCCACATGGTAGTTAACAAAACTTCCATTACTCCAGCCCCAGGGAATCTAACACCCTGCTCTGACCTCCATGGGCATTGCATGCAAAAGTACACTTACACACATTCAGGCAAAAACCACTAATACACACTAAATAAGTAAATAAACAAATAAATAAATAATAAATAAATAACCTGTTGTTGCTTGGAATGAAAATATACAGAAATTTTGAATATTGTTCAACAAAGATGACTTAGAAGACATTAGTCAAGCTTTCATGTGTCATACACAAAATTTTTTCCTGTTTTTATGGTGTTGGGGATCAAATTCAGGGTCTTATACATTCTAGGGCAAGAACTCTGCCACTGAGCTGCCTTCCCAGTCCCTCAAATTTCTGAAGCACTCCACGGTTTTGTCTTGTCTCCGATAGTCAGTATTCCATTGCCACTGAAAGCTCAGACTCCAGAATCAGATTCAAATGTGATTTGAGCATCAATTAGCTGTGACCTTGGGCAGATCACTTTAGCTCTGTGCAGCAGCTGTTCATTAGTAACATGGACACAGGATTATCACAGGGTCGGATCACCTCACCTGCAAATGACCCGTCCCTTTTACTGTTTTTCCATGAACTTGCTCCAGGTTGGGGTGAGCTCACCAAATATTAGACACATTCAATGTGTGGCTTGTAGGGCTGCATGCATCCCAGTATATTTGTGAATACAACCAACACAATGTTATCTTATTTAAAACATTATGAGACATGATTGTGATTTTTAAATTTGTTTTTACAACTCAACTGCATGGTTCTTGAGCCTGAATTTTGTAGATGGCCACATCGTGTTGCAATGTTAAAAGGTTTCATGCACCTGTTAGAAGAAAGCATTGTGTTAATGTTTTGCCAGTTTATGTGCGAGCCCACTACTCTCCCAGACTCTCTTCCAGTCAGGGGTGTCGATGTGATTCTATTTGGGCCAATTGGAATGATACTTTCATGTTTTCTATTCCAGCTGAGTTCATTTCCTTCTCTTACAGAACTGGCTGGATCTTGAGGGCTGGGTTCTACTGAAATGATAACCCATCTGTTCAGCTCTGAAACAGAAATCACAAGACCAGATCTCATTCCAGCTGGGCCAGTGACCACATCCTTTGACCATGATCTAGACAGTCTCCCTTGGGGGAGCTTAGTTGTCTCATTTGTGGAGTCAGAAGGGCTAGAGGAGGAAGAGTTATTTTGTTCATTTACATAGGCAGGGGGTTCCTCAGAATCATGATGGCCACCATCTATTCATCGCCCTTTAAGCTTCTCTCCAGTAGCCAGCTGATCAGTGGCTCCATCAGGGTCTGATACTCCCTGAGCCATACATCCTGTTGGCAGAGTGACAAATGCTCTGGTCGGCTCTGTGAGTCTGGCAGCACCTTAATCTAATGTCGGGAGCCATTTGCCTGCCTTGAACTATGCCATAGTTTAGAGCTAAGCAGAAGTCAGTTACAGAATTGCTGTGGGAACAGGGTGCTTTGCTATGCAAATACTTCATGGCTCCTGAGTGGAAGTTTGTTTTGGGCCCAAGGCGGGGGACCATTGTAAGAAGATTGTGAGTGGCCTGCATGGCTTTACCTATATAAATGTACACTTGTTTTTGCTTGGAGCTCTTGATCTTGTTGTTTTGTTCCTCATGCAGATGTAAAGGTATAAATACACTGAGCAAAATAAAGTCAGGGCCTCAGTATTGACTGACAGCCCTCCTGATTCTATTTTTTTTCTCTCTCTATATTTCTCAATCCCCTCCCCCCCTTCAGGTGCGGTTCGATTTCTGCCGGCGGGCTCTGGCAACCTAACAGTCCCCAAGTCTTCACACATGTTGATCCTTGCCTTGGGTCCTGGATTGAATTTGAACTAGAAGTAGAGTCAGGAAGCCTATGTTTGTCTCAGGCTGTAATCTAATTTTTTGAAGGCATTCGGATTGGTAATGATTAGATCCAACCACTCATAAAGAAGTATTTCTTCTTTTATTGGTCCATCAGAGTTGCTGCTCCTTCCTATGGTTCCCTAGGAACTTTGACAATGGGGTGGAGTGAATAGAAAGATGTAACGGAGACTGACAGACAGGGATAAATTTCAACTACTCCTGTGCATCTTCCAATAACAGTGAAGAGATGAGCCAAGTCCCAATCCAACCTACTCCCTCATTAACTTCAAACAAATATTTCTCTCCTTTCTTTCCCCTTGCTTCCTCTCCCTACCCCTACACACACACACACACACACACACACACACATGCGCGCGCACATTTTTCCTTTGAAACAAGGTCTCATATAGTCCAGCAGACTGGCCTCAAAGTTGCTACATAGCTAAGGATGACTTTGAGTTTCTAGGCTTCCTACCTCTACCTCTACCTCCCCAAAATGCTGTGAACCCCCCCCCCAATGTCTGACTCTAAACTAATATTTCTCAAACACCTGTCTTACTCCATGTATACAAGAGCCAGCTCTGGTGTATTCTGAAATCCTAAAATTCTATCATTTTGTTTGGAACCAACATGAAACCCCAAATTCCTATCCTTTCAATAGCTGGCAGATTGTTTTTCTCCTGAGAACTGAATCCAGTGATGGTTCTTCCACCTTCTTCACTACCAGTTCCATCAGCCAGCCTCATTCTTTACTATGGATATCTGGTATTTTCGTGCTATGAGTGTATTTCTTTTTTAAAACACTATTTTATTATTTTATGTGCATTAGTGTATTGCCTGCATGTATGCAAGTGCACCTGTGACGTGCAATTGCCTGAGGAGGTCAGAAGCGGGAAGTGGGCATCAGATTTCCCTGGAACTGGAATTACAGACTGTTACTAACCACCATATGGGTGCTGGGAATCAGACCCTAGTCCTCTGCAAGAGAAGCCATTGCTCTTAACCACTGAACCATCTTTCCAGCCCCAACTACATGTGTATTTCTAAGTCTTGCCAGATTTCCAAGTTCCTCTTTATGTGAAAATCCCAGAACTACTTCTGCCAAAGGGAGAGCAACAATGAGCACTTCTAAAACAGCCCGCGGGTTCTGTTCGGAATGAGTACTTTCTCCAAAAACAGACATTAGACTGGTTCAGCTGAGTCCTGTCTTCTGCTCCCAGCGGCTCTGGGAGTTACCTCTCAATTAGTGCGTTCTCTTTAGGCTTGGGAACTTCTGGATATTGGTGTGTCTTGTACTTTTTAAGTAGAACAGGCTATTTAGGACACAGAATGGTTTCTTAAGTTGGCAACACAATGTATTCTTGTTCATTTACCAGGTGGGGCTGAATCAAAGGCTAGTTTGCAGAAACTCCAGTGAGTAAACAAAGGGTTAAGAAGTGCCTCAAAAAGGCTGCCCCAAGCCCAGATTCCAGGCTAGCCTCAGTTAGCACCCCTCTTTTACTTTAATATTCCCATGAATCATGAGAGATTTTGTTAAAATGCAGATTCTGATTTAATGGTCTTGGGGTGGGACCTGAGGTCCTGCATTTTCCATGAGTTTTGAGCTGATATTGCTGCTGCTGGTCTAGGGTCCTCACTTGATTAGCAAGAGGTCAGGAAGGAAACACAAGTCCTGGAGCCTGAATGTCCTACGTTCAAATCCTGGTTCCTCCACTTACCAGCTGAGTGAACTAGTGGAAGCTCTCTAACCTCCGTTTCCTCCTCTGCACAGAGGATAGCAATTCCTATGTCATGGTGTTGTGCACCAGGCATCAAATGGTATAATTCAGGTTAAACTGTCAGTGCAGTGCTGGCTACACAGCCAATGGTAGCTGTTATTGGGCTGGGCTCCTAGAGCTATTCTGGAATTATGAAGTTAGTGCTATGGACGTTCAGGGAAGGCTACCCAGAGGAGGTGACATGACCCTGGATGGCAGAATAGAGCAAGAAAACAGACAGTGGGAACAGATGGTTTATGCCCAGCACCGCTCCTGGGTCAACAATTGGTGTGATGTGGTTGGCAGGGGGACTCAACTCTTCCTGCTCCTTCTGCTTCATAGACACTCCTGCTGTCACCATTGCTCTGGAAGTGACATGTGTAGGAATCTGTGTGGAGCTGCTCTGTCCAATAGGGTGGCTATAAGTGGCTAATTGACACCGACAATGTGCTTGCTTAGTGCCACATGTTGAAATGACAATATTTTGGATATACTAAAGAAAATAGGTCATAAAATATGCACTGTGATAGAATATCAAAAAGAATTTCACTGTTTCATTTTACTCTTTAAAAATGTGAAAAATTTTAAATTGAATGTATGGCTTATATTTTATTTTTATTGCCAGCAATGGTGTGGAGCCCTCATCTGCTTTGATTTTCTTGCCGAAGGCAAGGAGAGAGTTGTTCAAAAATCTCACCTGGAGCCTGTGTCAGGGAACATTTCCCAGACTACAATAGTCAGGGGAGCAGCTGTGGAACAGGACTGAGGGCTAAGTTTGAGAAAGTAAGATCAGTCATTGTATCACCAGGTTATACTGTTACTGTGTACCAGTTAGCTACTGCTGAGTAACAAATGACCCCAGAGTGTAATTGCCATCTGTTATTTCATACAGGGGCAGCTGGAGGGTTCTGCTGATCCAGACATGACTGGACTGATTTTGACTGTCCTCTTGATGGATCTCTGATTTAATTGGTTTGTGATGGAGTTTAAAAATCAGCTATTTTTTTTCATAGCTCCCCAGACACTCTAGGCAGCCAGAATGAAGAACCATTGGTTTAGACCCTAGATCAGTAATGATCAAACTTGGGAATTCATTAGGTCCCTTTGAGTGGGATGGGGGCTTATTAAAACTTGGATTTTCGGCCTTCATCTCCAGAGTTTCTGATTTAGAAAGTTCAGGTTAAATCCTAAAATCCCAAGAATTTGCTTTTTTGTTGTTGTTGTTGTTGTTGTTGTTATTGTTGTTGCTTGGGACAGGGTCTCCCTGTAGCTCCAACTGGCCTGGAACTCACTATGCACAGCAGGCTGGCCTCAGTTTTAGAGAAATCAGCTGCCTCTGCCTTCTGAGTGCTGGGATTAAAGGCATGTGCCACCAAGCCCAACTCAAGAATTTGCTTTTCAATGAAATTCCCAGGCGATGAGGGCTACTGGCAGACCACCTACCCTTCGAAAACCATTGAAAACTACTGCATGGAAGAGAAGAGCTAAGAGGAAATAAATAAAGGGGTTCCCATAACAACAAGTGAGGAAGGAGACCAGAGAAAGGAGGTGAGCGGAGAGATTCAAGAGCTCTCACACTCACCTTCAGGAAAAAGCAGCAAGGGTCTGTGAGTGCTAGAAATTTCTAGAGAGTTTTAGGAGATCTCTGAGCCCTCTCCTTTTCACTTTTCCTTTATTTTCTTGAGGCAGAGTCTCACTGTAGCCCAGGCTGACCTAGAACTGTCTCTGTGGCCTTGAACTCACAACAGTCCCCCTACCTACACCTCCGGAACGCTGGGGACTGCAGGCAAGAGCCACCATCACCACTCCTGGCTATTTGGTGTCCATATTGCTATGATATTTTCCTAGGGGACTTCAGGCTCACAATGCCATATGGATTGATCATCAAAAACCAAGGGAGGGTCTGAAGGAGAGATAAACCTGAAGACAGGCTTCCTGGATCCCAGATAGTGACAAAGCAAAACCCAACTTGGGTTTATAATGCGGACTGCAAGGGCCTCAAAGCTTCCAGGGTGTGTAGGAGCTCGGGTCTCAGAAGAAGCAGCCAGAGGGATCCGAGAATGGAAATGGTGGCAGGACTGGCTCTCACTGGTGAGAGAATCAAGCAGGAAATCCAGAAACCAAGCCAGTGTAGAGCAGTGGGGTCTGCACCTCCACAGCCAAGGAGAGAATGCCAAACCTGAACACTGCCAGCCCTTGTCCGTGTCCCAGTCCCAACACAAAGACAGATGCGATGAGAACCCCTCCAAACTGTCTGTCAAACCGTCTGCTTGCGGTAAGAAAGCACTTGAGCTTCAGTGTGTGTGTGTGGGGGGAGGGAGTACCAGGCTCAGAAGAGCCTAAGGAGAAACCTTTGAGACTGAGTGCAGTGTGACTGAACCTGCAATAGGAGCACACACCTGGACCCAGCCCAGCCCACTCAGTAACTACACAGCCCAGCATTTTCTTTGGAAGGAGGGACGGCAGGCAAAGATGGTCTGTCTCTGGGTCATGTGGCATTCTGCCCCCCCAAATGCCTAGAGTTATTGGCTAAATTTATCCTATGTTGTATGTACATTCCATGGAGAGACATGAACAAACACCTACTCACTCTAAAAATGACACTAATGACAGGTCAGAGTAACGGTCTACTCAAGTCCAGCTTGTGAACCAATGAGTTTACTGGGATTACTTTATTGCGCATGGTTAAGGGGTTACTTACAGGAGCATGGGTGACCCCCCCATACAGCTGCATCACTGAAAAGTCCCACCACCACATGGACAACAACTTTGCCGTAGCTACCAAGGTAGAATCCTCCTTTCTGTTAGCCTTCCACCCTCTGTGAACCCTCACACCCTCCCAGACCAGGTGCAGCTGGGCGGAAACATCAGCATCTATGAGGAGGTTCAGGAGGTAGGGCTTGGAACCTCAGGTGAGGGTCTAATGACCCTTCCCACCCCCTCCTTCTATAGGGAATGTCAACAGTCAAGGGGTCCCATCCTGAAGGTCTTTTTCAAGCAGTCACAGATGCTCTGATGGAGACGGCAATGGCTGTTATGCTTGGAGGACAGTGTCCCTCAGCACCACAATATTAGAGGAAGGGTACATGCTTTGGTGTTGAATGCCATCCTTCCTGGGACATCAGCAGGGGAAGCTTCTCTCATGGGAGAGGAGCTGGTGGATAGGGAGACCAACTGTGCTGTCCTCCAGGGAAGTCATCTCAGGCACTGGTAACTCAGGATGTGACGACTGAGAGCCATTACCCCTGCCTAACACCTGCTCTTGCCACTAGGAGCCCTTCCCCTTCCCAGCGTTTCATGGCTGAGTGAGTTCTCGCTATAAGCTGTGACCTTAGCAGTGTTTTCTCCAATAGGGAAGGTCAGTACATAAAAAGAATTTCCATTAAACTCCATCAATTGGGCTCCATCCTAGAAGCTACTGACTTCATGGTCTTCAACCCAAGGACCACGAAGAATGCCAGGCTGTTTCTGTAAGGCATGGTTGAAGGATAAAACTTTATTGTTCGATGTGTGTATGTATACGTAGGACAGAGGTTGACCTTGGGTATTTTCCTTAATCAATATCCGCCCTTTGTGTGTGTCTGCTTGTGTGTGCATGTGGGGAGAGGAAGTATAAGTGGATGTGAATACACAAGGAGGCCAAAGACTGGCATCAAGCCGGGTACAGTGGTCCACACTTTTAATCCCAGCACTCGGAAGGCAGAGGCAGGCAGATCTCAATGAGATTGAAGCCAGCCTGGTCTCCATCGCAAGTTCCAGACCAGCTAGGACTACAGGGAGACCCTGTCTCGAAAAACAAACAGACAATAAAAAGTTTGACATCAGGTACGTTTCTTCAGTTGTGTCTACATCTTATTTTTTCACCTGGTGTCACTCACTGAACTTGGACTCACTGATTTACGAGACTAGATGACCAGCAAGCCAGGGGGTCTTCCTGTTGCTGTCTGCCCTGCATTGGGATCACAACCACGTGCTGCCAGACCAGCTTCTTACACGGATGTTGGGGATCAGGAGGCATTTTCCCATGAACAGCCGTTATTCTATCAGTTTTGACATGGGATGCCCGTCACAGAAAATCTGGGCTCTTTATGATTTTTCTACAGTGTTACAAGCCACCTGGTGTTTCTGTTCTCTCCTCATCTTATTTCCTTGTAGGAACTGTTCTCTTTGTCTATTTCCAGTGAGGTTACTAATTCTGGTATATTCCTTTCCTGATAGCCCCCGGCATGTGCATGTGACTCAGGCTGGGCCAATCATAATGTTATATTCCCCTTGTACCTGTGATTGACCCCAGGTGGCTCTTTAGGCGCTACTAAAATTAAGGCTACTTCTGTCTCTTGATTGCACTGAAATGGAAATTGCAGGTCACCAAGAGACAGGCTAATCAGGAGTTCAGTCTTCCTCGATCCCCTGTAGTCATAAGGCCAGACTGAACTGGCTGCTCCTTTTCTTCTGTGAGTGTGGCCGGCAGTCATCCGAAGCTGGTGCCTTTTACTCTGAAACAAGGTCGGATGACAAAGGTTCTGTGGACATAACCAGAATACTGTCTCAAAAGGTCAGAATGTTATGACTCCTTTATTGCCCTACTCAGGGGAAAAGAGAAAAAGAGAGAGGAAAATAAAAGGCAAGAAAATATTTTTTAAAAATTTAGACCAATTTAATGTTTTGATTTATTTAGTATAAGATTCTTTTATATTTTTTGAGACACTGATGGGTGATTTTTTTCCTTGCCCTTTCACAGACTTCAAAGACCTCAAAAGAAAAGCATAAACAGAATTGGACAGATCTTTTAGACATGGAACAACAACAAAACTTTTAACGAAAGCTTATTTTTCAACGTCTCTGCATTTCATTTATATACCATCAAATGAATGTAGGGGGCTCAGGAGACGGCCCGGTTGGTAAAAGTGCTTGCCACACAAGTGTGAGGACCTTATTTTGGATCCCTTGCACCCACCTCATAAGCGAGGCACAGTGGTGCCCAGCTGTGCTCCTGGTACCAGAGTTGGAGACAGAAAGATTCTTGGAACTCCCTGGTCATCTAGTCTTGCTGAATTGGTGAGCTCCAAGTTCAGAAAGAGACTCTGTCTAAATAAATAAATAAATAAATGAGTTGGAGAGTGACTGAGGAGGATGTCCCACATCAGCCTCTCGTCTCCAAAGGCATGTGCTCATACATAAAGAAAAACGAGAGGGGTTGAAGTGTGCAGTTCAATGAGTTCTAATAATTTAGTCATGAAATGATCACCACCATACAGTTTTAGGATGTGTTCATAATCTCCCCAAAGCCGTCTGCGTTTCTACGCTGCCCTCCTTTCCTGCCCCGTGAAGGAATTCAGCAAGCTGCTTTCTTGTCTCTGTAGCTTTTCTCTTTGAATCTGTAGGTTTGTGGCGGGGTGGGAGTGGGGATCCTCTCTTCCTCTCTTCATTAGTATAATGTTTCTAAGGTTACCCATGCTGTAGCGTGCATTAATAGTCCATTTGGTTTTATTGTAAAAAAGCTCTCCATTGCAAGGTTGAACCACATTTCATTTATCCATTCAGCCATCAGTGGACATTTGGATTCTTTCTACTTTGGGAAAATATGAGGCATGCTGCTGTCAACATTTGCCAATAAGCCCTCCTAAGGAGAATGGCTCTCTAGACCATGCAGAATTCTTCTTCACCATAGACAAGTGAGCTCTTTTCTGGAAGAGCCCATAGGCCTTATGATCCCCACCCAGAAACAAAGGCTAGGATGTTAAAAGCTCATCTGCTTCCCCTGACAAGGTAATACTGTCACAGGGGTGCTGGACAGTTTCAGGCTCCATGCGGATGTCCCACGTTTCCCTTAGCAAGAGAGATAGCATCCAAGGGGGTCCGCTCGGTTCTTCCCTGAACTGATGATGCCTACAGCTAGGGAGAAACAGCTCTTTCTCAGTGGGATCACTGTGCTGAGCAAATAGAAGTGGATCAACCAGTACCCCTTGTCCACATATGTGGAGACTGTCAGCAGAATTCATTCATTAATTCACTCATTCATTAATTCATTCTATATTCTGGGCACTGTTCTAGGGGTTAGGGATACTGACAAAGCACTCTCCAGCTCATGGAGCTTGCTCCTAGTTGACAAGAGAAACCATAAACAATATGAAAAGTATAAAATATGCCACATAGGAGGGGGGCTGGAAAGATGGCTCAGTGTAAGAGCACTGGCTGCTCCTGCAAAGGACCAGCGGTTCATTCCTAGCACCTATATGGTGGCTAACAACTGTGCATAACTCCAGTTTCTGAGGATCCAACGACCTCTTCTGGCCTCTGTGGTGCACTTACATTCACACAGACAAGGCACTCATGTACATGCAAAATTGTAAAAGTAATAAAAAGACATGCCACATGCTGTGTGAGAGTATCTTGCTTCATTGCTGGGATAGAATATGCCTGACAGAAACAGCTCAAAGGAGGAAGGGTCATTCTGGTACCCCGTTTCAGGGGTTATCGGTTTATCATGGCGAGAAGGAATGGCAGATGAGGAATCTCTATTTGTGGCAGTTGGTGCTTGCAGCATGGTTAGTCACATCTTGGTGGTTCAGGAAGCAGAGAGCTTGGGTGGGAAGTGGGGCTATCATCTTGAAGGCCAGCCCCTAGAGACCCATTTCTGCTAGCCAGGCCACAACCTAGGTGGTGCCACAACTTTCCTAAACAGCACCACCAGCTGGCGATCAAGTGTTGAAATAACTTAACCTGCGGGACATGCTACCTCCAATGCAGAAGATGCTACTATGTTGTGAGGGAGACAGATCAAGCAAGGGCCATGGAGAATTCTTGGGAGAGGACAGAGTTCGAGTTTTAAGGAATACAGTCAGAGAAGGTCAGATTGAGAAATCAATATATCCTCAAGTATCGCTTGAATATCTCTTTCCAAAATGCCTGTTTCAGATTTCATAGTTTTTAATTTTGGAATACTTACATATACATACTGAGATATCTTGGAAATGGGACCCAAGTCTAAACACGAAATTCATTTGTGTATCCTATACACCTTACCCTAAGGAAACTTTCTGTGATGTTTTCAGTGTACCTGAGTTCTGATTGGGACCCATCATATGCTGTTGGGTGTGGAATTCTCCATCCGTGGGAGAATGTCGGCACTCAAAGTTTCAGAGACTTTGGATCTGGAACGCTCAGCCCGTGCTATCCAGTGCTGTCTAACAAATGACCACAGACCTGACTGCTCAGAACACATGCTTATCTCGCAGCTTCCATGAAGTGGCTTAGCTGGATCCTGCTTGGGGGTCTCTTCCACATCTGTAATGAAGGTGTGCCGGGGCGGAGTCTCATCTAAAGGGCTACACGGGGGAAGGGTGTGCTTCCAAGCTCACAGGGTCATTGGTGGAATTTCAGAAGCATTAGGGCTGCTGGACTGGGGTTCCTAGCAAGGTGCCATCATTCCCTTTATCCCACACGGGTCTCTCCAACATAGCAACTTGTTTCACCAAAGCCAACAATGGAGAATCCTCTGCAAGACAAAGATCACTGCGTATGCCTTCCTACCTGATACCCGGTGGGGGTAGTTTATGCACAGGTGTCAGTACCAGGAGGTGAGGATAGTTTTGAGTCTTCTCTAAGCTTCCTGTTACAGGGGAGTGAAAGAGTGGGCTCTAAAGGATTTCAGGGGGAAATGCAATAAGGTACATAAGTCCATTTTCTGGTGCTGTAACAGAATACCTGATGCTGATACTTTATTTTAAAAGTTTTGTTTGAATCAGTTTTAGAAGTGAAAGGCCAAGACCAGGCAGCCCAGTCTGTTCTGCTTCCAAGGGAGGCTCCCTTGGCTGCATTCACAATAGCTGTGTGCAGCGGGGATCAAGCACAGAGGGCTGGCCTTGCCTTCTCTCACCTATTCTTGAGGGAGCTAAGTCCTATGAGGCTACATTAATCCTCTCTGAGGGAGTGCCCCCAGATTTAATTATCTTCCACTAGGCCCTAGAGCATTTGTGTGTGCTGTGTGTATGACATCAAGTGTCTTCTTCAGTCACTCTTCACTTTATTTTTCAAGTTAGGGTCTTATACTGAACCTGGAGCTCACTGATTTGGCTAGACAGGCTGGCCAGCAAGTCCTGGGAATCCTCCTGTCTCTGCCTCCCACACGGATGTTACAATCACACACTGCCTTGCTAAGCTTTTTACCTGGGTGCTGGGGATCCAAACTCAGGACCTCCTGCTCCTGCAGCAATCACTTTGTCAACTGAGCCATCTCCCCAGCCCTTAGGCCCTAAGTCTTAAAACTTCATTACATCAACACTCCTGCACTGGGCTCATGTAGCCCAGAACATGAACCTGTGAGGGGCACACTCAACCCCTAGCCAAACCATAGCACAGGCAGAAGGCAGAAGTGGGAGGCTCTGGGACGAAGCTCACCTGCTGGACCCACAGGACTCTGTTCATTTACATAGGGAGATCAGAAAAGGTTTCACACGCATGTGCACACATGCATGCAGAGTCATGCAGCACCACACACAGGATGGATGGTGGTCTCCTACTATTACAGTAGATCCGAAAAGTTCCTGTCACCTGATGAAATGATGGCACAGTGTCATAGTGTGATGTGCCGATCACGTTTGTGGTGACGCTGTGTCAACAGATCTATTGTGCAGTCCTTACCTGAAAGCACAGAGCATGTAATCATGCACAGTTAATCATGTACAGCGCATACTTGATGAGGGACTGTGCTCCTGGCCCTGTGCACTTGCTACGCCATGCTTCCGATCATTATTTTACACTCTATTCCTTCTGTTTATAAAGTGCTTGCTATAGGGCTGGGCATGGAGCACTGAGGATGCACACTTACCAGGACGTGCAAGGCCCTGGGTTTCATATCTAGTTTTCTGTAAAATGTATTACACCAGCAATGACCGACCATATCTTGTATATATTTCGTGTTTTGCTTGCATCAAGAGGCCATGTTGACAAAAACTTCAAAAGGCTGTGGTTGTGGTGTAACTCAGTCTGTAGAGTGCCTGCTTAGCATGCATGAAGCTTTGGGTTTGATTCCCCAACACTGCATAAACCAGCTGTGTGCTCACCTGTCATCCCAGCGCTCCAGAGGAAGATCCAGAGTCTAAAGGTCATCCTCAGCTGCATAATACGTTTGAGGCTAGCTTTGGATTCACGAGACCCTGTCTCAAAACAAAACAAAACGAAAAGAACCAGGCAAAAAGAGCCACATTTAGTGACTGACCCACACTGTCTAGGTCTGTATGAATGCATTCTGACGTTCTCAAGATCCTCAACATCACCTAATGATGCATTTCTCATAACATAGCCCCATCACTTGGTTGTGTGTGTGTGTGTGTGTGTGTGTGTGTGTGTGTGTATGAAAGATGACTCTAAGCATCCTGTTCTGTCTCAAGCAACCTGAAGAAGTAAGACAGTTGGGGAGGCAGGCATAGGCTAGAGAGCGGAAGGTCAGGAATTTGGTCTTAGAGTAGACAATGTTATTATGCTATCTCATGATATTAATTTATTTTACTATGGTGCTTGAGATCAAACCCAGGCCTGTCACATGCTGGGCACATATTGTAGCACTGAGCTCCAGCCCTAGTGTATTATATGCTCATTCTACAGGGGCCAGAAAATTGTTTCCATAGAGGTAAATATTTGAGGCTTTTCAAGGCATGAGGTCTCAGTCATCCGCAGCCTTACCATTGTTGACTGGCAGCTTCCTTAGACGGTTGAATTTCAGTGAAGCCAAGTTCAAGATGTTTTCTGAGTGCTGTTCTCAAATATGCAGCTGGGGAAATATTGTATGGTGTTCTGAAGAGGCAGCTGGACTGGGAACACCTTTAGAGGGTTTCTGTAGACAGGCTGCAGAAAGAGGGGAGGTGACGGAGAGTCAGCAGCATCATCTGAGCTGAACCCAGCTCTGTCTGGTGACCAGAAACATGCACCAATGTCACAGTTTCCACCTGAGCAGCTACAACTGAGTTTCCATAGAAAAGAGATGAATTTAGGAACCGAGGCTCAATGGTCAAAACGCCTGTTGTGTAAGCATGAGGACTGAGTCCAGTCCCTAGCACCTGTGCAAAAAGTTGGGTGTGGCAGCGGTCACCTGTAGCCCTAGTGCTCAGGGGCAGAGGCAGGTGGATCTCCGGGGCTTGCCAGCCAGCCAGACTAATTGAATTGGGGAGCTCCAGGTTCAGTGAGAGCCTGAGTCAGAATAGGGTACTTAGAGTAGTCCTTCACACACACACACACACACCTTGCCTCAAAGTAATAAATAATAATCATAATATAGAGCATTATAGAGGAAGACATTCTAATGTTGGCGTCTGGCCTTCACCTGTGCCCACATGGGTGAATGCTCCTGCATACACAACATACAAGGAAGGAAGGAAGGGAGGGAGGGAGGGAGGGAGGGAGGGAGGGAGGGAGGAAGGAAGGAAGGAAGGAAGGAAGGAAGGAAGGAAAGGAGGGAGGGAGAAGGAAGGGGGAGAGGGAAGGAAGGAAGGAGGGAGGGAGGAAGGAAGAGAATTGGGTGACTATCTTGTGCTTCTGGTTCCAGGAGAGGTCTAGAGTTAGCAGGTGGTCGAGGCACAGGAAGGGCAGTCAGAGACTTCCTGCTGTGCCTGGTTGATGGCAGCTCCTGCTCGGTGGAGGCCAACACCTTCCTGTGGGCTGATCACTGAGAAGCAGTGCGCTCGCCCTCCGACGTGCTCCCACACACGGCCCCAGGAGCGCCCAGCTCCTTCCTCCACCTTCTCCTAACCTGCCACGCCTAACAAAGAAACTAAGGCTCCCCAGACTGCCCAGTGATGGGCGGGTTCCCTCGCTGAACTCAGGTCTGTGTGACTCACACTCCGTCTTCTGTGTCCCGTGTGCCTTGGGACAGGGTCCTTATGCTTCTATGGAAGGGGGCTATGGACGAAGGGGAAAGCACTTCCGTTTTAGAGTCTCACTACTCAGTCTGTGGCCTGTGGACCATCAGTATCTGCATGAACTCAGCTTCCCATCACTGTGACAATATTCCTAATCAACTTAGGAAGAGAAGTTACTTTTGCCTGGTTGGGCCGATGGTGGGAGGGTTTGGTAGAGCAAACCTACTCACATCACAACCAGGAAGCAGGAAAGCAGAAGAGGCTAGGGTCCACATCCCCTTTAGGGGGACCGCACAGTCTCCCCAGCAACTAAAGAACATCCCTCGAGACCCCATCTCTGGATGAATCCACCAGCTCCTGGTAGTATTGCCTTGGGGAACAGATCTCCTTATAAAAGATTGATGTATGTGTTTATTTACGTATGTTGTATTTATGTATTTATTTATGTGTTTATTCATGTACGTGTTTATTCATGTATGTATGTGTTTGTATGTATGTGTTCATGCATGCACTTATGTGTGTATGTTCACGTATGTATTCATTCATATATGTATTTATGTGTGTGTTTATGTGTGTATCTGCTTATTCATGTATGTGTTTATTTATGCATTTATGAATGTATTTATTTATGTGTGTATGTGTTTATATGTATTGTTTATTTATGTGTGTATTTATGTATGTATTTATTTATGTGTGCACTTGCTCATATGCTGTGTTTGGCTTATGTGTGGAGGTCAGAGGACAATTTGAAAGAGTGGGTTTTCTCCTTCCACCATGTGAGTCCTGGGGATCAAACTCAGGTCATCAGGTGGTGGCAAGCACCTTTATCCATTAAGTGATCGTGTTGACATGAGATCAAACTTGTGATACTTAACACCTGGGCCTTTGAGGATACTCACCTTCTGAATTCTAGCAGCATTGCTGAGACTCCCAGGCATGTCCAACCCATCCACAGGTGAGATGTGGCCCAAGACAGCTAAGAGTGTGACTCAACAAACATCATAAACTCACTTAAAATACCATGAAATTGCCTTTTAAAATAATTTTTAATTTTATTTATTTACTTTTTATGCGTATGAGTTTTGCCTACATGAATGTCAGTGCACCCGTGTCATGTAAAGCCTTTCGAGGCCAGAAGAGGGCAGCAGATCCCCTGGAACTGGGTTGTTAGCTGCAATGCGGGAATCAAACCCCGGTCTTCTGGAAGAGCAGCCAGTGCTCTTAATCGCTGAGCCACAATCTCTCTAGCCTCTAAAATATTTTTTAAGATTTTTAAAAAATGGTTTTATTTATATATATGTTTATGAAAGTGAAAGTATGATACATACATGTAGGTAGCCAAGGAGGCCAGAAGAAGCCATCGGATCCCCTGGAGCTGTTACAGATGGTTGTGAGTCACCCAGTAAGGGCTGGAAACTGAACCCAGGCTCTCAGGATGTGCCCTCTACCACCAAGCCATCTCTCCAGCCCCTATCTGTACTCTTTTTATTTTGTGTATTTAACGAGTGTTGGGGCACACATGTTCCACCCCGTGTATGTGGAAGTCAGAGGACAACTTTGTGGTGTTAATTCTCTCCTTCCACGTTCACTTGGGTTCTGGGGATTAAACTCAGGCCCTCGGCCTTGTGTGGCAGTGCTTTACCTGCTGGGCCATCTCACTGACCCTGTAGTGTGAGACTTCTTTGCAGTCTCTGGTAAGGCAGTTAAACAGCTCTCAAGTGTGAGCTGGGTAGATGACAACACAGTATCATGTGCAAAAACACTGGAAACACTGGATAGAACTTGCGAGAAGTGCAGGATCAAAGGGCCTGACCCCACCCTCCTGAATCAGAGACTCCAAGTGAGGACTGTGTCACAAAGCAGGAGGCTCAATGTCCTCTTGCTTCAGCTGGCATCAAAATGTCCTGGAAAGGTTCTGGAAGTACAACCTTTGAGTCCCAATGCCCAGGGTGTCTGATTCAGTGGGGGTCACTCTGCTTCCTCGTGGGGACCCAGATGCTGCCACAGGTTCTGGCACAAGAGAGTAGGCCCTTGAAAACTGCTAGCTCCCAGAGCAGTGGAAGCCAGAGGGCAGAGCTGACTAAGATTCCACCCCTGTCTGGGAGTTTCTTTCAGCCTCAGGTCCTCACATCAAATCCAAAGCTAGTGTTCTCTCTCTGATCCGAGGAAAGCAGACTTCATGTGCTGTCCCTCGAAGCCCCGTTTGTGTTCCATGCCCACCTCAGCATGCAGTTCTGCTTCTGCAGTTAAATCCTATCTCTGTTCCTCCTAGTAGCACCAGAGAGAGAGAGAAGAGAGAGAAGAGAGAGAGAGAGAACAGGTGGTCACCCGCTCCCTGCTAATAACCCTTCATATGTTTGCAGCCCATTATTAAATCGCCCTCAGATTTTCCTTCTTGAAGACTAAATCATTAGCTATCCTTTTCTGAATCACGAGGTGGAGAGGATTTGGCTGACTGCAGTTACCAATCTCAGTCCAGGGCCTGTGGAGTGGAGACTCTTCAACCACAGCGGGGGCTCCAGGGTTTTTTTTTTAAGATTAGACCATCAGACTCCTTCATCTAAGCGAGATCCTTAGGGGAGATGCCGACAGACCATGGGAGACAGAGCGATGTCTGGTAGGATGCAAGGACCAGCTGGAGGTCGAGCGGCACAGGTGAGTCAAACGCCTTCAAAGCTGACAGCACCCATCAGGCCCGCCCCCACCTCTATACCGTGTGCTATTCTGAACCTCTGCAGCCGATGGGTGAGCACTGCTCACAGGTAGCCAGTCTAGTAGAGGGCATCCTTCTACGTGGGAAAGGTAGGGGTGTCCCAGGAATAACGTCCTGGTGTGCTAAGGCCAAGGTCAGACTCTGTACCACCTGCATCCACCCGCATCTCCTGGGAAACTCGATAGGAACTTCGGATACCCAGAGTCTGTCATTAAACCTACTGCATTAGAATTTCCAAGCGAAGAGCCTAAGAACGGGGATTTCAACAGGCTCTTCAACCCCTTCCAAGCAATCCAGTTTAGGAATTACTTCCTTGAGTCTGGGTGGCTCTGTCTTCTCAGTTATGGCCGTGAACAAAGAAAGGAAAACTGTTGCAGCCAATAAAGTAAGTGGTGGAGTTACTCCCATTAATAGGGACTTGTCTGTGATGTGGTGTGGTGTGGTGTGGTGTGGTGTGGTGTGGTGTGATGTGTGTGTGTGTGTGTGTGTGTGTGTGTGTGTATGTTGGCTGGCACCTAGGGCCTCACACCTCCTAGGGTAGTGATCTACCACTGAGCTATATCCCTGGCCCATATACTTTGAAAATAGAGTAACAGCTAGCGTTCTGTTACCCCTGGGGGGAAGGGGGGCAGTGCTATGGGGTAAATACAGAGTGATTATATGTGTTGATGAGGGTGAGGGCTTTCTGCCATGAAGCACTGATTATCAGCACATCCACTGAGGAGGCTGAGGCCCAGAGAGAAATACATCCCGGGTTGCACAACTCCCGAGTGATGAGCAGTGTGACTCGGAGGCAGGCTAGCTGCCTCCAGCATCCAGGATTTCAACCCCATGCTGCCCGTCTTCCTGACAACATGTTCCAGCTTTCCAAGCATAAAAAAAGAGGTGCTGCAGCCATGGGTTAAATGAATGCCTTGGAGGGGGAAAAGACGTTGGGGGAGATTGGGGGGGGGCACCTCTGGTGAGCCATGCAACCTTCAAGTGCATTTTCCCCCGTTGCCTGAGTTCTAATCAGTCCGAGCAGGGAAGTACATGATACCCAGTCTGCAGATGAGGAAAACTGAGACTTGCAGAGGTGAAATGGTTTGTTCCTGGTCATATGGATATCCGGTAGGCAAAACTGAGCTATAAGCCAGATTTTTGGCTATCAGATAACACTGCCCCTGCCAAAAGTGGAGATGAAGGAAGACCTGGTACCCATGCAATGTAGCTTGGACTCTGAGGTTTCATTTTAGCAGGCAGCTGCCCTTCTTATTGCAGACTAGATAATTAGCCCTGAACCTTCTTTCTACCCCAATGTTCTGAATAGAAATATAGCCTGTGGTTACAGAACAGCTAAAATGGTATCCGAATGGCACACTTGGGAAGCTGTATAATTAAAACAGACTTAGAAGACTGTCCCATCCGTGGGAATGGCTGAAATAGATGGTCACCCAACCAGAAGCTGTGTTGCTCAGATGGGTGGCAACAGCTGTTTCTGCCTCCAGGCACTCTTCAATGATAACAGGTACTGTGAGGACTAACGCAGTTCCCATCTCTGATTCTGTTCTGAAGACTGTTATTATGTACGGTCTGCCACCCAAGGCTTGATGCTCTGGGAAGACAGCTGGTTCAGAGTGCCACAGGAGGGACTGAAGATGGATTTCTTGAATGCCCTGCATTAGGGGAGATAGACTTCCAGAACCATCTATGTTGCCCACTGGACAACTCTGAATGGATGAGCCATGGCCACCTTATCCTGGAAGTGATCCAGCCTCTCCCCCATGTACGTGGTCCTCACCACACAGAGGCTCATGATGCCCACACGTGTCCTTTGGTGCAGCCAGTATATGATCTGAAATTCCCCATCAGATATGCCATGAAATTTCTCTTATTTGGGACCATAAATGTGAAAATATAAACTGGGGAACATTTATTTTTTTGCCTCAGTAAGTAAATCTACTCCAGGAAAAACTGTTCAGAGAAACTAGGAAGAAACTAGGAAGAAGTGGCAGATTGAGATTTTGTGACTCCTAAAGCATCCTAAATTCCACCTGTGTCTGCAGGATGTGTCCTTGGATCTCCCAGTTAAGGATTTTTAGTGCTCAAGATGGACTGACTTTGCCTTCTTTTAGGAACCCTAGAAAATACATCTCAAAGACTCAACATATTGAAAAACAAACCCTCCTCGCAGACAAATTTGTCCTCCTCAACCCTCCACTGTGTCCCACAGCCTCAGCACACCACTGATCACTCCTCACTGCCGTCTGTCCTCTGCCGTCTCCTCAGTTCAGACATGCTCCCTTGCCTGTGTTGTAACAGCCTCCCCACAGGCAAGCTTGTCTACTCCATGCTCAAAATAGACAGGCAGGACAGATAGATGGACAGACGGATGGACTGGGACACACACACACATACACACACACACACCAAAATCTTTTGTCCTTTTTGATAGGAGGTGGCCTGGCCTCTGGCCCTTCCCACCTGTTGAACCTCACCTGGCCCCACTGCAGCCTGAAGACTACTTGAACTCTCCCAATGCACCTGCTGTTTAGTGAGACAAGAGCTCTTAATCCTCTGTACAATGGGGCCATGGGCAGTCTGTGGAAGCCTATAAACTGAATCTCTAGAATAATATTTTTATAAGCATATACTACTTCACATAACAGTGAAATTAGTTACTTGGACATACACTTATCAAAATGTTCAAACAAATTGAAATATAGTAATATTTCTTCTCCTCCTCCATCTTCTCTTCTTCCTAGATTTTGACCAGGGTGTCACTTTATAGCCCAGGCTGGCCTGGAACTCCTAGTCCTCCTGCCTCAACCTTGTAAGTGCTGGAGTTGTTACAGGCATGTGTCATCACATGCAGTTTGTATGTTCTTCTAGTGGCAGCCCTAATAACTCTTGCAATTTTTAAGTTGTAAAAAGTAAAAACATGAACCTGTGAGACAGCTGAGTGGATAAAGGAGCTTGTTGCCAAACCTGATGATCTGAGTTCGATCCCTGGAACCCACTGGAAAGAGAGAACCGGCTCCTGAAAGTTGTCCTCTGACCTCCACACACATACTGTGGCAAGTATGTGCCTGCACTCACACACACAAAATAAATACATTTAATAAAAAAGAAAATTATATTTTAAGAGTACAAATGAAATGTGAAGCCATTTGTAACAAGTGTGCCTCAATATGAAGCTGAAGTTTCTCTTGGAAAGGGCTTATACTGCAATGGGAGGAAATATAGGTTTCAGGCAGAGCTTTGTGGCCATGGAGGACTAACTCTTCCTTTCCAAGTTCATGGACTCCACAGACATCTCTCAAGTACCACTGGGCTCCAGAATAATCTCCTGTCTTTAGTTCTTTGATCTGCATCCCTGGAGTCCCTTGGGCCTCCCCTTGTCATTCCTCGTGTCACATGTAATTCTGTGCAAAGGTACATCTGCTTTGTTCTGAGTCCAGGTGACAGCTCAAAGCTGGCTTGTAGGTGCCTCTGAAGGACAGGAAAGTGATCAAAAGCCCACAGGACCCTGGAATCCCATATCAGAGTGACCTTGGCCACTCCCTATTAGGCTTCCAGCTGATCTATCTTGATTCTCTCATCTGAGGACCAGGCAGCCGTGAATAGCTGAGCCATTTCTGGGAACGAGATCTGCATTCCTCTATGCACCGTGGGCAGCTCACTGCCCACAATCCAGTACTTCAGTTTCTTGTAGAAGAGAGACGCCTGCAATAACAGCTCTAAGAGTTACAACAGGGATGAAATAAGGTTTTGTGTGCAGTGCTCAGCACTTGACTTCAGAGTCAAGCTTCACTGTGCATTTACCCTGTCAGCAAGCATGTATGAAGCACCCATTGCCGGGCCCTGTGCGCTCATCTAGAACATATGAGCATAACCAACGCAGATTAGCAGATTCTTCACTCCTGTGCTCAGCAAACCCTTTCCTTATCAGAGATGCGTAGTCTTCTCAGGAAATTCAGCTCTTATGAGACTAAGGTACCGGGAACCAGGTGTGGTGATGCACATCTGTAAACCTAGCCCCTGGAAGGCAGAGGCAGGAAGATGGAGAGTTCAAGGTCAGCCAAGGCTACATAATGAGAAGACCAAAGAAAGGAGGGGGAAGGATAGGATTAGGAGGAGAAGGAGGAAGAGAAAGAGGAAGAGGAGGAGGAGGAGGGGGTGGGGAGGAGGAGGAGGAGGAGGACGAGGAAGGGGAGGAGCAGGAGGAGGAGATGGTGGTGGAGAAGTGAGGGGAGAGCTCAGATAGTCAGGGGAGAAGAGACCAGAAGAGAGGAAGAGACAGATATCAAGGTTCCAAGCTCACCCTAAAGGGTTCACCTTCACCCCTCAACCAAGCATTGTGGCACCACCAGCCACCATGGCTAGGAGAAGGCAAGTGTAGGCGTCTGGTTTTTGAATCCCTGTATAACTGCTAGGCAAGTTATTTCAGCTCTTCTTTTTTACATCTAGACAGAGGGATAATAAAGTCAACTCAAATTTATCAGAAAATTAAAAGTGTGAGCAAGAGGACCGAAGACAAATGTAGAGGAAATAACCAGCTATAGCAGGGTGCAAAGATGCATGCTTGCAAACCCAGGGCTCGGGAGGGGGCACAGGAGGATCTCGAGTTTGGAGGTCCATAGCAAAACCGACTCAAAATAATACTATGAATAATGAAAATGATAACATTTTTAAAGTTAGCCAGCATATTTACAGAAACATCTAGCAAACTCCTCTAAGCCCCTCCTGTTTTTACAAGGAGCACCCATCCTAGTGAAGGAGCACTCTTCCTCTGTAATATCTCCCTCCTCCCCAAGTACACTTCCCATCAGTGCTGGAGAATCCTGTGAATACACACACACACACACACACACCACAAGTTGTTAGGTTAGGCCTGTTGAGTGTGAGTTGTACCAGTACCTTGGGGGAGTGGCTTTACCTCTCTGGACCTGGGTCTCCCCATCTTTAAATTGAGGCTAACCTTAGTGCAGGCAGAGTCTGTGGTAAGGACCAAAACCTTTGCTGAGGGCCTTCCCAGCTCCAGGCTTTGCAGCAGAGCTACATAGGGGTCCAAGGTACCTAAGTGATGCCCTTGAGAATTCACTTGTCTGCCCCATTATCCGTGCCCAACGGATATCACAGACATAAACCAATTCCTACGTCTTCCTTAGAGGGCGAACAATAAATCAAAGTACCATTTTACCAAAATCCAACTTGGGGGAACCAATGAGTTTAATGGGCTTAGATAAGGGGTGACTTTACAGGAGCATGGTGACCCCTAAGCAGCCACACAACTGCAGGGAGGTGCAAGAGAAAGGGGTTGGAACCTAAGGTGGGGGGGGGGGGGATCCAGCCCTCCTTTACTGAGGGAATGTCAGCAGTCAGCAAGCCCTGTCTCCGAGTCTCTTGCAAGTAGGCATTAGACAGCTGCTCTGACGAAGAGGAGGCTGTTAGTCCTGGAGCATGGAGCTCTACATCTCCCATGCTGAGCTACAAATGAAAATATGCCATACCCCCAAATGCTAGCTTTCCCACGTGGGTATTATATATTTAATTACCTCCATATCCCTTTATTCGATTACCCCCGCTGGAGGCTAGGCAGGGCCGAAATTTGATCCCATTTTTACTGTTGAAAAGATAAGAGATGCTGAAGTTGGAATTACAAGCTTGGTGAGCTGGTGAGCAGCGACACCATCTGCTGGGCATCGAAAACGAGGGAGGGCGGCGTTCCACCTGGAGCCCCTCCTTGGAGAGCCACGCCAGGCGTGGTGGCCTACGACTAGAG
Source organism: Eospalax fontanierii (assembly GCA_035773235.1). Classification (NCBI taxonomy): domain Eukaryota; kingdom Metazoa; phylum Chordata; class Mammalia; order Rodentia; family Spalacidae; genus Eospalax; species Eospalax fontanierii. The sequence goes on along the minus strand of CM069546.1, from coordinate 43,899,222 downwards.
ACCTTGGGCTGCGAGGAGTGCTGGAGGTCTTCAGGTCCAGCAGGCAAAGCAAACACCCGGTGGACAAGTCCCCGGACGCACACGTCCCGGGCTCCAGGCTGCCCTTGGGTAGAAACGCGCACCGGGCCCCGCCCGACGCTGGGTGGCGCTGCGAGGCCACCCTGCGCTAGACCTGTTGCGTCCTGGGCGCAAGTCGAGCAGACTGAGGGTAAAGGGGTGCACCTGTGAGCATGGGTGAGCATCCCCCTGCCTCAGCATCCTCCTCGGGGCTGCCCTCGCTCCACCCTAACTTGATGCCTCCCGCTCAGGAGCCTGTGAGGTACACTTCGCCGCCACCGTTCGAGGACCGTCGGGTGGGGCTGGAATAAAACTTTTGCCAAGCCGCTTTGGGGCGAGGGCCGGATGGAGGGGACCCTCCGTGTCAGACCCCTAGTGGTTTGCGCCGTGTCTCCAGGCCCGCCAGCCGCCCCGGAAATTCTGCTGCCAGTCAGTCAGTCGACCGGGGCCACCCTGGTGCCTGCGGGCTGCGCTGACCCGGGCACCGCCCCCGCCCACCCCTCCGCGTCGCGGTCCCCTCCCCCGCCTCCCGCGCTTCGGCCCCAGCGTCGCCGGCCCCGCCTGCGCCCGGGTCGCCGCAGTCCCCGTGGCTCGCCCGGGGCTCCCGGCCCAGGTGCCCCGGCTTTATTGCAGCCCGGAGCGCGCCCCGCGGACGGGGTGGGGGTGCGGGCTCGCCGGAGAGGCCGAAGAGGGGCGCCCCGGGGCACCCCAGCCCTGCGCTCCGGGAGGCGGCCCCGCGGGGCCCGGCGAGGACGGGGCGGCCGGTGGAGGGGCGGGCGCCGCTCATCAGCCACGCCAGTCACGTCTGGGGCCACCCGGCCGCCCGACTCTGCCCGGCCCGCCCGCCGTGCCACCCCCTCCCCCGGCCCGCGCGAGCAAAGTGGCCGCGGCGACGCCATGCCCGGGCCGGAGTGAGTGCGCGCGGGCGAAGATGGCGTACATCCAGGTAGGACTGAGGCTGGGGGGCGACGGCCGGGGGATGCCGGGGACCGCGCCCCCTGCGCCCCGAGCGCGCGGCGCGGGACTGCGCACTGCCCGGCTCCCACAAACTTGCTGGAGCAAAAATCGGGCTCCCAGCGCAGCACCTGTGCGTGCCCAGGAGGAAGGGCAGGGGACCCCCAAATCCTGGGATCGGAGGGCCCAGCGGGCGACCGGCACGCAGGCTCCGGTCTCCGGGGGAAGGAGTGAGGTGGGGCGCTCTTGCACCCCCCCGGAGCTCCCCCTCTGCACCCCTCCTCAGGGGAGGGGCCGCGGTAGGGCGGCCCGGGGCGCCAGCCGGCCCTCCAGCGCCGGTTGCCGTGGTGACGGCTGGGCTAATTGGCCCGCTGAGCCTGGGGAGGCAGCTGTTCCGACCCAGAGGCACAAGGACAAGGCTCTCGGGCGCTGGGTGCAGAGGGGTGGGGACGCCCAGAGGCCAGAGCACACTGGTGAGGGCGGTGGGGACCGCTGCTCTCTCTCTGGCGACGGGGACTGGGAGTTGTACGATCCCCCATCCCTCCACAGAGCCCACTCCCCACCCCCGGCCCAGGACTCCTTGAACGGAATTTCCAAGCTGTTTTTTTGGAGGGGGCGGGCGATGGGGATGAACTGAGCAGCTTGGCGAAGAGTCCTTTTCCCTCCGCACAGAGGGAAGCGGCGACACATCAGCGCCAAGGTCATAGGGTCAGACCTGCGAACTGATCGGTGGAGGCTGCTTGCTTCGGGGACTGGCTTGCTGAAACCGGCGCTCCGATGTGCAGGAACTTACATCTTCCGAGGGGCCTTAGCTTTGGGGGTGGGGTGGGGTGAGAGGGGTGGACTGCTGACCCCCACGTCTTTACTGCCTCCCTTGTCCCTGATGGTCCTCACGTGGTCTGCCACCTGGAAGACCCTCCCTTCTCCGCTTCTGGCTTTGAATTCAGAGGAGACTGTTTCACGGATTGCCTAGTTCCTCATTTCAAGTTCAATGAAGGTCACATTTATTGTGCATTTACTGTATCCTGAATGTCACTAGGATACTATTCAATAGGTGTTGAACAAACACGTGGGTGACCACCCATTATGGAACAGCACTGAGGGTACAAAGCAGTCCCAGCCCCTCTTAAAGCCCAACTGAGGGAACCTTGAACAGTAAAACAGGCGTTTATGGTTCTTTATTGAATTATACATTTTCTTTGTCTGAGACAGGGTCTTGTTATGTAGCCAAGTGTTACCTCAGCCTTCCTAGAGCTGGATTTACAGTGATGGGTCACTGTGCGCAGTTGTCTAAGCCCTGTTTGAGCACAGATGAGTCAAGTCACTTGTCCACAGTCACACAGCTACTTAGAGGTGAAGGTGGGATCAAAAGTGCATCTAAAACCCTGGTGGCACAGTGATTCGAGTTTTCCTTTTATGAGCTGTTGAACTTTTTCTGCAGAGTGTAGACAGTAACATTTTTGTTCTTCAAGCCCCATGATCCTGTCACATTTTTTTTTCAACTGTTAGCACTAAACACAGAGGTCAGCAAGTGGGCATAGTTGTGTTGCAATAAAACTTTATTTGTGTTTACAGTGAGTGTCATAGACTTTGAGAAAGTCAGGACATGGTAATTTTTACAATTTTCTGGCAGCCATGTAGGGGCTGCCTTGAAGCAGACCTGGGCTGGTTTGGAGTGCGAACGGGAGTCAGCCACCCACTCTTTGGTATGCCTGGGCTTGCTCTTTATCCTATGCTCTCTGGCTTGAATCAGTTCTCCACTGTTATCAGAAGGATGAGCCCAAAGGACCCAGGTGAGGAAGGACTCAGCAAGCCTGGGCCTGAGGCTTCTTCGCCACCTAGTCATTCTGGACCACCACCTTGTACCTGGGCTTTGAGAAAGCCGTGCATCCTCTGGGGGAAGCTTGTAGTAACTTGTCTCTGGTCATCCTGGCTTGTAAATGGCTCTCTTTTGAGCACTCATGCCTGGGAATGAATATCCAAATTGTGAGAATACCATAGGCTGTGGAAAGCCTCATTTTATATCAGAGTTCTCACTTTTGGGGTGGTATGTATGTGCATGAGTACACATGGAGGTCAGAAGAGAACCTGTGGAAGCCTGTTCTCTTGCCTTCCAGTGTGGGTTCCAGGAGTTGAACTCAGTTCATTGGGCTAAGCAAACACCTTTATCCACCAAGCCATTTCACCAACCCTCACTTGGTGTTTTGAAACAAGGTCTTGATCTGTAGCACAGGATGACCTCCCTGTCATCTTCTGTGGCTGGGATGACAGGAGCACACTATCATGCCCAGCTTCTAGCAAACATTTTCAAGCACTCTCTTCTTTGGGCCCCATGAGGGCCCAGCTTTCTGCTGTTTATATCTGCTAGGATAATTCCTGAAGCCAGGGAGCCTTGTTTTGGAAACCACAGAAAAAGCATGTTTTATTTCACAGCTGGGAACCATAACAGCACTTGCACACGGAGTGTCCTGTGTCATTAAGGGAGGAGGCTGAGGCTCAGAGGGCCTCCTGTTTTGAATTTTAGTTAATAGTCGTACTACCTGCTCTACTAATAATTGAGTTTTTTTTCTATAATTGGACTCTCTTGGGGCCAGGGGGAAATGGCATAAGAGGTAAAGTACTTGCCATGCAAGCCCAGCAAACCTGTAAAAGCTGGGTGTGGTGGTGGGTATCTGTGCCCCAGCACCGGGGAGGCGGAGACAGAGGATCCCTGGGGCTCATTGGTCAGCTGGTCTAGTTGAATCAGTAAGCTCCAACTTCAGAGAGAGACGTGCCTCAAGAATAAGGTAGCGAACAACCGTAGAAGACACAGAAGACACCTGACATGGACCTACTACCTCTTCCTGCACAAGCCCATACGTGTGCCTGCGTAGGGACAAAGAAGATGGACTCCCATTTTTTTAATTAAAAAAATTCAAGCTAGGCATGATGGTACATGCTTATAATCCCAGAATTTGGGAGGGCAAGACAGGAGATTGGAAAGTTCCAGGCTCCCCTGGGCCACAGAGTAAGACTCTGTCTCAGGACAGCCAACCAAAGAAGCAGATTAATGGTCTGTAAAGGAAACGTTGTGTCACCCACGGGCAGAGCCAGGATCACATGATGGAAACAGAAGGCAGCTGGAAAAACAAACACAGGGAATGTCACAGTGTTAAATTCAGGGTGGACTGGGCTATCTCTAGCCTCTGAGGGTTTGACTCCCTTTGTTTGAGAGGAAGGACAGGAGTGAGCAAGTTTCAGAAAGATGTTAGCATCCAGTGGGGACAAATCAAGACTTTCTCCTTCCTAGGAAAGGCAGTTCTGTTTCCCCATGGGTTCCAAAGTCCTGAGTTTGGGAAGCATCCCAGTTTCTGCCTGGGAGCCATCCTGAGCTGGGAGGCAGGACTTGTAACCTGGCTGGTTGGTTAATTCGATCATGTGTTTGGTCTGGTCTCTAATAAAAAACATCCTGGGGCAGGTGAGATGACTCTGTGGCTAAAGGCTCTTCGTACCAAGCCTGACAACCTGAGTTCAACTCCTGGGACCCACACAGTAGAAGGAGAGACCTGACTCCTGCAAGTTGTCCTCTGACCTCCACACAGTCTAAATAAATGTACTATATTTTTTAAAAATAAAGAAATCCCAGACCCTTTGAGGAACCCCTTTCTCAGGAAGAGGTGGAGGGAGTCTGGGGCTTAGAGACCTATGAGAAGAAGGGGTGGGAGCCGAATCAAACCAGGGAGGGAGAACCTGCTGGTGGCTTCCTTCCAGCCCCCTCCCCCCTTTGTGAGTGGTCATAGGAGGCTCTCCACCATCCGGATTGGAGCAGGATTGGAAGGTAGGCCCCCAGCACGGGCGGGGGAGTCGGCCTTCCAGTTTAGCTAATCAGGCCCCCTTGGGTTGGTGTCTGGCTATTTCAGTCTGGGAAGGTTTGCAAACCCCTCAAGTGTGGCTGCGTGTTGGATATCATGACTGTCTATCCACCCGCTCTGATTCATAGCAGCATACGGTGCACATCAAATGGAAAAGCTCACATTTTTCATTTATTCGCTGTTGTTAGTTAACCAAGAGGCTCCCAGCAGCCCTGCCTGCAAATGGTCTAGCCATACCTTGGTAGTAAGTCAGCTCCCTTCCCAGCATGGTGAGTGCAAAGACACAGGTGTTTCTGGTTTTTTTTGTCTTGTTGCTTTCTGAGTTGCTAGAATATTGCTAAACTGGTCTCTCTCTCTCTCTCTCTCTCTCTCTCTCTCTCTCTCTCTCTCCTCTCTCGCCTCTCTGCCCCCCACCCTGGCTTCACCGTGGCTCTCTAAAAGGGCAGTTGGAACCACTGAACGAGGTAGGTTAATCCAATATGTTTGGTCTGGTTTCTAATCAAATGCTTGCCTTTCTGTTTGGAGTCTGGTGTGGGGCTGGGGGATGATTTCATATTGAGTCAGGAGATATTAATAAGGGCACGGTTTTTATTCCTTCCTACCAAAAGCAAGACCTTGGCTCAAGCGATGTCAGTGGACAGCATCTGTGTCCCTTCTCACGCTGGCCCACTCGGTTGGACTCCCCCTGTTTAGTTGCATGTCCCTGGGGCTATTTTTTTTTCTTAAGTATCTTTTCTTGTTTTCCCAGAAGAGAGCCCTATGCATTGTGTTTTAGGGACATATTGTCTGGCCCTCTCGGTGTTGTATAAACCGCCCACGTGTCAAGAACTGCGTGCATGTAAACTACAAAAGCAAGCACCTGCAAGTGTTTTGCTGAGAGGGGCTCCTGCCACTTCTGCCTGCCGTCCCTGGAAGATAGGAGAGGGAAGCGTTTCGTTCTCAGTGCTCAGCAGCTCTGCTCTGGGATGCCTGTTTCTCGTGGGGGCACAACCCAGATCGACTGCCTGTAATTTGGGGTGTTGTTTCCTCCACTCCCCCGTTTTCACTCTTCTCCCTGCTTCCTCCCTCCCCCAATGGCCTCAGGGTTTTCTTTCTAGAATTTCTGATGTGCTACTGTGCGGATGGACATGTCGTCACTGCTGTCAGAGGTGCTATGAGTCCAGCTGCTGCCAGTCCAGCGAGGATGAAGTGGAGATCTTGGGCCCTTTCCCCGCCCAGACTCCTCCGTGGCTGTGAGTAGCTGCTTGGAAATTAATCTCTAAGCCGTCCTGTCTTGGTTCAGGGGTGGGAGACTGTGGCTCCGTGGACATTACGGCCACTGAAAGAGCTTATCTGTACCACCTTGCTTTGTTGGCCAGCTGGTGGTCGGGCTCCTGCTCAGCCTGTCTCTTGTCTTGCTTCGGAGATGCCAGCCAGGTGACACGGATCTCGGGGACACTTTAAGTCATGCTAAGTGTCCAAATGGAAGATCTATGCATAGTCTTCACAGGGTGACCAGTATCTGAATGTCCCTGCTCCAGGCAGTGTGTCAGGCTGTCCTAAACACCCAGCCCCCAGCCTTGCACTGAGTAGATGCTCAGTAAGTCTTTGCTGTGAGCACATTTTGCTGGTCTGAAGGAGGCCTACAGAGCTGGAGCCGAGGGAGGCAGGTCCAGCTCTCCAGGCTGGGGTTGTTCTCTCTGGCTTCTTTCATTTTATTTCTAATTTGCTCCCCTCCCTCGCCCGCATACAACATTTCCATCTGCCAGTCGCTCAGATATTTTGGGAATGCAGTTTTAAAGCATCTCAGCCATGTGTCTGATCTGCCTCTCTGTGGCAAGGAGAGGGGATGTGGCCAGAGACTGAGGAAGAGCTCAGGGTTGGGAGGGACCTGGAAATAATCAGCAGCAGCTGCTAGGGACTCAGAGAGGAGGCCCATGCCAGACACAAATGGAACCCGGAGATGGATACCTGGTGCTGTCTCAGTTAAATCTTGGGTGAGACTCCCAAAGCCCCTGGAACCTCAACTTTCCCTCCAGGTTGGAGATCACTGCATACTCTTACTTTTTTCTTCTTAGAAAGTCTTAGTAAGTTTTAGCTGTTTCCTGAACAGAGTGGCTCTATGTCAGCCTGTGTGAGTTCAAATTCAATTTCTACTACAGATCTCTAGCTCTGGGACCCTGGGAAAGTTGTTTGATCACTCTGAGCTTGGATTTCCCATCTGTAAAATGGGATATTAAAAAAGTGTTTATCATATAGGGTTGTTACAGGAATTCATTGAACTTGTATTTGGAAAAGTACGCAAAAGTGCTTGAGATCTTGTTGGTGATCAGAAATGGGACTTTTATTTTGAGACAGAGTCTCATATAGCCCAGGCTGGCCTTGAACTTGCTATATAGTCAAGGATGACCTTGACCTTCTGGTCCTCTTGCCTCCAGTTCCTGAGTACAGAGATTAGAGACATGTGCCACCACACCCAGGTTTACTGGGTGCTGGAGATTAAACTCAGGGTTTTGTGCCTGCTAGGCAACCACTCTAGCGACCTGAGCACATTCCCTGCCCTAACCTTATTTTTGTATTGATTTTATTATCTAGAGAATGGAAATAGTAAAATTGTTTATTTTATAGGGATGTAATTAAGAGTGAGTGATTGAAAGCTGGGCCTGGAGATGCACTCCTGTAATCCCAGGATTCAGGAGGCCGAGGCCCCCCTGGGTCTCTGTAGTGACACATGGTCAGGTGTCAGCAGGGGCAGCAAGCTGACCTCAAGGTTGATTAGGAAACTCTTGCATTATTCCTAAACTGTGGCTTGACCCTGTTGGTGTGCACAAAGCTGAGATGCTGGTGACAATTCCTGTTTTGCAGAGGCTCTTGTGGCAGAGCTCAGTCCACTTGACCCCTAAGAGCTGGTCTTTGCTGGCTCCACAGAGGTGGGCAGTAGCCTGTTACCAGTCATGCAAAAGAACAGCTGTTGGCCAGGCATGTTATCACACCTGTATTCCCAGATGAAGGCAGGAAGATGGTGAGTTCCAGGCCAGCCTGGGCTGCATAGCAAGACTCTGTCTCAAAAAACCAGGGGTGGGGGAAGGAGGGTATAGCTTAGTGGTAGAGCACTTGCCTAGTATGTGCCAGGTCCTAGATTTGATCCCCAAACTAGAAAAAAAAAGAAGGGAAAGGCACATCTGCATATGTGTGTGTATTTGGCCAACTGAGAAACCTCCAGGAAGAAATGAGACAGTGAAAGTGCCTGTCCTCACCCTGAAGAGTGAGTCTCAGTTTCTTTGGCAGGTGTTTCTGTTAATCTTTCAGTGTGTATGTGTGCGTGTGTGTTCATGTTTATGAGTACAGAGGTGTATGTGGAGATCAGAGTACAGTCTCAGGTTTTTATCTTTGCCTTCTACCTCAAGACAAGGTCTCTCACTGTCCACTGCAAACGCCAGGCTGGCTGACTTGTAGCCCGAATTCCGGGGAGTGTCCTGTCTCCATTTCCCGTCTTGTAGTGGGAGTGCTGGGATACAGATGTGTTCTACTGCATCTGGCTTTGGGTGCTAGGGAGCTGAGCTCAGGCACACTGCATGCCAGGCACTGTTGTCTACATGATATTAGATCTGGTCTGACGGCTAGGTTCAGGCTCAGTTTTGTCTATGACATAAGGCAGGTGTAGGAGTCCTGTTCCCCCTAGAGTTGTGGTTTTATATCTGGCATACTGAAATATGTGATAATCCAGCCTGGGGACTCATGGAAAATCCAGGGATGATTGCTCAGGCATGGCTGGCTCTCCCTCTCCCTCTCTGTCTGTCCCTCTCTCTCCCTCCCTCTCTCTCTCCCTCTTGCTCTCTTCCCCCTCTCTTTCCCTCTTTCTTTCTCTCTCTCTGTATTGTTTCTCTGGAATTGACTTCATTCTTAAGCTTGCTTCTTGTGCCCATTGTAGACTTATAGTCTATCATCTTCACCGAAATAAAAAAAACTCAAAGAAGGAAAAACTCCCTAATCTGGCTTCATCCTGTACTTGCGAGACCACCTTCAGGTGGGGTCATGTGGTGCTGCCATGCTGAGTCGCCTGTCCATCGTGGGGATGCCTCAAACACTTTCATTTCTTTAAAGAGCTGGAGAGTAAATGTTTTAACCTCCAAGGTCTATGACTCCACTTGTAACTGGTCACCCCTGTCATAGTATGTGACAGTCACTGCAGACCACCAGGAAGGGAAGGGGTGTGACTATGTTAGGGATCCAGGTGGTGGGGCTAGCCCTTTAGTTTACAGACCACTAAGCAGAGAGGAGGGCCTGAGTCCAAGCAGGAGAAACCCCCAAAATGGATACTATACCGAGGAAGAGTTGGGGGTCATGGGAAAGGAGCCTCAGGTTCAGCATTAAAGACTTTCTTCTATAACCCCAGGGAAGCTGCCATATCTTGGCCTTGCAAATTCTAGCCAGGTACCCTTCTTGCCCCCAGGCACCAGAAATCGGCTGTTACAGCCTCATTGTAACAGAGTTGGAGGATTGTTTTGTTTGGCCTTCAATAGTGATCCTTTGTGCAAACAGGATTCTTTGTGGGAACCAGGGCTTCTGACCCTATGAGCAGGCAATCAGTGGACTAGAACATTCCTTCCAGCACCAGCATGTTTTCCAACTCCAAACAGCACAGTTCACTTGCTGATTGTTATGCGTGGCGCCATGTGAAGCTGGAATCTTCCTGCTTCCTGGGATGAGCCAGCGCTCCCCCAGGCCCTGAGAAACACTTCATTCAGTGTTGACATCAGACAATGCAAAATGGTAAGAGAAATCTGCACAGAGGAGGCGGGTTCAGTCATTCAGAAGGCAGATCTGCAGCTTGTGGTTTCCCCAGATTTATTTACCAAGTGGGTAGTTGCATGTTATCAAACAGACAGGAAGTTGAAATGTCAAGTGCTCAGGCTTTGCAATGCCATTCCCATATTGACATCCGGGGCCGTCTTCATACAGTGACCTGTGGTGGGTGCACCAGCCTTTGTGTGTTCTGTGTGAGATCTCTGGGAACACAGCACCCTGTGTTACATGTGTTCATGTATACAGAGGGACAGGTGACAATCTAGATGGTTGTACTGTCTACCTGGCTCTGTTGAATCAACGCCATAAGGATCCTTATGAGAGGGTGAATGAAAGCCAAGTTGTTTATGTGTCTAACAAGCATGTACTGAGTATCTACTATAGGCTCGGCTCTCATGAACTACACAGGGGATGCCCAACTCTGTCAGGGAGCATGTGTTTACATGGAACATTGCTGGGAACCCTTGGGAGGGTACCACCGTTCATCAGCTGTCCACCCAAGTTTCTGTTTCCCATCTGCAAGGGAGGGAGTTCATAGTGACCAACTCCAAGATGTTTGCGAATAGCACAAGATGGTGCTTATGGGACACTGGTACAGTACCTTGTACATTGTAGCTGTCCATCTCCTGATTCCTTTGACCAGTGAGTACAGATCCCACCATTCAGAAATACAGTCCACCATGGGAGGGCCCATGAGATACACACTCAGATAGTTGTAACAGAGCATGGATTACCTGAGAACCACAGCGCAGGCAGAGAGAGCCCTTGTTTAATTCATTCATCCATTGGGAAGGGAAATGGGGTGTACCCCAGTGTTGCCAACCCCCAGTTCATGGTTGGATGGGGAAGTCAAGCGAGTGGACTGCCAGGGAAGATGAATGTGGGGTGCTGAGGGTAAGAAAGAAGGATGGGAGGAGGTCGCGGGCATGGGGATTGTGGTCCTTGGAGGAGGCACTGTTGAAGCCTCCTCCAAGGAGATTTGGATGGTAAAAAGAACTGGATAGGCAAAGGGCCTGGAAGAGCATTTTGGACAGAGAGAATAGTGAGGCTTTGGGTGTCCAAGGGAAGGCAGAGTGGGGTGGCCCCTGCATTCCCAGGGTCCAGAAGGCTCTGAGATTTAAGCTGACTGCTGAAGGTGTGTGGGTCTTATGGGAAGAGGCAGCTGAAGTGGTGAAGCTTGAGACGGGGAGGCTGGGCTGCTCAGGCGGGCAGCTTCACAACTCCAGTGTCAGGAGCTGTGGCATTTTGGTCCAGAGGTTGCTGTTTGGTTTAAAGGAGATGGAATGATTGCTTCAGTTTGATCCCATCTCCTGGCCCCTCAGTCCCCCAAGCCTGCACATTTCTCCTGCTGTCTGTCCACACTTCTTGCAGACCCTGAGCGGCCAGCAGGCAGATATTCCATCCCCGGTTTCCAGCCTAGTCTTGTCTCTGTTGCTTTGGGAGCATACCAGATAAGCATCACTGCACGTATCAGGCACCTCTGAAGACCTCCAGAAACACAAAGCTTGCACTTTTTCAAAAGACATGTTTCCCTGCAGGCTTAAATGTGAAGCTGAGGGGATGCGGTTGGGATGGCTTTAATCAGCAGCCATCATGGCTCAATGTACATCTCTGATACCCACATCTTCGCAGGCTTCACCCTCTGCATCTCCCTGCCCCAGTACCCCTGCCCAGCTTGAACATGGATGAACCTTGTTTGCTTGTTTGATGCAAGAGCTTACTCGAGAGCCCAGGCCGGCCTCGAACTCAGGATGACTTCTGCCTCAGCCTCCCAAGTGCTAGGATTTCAGGTGCATACCATCACACCCAACCTGGGCGTGGATCTTAAAGCCACTTAATATCAGCTAAAATGTACCAGGCAAGCTGCTCCACTGTGCCAAGCACTTAATGTGTGTTAACGTATTCTGAGAGCTCAGCAGCCATAGAAGGAGGCACTGTGACTGTTCCCATTTTAGAGATGGGAAAATGGAAGCCCAGAGGAAGGGACTCACCCGGAGTCACCCAGCCAAGGTTTCAACTGAAACTTGTCTATCATCTGTCTGTCCAAGTCTTGTCTATGCATCTGTGTATCGATCCATCTATCATCTATCCACCGTCGATCGTCCAGCTATCATCTTCTTCACCATCTGTCGCCTACCCCTCCTCCGGTTTCTTAGCATTTCTGATCTTCATTAGCATCACGTTGAGTCATCGCTGCTGCTAATTTGTAGCTGTTTCTCCATCTCGAACTTCTGTTCTCAAGTCATTGATTCACAGGGCCATTTTGTAGCCATCCGCCTGCCACTCAGAGAACCCTTGAGTGACATTAGGATGGGATTTTTTTTTTTAAAGGATGTTAAATTAGAGGCAAGGCAGCTCTTGAAACAGCAGGATACATATTCCCCAAAGCTACTTGCAGAAGCTCAGATGCATCCTAACAACCGCAAGAGTCCTTCCAGACACGAGATTGACAGGCCTCTGGCTTTAGTCAGCCACACTCATATGACAACTGCCTAGGTGGACACACCCCCAACTCCAGCATTAAAACGTGTTCTGAATTAGGGAAGATACCTTCCCATCATTCTGAAGTTTGGTGAAAAGCAAGACTATGGTATCCTGCATTTCCACCACTGTAAGTGGTACACAGTGGGTCTGAGGCCATGTCACCATGGCTGTTGTGCCCAGGATGGGAGCCCCATGCCCGGTCATGGAACACCAGCTTATGGCCCGGGAAAGCCAGAGGTAGCTAAATGGACTGTGGGGGACGTGGAGTGTGTGGGAGGTCCAGAGAGGCCCCTGGAGGTGCCTCAGCAGCCACTGAGACCCCTTCCCCTCACCTAGGATTGCCAGTCGGAGCAGTGACAAGGATGGTGACTCTGTCCACACGGCCAGCGATGTCCCGTTGACCCCAAGGACCAACTCCCCAGATGGGAGGCGTTCATCCTCAGACACGTCCAAGTCCACGTACAGCCTGACACGGAGGATCTCCAGTAAGTGCCTTGGGGACAGTCAGGGGCCCTGTGGCTGGCTGCCCCAGACTTGGTAGCATCCTGGGAGAAACCGGATGGACAGTGTGTGCTGGGGTGGAGGCCGCTCAGGAGACAGGGTGACAGATAATGAGAGTGTGACCTGTCACACTTGTTTGATTTCTGTCAAAAGTGATAGTTTTGGTTGACTTCTGTGTGTGCATGTGTGCCTGGAGGGAGGGCGAGGGGTGCAGTACAGTGTGTGTGTGTATGTGTGTGTGTGTGTGTGTAGTCTTGCTCATTGCTGCATGTATGTGTGTGTGTGTGTGTGTGTGTGTGTGTATAGTCTTGTTCATTGCTGCATGTGCCAGGCTAGCTGACTTACAAGCCTCTGGGGATTCCTCTGTCTCCATTCCCATCTCCCTGTGGGAATGCTGGGTTAAAGATGTGTACTGCTGTGTCTAGCTTTTTTTTTTAACACGTGTTCTGGAATTTGAACTCAGGTCCTTCTGCTTGCATGGCTAGTGTTTTACCCACTGAGCCATCTCCTTGGTCCTCTTTTTCTTTTCTTCTCCTCTTCACCATCCATCCATCTATCTGTTATCTATCTAAACATATCAAGACAGGGTCTCACTGTGTAACCTAAGGCTGGTGCTGGTCTTGAACATCCTCCTGACTCAGCCTCCCAAGAGTCAAGTTACATGGCTCTCTGCCACGCCTGGCTTTCTTTTGCTTTTATTGATAGCAAGTCAGTCGAACTGGGTAGCACAGTCACTGTAAATACATCATTTCAGATCCTGAATGTGTCAGATTAGAGATGCTCAGCCAGCAGTTCAAAAAACAAAGTTATTCAAATGAATTTTGACAGTTTCTTTGCACCTTTGAAACGTAGAGGCTGCTAGGGTATTTTTGAGTTACCTACATGGTTTGTGTTTATGGCTTCTTTGGTGTGTGTTGTGTGTATGTACATAGATGGGCACACAGGTGTGGCTGTGGTGCTTGTACATACATGTGCATATGGAGGCCAGAGGTCAATGTCAGTGTCTGGCTCTGTTATTCTCCATCTTATTTTTTGAGACAAGGTCTCTCTTTCTCACTGAACCTGGGGTGCACAGATTTGGCTAGACTGACTGACCAGCAAGGCTGCGGGATCCTCTTCTCTCTGCTGCACTGACAGGCACTTGTTACCACACTCACCTTTTTACATGCATGCTGGAGATTCAAAGCCAGGTCCTCAAGCTTGTGTGGCAAGTGCATTACCCACTGAGCCATCTCCGCAATCCACAGGCGACTTTTTATGTTTTAACATTTATTTATTTATTTATTTATTTATTTATTTATTTATTTATTTATTTGTGTGTGTGTGTGTGTGTGTACACGCATGTGTATACACACATGTGTACACACTCATGTAATGAAAGTCAGAGGACCACTTTCTGGAGTCAGTTCTGTCATTCCACCATACAGGTCCTGGGAATCAAACTCTGGTCTTTAGACTTGACAGCAAGTGAGCCATCTTGTCAGCCCCATAGGCGATTTTCTTTTAGTACAGGTTTATCAGCTCCCTGCCTATGCATTAGACAAGAGTCTTATAATGTGAGCTGGTAAAGCAGATGTTTAGGAAGTTAAATGTCCTAAGCTCATTGGTGGACTAGAGGGAGGGCAAAGAGTGACCCAGTGGACTTGAAGTCTTGACCTGCTGGTTACTGGAGGTGGGAGAGGCAAGCCCTGAGCCTTGAGGCTCAGCTGTGCTCCCTGATCAAGTGCAGGACTGTCTGCTTACTGACTTTCCCTATGCCCACAGGGTCTTTCTGGCACTGGCTCCTTGAAGCCTTCACCTCCATTTTTCAGGGAAAATTGAATCCCAGTGGGCCTGAGTCATAGACCCACAGTGACAAGGCTCACAGATAAGCAGTTGAGTTGGGCTTGGACCCGGGTAAGCTGGTCCTCGGGTTTCCTCGTAACGTGAGGCAGCACTGCACTGCAGTTAGCACTGGAGGGCTTCCCTCCTGGTTCCTCTGTTTGCAAGCGTGGGGCCTCTGGAAGGCCATCTGCAAGGTGGCTGACATCGTTACCTAACAGTTTAAAGGGCTGTAAAACTGCAGTGACTCGGGACACACCAGGTGTTTAGAGCAGAACCTGGCACTTGCTCTGATGATGGGACAGCAGTGAGGGCCTGCCTCTCAGGATGAATAAGAAGAACCATCTCTGTAAGCACAGTCTCTGTGTCCTCGGGTCAGCCAACCCCAGCACTCGGAAGCTGAAGTAGGATTGTGAATTCTGGGCCAGCCCAGGCTACATAGTGAATTCCTGGGCTACTAAGCAAGACCATGTCTCAAAGAACCAAGAAAAGATCAGGGGTTGGGGTGGGGCAGAAAGTGTCCCTGCTGAACAGGCACAGATGCTCTCCCTTTATCCCCTAAGCAGTGCGGTGTGATAGCCAAGCTTGGTGATTACAGGCCTATAATTCAGCTACTCAAGGGACTGAGGCAGGAGAGATTACAAATTCAAGGTCAGCCTGGGCTACAGAATGAGCTGAAGGCCAGCCCTGGCAACTTGATGAGACCCTGTCTCAAAATAAAAGGTAAAAAGAGGACTGGGGCTATAGCTCTGTGGTGGAGCCTTGCACAGAACCCTAGATTCAGTCTACCTTGCTGTGGGGGAGAAAAAACAGTAGAAGTTACTTACGTAACATCTACTTTGTATTGGGTACTTTATTTTGAGATGACATAGGAATGGTCAGTCTTTTGGTATTGTGATATGTCATCTAAGCAGGTATTTATAGCTAGCCTAGGATGCATGTGGTTCATGGGCCACAGGCTGAACACACATGAGCATATATGGGAGAGTGTGCATAGGTTACATGTAAGTATCATATCATTTTGTACGAGGGCTTTTTATGATAGGGGCCTGAAACTCATCAAGACCCTAGGGACATCTGCATTTCCACTGTGCACAGAAGACTACATTGAGGCAGAGTATTCCATGTGGGTGTTGGGAGACCCTTGTTGATATCAGTAGCTGGTGACCCAGTGCTCATTGCTGTCCATGTGGCTGTTTAGGTCTGGACTCCCGGCGCCCCAGCTCTCCACTCATTGACATCAAGCCCATTGAGTTCGGGGTCCTCAGTGCCAAGAAGGAGCCCATCCAGCCATCAGTACTGCGTCGGCCCTATACCCCCGATGACTATTTCAGGAAGTTTGAGCCCCGGCTCTACTCCCTTGACTCCAACCTTGATGATGTGGACTCTCTGACCGATGAGGAGATCTTATCCAAGTACCAACTGGGCATGCTGCACTTCAGCACGCAGTATGACCTCCTGCACAACCACCTGACAGTGAGGGTGATTGAGGCCCGGGACCTGCCGCCCCCCATCTCTCAGGATGGCTCTCGCCAGGACATGGCCCACTCCAACCCGTACGTCAAGATCTGCCTCCTGCCAGACCAGAAGAACTCCAAGCAGACCGGTGTCAAGCGCAAGACCCAGAAGCCAGTGTTTGAAGAGCGCTACACCTTTGAGGTTCCCTTCCTGGAGGCGCAGAGGAGGACCCTGCTCCTCACCGTGGTGGATTTCGATAAGTTCTCCCGCCACTGTGTGGTTGGGAAAGTGGCCCTGCCTCTGTGTGAGGTGGACTTGGTGAAAGGAGGCCACTGGTGGAAGGCTCTGATCCCTAGTTCCCAGGTAAGGCTCGGGCTTTGAGGTGTCATCGCCTGGGAGCTTTTTTTTTTAAGGATTGTTATTTTATTTTACTATTTAAACACTTATTTTGAAGCCAGGTGTGGTGACACGCTTCTATAATCCCAGCATTTGGAAAGTGTAAGGAGGATCAGGAGTTCAGGGTCATTCTAGGCTATGTGATGAGTTTGAAGGCAACCTGGGCTACATGAAACCCTGCCTCAAAAAACCAAATCAAAGAAAATTATTTTGTATATAAAAAGAGTTTATTTTGAAATAGTTTTTGACTCATATGAAGTTTCAAAAGCAGCACAGAAGCCTCACTGTCTTTCTGCCAGGGCCTCTGAAAATAGCATCTCATACACCAGAGTATATCAGCCATACTGTGAAACACAGTGATAACTAGACTAGCCCATGTTTAGATTCCAATGGTTTTTACATATGCTGTGTGTGTGCATGTGTATGTGTGTGTCACTCTATGAATTTTTTTTTTGTTATGTGTGAGTAAATGCATGTGTGAGGTGTATGTGTGTGATACTGTGTGTGTGTGTGGGGGGGGGGGGTTCTGAGACCCGAACTTGGGTCCTTCCTCTTGCTTACAACGCAAGCTCTCTTACAAGCCGTCTTACCGATCTCATCACATACACAGAGTCGTGGAACCAAACCCCCGGTGGCAATGCTGCCAAGGTGTTTCATCAGGTGAATAACTGCAGGATAGAAAGCTATAGATCATTTTGACTTTCAGAAATTGATTTAGGGGCAGGGAGTGAGGGCAAAGGAACCAGATGCATGAATGTTTCTCAGGTGTGCTGCTTTCTCCCTGTCCAGTCTAGAAGCGGATGTGATTGGTTGTTAGGTAAGCCATCCTTGGGCCACAGGCTATACTGTGACTCCAAGAGGCTGTCAGACCCTCCTTTCTACACCTAGACTGGTAGAGGGAGCTGAGCAGCCCAGGGAAGAAAAAGCTTCATCAGGAAGAGGTGTGTCTAGCATACACCAGGCTGATGAGGATGGCCCAGGGTAATACAGGCAGGGTTGTTGTCCACAACACTGGGGACATCTCAAAGCTGTGCCATCTTAGTCAAGAACTCGATGACTCAGGGCCACCTTTTGGGAGGCAGGTTGGTTGGTTGGTTAGTTTGTGGGGTGTTAAGTTCTGGGGACTAAGGTCAACGCATCATACATGCTGAGCTCACCTCTCCCAGGGAACTGCACCATATCCCTATGGTGCGGATTTCTGACATAAGGATCAGGGGACTGTTCCATCAGCATATTCTCTCTCTCTCTCTCTCTCTCTCTCTCTCTCTCTCTCTCTCTCTCTCTCTCTGTCTCTCTGGTTGTATGTATGTGATCACAGATGGAGGTCTAGCCCTCTGTTCCTATAGATTCCCTATGAAGAAGACCCTGAGACAAAGCACATCATTTATCAGGGAAAGGCCACCAGTGGGGTCTGGAAGGTCAGGAAGGATGTCTGGTCCTTAAACCTGCTGGGGACCTGGGAGTTTGTGCAGGACACTCTGGCAGAGTGAGAGGGGCCTGGGTGTTATTCTCTGTCCTAGTTAGCTTGCTGTTGCTGTGATGAAACACTCTGGCCAAAACCAACCTGATCACAGCTTATCATGGAGGGAAGCCAAAGTAAGAACTCAGGACAGGAACTTACCAGAAGCTAAAGTGTGGACCTCGGAGGAACACCGCTTACTTGCCTGGTCTATGCTTATCCTGCTTTCTTATACAACTCAGGGGTGGCAACACCTACAGTGACTGGGCCCTTCCACATCACTCAACAGTTAAGAAAATGTCTCACAGACTTGGCCACAGGCCAGTCCAATAGAGGCAGTTCCCCAACTGAGGTTCCCTCTTCCAGGGTGTGTCTAGTTGACATCTGAGGCCATCCAGCACAGTGATACGCTGACTCCAGCCAGCTGTTGAGTGAGGGCGCTTGGGAGCAGGGAACTTAATTCCTTGGCACTTCTGGTCTGTGGCCCTGACAGGTAAAGCTCCGTGACATCTGGGCATGGACTCTTGTGTGATGAATCTGGGGAGACAAGGAGAGGGCAGGCAGGGGACTGCAGCGGCTGCTGTAATCTCAGCCTCACAGCCATAGACACTTCTGGGTGGGCCTTCCCTCTGGCCATCCCCATCAAGGCAGGCTGGGTGCTTCTGTGTCTTCTGCAGTTCTGTGCCACCAAGATTTCAGAGACTTAGTCTGTCTCCACCACTCAAAAGTTCAGGGGTGGGGGGTTAGACAAAATGAATTCCATCTTGCCATTCTTTTGTAAGACCCCAAGGTGCAGAGAATGTGACACCAGACACCTCCCCTCTGTAGGACTCGGGGCTCCATTTTCAGCAAGGCTTGCTGGCACACTGCTACAGCCTGCTGCCCTCTCTTCTTGTCTCCCTCTCCCCCCTTCTTTCTTCCCTCTTCTGTCCCTCCCTCCCTCCTCCTTGCTCTTCAGTCTTCTCTCCCTCCCTCCTCCTTCTATCCTCTCTTTTCCTCTCTCCCTTTCCTGGTAGCCTGATATAGGCAAAAGGATAAAAGACAGCACTACACAGTTGGAAGGACTCACCTCCATTTGGCCAGAGTCATTGTCCCATTGGGTGCAAGTGACCTTGGGCCCAGCCTCCCCACACCCTCACAGGTGAGGTGAGCATCACTGCAGCCGCCTTGTGAAAGAGCCTACAAGAGGCAGCTGGGGTGTGAGGAGAGGCCATAGTCCTGAGCCTCTGTAGAGCCGAGATGGTGGGAGGAGACCAGGGATGTCACACAGTGTGGATGGCCACCAGGCAACAAGGAGCCCTCCAGCTAAAGCTGTCGGCAATGAGAGTCAGAAACTACCGTGGAAGGGAGTGTGAATGCACGTGAGGGACAGCAGCAGTGAAACCCCCTGTGGAGGGAGAGAGCGTGAGTGCCTTGGGGGGCAGCAGCAAGGAGACCCCCACTGTGGAAGGGAATGGGGGCACCGGAGGCTTGTGTGGAAACCCCCATGGTGGCTGAGAAGATGAGTGCCTGTGCGGGACAGGGAGGGAGCCCATCGATGAGGAGGGTCTTCAGGCCAGCCTAGTTTGGGGGATGAAAGATGAGAACCCCACATCCTGGGTCGGGGGGAGGAGAACCCACATCCCGGGGAAAGGAGGTGATGAGAACCCACATCCCAGGGGAAGGGAGGGATGAGGACCCACATCCCTAGACTGCTCTTTCGCGTTGTCCTGGGCCTGTGTTGGAGACAGAAATCAACCCCTGACACAAACACCCCAAATGCCAAGGCTACCCCAATGCATGGAACCGCAGGTCTTCACTGGCAGCTGGCACCTGTGTCCTGGCATCTCTTGATGGCCAGTGAGCATAACAGAATACAACTGTGTCGTGTGTGGAAGACATAATTCCAGCTCTTGTGAGTGCTCTGAGAGTTGGGGTGACTCTAGGGATTGGTTCTCAATGTCTCCTGTGAGGAATCTTTGTGGAAGATAATCGGTGTTCCTGCTCAGGGCGGAATGTTCCAAGTTCCCACACCACCGAACACTGGGACTTTGATTTTGACATGCCTTGGGTCATGACATTCAGGAAACTGGATCTAGTGCATGGACTGTGGGTCTCATAAGTTTTGGCCAGAAAATGATGGAAATCTGTTTTGGGTTGGGGCGAAGAAGAGGCCTCTTCTGTGGCCCAGGCTGGCCTTGAACTCACAATTCTCCTGCCTCAACCTTCTGAGTGCCACAATTACAGTCCCCACCATGCCCGTTTAGGACACAGAAATAGGAAGCATGAGGAGAGACCCCTTGAAGTCACACCAGTCATTAGGAGAATGAGTGGCTGGAAGGCCATTCAAAGACGAAAGGAGTACAGGCTCAATTAATTTTTATTGCACTGAAGTGCAGGTAACAAAGTATATCATTTGTGGTAGCTTTTTGTTACTATAACAAAGTACATGAGGCCACTCATTTATAAAAGAAAACGTTAGTTATGACTCATAGTTTTGGGGGTCCCAGTCTTCATCTGTGTGAGACCTCTGATGAGGCAGGACATCATAGTGGGAATGCCTGGTGAGATACCACTGCCCACATCACCATCTAGGAGGCAGAGGAGGAAGGGGAGAGAGCTGGGGCCTCATGAGGCCCTTCAGAGGCATGCTTTGAATGACCTGAGGATCTCTCCCCTAGTTCCACTTCCTGAGGCTTCACCTGCTCTGATGCCCCCCTGAGGGCTAAGCTTTGAGCACATGGCTTCCGGGTGAGGGTCAAGATTCAAATCCCAGAACCGGTTCCTAGAGCCATGGCTGCTGTTTGGGCAGGCTGAAGCAGGACCGTCTCTTGAGCCCAAGAATTCAAGACCAACCTCTGCAACATGGTGAGACCCTGTCTCTTTCAACAGTAGTGGTCTGAGATGGGGAGGTGACTGTTCAAGTGTGAGGATCCCCAGCATCCATGCACAGCAAGCTATGCAGACATGCCTGGAACTGCCAAACTGAGGGGTGGGGTGGCAGGAGGCTCACTGGGGCTTGCTGACCAGCTAGCCTAGCCAGTAGAGTGAGTGAGTAAATAAATAAATAAATAAATAAATAAATAAATAAGGTACATCCAGGATCAGTAAGAGACCCTGTCTCCAAAAAGAAAACCATTCCTCCTGAGGAAGGACACCTGAAGTCGACCTCTGGCCTACAACACACACACACACACACACACACACCTCTGCATGCACACATGCAAACACACATACACAAAGAGCAGTCCACATGGACCAAGGCCAGGAACTAGTATACTAATGTTGGTACCTGACTTTGAAATGCATTAAAAAACAATGGACTGATGGCAGATATGAAACCTAGCAAATAGAGCATATTTTAAAAATTGTACAATTATTATTTTAATATTTTAGGCCACCATGCACAGTAATGGGTTTCCTCATGGTCTCTTCATAATTAGGTATCATAAGACTTTGTTCTCAGCTCCTTCGCCCACTGCCCTCTGCCCTGCCCCCACTCGTTCCTTCCCCTCCCCCACCAATCCCCCCTCTGTTTTCCCAGTCCTCCTCGCCGTTTCCTGCCACCCTTACAACCTCTTCCCCACCCCAGACTGTAGACTTATTGATATCAGTAACTGTTCATTTTGGAATCTGGGTGATATATCTAAGGTGTTTACAGTACTTACAGCTTTGCTTCACTTTTGTCTTTTGGTCCGTGGGGTCTGGAACTCACAAGCATCTTGCCTCCTGCCTCCTGAGTGCCAAGATCACGGGCATGCACCACCATGCAGGGCTCTTTCAGGTTTTCTGTGTTTGACAATGTTCATAAGAAAATATTAGGGAGAAAAAGGTAAAAATAGACAACAGCGCCTGTTAGGACAATGGCATCTTTAAAAGAGTGAGAGGTAGTGACCGTCGGAACCTGTTGCGAGGTGGAGGTCGTAGGTGGTCACAGGCAGAGTCTTTGAGGCCCAGCGCCAGCCCATAAACAGCAAAGTCTAGTTTCAGGGGGGCTGTAAACAGGGCTATGAGCAAAGTAGAGGTCTCCACTGCAGAACTCTCTTTACTAAGCATCAGTGGCACCCAAGAGCAGTGACTTCAGAGGTTCCCAGACCAAGCCTTGCTGGATCTGATTCTTGGGAACGAGTCCTCACAGATCTACCCCTAAGCCAGCATGCCAGCAGTCTAAAGCAGGTGAGCTTGGGCTTCATCCCGACAACACTGGGTGACCACGGAGGCTGGAAAGCCTTTGGCCATTTGAGCTGACCAGAGTCAGAGTCAGGGCTTGGGCTTGAGTCCTCCCTTGTGCTTGCCTAGGTAATAGTGTCATAAGAGAGTGAAGCTGGGGCCACATCCCGCCTGCACTAGGACCAGCGTTCAAGGTCTGTCTGCCCAGCTGCCATTTTGGAGCTGTTCCATGGAGCCATTCTGGGAGGAAGCAGATTCCTGCTCTCAGAAGCTCAGGGGGGATAATCCCGAGTCAGGCCTGGACATCTTGTGTGGCAAAGCTAGATGGCCTGCCAAGGAGCAGTGTTTGACTTGTCCCAGAAGAGAAGAGAATGTATTTAGTCAAAAGTGTTATTTGCACTGGGAGAGCTGGATATTTATGATTCTGAAAATTGCTTTCATCTGAGGCTTGCTCTTTTTGCAGACCCTTCCAGACTTTTGATGCCCAGGATTCTGGGCTTGGAATGTGGAGGCTGTCCTTGGTATACCAGATCCAGCCATCTTCTCTGGTGACCAGTGACCCATAGGAAGTTTATTTATCATATAGTTTGAGCTTTCCTGGAAATAGATGTCATGACAAAGGTTTAAGTGCAAGTATTTTGACTGACAAACTGGAAGGGAAGTGGATGGAAGGAGACCGATTAAAAGCAACAAGTTGGCACTGTGGGCAACAGGTGCTAAATCCTTCTGGATACCCAGTGTAGCCAGCCTTGAGTAAGGGAGCTGGGTACATGTTCATCAGCTCCCATCAACCCTGGGTTCCAGATACTCCCAAGAGGCTTAATTCTCTGTGTCCCTCCAGTTTGCATTACGGGCGTGAGTCTAGGAGCTCTTGGTGGGCAGAGAGAGACCCTGGGGCAAAGACATGCAGGTCCCCTGTGGGAAGCTCAGTGGACACTGAGCTGTTGGGCGGAGATGGAGTAGGCACTGCTCGGCTAACTCCAGCCACCCCAAAGGCCCCCGGCACCGAGCCTGCGCCCCTCTTCCCCCTTGGCTTGCCTTGTGGCCTCATCATTTCTCCTCTTCTGAGCAGAACGATACAAAGTGGATGAACAGAAGCCCTTGTTAAAGGGAATTGTAGCAGAGGTGCCCAAGCTTTGCCTCTGACTCCCAAGATCCTTGGCTCTCCACTTAGGAGCGGAGGAGCAAGCGGGTGGGGCAGGGAGAATCCCAGTTCTCCGTGTCCCAGCGAAGCTTCTTTGGCCTCCACGTTATATACTTAGAGCCTGCGCACAGAGGGCTCCAAAGACCAAGGAATCAGGTCTCTGCCCCGGGCCACTCCCAGGGGAGACCTTGAGACTCCAGAGTCGTGGGCTCCCTGGTACTTAGCTTCAGTCCCAGTCACTAATTCTGGAATCAACAGGAAATGGCCCCACTCGGCACCCTGTGGGTTCTCTGGGACAGGCTTGGTGAGGGTAACTCCTCACCAGGCATCAGCTCCTGCCTTGTAATCTATTCTCAGTATCCGTGGCACTTATGAGGGATTTATGAGTAGATGCTTTCTGAGTTGAATAAATATCATACACAGAGTATAGAGCATTCACGATTTGGGGGATTGAACCTGGGACCTTGAGCATGCTAAGCAAATGCTCTCCCACTGGACTCTGTCCCCAGCCCTTGAACATTCACTTTGGAATTGAACTGACCTGGTTAAAGGCCCAGCATCACCATTTGCCAGTGATGTTGAGTCCAATTCCTCACTGTAAACAAAAGATCTTCTGTGGGAAGCTAGGGCCTTGTTAAGATGGTGGTGATGACTAACTTTCCCAGGGCCCTTGCTGTGTACTGGGTGCTCTAAGTACTTCTGTTGTGTAGACTGAGTACCTTTATTCAAAGTGCATGTTCTGTGTACACCTCATAGGGTTGGGGATGCAGCTCTGGTGGAGTGCTTGTCTAGCATGTCTAAAGCCCTGGGCTCCATCCCCAACACCAGAAAAACGGAGCCTTCCACATCCCCCTTCTGCACCTAGCCGAAGGTGGTGCCTGCAGTTTCTATCACCCATGTTTTGCCCGCAACTCCTCAGGGTAAGATTTTCCAATTGGAGTGTCAGGTTGGTACCCAGAAGTTTTCAGATTTTTAGAGCATGCTGTGTGGACTTTGCCTGGGGAAATGTAAATGAATGTCTACTGACTCCAGATAGGGCACCAACCACAGACCAGAGTCACAATTCCTCTTCATAGCTGTCGTCTGTGAGCTGGTGGATAGTCACAGGTGCACTGATGAAGACGGGAATGGTTGTTGTGCTTAGAGGACAGCATTCTATGACAGAGCATGCTGGATTTTCAGGTGTATGAATTGTTATCCCATGTCACGGATGGTAAACTGATTATTGCATGAAGTGAATGGCCATGGCCACAGTATCCCAGGGCTGGGGGCTTGACTCCAGATGCAGAGGTTAGCCATCCTGATAAACCAACCTCAGGTAGGCAGAGCACCAGCAGCTCAGGCTAGCCTCAAACTCACAATCTGCCTGCAGCCTAAGAGTACTAGGATGACAGGCATGTACCACCATGCCTGGCTAGAATGATCTTTAAGACTGCCTATTTGGGGTGCTTGAGAGGCACCTCAACTGATTAAAGTGCTTGCTGTGCAAGCATGAGGACCGAAGTTTAGCAGAGACTTCAAAACCTGGGTGTGTGGCACGTGTCTGTGATCCCAGCACCAGAGAGGCAGAGACAGAAGGATCTCTGGAGCTGGCTGGCCAGCCAGTCTGCCCGAATTGATAAACTCCAGGTTCAGTTCTTAGACTTTGCCTCAGAGATAAGGTGAGGGGCTGGAAGGATGGCTCAGTAATTAAGATCAGCTCCCAGCACCCACATGGCAGCTAACAACTAGCCGTATCTCTAGTTCCAGGGGATCTGATGGCATCTTCTGACCTCTGCAGGCATTGCACAACAAGGGTGTACTTCTATATGTGCAAGTAAAACTCAAAACACATAAAATAAACACGTCAAAAAATAATATGGAGAGCAGTTGAGGAAGTTACCCAGCATTGACCTTTATTCTTTACAGGCACATGTGTGCACACAGGAACACATACACATAGGCCACATACACCACACCCACACATACCAAGACTATGCAATGCGAGCTATGTTGGGACTCACCGAAAAATCAAGAGGGAGATTCAGAGATGTCCCATCACCCCAGCCCCTTCCCATGCACAGACTCCCTGTTACCTACCCTGCTCACCAGAATAGCATGTTCAGCACCGCTGATGAACCCACATTGACTATTGCAGTTTAGGGTAACTGTCAGCGTGTACATCATAGAGATCTGGGCAAATATCTGTGGCATATGTCCACTGTGACAGCACTAGACAGAGTAGTACCACCAGGGCTTGTTTTCAAAGCAAAAATAATTCAGATGCTCACGGTTCTGTGCTGATTGGACCCAGTACCTGGAAACTGCCTGGAGTTACAGACGCCCCCAGCTGCCTTCTGGGCTGCTAAAAAACAAAGCCTGGTAAACTGAGACTCCTAACTGCAGTCTATAGTTTGAGATTCTTCACCAACTGCCCGTGTCACCAGCCAACCCTTGATCAGGCAAACGGCAGTGTTTTCAACTTGCCCTGAGTTGCTGTTAGCTTTGACCTTCATAACAGAACCTTGACCTCTGTGTATGTTAAAATCACTTCCAGCCCAGCTTCTGATGGACAGCCCCATAGTAAACCCAGAGGCCAAGTCACAGCCTGCAGAGTGACCAGGAACTAGAAGTTCCTTTCCAGATGGACCTTCTTGTTCCCCTCTCATTCAGAATAGATTTCTCACCTGAGACTCCAACATGTGCTTTAAACATTTTTAAAAATTACATTCATTCTGTGTGTGTGCATGAGTGCACGTATGCACATACCATGGAGTATTTGTGGAGGTCAGAGGACCACTGTGAGAGTTTGTTCTCTCCTGCTTCCCTATGGGACCTTGGGGATCAAACCCAAGTCATCAAGCTTTGTGGCAAACACCTTTACTTACTGAATCATCTAACTGGCCCCAACATGAGCTTTTGGTCCATCCTTAATTATAGCCTGAACTGAAGAGGGAGGCACAGGCCATGTAGCTCAACCTCTCTGTTGTATAGATGAGAAGACAGCAGCACAGAGAGGTTGAGGGACTAGCTCAAGGTCACACAGCTTTCTCTGGCAAAATCAGAATTAGAGTTAAGTTCCCTGACTTCAAGTAACTCTTGCCATGATGCCAACCATCCTTACACCCCCTAGTGATATGATCCAGTGAGCATAGACCCTGGAGTCATACAGACCTGGGTTCAAGACCTGGCTCTGCCACCTATAGAGCTGTGGGCTCAGGGGAGTTCCTTTCTAGCACCCAGCTTCAGTTTCCTGATCTGTGAAAAGAGCATTGTGTGATGTGCAGACACCTTGAAGATATCTGACCTTTCAGAGCCTCCCTTTTCTCACCGTAAAGTACTTTGTTCACACTGCTGACGGAAATGTGTAGGTTTTCCCACAGAACAACCAATTCTCTAGACACTAACTATCTTACAATCCGATTCTGACCCCAGTCTCCCTGAGTGAGCGTGTGCGCCATGGGGTGAAGACTCAGTTCCATAGGTTGACCCTCTTCTAAGTCCCAGTTAACTACCTGTATGTATCTTTGGCCCACCATACTATAACCCAAGTTCAGTCATTTGTAGAAAGACTTACAGAACGTATTTTAGCTCACAGTTTCAGAGAGTTCAGTCCATGGGTATTTGGCCCCTTGCACTGAGGCAGAGCATTATGGTGGTCGGAGTTTATTATAAAGGATACATCCTGGGAACAGCCAGTAAAAGGGGTGCCTGAGGAAAGGTAAAGGGAGGGCACCTGTGAAGTCTCCACCCCTCTTGAGGAGCGTCACCTTCCTACCCCTCACCGAGCTGGAAGTTTTCTAGACCCTGATGTTTGTGAGTTTTGATGGCATTCCCAAAATATAAGCATGACTGACTAACCACTACTGTGACAATGCTGCATTAAAGAGAAGCTAACCTTGGAGTCATTTAACCAAGACAGAGTCCTCTGTTCTGAAATGTTCTGATTTCTCTTTTTTAAAATGCAGTTATTTTATGTGTGTATTTCCTGCATGTGCGTAAGAACACCTATGTCCTGCAATGCCTACAGAGGTCAGAAGAGGGCATCAGATCCCCTGGTTCTGGAGTTACGGATGATAGTCACCATGTGGCTGCTAGGAACCAAAGAGCAACCAGTGTTCTTAACCACTGAGCCGTCTCTCCAGCCATCTCTCTAGTCCCACATTGTTTTCTCTAAGGCGAGCTGAGTACACGGTAGGAAAACAGGTTTAATATATAGTTTAAAGTGACCTCAAAGCATATATTTAACTTGGTTATAGGCTGGGTGAAAGCAAGCTTACAGGAGGCATTCCCAGAGAAGCTATTCCCACACTTTGTCAACTGGTGGTTGAACTCAGCCTGGATTCCACTACCTTTCTCTTGAGGTCTGAGATTGAGTGTGAAACCGCCAACCCTCTGCTTGTGGTCTTTTTAGTGACCAGTCCCACCCTTGAGCTGTCTAGAGGTCCCCAGCCATCAGTCAGCCTTAATGACATACAAAGGACACCCTTACTACTGTAATTCTGAAGGTCTTAAAAGCTCTGTGTCAAGAGCTGGGTGCCTACACCAAACATGAATATTTTATTTATATCTGGATTCTGTCACCTGACTGATGCGACATATTAGATGTATATCTAAACCCTCCATTGCCATCGTCATGATCATCACTACCACCATCATCACCATCATCATCATCATTCTTTTGAGAGCTGGGTTAGATCACGGTTGTACCATGCCCAGTATGCATCGTTTGCTGTGGTTGTGATTCATTTATTCAGTGAATGCAGTAGGACATTTCCCATGTGGCAGCTCCAGGTAGTGAGTGAGGGGCTTGACCTCTAGACGAAAATGCTAGAACCCAGAGCCCAAAGTGGTGCACAATGTTGGCACTCTTAGAGTGGGCTTCCCAGGTGTCTGTCCACAACTCCATGCCCAGTGCTGCCCCAGGGCCTGGCTGCATGTGAGTTCCTGTTCATGGACTCAACAGCCAGGGGCATTTTTTTTCTAACAGGCAAAGAGCACATGAGGAAGCACCTGCCCCACTGTGAATTGTCTAGAACATCCCATTTGCCTGGCACATAATTTCCCTACAGGGAATGATGGAGCAAGAGATGAAGGCAGCAGAAATCAGAGAAGGAAGATCCTTATAGACCAATCCATGGATCTGAGCCTTTATGCTGAATGAGACAGGAGTCATTAAAAGATAGAACATGAGGGAAACACTGGGCCAGGTCTACGTTTCCAGTTCCTCTTGGAGCACAACATAAAATGGATGGAGGCCAGGGGTGGCATCCTGGTACCCTTGCCTCCCAGACCAGACCATCCTGCAGTTTGAGGATATTGGATATGCTAGAGCTCCCCTTTCCCTGTTCATCAAAAATCAAAACACCGCCATATTGCTAAATGAGCCCTGGAGCGCAGTCATCCGGGTGGGGACCAGTGACTCTGAGATGCGGGAGAACAGAGGCAGGGTGGCTCTGTTATTACTTTTCTCATTGCTTTGACAAAATATCTGAGGAACAGGTGTTTTGGCTTTTTGTTTTCCTGACAGAAACAAAGGAGGAAGGATTGATCATGGCTCATGGTTTCAGAGGGTTTAGTCCATGGTAGTTTGACCCCCTGCACTGAAGCAGAGCATCATGGAAGTGGGAGTTTGTGGTGGAAGTGGGTCTTCACCGCTTGGTGGATGAGAGAGAAATGGCAGCCTGGAATAATTTAGTCTCCAAGGACATGCTCACAGTGACCCACCTGAGGTTCTACAATCTCCCAAGACAGCACCTCCAGCTGGAGACCAAACATACAACACACAAGATTCAAACCATAACAGCGACCTTTAGTGTGATAGATGAGATGTGCATGTGTGACTCAGAACAGATGTGGGGTCAGGGTGGTGGGCTTGGACTCACAGCCACGGATTTAGCAATTGGAAATGATGTGGAAGTGAGGAAGGAGGGGATCTTTAGGCATTCACTCAGTTTACTGGAGTTGGGGGGAGCTTACCGCTCAGGGGTGCTAAGCAGAAAATTGGGAGAAGTAGATGAGGCTGGGAGGAGATGTTTAATTTGATCTGGGGTGTTGAGGGAAACAATAGAGCATCTCTGTAGCAATTTGTAGTGGACTGAAGTTTAGATCTCTAAGTGATCTTGCCTGACTTGAAACAACATGTTTTGGACTTGTGGTGGCATCTTGTGAGGAAGGGGACACATGAAAGGGAAAAAGTGTTTACAGAGTGACCAGAGAACAAAGAAAGGAGAGAGACCAAGGTCTCACATTCCTCTCTTCAAGCAACCTAAAGGCCTCGAAGAAAGCCACACCTCCAACTAGCACCAACCCCAGGAACAAGCCTTTAACCCATGGACCCTGCAGAAATGTTTTAGATCCAAACTACAGCAGCCCTTGAACCCCAGTTTCTCCTTTTTCGCTCAGCTCAGCATTGCTGAGGCACAGGAGGCTGAGGAAGGTTAGCTTCCATGACACTCCTACGCCACCATGCTTGTTAAACAATTGCATAGTTAATTCATTGACTGTGAAGTTAGTCACGAAGGAGTGACTAATCTATACAAAGCTCCATTACAGGATCTTGCCTGTCTTGGTCATAGCTCCGTCCTTTGTCACCCAGTCAATGGATAATTATTGAGCACCTACTATGAGCGTGCTGTGGGATTGACATGTGGCCGTTCTTTGTAGTATCTGTTGAAAGCGTGGCAAGGCTAGATCTGATAGGGATAGACGTTAGTAAGGCATGGTGTGGAAGGAAGCTTTCTGTCTAGATGTGGAGGTAGGAACCGGTATAAAAGGTTAGGACTGTGTACTGCTGACTCAGCCCTCCCTTTGTCCTTCTGGTCACTTTCCTGACAGATCCCCAAGGCTACCATCCTGACTGGTGCTACTTCTCCTTGAGGTGGGACCATCTCCCACCATAAAGTTGATATATGGTTAAGTTTGATTGTTAACGTGCTTGAATTGAAGAAGCCTACAAATCAGCATAGCACACCTCTGGTGTGCCTACCCAGCAATGATTAGATCATTAGTGCTCTGACCTGATAAATGGATTGATCCGTTGGCAGATTCACAGTTTCAATAGACTATTAGGAAATAGTGGAGCCTGGTTGGAGGAAGTAGGTCACTGGGGCATGTCTTTGGGAGCTATATCTTTCCTGGCCCCTTCTGGTTACTGTTTTACTCAGCTTCCTGTCCTCCATGATATGAACTGCTCTCCCACACCTTCCCCTCTGTGACAAACCAAAACCTCTGAAACTATGAGCTGAAACAAATCCTTCCTCCCTTAAATCGTTTATATATAGTATTTGGTCACAGCAATACACAGCCTAACACAGTTGCCTGATATTTGTTTTTCATTAGGGATACTGGGTAGGTATCATCCCTACCCATGCATGCCTGGCGTGGTTTCAAGTTGTGGCTGAGTGCTTGCAATAAGGCACTCACTTGAAGCCCGAGATGGTACAGAATGCATCTTACTCTTTCATGATGGAGTGTGTCTGAAGTAGGTCCCATCTGAAGTAAGAGCATCTGAATGGCCATTAAGTCCAAGACAGGAACTCTAAGCCACCGTCAGACTGTCCTGCTCTCCAAGCTTTCCTAGAAGGTTGAGTGTCACACTGTTGAGTTTGCTTCTCTGATGTTGTGATAAAACACTGAAAATTCAACCTGGGAAGGAAAGGGTTTATTTCAGCTTATAGACTACAATCCATCGTTGAGGGAAGCCACGGCAGGAACAGAAACGGAGACCGTGGAGGAATGCTGCTTACTGGCTTGCTTCCTTGTTCAGCTAGTTTTCTTACACAGTTCAGGTCCACCCGCCTGGCACTGCCCCCAGTGGGCTGGGCCTTCCTGTGTCAATTAACCATTAAGAAAATGCCCCATAGACATGCCCACAGGCCAGTTTGATGGAGGAAAGAGGTTCCTTCTTCCCAAGTGACTCTAGTTTGTGTCAAGTTGACAAAAGACTAACACACACACACACGCTTGCACATGCACACACAGCTCCAAGTAGACATTTCACTCTACCAGCATTCACTGTGGGTCTGGTATGTACCAAAGGTACAAGGAAGATGGAGGCCACTGCTCTCAGTGAGCTCACAGCCTTGTAGAATAGAAACGAAAATGGAGGAGCTGGGGATGGAGCTCAGTTGGTAGAGTACTTGTCTAGCAGGCACCAAGCCCTGGGTTCTAATCCCAGCACGGCATAAACTTGGCATGGTGGTACATTCCTAGATTCCCAGTGCTCATGAGGTAGAGGCAGGAGGATCAGAAGTTCGTGGTCATCCTCAGCCACATGACACATTTGGGGCTAGCCTGGGCTACATGAGCTCTGTCTAAAAGTGGAGCTTACTTCATCCACTATGCCCCAAAATAGAGTCCACACAGTCAAGCACTTACACTTGAAAGTCCAGATTTTAAATTTTGGAAGGAAGTAAAGAATGTCGTTATAACTTCATCATAACTAGACATCTTTTTAAATAGTCAAAAAGTACAGTACAAACTACAGAGGTTTGTAAAGATTAACATATTTACGATGTCAGATCAATTTCTATTGACCGGAAATTCTGGTAAAGAACATGGAAAGGCAAGCTACAATCTGCGAGAATATACTTGCTCTGCACATGTGTGGGTTTGCTAGGGTTATCACAAACAAGTACTACATACTGGCATCTCAAACAACAGAGTTGACTATCTCATGATTCTGGAGGGTGTTGCTGGGGCCATGTGCTGTGGTCTCGTCCATGCCTCTCCTAGCTTTTGGTGGTTGCTGGCCATCTTTGGTGCTCTGACTCGTAGACTTCTGCCATCATCCGTATGTGGCATTCTCTCTGTGTGCATACTTGAGACTAATCCTTCTATAGAGATACCAATCTTATTGAATCAGGGGCCCTTCCTACTCCAAGATGACTTATCTTGACTATCTCTTTTTTCACCTTCTTTCCAGATAAGCTCATTCCAAGATGCTAGGGGGTTGAAGCTTAAACATGACAAATATGTTTGGAGGGACATAACCCACAGCAACATATGTCTGCTGAATAATCAGTGTCCATAATATTGAAGAGCCTTTTGTATATAGTTGTAAGAAAAGGATAATACTTAATAGAGAAATGAGCAAAATGAAGTGAACGTTTTGTTTTTAATTTAATTTTTATTTCAAATGTATGAGTGTTTTGCCTGCACGCATGTAAGTGCACCGTATGCATGCAGTGTCCATGGAGGTCGGAAGAAGGCATCAGATCCCCTGGAACTGGAGTTACAGGTAGTTGTTTGCTGCCATGTGGTTGCTAGGAACCAAACATAGGTCCTCTGCAAGAGCAGCCAATGTTCTTAACCACTGAGCCATCTCTCCAGCCCCTAACATTTGAGAGAAGAGAGTGTATGAATGGCTGAGAACCATGACATACCCACCTTCTTTAGCAGTCAGGAACATACACACTAACCCTCAGGAAGATAGCCATCTGTTATGGTTTGAATGTGAATTTCCTCCACAGACTCATGTGTTTGATTGAACACTTGGTCCCCAGTTGGTAGCGATGTTGACGGGGGAGAGGTTGTGGAACATTTAGGAGGTAGAACCTTGCTGGAAGAAATGGGTCACCAGGGGCAAGCCTTGAGGTTGCATAACCCAGCCCACTCCCTGTTCTCTCTCGCTCCTTCCTGATTGCCAGTGCAATGTGATTGGTTAACATCATGCTTCTGTTGCCAGGCATTCCCCGTCTTGATGGCCTGTGTATCTTCTTGGAACTCTAAGTTTTCTCTGAAGTATTTGCTCAGGTATTTTGTGACGGCAATATGTGAAGTAACTAAGACACCACCAGGCAGTAGTAAGTTGAAAGTCTGACAGTAGCAGACAGATCCGGCCCATTGAGGGCAACCACGTTGTCATCCACCCCATGGACATGTAGACGATCTTGAGCTTACAGAGAAAGCCAGAAAATCAATGCTTCTGAATAGAGAAGGGAAGACAGTCATCCTCCTTTGTACATGGTGGTGCTTTCTACCAGTTCTGGTATGGTCCCAAGGTATAAATGGAAAATTCCAGAAATAATTGAAGTTTTAAATAACTTTTCTTATAGTGCATGATTATAATTGTTCTTGTGATTACCGTTGATTGCTTCCTATGCTTAATTTATAAATTTACTTTTACTGTAGGTATGTGTATATAGGGCTCAGTGCCATCTGGGGTTTCAGGCATCCGCTACGGGTCTTGGGCCATACCCTCTGCAACTAAGGGATATAGGAGGACCACTGTTCATTTAAAATAGACATATGACTAGGTAGTTCTGTTAGTTACTTTCCTTTTCCATGTCATAAAGTACCTAAAAGAAGTAACTTAATGGAGGAGAGGTTTACTTTGGCTCGCAGTTCAGAGGGTACAGCTCATCACAGCAGGGATGTCATGAGGGGGGCAGCATCTTGGTCCGTGGTGGCTGCCCACATTGCAGCACACACAGGAAGCAGAGAGCCCACTTTCCACACGGGCCCCAGGAGCATATGTAATCATCAAGGCCCGCCCCATGTCCCAAAGGTACCACACCCTCCCAAACCAGTGCTACCAGCTGGATCCAAGTATTCAAATACCTGAGCCTGTGGGGAGATCTCAGAATCAAACTAGAATGCTAAGCAGTGGGAGAAGTACAGCGGAGCATGGGTTGTATACTTACTACATGTTAGCAGTCATGGAGATCTTGAGTCAGTTTGCTATATGGTTAACACCCAGTTTTGGTCACTCACCGAGAGATGGGTGTGCATCTTGTCTACTGGTGTTGTGAAGCTGGATAACCCCTTTTGCTGCTCAATACAGTAATTCATATTGATTGACAGAAAAGATCTTCCTGCGTCTTGAGCCGGCTACCCCACCTTGGAGCTTTATAAGAATGAGTAGTCTGGGGCTGGAGAGTTGACTCAGTGGTTTAGAGTACTGACTGTTCTTGCAGAAGACCTGAGTTTGAATCCCACACCCACATGGCCGCTAACAACCACCCATAACTCCAGTTCCAGGGGCTCTGACACCCTTTTCTGTCCTCTGCTGGCATTGTACAACACAAGTGCACTTACACACATGCAGGCATGACGTTCATACACATAAAAATAAGTAAATCAAAAAAGTTTAAAAAGCAATGAGCAATCTGAAAGGAGAAAAACCCTAAGGCCTAGCTGGGGTCATTAAGAACAGCCTGGGGACTGAGGAGATGGCTCAGTGGGTAAAGTACCTGCCACAGAAGTGTGAGGACCAGAGTTTGAATCCCCAGCACCCATTTAAACAGTATGTGGGCATGACAGACCTGCTACAATTGCAGTGCATGTGAGGTTGGAACCAGGATCCCTGGAGTAAACTGGCTAGCAAGGTTTGCTGTATCTGTGAGCCCTGAGTTCTACTGAGAGATCCTGCCTCAATTAAGGAAGACACATGATGTCAATACACATGCCACACAAATATACATGTGAACACACATGTGCATACAAATAATAGAGGTATCTAGCCATAGGGAACTGGTTACAATCCAGTATCGTACCATCTCTCACACTATTGGAATGTCACAGGTGGACATTACAACTGACATTTAAAATGTCTAGGTTATACCATGGAAAACGTGTGTGCTTCAGGTTTTGTACCCACGAGCTTCAGAATCTGCCTGTGCGAGCACTGCGGCGATGCAGATACGTGCGGGTGTGTTGACAGAGCAGGGGAGAGCCCATTGACAAGTGTGGAAAATGCTGGGATTGAGCAAGGATTTTGCCTTTTAAAACTCCATTCATTTTGAAAGGTTGTTTGTGCAGTAAATTAGGAAACAAAAGACTTCTTCTCCCAGCCATGAGAACAAAGGCGGAGGGGCCGCAGAGCAGCTGTGCCTGGGCCTCATTACAAGTTGTACTTGCACTTGTGAAGCCTTCTGTGCAGTGAGTGTGCAGAAGTACCATTTATATGCACTTCAGAGGAAGCCCGTTAGGGGAGAGCTGGCCTCTTGTTTTCCGCAGAAGATGTCTTTTGTCCCAGATGGTTTTCTTTAATTTCCTTTTTATTGATTAGAGCCTGACTGTATTCAAAGGCTGTGGGAGAGGATCTTTTGCCTGGGTAGAGAGCTGAACAGCGTTGGCAGAAGCTGCTGCTGGGGAGCTGGTACGTGTCGGGGGGTGTCTTCTGAATCCATTTGAGTAATTTACAGACGGTCTATTTTGGGTCTCCCTAGCTCACCTCACGTGATTCTACTTAATTAAGCTCATCAGGCTTTTATAAGAAAGGAAACGAGGTTTATTTACTTGCGACATCTCAAAATGGGAAGAGAAAGAAGTGGCCCCATCTAGGGCTCTCATCTCACTCCGATTCTCCTGAGGTGGGTCTGGAACGGAGAGGTACACCTCACTTCAGAGCTCTCAAACAGCACAGAGCAATTTACCAGTGTTTGATATTATGCCAGCCGTGAAATGAGTTGTTTTGCTCTACTATGAATTTGTACCATGACAAGCTTCCCTACCACAGACCAAAGTCTTTGAGACAGTCTCTCACTGACTTTAGACTGGTGGCCAGGAAGCCTCCATGATCTTTCTGTCCGCATCCCTCACAGCACCAGGGCTGCAGGCAGGCATGTGGCTCACCCAACTCTCATAGATGGATACTGTGGATTTGAACCCAGGTCCTCATGTTTGAACAGCAAGTGCCCTTACCCATCCCCTCCCTCAGCTCCTGGGTTCTGATTTCTCAGCTCCTTCAGAGTTTCTGGAATAGAAAACTCTTGCCCCAAATATACTTCTCTTTTATTTGAAGTGGAGGTAGAGCAGGAGTGGAATTCACCTGCTTCTCAGGGATCCTGAGTACACACCTGTTTGGCCTAAGTGAAAGCCAGCCTGTCTCCCTTAACCAGTCCCCACAGTCACAGCCTGAGAATGCCTGGGTTGGTGCTACTTAGAAGGAAAGTCCTAACTGATCTTTAAAATCTAAGTTATTGACCATCTAGCCCACTTGATTGTTATAGCAAATTTCTTGGAACCTTATGTTATGACGTTGAAAAACTTAGGACCTGAGGGTCCGAGAGGTGTTCCCTGGTTCTGTTCCATATGTATGAGTACCAACTTCCCTGAAATACTTCTCTGCAACAGGAGAAGCCAGACAAAATCCTACTTACCTTTCATGGCCAAGCCAGTGCGTCCTTCTCCAGGATCCAGCCTTGTCTGATCACACCCTGCTCAGTCTCTCTAATTCCTATGCCCCATAAAACATGCACCTTATAATTTTCTTTAATGGAGGCAAGGTTCACATAGTATAAATTCAGACGTTTTAAAGTCTTCAGTTCAGTGGCATTTGGAACCCTCAGTGGTGTACAAGCATCACCTCTACCTAACTGCAGAGCATTCTGTACCCAGACAAGAGGCTGTACCCAGGAAGTAGTCACCCTGAATTCCCAGGTCCTGGCTGTGCCGCCTGTTACCGTGTTACCTTTCTCATTGCTGTGACAAGTACCTAGAAGAAGCAGCTTAAAGAAAGGTTTACTTTGGCATAGTTTGACCGTTCAGGCCATGACGGCAGGGGAGGCAACCCCACTGTATCCACAGTCAGAAAGGAGACAGAGCAACACTCAGATCCCGGTCTCCTTTTTCATTTTATAAAAGTTTCATTAATTTTCATCTTATGTTTTGCCTGCATGTATGTAAATAGACCACTTGCATGAAGTTCCTGTGGAAGCCAGAAAAGGGTGTTGGATTCCCTAGAACTGGAGTTACAGATGGTGGTTAGCTGTCATGTAGGTACTGGGAACGGTGCCCAGGTCTTCTGCATGAGCAGCCGGTGCTCTCAACCACCTAGCCTTCTCTCCAGCCACCTTTTTTTTTTTTTTTTCTCTTTTTATGCAGTTCAGGACCCTGCACACAGATGGTGCTGACCACTTTCAGGGTGGGTCTTCCTTCCTCGGTTAAGCCTCTCCGGGAACATCCTCACAGACATACCCAGAGTGTGTCTCCTAAGGGATTCTGGATCTAGTCAAGCTGATCATGAAGATTAGCCATCACAGTCTCTGTGTATTTTCTCTTCTGTGCATTTTATCAATGAAATCATACAGCACGTGATATTCCGTGTCTAGCCTGTTTTCCAGTTTCATCTATGCGGCATTTAACAGTGCTCGTTCCTTCTCTATTAAATTTTCATTTCATTTATTATTCATGCGTATGTGTGAGCGCAGGTGCATGGATGCCACAGCGTGTGTGTGATGTTCAGAGGACAACTTTTGGGAGTTGGCTCTCCTTCCATTATGGGTCTCAGGGATGGAACTCAGGTCAGCAGGCTTGTGCAGCAAATGTGTTTCGGAGCTGGCTCCCAGCCCTCCTTCCTTCTTATGACTAAAGAACGTCCCATTGTATAGATATACCATTGGCTTCTCCATTTGCTGAGGGTTACTGGGTAGTCTCCACCTTTAGGCTATTGTGAATTGTGTTGCTATGAACCTTCGTGTACAGATTTGTTGAGTTTTAATTTGGTTTGGGTGTTTTGAGACACGGCCCCACTATCCAACCCTGGTTGGCCTTGGACTCATGAGCCTCCTACCTCAGCCTGCCAACTGCTAGACTGTACCACTAAGCCCAGCTCATGTGCTTTATTTCCATTTCATAATTGAATTCCTGCAACTTCATACAATATCGTCTGATGCCATTTAGATCTGCTCCCCTCTTCCCATCTCCCCGCTGCCCCTCCGCAATGTAATGAACTCTCGTGTGTGTGTGTGTGCGTGTGCGTGTGCGTGTGCGTGTGCGTTTGTGTGTGTGTGTGTGAGAGAGAGAGAGAGAGAGAGAGGTGGCCTGTAGAATATGATTTATGTCCCCCAGTGTCTTTCAGTGTGGATCCATTTACTGAGCCCGGCCCTCTAAGACACTCTCCCTCTTCCAGCAGAATCAACTGCCAAAGGGTTCCTTAGTCTGGGTTGGGGTTTCTCACCCATGTCTCTGCTGGGATTTTTGTTTGGTTTGTGCTTGCATAGGACTTGTGTATGCTGTCACTGTTACTGTGAGTTCATATGAATAATTGACTGGCTGTCTGGAAGACTCTGCTTCCTTGCGCTCATCTACCCGTTCTGGCTCTTACAGTCAATCTTTCTGCCCCCTCTTCTGCAGTGAAGCCCTGAGCTTTGGAGGCAGAGGTTTCAAATAGATGTCTTGTTCAGGGATAAGTACTCTGTGGCCTCTTGTGTTCTGCGCACTGGCTAAATGTGGGTTTCTGTGTTAATCACCTATCTGCTGCATTGGAAACTCTGGTGAGAGCTGAGAGGTGTGTTTGTAATGAAGATGTGTCACTTAAAGTTAAGCATCTCACAGACACTTATTCTCTGTATTTGACCAGTTCTGAAATTCTGTAATAGTCTCTATCTTGCAAAAGAAGCTTCGTTGATGAGGGACGAAAGGCACACTTGCCTGTAAATATAAGGATGCATGGTAAGAATAAAGTAAGAAATTATGTTGGTCTAGGGATGTGGTAAAAGTAGGCTTTCCTCTGGATCTGTGACCTCTCCAGCCATGTGTATTTGGCTATGTTTACAGCACCACACACGAGTTTCCTCCCACTGAATGGCCCTCAATTAGGACAGCTGTTGACTACCCCCAAGAAAAAAGTACCACGACTGCACCAATAGTTTGCTGGGCCAGTCATTGTTTATTAGGCTGCACAGCTGGGCAGGACCATTGATTGGTTTTTCTTGGTCTTGGATAAGTTTTTTCATGGAAATCTGTTTTCCGTTCTCTAAAAGCCAAACTGCTGGATCCTATGGCAGCTTTATGTCAAGATTCTGTGTGTGTGTGTGTTCATGTGTGTTGTATGTGTATATACCTATCTGTAAGTAGGTGCATGAATGTGTGTGTGCATGTGAAGGTTAGAAGTCAACATCAGATGTTTCTCAGTCACTCCACCTTTTGAGTTAGAGTCACTCACTGAACCTGGAGCTCACCCGTCCAGCTGGGCTGGCTAACCGGCGAGCTCTGAACATGGAGCTCACCCGTCCAGCTGGGCTGGCTAACCCACGAGCTCTGAACCTGGAGCTCACCCGTCCAGCTGGGCTGGCTAACCCACGAGCTCTGAACCTGGAGCTCACCCGTCCAGCTGGGCTGGCTAACCCGCGAACTCCAGGAGCTCTCCTGTCTCTGCCTCTCCGACACTGGGAATACAGATGAGCATTGCCATCCCCTGCTTTTTTAATGGGCTTTGGGGATCCAAACTCAGGTCCTCACACGCTCTGCAAGCACCTTACCCACTGAGCCATCTCCAGCTCCAATGTTGAGACTTTTGATGAACTACCAGACTGCTGACCATCTTACATTCCCACCGGCAGCGGATGGGGTTCCAGTGTCCGGACACCCTTTTGTCACTTGAGGGTTTTTTTCCCTCTGTGTTTACCTATTTGTATCTACGTGGGTAGATAGGCCATAGAGCATGTGTGGAGGACAACTTACAGGAGTCAGTTCTCCCCTTCACCTGGGAGTGGGTCCTGGGGATTCAACTCAGGCTGTCAGACTTGATGGTGAGCACCTTTATGCACTGAACCATCTTGCCAGCCCAAGTTTTGGCTTCCTTGTATTTGTTTTTATCCTAGACATGCAGCCCCTGGTTCTTTGGGTTGTTTTATACCTCCTCTCCTCTCACTCAGTAAACTATGATTTGCTAAATGTCTATAATCATGTCTTAATCACCAGCAGCATGATGCAAGATTAAATGCAAGAGTCGAACGTGAATCCCGCCTATCTTACTCATAACCTTCTGACATGCATCGTTCCGGTTCTCTAAGTCTGGATTCTTTCATCTGTAAAATGAGAGCATCTAGTGGAGAGACAAAATGACAGCTGTGCATGGGACTGCACCAGGCCCATGGTGATGTCTCAGAAACAGTTTACTGTAGTGATCATGACCCTGGCAACCCCAGGGCTGAGGATCCAGGAACAGTTGAATGAATGTTTGTTGAATGAATCAACAAATCCTTTGCTGTTGCTGTTATCAGTCTTCTCTTTAGTTTCCACTAACGTTTTCCCTGGCTGCAAATTGATCAGTTCCTCAAGGAGGTGCAGAAAGGAGTCTTGGATCAATGCGAATGTTTCCCTAGAAGATTAGAGTGTGGAAGCTATGATGTTTGTGTAGGGTGGAGATGGGATGGGGGAGGGGAATCCTACAAAAGAAAGAAGGAATGAAAGAGCTTTGCCTTATCTGAGAGGAAAAACCCAGAAAGGGATGAGTTTAGGCAGCTGCCTCATAGACGGTCTAATCGGTGGCCCCCAGGGACAGAAACAGCAGCCCTGCCTACTTTTGACAGTGGAAGGAAAGATTCAAGAGCTCCCTGGGTCTGAGGGTTCAGGCAGTGGCCTTCTGTCCTCTTCAGCTTCCTGTGAAGGGGGCCAACCCCTCCCCCCATGAGGGCCACCACTGGGCAGCTTGCCTTGGCTCCCACGGACATCTCTAGAATCCAGCTCTCGCCACATCCCAGCCACACCCATGTGTTCCTTAAGCACACTTAGGATATTCCTTCTTGTTTAGGCAGCTCAGCTGACTGGTTTATTAATCCTTCCCACCCATCTTCCCCTGAATAAAACATTGTGAGGTGAGAGTTGGGTAGAGTTTAGAAGAAAGAAGGGCAGTGTCATTCTGAGTTACAAACCTGGGAAAAGCAAACTTCTTGAGGGCCCGAGGCCCTCCTGCAGAATCTCAGCCTTATTCTCCTAAGGACCTACAGGTCCAGGTCGTAAGGATGCCATACTTCCCAGGCTCTTGAAGATCAGCAGGAAGCCTCTAGTAGTCATGTAAAGGACACTGAACATCTCTGTTACGCAGGACACCAAGTTCAACTTTTCTGTCTTGAAAATCTGACTCTCCAGGTCAGGCCAGGAGGAAGCTAAAAGGAGAAGGTGACCAGGTGAGACATAGTGACGGGGGCAGGTCTCCAAAAGGACAGTGCTGCTGTTAAAGAAAAAATGCTTTATGGCATTGCTTTATTTTTTCAGTCCCAGGGATGGCACTCAAGGCCTTATGCTTGCTAGGCAAATGCTCTACCACTGAACTATATCTCCATCCCCATCAGTGACACTTTGTGAATGTGTGTGCTTACATGTAAGTGTGGGTGTGTGCGTGTATGTGTACATATGTGTAGAGGCCAAAAGTCAGTGCATGGTTCTCTCTTAATTTGCTTTCTCACTTACTTATTTAGACAGAGTCTTAGTATGCGACCCTGGCTGACCTGGAACTTGCTATGTAGACCAGCCTGGTCTCAGACTCACAGAGATCCACCTGCTTCTGCCTCCCAAGTACTAGGATTAAAGGCATGTCATCACACCTGACGGAAAAGGTATAGTCAGCCTGGCCTTGAGCTCCTGATCCTCCTGTCCCCACCTCTTCAGCATATTCTACTGGTGTGAGCTATCACAAGTGGCCCCACCTTATTTCCTGAGACCGGGTCTCTTCACTGAACCTGGAACTCGTCAGTTCAACTGGGGTATCCTGCCACTGAGCTGCAGTGATCCTCCTGTCTCTGCCCACCCCCAACACCAGAGTTACCATTTTATATGGGTGCTGGTGATTCGAACTCAGGCCTGAAATCTTGTGCAGGAGGTACTTTACAGAGAATGCCCCCCAATGATGCTTTGAAGCACAATAAATTGATTTTAATCAGAGCCATTCTGATAGACATAGGGGCCACAGCGAAGGGATTTTACAGAGGGAAAGAGACTGAGCTCATCTCCTAATGTGCCATGGGTAAGTGGGATCCCCCAAAGGAGCAGTATAGGAATCAGGAGTCGGTGATCAAACATTAGTAGGGGAATACTTCAGAGGTCAGGAGGATTCTGGCTCAGTTAATAGAATCCTTGTGGAAAACAGACCACGTGATCAGATATTCTTGGGGCTTGGTGGAAGAGGAGGAACCTGGTCAGATATTGAGGGCATTGAATGATAAGAGTAGGAGTTTTGGGGCCATTGAGTCAGCGAGTCAAGATGCTTGCCACTGAGCCTAATGATGCGAGTTCAGTCCCCGGAACCCTCTTAGTGGAAGGAGAGGACCAATGCTGGCAAGCTTTCTCCACATCTGCACCGTAGTATGTGCATACACGATAGATAGATAGATAGATGATAGATAGATAGATAGATAGATAGATAGATATATAGATAGATAGATAGATAGATAGAAAATTTAAGGGTGAGGATTATTGGTAAACCAACTAGTTAAATCTTGACTAAGCCTGGCTTTCCACAAGTAAGTGCACAGATGGGCCTAGTCAGAAGACTGACTAAAGCTTAGCCAGGCAGACTCTCTGTCAGTTGCCAGGTGGAAACATGGACCCAGCATTGGCATACCTTCCTGTTTTTCAAGCAAAGCAATAAATTTGGATTTTTTTTAAAATGTGAAATATCTTGATTTTTTTTAGAGTTATGTAATAATTAGTAATTGTCTGTTTAAATGTGATGTATGCCAAACAAAATGCACCTGTGGGTTGTAAGTTTGCAACTCAGAGTTAAGTGTGAGGTGGTTTCTTGTTTGTGGGTTAACTTGGTCTAATGGAGTCTTCTGTTTTGAATGTTCATCTTGCCAATAATGTGCTAAAAACTCTTCTAAAAATGCCACGTGACATTAATTTACTGATGAACAATACTGAAAGGTATAGAGAACATGTGTGGGTGGGTGGACAGATGCTTAGATGGGTGGATGGATAAATGGATGAACAGGTAGATGGATGGCTGGATGGGTGGATGGATAAGTGGATGGATAAGTGGATGGGTGGATGGTTAGGTGAAAGGATAGAAGGATGAGTAAGGAAAGGATTAATGGAGAGATAGGGGAGTGGATGAATGGATGGGTGGATGGATGGGTGGGTGGGTGCGTGGATGGATGGATGGGTGGGTGGGTAGGTGGGCACATGAGTGGATGGGTTGATAGGTGAATTGAAGCATGGATGGATAGATAAATACATGGGTGGGTGGCTGAACGGAGAGGTGGATGGGTGGATAGATCGATGGATAAAGAGATAGGTATGTGAGTAGACAGATGAATGGGTGAGTGAATGGGTGGGTAGATGGATGAGTAACTGGACAGGAGAATGGATGACTGAATGTATGATACATCCTTTAGGGACACATTCTGAACTATTAACAATACAATATTGTGATGTCTGGGAGCTACCTCAGAATTATACACAGAGCTGAATCCAGATGGACTATGAGGTAATTTGAATCAGTGTGATGATCTTTGGAGGTTCCTTAAATATTTTTGCCTTCCAATATGCCTGGAAGTTGCCATAGTTAGAATGTGTGTTTTCCTGCCCTGGTCTGCTAGAGGCACTTTCTGAGGCATGCACAGGTCAAACCACATCCTGCTTTGGACTTAGTTTATAATGTTCAGCTACATTTTTTTTTACAAGTAATGATATAGACAAAACACCATTTGGTGAAATTTTATAATTATTACAGTCAGATGATGGATACGTGGAGAATGATTCATTACTCTGAAGTTGCTGGTATTTTCTACAGTATGGATGGTTGTTAGTCATCGTGTACTGGGAATCAAACTTGGGTCCTCTCTTAACTGCTGAGCCATCATTCCAGTCCCTGTTAAGCATTCTAAGAGCAGAAAAGATTTTCTGAGATAGACAAGAAAATAATTGGAGGCAGAAGCAAAAAGAAGTCAAAGATAGCTTGGTCAGTAAAGCTCTTGCCTTCACAAGGACCTGAGTTCAACCCCTCAGACCCCCCTTCAAATACTGGGCATGATGGTGCATGCTTGTAATCTCAGCATTGGGTAAGCAGAGATAGGAGAATTCCTGAGGCTTACTGGCCAGCCAGGCTAGCCTAGTCGGTGAGCCCCAGGCCAAAAGGAGACCCTGTCCTTTTGGTGGGCATTGTCCCTGAGGGTGACTCCCAAGGTTGTCCTCCGGCCTCAACACACATGCACACACATATACACATAGACCCCCACACAGGTGTGCTCCCCCCACATGTACACATACATACTCACATATGCAAAAGAAAAAAGGTGAAAAGAAGAGGCACCACCGTCCATGGATCCGCCCACAGCTATCTGTTTTTGAGTTTCTGGAATTGGTTTCCTGTTTCCGTGGGTACAAAGCAAAAAAAAAAA
This sequence comes from Eospalax fontanierii, assembly GCA_035773235.1. NCBI lineage: Eukaryota > Metazoa > Chordata > Mammalia > Rodentia > Spalacidae > Eospalax > Eospalax fontanierii. The sequence continues at coordinate 43,855,116 of CM069546.1, read as the reverse complement.
CCCAACTTTGTGCTGATTTTGTTTCCCACAGAACGAAGTGGAGCTGGGAGAGCTGCTTCTGTCTCTAAATTATCTCCCGAGTGCTGGGAGACTGAATGTTGACATCATCCGAGCCAAGCAACTCCTGCAGACGGATGTGAGCCAAGGCTCAGGTACAGTTCAGTCCCCCATCTTCCACGACTTTAAGAAGATGTCTGTTGATGGAAGGATCCAATTTTTCTGCATCCTAGATGCTATTGATAAAGTCCCGTGAGGGTGACAACATTCTAGAACTAGGATGGTAGTTCATAAAGGCAAATAAAGGATGAAGTGTTTCTTAGGACGAAGCAGGCTTCCTGTGGCATCTTGAGAGCCCGTTACCAGTTGTGGTGACTTCAGAAAAATCCATATCTTCCTTGAACAAAATAATGGAGCAGAAATGACTTCTTTCCACACTATGCCTGCGATACAGTCCGCACCCTCTAGGAGGCAATAGAGCACAAAGGACTGCATTCTCACCAGCAGCCAGGGTGGACCCAACCTGAGGGACTTCTCTACAGGACCCTCCCACCCCAACTGCCGCCCATTTTCTGGGTACCATAAAGCTTATAAATCCTAACTCTGAAAGAGCTAGTGTATTAAGTGTTTACTTTCTAGCAAAAAGCAATTCAAACACATTTAAGGAAGGTGGCACAGATTCCATCCCATCTGTATGTAGCTTCTCCCGAGACAGCAGAGGATGTTGTTGTAAAAGAAACTGTGGTCACTGGGCTCACGTCAGCTCAGTGGTGGAAATGCTGTCTTCTCCAGCTTTCATTGCCAAAGTATCTTACTGTTTGCAATGAGGTGACGACTGAAGCTAGAGTAAACCTTGTATTCTCAAAAGCCATGCTATAAAATGGAGGTTTCAAGAGCACAGATGGAAGGAATGTTATGATGTGTGGCGTATCTCGCCACAGTGGGAAAGCCGGGGTGATGAAAGGATAAGGAGTCAAACTCCCTGACTTGAAATCTCAGCTGCACTGCTTGCAAAGATGAGACCTTGGAGAAGTCACCCAGCCTCACACCCTTCATCTTCTTCATTCCAAAAGTGAGATAACAGCAGGATTTACCTCACTGGATTGTTTAAATTAATGCTAAATTCCATCATCTACATGAATCCCTCTCTAAACCAAGCATGACTGCTCCAAGTCTGTCTTCTCTTATCCTGAGTGTAAGCTGTGAGCTTGCTGGCTTGAAAATTTTTGGCTTTCTGTTTGTGGACAGGCTCCTGCCTGGTTCTGCCTCCACCAGTCAGATCTTATTTCTTATCTTTGAGTTCTCCATTTTCTCATCTATAAAGACAGTGCCTAAAACATGGGAGGAGTATGATAAGTGTTAGATGCATGGAGGGAGAGGGAAAGGGACGAGCAGATTAGGAGGAGGAGGAGGAGGAAATGCTGGGCGAGTAATAGTACAGATGGGTACACAGGAGAGTCGGGGCACAGACCTAGATTAATACATGAGCGAGTGAAGGGACATGCATGAATGAATCAGTGTCTGTGTTGAAAGAAAAATAAGAGCTGGAGATTGACATGCCCCCAGGCCAATCTGATCTAGGCAATTCCTCACTTGAAGCTCCTTTCCCAGATAATTCTAGACTGTGTCAAGTTGACAATTAAAGCTAAATAGGACAAAGGTGATGATGGTGGTGGTGATGGTGATGATGGTAACAGGTCTAGCTGAGTGGTAAGGCATCTGCCTAGTATGCAAGAGGCCCTGGGTTCAATCCCTAGTACCACTTTCTGCAGAGAGAGGAGGAGGTGATAGGTGATTACTCTAAGGTAAATAACAACTTGGATGGATAGATGGATGAATGAGAAATGGACAAAAAGCTGAATGAATAGGTGGATCAAAGAGTGAGTGAGTGACATGATGAATGCGTAGGAAGTTGAAGAGATGAGGAATGGATGGATTATGCTTCACAGTCTCCAACATTCTGCAATGCTGTGTCTAATCCTCAGACCCATTTGTGAAAATCCAATTGGTCCATGGACTCAAGCTTGTGAAAACCAAGAAGACATCCTTCTTACGAGGCACGATTGATCCTTTCTACAATGAATCCTTCAGCTTTAAAGTTCCCCAAGAAGAACTGGAAAATGCCAGCTTAGTGTTCACGGGTAAGATAACATTCTAGACCCTAATGAGTCTAGGTGATGTTCAACTTACTCTATTAAAGCCTCAAGGCATTTAGAGAGAGTTATGTTTAAGAGCTTCATGTCTGATGTTTGAGCCCATTTACTATCTGTAAACTTGGACAAAACTCAGAGTCCTAGAACAAAATTGTTAGGTAATTGTTAAGACATCTAACTTGAGCTAGATGTTCCAGAGCTATGACAGAATGACTGAGAACTTTGGCAAGTTAATTTGCTTCTCTGGGCCTCAGTTTCCTTGTCCATAAGATGTGGATGGCGATAGTTCTTGTTTTATGATTTATTGGATTAAAAAATACCTGGTACCTATGTCAGTTTTGATAGTGATGATGATGATGTTGATGTTGATGGTGATATTGGATTGAATGACACCTGGTACATATGTCAGTTTTGACATGATGATGATGATGGTGATGATGATGATGATGATGAAGAAGAATAACATCTGGTACATATGTCAGTTTCGACAAGTGGTGGTGGTGGTGATGTTTCTAGTTTCATGTCTGTTGCTATGACAAATAACCCTGACCAAAAGTGAGGGTTTATTTGGATTACAATTCCCAGTCACAGTCTGTCACTGAGAGAAGACAGGAACTTGAAAGCAGGCCTGCTTACTATTCTATACAGCATTACCTCCAACCAAAGAACTCACTTTCACAGCCAAAAATGGATGGTAGGAACCGTGGAGGATGCTGCTTGCTGGCTGACAGGCAGGCTTATGCTCAGTTAGCTCTCTTATACAATTTGGGACCACCTGCCTAGGGAATGGTGCTGCCCACAGTTGGGCTGGGTCCTCTTTAATAGTCCAGACATCCCCCACACATGTGCCCATGGGGTTGTCTGATCTAGGCAGTTCTTCAGTTGAGGCTCCTTTCCAAGATAATTCTATGTTGTGCCAAGTTGACAGTTAAAGCTAACCAAGTCAATGATGATGGTGGTGATGGTGGTGGTTTGATGATGGTGGTGATGATGGTGGAGATGATGATGGTGATGATTCAAGCTGCTATGCCTAATAGAAGTATATGAGGAAACAGAGTTACTTTACTCATAAAGGACAACTGTGAAATGCTTTCCAGAGGATACAGTATTTAAGTAAGTCATGTGCCATTGTCTGGCAGAATTTGGTCTACTTTTCTGGGGTGTAATTTTGTCTACTGTTCCAGGGTATATTGGTTATTTGTTACCACATGATACATTGCCATAAATTTAATAGTGTCATCAAACATTTTTTATCTCACAGTTCTTGTCATTCAAAAACCCAGGCATGGGGCTGGGAATGGAACTCATGCAGAGTGCTTCTCTAGCATGTATAAAGCTCTGGGTTCAATCCCCAGCACCATATAAACCAGGTGTGGTGGCTCATGACTATCATCTCATCCCCTGGGAGGATCAGAAGTTCAAGGTCAGCCTTAGCTAGGTGAGTTTGAAGACTCTGTCTTTAAAAACAAAGCAACAAGGGTTGGAGCAATGGCTCAGCGGTTAAGAGTACTGGCTGCTTTTGCCGAGGACCAGGGTTTAATTCCCAGCATGTACATGGCGTCTAACAATTGTCCATGTTCCCAGTTCCAGGGGATCCAACACCCTCCACTGACCTCTGTGAGCATGGCACGGGTGTATTTACACACATGCAGGCAATACAAAATGAAAATCATCAATATATTTTAAAAAATATTTTGTCACAGTTAGAAAAGCTAATACAGTGGGTCCAGCCCATACTCAGGAGGAAGGGTTGTCACAAGGATATGAGAAGTGAAGGGAAGGGATTGCTCCATTGGTGTCAGAGTCCAAAAAAGTCATGGTTTCTAATTCCTGAGTCCTAAGCACAGTAGAGGCTTCTCTGCGTTGTTGCTGATATTTGCCGTAACCCACCCTGTCAAGTCGGTATCATTGTGTTGGTTACTTTTCTCATTGCTATGACAAAATGCCTGACAAAATCAACTTGAAAAAGTAAGGGTTTCTTCTCATTCACAATTTGAGGGGATACAGTTCATCATAGTGGGGAGTCATAGCAGAGGGAGGAGCTATGGCTGCAGGAAGCTGAGGCAGCCTGTCACACTACATACAGTCAGGAAGCGGAGAGGGGAGAGAGAGAGGAGAAAGAGGAAAGAAGAGAGAGAGGAGAGAGAAAAAAGTGCTGGAACTCAGTTCATTTTCACCTTTCTTTACTCAGTGGGGGAACCCAAGCTATATAGTCCTGCCCACATTCAGGGTGGGTCTTTCCTCTTCAGCTGAACCTTTCTGTGAACTCCCTCACAGACATGTCCAGGGCAATGTCTCCTAGATGATTTTAAATACAGCCATGTTAACATGAAGACAAACCATCTCAATTGTCATCTTCGGGTTATAGGTCTAGACCCTGAGGTTTGGAACCTGGGCAGCCCACTGTATGTCTCTAGTGTGGAGAGTCAGAACTCAGGCTCTGGTCATACAGCACCCAAGGTCAAGGGTCTTTCTCTCCTTAAGCACCAGGCTGTGCTGGCACTGGGGACCTGATATCCCCCTTTGAAGAGACCTGCTCTGGGACAACTGGAAACTGTTCTCTGTTTACATATGGTCTAGAATCCTTGTCTGTAGGTCTTTCATAAGCTTGAGCCCTGGCTCCTGACTCCTATATGGGCGGTAGAGAGATGGCTCAGTGGTTAAGAATACTTGCTGTGTAAGCATGAGGATATAAGTTTCGAGGTCCGGCATTCATGTAAAAGCCAGGTGTGGCTACATGTACCTGTAACCCCAGTGTTTGTGGGTGTAGACAGGCAGATCCTGGGAGCTGGTTGGCTAGTCACCTGAGCCAAAATGGTGAGCTCTGTGTTCAGTGAGAGACGCTGTTTCAAGGGAATGAGGTGAAAGGCACTCAAAGCCCTCCCCTGGCTTCTGCATGCGTGGGCATCCATACACACATGCGTACACACGTACCACAGATAGATAAACATAAAAAGAGTATAAAAACATCTCTCTCGAGAAAGGCTTTCTTTGCACAAACTTGCTTCTCTGCAACACAGTTGCACATGTCCACCCCCCCAAACTCCCGAAGGCAGGTTGGTCCTGGCTGTCTCAGAACCTGACACCTGGGGAGCCTACATCTGTTCAAGGGATCCGCTAAGGAATGCAGCTGGTGAAGGAGACTGTCCCGTCAGGTTATAGACACAGTGGGGTCCTTCTCTCCAAGCTTCAGAATAAAGCAGAACAGAGAGTGGGCTGGCAGACAGTGCGAACTATATTGAGCCAAGACAGACACATCAAAGCATGAAGCATCTCTTCCCAAGTCCCTCCTGGGAATGAAGGGCTTCCCACTCCATACTTTGAAGAAGGACTTTGAAGGGCACTGACAGCCCTGTCCTGAAACATCCTCCCTGAAGATTTATGATAAAAGTGCATGTGCTTAGTACAGTGAGCGGCACACAGAAAGAAAGTGTACAAGCTGCAGATCCAGCCAGGACCCTGACCATCTTGCTCACTCACATTGTGACCGTATAAGGACTGTTGCTGAAGTATATTAAATGAAATCAGAGTACATTGCTGAGCACTGGGCCCAGCACAGGAACGAGCACTCTGCGCAGAAGCACTACTCAGTGATATGTTACTCTGTTTCTTATCCTGTCTCGTGGTGCTTCTCCAAAGGTCACTGCTGTTGACATTTTGGTGTGTATCCTGTGGTTTTCCCCTGGTGACCCAAACACTGTCCACATAGAGAGGATGGGGTCTTTTAAAAGGTTGTGCATAGGGCCTAGAGAAATGGTTCAGCAGTTAAGAGCACTGGTTGCTCTTACAGAGGACGCAGGTTTGATTCCCAGCACCCACATGGCGGCTAATGACCGTCTGTAACTCCAGTTCCAGGGAAATCTGATGCTCTCTTCTGACCTCTGTGGACGTTTCACAACATGGGTGCACTTACACGCATGCAGGCTTGGTACTCATACACACAAAATAAAAATATTAAAAGGCTGTGCATGAACTGTGAACTCACAGTGGCTGCCCACACAAGATCTGCACACAAGCCAGACAACACTACAGTGCAAATGTGGGGAAGAAGAGGCACACAAGGTCTCACACCTAGCTGAGGAGCCATTGGTAGTTGATGGCTGCAGGGGGTCCCTTTTCTTTGGGGCACATGGCCACAGGTAGGTTGACCGTGCCCCAGTGGATGGCTCCACTCCCATGCACATATGGGCAGGTCTGATTGGACTGAATGGGTTATTAATTGAAAAAACAAGAGGACATGAAGTTAGGAGAACATGGTTGGGGGAAGGAGGCCAGAGGAATTGGAGGGGGAGGAGTGGGGGGCTGAATGTGCTCAAAATATATTGTGTACATACACAAAGTTTTCAAATAATTAAGTAGTAAATACTTTTAAAGTAGTTTATATGAGTTCAGCAAATGTATTAACTACTTTGTCTGTGCCCAGATACTGTTTCCTAGTGTTAGGGACAGAGCAGAGACCCAAGTTTATGTCCTCAGGAGATCATTGGGGCCTCTTCGTAGCCCTTGCTATTGTGAAATTAACAGTGTAACTCTCCAGCCCCTTGGGAGCCCATCCTCAGAAAATGCCTGAAAGTACAGAGCAGTTTGAACACATTCATATTTACAGAGAGTTTTTGAACCCCATGAGTCTCATATAAGTAGTCCATTAGGGAGAAATTTTTCTTTCTCTCTCCCTCCCTCCCTCCCTCCCTTCCTCCCTCTTTCCCTCTCCTCTCCTCTCTTTTACACCCCTCTAACACACACACAGCCCCATCTCTCAACTTACTGCTTTCACTTGGGGACCATTGTCAAAGCCCCATCAGACAAGGCCTGTGTTCCTTCTTTTAATTGCATTTATTCACTTATTTGTTTGTTTATTTGCTTATATATATGTTCTAGGGATTGAACTCAGGTCATCAGACTCCTGCAGCAAGTGCCTTTACCTGCTGAGTCATCTTGCTCTCCAAAGCCCCCTGCTCTTGATACTAAGAGATGTGTTTCAACTGTGTAAGCAGTAGGACTTGTGCTCCTCAGGTTCAATGTCATGATAATGTCATGATAATATTCACTCTAGGGGAATTTATCACCCCCCCTCCCCCAACTCATGAAGTCACAGCTACTTACCCTAGGCTGCCCTTCGGCATCAGCTGGGAGCTTAAAAATGTGGTCCATGGTCATATTCCATCCACAGAGACCAGACCCCAGTGCTGAGGCTTGGGGACCGGCAGCAGCTCCCCCTCAGCCACAGTTTCACTGTGTTTCCATCACCCAAAGTCAAATGCAGTCCAAAAATACTTAGTGGAAAATTCTATAGATGATAGATGAATGGATAGGTAGATAGACAAATAGATAGGACATCCACACAGCATAACACAATAAAGTGGTATAATTCTATATTGTTATTAGTTATTGTTGTTAATCTCCTACTCCACCTCATTTATAGTTAAACTCTATCAGGTATGTAGCAATAGGAAAACATACAAGGTTGGACCTGTGAGCTGTCTGAGGCATCTGCTGGGGGTCTCAGATGGTATTTCTGTGGTGAAGGGAGAATTATTGTAAAGTACCCCAGATTTATCTGATTCTTAGCCAGGGAGCAGAGCACATCTCTCCCAAACGGCTGGCATTTTATGTGGCACTGGCTGGAATCGTGGAAATGTGGATCTAGGCAAAGCCTCCCTTCCAAATGCAGATCCCCCGGGTCCTTTCTAGCTTCATTTACCAATGGAGGGAGAGAGCAGTTGCCTCCAGGCCAAGGGAGGGTCAGGTTGATCTGCAATTTAAACATTTGCTGAGGCTCCCAGAGGAAAGCCTGTAATTAGCCTGAGGCTGGGCTTTCAGAACCACTCCCTTCTTGCATGGGAAGGGGGTATGTCTGCTACTTGATCAGGTGAATGATTTCTACTGCTGAGCTTTAAAGAGAAAAGAGGAAGGAATGTTGCTTTTCTGACTCTGCAACATTTGCTTTAGAGCCTTCTAGAAACTCAGAGGGCTCAGTGAAGGGAGGTAGAATCGAGTTGGTCACTGAGGTGACCATCAGGGAAGGAATGAAAGGGTGGAGAAGGAAGAAGAGGAGGGGAGGGAGGGGGAGAGAGAGAGAAGGAAGTAGAGAGAAAGGGAAAAGGGAGGAAGAGAAAATGGCAGGAGGGAGAGAGAAGCTAGGGGAAGAATTAGAGGAGTGAGGAAGGGAGGGAGGGAGGGAAGGTTAGGGTAGAGGGGAAGAGTGGGAAGGAAGGGATGAAACTCAATAGCAGATTCTTCAAAGGTTTGGAAACAGACCCGTATTACCATCTAACTCTGTTTCCAGATGGAGGAAAAGATGCAGGTATTCCGAGTGATAAGCAGGGACTCCTGTGAACGTGCTCACAGCAGCAGCGTCCACAAGGGCTAGAAAGAGGCCCCAGTGTCAGATGCATAAAGGAAATCCGGCTTGTCCATACTGTGAAACGTGGGCCAGCCTTAGCTTTCTGACACCTCCTGTGACATGACGATGTGTATTGTGTGGTTCCCTATGAGTCACCTAGAGCAGTGAAAAGCCGGGAAAATGAAGGGCCTTAGGCCGGGAGTAGAGTGCATGGGGAGTTCTTATCTGATGGTAGAGAGCTTCACTTTGGGAAGATAAACCGTATCCTCTAAACTGGGGGAGGTGTCGCACTCTGCACTCTGCACTCAGGCAATCCCAGGAGTCAGGAGGTGGAGGCAGGAGCATCCTGAGCTTGAGATCAGCCTGGTGTATGTTGTGAGACCCTGACTCCAACAAACAGGTTCAAACAGAGGTTCACGCAGCAGTGGGGGCTACAGCAGGTATGACTGTAGTGTGTGTCACTGAATAGTATATTAAGCAGGGGTTGACATGGCACCTTTTATGTGTGGTTTACTCTTGTGGTTTGCTTGGTTTTGTTTTTGTTGGTTTCATTTTTTGTTTTGAGGAAGGGTCTCAGCACATGTTGGCCTCAAACTCTGTATAGCCAAGGATGACTGGGACAACAGACATTATCCCGAGGCCTCACACAGACTAGGTGTAACGCAAGCACTCTACCAACTGAGCGACATCCCTGGTCCTGCTTCTGTCTTTTTGATGGGGGGTGCTATGTATGTAGCCCTGGTTGAACTTGCTCCAGTTGGTGGTGATCCTCCTGCCTCTGCCTTCCACTAGGAGCCACCATGTGTGGCCTATAATTTTCTAATGAAGGAAAGAAATGCAATGTGAGCCACATAGATCTTGAGTAGTTTAAGGACATAGTCGATGTTGATGTGAGGCCCTAACAGGCCATCCTCCTTCTTATAGAAGGTACTGCTCCACTCTGCCAGGAAGGAATGTAGCCTGGCAGTTAGGGTTCTGTCATGTTGGCACTTGGCTCCAAGCAAGCCTTCTCTGACTCAGTTTCCTCGTCTATAAAATAGGGATGCTGGCATTTCATCCAGTGTGTTGTTTTAACATCCAAATGGGTTCTCATACTGCACTTCCTGAATGACACTCAAATCCCAGTCCCTGCTGGACTTCAACAAGAGGCACTTGACTTCAGAACAGTCCTCAGGCCTGCATGATGGTACTTTCTCTGAGCTAAGCAATGTGTATATGAGAACCCATGGGGACGTTAGAACAACACACTGGATGAAATGCCCACACCCCCACTTTATAGATGTGGAAACTGAGGCAAGGTGGCATAATTCCTTGGAGACCACCTGCTACCACAGAAGCGGGGGACAGGAGTTGACCCAGTCTCACACCATTCCCCAAAGACCGAAACCAGCCTTCTTTCTTTCCTCACCTCCTTCACCCCCCCCCCCGCCCGCTTTCTTTCATAGGTCTGTTGTCTGTGTTTGTGCAGCTGGAGCATTGGATCTAGGGTCTTGCCCTGTACCACTGAGCGACAGCCTGAGTTCTTTTTAATTTTGAGACAGTGTCTCTAAGTTGTCCAGGCTGGCCTTGACTGCAGTCTTCCTGCCTCGGCCTCCTGAGCAGCTGGGATGACAGGCCTGCATACCCAGGCCTGACTGGATTTGATTTTCTTGAGCTGTTTACTGTGTGCCTGGCACTGTGCGTGTCCAAAGGTGACTCAGACGTTTGTGGCCCATATTCTTGTGGAGCTTAATTGTAGCACAAAGACAGATGGATGTGAACCAAATGTCCAGTCAATAGTAATCAGGCTGAACTGGTCTAATGGTTATGAGGAGGAGGCACGGGGCATATGGCAGCGTCTAACCTAACCAGAAAGAGGAGGTGACCCAGGAGCTAGGACCTAAAGGATGAGGGATATCCGTCTGTAGAGGAATCAAACAGTGTGAGAGAGACCAGGCTGGGCTCCTGCCCCAGAAGAAAAATGTGACTCACCTTTGTGCTGCAGCCTGATAGTGGACTGGCTGCCAGGGGGCGACGTGGATAGCCCACAGCCTGCTGCCGCCTGCCTTGTTGGTTTCTCAGGGGAGCTGCTGCAGGGACTGGATCAGGATACAGTCTTTGAGGCACCCATCAGTGACAACCAGGGCCACACAGCTGCAGACAAAGGAACTGAAATTTTGGCACACCTCTCTCCCTGCCAACGCTTGACCTTCACATACCCAGGCCTGGTGATGATACAGATTCTAGCCAAGTATGATGGCACAGGCCTCTGATGCCTTAGTAGACTAGAGCAGGAAGACTGTGAGTTTGAGGTGAGGCTTCAGAACTATGAGTCAAACAAACCTCTATTCTTGATAAATTCCACAGTGTCAAGTACTCTGTGATAGCAGCAAGAAGTAGACTAAGATAAGGACTTGTTTTTTTTTGTTTTGGAACTCTGCATGTCTAACATTTCTAAAGTAATGCACGGGCAAGGGTCTATAGACCAGCCTTTGGGAAGCAAGATGCATAGAAAGTCCAGGAATGAGTCAAGGTGAGTGTGAGTGATCTGTCACACCTGTGTCAGTGTGGGGACCACTGTGGGTTGAGTGCCCGATTCACATATTAATGGTATCCAGAGACCTTTAGAAAGCAACCAGGTGATGAGAATAGGGCCCCATCTTGTGACCTTTTTAAGTGATCCCTTAACCAGCAGTACTCTGATACAGTCGGGCCCTCCACAGATGTTGGCCTGTGCTCTTGGACTGGCCATCCTCCAGAACAGTGAGGCAATAACTTCCACTCTTAATAAATCTCCCAGCAGCCAAATATGGGCCTAGATGGGGACATGATGCTGTTGTTTATTTTGGGGGGACACACTCTCTGTTAGCCCAGGCTGGCTTTGAACCTACCATCTCCCATCTCAGTCTCCCCAGTGCTGTGAGTACAAGCATGAACCACCACACCCAGCCAGCCAAAGACTTAAAAATCCTGATGTCTGGGCTGCAGCTCGCAGTTTGTGAGCCTTCCCTGGCATCTGTGTTTGCAAAGCTTCTAGATGGCTCTCTTGCACAAATTAGGTTGGCCAGACTTTGCCTGTATCATTCTGCCTCCCTCCCCACTTGCTGTCTGTTTGGAAGCCTCCCAGACCCCACTGTAGGAGCAAGTTCCAAGGCACCTGGTCTGTTTTCCGTAATCGCCTGTCTTTCTGCAGCTGGAGCACAGAGTTGGTTAACTGAATCTGCTGCAGCAGGGGTACGGAAGTGATGAGAGCAGATGAGAGGCCTGGGGTGGTGTTTACATCCTCTAGCCTGGAAAGACCTGGGGTCTGATGGGCACCAGAGGGTGGGGTTGAAAAGTTGGAGTGGTGGTACAGGCCTAGAAGGGGAAGACAGGAAGATCCCTGGGCCTCTCTGGACAGCCAGTAGAGCCAATCACTAAACTCCGGATTCAGTGAAAGATCCTGTTTCAGAAAATAAAGTAGAAGTCTGGGCATGATGATGCATTCCTTTAATCCCAGCACTCAGGAGGCAGAGATAGGCAGATCTCTGTGAGATGGAGGCCAGCCTGGTCTACATGTGAGTTCCAGGCCAGCCAGGCTACACAGTGAGAATCTGTCTCAAATAAATAAATGAATAAATAAATAACGTGGAAGACATCCAACACTGACCTCCAGCTTCTGTAAGCACACATACATACACATGCATACATACACCATACACATATACCACAAGTACACACATAGGCATGCATACATACGTGCACACACATGCATACACCACATGTACGTACATGCACACACACTCATGCACACTTGCATATACCACACACATGCATATGTTCTTGCATATGTATACCTGCATATGCGCATGCATACACCACAACACATGCATGCATATACACACGCACATACATATACCACACACACAAGTATCAAGGTTGGGAAGCAGGCCAGTAGAGACGCCGAGAGCAGCAGGAGAGCAGAGGAAGCCAGTCTAGAAGAACATGATCATTCTGAGATGGAGAGATGCCGTGCGTTTATTCTGGGGTACAAATGTCTCTTCAGAGCTCTGGCCTGTCAGCTGCCTGGAGAGAGAGGTTGCAGGCCATTCATAGTGTGGAATCAAATGGAGTATGGTTTATTTCAAATTTTGCCTTTTCCACAAAGTCCCCAACACTGGGCAAACAATATCCTTTTTCTATACAGTTATCTCCTCTGTTATGAGCTTCTAAATATCAGTACTTTACATCATAGGCCTTCCAGTGTTCTTTGTGTATTGTTAGTGCTCAGTAAGCATCAGATGCAATGACGGTTGCTGATGCTGGTGTTGATGTTGATGCTGATGATTTTGGGGATGCTCGTGCTGGTGGTAATGATGTGGCTAGTGCTGATGATGTTGATGCTGATGATGCTGGTGTCAGTGCCAGATGGTCTTGTTATATAGGAGCAGACCCTAGGATTATATAAAGATTTGGGTGACCTCATTCAAGAGGCTCCACCTGTCTGAGTTCCAGCATCCTCTTGTTTGTGAAATGTAGCACATCATTCCTGCTATATAATTAAAGGCAAAGCAGCATGTGGATGTGTCCAGCCCCCAGACATCTTGAAAAATCCTATCTGCTGTTTTAATCATCACAGCATGTGAGGAAGCTGATATGCTGGCACTTTGACGGGGAATGGCTCAGTGCAGCTGCCTGCAGTTGTCTCCCAGCATCTCCCTAGCCTAATCACTGTCACCCCAAAGTTGCAGCTGCTACAACTTCCAGAAATGGACATATAGCCTGTGCCAGTCCAGCTGCAGAACCAGACTAGTCTGCGTTCCCTCAGCACCCTGAGTTGGCAGCATGCAAGATGGATCAGAGCAAAAGCTGGCTTGGCACGGGGCTCTAGCCTGACCTGACCCAGTCACAAGAAGCAAGTGGCTGAGTGAGGAGCTTAATCCCCCCGGCCCCGTCCAGCTAGAAGACCATGAAGTACACTCTAGGAACCAGAGGGTAGGAGGAGCTGGGAAAGACTGCCCATCACCCTGTATGTAAACCCCAAGCTCATCTTCAGGCTCAACGAGAGTGGAAATGACCCCAAATGAATAATCAGGGCTCTGAGAACTGACCTGCAGAGTGGATTGCCACCACCTCCTCCACCGATCCCTGGGGGACACGTAGCAAGCAGACTAAGTACCACAGCACAGGCATTAAAAATTGAGTTCATGACAGAATAATGTCACACAGTAGGCAAGGTAGAACTTGTGATCTAAAAGTAATTTTTTAATTGTTTTTTAAAAAAAAGAGCATGTTAGGGCTGGAGACATGGCTCAGCAGTTAAGAGCACTGGTTATTCTTGGAGAGGACAGATGGGGTTCGAGTCCCAGCACCCACATGGCAGTATCCAATGCTGTCTTCTGACCTCTGAGGGCATTGCACAACTTATATGCACAGCAGGCATTACACTCATACATATAAAATAAAAATAAAATATTCTTTAAAAAATCAACATGTCACAATCAACAGAAAGTAAGGATATTTGAAAAAAAAAAAAAAAAGAAAGAAAACAAATGGAATCTGATGCTCAGAAAGAGAAAGAGAGAGCAGTAAGGAATGTTGGTGTGGCCCCAGTTCTTCCACATGACCCCCTGTGTGGCCAGAACAAGAAACAGGAAGCAGATCAAGTAGAGTCTGTGGATGAGACATTTGGTGGGGCAGTGGGAGGATCTGGGCTGGCCACAGTAGGAACTGGAGGCCTGCAGAGGCCACACCCAAGTGTTGCACCACCCAGAGCCACCAGTCAGTCAGCAAGAAAATGCTTAATATTTCAGACAGCAGAAGCCTACAGGGGACTGGCTGGTGTCCCCTGTCTGGCATTTTGAGGAAGCCTTTTGCTCTAGTGAAACAACCTTTAGCTTAGGAACCAGCAAGCTAGACTCCCAGAGTTTAACTGATGTGCCACTTAGAACAAAAACTTTACATCTCTTTGGTCTTTTATTTTTCATCTATCAAGATACAAAATCTATCTCCAGGGCCAGTGAGGTGGCTCAGTGGTTAAAGGTGCTTATTGCCAAGCCTGATGACCTGAGTCCAATCCCCAGGACCCATATGGTAGAAGGAGAGGACCAATTCCCACAAGTTATCCTGTGACCTCCATATACCCCTCCCTCAGGTAGGTAGGTAGGTAGGTAGGTAGTAGGTAGGTAGATAGATAGATAGATGATTGATAGATGATAGATAGATGCAATTTTAAAACTCTACCTCTGGATTATTCAGGTGGTATCTGACTGTAATAACCATATTAAGGGCTTATAGAACACCCCCATGTGGTAGGCACTGTTCCAAGGAAAACCCTTGAGTAATAGACCTTGAGGAAGCCACTTGTGCAAAAAAAAGTGAGAAAGGAATATTCTAGATGGAGATAATGGCAAGTTCAAAGGCCCTGGGGCTGAGATGATCTTGTTTTGTTTAAAAGAGAGAAGGCTGCTGGGTGTGATGGTGCAGGCCTTTGATCCCAGCACTCAGGAGGCAGAGACAAGCGTATTTTCATGAGATGGAGGCTACATAGGGAGTTCCAGGCCAGTGGGGCTACAGGGAGACAGTCTCAGAAAGACAAAAATAATCATCATCATAAATTAAAATAAAAGAGAGAAGGCCAGAGTCTCCAGAACTGAGTTAATTAGGGGAGTGGTTTATGCAGTAAATTGGGGCCATGGTGAGGGACATAGATGATGTGAATTTGTCGGATACCTACTATGTAGATGTGACTTGTGGCTCTGTGAAGGACTTGCTAAGATGGCATGCACGCAAGGGCTTAGCACAGAGCAGATGCTCCGTGGGTGTCGTTTTCTCTTTTCCAGTTTGTAAGTCGACATGAAAACTGCTCTCCGGGTTTCTGCTTCCCCAGCCCCCAGCATTAGAACTGCAGGGAATCACTTTTAGAGCGCTTGAGGCAAAGGCATCCCGGGCAGCCTTGTGCTCACATGAGACCTCCCCCACCAGCTTTGTGACGAGAAATGCTCCCACCTGATTAGTGGTACGGCCGGTAATTCCACCTACTCAGGAGGCTGCAGTGGGAAGATTATAAATTCAGGGTCCATCAGGGGTAAAGACAAACTGCACAGCCAGCTTGGACAACTGGTCTCAAAACAAAAAGTAAAGGAAAAGAAGGGGTTGCAGGTGTGGCTGAGTGGCAGAGCACTTATCTAGCATGCCCAAGACTGTGGGTCCAATCCCCAGCATCTCCCAATACACATACAGGATCCGTACAAATCTCAATGAGTCCCTAAGGCATTTGAGGACTTTTCCATTACTCAGTAGGGCTTGCACAAGAAAGAACAAAACAGCGGTCAGGGATAGGGCTGACTTGGGGTGGAGAGCAGAAATTCAGTGGGAACAGTGTTAACAGCTAACCTTTGTATAAAGCTTCGAGTCTGCCTGGCACTAACACTCTCTCAGATGATCATCACAACGACCAGATGAAGTGGTCCAGGTTGAGCATCTATTCATTATCTGAAATACTTGAGATCAGAAGTGTTTCCCGTTTCAGATTCTTTTAAGTTGGAATATTTGCGTATTCATAATGAGCTGTTGTTATGCCCAGAGAAAGGACTCCCCCAAAACCACCAAGGAGTCCGGAGTGTATGCAGAAACAAAGAGCCTTTATTCAAGCTTAAGCTTGGTCTCTCAGACCTCACCAACACAGTGAATTTGTTCTGAGAGCCCCTGATGGGAGGGGCCAGGAACTTTTTATTGAGGGGAGAAGAATTGCAGAGTCACATTATGGTTGGTCAAGGAAGCCCGTGCACCCCAAGCACATTTTAAATTGATTGGGGAATGACCAAAGGGGTTCTCATTGGTGGAGGCCGTCTCAACATGCCCTTCCTTGCTTGACATGCCCGGATTTGCCTAATTTATAGCCTTGTGGCTGCTACTGAAAACTTACAGCAAAAGTTGACAAAATGGAGAAGTTAGCCTCTAGCCTTAAGATGGAGTCCAACTTAAAACAGAGTCACTCTAGCCCGTTCCCCACACTGTCTTGGGTGTGAGGCCCAAGTCTAAGTGTGAAGTTCATTTACCTTGCATGGGTACTTTATACACAGAGCCCGAAGGGAATCTGATACACGTCTCATAATTTTTTGCATAAAATAAGGTTTCATGGCGTGGAATTTTCCACTTGGGGGTTTCACGTCCATGTTCAAAACATTTCAGATTTTGGGTGTCTGGATAAGGCATGTGCAATCTGTGCAATTATCAGCCCAATTTCCAGGGTGGGAAGAAGCCCTGGAAGTTTTGCAAATCGATTTGCATGGTTCTAGTTTGCTAAAAAGGCAGAAGTCTCATCCTGTGGTTGAGGCAAGACGGGGTGATTTTAAAGTCAGACTCCAGGTAAGGGTCTGTGGCTTGATGCAGTAGAAGCTTGTTTTTGCACAGCAGTCCTCTGTGAATTCTTTGAGGAATGACCGTCTATGCTGTGCTGTGACCCAGGCTCCTTTCATGCTGGGGCTCTGCAGTCATCTAGGGCCTTGCAAATTTTCCCTTCCAGCCACTGGATGCCACAGGGAGAGAGAGAGAGAGAGGGACAGGCATTGATTAGTGCATGGGGAGATGTTACAAGCCGTGGTGGAAGAAGTGCGTTATCACCGCTGGGAAGTCTGGGAAATGTAGTTTGTGTGGCCAGGGAGAATGGCAGTCTGGCTTTGGGGACCATACAGCCTTCTTTGCTGGATGTACCCAAACCAACGAATAGCAGAGCCAGCCTGTGGGTGACCACACAAGCTTGCCCTGCTTTCATTCTGAGCACCATTTTGCCTCTAAGTTCAGGGTCAGGGTAAACTGTGGGGGAATCCCGTCACCAAATCCCAGGCTAGTAGCCTGGAATGGGAGCACCTCCTGACCTAGACGTGTGGTTCTCACCAGGCTCACTGAGCTCTGACAGTGGACATCTGGCAATGTTTGAGCTGTGTTTGGCAGAGTGTATTGGCAGAGGGAATGCTCCAGCCACCAGTGGCAGTGCTGCTGAGGCTGAGAAACTTGAGCCAGCCAGGCCTGGCTATGAGCCTGCAGGGTGTGGGCTCTGGCTGGACAGAGTAGGACTCTGGGTGGGCCTGGCTATCCAAAAGGTAGCATTTCCCCAGGCTTCAAGTCTCCACCTATTAAAAACTTCTGTTGAAAACTTGTGCGACCAGCTATGCCTTGCTCTCACAACCACCCCCCGCCCCCGTGGCCTAGGCAGGTGGACTAAGGCCCCAGCAGGGGAAGGGGAGGAGAGACCTCTTGGGAAAGTGAGCTGCCCTTTCCTACCTTTATAGTTCACAGGCGTGTGTCACCTGCATGTAGTGACACAAAGATTTATTAGTACAGATAGTCGGCAGGGGAGATGGGTCAGCCAGGAGAGTGCCAGACCTGCAAGCTGGAGGACCTGAGTTCAGTCTCCACAACCCACATAAAAAAAGTCAGGCAGTGGTTGTACACACTTCCAGCACTGGGGAAGTAGAGACCGGGGTTTCCTGGGGTCTGTTGGCTAGCCTACTTCTGAGGCCAGCCTGGTCTCCATACCCAGTTCCAGCTCCAGCCTAGGCCAGCTGGGGCTACAGAGAGACCGTGTTTCAAAAAGACAAACAGACAGACAGACAGACAGACACACACACACACACACACACACACAAAGATGGCACCTGAGGAATGACTCCTGAGGTTGATCTCTAGCTTCTAACACACATGCACACCCCCAACACACACTCACCCACATGTGCATGCATACACACAAGTGTGTGCTCATGTGTGTGGTCTCTGTGACTTTGTTAATGTTCAGAATGTATGCACTTTCCTACAACATACGCTCATCACTGCATGCATGTACCTTTGGCGTTCTTCTATCTACATGTATTTTCCATGAAGAGTTTCCTCGTGGTCTAATGGGAAGGAATAAATTATGAAAGGTCCCTTGTCTTCCTCTTCTCTCTGGGACCTGCCTGCCCGTTGTAAGTGGTGTTCTCTGTAGCCTGTTCAGTGAGCCCCTGGTCAGGACTCAGACCTGCAGTGTTGTGCTCAGAGAGCTTCAATTCAGTATAAGCAGATAACAGGGTCAGCTTGTTTTAGTTACTTTGCCAAGCTGTAACCAAATAACTCAGAGAACAACTTAAGTGAGAAGATATTTTTGACACTTGGTTTCAGAGGGTTCAGCTCATAGCTGTTAATAGAGTCTCATGGCAGACAGGAAGCAGAGTAAGGGGCTAGGGTGATATATAGCCCCACGGACATACTCCTAGTGTCCTCCTCCTTCGAATGAGGCTCTACTTCCTCCTTCCACCACCTCCCATTGATGGTGTCATAATGAGTCCATCAAGGGGTTAATCTGATGATTATGTCACAGCCCCCAGGATCTCAATCAGCTCTGGAAATGGCCTAACAGTTACTAGTATTCTAGACATTTCCTGATCTAGTCAATTTGGCAATCGAGATGAACTGTCTCCGGTCCTAATTATGCAGTCCAGCAAAGACATGAATCCACTTGAGATGTTCATTCTCATGGAACCTAGCTGCATGAAAGAATCACATGGGATGCATTTGAAAACCACTTAAAAAGTTGCTGACCCCTAACCAACCAACAGAATCTCTCTGGAGCACAACCCCATGCTGAGCCAGGAAGATGCAATTCATTTTGTCCCTAAAGCATCAATTTCTGTAACGAGCTGTGAAGACAGTTCATGAAATGCTTCCCCAAAAGCCCTGCCAACATCTCTGAAACTAATGTGTATAGATAATCCTCATTCCACTACACAAATTTTGAGGGTTCGTGTGAAAACAAGGACATTGCTTTATAATCAGACCTTCAGGGGTTTCCTCTAAAATGGTGTGATTCAAAACCAGATCTGAAAGTGATGCTTCAATTCATATGTCATCTTAATAGGCATAGACTCCTCAGAACTCTCTCTCTCTCCACACATAAAGAAGTGGTCCAACAGCCCTAGAGGAATTTAAAGAGATTTTTAATTTTGGCTTCTACTTTAAAATTTTTTTTTATTTTATGTGTATGAGTGTATTGCCTGCATTTATGTAAGTGAACCCATGTTGCCCAGTGCCCAAGGAGGTCAGAAAAAGGCATTGGATTCCCCTGGAGCTGGAATTATGGACAGTTGTTAACTGCCATGTGGGTGCTGGGAATCAAACTGGGGTCCTCTGTAAGAGTGGTCAGTGCTCTTAACCACTGAACCATCTCTCCTGCTCCTGGCTTCTCTTTCTTAATGGAGGAGAAAGATAAGGATTGATAAGCCATCTGTGAGGTTAGTTTTGTCAACTTGGCACAGTCTAGAGTGTTCAATGAGGGACTGTGTAGATTAGGGTGATCTGTGGGTATGTCTGTGGGGGAAGTTAGCTTGATTACCTTAACTGAGTGGGAAAACCTGCCCACGGTGGGTGGTGCCATTCCTTAAAAAGGGAATCATGGATTGTATAAGGTGGAGGAAGCAGGCTGAGCATGAGCACGCATGCATTCATCTCTCTCTGCTCTTGACTGCGGATGTGATGTAACTAGCTGCTTCATGTCTCCCTGCTCTGGTGGACTGTAACCTGGAATTGTGAACTAAAAAAACTTTTTCTCCTAAGTTGCTTTTATCAGGATATTTTATCACAACAAGAAAGAAAACTCAGATACCATATCTGATTCATAATGGCTTTTGAGTATTCTTCCTTTCTTCCCCAAATATTTCTCCCTGGTCTGTTCTAGGCCAATCTGACCTTCTGTCTTAGCTGAGGTGGCCTCCCATCCTTCTACCCCCAAGCCTCCCATCTGCCTTCCTGTGGGTCTGCCTGAGTCTGGATGACTTTCCTTTGGTGGGTGGCCTGAGTCAAGAGGTGATTTGACATTCATGAGGGAAACCCCATCTCTCTTGATCTTCCCTTAAAGTAGGGTTCCCACTTCAGCACTGGTTGATGTTTTGAGCTCGACAGTGCTTTGGTGTGGGGACTGTCCTCTACATTGTAGGATGTCAGACAGCATCCTTGGACTCTTCTGACTAGATGTTAGTGCTCTCTACTTTACCCAATAAAAATGTGGTGATATCTCCCGACATTGCCAGATTCAGGGGACAAGATTCACTCCATTTGAAATACTGTATTAAACAACTCAACAGTTCACTCCAAACCAATGTTGCCTGCAGACTGGAGCAAAGAGGACCTCTAGCTTGGGCCTTGTGCTTTAAATGGGGTAAAGTATCCAAAAGCAAGGAGTCCACGGAGTAAGGTGCTGCGTGTTTCCGTGAACCTGTGTCTTCCTTCCTAGGTCATTTCTGTGTCCTGAGCTCCCAGAACTTCCTACCCAAATGGCCCAAGCCTGTTTCCAGGTCTACTTAGAGCTCCTAAAGTCTATCCTTGGGATATTCTTAGCCCAAGGGATATCAAAATGGAAATAACACTGCTTCCCTCCTGAGCTGTGTATATTCGTGTGTTTGAGGTCCACGGAACGGGCTGGTGCATGCTAAGCGCCATGTGCTAGGAGCTTGTTTCATATTTTATATCAATAGTCCCTAAACATAAGTCTGAGACGCAGCTGCTCATTCAGATGTTGGGACAAGTGTAACTGCACTGGTCCCTAGAGAGGTGGCATGTCGCTCCCCAACACAATGCCTTTAGGAGGAGTTTCACTGGGTTTCTGACCACAGCTGTCTTTCACCTTGTGTGCCAGGTGTTAAGGACCTGCCTCCTTTGCAAACACGAGTGCATGCACGTGCATGTGCACACACATACACACAAGACGTAGATACACCGGGGTACATACATATACATACCATACACTTACACATTTAAACACACATAAGTACACACATACACTTACACATGCATACATACACGAAATAGATATATACACACAGGAGCCCTGGTCTGGCTTGTAAATTTCAAGCGTTTTGATGGTAAGAAAGGGTGATCTTGTAACGTGTCTGTTTTCACTTTGAGGGAAGTATTCAGCAAATTTCATGGGATATTCAGTACTTCCTTATAAAACAGCCTTTGTGACCAACTGTCAGCTAATGTGCGCACTCCATTAGGTGAGGCTGAGTTGCGCCAGTGTGCAGGAGGTGGAGCCTATGAAATGCGCTTTGATCAGTTACATCGGATGTATTGGGATGCCACCTTGTCATCAGTCAAGGAGATCCATGTAGCTTATGTGTGTGCATGTTTGTGTCTGTATGTCTGTGTACATATTTGTATGTGGGGTGTGTGTAGAGGCTAGGGGTAGGCATCGGGTGTCTTCCTCAATGACTTTCCAACACCTTCTTTGAGACACGGTCTCTCACTGAACCTGGAGCTCATCGATGGGTAGGGTGGCTGGCCAGTGAGCCCCAGCAAGCCTATCTCCACCTCCCAGCACTGGGATTACAGGCTATGCCTGGCTTTTTATGAGGACTCTGGAGATGGAACTCAGCTTTTCATGCTTGCACAAGAAGCATTTGACCAAGTGAGCCACCTCCCCAGACTGACCGCCTCCCCAGACTGAGCCGCCTCCCCAGCCCCATCTGAGCATCTGTACTTGTGATCTTGTCCTTGTTGTATGGAAGATCATGGAAGGAAGGAATGGCTAAGACCTTTGTTTGTGAGGAGGAAAGGACAATAGAACTCAGCTTTGAGTCTCTGTTCCTGGTATGTTAGTGACCTTGGGCGCTCAGCCTCTAATAGCCCTAAGCCTCATATGACCCATCTGGGAGAGGAGGATGTGAACAATACCTTCCCATAAGGGTTGATGTGGATTAAGTAAAATATGTTCATGAAGTGCTTTGCCGTGGCCTAGTGTGCAGATGTCAGGATTTGGTTCTGCTGATTTTCAGTTATCATAACCTGGTCACTCAAATTGTCGTTATGACTTTTGGAATGAAAAACATGAAGGAAAAAGTTCTGCCCAAGCTGTGAAATGAGTCAAGAAAGCCTGAAAAACATCAAGCTGTGGGTGAAATGTCTTAGGCAAGCACTCTACCACTGAGTATATCCTCAGCCCTAATAAAACTTCTTAGAAACAAAGAAATGTCATCGCTGACAGGGGACACAAAAACTTACTTCTGCCCACTCATTTATAAGTGGGGAAACCGAGGCCTAGAAGGGGTAAGATCTAACTTGTATGTGTATAGGATATCCATCTGTGTGCTGGTGCATGTGTATATGTGTGGAGGCCAGACCTTATCTCTGGAGTCATTCCTCAGGAGTCATCCCTTTGTTTTTTGAGACAGAGTCTCGTCCTGGAACCTGTGGCTGGCTGAGTAGGCTGGGCTGCCTGGCCAGTGAGCCTGAGGGATCCTTCTGTCTCCCTTTCCAGTGCTGGCATTACAAGCCTGTGCCACCATACTGGACTTTTTACGTGGATGCACTGGGTTCAGCTTGGTTCTGCGTGCTTGTACATCAGGCACTTTGCTAACTGAGCTGCCTTTCCAGCTTCCTGAGATAACCTGCTGTGAAGAAAATCTTGAGACAACTTTTAGATTTCAGAGGGAAGGAAAGAGGGAGTGCTTGCTTTTGAGGGAGTTTTCCTAAAGTTGTAAAGAGAATGGAGATCATTCTGATTGTAGGTGCAGAGCCGACCTGTGGAGGAAACAGTTAACTCATCCTTAGGTGTGGGCACCCCTGTGAAGTGAGGAGCCAGGAAGGTTATGAAATGACCCCATATGGGTCTTGCTGGATCAGCACATTTTCTTCTAGAAATGTGGAAGCAACTTACCCCAGCACTCAAGAGTTGGACCACAGGGTATAATGTTGAGGTCTTAGGGTTTAGGCCATGATCAGGGGGTGCCCTTTGCTGTGCTGTCAGGCTCAAGCTTGTACTAGGGATGCCGAGTAAACCCAGGGACAGAGAAGAAAGTCCATGATTACCTGTGAAACAAGCACGCAAAAAGGAGCAGAGTCTGTTCTCCTTGATAAAAATCCAGATTTCTCCCCTTTTTAATTTATGGTGTTTATCACACCCACATTTGAAGTCATCCAGCTTCCCTTCCAGAACCGTCTGCTTTGGCAAAGGGAGTTAGCAACCAAAAGACTTTAGCTCCTGCAGAGAGGAACAAATTCTTCATCTTCACAGCAAATATCAACATGGGAATGCTTCAGCTTGCCCTGACTCATCCCAGGCAGCTAGACTTTGACTGGAGTGCTCACTGACCTGTAGTCACCACTCTGGACTGGACTGAGCACTGTTCTCTCTTTTGCAGCGCTCACGGGAAGACTTAAGTGCGTTTATCCATGGGACACACTTGGTCTCAGGCCAAACACATAGTTGTTTATTGAAGCACTAGCACCCTACGGCTCCTTCAAAGCTCCTGACCTCAGAGTCCAGTTGGTGCCCTCAGCATATTTTTTTTCTTGTCTGTTTTGATCCGCTAATCTGAGTTAATGTTCTAGTTTGCTTTCTGTTGCTGTGAAAAAACACTAACTAAAACCTGCTTGGGAAGGAAAGATTGATTTGGCTTACACCTCCGTGTTACAGTCCGTCGTTGAGGGAGGTCTGGGTACAATTTCAAGGTAGGAACCTGGAACAGAGACTATGGAGGAACACTGCTTACTGGTTTGCACCCTCTGGCTTGATCAGCTATTATTCTTGTACTGCCCAGGCCCACCTGCCTAGGGATGGCACCATTCACAGTGGGCTGGGTCCTCCTACATTAATTAACAATTCAGAAAATGCCCCACAGACATACCCACAGGCTAATCCGATGGAGGAAATTCCTCAATTGAGGTTCCCTCTTCCCAGTGACTCTAGTTTCTATCAGGTTGACCAAAACTAACCAGCAAAGTTACCATGGTGATTGGCACCCCAGAATTTAACAGACTGGTTGTTTACTCTTTAGAGATAAGCTGGCTCTAAAATTCCAGAAAGTAGGCTCCGTGGGATGTGTCCATGCACTATCTGGGAAGGGAGGTTGGTTTCAGTGTGCTCAGCTGCACGTGAATGGTGATGCTGAGACTGTGAACTTCGGGGTCCTTGAGTGTCACTGAGATTCAGAGACACACACATAGGCAAGGCAAGCAAACATTTCTATGGAAGGTGATTATTTTACATTCACTAGAGAGGGAGTACTAAAAGGATTTTCTATGGAGAAATTTACCCCTTACTGAGCACTTTCTCCTTAAACTTTGTTTGAAACAAACCTTTTCATACATCTTTTGACTCACTTAGTGAAGTATTGGGCTTCCTTATGGCTTGAAAGTCATTATAAAAAGGCATGGTCACAGTGAATATTGTTCCAGTGTCTATAAAGGTATAAAAATTTGATTTCTTCCTCCCCAAAGTCCTCATTCTGCTCTGCCTTTTTAGGCCCTTGTATCTGATAGTCACAATCCACTATAATACTTTACATTATTTTAGATGGGGAATTGTAATATTCAACTGCATTAGTCCATTTTCCATTACTACAGCAAAATACCTGAAACTGAAGTCTATTTAGGGTTTATTTAGCCTGCAGTGTTTTAGCTAAAAGTCTTAAAATTGACCCCAATTTTTTTTTTTTTTGTCTCTTATGAGGATCTCACTATAAATGGCATCTTGTTAGGAGGGCCCAGGTGGGGTCACCCGGCAAGACAGGAAAGAGAGATTCAGAGCTCAGTTTTACTCTTCTGTAACAACCCACCCTTACAAGACCTAACCAGGGTCCCCTAAGAACTACCTTAACCCCCTAGCATACATAGCACCACATTGCATTTGGATTGCGTTGAGATCCATGAGGCATAGATTCTTAGAGTAAGCCTGAGGATTCGTCTTCATGGTGCCCTTGGAATTTGTGACAGCTTTTCTGTTTATGGTTTGAGGTATACAGGTTTCTGGAAAGTGATCATGGATAACTAGAATATATATGAGAGAATAGGGGAACGAGAAAGCAGAGCAGGGAGAGGGAGAGAGAATTCCATTAATATATCGTCTACTTTCAAATGCATACCCCCATGACGTTCAGTAAGGAGTATTTGCAGGCAGGATGCCTTGCAATAAAACATTGTCAATGTTCCTAAAGAATGTTTCTAAAGAAACATGCTGCCTGGTAGCACAGGTGTTTAATCCCAGCACTCAGGAGGCAGAGGCAGGCAGGTTTCTAAGGGTTCAAGGCCAGTGTGGTCTACATAGTGAGTTCCAGGCCAGCCAAAGCAACATAGTAAACCTATGGAGACAGACAGACAGACAGACACACACACACAGAGGAGAGACAGAGGAGACAGAGAATATATAAAGATCTACTTAGAAGGAATTAGCTTCCTTTGCAAGTTATTTGCTTCAAATACTGTGAGTGGGACACCCACTAGCAGTAGGACCTGCTGTTCTTAGCGGTAATTGGATGGCAGAGAGGTATCTGGGCCACTGCTTCAGAACCCCTTTCTGGATTCTGGTTATTTGAGACAAGAAGTCACTATACAGCTTATGCTAGCCTTAAAATTTTGATCTTCCTGCCTCAGCCTCCCAAGTGCTGGGATTACAGGCATGCACCACCATGCCAAGCTTCCTTTCTGAATTCTATATATCTAAGCTTAATTCTCTATTCTCCCCAACAACACACAATTTAGAATTCACAGACAACTTATGTAATAGAATTCAGGTGTTTTTTTTTTTTTTCAACTTTAAGTTACAATTTGCATTTACAATTTTGGAATGTTTTTCAAAGACAATCAGAGGTGCATAACTTTACCAAGTGATTTGCAAGTACCAGCACCTGCCAATTCACTCAGATGGCCATCAAGACGCGGCCAGTTCCATCAGCGAAAGCTGAATCACCAGAGAGCTCCGCCTCTCCAGGGCCAAATGATTCACCAGCCAAGTTACTTTGCAAATCGGGTGAGAAGCGTGGGATATCACACTTCCTCTCCTTTTCTTCCCTTCTGGTGATTTAGATGTGGAATCTCTAATAGCGACTTTTTTTTTTTTGCTTTTGCTTTCTTTCCAAAATAATATGTATTTGTTACACAAAGTTCAAACTGTACAGACTTATGCAATGCAGAAAGTAAAAGTTTCCCTCTAGAGAAAGCTGCTCCTGACAGCTTGAACTGCAGAATGCTGCTCCAGACATTGTTTTCTTTCTATACACTAACATTCTTTTTAGCGAAAAGAGATGGTGTTAGCCTGTTCTGTTTTGTCGCTTGCTTTTGTCTCCTAGCAATATGTCTTGGAGATTTTCCCCTGTTGTATATGTGTCTCTGTCTCATTTCCAATAGCAATATAGATTTCCATGGTATTATATTACATCAGAAATTCATTTTTTAGTCCTCTCCACTCTTCGTAGACACATCCCCAAAGCAGATTCTAAGTTGATGCAAGTAAGGTACTAGGGAAGTGTGTTAGTTACTTCTCTGTTGCTGTGAAAAAATGCCAGGACCAAAAGCAACTTAAGAAAGTTCCGGAACTGGAGAGATGGCTCAGCAGTTAAGAACACTGGCTGTTCTTGCCGAGGACCCAAGTTTAATTCTCAGCACCCCCATGGTGGCTAACAACCATTTGTAACTCTAGTTCTAGGGGAATCTGATGCCCTCTTCTGACCTCCGTGGGCATTGCATGAGACTGGTACACTTACATATATGCAGGCAATACACCCATACACATTTAAAAAAGTAAAAGTATTAAAATTTTAAAAAGAAAGACCGTTTCTTTGGACCCATGGTTCCAGAGGGAGAGTCATCAGGTGGAGAAGGCATGGCGGGAGGTGGCAGGAGCCCGGAGCAGGGAACTAGCTGGTTACATTTCCATCCACACACACAGGAAGCAGAGAGATTAAACTGGAAGTGAGACAAGGTCATAACCCTTAAAGCCCATCCCCAATGATGTGCTTCCTCCAGCCAAACTACACCTCTTCCATGACCCCTTCAAGTGTTTAAGGAGTCCAAGTGTTAAGGGGTCCAAGTGTTTAAGTACCTGAGTCTCTGGGAGATAGTTTTCATTCAAACTACTATAGGAAGTGACCCAAGAAAGGGAGTTGGGGGGCTAGGAAAATGGCACAGAGAACTTGTTCTTCAAGCAAGAGGACCTGAGTTTAATCCCTAGCACCCAGATAAAAACTGGGCATGGTTGTGCATGCTTATAACTCCAGCATGGGGTCGGTGGAGGGTGGAGGGAGTCAGGTCAGAATCCCAAGTAGCTCACTGACCAGCCAGGCCAGCCAAAACATCAAGCTTCCTGTTCAATAGGAGACACTAGGAGTCATAGAGAAGACACTTTGCACTTGACTCCTCCTCTGCAAGTACCCGGTCATGCACACACAAACACATAAAAGCAAAGAAAGTGACGAGGGGGCTAAACCACTCAGGCGCATGTGGTGAGGAGTCTGCAGTCCCAGAGGCTCCTCACCGACCCTCACATCCAGTGCTTCACCAGCGGGTCTCGCTGAACTCAGCAGAGCTGTTATGCTCACATGACAGCTCATCGTAGCTAAAGGATTGAGACCACAATCAGCTGAATGAAGAGCTGAGGCTGAACTCGATGTCTCTGACTCCCCAGAATTCACTATTGAGTTGGAACCCCTAGTACAATCGTATGAAGAGCTGGGGCCCCCAGGAGATTATGTGATAAGGGCTCCACTCTCAGGAACAGGATCCATTCTCTCCTGGAAGAGGGCCCAGAGGGTTGCCTTACTTCTTTGTGCATCTCCTTCCAACAGTGTTAGAACATGGCAAGAAGATGCCATCTTTGCTGCAGGGAGAGCCAGCCCTCAGCAGATATAAAATGTGTTATATTTTGCTCTTGGACTTCCCAGCCTTTAGAGCTATAAGAACTAGGTTTCTGATGTCTGTGAGCTGCCTGGTTTATGGCAGTTTTTCATAGAAGACAACACAGACTGAGATAGGTTCACAGGGAAGAGTCTAGGAGAGGCTCAATCCAAGCATCCAGCTGCTCTCTCTCACTGGAGTCAGGTGAACAGTAAGGGTCCCAGCAGTGATAAGTGGCAGCAAGCTCAAAGTCCTGCCAGCCAGGAAAGTACTCTTGAGCCTTGGTGTCTGGGATACCTAATAGACTTGGTCACACAGGCCCAGTGGAGCATCTGAGCAGCTGACCCCTCAGAGTCAAGCTGATATTGAGTATGACTAGTCACCCAACACTGTTTGCACAGACAAGCTGGCTTGGTCAAGTAGAGAGCTGCAGTGCCCAAGTGCAACAGTATCCATAGAAACCAGGGTTTCTGAGGGGCTTACAGGTGTGAGCTGCCATTCACAGTTGGCTTATAGAATGACAAAACATGTTGCCTTGACAGCCGAAAACCAAATGGTGTCTGAAATGATCTCCTGGCGCCTGGTAGTTTAGACTGAGGTTCAGAAGACAGGGGACTCAAAATTTGTTCTCATTTGGTCAGATGAGCCTATGCTACTCATCAGATTGTGGTGTGAAAGCATCTTGACTGTTACCTATTAAAAAGGTTTTTAAATGCATCAGAGAATGCCTTAGCAGTTTCTTTTACTAAGCAGACTCCATTCCTAAGATTGCTTTCTGTTGTGAAGAATTTTCATGGAAATGAGGTCCATGTATGCATACCATTCTCAGTACCAAATATACAAAAAATATACATGGTCCAATTTTTCCCTACAGAGCTGATAAGTCCCGGACCCCCTTGAGAGAGAAGACACCATGTTTTCCCCGGCCTACTTCACTAGGTCTTCCTGGTTTTCAGACATTGGATGGTAGTCTTGGTTTTGTTTCTCCTCTTTCTCTCCCCTCTCCTCTGCTCCCGTTATTGTCCCTTGGGATTCTCTGTGAACGCCACAGAGGAAAACAGAGGTTCGTTAGTGTTCAAGCACTGTTTGGGGCTGCAAATTTGAGCGATCTTATTTGATAATCAGCACCCCTCCTGGGATCCAGCCTGTCTTTGCTTGGCTCATGCTGGGTGAATCTGTGATACTTCCCATTCCGTAGCCTTTCATTTATAACACAGACGCAGCCTGCTTCCCCATTACCGCAACGGCAGGCTACAACTACCCACACATAAAGAATGAGGAGGAATTTGGCCAGGAAGATAAATCAAGCTAACCATCTCATTAGGTTTAGAAGACACTAATTAAGCTTGCATTGAAATGAACAGAGAATCCCTGAAAGGAGACACACAGTATGACATGGGGCAGAAGAGACTGCCCTGGTCATTTCTCTCAGCATTGTATGGAACAGAGAAAGTGTGGCCCTCTTTTATGCAAGGTCAGTAGACAGAAATTTAGGATCAAAATGTTGGTACAACATTTCATTTACTGAGCATGTGTCACTCATTAGGTACTGTGCACAGAGAGACACACACACCATTTCATCTACATCTTACATTGACCTATGAGATAAAGTGCTTCTGAGAATCCTGTTCACTCAATGAGGAAAGAGAGGCTGAAGAGAGTTTTTACCTTGTGCCTCAGACACTGTTCTTGCTGTGCTTAAAAATAGTCATCAAATGCAGCCTAAGGATGAAAGGGCTTATATAATTCAAGGTGCAGTCCATCATGTCTAGGAAATCAAGGCAGGAGGCACTTCAGGAAGCTGATCACATTGTGTATCCAGTCAGGAAGCAGAGATGAATGAGAAATGTTCAGCTTGATTTCTCCTTTTCATACCGTCCAGGACCCAAGCCCAGGGAATGGTGCCACCCACAGTGAGTGAGTCTCACCTCCTTAATCAATCAAGATAATTCCCCTACTAGGCAGGCCCATAGACCTGTCTCCCGGGTGATTTTAGATCTCATCAAGTTAACCATCACATCTTGCTTCAGCACCCCAAGATTTACCTCAGGATGTCTGTCCCCATAACTTAACTCTAGCAGCTCTCATTTGGCGTAGACTGACCCCTCACCAGACTGTTGGCCATGTCACAAGACAGTTTAGACTGTCACAGTTTGAAGAAAGGTGCTGCTGCTAGCATTCAATGAGTAAAGTCCATGCAGTGGGTAGAGTCCTGAGACACATCCCAGAAAAAACCTCTACAGTGAAGGATCACCCAGCCCAGAATGTTGGCAGGACCTTCATTGCGAAACTCTAGTTTGAGACTGGAGAGATGGCTTCCTGGGTAAGAGTCCTTGCTGTGCAAGACGAAGACATCATATTCCCAGCACTGACATTAAAAGCTGAGTGTGGCTGAGTGTGTGCACCCAGAACCCTAGTGCTGTAGGGAGTGGAGACAGGAGGATGGCTGGGGCTTGCTGGCTACCAGCCTAACTTCAGTGAGAAATGCGGTCTCAAGAGAATAAGGCAGAGAATGATATAGATCAGGACACCTAATGTCTTCCTCTAGTCTCTGCAAAAGCATGCGTGGGGACACACATCTGTGCACTTACACTGTACACATACACGCACAAAGACACGAAATCCTGGTTTGTCCACTCAGCTGAACTGTAGCGACAGCTTGCTGTTCCACCAGAAATGTCCACTCGTGGATCTCTCTAAGTAGTGTGTGAACCAGTGGTATGTAAGCTTACAGTTACATATTGTGGGTGGCACAGCTGTCTCACAGAAGGGACAGCCAGCGCTAAGATTGGGAAGTGGAAACATGGTTGACGTGACAAGGGACAGCAGAAGCCTGGGCTGTGGTGGAGGGGCTCACAAGAGGATGAGATGAAGGAACTGGGAGATTCTCTTCTCCCCGTCCCCACGCCCCTGAGAAAGGATGTGCCCAAAGCAACAACCTCCAGTTTGCAGCTGAGCAACGTGTGAACTAATGGCCTCTGTCTTGTCTGTACCTCCCTGTCCTACGTTCCCGCCCCTTCTCCCTCCCACCCCCCACCTGCCTGCCTTCACCTCTCCGGCTTTGTAGTGTTCGGTCACAACATGAAGAGCAGCAACGACTTCATCGGGAGGATCGTCATCGGTCAGTACTCCTCCGGCCCTTCAGAATCCAACCACTGGCGGAGGATGCTCAACACGCACCGCACGGCCGTGGAGCAATGGCACAGCCTGAGGTCCCGGGCCGAGTGTGACCGTGTGTCTCCTGCCTCCCTAGAGGTGACCTGAGTGTCCCAGGGCAGTCAGCCTTCCTTGTCAAAGAAGAGGGATGAAAAGTATCACATGCCTCTTGGACCACATCTACATAAACTTTTCACACACATGCACATGCATATATACAAAGTTCTCTCAGCTCTGAGAGCAAAATGACAGTTGATAACAAAAGCCGCCCTCACTGAGGAGGTCTGAGAAGTTTCCAGAAACTCCATTCATCTGTAGGTCACAAGCAAAGTAGGTTCTGCCGTGGGACTCTTACTTATATTCCTGTCCCCAAATGCATTTTCAACCCTCAGACCAGAGAAAGGGGCCTTCCCCAAAGAAGTCAGACTTCAAGATTCCATTGACTGCATTTGGCCAGTAGGTGGGAGCCCGAGCCCCATTCCAAAAACTCAGACCCACTGGGAAACTTCTGAACTGACTAGTGCTCCCTACGGCTCTCCAACCTGAGACCTTTCTCCAAAGGTGTGAGTACCGTTCATGTGTCCTTAGTAAATGTGATGCATAGCTTAGACTCCTTGGAGAGCCCAAAGGGCCACAAAAGAAAACAATTCAGCATCAGAAACCCGGGCTTACCTAAACTTGTCCTTGTGTTAGCTAATTCCAGGGACTCCCCGTTGGGGATGTAGGTGTGTATGTTCCTGTGTGTGTGCCTCACAGTGCCTCACAGGTGAGCACGTGTCCTGTAGAGACTTCTGTCCTAAGAGTTTCCGTATTGCCCCTGCTCATCCAGTGCGAGTTGACTCTGCATCCTCCCATCTCTGAGACTCCACCTCAGTACCTGGAATGTGGGTATGTCCTGTAAATAGGATACAGTGGGGCAAAGGTAACATTTTTTCACTGGATGGTGGCGACTATGACCCATCAGAGGGTCTGACACCTCTGTTAAACTGGTACCACATCTCTCCTCGATGACTGACCCTAACCCTACCCCCAGGATCTCTCTGTCTGTGTGAACACCAGTCATGTCTCCTGTGCTGAGGCTTTAGTGTAGTTAGAATAGATCTCTTTCCTTGTTAGAAGCTTCTGTATCTTTCTCCACAGCATATTGTCTTCTGCGATGGAGAGTTCTTTGTTGAATTAAAGGTTATTTATTTGTGCCCTGCATTTGAATTCTCTGTGTTTTTTTTTTTTTTTTTTGGTTTGAGTTTTGGGGGTTTTGGCTGCTACTATTGCACAATAAAGTAGTTCCACTAGGGCTGGAAATATGACTCAGAGGGTAAGAGCACTGACTGCTTTTGCATAGGACATTGGTTCAGTTCCCAGCACCGACATAATAGCTAACAACCCCCCATAACTCCAGTTCAAGAGGAACCAACGTCCTCTTCTGGCTCCCACGGGCATTGCACACACATGGAACACTTACATACATGCAGACAAAACACTCATACACATAAAATAAAATAAATAATAAAGTGGAAAAAGATTGAGGAAGATACCCACTATTGACCTCTGGCCTCTGCACCTATGCATACACATGTGCATACACAATTCCAGCTGTTCAGAGCAGTGATGTTTATTTTGCTCACAGATTTTATGAGTTAAGATTTTAGCTCAGGGCTGGAGAGATGGTTCAGCACTTGGCTCAGCAGTTAAGAGTACTGACTGCTCTTGCAGAGGACCCAAGTTCGATTCCTAGCACCCACATGGTGGCTAACAACTGTCTGTAACTCCAGCTCCAGGGGATCCAATGCCCTCTTCTGATCTCCGTGGGCATTGCATGACATGAATGTACTCACATACATGCAGGTCATACATTCATACACATAAAATACAAATAATATTTCAAAAAAAAAAAAAAAAGATTTTAGCTCAGACCCAACTGGAACGGCTTATCTATGCTCCATGCACCTAGGACCTCAGCTGGAATACTCAAAGGCTGGGACAGGGAACCCTGTAAAGGCTTATTTCCTCTAGTGTCTGGTGCTTTGTAACAGTTGGGAACTTGTGGAGGCCTGTCTCCCCGTGGAGGCCTGTGCACATGCTGCCTTCACAGGTGCCACGGTGGGCTTCCTCATAGCATGATGCAGGTGTGATGATTTGACTATAAAATATCCCCACAGGCTCATGTATGGAATGCTTGGTCCCAACCTAGTGGTGCCACACACTTCCACCACCATTGTGTTCCTCCAAGTGCGTTAGGCAGAGTGACTCTAGACAGAGTCCTCTGAAACCCTGAGATACAGTAATCCCTCCTTTTAAGTTGTTCTCTCAGGTATGTTGCTCGCAATGATGAAGAAATAATGGGCGCAGCAGGATCCCAAGGAGAAGCAACCCAAGAGCAAGAGAAAGCCAGGCTTTCTACATCCTTCTCGTGCCCTGTCTTCAGAAGTCACAGAGTCACTTTTGCTGTATCTCTTTATGTATTGTTATTTCTCCCTGACTGTGACAAAACATTCTTGACAAAATTAACAAGAAAGAACAAGTTTATTTTAGCTCACAATCCAAGATACAGTTAGTTAGTCCATCGTGGCAAGGGAAGTCACAGCAGCAGAACCTTGAAGCAATTGGTCACAGCACATCCACAGTCAGGAAGCAGAGGGCATGCACCCTTGTGCTCAGCTCACTTTCTCTGCTTACATGGTCCAGGATCTCTAGAATGGTCCACCCACAGTTAAGATGGGTTTTCCCACGTCAGTTAATGCAGTCAAGCTAATCTCCCACAGAAAAGCCTAGAAGCCAGTCTCCCAGGTGATTCTAGGTTCTGTTAGGTTGACATTTAACACTATCACATGGATGGAGGAGCCCGTGGAAGGGGATCACTCTGTCTACACTAGCATGGAGATCAGGGTTAGTTAAGCTGGAAGGTTGGGTTAAGTTCTCAGAAGAGAAAAGGGAAGAAGGTGTTTTCCTTCCTTACAAAACCACCTTCTTTCTGAGACATAACACAATGAGAACAGGTGTAAAGCAGCATGGGGACTGGAGCCAGGATAAGCAGAGATCAGGCTCAAAGACTCTAGGACCTAAGAAAGCATGGCTCAAATCCTGGGCCCACCATTCCTTAACAGTGTACTCAGACACAGACCATGTAATTCCTTCATTATGCTTTCTTCTTATCTTCGAGTCCCTCAAAAATAGACTCAGGGAAAGAACTTGTCTGCAGATCGTTTACTGAGAGAGATCCCCAGGAAACAAAAGTAGAAGGAAAGAGGACGAAGGGCAGGCAAAAGTTGAGTTCATTGGCGCTGGGGCAGCAGGAGCTCAACACACTTGGGAATTATTATTATGGAGTATCTAAGCACTGCACCTTGTCCCTGAGGGCTCTTCCTGAAGCATATAGTGCCTGGTGCTTCAGGACTGTACCGTGTGGGCAGAGCAAGCTCCAACAGCAGCAGAGAAAGACATGCGTGGACTTGATGGGGTCTGCTGTGTACATGCCCAGCCCGGCCCACAGCAACCGGTGAAGCTCTCAGGTGGACTGCGGACCTGAGGTCAGGCAGCCCCAACCACTGCTCCCATCCTCAGTTCTAACAGTGACCATTTGAAATACCAAACATCCCCACACAAATCTACAGGGCTCATATTGTTATTCTGAAAGTTTAATGGAGTGACAGTCCAGCTGGAAAACCAGCCCAGGCCTGTCTAGAGCCCGGTGTATGTTCGTGTCCCTCTCTCCAGAAGAGATTGTTTGCAGCCTTGTAAGCTCAGAATGTGACCTTGTGGGTCTGGAGAGAAGTCCCGGTCAGTGGAGTGCCTGCTGCACAAGCGTAAGGACCTGACTTTGATCCTAGAACCCACGTAAAAGCCAGGCCCCGTGGTGTTTGCCTGTAACTCCAACACTGGGGAGGTGGAGAATGGCAGGCGCCTGGGACTCACTGGCCAACCAGCCTAGCCAGATCGATTAATTCCATGTTCAGTGAGAGACTCTGAGAGACCCTGCCTTAAAAAATACGGTGAAGAGGGCCTGGAGAGATGGCTCAGTAGTTAAGAGCCCTGGCTGCTCTTTCAGAGGACCAGGGTTCAATTCCCAATTCCTAATCCCCACACAGCAGCTAAGAGCCATCTGTAACTCCAGTTCCAGGGGATCCAGCGCCCTCTTCTGACCTCCATGGACACGACATACACCCACCTATATGCAGGCAATACACTTATGTAAAACAGAAATAATATTTTTTTTAAAAAAAGATAATGTGAAGAGGCACTGAGGAAGACACCTAGTGTTGACCTTTGGCCCCTGCACACACATACATACCCATGTACCTGAACACACGGGCACACAACACACACACACACACACACATGCACGTACACATACGCATGCACACACCCACACAAATGTGACCTTACTTGGACACAAGGTCTTTCCAAAGATAATCAAGATGAAATAGAGGTCATTGCGGTGGGGTCCTAATCCAGTATAACCTGTGTCCTAATTCAAAGGGATCATTTAGACACTGAGACGGACCTCAGAGAGGGACAGGGAAGGTGCCACCTGCAAACCAAGGGCAGAGGCCTCGCACGGCCCCTCACACCTCCGGCGGAGCTGTCACTGCTGCTGTTTTGCTCTCAGTCTCCGGCTGCCACCACTGGACAACATGGATTTCTGTTGTCTGAGCACCTACTCCGGGGTGCATTGTTACAGCAGCCCAGAGAAATTACAGTCAGCCCCAGTAACCTCAGACTCAACCAACTGTGGAACAGAAGTACTCCTTTTGGAGCCAGTGAGATGGCTCAGCAGGTAATGGCCCGATGACAGGAGTATGATTTCTAGAGCCCACATCAAAAGTCAGACGTGGTAGTGTACATCTATAGTCCCAGCACTCCCTAGAGCAAGAGAGGAGGCGCTACCAGAACCTGCTGGAAGCTCACAGGCTGCTCAGCTGGGGTTAGCATGCAGTGACAGAAACGAGAGACCCTGCCTCAAACAAGGTGGAGAGAATTGACTCTGGAAAAGCTGTCCTCTGAGCAACACGAGTGTGGTGGTCTGCACACATCTGCACTCACACACACAAAGAGATAATAAAATATTTTAAGTTGTATCTGTATTAGATGCAAACAGATTTCCTTTCTTGTCATCATTCTCTAAATGATCCCTTTGAATTAGGACACAGGATTGGGACCCCACCGCAGTGACCTCTATTTCATCTTGATTATCTTTGGAAGGACCTTATGTCCAAGTAAGGTCACATTTGTGTGCATGTGTGTGTGTGCGTTCATGTAGTTGTGTGCCTGTGTGTTCAGGTACATGGGTATGTATATGTGTGCAGGGGCCAAAGGTTAACATTAGGTGTCTTTCTCAGTGCCTCTTCACCATAGCACACTACAGCTATGTGTATAAACATTGCCAGAGCATGGGTACCGTAGGTAACCTGGAGATGTTGTAAAGTCTTCAGGGTGTATGTGTAGGTTCTGTGCAAACACTTTAGCAGTTCATATAAGGGATTTGAGTACCCATGGAGTTCGTATCCTTGGGTGTCCTTGAGATCCCCCTCAGACATCTGTAGTCCAGAGTGGGTGTGGCCCACTGTCCCAGTGGCTTTTTTGTTTGACAATCAGTGGAAACCCAGTGGGACGGATGCAAGGACATGGTGGAATCAATCCTGTGAAGTTCTCTCATGAGACTTGGCCCAGCACCCAATGGCTATTATTACCCAGTGCACATCAGGCCACGTATGCTGTAGACTAGAGACAACATTGGCAACTCAGATCAGAGCTGTCCACGTCTCCAGAAATAGAGTTTGTCAAGAGTCAGAGAGATGTATCAAAAGGTGAAAGGACTGGGTTTCTATAGAAACTGAGCCCAACGTGCTCTGTTGTGGGCAATCCACTTGTTTTAATTAGCATCCTCCTCCTCCTCAGGTAGGAGGTGGGAAAAGAGATGCATGGACCTCTTTGATACCCTGTGTGCAGGGTGGGGACCAAGTTCAAAGAATAAAAGTGGATGCGGAGTTTCAAAGCTACTTCCATTTTCCTGGAACCCCCTTGAGTTTGCTCATCTCTTGGAGAAGGCTTTGCTCTCTTCCTCCTCAGCTATAGCTCCAGAACATCTTAGAACTCCAACAATGTACCAGGAGCCACCATTTGGTGTACGAGTACTTTTCTCTACTAAACGAAGACTCACGGTAAGAAAGAAGCACTCTCTTCCTCTCTGGGCAGCTTGCTATCCACTGGCAATGGGATAACTGCCTTTCATTATGTTCAGAAGTACCCAGAGTGAGTTATTTGTAGGTTAAAAAAACTAAAAGCTTGCACTTAGTAGAAAAGATTGGAAGGCAATGGCTTCAAGTTTAGCAGTGACGAAACTTCAGAGAGTGCACTAGCTTACTACCATTATAACAAAATACCCGAGGGAAGGAAAGTTTGAAAGGTCAAAGTGAACTATGGATTTGACTTCTGCTGAGGCCAGCAGAGGGTGTCAGATCATGGCAAGAACATGTATAAGAGCCAGTCACATCTCAAACAAGGCCATAGAAAGAGAGGGAGAGGGTCAGGCTTGCTGTTTTTATAACAACCATCTCATAAGCCCCAAGAGATCACACATAAACAACATAATCTCTTCCATGGTCAAAGGCCCCCGTGACCTCCCATTAGGGCCAACTGCTTAAAGGCTCCACTGTGCCCCAACACCATCACTCTGAGAGCTAAGTTTCCATCACATGGGCCTATGGGGGACACTCAAGCCACATCCAGCACATCCAGACTACATCCGATATCTTACTGCCCAACTTTAGATCATCCTACCCTGTACTTTTGAAGGTTCAGATCACGAGTGCTTATCACGTGCAAGCATTCTCTAAGTGCTTGTGTGAGAAACATATCATTTGTCCCCATCTATAGGCAAGAAAACTGATGCTTAGGAGAATAAATCCTCGGTGTCTGATCACACACCAGCAATGGATTTGTTTTGGAATTTATGAGATGAATTAGTACCTACTGCCTCTTTTATAGCGGGTGTGGGGGTTGGGGAACTTGAATGGCAAATAAACAACATTTCTTAAAGACTTGTTTGTGCATTTCTTTTGTGTATGCATTTGTATCTGTGTGAATGCATATGTATACATGTGTGTGTACCTGTGCTTGTATATGTCTATGTATGTGTGCAAAGGCCAGAAGTGGGCAGCAAGTGTCCTCATTTACTTTCCACCTATCCTTTTAGGGCAGGGTCTTTCTCCAAACATGGGGCTCATGATTTCTCATCTGAGCCAAGCCAGCAAGCCAGCACTCCTCCTGTCTCTACCTCTCTGGGAGCTGGAGTTAGGTGTGAGTCAGATGCTCAACTGTTATGTGGGTGGGTCCTAGGATCTGAATTCTGGTCCTCATGTCTGTGCATCAAATGCTTTTAACTTCTGAACCATTTCTACAGCCTCATAAACAACATTTCCTAAAAGCTAAGAAATTAAGAGAGGAATGGATGGATGGATAGATAGACAGATAGATGATAGATAGATAGATGATAGATAGTAGTTGTTTTACACAGATCTTCACTGAATCACGCAGCCTTCTGTGAACATATGTATGAAGCAGGGGAAATATCATATGAGTCAAACAATGTAATTTTTAATAAACTAGAGACTATATATTGTGCTAAAAAGACATCTTTTCAGTCTTCCAAATGACAGCAGACATCATACTTATCGGCTGAAGAAATTGTCAATTTTCTGGCTGTAAACTTGAGGTACAGGGCAGGAGTTTGCAAACCACAGCCCATGGGCCAAGCCCAACCCATTGTCTGTCTTTGTAAATGAGTTTTATTGAAATTCTGCAGGCCTAGTCCTGTGTTCTAGTAGAGCTGAACAGTGATTGTGATGACATAGCCCGCAAAGCCTAAAAGAATTATTGTTCCTTTTACAGAAAAAGATTCTCTGCCTCTGTCTAAAGCAATATTCTGCAAACTTTAATGTACACATAAACCACTGAGTAATAATAAACCATGACAGAGTCTGCTTCAGTAGCTCTGGGCAGGGCCTCAATCTCTATATTTCCAGTGAATTTCACAGACCACATCTGCATTTGAGTAAGGGACACATGTTTAGAGAGGGCACATAAACCGACAGCAACTTAACATACACATCGAAGCTCAGCATAGATTATCACAGCTTAGGATTCAGTGAAGATCTATCTAAAATTGTCTATTATTTATCATCTATCTATCACCTACAAACATCTATCTATCTATTCTCTACCATCTATAATCTATCAGTCTAACATCTAGCATCTAACATCTATTTATGAGCAGTTATCTATCATTGATCTATCTAAAATCTACCTAACATTTATCATCTGTAATTTATGTATCAAACATCTATCATTTATTTATCATATATCATCTACCATCCATCTAATATCTACCATTTTTCTGTCATCTATAATCTAATGATCATCTATCACCTATATTCTATTTATCATCTGTCTACCTATCATTTGTCATCCATCTGTCTAGTTACCATCTATCCTCCTTTCAGAAAGACTTCCATTGGCCTTCTTGGACCTAATCTCCATCTCACATCTAGAATACTCACACCTGGAAAGACTTTGCTATGACTGGAATGTCTGTCCGCACCAAAATTCAGACTGAACTTTGCCATTGGGAGGTGTTAGGATCTCATACTGAGTGGAGTGAGGAGTTCATCTCAGGAGTGAGTCTGTCCCCTCTTCTCCCTCCTCCCTCTCTCTCCTGACTTTCCCCTCTCCTGTCTCCCCCTCCCTTCCTCCTCCATCTACCCCTCCCTCCCTCCCTCCTTCCCTCCCTTCTTTGTCCCTCCCTCCCACAATGTAAGACTACAGCAAGATGGAGACACCCTGATATTGAACTTTCTAGCAGCCTCCAGAACTGAAAAGCAATCATTTCTTCTCATCTTAAGTCTTCTGTTACAGCAGCAAAAATGGACTAAAGCAAATGTGTTTGACTTCCAGGTAGTCTCCCAGAGCATGGCAGCAGGGGCCTCCATCATTCCCCTCACAGGACCACAGGTGGTGGATAGAAAATGGCCAGACATTCTTCTCTTCAGTCTTTGTACTGTTTGTCGACCTTGACCCGTTTCAGTTGGGGGTGTTTATGTTCAGACACTCCAGGACAGCCAGTTGTGCTACTGATTCCTCTCACTGCTGTGACTAAATACCTGACAGAACAACTCAAGGAAGGAAGAGTTTGTTTTGGCTCACAGTTCTGAGAGTACAGTCCATCAAGGCAGGACAGGCATGGTGCAACCTACTCTAGCTGTGAGAGAAGGTGAGTGAGGCAACTGGTCACACTGGGTTCCTCGACAGGAAACAGAGATGAATGCTGCTGCTCGTTTTCCATTTTTCAGTTGGGACCCCAGTGCATGAACTACACACGTTTGTATGGTGTACTGCGGTGTGGGCCTTAGCCAGGCCTCCTGCCATGAGGCATAAGGAAATGGCTCCTGTGGATTTGGCGCTCCAGCCAGATGTGACAGCAGCTGCTTAAGAGATGGAACACTAGTGGCCGCTCTGGAAGCACCCTCACAGACGCTCCCAGAGGGGCAGCTGCTAAGTGGTTCCAAATTCAGCCACGCTGACATCAAAGACAACCACCATACCAGAAATACGAGGACACTAGAGATTATGTAATAAATGCACATTGCACATGAATAAATAAATGCACATACTTGATGCAGGTGTATCAAGACAATGGTCTTGAGAGAGCTGGTATACCCCAGGCCTGTGGTAGGCTGGAGCTGGCCTCGGTTGGGCCTCTACGCTGAGTCATGCTCTGGCAGACTTCTGTGTCAGTGCAAGCAGGACAAAGCATGCTGCGTGGGCACAAGCTAAGCTGTTCCTCACAGGCACGGCAGTGGGGGTTCCAGAGAGAAAATGAGCGACTCGGAATCCAAATGACACATTCCTGTATTCCCACAAGAATGCCATCCCCATGATGGCACCTGGATGGGCATTTTAGGGAAAGAGAAGGGGCATGCAGGATGGAGAGGATGCAGCTGGTGCCAAGGAAAGTCTTTCATGAGATCAATGGGATAATAGCATTTAATGCTGCCATTTAGTGAACATCTGCTACGGGCCAGCATCTCTGCTAAACAGCGTAAGCAACTGGCTATGGTGAGGTACGCCTGTACCCCAGCACTGGGGAGACTAAGGCCAAAGGAGCACGAGTTCCAGGCCAGCCAAGGCTATATAATGAGATTCTGAAATCCAAGAGAAAAAAAAAAAAGTATAAGCAAATTGTTTCATGTAATCTTTTGCAGGTAGGTGTTTCTTATCATTCAAAAGACAGAGGGAGAAACTGAGGCTCAGCCAGGCAAGATAGCTTGCCTAAGAACACACAAAATGGAAGAGGAAAGATTCTTTTTTTAGAACTAGAAATTCTCAGGCTGGGGACATGGCTCCATGGGGAAAGTACTTGTTGCTCAAACATGAAGACTTGAACTTGGGTCCCAGCACCCACATAAAAAGCTGAGTGAAGCTCTATGTATGTATAATCCCAAATCTGGGCAGGGGAGGAAAGAGCAGGGTCCCGGGGACTCTCTGGCCAGCCCATCTAGTGGAATCAGTGAGCTCCAGGGTCAGTGAAAATGCCTGTCTCAAAAAATAAGATGAAGAGCAATTGAGGGAGGTGCTCGGTGTCAACCTCCAGCCTCTGCATGCATACACACACATGACATCCAAAACTACATGCATACCCATAAACACACAATAGAAACAAAAAGAAATAGGAATCCCCTAAGTGTAATGAACCCCAATAGCACCTGTGGGTTTTAAAACATTTAAGACTGAACAAATCACACAACAGAGCTAGGCATGGAATGATGATGACAATTGTGACATTTGCCACTCACTGTGTGACTCTTCTGCTGAAGCCTCCTTTAACCCTGGAGGGAGCCTGAAAGACCCTGAAGTCCTCGAGGTCAGAGACAGGAGGACTGTCTAGTAAATCCTAGCTCATAGTGCCCGTCTGCTGGGGGCGCCCTTCTCTGTGCAATTATTCTGCTGCAGAAATGAGGAAGTCTTGTTCAGTCTTCAGATTTACAGCAAAAGTCAGAAATCTGGCATTACACCTAATATCTCCTGATTTTTATATCTTGACATCTATTTGATCCAAATTTTGTGTGTGTGTGTGTGTGTGTGTGTGTGTTCTGTATTAACTTTGTGCCATGGCATGCATATGAAGGTCAGGACAACTTTCAAGAATCAGTTCTCTCTTTCTACTATATGGGGCTCAGGAATTGAACCTAGGTCACCAGGCCTGGCAGTAGGTACCTTTACCCATAAAACCATCTCACTGGCCCTGTTTTAATTTTATGACACTGTGGATCAGTTTACTTCCATGGCTAGGAGCCTCTGCACCCAACCCTGAATTGTATTTATCCTTGATATATATATTTACTCTGATGGGGCCAAGATACTTTTTGGCCTGGGATAGGCTGGGATGCCAATCCCTGTAGGGTCCTGTCTTATAGAAGCTGAAACTGAGAGAAGAGGTCAGGCGACTCGGAGCCAGCCTGGGAGCTCTGGTGGCTCTGGGATCCCCGGAGGCGCTAGAGCACAGCTTTGCTTTTGGCTGTCATTCTGATTGTGTCCAGTGATGCAGAGGATTCGAGAAGGAGGGAGAGGAAAGGGGGCAGAGGAAGAGAATAAGGCCGTGGGAGGGCGAAGAGGAGGGACCAGAGTCCACCCTATTTGTCTCTGCTCCTGGAGGCCCTGCCTGAATGAACCTAGGAGAGTCACCTGGACTCCAGCTCCCGCTGAAGTGCTAGGCTGCTCCGCTCCAGCCGGAGGTGGCTTCCTCTGGGTGAAGCATGCAAAGATGGGGGTTGTGGGCTATGGTCTCCCTGGCCCTGCCGTCTGCACAGGCCTTTCCACACACGGACATCAGTATCCACTCAGGTAAGCACAGAGTCCGTCACTAGGAAGAGGGGGTCACCCCAGTGAGAGCCCACTAGTGAGTCAGGCTGCTGAGGGACTGAGTTGAGCTTCCTGAGAGCTTACCCTGCAATAAGGGAGCATTCTCCTTAAAGTTTAACCCCCAGCTTTGCAGCTTACAAGATGTGTGGCCTGGGCAAGTTTCTTTTCCTTCCTTCCTTGCTCTCTTTTTATTTTGTAGTTTATTTATTATCTTTATTTTATGTATGAGTGTATTGCCTGCATATGTCTACGTGCACCTGTGTTGTGTAGCGCCTGTGGAGGTCAGAAGAGGATGTCCAATTCCCTGGAACTGAAGTTATACACAGTTGTGAGCTGCCATGTGAGTGCTGGGAATTGAACCCTGGTCTTCTGAAAGAGCAGCCAGTGCTCTTAACGACTGAGTTATCTGCTTGAGATATGATCTTGATATTAGCCCAGCCTGATCTCAAATTCTCAATCCTCCTCACTTGTATGGTAAATACGGTGTTCTCTTTGAGGTTTTTTTTTTTTTTATTGGTTCATTCTGTGGCAAGTCCCGCCCTCTGACCAATAAGGGAGCAGGAAGGTGGGGAGAAAGGAGAGACAACATGGCGGGGAGTCCTGGGGAGGGGCTCGGATTGAAGCCACGTGTGAAGAAAAATGCCCCGGCCCCAGGCCCACGTGGAAGGCCAAGACTCAGGAGTCAGCGTTCCAAGTCCCGCAGTCCTAAAAATCGTGTGAGTGGAAGTGAAATTCTGGCCGGGAATGGGCTAAGAGCCCTGCGCCCGGCTGTCGCAAACTTTGTGGGCAGGCCACAAATAACCAGTAACTTTGTAAATTGCCCTAAATAAATCAGTCTCTCTAAATGGAAGATCAGTTTCCATTTTACCCAGCCAGATTAACCAGACCCCTACCGCTAAGGCGTGGAAAATAAATTTCATGAGACATCACTCCATCTCCAGAGTGCTGGAATTGCAGATGTGTACCACACTACCTGTAAAGTTTTTTAATCATCCTGAACCTCAGTTTCTTCTGTGTGGGACTCATAAGGACACCCCCTCCAGGCCACTGTGCAAGGAAGACGAAAGAGCATGGGGAAGTCTGAGCAGAGTGTCCGGAGCCATGGGATGGTGGGAAAGTTGAATTTTGGTTAGATATTTGGTGTCTGGGCCCGCTACCCTAGTATTGGCTATGTCAACAGTGTCCAAGAACTTTCAAATACAGGATCCCTGGAGATGGACATTCGAGATGGGCTACAGCTGTCCCTCTGCAGGGCTCTCTGACAGTCTGATTCCAGCAATATCCATCCCCATCAATTCTGTGGAATAGCCCCAGGAGTTGGGACCCATTAACCTGGGGCACATGACTTCCCATGTACCATTTGGAGATGAGAGGCATTCAGGGAACTCAAGTTCTTCTGTTTTCCAAAGGGCATGCTAGGGTGTTAACACTAGGGACCCCCCCATTGGAATGGAAAGACTCCTACAGCTCCT
The DNA here is from genome assembly GCA_035773235.1 of Eospalax fontanierii. Lineage (NCBI taxonomy): Eukaryota > Metazoa > Chordata > Mammalia > Rodentia > Spalacidae > Eospalax > Eospalax fontanierii. The sequence continues at coordinate 43,810,486 of CM069546.1, read as the reverse complement.
CATGCCCCAGACTGTCCCCTGAAAGCTCTACCAGGTCTTTCCAAACACTGTTTAAAGATGTACTACTAATGCCCAGAGTGGTAGCATGTGCCTGCAGCCCCTGTGCTGAAAGACTGAGTCAGGAGGCTAGGGACAGCAAGACCAGCCTGGATTTACATATGGTGTTCCTGAGATACCTACTGAGGCTCTGTCTCAAATGCATAGATACACATGTGTGGTGTACCTATGTGAGTATGTATGTCTACATATACACACGTATACACAGGTAAAATCACATTAAAGAATCACAGATCCCTTACTATATATTGGGCAGACTTCTAAGCACTTTTCATTAGGAATTTATGTAGTCTTTACAATAACCCTGTGACAGAGACACCAATTATTTTTATCCCCATTTAAGCAAAACCCATCATAAAATCTCCAGATGGAGATGGTAATAAGGCCACTTGTTGGATTGTTAGAGTGTGGGGTGCTTACAGTTACCACATAAAGTACCAGTGAATACATACCAGTTAGTCTTAGTATGTCTCAACTGTTGCATGGGACATAGTTACACTGAGAATTATTCGATGTCATCTGAAATTCTAATTTCACTAATCACCCTTTTTTGTTTGTTTTGGTTTTGGTCTGGCTAACTTCCTGCTGGGGATGGAAAGCAGTCTTGACTCATCTGTCCCAACCTCAGGGGCTTCTGTTATAACTGAATTCTGCATTAGTCACAGCAAAATCCATAGCCTGGGGCAAGACAACAGAGGCTTATTACTCAGCCTGGTGGCTGAAAGTCCACGATGAAGGTTTATCGGCAGACTCTTCTCCTAGTTTACAGGCGTCTGTCTTCTCATCCAGCCCCCACCATCACATGCACAGTGAGCTGCGTACTCTCTTCTCTTCTGTTTTTCAATGGGGATGACACCCAGGGCCTTGAGCAAACCAGGCCGGCATTCTACAACTGAGTGATACCACCAACTCCTCTTGTTCTTATAAGGGCACTGATCCCATCATGAAGGCTCCATCTATGTGACTTCATCTAACTCTGGTCGCCTCCCAAAAGCCCCTTCTCCCATCACAACACTCAATACCATCGCATTTGGGTTCAGAGTTTCAAAGTAGGAACTGAGGTGGGACATAAACTTTTAGTCCATGAGACTGTTTCTCCATCTGTGTTCTTGGGTCTTAGTTTTCTTGTCTATGCAATGGACAAGTAGGATAGAAGTTAGACAAAATATTCTTGAAGACCTGCCTTGGAGACCCCAAGACCTTTTCTTTCCACTCCCTGAAACAGGGAGAGGTGAGAGAGTTTGAGAGTGGGAGCGGTGGGAGGATGATGCTCTCTCTTTCTCTCTCTCTCTTCCCCCTTCCTCCATTTCCCTTCTCTCTCACTCATCTTCCATAAGCGTCTATGTTCCTTGCCCAGAAAAGTAGGAATAATACCCAATACCCATACTGGCGAGGTAAGACAGGATGATTGATGCAAGTTCAAGGCTAGTGTTGGAGGCAGAGTGAGACCCTATTTTTTTTAAAGGCAAAAAAAAAATAATAATAATAAGGGGGGGGGAGAAAGAAATAAAGATAGATAGATAGATAGGGTTGTCAGTAACATACTTTCTGCACAAGCATGAAGACCTGAGATCGATCCTAGCACCCACATGAAAAGCCAGGTGTGATGCACCTGTAATTCCAGTGGCTTGACGGCCAAGCAGCCTAACAGAATGAGTGGCCTGCTGTCTCCCGTTCAATGAGAAACCCTGTCTCAAAATATAAGATGGAGAGTCACAGAAGACACCCAACTTCCATTTCTTGTGTTCCCCTCACTCACATCCATATCTGCACACACACACACACACACATACATACACATACATGAACATATCAATACAGAGGGAGGGAGGGAGGGAGGGAGAGAGAGAGAGAGAGAGAGATTGTCACATCAAATCCAGCAGTCTTGGAGATCGCAGAGTTGGAATTGGAGGAGGCAAGTGTCTTAGAAATCCATTCAGCCCAACCTTTCCACACTACAGCAGAGGAAACTGAGGCTGAAGAGCCAACTGACTGGCCAGGGCCATGTCTGCTCTCAGGGGCATCTCCACTGCTCCCCAGACCCCCAGTCCAACAGACAGGTCCTCCAGGAAAATGATTTCAATGCAGAGAGGCTGGGTGAGTGTGAGCACACGTGCGTGTTGCCGGGGGCTTACTAGGAGCATATTAGGGGCTCTGTGGTTCCTTGCAGACCATGAGGGTGGACGTGCACCCCAAAGTGAGCCTGGTTTGCTGTTCTCTTCTGGATGTCCCGCTATTCTATACAAGGCAGAACTGGGCATCCCTCAGCCTTTCAGCCCATGGCTTCTGGCCCTGCACCATCCACTCCCGAGCATGCTAACATATGCACACAGAGCCGCCCAGCCTCATTCCTGGGTTTGGTTTTCTTTAGGAAAGCATCCCTCCACACACCTGAGATGACTTAGCCAGACTAGACCCTTCCCCAAACCTTCTTCTGAATTTGCCTTTGGTTGTGTTGTTTCCACTGGACTGGTGTGTGAGGCGTTAGCACGGGCGTCTGAGAAGGACACAGATGAATGCCGCTACGTAGATGTATCACATGAATGATTCCTCAGCCATCACCGTTTCCCTTCCTGGCCCTGAGCCCAGAGTTCGCCATGTGACATTAGAGAGACGTCTTCTGAACTCAGGACCTGCTTCCGCAGAGCCTGGGGGTGCAGATTAGTCAAGTTCCACTGCTTCCCCTTGTCCCTGCAAAAACTTGGCTTTGCATTCTTGGCCCTGGGAAGGTTCTGGGGCCCACACTCTTTCTGCTGTAATAATACTTCTCTGAGAAGCAAGCACTGTCGTGTCTATTTTATGTGTATGAGTGCATGTGTGTTGTGTGTTGTTATATATGTTGTGTATGCTGTGTTGTATGTGTATGTTCTATGTGTGCTGTGTTATATTGTGTGTTTGGGTGTGTATGCTATATTGTATATAAATGTATGTTTATGCTGTGTTGTATTTTATATGTATGCTGTGTTGTGTATGTATGTTCTGTTGTATGTGTTGTGTGTGCTATGTTGTGTGGTATATGTGCTTGTGTGTATGCAAGTATGCATGCGAGTGCACCTGGAGACTGACGTTGGGTGTCTCTGTCAGTCTGTCTCTGCCTCTATTTTTGAGGCAGGGACTTGATTCACTGAACCTGAAACTCATCCGTTCAGCTAGGCCTTTTCTGCCTCCCTGGCACTGAGGTTATGGGCATGAATCACCACATCTGGCTTTTTATCTGAGTTCAGGAGATCTGAACTCAGGTCCTCATGGTTACTACTGAGCCATCTCCCTAGCCCATTCATGCCCATTTTATAGGTGAATCAGAGACCCAGGGAGCAGAGTTTCCAGCAAGGATCACCTAACTCCACAGTCCAAGCTCCTAAGTTCTCTAGCCCAGGCAACTGACTGTCCTTCCCCTAGAGGACACATAGTCCTGGAGTGGAGCTCAGGCACCCTGGCTCATCTTGCTTCTCCTCTGTGGTCACAGAACACTACACATACTCCAGAATACTCCTTAGGTAGGATGACTAATGCCATGTAAGCACTTCCCCTTGGGAGTAGCTTGAGTACACACACTTCAAGCCATACAGGCTCCCAGGAAACTGGTGTCTTAGTTAAGTTATAGTTAACTGTGGTGTCTTGCATACTGCTGTCCCTCAGCCCTGTGCGGGGGATTCCTTCCAGGACTCCTGTGGATGCCAAAATTCTCTAATGCTGGTTCCTTGGTGTAAAAACTGTAGTGTCTGCATCTAACCGACGACATCCTCCTGTATGCTTTGACTCATGAGTCAGCTGCTTCTGAAACCCAGTGTAGTCAACATTTGCTTTTGTGCATTGTTTAAGGAAGAGAAAAAGATATCTAGTCCACCATCTCAGCACTCAGGAGGCTTAGGCAGCAAATTCATGGCCAGCCTTGGCTACATAGTAAGACCCTGTCTCAAAACATTGAAAGCTGGGGCTGATATTCCTCAGTGGTAGACCATTTCCCAGGCATGTGCAATTCTCAGTAGAAGTCTGTTTCAACACAGGTACAGTTCCTCCCCCTGGATATTTTCTATTCCCTCTTGATTAAATTCATGGACACAGAACCCACAGATGTGCAAAGCCAATAGTATTTATTTGCAACGAGAAAGGCAAGACCACAGAAACATGTCTTCTAGCAGCACCATAGCATTTATGAGTCTGAGATTGTCATACCCAATCCAAGTATCACCTTGAGTAAGTGACTTGGCTTCTCCAAGCCTCTGTTTAATTGTCTGCAAAGTGGGTATGGGTCTCCTAGTCCCCAGGAACCAAGCACTGTTCACCCAGTGACTGATCACTGTTTTGAACTATCAACCTATGCTCTGGGCTTTCTCTCTGTGTCAGGGGGCCTCCATAGTGGCCCAGTGAGGGGAAGGCAGAGCTCAAGCTGCAGAGAGTCAGGCTGGCTGTGAAGGACAGCCCAGAAGTGGGACCAACCAGACAGGAGGAGGGCGATGAGGTTAACCGAGCCTTTCACCTTCCTGAAGTCCAGAACACCTCCTATTAGTTCCCAGGAGCCTCTGGGACCCTCTAAGCAGATGAGGCCGTCAAATGTGGCCTCAAAGCCTTCCCACCTCCTGTGCTGGCGCAGTCCCAGGGCTGATCTAGGCAAGAGGAGGCAGCAGAGAGCAGTGTCGCAGCCGTAGGCGGCTGGAGGGGGCCGGGGGAGCGCACACCAGATGGAGTGGGAAGGTGACACGCTCTTTTGAAGGTGGGGGCTGGATTCCAATGCTGTATTTTCTTCCCGGAATGAGCTTAGCGCTCCCAAAGGCTTTGACTTCCCCCAGCTGGGACACCTGTGTGCCTTGGCTGTTGCCATTGATTGAAAAAAAAGAACATGCAGTTTGGCTCTTGGTTTCCTGCACAGCAAGCCCGGTCTGCTTGCTTGTCTTCTCTTATTCCCCACGCCCTCCTCCAGCCTCACCTTTGACCCCCCTTTCCTCCGCAGGGTCTCAGCCCTGCTGAACCACTCCCTCCACACACTCCATCCTCTCTCATAGCTCCAGACATTTGCCCAGGCTATGCCCTCCACCAGAACACTCTTTGACTCTCACAGTCTTCCAGGTCTCCTCTGAGACATCATCTCCTCTAGGAAGTCCCCCCAGATCTTCAAATCTGAGTTAGGCTCTGTTCCGGTTTGCTTTCATATTGCTGTGAAGAAAACACTGGCCCAAACTAACTTGGGCAGGATAGGGTTTATGTGGCTTATAAGCACAGTTCATCATCAAGGGGAGTCCCACAGCAAGAACTCGGGGAAGGAACCTGGAGGCAGGAGCTGAAGCACGAGCCACAGAAGGACACTGCTTACTGACTTGCTCTCTGGCCCGTGCTCAACCTGCTTTCCTATACAATACAGAACATCCTGCCCATGGGTGGCACCCCCCACAGTGGACCGGACCCTCCCACATCACTCAACAATCAAGAAACTGCCCCACCAACATGGCCATAAGCTAGTCCAATGGAGGCAATTCCCCAATTGAGGCTCCCCAGGTGTGTCAAGTTGACACCTAAAGCTATCCAGCACAGGCTTATTGCTTGGATGCTTCCAGGGCAGCTTCCTGTGACCCACCATCCAGGAAGGAGACTTGGACCCTGTCTTAACCCTCTGACAGAGACCAGGAAGCCATTCATTCTTCCCAGGAAAGGGGTAAACAACAAGTTTCCAGATAATTTTGTCTATAAAACACATCCATGAGTTAAACTCTAATGACATCATTATTTCTGTGTTTTTTGTTGTTGTTGCTGTTTTAATCTTCGGCTCCATAGGCCGTAAGACCCATGAAGTCAGGACTTGTATCTGCGGAGCTCCCAGAGTGTCTGCAGCATGCAGCCAGCTCCCTGAGGCCAAGCAGGTGTTTTGACAGCATTCACTGAATGAGTAAAAAGATAAAGGAGCCAGCTATTGACAGTGAAACAGAGGGGAGTAGACTTCAATGCCGTGGGAATCTCTAGGCTTAGAACAGGCGGCCTTCCTTTACACTCTCAGCCATACCCATCAGCAGCTGTGTGATCTTTGACAACATGGGCAGCCTCTCTGTGCTTTGAACTTCTTTGTAAAGCCACAGTGATCATGGTGTCTATATAGTAGGATATGTGAAGATTAAATTAATATTTAGAGTGCACTTAGCACAATGTCTGATGGGCAGCAAATGATCAGTAAGGGCTGGTTCTGATTATTTTGTTACCATCATCTTCTGAAGATCAATGTTCAAAACCAAGGGTGCACCTGCGCAAAGAGATGGGCTAGTTATGGATCAGGTTGCTGAAAACTCTATTAGCCATAATATCTAAACTCCCAGAGGCAAAGCGAGACAGGGGAACACCAGGCAGGTGGGAGTTTCATTCATTCTACTACCAGCTCCTTTTGCCTCCCAGGGCCTCCAATTAAAGGTCCTTGCCAGCCCAAGTGGAAGGATAGTAATTACGCAGTGACCCGTCCCAGCCCCATTTTCCGGTGGGTTTCACTCCAGGCATGCAGAAACACCTTTCCCTCAGTGGAGAACGATCAAAAGGACCAGAAGTGGGAGGATGGGAATGGGTGGTTCAAGAAGCTTGTTCTGCACCTACGGGAAGGGGCCTCCTTCTGAAAGAGCCACCAGCCTTAAGACCAGAGACTTTTACCGCCCTCTCTTCCCATCCAACCCTCTTCACCTGATCAATTATTAGTTCTTTTTGCTGAGCCCTAGTAAAGAAGGAAGAAAGGTAGGTAGGAAGGAAGGGTAAAATGGAGGCCGGAAAAGAAGAAGGAAGGAAGGGAGGGAGGGAAGAAAAGGAGGGGATTGGGAGAGGGCAGGGAGGAGGGACTGAGGGGGCGGAAGGAGGGAGGACGAGAAGGAGGGAAGAGGAGGAGAGGAAATGAGGGGATGGAAGCTCTGTAGGCGTCATCTTACCAGCACTTCCCAGGTCTCCACACATATTCAAATCACCCAGGGGATGTTGTTCCCATGTGCCTTCTGCATCCCTGGCCTGGGGGAGGCCCTGAGCCTGCATGACCAGGGAGTTTCCACATCATTCTGGTTGCTTATCACGTAAATGTTGCGCATTACAGACTGCAAAACCAGCCTTCAGTGCTGTTCAAATACATGCCCGCATGCTTGTTGTCATTCAAAACCAGGTCCTTGCACCCTCTGTGTCAAGGCTCCAGGGGAAAAGGAAAGACAGTAACAGGCATTAACCAGAGGGGAGCAATACTGGACGAGAGTCCCGGGTGCACATGGAAGTCACATGGGACTCCCATCTACTGTTCCCTAAAGCCACCATGTAGCTGAAACTGGAAGATTGGGAATTACCTAGAGCCAGGCCCAGGGCATGCCCACAAAGGTCTGACATGTGTTTGAGAACAGCAGGAGTCAAACTTAGAGGAAAGTTCTTCTAGCTCTTCCTCTCTCCGAAGATCTGCTACAAAGAGGGCCTTGTGCCACGAGCCTTCCTCCCTTCCTCCTTGGCTGGTTCCCCAGGATGCAGTGTGTGACCTCCAAACAAGGACCTGGAGTCAGGAGATCTCTGCCACTCTCCTGCAGGATGACCCTGGGCAAGCTCCTGCTCAGTACGCAGTTTCTCTACATGCGCTTAGCACATCATAAATGCTGATTGAGGTAACTCAGTCAGTAAATACTTACTATGAGGGCGTGAGGACCTGAATTCGAACCCCAGAACCCATGAGAAAATGCCTGCTATGGCAGCACATGCTTGTAATCAAAGGTGGTGCACCTGGGCGCACATACACACACACATACACACGCACACATGCATGCACACATAAAAAATAAAATAGTCCGTGAATGTTTTCCACTATGTTGTGTGTGTGTGTGTGTGTGTGAGTGTGAGTATATGTGTGTATGTGTGCCAGGGCGTAGGACAAAAGTTGACATTGTGTGTCTTCCCCAATGGCTCTCACCTTATTTTTTGAAATAGGGTCCCTCAGTGAACCTGGAGTTCACCTCGTCAACTAGACTGGGTGTCTACCAAGCCCCAAGGATCCTCCTGTCACGACCTCTCCGGTACTGGGATTATAGGCATGCACCACCATACCCAGCTTTTTATGTGGGTACCAGGGGTCTGAACTCAGGTCCTCATGATCTGCAGCAAGCACTTCACCCACTGAGCCATCTTGCCAGCCCCTGTTCACTCTGTTATGCTTCCACAGATTCAACTAGCTATGGTAGTGGCTTGACCACAGACATCCCATCTGGGTCATCACTAAAGAGACCCTGGGTGTCTATTTGTTAGCTGAATAGGAAGGGAATGTGCCGACAACTCACAGCAGGTCAGACAAAGCTGGGGCAGCGCCCAGGCTCCCCAAGCCCAGAAATGTCACCACAGCCAGATGCTCATCATGCAAGTCTCCCAACCTAGTTCTCAACTGTCTGCCTCTCCTGTCAGCCGTCTCGAGTCGTGTTTCCAAGACAAAATATTCCCCAAGAAGCTTCCAGAGAAGTCAGGACCTGAGAGAACTTTATCATCTCAAACTCAGGGCTTCTTCTCAAATGTTCCTTTTCACAATTAACAAATCCTGAACCCCAGTAGTGTGATGGGCAAAGGATATAAATAGTCTTGGCTCTAAATTGTCAAGAAACACGCGGAAAAAATGCAGGCCTGTGCCAGATAGCCTAAAATTGCAAATTGAACCAAGATACCATTTCTTGTTTATAACATTTGCAAAGATTTCCAAAGAAGTAATGGCAGTCAGGGCTGGCGAGGGCAGGTGAGATGGGTCCTCTCAGATGCAACTGTAGGAGGACAAATTGCTTTTAGGAAGCAATTTAGCAAACTATATCAAAGCCTTCAAAAATCTCTCCTCAGAAAATAATCAGAAACACTGGAAAAGCTTCCTACATAAAACTGTCTCAGAATTATTCATAATAATTTAAAAAGGAAAGCAAGCTAATAATCAAAAAGTAATTAACCTCTAGGAAGATCACTTGGGAACTACTTAAGAACTAACAATGTTTATAGGGGGCTGTAGAGATGGGGAGATGGCTCTTCCAGAGGACCTGAATTTAGCTCCCAACACCCACATCAGGTGGCTTACAATCACCTCTAATGCCAACTCCAGGGGATCCACCCTCTTCTGGCCTCCGTGAGCATCTGCATACACATGTGCAACCACACCCAGACACACATATCAACACATAAAAAATAAAAACAACTTGTTAAGAAACAATACTTATAAAACTTGTCCTTAGCACTGGGGGGATGCCCTACTAGTACTATTTAATTTTTAGAAATCTGAACACTGTCTGGCATATATTGTACAATATAATCACAATTGCATAAAAAACCTGGGCATGATGCTGGATGTCCGTAATCCTAGCACTTGGGAGGCTGAGGCAGAAATATCACAATTTTCTATTACAATGAGCACATGTTACTGTTATTATTTTGAAAAGTTTGGGTATGCACGTGTGTTGTTTTGAGACCTCAGGCACAGAACTGCTTTAATCATAATGAGCATGTTTTACTTCTATTCTTGAAAATACATGAGGAGGAGGAGAAGCAGCATTAGAACCAACCTTCCTCTCACTTTCTCTCTGTCCCCAGCCTTTCCAGAGCTCTCCCAGGTGTCCTCTGTTCTGGGTGGAGTTCAAAGGTCACCGCTACAGATTCTTCCCGCTCAATAAGACCTGGGCAGAGGCTGACCTCCACTGCTCTCAGTTCTCTGTGGGTAGGAATTCCACCAAGCTGGCCTCTATCCACAGGTGAGTCCTCCGTGGATGAGCCAAGAGCCTCTTGGGAAAGGGCATGGAGTTCAGGTGTCTCCTACTGGCGTCTGACTGAGGTCATTAAAGCTACCTTTTATCCAGCACAATTTCTCGCTGAAATTATCTTTGGGGGCTGGAAAGCTGGCTTAGCCATTAAAGGTTCAGGCTCACAATCTCAATATAAAAGAATTTATCCTCGGCAAAACAGAGGACAAAGCGCGTAGCAGCAGTAGCAAGGAGCATGCTGGGAAATGTATAACTGATGATCTGCCATGCTCTGCCGGGTATCAGAACTCCTGACTTGGTGACAAACTGACATAATATACATATGAGGAATGTGATATAAAGAAAAATAACCGCTCCAGGGAGATGCTCAGTGGGTACAAGTATCAGCCGTGTCAGCCTGATGACCGGAGTTCCATCCTCTGGAGGCACGTATCGAACAAAAGGGCGAACGCAATGGCACGCAACTGTGATCCCCTTCGGTGTGATGGTGGATGAAAACAGAATTGTCCAGAAGCTTCTAGGCCAGGTATCCTGGAGTAAGCGGCAGAACAGGAAAAAAAACAGAGACCCTGCTGTCTTACTCCAGGCTAGCTGCAGACTGAACTTTCTTAAGGGTCTCAGGAATGTTAGGTTTGGGCTAAGTTGACCAGAACACATCCACTCACCCATCTCTCTGACCTTCCACCCATCCGCTTCTAATTCTTCATTGTTTACTGGGGGCTTCCACTGATTTCCTTGTTGGTACATTTTTTTTCAATCTGGAATGGGAATCCCCTAAAAAGATGCTGAGCTGGCTATGAAAGTTCAAGTCCAAAGCTGAATTTCCCAGAAAAAAAAAGATATTTTAGAGATGGTAGATGAGAAAATATTAAGGAGGAAGACTGGCAGTGTAAGGAGGTCTTTGATAGAGAGCACAGGTGGGTAGAAAGTCTGCTTATTGTAATTTGAAGCATAAATGTGATGTATGACCCTTTTGTTGTGCTTTATATGTCTTCAATATAACCCATGCTGTCTGTAGTATTTTTTAAATATTTTATTTATTATTTTTACTTTACATGTATGAGTGTATTGTCTGCATGTGTGTTAGCGCACCTGTGTTGCAATGCCCTAGGAGGTCAGAAGAAGATGTCAGATTCCCTGGAACTAAAGTTATGGACAGTTGTTAGCTACCATGTGGGTGCTATGAACAGAACCTGCGTCTTCTGCGAGAGCAGTCAGTGCTGAGCCATCTCTCCACCCTGTCCGTACTATTTTTGAGATGGTAGTAAGCGCTGAGTCAGTCTTTGGCTGTCGTGGGTCCCATGTGTGGACAGCCACATAGGGACTACGTAACTAGTGAAGAGCAGGTAGGGCTGGAGAGATGGCTCGGTGGCTAAGCGTACTTGCTCCTCGTGAGGACTGGAGTTCAGATCCCAACACCCACATAACAAGCCATCCCCTCAAATCTCTACAGCCCCACTTCTGAGGAGAGCAGAGACAAGAGGATCCCTGGGGCTTGCTGGATTCCAACCCAGCCACAAAAACAGAAAGCACAGGGTCATGGAGAGATCCGGCCTCAAAGGCATAAAGCAGAAAGTGATAGAAGAGGTCACCTGTACTCTCTTCCAGCCACCAGCCACACATATACAGAGGCACAGACACCCATACATACATGTGTACACATGCAGACACATACACACAGAAATGAATAATAAAATCTTCAGAAAAATAACAAAAGAGAAAGCAGAGTTGACAGCTTACCCTGTACTTAATCCACAAAGGTGAACAAGGATTGCTTTAGCCTTTCTATTCCATCCTGTGGAAGGGGGCGTTGAGTAACCCACTGCTCATTTTATTTTCACAGCTGGGAGGAAAATAGCTTTTTGTATGACCTGGTGCACAGCTGTGTTCCTGGCAACCCAGTGGACATCTGGATAGGCCTTAATGATCACAGGCACGTGAGAAAGCCACAGTCATTGGGTCCCCACGAAGATGCTCCAACCAGGATTTCACTTTTATTTGTCATGGTGCACCCAGCACACAGAAAGAAATAAGACATCAATATGCCACAGCTAGCCCAAAATAAATGTTGTGGGAGGGCGCATGAGAGAATATGCAGTATGTAGAGAAAGCCTTTGTTTTGAATTGGTGTCTCCAAAAAGTACACACAGAAATATGGTTAGATGTGCAAGGGACTTTTGTTTTACGGCCATCACTGGACCTAGGGCTTCACACATGGTAGGTAAGCACTCCACCCCTAAGCTAAATCCTTGGCCCTCTTCATTTTTTATTTGGAGGCAAAATCTCATTCAGTTGCCTAGGCTGGCCTTGAACTCAGTATGTAGACCAGGCTGGCCTTGAACTCAGTATGTAGACCAGGCTGGCCTTGAACTCATTCACTACCCTGGGAAGGTCTGGAACTTGCAGTTCTCCTGCCTCAGCCTCCAAGTATGTGCTGTCACACTCGGCTGCAAGAGATTCTTGAAGTGTAACGTGAAATAAAGAAGAGAGGTGGACCTAAGGAGGCAGGAACGATGTTCTGACAACGGGGTGGATGCGAAGCCTTTGAACGGCGAGAGTAGAGCTTTTGGTCACACATAGGGATGACGGGGAGTCTCCAAGCAAGGAATGCTAATTCTAGAAATCCTTCATTGGGCAGGACTGGGCTGGCACTGGCTCCCCTGGCATGCTGCATCACAGCTGGAACCTGGCTGTGGGGAGCATGGTCTCTCCAGAGTGCGGTAGTGGGGTCGGAAGGGCAGGAGCATACTCTCAGCACAAAAGCAGAGTTAGCTCCACGGAGACAGCAGTCGGGCAACTCTGTCCCTGCAGCTAGTCCTTCTGAAGGTGGTCTGGGCAGTGCACATCCATGGTTGCCATAGGTAAGAGACGTGGTGATAACCAGGAACCAGCCAGAGAAGAACCTTCCAGTTAGAGGAACAGCTTGAGCCGAGGTCCTGAAATAGACAAGGTCCAGGCACATTCAAGGAAGTTAAAGTCCAGTGTGAGGGGACTAGCGAGATGGCTCAGCAGGTAAAGATGCCTGCTACCAAGACTGACAACCTGAGTTCAATCCCCAGGACCCACATGGTGGAAGGAGAGAACTCCCGCAAGTTGTCCTCTGACTTCCAATGTGTGCCACCGAACATGCACACAAAACAAATAATGTAAGGATGTCTGAAGAAGCCCAGTGTGGCTGGATGCAGACAGGAGTGGAAGCGGGAGAGTGATTGTGGAGAACAAGGCTGAAAACAGTGACTTGAGCCAAATCTCATACATGACACGCTATAGCAGAACTCTGACTTTGAGATCTTGTCCCCAAGCTTTCCCTGGGCAATCAATGCTGAGCCTCTATTTTGCTCTGCTCAGCCTCAGAACATCATAGGGAGTTCCGGCCCCAGTTCCTGTTCTGTCACTGGCTGACTGGTAGGGTGACCTTGGGCATCTTAAAAACAGCTGTCAGCTTCAGTTTACTGTCTACAAAATGGGGATAATATTAATAGTTCCTTGTAAGAAATAAATGAGCTAAGCCAGGCATGGTGGCACATACCTTTAGTACCAGCACTTGGGAGGCAGAGACAGGTAGATCTCTGTGAGTTCAAGGCCAGCCTGGTCTACATACTGAGTTCCAGGCCAGCTGGGGCTACAGGAAGACCCTGTCTCAAAAAGAACCAAAAATAAAATAAAATAAAATAAGTGAGTTAATATATGCCAAACATTTAGCATGTGCTTGGAGCTTGTGATAGTGTTGTCAGTTTGACAGAATCTAGAATCACCTGGGACACTGCCCCTCTGCGCACGTCTCTGTTCACTGAGGTGGGAATACCTGTCCCCTGTGGGTGGCACTATTCCCTGGCTTGGATTCTGGACTGTGTAATGGAGAAAGGGGCCTGTGTGGCAGCAGCAGCCCTCACTCTCTGCTGCCTGGTTGTGGACAGTATGACCAGCTGCTTCAAGCTCCTGCTGCCTTCCCTCCCCCTCCTTGATGGACTGTACCTTGAACTGTGAGGCAAAGTAAACTCTTTCTTCCTTAAGTTACTTTTGTCAGGGTGTGATACCACAGCAGCAGACGAGAGACTAAAGCAGGCCACTAAGGGTGGTGGCAGTTGCTGTTAGAGTAGCCTCAGTAACAAGATAAAACTCAATACAACCTGTGTGTGAAGAGTCTCCCTAGAAAGGCTGGGTGGAGCTCAGACCTACAGCATTTGCCTAGCATGCATGAGGCCTTGGGTTCAATCTTTAGCACCTCAAAGAAGCAAAAAATAAAACAAAACAAAAAAAACTGTACAGAGAAGTTGTGATAAAGACCTGAGACACAGCTCAGTGAGAGCGTATATTGAGGCCCAGGGTTCCATCCCCAGAACCATAAAAACAATACATGATGGGGCTGGAGAAATGAGAAATGGTTCAGCAGTTAAAAGCTGGCTGCTCTTGCAGAGGACTCAGATTCAGTTCCCAGCACCCACATGGTGACTAATAACTGTCCTTAACTCCAGTTCCAGGGGATCCAACATCCTCTTCTGACCTCTGAGAACGTGGAAAGCACAGGTGCACTTACACGCACGCGGGCAATACACTTGTATACATAAAATAGAAATCACAAATAAAATATTTTAGAAGAATAAGTGACTAAACTTGGAATAAAAATGAAAATTCTGTTTATAAGAGCATTAAAACGAAATCAGGCCGCATGCCCATCCCTTCACCTCTGTGCCTCGATGTCCCCCTTTCAGCAAGGATGTCTAAAAAGAGCGGAGACGGTGAGGAGCTATGTGCCCTTTGCTCTCACTGCAGTAATGTCTACGGGCCAGTGAGGTGTGTAACTCACACTCTTGCTAGTTTTTCCTGTATTTTAGACAACTGCCCAGAAACTTTTTAAAATTAAAATCATCTTAATCAGTAAAAAAAAAAACAATGAAATAAGTTAAGTTATATCTACATTAAATCAGAATTTACGGAACTTGTAGTACAAGAGTTAATAGCACTAAGGAACAAGACAGGTGAAGGACTTTTCTTTCTTATCTTTTCAGGACCAGGTTCTGAGTTACTGTGCATGTACTTTTGATCCATTCAACCCTCAAAGCCATCTGAGACATTAGCTCTGCCGTCTCAGTACGGAAAATGAAGCTCAGAGATGTTGAGAAATGTGACCAGGTCATAGGATGAGGGCGGTGGAGAGAGGGGATCTCAGTCAGTCTCCAGGTTCTTCCCCGCCCTCTCTGCAATTTCATTGTATAAATGGTCTTCATGGTCCCCAGTGCTTTGAGAGGTCCTTTTCTAAAGACCAGGACACACGATGAACGGGAAGGCTTCTCCTGTGCACTGTAAGAGTGTTCTTTCCACAGTTAATTTGCACATTTTTTGCAGTACCAATCAAATTCCCAGCAGGACTTCTCTTGCAATTGGACAGAGTAGCTCCCTAACCAGAAAGGAAAAACGCAGACATTTGACAAGAAGGAAACGCAAAGAAGAGTAAGTGGCCCCCTCTGGTGACGGCTGTGGTTAGGGTGTTGGGTACTGAAGTCAGGTCGACCTGGGTTTGAGTCCCAGCAGTAAGGAATCGGAGTCCACTCAGCTGAGTTCCGATTTTCTGAGGAGGAGGATGCTGCTCTGCCTAGTGGTGAGGATAAAATAAATCCACTGCACACGATCAGGCCTGAGCCGGTCGGTGGATAGGAGGGGTAGAGCTATGGCGCTGCGCTGATACGGAAGGATCCGACGCGTGGTGTAGTGTGGAGTCTTATAATACCATTCCTCCACTGGAGCTGGCTCCAATGCCTGGTCTTCCTCTCCTGCTTCCTTGCTTCTGAATGGACCCCAGGAAGGGCAGTCTGAATGGACCGATGGCTCCCCTTATGACTACAGTTACTGGGACAGGAACCAGCCCAATGATGGCATCCACATAGGCACAGAAGAGGATTGTGTGCAGATGTGGTACTGACCCACCAGCGGTGGGTACCCTGGGACCTAGGCTCTCACAGAGGTGCTCGAGAGGTACCCTGGGGGATGGGGAGGCACCCTGGAGTATGGGTGCACCATGGGGAATGAGGGTGCACGCTGGGGGACAGGATGGCACCATGGAAATGTAGAGGCTGGACGTTTTTCAGCACTGAGAAGAGCAATCAGATTCCCTGGGGGGACACTGTCCAGGGCTGATGTGTTTTAAATGAAGGGCTCATTCTGACACTTAGGCTCTAATTAGATGAAAAGGCGTTAGAGGACAAGTGATAGGGGAGATTCCATTAAGTTATTTGCTGTGTACAACACAGTGTCTGCACACCCCACCCTGCCTTTTCAGAGACAGGATCTCATTATGAAGCCCTGGCTGACATGGAATTCACTATGTAGACCAGGCTGGCCTTTAATTCAAAGAGATCTGCTTGCCTCTGCCTCCAAAATGCTGGGATTAAAAGCAAGTGCCACTACGCCAGGCCTTGCCCCTTTTTAGAAGCATCTTTGCACTGAGGGTGGTCAGTGAGTGGTCTGGGTCATCACCAATGCCAACAGGCAAGCCCCAGCCTAGGCTGCTGCCTCCAAATGTTGGAACACAGCTGAAGACATGGGAAGAACAGAGGTGTAGGTAGTGAGGTGTAGACAGACCTGGGTTCCAATTCTATTGCTTTCTAGCTCTGTGTCCTTGCAGGGAGTTACTCTGAGATTGTGTTAACTCTCCTATAAAAGGAGCTTAGTATTCAGCCCTATGCACAAGGCTGCTGAGAGGGTTAAGGAAGATGCAGTTGACAGACTCCAGGTGTCAGCCGTTGTCTAAACTCCAGTTCAGCGCAACTCCAGCCTTCTTAACTGTGGAGCCCAGGGGGAAACTGAGGCTCTAAGAAGCTGAGCCACTCCAAGGTTACAGAACAAGCAAGAAATGAAGCCAATGTGAAACTTCTTCAAAACCCGGGTCCAAGCATTTCATTACTATGCCTCTGCTTCCAGATCAGCTGCAGAAGCTAGAATAGTGACTTACCCCGCGGGCCACCCACAGCCCAGAAAACTAGGCCAGGCCCAAGTGACACCAAGCCGCCAGAGTAGTGGCAGCTCAGCCCTAGTCCCATGAGAGACTTAGACCAGAGAGCAGCCTCCACCAGCATCATCAAGAAAGGGTGCAGGAGAGGACTCTACTCCACTGCAGGGCTCGGGTAACTCTTAACTGCAGTGCACAGATCCTCACCCAGACTCTCTCTTCTTCATCTTGGAATGATGACACCTGCAGCAGGAAGTTCCCCTTTGTCTGCAAGATCCTGACTCCAGGCAATCACTGACCACGCCCCTCCTCCAGCTATGCCGCGCTGAGCAAATTTAAACACACACAGGTGGGAACTCTACCAGGCAGAAATTTTCAACAGGAATCTCTTAATTATTCAGGGGTCACTGGGTCAAGGGACAGCAACCCAACTTGAACAAGCTCTGGAGTAGTACATTTATTGGCCCAAGAGACAAAAGTCTAGGGTCCTGGATTGAAGTGAACTGTACTGTCCTGGTCAGGTCTCCAGCCCATGCTTGAAGTTGCCTTGACACAGGTTGACTGCAGGGCCCAGCTGAGATATGCCTTGCTGGGACAGAGTGGAGTGGGAATTGATCCTCTGTAGTGCTCGAGGTAATGAAAATACGAGTTTAGCTAAAGGGTACAAACTTTCAGTAATAGATAAGTAGGTTCTGCAGGTCTAAGGAATAGTTTGGTGGCTCCAAATTATATTCCTGGAATTTACTAAGGGAGTAGAACTTAAGTGTTCTTGGCAAAAAGAAGGAGGCCAATATGTGAGGTGGTAGGTTAACTAGTATTACATATGTATAACACCACATGAAGCTGGCCTGGTAATGCACACCTATAATCCCAGCTCTAGGGGCTGGGGCAGGAGAATCCAGAGTTCAAGACCTGCCTCGGCTACACAGTCAGATTTACATATGTAAAGTACTGTAGTGTCAGCACAGAACCTACACAGTTCTTCCTGCCTTCAAATCGTTTCTAGATGACTTACAGTACCAGATGCAGCAGAAATGCTGTATAAGTAGTTGCTGTTCTGCGTTGGTTAGGGAAGGGCGGTGGGGAGAATAAGTGCATTTTTGATATTCTGTAATATTTTCAGTCTGCAGTTGATTGAACCCACAGAGGTAGAACCCAGAGCTCTGGAGGGCTAAACACATAGACCATGCTTATTAACTTTGCCTCAACAGAATAACTTTACCAGTATGTGTGCGTGTGTGTGTGTGTGTGTGTGTGTGTGTGTGTGTGTGTATTCTGAGCTACGTAAGTCCAAAGAATGACAGCTGGCTCTGGTAAGAGTGTAAAGAAGTGAAGCCACATGGGAAACAGTTTGCCATTGCCTTAAAAAGTTAAAGCAGGGGCTGGAGAGATGGCTCAGTGGTTAAGAGCCCTGGCTGCTCTTGCAGAGGACCCAGGTTTGGTTCCCAGCACCCACATAGGCTAACAACCATCTGTAACTCTGCTGACTTCTGCAGGCATTGCACAACACAGGTGCACTTACGTGTATGCAGGCAATACCCTCATACACATAAAATATAAATAAGAAATATTTTTTAAAGTTAAACAAAGCAGACTGGAGAGATAGCTAAAGTTGCTGAACAACCTGAGTTCGAGTCCCAGAACCTGTGTGAAAAGCAGGCATGGAGGTATTCACCTGCAGACCTAGTGCTGAGGAGGCAGGCAGATACCTGGGGCTCCACAGCTGCGAAGCCTAGAGCAGAGGAAGGGGAAGGGCTGGTGTGGAAGACTGATTTCCGAGCGTAACATCGCTGCGCTCTTAAACTCATAGCGACTGCGGTTACCTGCACAAGCTCAGACCTGTCAGCATCCTGTCGTGGAGTGGGAGGGACTGACCGGGCTCTGTCCCCTCCTGGGCATGTACACACAGTTAGTGGTTGCTAGGGACAGAGGTATCTTCTTCAGTGGTTCAGCCACTTGTAGGTACCCATATTCCTGCAAACAAGCCCTTGTCCATGCTCCTGTAAACAGCCCTAGTGAAACTCATTGGGTCACCAAGAATATATATTTTTAAAGACATGAAAGTAAAAGGGGGCAAGTTAAGAAGAGGAGGGGTCAGTGGGGGTGGGTGGGGGGGTCGGTGGGGGGTTGGTGGGGGTCGGTGGGGGGTCGGTGGAGGGGTCGGTGGGGGTCGGTGGGGGTCGGTGGGGGTCAGTGGGGGTCGGTGGAGGGGTCGGTGGAGGGGTCCGTGGGGGTCGGTGGGGGTCGGGGGGGGTCGGTGGGGGGGTCGGCGGGGGTCGGTGGAGGGGTCGGCGGGGGTCGGTGGGGGTCGGTGGAGGGGTCGGCGGGGGTCGGTGGGGGTCAGTGGGGGTCGGCGGGGGTCGGTGGAGGGGTCGGCGGGGTTGGTGGGGGTCGGTAGGGGTCGGTGGAGGTCGGTGGGGGTCGGTGGAGGGGTTGGTGGGGGTCGGTGGGGGTAGGAAGGAAACAAGTTATAGTGGGGGTGTGAAGATGACTGAAGATGTCATAATGAACTCATTCTTATGTGTAATTATATGCTAATAAAAAACATTTAAGAAAGTCTGGTATTGTAGTGCACACCTTGGTAGGCACTTGGAAGCAGAAGTGGGTGGATCTCTGTGAATTCAAGGCCAGCCTGGTCTACACAGTGAGTTCCAAACCAGTCAGAACTACATAGTGAGACAGTCTCAATAAACAAAAACAAACAAATAAAAACATTTAAGGGCCAGAGAGATGGCTCAGCAGGTAAAAGGCACTTGCCACCAAGCCTGACCACATGAGTTCAATCCCTGAGACCCACAGAGTGAAAGGAGCGAATTGACTTCTGTAAGCTGTCCTCTGTCTTCCACAGGTGTGCTGTGGCTCACACACACACACACACACACACACGCACAAATGTTATAATAATTTTTAAACACTAGGCCCCACCTCTTCAAGTTTCTGGGACCTCCGGAGACAGCACGACCAGATGGAGACTAAACATACATATAGCACATGAACCTGTGGGAGACACTTCAAAGAAATGGCATTGCTAGTTGAAAGTATGAATTTTTAAAATAGTATTACATTTTCATTATGAAAATGATGTATTCGGCTTTTGCAGACGGTGGATGTTTATCACCTTGATCGTGGTGATGTGACGTGTTTGTGTATGTGTGTGCCTACAAGCTCCTACATACTGAACATGACAAGGTTTTAAGTGCAATTACATGCTGTGGTGGTTTGAATGAGAAATGCCCCACCCCCACCCCCCCACCCCCCACCCCCCGCATCCCCCCATCCCCCGCCCACCGTGGGTTCATGAATTTAAAACCCCCGCCCCCCCGCCCCCCCACCATGACAAGGTTTTAAGTGCAATTACATGCTGTGGTGGTTTGAATGAGAAATGCCCCACCCCCCAGCCCCCCAGCCCCCCACCCCCCGCCCACCATGGGTTCATGAATTTAACCCCCCCCCCGCCCCCCGCCCACCGTGGGTTCATGAATTTAAACCTTGGTCCCAGTGGGTGGCGCTGTTTGGGGAGGTCAGAGAATCTTTAGGAGGTGTGGCCTTGCTGGAGGAAGTACATCACTGGGGTGGGTTTTGAGGTTTTGTAGCCTCACCTCATTTCCTGCTCTCTCTGCTTCCTGTGTGTGGCTAAAGATGTGATCAGCCAGGCTCCTGCTCCTGCCAGCAAGCCATGCCTCCCCGCCATGCCGGACTCTCCCCCAGAAGTGTAAGCTGAAAAAAAGCCCCTCTTCCTATAAGTTGCTTTTGGTCCTGGTATTTTATCAGAGCAGTGGAAAAGTAACTGAAACACATGTCAATGAAGCTGGTTTTTAAATGCATGCACACTACAAAATAGACAAGTAGGGGCTTGCGCATCTGTCCTACAATCTCACCAGGCACAGTTGATCACTACTGACCTTTTGAATAGTGGTTCTTATTCCAGGGACATGTACTCTGCTGACCACCATAGAATGCACCTTGCATGCCTCCTTGTGTAAGACATGATGCCTGAGGGCCCTGGTGTTTGTATTTGAAATGCATCGCTCTGTGCTCCCAGCTAGTGACTGGGTGAGGCAGGTGCTCCGGCAGACCCGGTCCTGGATCACAGGGCTCCCCTACTGGTGGGCTGTGGGGTACTTTAACAGTCTAGCAGCTTCCCTTCATTGGCAGTTAGGCACATCGCCACCCTCCCTTTCCCTGTGGCCGACCTGCACGTGGTCTGACACCCTACTGCCCTTCCCTGACTTCTGCCTTACTGGCTCTTGCGTCAGGGTTTCCTCTGACAAGATGCTTGCTTGTTTACTTCTGCCTGTGCACCTGCTGCACAGAGGATCTAGATGAGCAGATGGGCTGACAGTGTGGTCACACTGGAGCTGGAGAGAAGACCCAGCAGTTAGAAACACTTACTGCTCTTGCAGAGGTTCCAAGTTCAGTTCCTAGGACCCTTGTGCTCCAGGGGACCCGACACTCTTTTCTGGCCTCTATGGGCTCACAGGCACACACATATACAAAAATAAATAATAAATCTTAAAAAATAAAAGTCTGGGGCTGGAGAGATGCCTCTGAAGCTAAGAGCACTGGCTGCTCTTCCAGATGTCCCAGGTTCAGTTCCCAGCACCCACATGGTAACTAACAACTGTCCATAATTCCAGTTCCAGGGAATCCAACATTCTCTTCTCACCTCTTTGGGAATTGCAAGACATGGGTGCACTTATATACATAGAGGCAAAACATTCATATACATAAATTATAAAAACAAATAAATAAAAATGTAAAGGTCAGACAGGCGATACACACCTCTAGTCCCAGCATCTGGAAGATAGAGGCGGGTGGGTCTCTGTGAGATTCAGGCCAGCCTTGTTTTCGTGGTGAGTTCAAGCAAGCTAGGGCTACTGTCTCAAGAAAATTTTTTTTAATTAAAATTAAACTAAAATTAAAATTAAAGTCTGTTCACTTCTGCTTGTCGTACAGTGTGTGAGATCATCTTCACCATGTTCCTAAAATGTATTGGTTCCTAGCTCTCAAATCTAGCCTCCCGTCTTTGTGGTCCCTGGCAAGCCCTGGGAGGGGACATTCTGCAGGCAAATACCTCATTGAGACTCTGAATACTGGTGATAGAATCCAGACATACACTTCTGCTGAGACCTGGTGTCAAGGCAGCAGTGTGCCCACCTAAGGGAGCGCCCTCTGAGCAGGTGCCTTCTCCGGAGAATGAGCCTGTGAGCACTTTGCTTGCATGGGACTGCCCAGGATTACCCGGGACTGCAGCCACACCAGGCACGGATTCTAGTCTACAGTCTTCGCTTTGAACTGGCACATGTACAACGGGCTACCCAGTATCGGTCAATCCCATGTGCTCACAATCCCCCTGCCATCTTTCTCAGCCTGCACAGGCTAAGAGCATAATTTCCTCCCTCAGGCTCACTCTTGGCCCCTTCTAGAAACCAGGATGTGCAGCTTGGAAATCCTTTTCTGCACGAGGGAGTCTAAAGTTTAAAACTGCGGTGGCCAACTTACTTATTTCTAAGGAAGCATCCAATTTCATGATGGTTTCTCTTCCTTCCCGGTGTCAGGAATACAGATATAGAGATACATGAAGACCAGTTGTGCGCCATATCCCAGGATACAGAACCATAGTAATGCTTGAATTGGGACGTCTGGCCATGACTTTTAAAATAAAAGACTAAGTTAATCAGTAAAGCACTTACTGAGCAAGTAAGGCGACCTGAGTTCAGATCCCCAGCACCCACATAAAAGCTGGGCATGGCAGTGTGTGTCTATAATTTCAGCACTGGGAAAGTAGAGACTGGCGGATCCGATCACTGGAGCTCACTGGCCAGCCAACATAGTCAAGAAGGCAAGGAACAGTTCAATGAGAGACCTTGTCTCAAAAACAAGTTGGAAAGCAACTGAGGAAGACATCCAAAGTCAATCTCTGGGCTCCACATGAATACACAGAGGAACATGCACATCCACATGCACACAGGCACACACAAACATGTACATACAATACATATACACACAGAGACTGAGTTCAAGATTGTTCTGATAGCAGCAGTTACTCCTTGCTTACATACCAATATGGTTTTCCAAGAGGGAAGGACAGAGGTAGAGTCAGAGCAGAGGCCCCTGAGCATTACAAACCATTCTGCATCTCCTAAGCAAGGTGTTCATTTTCTGTGATTATAACAAAACACCTGAGGCAGAATCTTTATAAAGAAGAGTTATTTAGCCCACAGTCCAAGTGCTAAGTGAGGTTGCCCTTGGCCAGGTCACAACATGGCATATGGCACCATGATGAGAGAACATAGGAAAGCAAGAGATCACATGATGAGACAGGAAGATTCAAGGGCCAGACTCTGTGTGTGTGTGTGTGTGTGTGTGTGTGGTGAATGCACACATGTGTGTGGTGTACGTGCACATGAGTATGCCTGTGCATACGCTCAAAGAGGCAAGGGAGAACACCGAGGATCCTGCTCTGTCACTCTCCACCTTATTCTCTTGAGTTGTGATTTCTCATTGAATCTGGAGCTTGGCTGGCAGCCAACAAGCCCTGGCAATCCTCCTGCCTCTACCCCTTCCCCAGAGCTCAGGGGTATGGGCAAGCACACAGCCATCCCTGGCTTTTCACACAGATGCTAGGATTGGAACTCAGGTCCTCATGCCTATGCAGCAAGCACTCTTCCTCTGACCCATCTCCCCAGGCTCCCTACTCTTTTCAATCATGACTCCATGTCAATCATGACCCTGTGTCATGGGAAGTAACTTGTTCTGCGAAAGCAACAGGAATCTATCCCAGGAGATGCCCTCAATGTCCAGAGTACCTCCATGAGGGAAGTTCCACCATTTCCCAGTATTTCCAGATTGGACATCAAAGTTTGGACACATGAACCTTTGAGAGATAAAACCACATCCCAAACAGGAAGTGTGAGCCTCCTCCATCATCTGCAGCACAAAGAGAGGGCATGTACAAAGACCAAGAACCAGTGATCTAAACTGAACTGCTATAGACCACTGAGATAAAGGTGCTTGTCGTGAAGCCTGATGACTAGAGTTTGCTCCCGAGGGCACACATGGTAGAAGTTGTCCTCTGACTTCCACAGGTGAGCTGTGGACACACTCTCACATACACACATGCACACACTACATAATGTCAAAATGATTTTTAAAATAAACTGCCAGTCACCTAACTGTGGCACATTCATTCAAGGAGTCCGAAACAGTCTAAGACCTTTGATTGAAAGATAAAAACAAGTTGCAATAAAAAATATCATAATGTAAGACTGGGCCTATTTTTTCCTCTGTAGACTCTTGGCCGTCTTCTTGAGTTGGCAGGGAGAAGTGCCAGGTTTTCCATTTGCTTCTTTTGCTGGGAAATGCCCACCTCCCACAGCCTAGGGACCATCTAATTAACACCTGCCCCCCATGGCACCCAACAACCAGCAGGGAGGAACCTATACTTTGCCTTCCGCCCACTGGAGTCACTGCTATTTGCTTTACAAAAGAAAGAACCCAACAGCAACATGGGCCTGTCAAAGCCAGGGCTTATGGGGAGCAGTGGCCTGTACTAATAATATGGGAGACCAACCGGAGTGAGTCCCCAGCTGTGTGGGAAGCCCAGATGCCAGCAGAGGGTGGAAGAGGCCCTGCGGGAGCTCTCAGAGTTCTCATGCTCCTCTCTCTCCCACAGAGCTCTTGACAGCTTGACATTCCCTGATACCTCCTTGATGAGCCCCTTCCAGTGTCATCAACTCATTACCTTTCACCACGCAACCCGGCTCATCGCCAGCTGCGCTCCTGGCCTGGGCACTCACTCCTGCCACCATCTCCTGCAGAGGGTGTTGCTAGCTTCACAGTACAGTACTAACAGAATGGTAGCAAGGAGTGAGGACTCAGCATTACTCCTAGGAACAGGCCTGCTCTCATTTAAGAAAACATCTGTGCATGTGTGTCCCCACAGGTGTGTGCAGGTGTACACTCAGAAGTGGACATCCAGTGACATGCTCTGCCTTTCACTGCCTTGTTCCCTTGAATCTGGAGCTGGGCAGGCAATGAAGCCTAAGCAATCCTCTTGGACCCACCCCAACAGCACAAGGGTTACAGAACTATCTCTGGTTTTATTTTAGGTGCTAGGATTTGCACTCGGGCCCTCATGCCATCTCAGAGACCAGAAGAAGGTATTGGATCCCCTGGAACTGGAGTTACAGGTGGTTGTGAGCTGCTTGATGTGGATGTTGAGAACCAAATTCAAGTCTTCTGCAAGAGCATAAAGCGCTTTTCACTTCTGAACCGTCACTCTAGGAAAATATCTTAACAAAGCCTGTACTGTAGGGAAGAGGAGTCAAGATAACAGCAGAGGGAGTCCTACAAGTCCGCATTCAGAATGGATCGGAGCTGGCCACCACGGCATGTGCCTGTAACCTCAGCACCTCAGAGGCAGAAGAAGGCGAATCTCTGCGAGTTGGAGGTCACCCTGGTCTACATAGTGAGTTTCAGGCCAGCCAGGGCTACATAGTGGAACTCTGTCAAAAGAAAATAACAGAGCTGAAGAGATGGCTTAGCAATTAAGAACACTTCTTTCTCTAGCAGAGGACCTGGGTTCAATTCCCAGGATCCCCATGATGGCTAGTCAACCCTTTGTAACTGCATTTCCAAAAGATCTGATGTCCCCTTCCGGTCTCTCCTGGCATTGCATACACATGGTACACTTCCATACCTGAAGGCAGAACAGTCAAACGCATTAAAAGAAATTTAAAAAGAAAACAAAAGCAAAACAACAGAATGGATTAGAATCAACATGAATTTATAGCCAAGCACAGGGGCACACGCCTGAAATCCCAGCAACCGCAGGGCAGAGGCAGGAAGATGGCTGCAGGTTTGAGGCCAACTTGGGCAACAGAACAAACTGCAGGCCAGACATGGCTACGCAGCAAGGCTCCGTCTCAAACAAATACATCAACGGATTTGGGAGGGACATGAAGGAAGTACCTCGGAGGAGCTTCTGTTCCATTTGTCATTGCATAATTTTCAGACCATGTTTTCATGTTAAAAACACAGCTATGACACAAATATGCAGTGAGTGTTGCTACAGAATTTACTTATTTCTTAGTGATGGAAGCAAGAGAATGCCAAAGTGGTTCACAGATGACAGATGGGAATACACATACAGCAGGTATATCTGTACTCACAGATGTACACACACACAGGAAAGAACACAGAGTCAATGTCTAAATTAAATACAAAACTAGTTAATGATTACAAGACAATGAAGTCCTTAAGCCAAGAACTAGCAAATTACGGCCTGCTGCTCAATTCTGACTCATCAACTAAGAGTGTGTAGGGTCCATCCACCAGCTAAGAGGGATTTTTTTTTTAATGGTTGGAAAAAGAAAGTGTACATGGAACATGTTTTGTGGTACATGAAAATGACTCACGGGGACTAGGGGCAAAGTGTTGCTGTGCAAGCGTGAGGAGTTTGATTCCCAGAACCCTCGTAAAAGCCAGCATAGCCATGCAGGAAGTGGACAGGCAGAGACAGGCAGGTCCCTGGCCAGCCCTTCCAGCTGAGTGGATGAGTTCCAGGTTCAGTGAGAAACCCTGTCTCAGAAAGGAGAGGAAGACATTTGACTTTGACCTCTGTCCTCGACATGCACACACGAACCTGTCACCCACACGTACATACAGGCACACACATGAACACTTACACATGCATACACCACATACACACAAACATAGAAAGTGTTGCATTTTGAAGTGTGTGGAAATGGTGCTGAGGGCCAGAGAGATGGCTCAGCTGGTAAAGGAGCTTGATGCACAGGCCTGGTGACCAGAGTTTGATCCCTGGAACCCATAGAAATGTAGAAGGAGAGAACTGACTCCACAAAGTTGTTCTCTGACATCTACACATGCACAATGGCGCATGCGTGTGCACACACACACATACACACCCAAAACAACAACAACAAAGGGAAAAAGAATAGAAAATGGTACTGGGGAGGGCTTGACAGGCATAGGATAAGAAGAAGTAGAGTGCACCGTGGGTAGAAGATAAAGCACCACAGAACTGCTCACTTGAAGATATCATGGGTCAAAGCAAACAAGCCCGCCCAGCCCACCCAAGCCAGCTGTGGCACTGTGGCTGGCTGAGGTGCCTTTGCACAAACCTCTGCTTCATTGTCCTGGCTGTTCCCTGTTACAGGCCTCGAAGAACTGGCTGCTCCCAGCACACATCTGACACCAGGTCACATCCAATAACCCCATATAAGGCCAGAGAAGGCAAGTAAACACAGTTATCAGAAAATCTCCAGTTCATTCCTGGGTGCCTCCACTTCAACTCACGGATAACCCCCCTCCGTTAATGCTTGTCCAGAGGACCAGCTATCTAGAATCCCAGGGGACGACTATCTATGCAAAACACAGCTCTCACCTCTAAAGGAATAAGAGATTGCTTATTTGGGGGCAAATATGAGTGAGCATGGGCTGGGACACCGACTCGGACTCGGGTTACCCCTAGCAGCACGTTCCAAGGTGGTAACTGTTTCATGAACTTCTTTTAATCCTATGCCTCTCAAGAATGCCACATCTCAATGCACCTCAGTTTTCTTGTCTTTTATTATCATTATCATTATCACTATCACTAGGTGTATCAGTGTTCTGCCCCCATGTATGTACGTGCAGTATGTGCGTGCAGTGCCCACAGAGGTCAGAAGAAGGCATCAGAGTCCCTAGAACTGGAGTTATGGATAGTTGTCAGGCACCATGTGGGTGCTGGGGACCAAACCCAGGTCCTCTGCAAGAGCAGCCAGTGCTCTTAGCTGCCGAGCCATCTCTCCAGCCCCAAAGGTGTGCTTCCTAACTGAGCATGTGCCGACATGTGCACAGCCCTACGCATGTTTTCCTGTTATGAATGTGTATAGATCCTCCGAATAAAATCCCTCATCCATCCTTTGCTCTGTAGAGCATTGCTTCACAAGAGAACCCAGGGCTTTCTAGGACTTGCTGTGAACAACAAATATTCCTCCTTTTTTTTATCTTCTGGCCTTGCTCAGTATCTTTACAGCCACCAAGAAGAGAATCCATTGCCTTCAGTTACACAGCCACAGTTCATCACTTACATATTGTGTGTGGTGGTTTTCACACCACAGTGGTTGGAGCTGACAAAGATTTCACGGTCTGCAAAGCCTGAAATATATAACTTCTGGTCCTTTACAGAAAAAGATATAGAATAATTGTTCTAAGATAACATGTCCATAACCTGTAAGGTTATCTTTTCTATTGGTTAAAAGTCCACTGCATCTCCATAGGACAAAGATTTCTTGCAATTTTCTATAAGTTCGCATCTCACTCCATGGATTAGCATCAAGTCTGTATCCCGTGTAACCCTTAAATATTTTTCTCAGTTAGCTTTGAAAAGTTACTCTCTAATCTTTTTTGCTTGGTTCCAAAGTTGTGGATAATTGTTCTGAACATTTGAAATCAAAAGATCTCGATGGGAGATGGTGAAGGACCTGAGTGCAGTTCGCCAGCACCCACATAAAAGTCAGGCTTCGCAGCAGGAACCTGCAATCTTGGCACCAGGGATGTAGAGACGGGGGACCCCAGACTTGCTGGCCAGCCAGTCTAGCCTAATGGAAGAGTTCCAGGTTCAGTGAGAGACCTTGTCTCAAGAAATAAGGAAAGCAACTAAAGAAGACGCCCAGCGTTAACCTCTGGCCTACACACATATATCCACATGCATATGCAGCCTCACACATATACCCTTCTCCCTCACACACACACATACACATCACTAGGCAATCAGCCTCAGGGATCTACAAGTCTTTATGTGGAAAGTCCTTAGGACATCTCTGAAGATCTGAAAATAGCTTTAGTTATTTAAGGAACACTAATAAAATCAGCTGTAGTCTGGGCACATTCTGACATAAATTCCTTAAATAACAAAGGTATCCTTCAAGACAGGCCTCCTTTTGCTCCTGATCTTTTTGTTCTTACGGTTCAGAACTGGCTTTCAAAAGTGGACATAAATAGGTTGGAGAGATGGCTCAGCCACTAAGATCAATTACTGCTCTTGCAAAGAACCTGATTTTAGCTCTCAGCACCCATATTGGGCAGTTCACAACTGCCTGCATACAGCTCCAGCTCCAGGGGATCTGACACCCTCTTCTGGCCTCCACGGGCACCTGAGCTCTGCATATACACCTAATTTTTTTTCTTTTAGTTTTTTGTTTGTTTTGAGAAGGATATCCCGGTAGACCCAGATGGCCTGGAGCTTGCTAGGTAGACCAGACTGGCCTGAGTCTCACAGAGGTCTGTCTGCCTCTGCCTCCCTCCCAAGTGATGGCATTAAAGGTGTGGATCACCCTACCTGGCTTCAAACCTTTTCTTTTGCAACAACCTGGAGCTCTAATTTTGGTTTCTATTCATATGGGACAGGAAACCTGCACTCTGAAACAATTTCTACAACTCCATCAGCCGATCCCTTAAAAAAATTTTATTTATTATCAATTTATTTATTTATCAAGCTTATTTAATATGCATCCCGTTGGTTCCATTTGTCTGGAAAGCCGTGAATAATGCATCACTCAGTGAAGACTGGTTCTTCCCAAGCAATGTCTTACTACCTCACCATGTGTGAGCAGGTGCATATATGTACATGTGGAAACAGGAGAACAACCCTGGACTGGATGTTGTTTCTCAGATGTTGTCCACCTTTCTTCTGAGATAGGGTCTCTTACTGGCTTGGACTTGCCAAATCAACTAAACTGGCTGATCAGAAAGCCCCAAGGATCTGGGTTCCACTTGAGCTAGATTGATAAAATGCAAACCCACCACAGTTACTGGTGAAAGGTAGGGGGAACCCAGAAAATTCCTTTCCAGCAGAACTGGTTTCACTGGAATCATATTAGCATAAGATCATCCCACACTACTGTGTTACTTTCTCTCCCTTTGCCTGGCATTCCAAATTCTAAAGGAAGCCTTCACCTAGATGATTAGAACACTGACAGCTAAATGATCTTTTGTTAGATTTACAGAACCCAGCCATCTGGTGACCTTCAAATAACGTCTGAGTGTATCACATCACATCGCTCCTCATTTTTTTTATATCGTGTATCAACTAATACAAGTCATTTGAATTACTGTGATTTTTGACGTGCAGAAAACTAATGTGTTTGTAACAAATCTCAAGAAATCAATATCCAGTTAAAGTTCCAGCCAGTAACTGGAGAGATGGCTCAGAGGTTAAGGGCATGTACTGCTCTTACAGAGGACCCAAGTTCATTTCCCAGCACCCACGCTGGGCATCTCATAACAACCTGTACTCCAGATCCAGAGGATTCGATACTTTATTCTTGCTTCCAAAGGTATCTATGCTCATGTTGCAGTCAGACACACACACACACACACACACACACACACACACACACACACACACACAAAGGCAAAAGATAAAAATAAAATCTTAAAGGTCCAGACAAAGGATAATGAAGGTCGCACAGAGTATGTCATGTTTCTGCCCACTGCCCTGCAACTCTTCTCCTTTCCTATAAAAGTCTTTTCTTCTATCTAAGCCCGTGACACAGCTTTGACAATGGTCCGTTAATCTTAGGGTCAGTCCTTGACTATACCTAATTACCTTCCCACCAACTCTTGTCTCCTGGGCATTGGTTTTTGAGTGATAATGCACAGATTGAGTCTGGGAACACTGGAAGCCTTAAAGAGTTTGGTTATGAAGACATCTCTTTGGGACCAGGGATATGGCTCAGTGATGGAGTGCTTGCCTAGCACATGCAAAGTCCTAGGTTCTAGCCCCACACAGAGGAGAAGGGGCAGAGAGAGAGAGAGAGAGAGAGAGAGAGAGAGAGAGAGAGAGAGAGAGAGAGAGAGAGAGAATGGTATCGGTGATGTTCCCATCACGAGCATGACTCACAAGTGACTTTTCTTTTTTCCTTTACAGTTGATGAAATACTCTGTAAAAACCCCAGCCTGCTCCTTCCTTCCTCCTTCCTCTCCTGCCTCTGTAAAAAATAATTGAAGTTGGTGTGATGGTACACACCTGAAATCCCAGCACTCAGGGGACTGAGGAAAGAGGATTTTGAGTTTGAGGCCAACCTGGGCTACATAGCAAGACTTGGACTAAAACAATATTAATAACTGGGCCAGCAAGATGGCTTACCAAGTAAAGGCAGTTGCTGCCAAGCCTGACCACCTGAGTTCGATCCCCAGGACCACCTGGTGGTAAAGAGAACCAACTCTAGTAAGTTGTCCTCTGACCTCCTCCATTCCCACTCTGTGGCGTGCTCTCTCTCGCTCTCTCTCTCTCTCTCTCTCTCTCATAAACACACACAAATAAATAACTTTAATTTAAATGTTTTTAGAATATGAATAAATAATTGAAACTATTCTTGAGCAGTAAAGATAGATTTCTGATATGGTCTAGAACATAGACAAACTTTGAAATCGTGCAAATGAGATGAGCCAGACACGAAAGGACAGAGTCTGCTGAGGTGAGGAATGGAGTTTAAGGGAATGTGTTCGGGTGTCAGATTGACAAAGGATGGATCTGTGATGCTTCGACTGTCACCCTGATTAGAGTAATAAATGCCTAGGAGATCAGTAAAGCACATACACACCCCACAAAAGTAATTAATTAGTTGAATGTAAAAAAAATTCAAATACAAAAAGGAAGAGAGGAGTGACACTTCCAAGTCTGGGCATCTCTACCCACTGCTGGGCTTTTTAGGGGAAAAAAAAAATGGCTGAAATGGAAGGAAGGGGCTCATGGGCTCCACCCTTCCCCGAGGGACTATGGGAAGTTAATGGCTGCCGAAGGAGCGGGAATCATTTTCTTTAGTGGTGTAGCCATTGATAAATTGCCTGTGTTCCAGTAAATTATCCTCTACTCACGCTCATGAAGGCTACTTTAACTAAAATCAATGGTTCAAAAAAAAGACATGAAAGTAAGGGGAAAAAAGGGTTTCCGTGAGAGAGAGGAAGGAAGGAAGGAAGGAAGGAAGGAAGGAAGGAAGGAAGGAAGGAAGGAAGGAAGGAAGGAAGGAAGGAAGGAAAGAGGGAGGGCAATGGGGTGGAAATGACCGCAATTCAACATGTTACACATATGAAACTGTCAAAGGAATTTAAAAACCAATGGCTAAAATGGTGCATTTTATTTGTTATATATTCATAGCATTTTAATTTTAACTAGTGCATAATAATTATTTACATTTATTTATTATTTATTC
Source organism: Eospalax fontanierii (assembly GCA_035773235.1). Classification (NCBI taxonomy): domain Eukaryota; kingdom Metazoa; phylum Chordata; class Mammalia; order Rodentia; family Spalacidae; genus Eospalax; species Eospalax fontanierii. Next base: position 43,778,549 of record CM069546.1, on the reverse strand, counting down.
CGGGCAGGGAGGGCTCATGTGCCGTGGCACATGTGTGAAGGTCAGAGGACAACGTGCAGGACTCAGCTCTCTCTTTCCACCGTGAGGGTTCTGGGGATGGAACTCAGGTCATCAGGCTTGGCAGCAAGCACCTCCTGCCTGTCCTGGTGGATAATAATTGTATATATTCGTGAGGCACCATGTGGCATTTCAGCACAGATGAAGTGTGTGGTGGTCAGGGTCGTTGGCACATTCATCAGCTTAGACATTTATCTTTTTTATTGTTGGGAATGTCTAAAATTCTCTCAACTAGAGTTTTTGAAATGTGCAATTAATTACTCTGCATCATAATCATCCTACTGTAGTTTTCAGCACTAGAAGTTATTTCTCCTCTCCAGCTGAACTCTTGGCCTCACCCTCTCTCCATCAACTCCATCCCAGGCTCTGTCACCACTAATATATAGTAAGTGTATTTTATCAAAATAAAAATTCATAAATAGGACCCGGGGAAATCTCCCCATTGGTATAGTGCTTATCACACAAGCATGAGGACCTGACTTTGGATTCCCAATAGCATATGCCTGTAACTTCAGTGCTGGGGAGGCAGAGACAGGTGTATCCTCAGAGCTCACTAGTCAACCAGTCTGCTTGAATCAGCAAGCTCTAGGTTCAGTGAGACCCTGTCTTTAAAAATAAGGTTAAGAGACTGGAGAGATGGCTCCGTGCATGAGAACCTGAGATCAGATCTCAGCATGCAAGTGAAAGACCAGATGTAGCCAGCACTCACCTGTAATCTCAGCACTGTGGGGACAGAAGGAATGTCAGGCTTGCCACCTCCCAGCATAGCTCCAGGCTGTGAAAGACCCTGTCTCAAGGGAAGAAGATGGAACGTGATAGAACAAGACATCCCACCTCCTCCTCCTCTGGCCCCCACACAGATACACACAGGCATGCATACCCGCACACACGTACGCATATATCACACACGTACATTCAGAGAGGGAGGGAGGGAGGGAGGGAGGGGGAGAGAAAGAGAGAGAAAGAGAGAGAGAGAGAAGAGGAGAGGAGAGGAGAAGAGAAGAGAAGAGAAGAGAAGAGAAGAGAAGAGAAGAGAAGAGAAGAGAAGAAAAAAGAAGAAAAGATAATGAGATGGAGAGCAACTGAGGAAGATACCTGACATCAAGTCTGACATCAAGTTCTGGCCTCTACATGTATGCACACATACAAACACCATAGGATGGATGGATGGATAGATAGATAGATAGATAGATAGATAGATAGACAGATAGATAAATGGGGCTGAGTATGTAGCTCAATGGTAGAGTGTTAGTAAGAGCAAACTGTAAACAAAGATATCATAGAAAGTCTCCTAAGATGTGTAAGAAATGTCCTTTTCTTCCAACAGTGTGATTTAAAAGACTTTCCTGGCCCTGGAAAGACAGCTCAGCAGTTAAGAGCACTGGCTGCTCTTGCAGAGAACCAGGATTCAGTTTCCAGCACCCACATGGTGGCTCACAACCATTAGTAACACCAGTTCTAGGGAATCCAACACCCTCTTCTGACTTCCATGGGCACGGTACACATATGGCACACTTACATACATACAGGCAAAACACTCATACACATTAAATAAAGAAATAAATAGTGCTGGATGTGGTCGTGCACACCGTTAATTCCAGCACTCAAGAGGCAGAGGCAGGCATATCTGAAGGCCAGCCTGGTCTACATGATGAGTTCCAGGCTAGCTGGAGCTACAATGGAGACCCCTTCTCAAAAAGATTAAATAAATAAATAAATTTTCTGGGACCAAATTTGGAGGATTTGCAAGAAGGAAAAGGAGCTCCCTACGTGGGTGGGCCCCACTGTAATTCTGGAGCCTGCCTCCTCCCTGTAGAGGCCAACAGTCCCATTGCACAGATGGAAGCCCATTTTTACCCTCATCCCAAAAGAAGTTTCTCACTAAATAAAAATAGCCTAACCCAGAGTTTCCTCTCAATTAGGAAAGTTTATTCCTGCCAAAGATGGGGGAGGACACACCATTGACTGTGATGAGAACAATGAATTACAGAAAGCCAGAAAGAGACATGTACCTGTAAGCCTCCATGCTGGAGTTTGGGGCCTTCAACCTGTCAGCATCCAGAAAGCCTACACAGACCTATCCACCCACGTGCATCTTCATCTTTCAGGGCTATCCCAAGACTCACCTCCTCCAGGAAGTCTCTCCCATGCCTGGAGGTTGGAGGGATTCCTTCTGTTTCCTGAAGCAGAAAGGCATCATATCTTCCAACTGGCCATATTGTTTCCTAGTGGTCCCATCTAGACAGGAAATGGTAACTTTGAGGGTGAGAGTGCCATTCACAGAACATCAACAATGTGCCAGGCAGGATGCCCCCTGTATTGGTTACTTCACTTGTTGCCATGAGCAAATACCTGAGGAGAAGAAATTTAAAGAGTTTGGATTTCCTTGGGCTCACAGTGTGAGTAGATACAGTCTATCATGGGGGTGAAGGCATGGCAACAGGAGCCTGAGGAAACTGGTCCCATTGTACCCACAGTCAGGAAGCACAAAACAGACAGGAAGTGGGGCTATAAAACCTCAAGGCCCACTCCCAGTGACCTACTTCCTCCAGCAAGGCTCCACCTTCTAAAGGTTCCACAACCTTTCAAAACTGTCACTATCTGAAGACCAAGTGTTCAAACGTGAGCTTACGGAGGACATTTCACATTCAAACCACACCACCACTCAATTTACATGAACCCCTTTATTTACACATGACAGCAAACCTGTAAAATGGGCTCTAGATTTGTCTTCATTTACAACTAAGGAAGAGAAAACCCAGAGAGGTTAAGGACTATGCCTAAGAACACATAGTCAACCAATAGGCAAAGGAAATTAGAATCTACATCTATCTGACTCTAAACTTAAGAACAGAATCAAGTTACCCAGTACCCACATGCTCATAAAACAAAACACAAAATATAGTATTCTCAAAATGTTATTATTAAATATAATGGACTTTAGTATTTTATATTTCTTTCATTACTTTAATCAATTTGGTGGGAGACTGAGAAAAGATCTTGCCTCAGTCTCCCATGTGTTATTATTAAAGGTGTCTTGCCTGAGCCTAGAAAGATGACTCAGTGGTTAAAAGCACTGACTGCTCTTTCAGAGAACCCAGGTTGGATTTTCAGCATCCACATGGTGGCTAACGACCAGCCAGAGATCCAATATCCTCTTCTGACCTCGCCAGTATTGCATGACACAGGTGCACTTACAAGCATGCAGACAATACACTCAGAAAGGCAGTACACTTGTATACATAAAATAAAAATAATGAAATGTTGTTAATGATAAAAATAATAAATATGTCTTCCTGGGTGCATTGAAGATTATGCAAATCTTTAATCCCAGCACATAGGAATTAGAGGCAGGCAGAACTCTGTGAGTTCAAGGTCAGCCTGATCTACATAGAGAGTTTCAGGTCAACTAGGGCCTGATAATGAGACCTTGTCTCAAAAAAAGAAGTATCTGACACTGTACCTGGCTATTCTTTTAACTTTGTGTATGTGTGTATACCTGATCATATGGTCTGTGCACATGTTTGCAGGTGTGCATGCATGTGTATGAGCATTAATGTGGAGGCCAAAGGTCAACATTAGATGTCTTCCTCAATTGCCCACCAACTTATTTTTTGAAAACAGCTTCTCTCACTGAACCTGAACCTCACTGATTCAGCCAGGGTGGCTAGCCAGAAAGCCACAGGGATCTTCCTATCTCTGCCTCCCTAGTACTAGGATTACAGGCACACATCACCACACACTGCTTATTATGTGGGTACTGGAGATCCGATGGTCTGAGCCATCTCCCCAGTCTCCCCAGCCATTTTAAATTAATTTTTGTGATGCTTGGATCAAACTCAGATATGCTAAATAAGGGCTTAACCACTGAGCTACAACTCCATTCCTATCATTTTTAATAACACAGTTTAATGTGGCAAGATATACATAACCTAAAATTTGTCATCTTAACCATTTTAAAGTTACAGTTTGGGGCTCTTAAGCATTTTCACATTGTTTTGTGACCGTCACCATGATGCATAGCCAGATCGCTTGCCATTTTACAAAACTGAAGCTCTGTGCCCATTAAAGAACACGCTCTGTCTCCTTTCTCTCTCTCAGCTCCTGACACCCAGCATCCTACTTCTATGCATCAGGTAGCTATAACTCCCTTGGACAAGTAGAATCATCCAGTCACCCTGCTCTCCTCTGACTATATCTGCACGTAATATCTTCTCCCATCCTTTTACCATCAATCTCACTGTCTCCAGATCTAAAAGGGGGGTTTCTCTAGCAAGTCGTTGGATCATATCTTCCTAAATTCATTCTGCCAATCTTTTCACTTTGACTGGAGAATTTGGTCCTTTTATATTTAAGGTGATTATTGATAAGGAAAGACTTGTGTTATAATTGCTGTTTTGAATATATCTGATAGCATTTTATCCCTTATATCAAGCATCATTTTCTTCTTTTGTATTTAGTTGATTTTTTACAGTGAAACATTTTAATTTCCTTATTTCCTTTTGTGTATATGCAGATTCTGTAGCTATTTTCTGAATATACACACATATGTATGTGTATTTTTTCTCTGTGGTTACCATGGAGATTATATTTCACATCCTAATATTAGAAAGCTACAATTGAAGTTTACACCAACCAGCTTAACTTCAATAACACATAAAGTTGCTCCTACACAGTTCCACCACCAACCTGTTCTGGTTATCAGCACCATTAAAACCACATTTTCATATGTTGTGTCCAAAAATATAAGCTAATAATTTCTTTTATTTACTTCTTGTTTTATGTGTCTGAATGTTTTGCCTGCATGTATGTAAGTGCACCCATGTGTGCAATGCTTGAGGAAGCCAAGAGAGGGTGTCTGATGGCCTGGAATTGGAGTCACAGATGGTTTTTAGCCCCTACATGGGTGCTGGGAACCATAGATGGATCTTCTGCAAGAGGAGCCAGTGCTCTTAACCACCGGGTCGTCTCTTGAGCCCCTGAGGGGGGAAAAATGTTTACAGTTCATTAAATTTGTTTCCCAACCCGCCAATGAGTTATAGCTTGCAGTTCAAAAATCCTGGTGCTAAGCTATGCTGTCTTCAGCTCTTAAAAATTTACTTAACACTATGAAACCAGTGCTAAACATGACTAGAGACCTCAAGAGAAATGAAACACAACCCTGGCTCCAGGGGTTTTCATGCTGTCAGAAGTGCAGAAGGGACAGAGGAGGAGAGGACTCCAGCTATTTGAACATCTGTAATATATCCATCTAGGCGTTGTCAGGCGGGTGGGGGTTAGCTCAGTGAGAAGTGTGTATTTAGCATGCATGTGACCTTGGGTTCAGTCCCTAGCACCCACAAAGAAGCAGCTGTTCTTAGAAAGGCACTCACATTTACAATGTCAGCAATTTTCATGATAATTTTATGAGTAAGGCCAGTGCATTCAAATCACCTGGGCCAGGAAAGTCCTGTGAAAAGACAAGGCCTGAGATTCTTCATCCTTACAAGCTCTCCAGAGAGGCTTGTTCCTACTGTATGGCCTAAGAGCCATACTTTATGGGGCTGAGGGTGCTGCTCAGTAGTAGAGCACTTGTCCACTGTGGGCAAGGCCCTGAGTCCCATCTCCAGTACCACAAAAACCAGCAACAAACACCCAAAGACCACGCTTTTACAGCTAGAAATCGTGTATGTGTTCGTGTGTGTTTGTGGGACCAGAGATGCGGTGTGTCTACCTCAGCTGCTTTCCATCCAGTCCTTTGTTTTGTTTTGTTTTTAACTTATTATTTTCATTTTATGTGTGTGTTTTGCCTGTGTGTATGCAGGAGTACCACATCTGTAAAAGGCCCATGGAGGCCCGAAGAGATTCTCTGGAGCTGCCATGTGGATGCTAGGAACTGAACCCGGGTCCTTTGCAAGAACAGCCAATGCTCTTAACCACTGAGCCATCTCTCCAGCTCTATCCACCCTGTTTTTCATTTGTTTGTTTGAGATCTATCCTTTCACTGAACCTGGAGCTCAATGATTTGGCTAGACTGGTTGGCCAGTGAGCATCCAGTATCCACCTGTCTCTGCTCACCCAGTTCTTGGGTTAGAGACTATGCTGCCATGCCTGATTTTGTACATGGATGCTGAGAATCTGAACTCAGGTCCTCATGATAGCGCAGTATACATTCTACCAACCAAGTCCTCTCCCCGTTTCCAGGAACCATTCATCTTAAAAGGATCTGTGGAGCGGTTCCTGGGTATTTGCCACTGTGCACAGCACTTGGGTCATGAGAGTGAAACCACTATTCCAAGACTTGATTTCAAATCCATGCAAGGAACCAGGAGCAACCATTCTCAAGGTGCAGAAATACAGATGGTAGCGACCAGGTTTGGAGGGAATGTGGGGGTCAGGCCAGGACCAGCCTCCAAAGCCCAGGGACTGACAGATAAATTGAAAGCCAATTTAGCTACGTGGAGGGCCTGACTGCTGTCAGGACAGACTGACACCAGCCCCTCTAGGCAGCTAAGAGGTCACCAACGAACACAGCAAGTCAAATCCAGTACAGGCCGGAAGAGGCAGCACTCTTTCAAATGGATCTTTAAGGACAGGCTTGCCAAATAACACAGCAGGCCCAACCCACCCAAGGCCTCTATGGACTGTGATCTGGCAGTCTCAGGGACCTGGCCCTCAACAAGGCCCCGGGCTTAGCAGTCAGGGCCACCAGGGCTTGGAAATGCTCAAATATCTATTCCAGGCACTCTGCAATTTGTTCTGTATGATTTCTAAAGCAGAAGGGTTTCCAACCACAGTGAATGACTGGGTGAGATGATTGTGTGCCGCCGAGGGACTCGGCGCCCTTCAACTGCGCACGTAGATACCAGCTTGGCCTCCTCTCCTGAGGGAGATCTCAGGAGGGAAGGTGTGCGGAGAAACTGGAACCCCAGTGTTCTCATCTGACTTGTGCAGCCCTCAGGGCTCCGAAGTGGTCAAGGGAAACTCAGGTGGGAGACGTCCCTGAAACAATACAATGCTAGGTCTCCATGGTGAGAACCAAAAGTAGCTGCAAAATGCTGGCAGGGGGGTGGGGGGTGGGGATGCTTGGGAGTTAGGAGCACTGGCTGCTCTTGCAGAGGACCTGGGCTCAGCTCCTAGCACCCGTGACAGAGGGTTCATAGCCACCTGTAACTGCAACTCTAGGGGATCCAACGCCCTCTTCTGGCCTCTTTGGACACCCGAATGCATGTGCACATGCACACACAGACACACGTGCACAATAAAAATAAGATCTTAAAAAATAAAAGACTGGGCAGAAAGGTGAACAAGATGACTCAGCCAGTGAAGGTGCTCAGTCCTCACCAGGCAACCTGAGTTCGATACCCGGGTGCTATAGAGTGGAAGGTGAGAACTGGCATCTGAAAGTTGTTCTCTGACCTCTACACATGCACCATCACTCAGGCACACATGCACACACACACACACACATACACACACATATACACACACACACACACACAAAAGAAAATTAATGTTAAAAATTTAAAAATAATGCCAGGCATGATGGCACACACCTTTAATCCCAGGAGGCAGAGGCAGGTGGATCTCTGTGAGACTGAGGCCAGCTTGGTCTATATAATATAGTGAGTTCCAAGCAGGTTGGATCTATGGAAGACTCTATCAAAAACAAATTTTTTAAGTTAAAGAAAAACAAACCCTCGATATTAAAGATCATACTGTGAAAAGGAACCCTCACACCGGTGGAACAAAGGTTGGTTGTCAGTTTCTATCAAGAGTTTGAATGAATTTAATGATGTGGGGGGGCGAGGAGGGGCTATGTATGTGTGTGATATGCATGTGTATTCAATCTGTACAGACGCATGTAGAGGCCAGATGTTGGATGTCTTCTTCAATCACTGTCCACCTCTTTCTCTGAGACAGTCTCTCACTGAACTCTATTGGCTAGGCTGACAGGGCATTGAAGCCCTGGAACCCACCTGTTTCCTCATCCCAGCACTGGAGTTACAGACACGCATTGCTGTGCCAGACTTTATGTGGGTGCTGTGGATTCAAACTCAGATCCTCATGCTTGCACAACAAGCACTTGACCCCACTCCTGTTCAATGGCTATCCAGCTTACATCTGAGAGTCTATCACAAATAGAAGACTTGGCATAATATTTGCAAGGTCTTAGGACTGCCTAGCAAGTTCTCTGTGGGGGATGGGATACATCTAAAGAAATGTTGCCTAACTCTTAGAATCCTATTCTTAGGCTTATGGCTCTAAAAACACTGTGTTATAGCCAATCCTCACCTATGAAGTCTTACAGTTCAGTACAGAAGACAAGTGTTGACATAAAATAACAGGCCTGAGCCTGGAGAGATGGCTCAGCAGTTAAGAGTACTGGCTGTTCTTGCAAAAGACCTGGGTTCGAATCCCAGCACCCATATGGTGGCTTGTAACCATCTGTAACTCTAGTTCCAGGGGATCCAGTACCCTCTTCTGTACTCCGTGGTCACTACACAACATGGGTGCACTTACCTACAGACAGACATAAGACTCATGCACATAAAATAAAAATAAAGTTAAAAAAAATTTTTTTAAGAGCCCAGAGGTTGACTACAAGAAACTCTGATGGACCGGCATCTAAGTCAGCCCTGAGGAGACCCGTTGTGTGCCCTGCAGCTCACTCACATTATCCCCACTCAGTTTCTCAGCAGCACAGAAGACTAAGTGTTATTATCCCCACTGACAAACAAACTGAGCTATAGATGTTGGGCATGGATGTGCACAAGCATAATCTCTGTGCGAAAGAGACAGAGGCAGGAGGATCACATTCAACTCAAGGCCAGCCTAAGCTACACAGTGTTCTATGCCAGCCTGGGCTACATAGGAGGACCATCAAAAAAATAAAAACACCAGCAAAGCTATAAAGAGCCCCAGAAGGGGGCCAGTGAGATGGCCTCACAGGTGAAGGTGCTTGCCACCAAGCCTGACTTGAGTTCAGTCTCCAGAACCACACGGTAGAAGGAGAAACTGACTCCTACAAGTTGTCCTCTGACCTTCATACGAGTGCCATGTATACACAGGCATGTGCACTACAGCACACAAACATACACAAACAAATCTAATTCAAAAACCGGATAAATGTAATTCAAAAAATCAAAAATTTTAAGAACCTCAGGCACCATCTTTCTGGCTACTGGGTTGTTGGAGGAAAAGCACATGACCAGCTGGTCTAGTCCGGGATGTCTCAGATCTCAGCAGGGGCAGGAAAGTCTGCCTTGCCCTTTGCGTCCCAAACAGATGGCAGCTGACATAGTGTATGACCCACACTCCAGTGTCCCAAGCACTGAGGAAACTGAGTCAAAAGACAGATCTGTGACAGTGCGGTTTGAATGTTGACCCACCACTGAGCTTCCAAATCCCGTGAAGGAATAAACCTTCCTTGTCTGGAATTTCATCACCTCATAGAAAAATCCAGATGGAGGCAAAGACAGGCACAGCAGGCAGCCAAGCCTGTCTCCGTCACAGGCCCCTGTGGTTTATGCCACTAATACCACGCCCTCTTCTCCACGCCTCAGGCCAGTGGAGAATGCCAGCTGGAAAGTGGCTGAGTCGGGATTCGAACACTGGGTGGATTGCAATGCATGTAGAGCTCCAGTCATACAGATAGCCTTTAGTTAATATTAGGTTTTGTTACTTATTATTATTATTATTATTATTATTATTGTTGTTGATACAGGATCTTACTATGTAGCCCTTGGTTACACAATCCCTATGTAGACCAGGCTAGCCCCTATCTCACAAAGATCCACCTGCCTCTGCCTCCCAAGTACTGGGATTAAAGGGGTGCACCACCATGTCCAGCTTCTATTACCCTTTTTGATAAACTCAAGGATGAGGCTGATAAGCCCATCCTCCCACGGTGACTCTGTGAGGCGTGGCTCTGCCAACTGTGAAGACAGGCATTGTGGGGAGGGTAGCCTTTTTCCCATTGGGGTTGATATGGTGGCCTCCTGACAATGAGATGGGGTTCCATCACTGTCTTTCTGATGTCACACTGGCAGGGCATCTGAGGAGCCCCATGGGCTGAGTAGATAGATGCCTTGAGCTTAGTGGACTGGACAGAAATCCAAAATGAGTGAACGTGTCACTATGGGCTACATTGGGAAAGAGCATAGGTAACAGACAGACCGGAAGGAAGGAAGGAAGGAAGGAGAACACAGATTCTCCATGTCTGTCTACATGCTGGGCTGCTGTAACAAAGAAAGCCCAAAGGTCGAGAGGGTTATATTTTTATTCCTAGCTTCTATGAGGTTTCAGGGGTGAGTGGTCAAGGCTGGCTGGATGATTCTTAGCCACATCACCATGTAGAAAAAAAAAAATTCTTTCTACTTTGTTCCATGTCATAGATGGTGACCTCCCCATTGGCCACTCACCCATGGGAAAGAGAAAAAGGGGGTGGAGCGAGAAATTGTCCTGGAAGTGAGAGGCACCTGTTTGCACACTGCCCTTCTACTCACGTCTGAAGATGACTTGGTCACGTCACTAAAAGGGAGACACAGCAATAAATATTCAAGATGGCCAAGACTGGGTCCAGTGAGATGGCTGAAGCAGGTAAAAGCGTTTGCCACACAAGCCTGACAACCTGAGTTCAGTCCCCTGAACCCATGGTCAGCTGGATACAGTAGTGTCCATCTGTAATCCTGGAACTCCTACAGCAAGATGAGAGGTGGACAAGACAGTCACCTGCAAGTTCAAGGGCCAGCTGGTCTAGAGTATTCAGTAAAGCAGAGACAATAGTGATCCTGCCTCAAGCAAGGGAGAAGGAGAGAACCAACTTTGGTAAGTTGTCCTCTGACCTCACATGCACTGTGGCATGCACAGACCACACTCACACACACAAATGCACAATAATTAATTAAATTTTAAAGGCTGAGTGAGATGGTTCAGAAGGCAAAGGAGCCTGCTGCTAAGCCTGACGATCTGAATTTGACCCTTAGGACTCACATGGTAGAAGAGAGAACGGACTCCTGCATGTTGTCTTCTGACCTCTGCTCACGTGGCGCGCGTGTGTGCGCACACACACACATACTAAATAAATTTAAAATGTCATTTTAAACGTTTTAAAGATTGGCAAGACCATGTTGTTAGACTCCATGTCTATGGAGAAAGTGGAAAGCTGGTATGGGACATGCTGAATAGCTCAGTGGTATCAGAGATGTCTCAGCTCTCTGCTGCCCCAGGGTAAACATTAGGAAACCAAGGCCCAGAGGGGTAATGACAATGTTCCTGAGCACACAGCTCACTGGACTAGAACCAGGTTTCTGATGCCCTGGCCTTTGCAACCCACAGCTGTAGAGAGCAAGCCCCAGAGACCAAGACAGGAGTAGAAAGGGTGACAAGCCACACTCTCTGGCTTCAGCACGGCCAGCTCAGCCTAGCTCTTCCCTGCTCGGCCCCTGCACTCAACTGTGAGTTCTGCGTGGACAGGGGTTATTCTGACCCTTCCCCTGACTCTGATGCACAGGCAGGGCTCAGTCCTGCTGAGTAACCAATGAGTCACCACCTAGGTGCGTGCAGAGCTCCCCCAGGCATGGCCTTGATGTCACAGACGAGGAGGCTATGGCTGGCCACTCAGCAGGAGAGCCTTCCCATAGCCCACCTCCCCTCAGGTGAGTGAGGGGACCTCTCCTGAGACTTCCTCAGCAGTTGGTATGAAACCCAAGTCTTCATCCCTCTCAGTTGTCCTGCTTTCTTAATGAGTAGTAGCTACCCCAGAAAAATGTGGCCTGTGCACAGAGAGGCAGCCTTATTTTCAGAAAGTGGTCCGCCGCATCAGGAGAGAGCCAGACTCTGAAAACTGCCTGTCTGGATCCCAAGCCTGGCTTTGCTGTTGCCCAGATCTGTGGCCTTGGGGTCACTACTCAGCCTCTCTGAAGAAGAGCTGTTAATCAGCTTTGTCGCTGTGGCAAAATAACCTGAGATAATCAACTTAAAAAGAGGAAAGGATTGGGCTGGAGGCATGTAACTCAGCTCTTGCCTAGTGTGCATCAAGACTGAGTTCCGTCCCAAGCACTGCAGAGCAAAGGAGAGGTGAGGGCTATTTCCTTGGATCAGGCTTCCAGAGGTCACAGCCCAGGGCTGTCTGACCCTATTGCCTTTGAATCCATGGCCAGGCAACATATCATAGTAGAGGAATATAACAGGAAGTTGCTTGCTTCCCTACAGCCAGAAAGCAGAGAGAACTAGAAAGGTCCCAGAGCCTGTGTCCCCATCAACAACATGCCCCGGTGACCTAACTTCCTTCCATCAGGCCCCATATCTTAAACATTCTGCCATCTCCCAGCAATATCACAAGCCAGAGACATAGTCTTCAACACATAGGCCTCTGGGGGATGTTTCCAAACCATAGCAATAGCTTTCTACAAAAATAGAGAAAGCAGAGCTGGGCTGTAGCTCAATGTTAGATCACTTGCCTAGCATGAACAAAGCCCTGAGTTCCATCCACAGCACCTCCAGCCCCAAATGCATACAAAAGTAGTAATAATAACTCTGCCTCGGTCAGCTGAGGTAGCTAGAAGACAACAGCTGACGTTTATTTCTCTAATGGAGACTGGAAGCTCAGGATAAAGGAGCTGGGTGCCTCCTTCCTGGTAAGGGCTTTCTTGGTGGCTGCGTTCTATTGTGTCCTCATGTGACAGAGAGAGGGGATGGGGGGAGAAGGCACGGGAGGGAGAAAGCACTGTGGCATTCTTCCTTTTCTTTTTTTTGTATTTAAAATATTTTATTTACTATCTCCATTTTATGCATATGAGTGTATTACCTGCATGTGTGTAAGTGCACCTGTGTCATACAATGCCTGTGGAAGTTAGAAGAGGGCCTCAGATCCCCTGGAACTGGAGTCATGGATGGTTATTACCTGTCAACTTGGTGCTGGGAATCGAACTTGGTTCCTCTACAAAAGCAGCCAGAGGTCTTAACTGCTGTGCCATCTCTCCAGCTCCTCTTCCTCTTCTTCTTAAGACACTAATCCCATCGTAGGGTCCCTCCCTCGTGACCTCATGTTGTGTGACACTGTTCCTGGAAGATGTGAAGAAATGTCTACTCACCCCAGATAGGGAGCCAAAGTAATGATGCCATCAAAGTCCAACTTGGTGAACCACTAAGTTTATTGGGCCCCTTACAGGAGCATGGGCCACTAAAAGGCAGCTGCGTCATGGAAAGCCCACCCAGCATGGGTGAGTACTCACAAAAGCTGCAACCCTGGAGCTCTTTGCATGACTTTCAGGCAGCACAACAGGTCAGAAAGCCTCCTCTCCTCAGAAATCCTCACTGATTATTCTACCTCAGGAAAGGTTACAAATACGTACTCTTTAGTGATCACTTTCCTCATGAAGTTTTTGAGAGAGGTAAGATGGATTTAAAGTACTTGCTTTTTAAAATATTTTACTTATTTTATATGGGTATGTCTGCCTGTGTGTAAGTGTACCCATGTCATGCAGTGCCCTCAGAGGTCAAAAGAGGCCATTGTATTCCCCTGGAACTGGAGTTAACTATACTTGATACACACTTAACCCCAAGAAAACAATAAGTAAATGAATGAGTGGCTGGATATTAGAGTGACTGAACAAACACGTGAATGAATACATAATTAAGTAGATCAGTGGATGAGATGCCTGAGTCTATCAAGGAAGAAAGGGGCCTCCCTTCCCAAAGATTTTCTAGAGAATTCCTGCCTCAGTCTCATAAACTACTTTTCCTATAGGAATGGGGTGGCCTCTGAGGTCACCTCAGAGACTTCTCCAAGGGGCCTCTGCCACCACTCCGGCCGTCAGTGAACTCCTGTCTCTGGGCACCCACCTCCTCTGCTGCTGTAACCCAGACAGAAACCACCCAACGTGTCACAGACCCCCAAGTATCTCACACAATGACATCCAAGAAAGTGTCTTATTACTCTCCAGACTCCAAGCCAGTGACCTACATCCTGCTCCAGACAGCTCCAGAAGCCCCCAAATCTGCCACCAAATCTGCCAAGGCTTCCAAGACCAACAAGCCCAATGGATCCTTCCTCAAGACCCATGACTCACCCAAGAATCTAGCCAAGCAGTCCCTGAGGAGTGTTGTTGGGTCCTATATTTCTGAACCTAAAAACTTCTACTGCCTGGACCTCTGTCCACTCGCAGCAGGAAAGTTTCTGGCCCCAGAGCTGCAGTCCCACTTCACAATTCCAGAGGCCACAGAAACCTACATTCCTGAGGATTCCACAGCTGGGCTTCAGCTGATAAATCAGGTCTACGGATCTAGGAAAAACTTGCCTTCAGTCATGTGCCCAACCACAAAACTGCACTCTGCAGTGACCATGAAGCCACCCCCTGAAGTGACCATAAAGCCATCCTCTTCATTGACCACAAAGCCACCCTCTATAATGACCACAAAGCTACCCTCTACAGTGACCATGAAACTACCCCCTGATATGACCATGAAGCCACCCTCTGAAGTGACCACAGAGCCACCCTCTGAAGTGACCAAGAAACCACCCTCTTCAGTGACCACAAAGCTACCCTCTACAGTGATCATGAAACTACCCCCTGATATGACCATGAAGCCACCTTCTGAAGTGACCACGAAGCTACCCTCTGAAGTGACCAAGAAACCACCCTCTGCAGTGACCACGAAGCTGCCCTCTGCAGTGAACACAAAGCCAAAGGTCAGGAGACAGCTTAAGAACCAGAAAAAACAAGACAAAGAAAAGGACTGTACCTCCATCGACCTGGTTCTCATCAAACCAAGACACTTGATTCCAGATATCCCAAGACATTTCCCTATTCCAGTGGCCACAGAAGTCAGAACTCCCAAGAACCCATGTTCCCCACTGACCTGCCATACAGTATGTAAGGACCCCCCAGCAATGAAAAGTGAAGGTGGCAGCAAACCTGACTCCATTTTTTTAGAGAAAAACCTCTGATTTCCCAGCTCCAGGAAAGACCACAAACAGTCTTTCCCACACTCATAGGAAAACACCTGCAAGGACGCAGCCTTCAAATACCAGACGGTTCTGTAAAAACACCCTACTTAGGACTACATGAAATCTGGTCAGGTTGACCAAGGCTAAAATCAGAGACATAAATAAGACTTGTAACATCATTTGGTCAGCACATTCCACGGGCCCTGTAACCTTAATATGAGTAAGATGCTTTTCATGCCAGTGGGCTTCCTTAACCAATTCCCAACCTGCTGTTTCCAGGTCCCTCCTCTCTTTGTTTTAACCCTATAAAAGATCACCTCACCCTCCACTCGGGGCCACTGTCTTATCACCCGCTGTGTCGGACTGTGGACCGAGCTCGAGCTTGTAAATAAAGACCCTTTGTGCTTGTGTCGGATTTGACCTCCCTGGTGGTCTTTTGAGAGGATTCTATAACCTGGGCATAACATTTTGGGGGCTCGTCCGGGATCCTCCCAACGACCCCACAGATGCCAAATCCGGAGGGTCTCCACCCGGCCGGTAAGTTCTGTCTTTGGTATTGCTTGTTCCTGTTACTTGTTCTGTCCCTTTCCATTTTCACTCTGAGAGAGCTAGGATATCTGGGTCTGTGGTCGAGAGCAGTTAGAGTGGACACACTGGCAATCGTGACCACACAGGGCAGGAAGACGTTCCTAGTCCCTGAGGTGAGGAGCTCCATCTGGTGGGGACAAAGGTCCTCACATCTGGTGAGGATGAAGAACCTCACATCTGTTTTTTCTTTTTAATTCTCTTTGGGGATGCATCCTGCTGTCAATTTTTGTGTCTACATCTGTTCTGTGCATTTCTGTGTTTGTATTCCTGACTGAGACTGACGACATGGGACTACAATGAAGAAGCAGGTAGGAGGAGTCTCCTGGTCTATCACGAGACTCTGTTTGTGGGTCTCAGGGCAGCTGCAAGGCGACCCACGAATTTGGCTAAGGTTTATGATGTTAAACAGGGAAAAGAGGAAAGTCCTGCAGCCTCTAGCATGCCCTGGAAGAGGTATGTCCTCCCTCCCTGGTGGATCATAGAATGTGGACACAGGGGTACCACTGTGGACCCGCAGAAAGAACCAGCATCCTGGGCTTGGCAGAACAGCAGGCTGGAAAGAGTTCGCACCTCTGAAGACTTTCATGGGAAAGAAAAATATGGGAGGAGAGAAAGTCTCGTCTTGTTAATGTTATTATTGACTATTATTATTATTGTTATTATTAGTAGTATGTGGTACATGTATCTGTTCATATGTGCCTCCAAGTGCATGTGTGCATGTGTATGTGGAGGCCAGAGGTTAATTCCAGATGTCTTCCTCTACCATTCTCTGGCTGATTTATTTATTGTTTTACTAAGGTTCATTAGAACAACAACAAAAAAGAAAAACATCCACAGCCTACAAAAATATTCAAAGAATGAAAAAAAAATCATAATTAAAAATCAGATTTCCCTGCAAGGCCACAGCTCCCCATGGAACCACAAATGAACACCACCCACTCAAGGACCCATTTTTTTTTTATTACAATTTGGGGAGGGAGCACACGCCATAGCATCTGTATAGAGGTCAGAGGGCGACTTTGGGAGTCGATTTTCTCCTTCTGCCATGTAGGTTCCTGGTGTTGAACTGAGGTGGTCAGCCCGGTGCCAAGTGCCTTTACCAGCTGAGCAATCTCACTGGCCCCTCTACCTTATTTTTGAGACAGGGCTCTCCCTCAACCTAGAGCTCATCCATTTGGCTATACTGTTGGCCAATGAGCTCTAAGAACCATCTATCTCCACTTCCCCAATGCTGAGTTACAAGAATCCATCACTACATCCAGCTTTTACATAGGTGCTGGGGATCCAAACTCAGGTCCTTGTAACAGAGTGACCTCATTTCTCCCTGCTTCCCACCAGACCGTGTGAGAACTTAAGACCCCCATTTGGTATCTAATCTTATGCAAACATCTTGTGTGAAGGAAGGATACCTAATCTTATGCGGACATCTTGTGTGAAAGAAGAGTATCTAATCTTATGCAGAACATCTTAAGCAAATAACCATTGTTAATGACCACATCTGTGTCTGTGGAGTGATGACGGTCTCTAACCAAGCCATAGAGACTCCATCTTACAGCAGTGACATCCTGTTTTTTTGAGGAAAGGAAACTCTGAGTTTGACATTTTCTCATGGTCTTCAGGATTGGATATAATGCCAGGATGTGTCTCAATCGTGAACAAAGACAATGACTAAAATGTAAACATCTGCTTCTATGGACTCGCATGGGAATTTGGGGTTGGATGTTTGTGAAGCTAGCCTTTACGCACCTTGTATTTGTCTATAAAAGCTGGATGCTACAATGAATTGGGGCTGGTTCTCACCCACCTAGAGTTCGGAAGTCAGCCTGGCCGTAATAAAATCAACCTTGCCTTTCTTTTGCGTGTGGTGACTCCTGTTTGGCACCCTATAACAGTCCTCATGCTTGTGCAGAGAACATGTTATCAACTGGGCTGTCTCCCCAGCCCCGACTCCCACCAATTACTTTGTTTGCTTCTGGTTTCCAGCAGGCATACCTTCATGCTAGTTAACTGAATGCGGTGGTTTGGACCCTGTCACTGGCATTCTCCTTTCCTCTGGGATTTTTTGAAAGTCCTCTGTTTGGGCAGCAGACTGAGGAACAGGAAAGCACTTTCCCACTGCCCTGTCATGGCGGCCCAGAGGCATTTGCCTGGCTGGCATTTGCCCACAAGTCATTTCTGAATATGTCAGCCCATTAGATTTCCAGGCCTGACTTGGCTCCATTAGTTTTTACCTCCGGGGCCTCAAGCGGTCTCTTGGTGCACAAAACCAATCCTAAATAGAGAACAGGTGCACATTTCTGGAATTTTCATGTGATCCTGGGGAAGCCAGCATGAAAGTCTAGTACCTAGTCTGGACTGACAACCAGCCCTAGCTGAGCAGGTCACAGTTCCTTCGCTCTCCCATACAGCAGGGCAGAAGACTGAGGCTGGACACCCAGATGGCATTATGCAGTCACCTGCACTGGTTCTTGAAGTCTGGGGGCACAGCAGATGTTTGGGACATGGCTAAACTCTATCAGAAGTGTAGTGGAGACACACAGGCTTGGTGTTAACAAATCTGGCTTCCTAACTCCCAAACCTGCCTTTAAGGAGTTGTGTGGTATTTTCTGTTTGCAATGACAACATTTAAACTGGCTTCTACAAGAGTCCAGAGAATTCACTGGCCCCGTGTCACTGGTATCAAATATCAAAGAATGGCTGGATCCAGAAACTAGATAGATATACAGGTGTCACTGGCTCCCCCGGCCTGATGCTTCGGCCTTGGCTCTACACCTGCGTGAAACCGGAGCCACCTTGCCCCAGCTTCTGCCTCAGTGTCAACCACTTCCTCAGAGTCCTCCTCCTCGCAGAAAGTGCTTTTCAAACAGGCTAACCCTAATCATCATCCCTGATGGGCTTCTGGCGCCAGGCTACAATACGTCATCAGATCTGGGATTCTAGGGGGACACTGAGACAGATTGCCTTTTTCTGGGGAAGGAAGGAATGTGCAAATCTGAGGATGTAGGGAGGGGAGCTTTAGGTCAAGACACCCCAGAATCTGGCAACCTGAGGTCTGTGCACTTCCTGACGGAAGAAAAAATGGCACCTGTTACTCTCCTGGTATCAGGTACCTAGGGAGTCTGTTAGGGGGTTAGAGATCTGCAGGTAGGTGTGACCTAATTAACAGACCTCAGACAGCGATGGACAGCATACGTACCTCAGTCAAATGAAATATTTTACACTGGCCAGTTCTAGGTGGTTTACTCAGGCTCACTTGTTCCTTCTTGCAGAAGCCACAGGAAGGGTTCTCAACTAGGTTCTCCTCTCTCCTGCCTCCTAAGAACCCTCAGGCTTCCCAGTGTGGCTCCAGTGGGGTGTCAAGTACTCCATCTCTAGGATCTGCAGGTGTTAAAAGCTGTCTTCAAGGGTACTTATCACCTGAACCCTGGTCTTGAGGAATATTCATAAAATCTGGAGGCTTCCTGGCCTTGGAGGTTTCTGCTTCTCTGCTCTGCATTCGCCAGTGAGGGCTTCTCCTCCTGCTCTCATGCCTTCCCTGTAACACAACAGAGGTCTGCCTGCAACTTGGCTGCAGGTCTTCACCAGGGAAAGATGGCTTCTCTTTTCAGTGCTAGTCTTCAACTTGATTTCTTTTGACATGACTTGAGTGGCAGCCATCCTTGAGCTAATCACTGGGGCTGGAAAGATGGGATCCTCCGACTGGAAGATATGAGAGATTGGCCAACTCCTGGAGACTGAGAATGAAAATCCAGATATACGGGATGACTTCCTCCACCAGGGGATAGGACAGAAGAAAATCACAGGGACCTGGTGCCAATAATTTGAGAGGTGACCCCAGGAAGCTTCAGCAGGAAACAGGCAGTAAGACAGAAAGGGAAGAGGCTGTGTAGGCCTTCTCAGTGGGCCACTGCTGAGGTCACGGGGGACTATGGGATCTGCCAAGAGATGAGAGAATTGGATAGTGGGGGGCGGGGCTTACACAGCAAGCACTCCTCTCTAACCTTTAGGCTACTTTCTAGGTTGAAAGCCTCTTGCCTTGACTACTCACTACAACTCTACCAGCTAGAGAATGCCCCAGGCAAAAGATCATAGGGCTTTGCAGTAAAGAGTTGGGGTCTGGCCCCCAATGGTTTGTCCCGGGGTCAGGGGCATCTCAGTGCCTGTTGCAGCCTGATGTCTCCCATGGTGGTGAAAGCAGGTAGGACCTGAGACTCTGCTTACTTCCCCTAGCAGGACCTCTTTGGCTTTCTTTCTAGGTTAGAGGACAGAAGGTAGTAGTGGCTAGGTGTCAGGTTCTGAGATCCAGTTGCTTAGCCTGGAAGTGGATTTCTTCCCAGCGCCTCCATATAAAAACAAGGGTAAAAGTGCTTGCCACCAAAGCCTAAAGACCTGCGTTCAATCCCCAGAACCCACATAAAGGTGAATGGAGAGAATGAACTCCACAAGATTGTCCTCTGGCCTCCTCATGTGCCCTGAGGTGCCGCCTTCATTCATACATACAAACACACAATAAATAAATGAATAAATAATTTTTAAACTCAACCAATGTGTAAGGTCTGGGTTCGAGAGATGCAGCAGACAGAAGGGACCAGAGACTCCGCTGGCAGCTAACAGGACCTGCCTTTAAGAGAAGACCAGATGGGACTAGCTCCTCCGCACCCACGAGTGGAGAAACACTAGCCCCCTCACCCCCCATCTTGAGGCTGGGGCTCCGGGGAACTGGGCTGGCATGCCAGGCTCCAGATTGGGATGGAGGAGCTCCCTCAGGGACAGTGTGAGAGGCAAACTCCCGGGGGGAGCGAGCTCAGGCCAAAAGCCCAAGTCCCAGTCCAAATCTAAGTCTTGAAGCCCCTTCTAGTCCCAGTCCTCAAAGCCTTAAAAAACCCTCAGCCCCCTCCTGGCTTTTAGGGGAGGGGGTTGCCATGACACCTGATTGATGTTTAAGGCAAGCTTCTGGCCAGGAAGTAGTCCCTTTTCACAGCTGTTTGTGAATTCCTTGAGTCCTGAACCTTATCTGTTGAGGAAGCCCCGTGTCTTTTGTGAATTTGGGGTCTGGAGTCTTATCTGAGCCATTTGCAAGGCTTAGATCTCTGAGAAGTTGTAAAAGTCGGTCTTTCCCCATGCATGTTTTGTAAACTCCTGCTCCAGGTTTCCTTCCATCTTCCTGAGTTTGAAACTGTTGGGGGTTTCATTCACACCTTACACGATGGAACTTTGATTTCAATTGTCTGAGACCAGTGAACCCAGTCTGCTGGAACTCCTCTGACTAACACAGCTGTGGAATTAAATAAGGGTATTGCTTGGGGTGTTTATTTTTTAATTCATAGATGATTTTTGTACTATTTTTTATATGATTCTTAGTTTCATAGTACTTTCTCATATTTGTTACAGTATCTCTGAACACAATTTGCAAGAAAAAAAGGTAAGAATTTTGACATTTTGTGTGTGTGAGGACGAGGTACACATACCATAGCAATGAATGAAGTCAGAGGTCAACTTGCAGGAGTAAGTTCTTTCCTTCCACTATGTGGGTACCAGGCATCAAACTCAGGCTGTCAGCCTTGGCAACAGGCATCTTCACCTTTGGGGCCATCTCACCAGCCCATCAGTCCATAAAAAGTATTGAGTATGCAATGGCATACACTGTACCCCTTGCTTTGGGCAGAGGATTGCTTGAGTCAAAGAGTTAAGACCAGTTTGGACAACATAATAAGACCCTATCTTGATAGATAATAATAAATAGATAGATAATAAATAGTTAAAGTAAAATTGGATGTGGCTGTAAATATCTGACATCCCAGCACTTAAGAGCTGGAGGCAGGAGGATGAGCACTTCAAAGTTATCCTTGGCTGTATCACAAGTTCAAGGCCATGACACACTGTCCCCCAAAAGGGAAAATAAGCAGTGGATAATCTCTAATATCACCAACATGACCATAATGATAATTGGACAAATGATCCACATTTGAACTTGGATGTATCAAATATATGACCAGGAAGGTGGGCATTTTCTGTGTGTGGTGCTGAGGAAGGAGTCCAGGGCCTCACACATGCTAAGCAGGCATTCTACCACTGAGCTACAATGCAGCTTCTTCCTACCTATTATATTAAGATGAAGTCTCATTAATTTGTCAACTTGACCTTGAACTCTCTCTGTAGCCAAGACTGGCCTTGACTTAGAATCTATTGTTTCAGCCTCTTAAGCAGCTGAGATTATGGACCTGGACCACCAGGCCTGACTATACAATATCTTATCGATATCATATATAAAACTTCATTTGAGAAGATGTCCAGGCAGCTTGAAAACAGAGAATCTATGATTCCTGAAATTTCAAAACTATGCTTCTAATATTTACGTAGACCAATATTACATTTCACATTTGCATAGACCAATATTGAATTTCAGACAGCTGACATTTTGGCTAGACAATCACATTTTTAAATTGCAATAACCACACTTAACATACTTGCCATCGTAAGCATTTTGAGTGTGCAGTTCAGAAATGTTAAACGCGTTCACAGGGCCGTGCCACAGGTCTCCACCACCCTTGCATTTTATAGAACTTAAATTCTGTACCCATCAAATACTTCCTCGTTTTCCCTCTCTCACTCCGTGCTAACCATTAGAAGTTCTGATTTGGAGTTGTTGTTGCTGTTGTTTTTGTATGGTGTGGTGTGTGTGTGCGTGTGTGTGTGTATGTGTGTGCGCGCGTGTGTGTGTGTTCTATGTGCATGTGCTCAGGTGTGCAGATGCACCTTGTCTGTGTGCTGATGTGTGCTCACATGTGGAGGCGATGCATCAACTCCAGGTGTTGCTCTTCAGGCTCCATGCACCTTTTTTGTTTCTGAATCAAGGAAACAACAGATCAGTAGAATAATATTGGCCTGGACTCCAGGAACTCTATGCTTTGATGTCACTCCCACACTCGCTGAGTGATCGCAGGTACATTTTATTCATTTGTTTCTTTCATACACAGATGCATTTTATCTTAATAAATCCACCCCTTAATCCTCCCACCTCCTAATCCTCCAGGATCCTCCTCCACATCCCCCTCCCACCTGCATGTAGATATAACCTATGGGGTCCGGTTAGTGTTGTCTGCATACACATGGGCGCAGGGCATGGGCAGCATACCGGCCCCATCCCTCCAGAAAACCTGGCTTTCTCTCCCCATGCACTGGCCACTGCCTGCAGCTTCTCAACTAGGAGTGGGGCTTTGACTACTGACTGGATTGATCTTGTGCAGGTCTTGTATAAGCAAACACAGTTGCTGAGAGTCCCTGAGTACAACTCCCTATCACACCTAGTAGACACTTGCAACAGGGTCCTTTCTGATCTTTGATCCCTGGCTCTTACAATCTTTCTATCTTTCTGCCTCCTCTTTCAAGATGTTCCCTGAGCCTTGGGTGGAGGGGTGTGCTATAGATGTCCCATTTGTAGATGAACACTCGGCAGTCACCTGTCCTCTACACTTTGATCTCTTGTGGTTCTCTGTGTTAACCTCTCTCCATTGGGGGGAAGAAAAACCTTCCCTGATGAGGGGTGAGAACTGGACTTATCTATGGATATAAGGCAGTTGATACTGTATCAGTTTAGCAAGACAGCAATAGTCATAGGTTCTCCATAGGTACATGTTATGGCCCTCTCTAGCCATGGGTTCTTGGCCAGGTTTAGAGTGCTAGACATGAGTTCCTCACTGTTGAGTGGACCTGTGGAGGTTCAAAAGAGAATGTTTCCTACAAGCGCCAAGTATATGAGCATTTTGTCCCTAGTTAGTGGAGGTTTAGGAGGTGTGGCCTTGCTGGAGGAAGCACGTCACTGGGGGTGGGCTTAGAGAGGTCTTAAGCCTTGCCAGATCTTCAGTCACTCTGCTTCCTGTGCCTGCTTGAGGATGTGAGCGCTTAGGGCTGTGTCTACCACAGCCACCTCTGCCACCAAGCTCCCCACCATGTTGGATTCTTGCTTCTTTGGAACTGTAAGCTAAATGAACTCTTCCCTTTATGAGTTCTCTTGGCCAGTGTTTCCATCACAGCAACAGAAAGTAAACTACAACAGCCATGCCCCTTTTCAGTCTGTTTCTCTCTGTTTCCTGTGCCTGCTTAAATACACTAGTGCTCATCTTCCTGCTCTGGTCACCTCTGCCACCATGCCCCCTCCCCCCACTGTGGGCTCTTAGCCCTCTGTAACTGTGAGTCAAATAACCTCATCCTTCTACAGTCGTAGTGTTTTATCACAGCAACAGAAAAGTAACTAAAACAAGGACTTAAATCTAATTGGTTGGTTCCCCCCACCCAAAATGTTCATGTTACCGCTGCACAAATGGTAACTCTCAGTAGGCCAGTCGCTATCATAGCTCACAAGGTTCACAGTCAGGAGCTGGAGGTGGGACAGAGGAGTACATGTGATTAAAATACATGGTATTCATGTATGAAATTTGTTTAATTTGTTTTAATATATCAGGGACTGGAGAGATGACTCAATGTTTAAGAGCACTGACTGTTCTCTACCCAGGTTCAGTTCTCACCACCCACATGGTCAGCTAACAGCCATCCGTAACGCCTCTTCTCCAAGGTCATTGACCAACACAGGTGCACTCACACATACAGACAAAACACTAATACATAGAAATTAAAAATAAATAAAAAAGATTAAAAATATATTAATATCCTGTGTGTGGTGGTGCATAGCTTTAATCCTAGCACCTTAGAGGCAGAGGCACTTAGATCTCTGTGAGTTTGAGGCCATTTTGGGTCTACATAGTGAGTTCCAGGCCAGCTGGGGTTACAGGGAGACCCTGTCTCAAAAAGACCCAAAAAAAAAAAAAAGTATACATATAGATAGATAGACTTCTTTTGTGTGAGTTCCCTCCCTCTCTGAACTTTTTTTTTTTACTATTAAAACACAGTAGATTGTTTGTTAATAAAGAAAATGGCTTATTAATAAGGCAAATATTATCTTTGTAAATTTTAATTGTTTTCAAAATAGGGTCCACTGGCCTGAAATCATCCCTTGCCTCAGCCAGTCCAAGTACTGGGATTATAGGTATGCACCACCACGCTTGACTGGATGTATCCTTTATATGTTTTTACTATCTATTAGTTGAGACAGGAATTTTGAGGCCTTTGGGAGATGGAGATGTTTGAGGGAGGGAAAGGCAGAGAGAAGAAGGGTAGAGAAAGGAAATGTGGTATGAGGGAGGGGAGGGGAGGGGAGAAAGAGAGAGCAAAGTGGGGGAGGGGGAGGACAGAAAGGAGGGCAAGAGGGAGAGCGGTCACTGTGAGGCGCGACAGAAAGGAGACCCCCAGCAGTTCCAGGACTCAGAACTGACAGACACCTTGGCGACTCCAGCCAAACTTCCAGAATTCACAAGCAACTGTGAAAACTTTTGCATTTTCCTGGTCAGATAAGCTTCCTGATACGGAGTTAACTATCTCCTCTGAACATCAGTCAGATGTTATGGGGATCCTCTCCCCATAAAAAGGCCTACTGGGCAGCTAGGTTTAGCTCGCTTCCTTATCTCCCGCTTCCTTATCTCCCGACCTGGGAAGGCTAGCCCCATGCCTTTAATAATAAACCAGTCCAGTTCACTTCTCTGCGGAGTCTCTCATCTATTTCTGCTGGGTCTCGCCCCGAACCGAACCTTACAGTTACCCAAGCGCTAATCTCATCTGTCACTGGTTTTCTAAATGCCTAAACTGGTAAATTTAGGGCTTTACTTATCTCATCTCACTAGTCCTAGTAGCAACCCCAGTAGCTATGATTTCACTCATCTGAATGACCAGGAGATGAGATCCCAGAGAAGTTAAGCTACCTACCCAAAGTTACACAGTAAGTGGTTGAAACAGGATTCCCATTCACATAAATGCACTGCACCACGGGCTTTGCCATACCCTCCCACTGCCTTGGAATCTCGGGCTGTTTTGCTGCCTGAAGCCTCACTTGCCGGGAAGGGGTGCTAGAAGCGAGCTGAAGGTCCTCGCCCGCCCTGCTTTCTTGAGCTGTCCTCCGGTTTTGTATTCATGACAGCATCAACCTTGTTCCAACTCCAGGGCCAATAAGCCCCCCACTGGCTGCCTCGGAGTCACTGCACCCTGGCTAAACTCATCTGCCAGCATCTTGAGAGGGATTTGATTTCCGTCTGCCCAGCTAAGAACCCAGCAGAAAGTGGCAGTGGTTGGCAGGACCAGGGGCTCCCCACCTGGCCCAGGAAAGCCCAGCCTAACATATAGTCAGACACTGATTGTCTCATCACCGTGGCCCTGGCTTGCATGGAGCCCTGCCCTGAACGGTGGGTGCCAAACCACAAGGATGGTGTTCCAACGCCTTGGAAACAGAAAACTGTTGCTCATTTTTTACGAAGATGGACTGGGATTGGAGCTCCGTGGTACAGCACTATTCTCGCCTGTTTGAGATCTGGATCCCATCTCCTGCACTGCAAAAACAAAAGCAAAGAAGGACTCTCATCGGATTTGCAACCCGAACCTTCCTTGCAGCTCTTAGTGTAAGATGTGACTGAAAGAAAGCCCACAACAATTTCAAGACTCAGGAAGACTGACAGAAACCTGGGACCCGAATTCACAAACAGCTGTAAAAACGGATTCCTTCCTGGCCGAAAGTTTACCTTAAACATCAATCAGATGCCATGGAAACCCCTTTCCTATAAAAGGCCTACTGATCAGCTAGCCACGGGCTAGTATTTTCTCCGCTCCTGGGAGAAAGCTAGTCCAGGCTGGTCTTCTCTCTTTCCTGACTGTGGAAGCCAGTCCTGTACCCCTAATAAACCCATCCTCTGTTAACTCCCAGAGCTCTGGTCCATCTCTGTTATGTCTCATGAACCAAAAAAACCTTATACTTAGCATCTGCATTTTATAGATGAAGAAACAGAAGCACAAGGCTCTAGTAAGTTGCTCAGGGTTACAGCCTGGCAGATGTTAAAGCCAGTGTTTCCCCAGTGACCTGCAGCCCCGACAGGCTCTTCGCCACTGGCCTGTCCAGGTACCATGTACAGGCATGCAGTGGTACCTTATCTGTCCATGGATGCATTACTTGTTCCTCAACGGGACAAGTTTACCTGACAGACAGCTTAAGGGAGGAAAGATTTGCTTCAGCTCTCGGTCCATCAGGGAAGGCATGGTGGAGTATCTCAGCCTGTGGCAGTAGAGAGTGAGGTAGTACTCTTACATCCTGGTAAAGCAGGATGCAGACAGCTTGACTGGAGCCAGGGCCCAGTGGAACCTCCACAGGCCTACCCCTACTGGCCCACTTCTGCTAGCCAGATCTCGCCTCCAAAAGGATCTGTGTGTTTCTAAACAGCACCAGCAGCTATTGAGGAAGTATTCAAAACATGAACCTGTGAGGAATGTAAGATATGATGGAAGAAACCCACCCCCAGCAGCTCCAGGACTCAAGAGGACTGACAGTCACCTTGGTGACTCCAGCCAAACTTCCAGAATTCACAAGCATCTGTGAAAAGAGACTGACTTTCAGCTTCCTGACCAGATAGTTTCCTGATACAGTGTGTTAACTATCTCCTCTGAACATCAATCAAATCCATACATATCCCCTCCCCATAAAAAGTCTACTGGACAGCTAGGAGTTGCTAGCTTATTCACTCTCAACCTGAGAGGCTAGCCCCAGGCTTTTAGTAATAAACTGGTCCAGTTAACTTGTCTGCGAAGTCTCTCGTTCATTTCTGCTGGGTCTCGAGCCGAACCAAACCTTACAAAGAACATTTCAGGTTCGAGCCTAAAGGCACGGTACCTTGGATGAGCCTTGAGAATAGAAATAAGCTATTCACAGAAGACTATGTACTACATGATTCCATTCATGTAAAATGGCTGGAATAATTAAATCCACGGAAACAAAAAGATTAGTGGTTGCCGAGGCTGAGGGCAGGAAAAAAAGAGGGAGGAACTGCTGGGTGGCATGAGGTTTCCACTGGTAACAAAATATTCTGGATCTAGAGCTGATGGATCTAGCAGCATTCTGAAAATGCTGGTTTTATTATAGTTGTTTGTGGTACTGGGGATTGAATCTCACACACGCACACAAGACAAGAACTCAACCACAGAGCCACATCCTCAGCCCTCTTTTTACTCTTTTATTACATTTAGTTACTTATGTGTGTTCTAGTTTGCTTTAAATTGCTGTGATAAAACACTCTGACCAATACCAACTTGGAGAGGAAAGGGTTTATTTGGCTCACATCTCCCAGGTCACACACAGTTCATCACTGAGGGAGCCTGGAGGCAGGAGCTGAAGCACAGGCCATGGAGGAACACTGCTTACTGGCTTGCTCCCCTGGCCTATGCTCAGCCTGATTTCTTATACAATAAACAACAACCTGCCCAGGGGTGGCACCATCCAGAGTAGGTTGGGCCCTAGCACATCACTCAACAATCAAGAAAATGACCCACAGACATGGCCACAGACCAGTCCAATGGAGGCAGTTCCCCAACTGAGGTTCTCTCAACCCAGGTATGTCAAGTGGACAACTAAAGCTATCCAGCACAATGTGTATTGTGTGTCTGTGAGTGGGCATGTTTGTGCCATGGTACACATGTGGAAATCAGGGGACAACTGTGAGAGTTGGTTCTCTCCTTCCACTACATGGGTCCCAGAGACAGAACTCAGTCGTGAGCCTTGGTAGCAGGCACACCATCTTGTTGCCCCTTCTTTTTACTCTTTCTATGGAGACAGAGTCTCACTAAATTGCTCATTCGGACCTTCAACCTTCCGTTCTCCTGTTGCAGGTCCTTCTATAATGTTCAGTTCAATGGCATGTCATGTGGAACGGTAAACGTTCCATTCTGTGAATTTTACCACAATCTTTTTTTAAACGTGGTTCATTCTAGAGTTCTAAACTATTTAAGACTGATGTTCAATGGCCTGTGGGTTTCATAATATGATTTTATACACAAGATATTGCTGGCCTTACAGTGATAGTTGAGCAAGTGGACCAGTTCCCTGTCATAACAGAGGGGTTCCCACAGCAGGTGATCGCATGAGTGTGTGGAGGTGGAGCCCTGGGGAAAGCCAGGGAGAGCTCAGCTGGTTCAGAGGCAACCCAGTCACAGAGGGGTGGCCGTTGACAGCCCTATGGAGGGGCTAAAGAAGACCTGGGTCAGCAGCTTTGAGTGGGACCTCTAGAAAAGGCTGCGATCTCTTTTCCTTGCCCTTTTCTGAAATAGGATCTTATTATGTAATCCAGGCTAGCCTCAAACTCTCAGTCCTCCTGCCTCAGCTTCCCATGTGTGAAGATTCCAAGTTATACCACCACACCAGTTCCTGCGTGCATTTGTTAAGTGAGTTCTCAGTGATTCACATGACATCACGAACTAAAATGACAAGGTCAACTCCAGGCA
Source organism: Eospalax fontanierii (assembly GCA_035773235.1). Classification (NCBI taxonomy): domain Eukaryota; kingdom Metazoa; phylum Chordata; class Mammalia; order Rodentia; family Spalacidae; genus Eospalax; species Eospalax fontanierii. The sequence continues at coordinate 43,749,607 of CM069546.1, read as the reverse complement.
CCAACAACACAGTACACACTTTAACTTTTTTCAGAGAGGACAGATCTCGTGTTAAGTGTTCATGCCACAATAAAATGCACTTTAAACTATGGGGCTGGAGAGGTTGCTTGGTTGGATAAGTTACTAGAGCAGCTCACAGGACTCAAGGTGCTCTCTGACTATCATACTGTCATTAGGAAGGGTGGAGCGGGAATGGTGGAAAGGCAGGGATACTAGAGCAAGGTGTGTGGAGCGGTGGGGTTGGCCTGCAGCCCCCTGACCTCGCTGGGTGCATCACTGTCCTGGCACTTCCATGTGCTCTTCCAGCGCTTCTGTTCAGGAGAGAGAGGCCAGTAGAGAGGCACGACTGCTTCAATAGCTGGCCATGGTGACTGAACTGAGTCTCCAACCCTCCCCCCTACCTGACGAGGATGGAGGATGGACCCTCAGCTGGCAGGTAGTGAATGCCTGGAATCCCAGCACTCTGGAGGTTGAGGCAGGAGGATCATTAGTTCCTTACCTGCCTGGGCTATCTAGCTAGATTCTGTCTCAAAAAAAAAAAAAAAAGAAAAAAAAGTAATAATGTTTTCTTAAAGTTCTTACCCAAGTCCCCATTCTGAAACTGCCTGGGAGCCCCAGACACCAGTCATCTCTTTAGAATTACAGCCTCATTCCTCCAGATAGCCCATGGGCTTTAAGAGCTGCTGGGTAAAAGAGATGAAAACCAAACGTGTGTTCTTCAATGTGACTCGGGAATACTCAGTGTCTTCCTTAAAAGTTTTCTTTCTGGGCTGGAGAGATGGCTCAGTGATTAAGAGCACTGACTGCTCTTGCAAAGGACCTGGGGTTGATTCCCAGCACGCACATGGCAGCTAACAACCATCCATAACTCAGGTTCCAGAGGATCTGATGCCTTCTTCTGATCTCCACTGGCACAGGTGCGCCTCCCTCTGTGTAAGCAAAACACTCATACACATAAAAATAATAAATAATATATGTTTAAACATTTTCTTTCTGAGGCTGAGGAAATTCTAGGCTATAAAGTATTGGATGTATAAGTTTGAGACCTGAGTTTGATCCTCAGCACCCACCTAAAAAGGCTGGGGTGGTACAATGAGCCCCAGCCCCCCAGCGCTGAGAAAACGGAGACAGGAAGATCCCTAGGGCTCTCTGTAAGCCATTCCAGCCAAGTCAGCAAGCTCTGGGTGCAGTGAGACTCAAAAAATAAGGTGGAAGGGCCTGTGGATGGCTGAGAGGATGGCTTCGTAGTAAGGGCCTCACAGCCCTGACACCCGGGGTTTGACCCCCAGAGCCCACACAAAAAAGCTGGATGTTGTGGCTCGTGTCTGTAACCCTAACCCCAGCACTCCTACTGAGAGATTCAAGGTAGAGACTAGAGCTCTTGTGTAGTACAGCAGTGGAAATAAGGAGAGACTCCGCCTCGAAAACAAGGAGGGAGAAGTGAACTGACTCCCAGAAAGCTGTCCTTTGACCCCCACCTGGGGACTGTGGCATGCTCACAACCACATACACACACAAAAGAAAAAAATTAAGGTGGACAGGGATGAGGGGGACACCTGGTATCAACCTCTACCTTCACATGCACATGTACGTATGTATGAACATATGTATACATGCATACACATAAACATGCTTATATACACATATACTCACACACACACACACACACACACACACAACTTTCTTTCCATCATGTATATCTTATAATCAGAACTACAATATGATTTTCTCATTACTTATGTGTATGTGTGTATCTTTGTAAGTGTATGCACACATGGGTATATGGATGTCCACAAAGGCCCTAAGAAAGTGTCAGATCCCTTGAAGCTGGAGTTACAAGTCTTTGTGAGCCACCCAATATGGGTCCTGGCATCTCAGCTCCGGTCCTCACTAGGGAGTAAGGGCTCTTAACCGCTGAGCCATCTCTCCAGCCCACTTCTATTTTATAACTCTTCTAATGTTTTCTGGAGGTTGGTCAAGTTCAGATTCTAGATATAATAGGTACCAATGAAAATACACAAAGTGGGTAAATAAATGAATATGAAGAATGATGTAGCCTCAGAGAGCGCTCAGCCTGGAGAGAAGGGCAGCAGCTCTGTAAATAACCAGAGGTATTAGGTAAAAGGAGAAACCAGTATATTTTGGATTGAGCCAAAAGTCAGAGCTAGCCCAGCAGAGTAGCGTTCACACAAAAGCAAATGTTCATTTAGGCTAAGAAAAACCTCAAACAAGTTGTGCTGTACTGTTGCTGGAAAGGTCTGGCTGCAGAAGCAGAAGAAGGAGACGCTAACACTGAAGGCTTTCCTCAGACGGAAGAGGTCCTGAGCAGGGCAGTTGGCATGTCTGAGTGTCATGAAGAGCAAAGTCCTGCCTGCAGTTCAAGGTGTGTGAAGAACTGACCTGGGATTGTGTTCGTGTGGCTTGATTACATAGGTCGAGGCTGGGCAGAGAGTCTGCATTTCCAACAGGCTCTGGGGTGCAGACGTTGCTGGTCCATGGGCCACACTTTGAGTAGCTCAGGGCTTGATGGTGTCTGGGCTTCTTAGGAAGCCCAGCATCTATACAAATCTACCCTCAGCATCTATAACCTCCAAGCAGTAAGAACCACATCCACATTTTTTCTTTCTTTTTCTTTTTTTCTTTACAGTTATTTGGTGATGGGGGTGGACATGCATGCCATGGCATTCAGGTAGAGGTCAGAGGTCAACTCGTGGGTGTGGGTTCTCTCTTTCCACCATGTGAATCCCCAGATCAAACTGAGGTCATCAGTCCTGGCAGCAAGTGCCTTTACCCTTTGAGCCAATTTGCCAGCCCCCTTTTTTCATTGAAAAAATCTTGCATATATTTGAACAATTAGTAGATTTACAATTTCAGCCTAAACATCCATCATAATCACTTCATCTTCAAGCTCCTTGGCTGTCTCTCTTCCTGCTGACTCCCCTCAAATAGTCCCTCTTCTATTTTCAGGTCTTAGGATTTTTCTAATCTAGATCCTACATAGGACAGAAAACAGGGTATTTGTTTATGTGTCTGACATAACATTGATGAGCTCCAGTTCCATCCATTTTCCTGCAATGGCATCATTTCATTTTTATGACTGAATAATATTCCACATGTGTGTACATATATAACTCATTTTCTTTATCCATCCATCTGTTAAAGCTGTCCTGTCTTTGATTATCATTCTAGTTCTTAACTCAATGCTTGGCACAAAGTAGGTACTTAAAACACATTACTGAGGGACTGGAGAGATGGTTCAGCAGTTAAAAGTACTGTCTGTTCTTGCAAAGGACCCAGGTTTGATTCCCAGCACCCACACTGCAGCCAACAACAGTCCGTAACTCTAGTTCCAGGGAATCTGACACACTCTTCTAACCTCTGAGGGCACGGTGCACTTACATACAAGCAAGCAATACACTGAAACTCATAAAAATAAAAATAAAAATTAAAAAAAAACATTATTGAATACTGAGAACAAAATGTATCGGGTACTACTCAGCACTGAAAAGAAACCAAGAGGTGTAGAGAGCTGGCTCAGCAGTTAAGAGCACTTGCAGAGGACCCCGGTTCAATTTCCAGCACCACATGGCAGCTAGAAACTGTTCATATCTCCAGTTCCAGGGGATCCAGTTCCAGGGGAGCCAATGTCCTCTTCTGACCTCTGCAGGCATTGCACAACACGAGTGCACTTACGCACATGCAGGCAATACACTCGTACACATAAAATAAAAATAATAAATAAAATATTTAAAAAAAAATAACTAAGTAGCAAAACCAGTCTGAAAAGTTCTTTGCTGTAGCTGCTGAAGGAAAATATTAATTGAAAGTCCAACCCCAGCTTCAAGGCCTAATAACCACAGCAATGTCCAGCACAGCAAACCACACTGGGGAAGTAGTGGTACTTTTATCTTGGGGGTAATCAACAGCTACCAAATTGAACCTAAAGCCCACTCAGCGGGAGGGAACACATATGCAACACTATAAACACGGCCAAATACACGTGGCTGGAGAGGTCATAGATCTTAGAAAAAAAAAAAAAACCCAAGGCTGTCATATCCCTAGATATGTAATTTCATACCATGTGCTAAATATGGATCCCTAAATTTACAGACAAATATGCCAGTCACCACTCATCAAAGAAGCTTCCTATGCAACAGAAGAAGACTAGGACAGAGTTCCACAACTGATCACACGCAGAGATTGTCTGTGAATTGCCCAACCCTAAGTGACACATGACAATGAACCCTCTCCACCTGAGGCTCACAGAACATCCTGGAACAAGGGGTAGAGAGAATCCTAATGCAACTCCCAACTCTCGTCAACAAAGCTGTCTCATGCAACAGAGGGCAATGAACCCAGGACTCAGGGACCGTTGTGGAAGAGAGGGCAGAAAGATCGTAAGAGCCGGGGGTAGAGGGAGGAGATAAGGGACCATATGGAAATAGTGTCTTAGGAACTTACAGCAATGGTGACAGCATGCACAAGACCCATGCAAACTCAGGCAGACAAAAACCCAGCATAGAACTAGGGACATGGGCAGCGGCCTCAATCTTAGTTGAAAAACGATTGGCAGCCGATTACTACTGGGTGAGGAAGAACTGACCTTCTTTAAGGGAGTGACTCTAGATAGGCTGACACTGGTGGATGAACTTGCACTCAGGGACGTCAAGAGACACTAACTTGACTCAATAGGCTTTAACATAAATGACAGAATGCGTGAATCCAGTGTGGGGGGGAGGAGGCTATGGGAGGGTTCCAGTGGGGAGAGGGTGTAAAGTTGATTAAGATGTTGTGCGTGAAATACACAAAAATTCAATAAATTAAAAAATTATTAATAAAAAATATTCTTTCCTGTGAGCACATCCCATTCATTTTGTTTTGTTTTAGGTGCTGGGATTGAACCTAAGCATACCAGGTAAGCATTCTACGCTCAGTCTCCTAAAAACACAACACTATGCTGTCACAGAACATATGAGTATTTGTAAGGAATTAGGAGCAGAGGAACAAATGTAATTACAAAGGGAAGGCACAGAGGAGGTTTGGGGTGATGAAACTATTCTGTATTCTTATGGTGATTGCAGAAACCTCCACAGCTGTTAGAATTCATAAATATACCTATCTAAAGGTCAGTCTTGCTGGGTATGGTGGCACAAGCCTTTAATCTCGGCACTAGGGAGGCAGAAGCAGGCAGATCTCTGTGAGATTGAGGACAGCCTAGTCCAGCCTGATCTACATTTTCAAGTTCCAGTCCAACTGGAGGCTATCAGAAGACCTGTCTCAAAAAACAAAAACAAACATAAAAGGTCAATTTTACCATGTGATCAATTTTAAATAAATATTTTTATAATAATAATTATAAAAAAAACAGGCATTTGGTGAATCACATTAACTGAATATGTACCCTGTACCAAGCCAGAGAGAGACAAATATTGAGGGTTCAAAGATGATATTGCAGAGGCCAGGGATATAGCTTAGTAGCAGAGCACATGCCTAGCGTGTGCAAGGTCCTGGGTTCTAGTCCAGCCCTCAGTGTTGGGGGAGGGTGAGTAGCAATAATTTGAAAGAAAAGACCTAAACCCAACACAACCCACCTTGTTAAAAAGTCTATATGGAGTCTGCCAAGATGACTCAGTAAGTAAAGATACTTACCACCAAGCCTAACAACTGAGTTTGGGGCCCACATAGCGGAAGGAACGAACTTCCAACTCCCACAAGTTGTCTCTGACCCTGCCCCTCCCACACAGACACATACACAAAGTAAAAAACAAAAAACAAACAAACAAACAAAAACCCCACTTCTTTGTGGAAATACCTATCCAAGAGCCACTAGGGGCGGTGTCTGCTGGAAACCATCTTAGTTTTTGTAGGTTTGCAAGCTTGTCGTTTACACTAGGAATTAAGATGAATCCTAATTACACTCTGCTTTGCAAGGGCCTGCAAAACATTCCAGGAAAGCTGCTCCAGTTGCTTATTTATTCATCTATCCTCAGTTATGTACATGTGTTTGCCTCCAGATGTGACCTTGTAGACCGCCAAATCCATGCCTGGGCAAAGCCAATCTGCATAATCCAGTCTAGCTGCCAGCTGACAGATGAAAGCCATCCAGCTCAGAGCAAAGAGAATTTCTGACTCAGAAATTGTGAAAGCCAGGTCTGTGAGATGCCTGCCTTCTGTCCCTAGGACTGCAGAGACCAGGCATGGTGGTGTAGGCCTGAAACCACAGCACTTGAGAGACTGGAAGCAGGAAGATCAGCAAGTTGAAAGTCAGCCTCAGTGACACAGTGAGCTTGAGACCAACCTGGAATGCAGGAGAATGAGACCCTGCCTCAAAGAAAACTTGTGGCCAGGTTGGTGAGGCACACCTTTAGACCCAGTACCCCAGAGACAGCCACCGCCTTGGTCTACATAGAGAGTTCCAGGCTAGCCAGAGCTACATAGTACATGTTTTTGTTTTTATGAGACAGGGTCTCCCTGTAGCCACCAACTGGCCTGGGACTTGAAGCATAGACCAGGCTGGACTGCTTCTGCCTCCCTAGTGCTGAGATTAAAGGCTTGTGCCACCATACCCTGACTCAGAAACAAAACAAAAAACTTGTGAAAATTCAAACAATGGAGCAATGGCTCAGTTGGTAAAGCCAGATTCAGAAGCAGGTGTCTGTAGTCCGAGCACTGGAAATGTGAATAGGAAGGTTACTGGAGCTTGCTGGCCAGCCAGTCTAGCCTAATTGGTGAGGTCCAGGTTCAATGAGGGTCCTTGTCTTAAAAAAATAAGATGGAGAGGAATTAAGACCTTCAACCTTTTGCCTCCATGTGTGTGCACATATGACTGTGTGCACACAAAAATCTAAAATATACGCATAGCTATGACAGTTTGGGGCGGATTCCTCCAGTGAGTATGCTACACGTATACTAACATATGTACATCAACTGTTCGTTTTAACGCAATGAGACCATACAGAATAAGTTGTTCCATTGTACGTTCCCTGTACATGTCAGTATAGAAAAGATTCTAGGTCAGCAATAGAAATCAGCTTGGGGGCCAGGTGTGGTGGCGCACAACTTTAAGCCCGGCACTTGGGAGGCAGAGACCGGTAAAAATAAATGTAAAGCTATGTTCAATTCCCCAGTTTCTTGAATTCATTGATATCCCTTTTAAATATGTACACGCAGACAAGGTGGCACATGCCTATAACCCCAGCGCTTGGGAGGCAGAGTTAGGAGAATCAGGAGTTTGAGGCAAGCCTACGTTACCTAATGAGACTGTCCCAAAGCAAAAAAAAAAAAAACCCAAACCACAAGTATAAAGTCGAATATTCTGACTAACATTTTGCCTTGTATGTTACTACAGCTGTGAGGACTTGGCAGTGCTGATTGGTTAAGCATACAGATGGTGTGAACACGAATCCCAAAATACACGGCAAATCCAGTTCTAGGGCGGCCGAGGCAGAGCAGGTTCATTTCCCTTAGCTTTAGTTCCCGCACACACCACCATTCACCCTGCAGGAGAGGTGCATGCCTGGGAAGTGCTCGATTGTGTCTGACACAATCGGCAAATGTGAGTGTTCCGAGGAGAGTGGATCCTGGCCGAGTGGGTGGAGCGGCGTCTCCTCGCCTGCCATCCAGTGGAGATCTGTCAAGTGAGAGCTGGCAGAGGTCAGTGCTGAGCACAGTGACTGCTCTGGGGATGCTGTGTCCTGGCATCCTGAAAATTCTTTTTTCTTTTTTCTTTTCCCCACTTTACATTGGCCTTTTGGAGGCAGGGCTGAGATGAAAGGCGTGCACAACCACGCCCAGCTAATTTTTAAAACAGGCTCTCCTCTCTCGTATCCCAGGTTGATCTCCCACTCACTATAATCCCAAATGCTGGGATTACAAAGTTACAAGGTGATGCCCCGGTTTTACGTGGTACTGGGGATCAAACCTAGGGCTTCATGCATGATGGGCAAGCATTCTACTAACTGAACTACATCCCCAGCCGGTACCCTGCAGTTTCTATTAAGCTTTTTTTCTTTAATGGCAAAAGGACTTTGTAGATCTGATTAAGTTATGAATCTTAAAATGGGAAGATGACCTTTCATTATCCAATTAGACCAAATGTAGTCATGAGATTCCTCAAAAAGTGGAAGAGAGAAAGTGGGTTTGGTGGTGCACACCTGTAATCGCAGCGCCCAAGAGACTGGGGCAGGAGGATGGCAAGCTTTAGGCCAGACTGGGCTACATATGAAGACCTTGTCTCAAAAAAAAAGGCAGGGGCTGGAGAGATGGCTGTCTAAAGAAACCAAACTGAGAGAGAGAGAGAGAGAGAGAGAGAGAGAGAGAGAGAGAGAGAGAGAGAGAATTAAGAGCATTGTCTGCTCTTGCAAAGGACCCAGATTTGGTTCCCAGGACCCACATGACAGCTATCAACTGTCTTTAACTCCAGTTCCAGAGGACCCAATGCCCTCTTTTGACCTCCTCGGGCATTGTATGTATGTGGTGCACTTATAAACAAGCAGGCAAAACACTCAAACACATAAAATAAAATTTTATCAATCTCTGTGAGTTTGAGGCCAGCCTGGTCTAAACACTGAGTTCCAGGCCAACTGGGGCTGGTCCACTTATACGGAAGCAGGCAAAACACTCATACACATAAAATAAAATTTTAATTTGAAAACTCAAGGAAGAGGAAGGAAGAGCAGCTCAGAGATATCACCCAGGAAAGACACGCACGCTTTTGCTGCCTTGGAAGAAGGAACACAGGAGCAAGGACAGCAGCTTCTAGAATCTAAGACCAGCCCCCAGCTGACAGCCGTGAGGAAAAAGTGCGGCTTTGTCCACTCAGCCACACGGAACTAAACTCCACTGACAGCTCAGATGTGCAGGGAAACCACATGGCCCCTAGAATCTGCCGGAGGAACACAGCCCTGCCGACACCCACTGGAGCCGAGCTTTGGACTTCTGCCACACATGTAAGATAACAGATTTGTTGGCCAGTGAGATAACTCATGGAGTAAAGGCGCTTGCCACCGAATCTAACGACCTGAGTTCAAATCCCGGAAGCTACATGATAGAAGAAGAAAACCAACCAACCGACTCCACAGGTTGTCCTCGGACCTCCGCAGGAGCACCATGTCCCGCGTACACCTCCACACAAATAAGTAAATAAATTATTGTCATTTTTAAAAGTAAACGAATCTGTGGGGATTATTTTTAATTTACTTTGGCAAAGCTACACAAAACATAAATTTTAATGTTGTAACTTTTCTTGAGGTACGATCTCAATGTGTTATCCGGGCTGGCTTTAAACTCCGGCTCTAGAGATCCAGCTGATTCAGCACCTGTAGCTGGGACCACAGTCTCTGGTCACACCCAGCCTCATTCTCATACCCGAAACACCTCTGTATAGCCAGAACACAGAACAAGAAACAGTATCTCCCATCTAGGGACGGGCTTGTGCTTAGGACAGTTTGGAACTGTCATTTTGGACTGGTTCCTTCTCCCAGAAATCTACACTCAGGGCGCCCCAGATACTCATTGCCAAACTAGGTGTCTTTCGGGACTAGGGGGCCAGAGCACTCACCCAGCATGTGAGGCCCTGAGTCCCATCTCCAGCACAAACAACACACACACACACACGCACACGCACACACACACACACGCACACAGCGCGTATGAACACTAAAGATTATTCCAAAACATAAATGACGGCTGAAAGGAAGAAAACATTCTCTTTCCAGTAAAATCCATTATCCATCTCCGTTTTGTAATCGTTTTGTTTTTGTGACAGGCTCCCATGTTGCTCAGGTTGCCCTCAAGTTCTATACACAGCCAAAGATAACCTTGAACTTCTGACTCTCCTGTCTCTGCTTCCTGAGTGCTGAGATTATAGATATGTGCCACCATACCGGCCTGGGTTGAATTCCTTTAATGGATTTTTGTTTTTTTGTGGGGGAGGAGGAGCACTGGGACAGAGTTTCCCTGTAGCCCCAGTTGACCTGGAACTCACTATATAGACCAGGCTGGCCTTGATCTCAGAGAGATCTGGCTGTGTCTGCCTTCAGAGTATTGGCTTCCTTTAATGAGTTTTAAAAGGACCCCCTTCCCCTCGGGATTTTTAAAAATATACTATCAATGTAAACCATTCCATACAAAACAAGTGGGAATGTTAGTAAACAAACAAACAACGTTTCAATATTTAAAAATATAAAAGCAGTTTAGGAGTAAATTCTCCGCTGTGAATTAGCCTCTTGCGCCACCTGCTGGGAGACTCTGGGAACATCATCACCATAAGGGGCTGGGTTTAGGCACGGATTCTTTTTGTTTGTTTTCCTGTGGGGTTTGGTTTTTTCAGGCAGAAGATGCAGTATCCCAGGCTGTCCTCAAAGTCAAGGGTCTCATACCCCAGCCTCTCCAGTACTCTGACTGCAGGCACAAGCCACCACCCCTGGCTTCATCATACAGCAAACATATTAAATACAAAACATGTACTGGGCGATGAGACTGTATTTTGAGGGACTTACCATTAAAAGTTTCCTTCTAGCTTCTGTAATATATAAAACCTAAAAATAAATTCATTGTGAACTTGACACTTGGGAACAATTATTTTTAGGCACTTACTATACACTGAGCAGTGTGGAGTTAAATTGACTATAGCCAAATTCAAAATATTCCCTTTTTTTGTTTGTTTGTTTTTTTTTTTGGGGGGGGGGGTTGTTCTTAGTTTTGTTTCTGTTTGTTTGTTTGTTTGGTTGGTATTTTGAGACAGGATCTCCCTGCCTGAGACTTGCTATGTAAATCAGGCTAGTCTCAGAGATCTGCCTACCTCTGCCTGGGATTAAAGGTGTGTACCACCGTGTCCAGTCCTTGCTCCCATTTAAAAAGTTTTGTAAGTTTGGGGGATGGAAAGATGGCTCATCAGTTAAGAGCACTGGCTGTTCTTGCAGAGGACCTGGGTTCAATTCCCAGAACCCACGTGGTGACTATCAACCATAACTCCAGTTCTAGAGAATTCAATGCTGTTTTCTGACCTCCGTGGGCATTGCAGGACACAGGTGCACTTATACACATACAGGCAATACACTCATACACATAAAATAATAAATAAAATAAGCTTTGGTTTTGTATTTGCGACAGTGTTAGTATGTAGCCCAGGCTGAGCAGGAAGTCCCCACCTCCTTCAGCTGCAAACCCTTCCTACCTGCTAGGATTAGAGCCTCGCACCATCACTCCTGACTTGGTAAACAGAGTTCTTCAGGAGTACAACCATGTGCATCATTATATGGAGCTTCTGTTGCGGCCACGCATAGAGAAAAGATGAAATTATTCTCTGGCTCTTTGTGATAAACATTAGCTGGCCCCTGGGTCAAAGCATTCATTAATTAGCCAGCTCAACTCTCATGGAAAGAGTGTATTTTTTAAAAACATTTATTATTCATTATTATTATTATTATTTGTGTGTGTGTGTGTGTGTGTGTGTGTGTGTGTGTGTCACAGCACATTCATGGAGATCAAAGACCAACCCTGTGGATTCAGTTCTCCTCTTCTTCCACCTGTATATGGCTTATGGCTTCCATCCCCAGAAAAAGGAAACCATTTAAAGCTGGGCAAACTTCCTTGACTCATTGACAAAGTCCCAGGTACCTCCCCATCTCCAATACCTCCTCCCATCGCCTCACCTCCTGGAGAGCGAGTCTCCTTGGTACTTCCCCCTCATGGATGTGTGCAAAATCCTTGTCATTCTTTCCACACTTGAGTCTTGTTGCCTTCTCCAAGATGCCTTCCTGATCCCCCTCCTCCGCCCCCAGCTTGCTCACCTCTTTCCTGGTGTCCCCACAGGACACTGTGCTCTTGCTTGAGCACACCAAATTACACTACAGATGTTCTTTTTCTTAGAGCTCATCTGCCCAGACACACCACAGATGCCCTCACTTGGAGGACTCAACTCCCAGCCCAGCTACTGCAGAATGCTCAGTGACTGTCTGGGAAAGAGATTCCAGAGAGTCAGGGAGGGAAGGAGGGAAAGAGAGAGGGAGGAAGAAAGAGAGGGAGCATGCTTTTATTTTTATTTTGTTAGATTTATTTATGTGTGTGTGTGAGTGCTCATATGTGTGTACATGCATCATGTGCATGCCTGGTGCTTTTGTAGGTCAGGAGAAGGTGTCTGGTTCCATGGAAATGGAATTCTAGGCAATGGGGAACTGCCACGTGGATGCTGGGAACCAAATCCAGGTTCTTTGCCAGAGCAGCCAGTGTTCTCAACCACTGAGGCATCTCTCCAGTCCCCTTTTTCAGCTTTATAGTTTTGACAACAATGTGTTACTTCTACGGTCAGGAGCATGTGCACAGACATTCAGAGATAAAGAAGCTGCCTGCTGAAATTTAGAGAAAAAAGGGGAGCTGGAGAGACACTCAGCCGTTAAGAGTGCCTACTGCTCTTGCAGAGGACCAAAGTCAGTTCCCAACACCTACTTCAAGCTACTGACAACCACCTGGAGCTCCAGCTCCAAGAGGCTCTAACCCCTCTGACCTCCATGGGCACCTTCACACACACACACACATTGGGAGGCAGAGGCAGGCAGGTCTCTGTGAGTTCAAGGCCAGCTTGGTCTATGGAGCAAATTCCAGGCCAGCTGGGCAACAGGGAGACTTAGTCTCACAAAAAGACTATTACTACTACTAATACTACTACTACTAATAATAATAACAAATCTTTATAGAGAGGTTGATTTTTTAATATTTAATTTTATATATATGAGTGTTTCACCTGTTTGTATACCACCTACACACAATGCCTCCAGAATACAGACAAGGACATCAAAGTCCATGAATCTGGAGTTAAGGATGGTTGTGAGCTGCCATGTTGGAGCTGGGAATTGAACACAAGTCCTCTGCAAAAGCAGCAAGTGCTCTTAATTCCTTAGTCATGTCTCAAACCCATAAAAATAAATCTTTTAAAATAAAATAGGGTCAGGCAGGGTAACAACTCTTTTAATCCCAGCAACTCAAGAGGCAGAGGCATGTGAATCTCTGTGAGATTGAAGCCAGCCTGGTCTACATAGTATGTTCCAGGTCAGCTGGGGCTATAGGGAGACCCTCAAAAATAAATAAATAAACAAACAAACAAATGAATAAATAAAACAAAACGAAGAAAAGAAGAAGAATCCTACAAGGCCATCAGTAGAGGATTGGTTAATGACTTATTGCTGCATTCATGAAGTGCAAAATGGGCACAGCCACTAGAAAGTACGGAGTAGGCCTGAATAGGATCCACTGAGAAGCTCTCCAACCCACACTGTGAGGAAGGGCTGGGGCTGGGATGGAGCTGATTTTGAGCAAGTTCTTAGCCTGGCTTCTAGCCCCAGCACCAAAGGGAGTTGGGGAGGGATTTAAGAGAAAGGTAAGAGTCAAACTGTGTGCAAAACGTGACCCCAGGGCCAGTGAGATGGCTCAGCATGTAGAGGTGCTTGCTGCCAAGCCTAACAACCCAGATTCAATCCCTGGGATGCACATAGTGGAAGGAGAGAATTGACTGCCACGAGTTGTTCTGCACACATGCACTGTGGCACATGCCTACGTGCACCTATGCATAAGTACTCATGTACACATGCACACAACACAAGCACACACAATAATATTTAATGTAATAAAAAAATTTTAAATAAATAAAAATAATAGGGACTGGTGAGATGGCTCAGCATTTAAGAGCACTGGCTGCTCTTGCAGAGGACTGAGCTTTGGTTCCCAGGGCCCACGTGGTGGCTCACAACCATCCTTAACTCCAGGAAATCTGTCACCCTTTTCTGGACTCTGTGGGTATTTCATGCATGGGTATACAGGCAAAACATGCATACACATAAAATAAAAATAAAAGATATGTAGATAGGTAGATAGATAGATGACAGATGATAGATAGATAGATAGATAGATAGATAGATAGATAGATAGATAAGCAGTGTTAAGCATGGTAGCACATGCAGTCCCAGTACATGGGAGGTGGGTGGTAGGATCAGGCATTCAAGATCATCCTTACTACATAGTGATTTTGAGGACAGTCTGGGCTGCATGAGACCATATGATGGAAGGAGAAAGCTGGCTTCTGAAACTGGGCCTCTGACCTCCACATCTGTTCATGTACATACACAATAAATAAATGCAATAAAAAATATGGATTTTTAAAATCAAAAGGACAATGGCTCAGCGATCCGAACAATTGCTGCTCTTGCAAAGGACCAGGGTTCAGCTCTTAGCACCCACATTCGGCCACTCACAGTCACCTGTAGCTCCAGCTCCAGGGGATCTGATGCCCCTCTGGGAGCACACACACACACACACACACACACACAAATACATATATAAAAATTTAAATTAAAAAAAAATAAAAACAGGCCAGTCGATCTAGATAGTTCTTTTAAGTTGTTTTTGGATTTATGTATTTTATGTATAGGAGTGCTTTGCCTGCATGTAAGCACATCATATTTGCGCAGTGCCCACAGAAACCTGAACTGGAGTTACAGACAGTTGTTAGCAACCGTGGGGATGCTGGGAACCGAACCCAGGTCCTCTGTTAGAGCAACCAGTACTCTTAACTGCCGAGCCACCTCTCCAGCCCCCAAATAGTGTTTATTACTTGTGCACCCAAGTGGCACAGTTGAGGCAAACTTTCAGTTTAGAGGAGATTAGAGCCGAGCGCAGATACATTCCTGCAGTCCATTCTTGGGTGCTGAGGCAGGAAGGATCTTCATTTTTTTACTTTCTTTTTTCCATTACTAGGTAGCTGAGGATGACCTTGAACTTCTGATCCTCCTGCCTCCAGGTTGCCGGGATGACAGGTGTGCACCACCATACCTGGTTTATGAGGTGCTGGACTTAGTACCTAAGGCTTCATGCATGATAGGCAAGCACTCTGAAAACTGAGCTACGTCCCAGCCCCAGGAAGAATCTTGAGTTCAAGACCAGCCTAAACTACAAAGAGGGCCCCAGTCTCCAGAAAGAAAGAAAAAAGGTGAATTAATTTGCAGAAGATCTCGTTCAGCTTAGCTGAAGGTTTCAGATACTGGCCGCACTTGGAGCAGAGCGGACCCTTCCATACGTGGCCATTAGAGGGCGCGCCGAAATAGCCGAACTTGCTAAGGACCTGGGATTCCCCCGCGAACCATCGACTTTTTTTCAAAAGTCGGATGAGGTCTCCGCGGAGTGTTCTCATTCCGTCTTCTCAGAAGTAAACGAATCTAATTGCAATTTAATTTCTTCTGAGTTGTATCAACAATTAAGGAGAAATTACTCTCTATTTTTTTTTCAATACGTTCCTCGTAATTTTAGCAGTTTAAAGTGAGGAAGCAATTGGATTTAATGACCTCTCCGGAGCTATGCTAG
Organism: Eospalax fontanierii; assembly: GCA_035773235.1. NCBI lineage: Eukaryota > Metazoa > Chordata > Mammalia > Rodentia > Spalacidae > Eospalax > Eospalax fontanierii. Next base: position 43,734,256 of record CM069546.1, on the reverse strand, counting down.
TAAATAGGATCTGTTTTTCCCACTTAGTTCTGATTCACTGCGGATCCCCCGGCATCTTCATTTTGCCTTTGCTGTCTGATAATAGTAACCTCCTTCACGCAACTGGCCAAGTGAACATGTCTGTCTCCAGACACCATGACTCACTCTCTTTTTCAAGTATGAAAGGTGGAAAATAGAAATCCTCTCTCTGTTTCCCATCGGCCTCCCTTCTCAGTTCAGTTTTCCCCTGCGGTGGCCTCAGCGCACCCTTGTGGGCTTTATCTACAAGCCTTTTGGAAGTGACCATTACCACACCTGGAGCACATTCCTTCTCAGGTCAGTACCTTTCTAGGCACTGGGGGAAAGGAACAGACGAAGAAATACTGTTCACAACCACTAAAAAGTAGGCTCAATCCAGAGGTCCACCAAAGAGTGAATAAACAATTCAATTTGTGGTCTGCCCCTGTGGGTGTTAGCACTGTCGACTTCACACCTAGGATGCAGGCCTCCAGGCACGGCTGTGCAGGATTATCTAGATTAAAATCAGCCTCAACCAGTGTCTATGAGGGGTGGTCCTGGTTATCTTAATTAAGATGGGAAGACTCATCATAACTGTGGCCAGGAACACTCCCAGAACTGTATAAAGCCCTGGACGGTATAAGAGAGGACAAGCCGAGCACCAGCATGCACGCATTTCTTCATTCTACTCCTAACCCTGGATGTGAAGTGACTGCCACCATGCCTTCCCTGCAAGGATGGACTGACTGCAACCTGGAATTGTGAGTCAGATAAACCTTTCTCCTGAGGTATTTTATTACAGCAACTGGAAATGAAACTAAGACAGGGAATATTATTTAGCTATAAAAAGGAATAAAGTATTAATAATACGTGCTACAGCGTGTATAAAGCTGAAAGCATTGCTATGTGGAAGAAAGCAGCCATGAAAGGCCCAGAAGAGGCACCCAAAGAAACAAAGAGTAGATTCATGGTTTACTGGGGCTGAGTGAAGGGAGTTGTATTAGCTATTTTTCTATTGCTGTGATTAAAAAAAAAAAAAAAAAAACACAACACTAACCAAAACCAACTTGGGGAAGAAAGGGTTTATTTGACTTACATCTCCCTGGTCACAGTTCATCACTGAGGGACCCCAAGGTAGGAACTCAGGGCAGTAACCTGGAGGCAGGAGCCGAAGACCAGACCATGGAGGAATGCTGCTTACTGACTTGTTCTGGCCCATGCTCAGCCTGCTTTATTTTTTAAAATCAATTAACTTATTTTTATTTTATATGAATGAATGTCATGCCTGTATGTGTGTAAGTGCACCAGTGTCATGCAGTGCCTGTGGAGGACAGAAGAGGGCATCGAATCCCCTGCAACTGGAGTTATAGATGGTTATTAGCCACCATGTAAGTGCTGGGAATCAAACCCAGGTCTTCTGCTAGAACAACCAATGCTTTTAACCACTGAGCCTTTGCTCCAGCTCCCATTATTATTATTTTTTTTTAATATTTATGATCTGTGTAAGGTTTGGGTTCGCGAGACGTAGCAGAAATCAACCAGAGACGGGAATTGACTGAACCGGGTTTATTGGGCATTGAACTGACTCCCAGTCGGGAACGGGAAATCAGCTGGGACTAGCTTTCTCCCAGGAGTGGAGGAGAAACTAGCCCATCCTTAGCTGATCAGGTGGGCTTTTTATAGGGAAAAGGTACCCCCTTGGCATTCATTTGGTGTTAAGCGTGGAAGGAATTCCCTTTTTCGCATTCCTGGAGTCCGGAATGTTATCTGTTAAGGGAGCCCAGTTTCCTTGGAATTTGGGGTCTGGAGTTCTTTATCTGAGGTATTTGCAAGGTTTCCATGAGAGGTTGTAAAAAGGTCCGTCTTTCTTCATTCCTCTTTTGCAAACTTCTGGCTCCAGATTTCTTCCTGAGTCTGAAACTGTTGGGGGTTTCATTCACACCTTACAATCTGTATTGGGTCACACAGCCAGGGCAGGGAACAATCAGCCAGTGCTCTTAACTGCCCAGCCTCTCTCCAGCCCTTCAGCCTGCTTTATAAAATACAGGACCACCTGGGGGGGTGGGGAGCGCACCACCCACAGTGGGCTGAGTCCTCCCACATCACTCAACAATCAAGAAAATGCCTCACAGACATAGCCACAGGCCAATCTCACAGACATAGCCACAGGCCAATCTCACAGACATAGCCAACGGCCAATCCAATGGAGTCAACTCTCCAGTTGAAGTCCTCTCACCCCAGGCGTGTCAAGTGACAACTAAGCTACGCAGCACAGGGGTAAAGGACATGCAGTTCTCTTTGGGGTGATGAAAACGTTTTGGAACTAGCTAGAGACGATTACACCTTACTATGAATGTCTTCAATATCATTGCACTGTACATTTTAATTTTTTTGACTTATTTTATGTGTATGAGTGTTTTGCCAACATACAAGTACACCATGTGTTTGCAGTGCCTGCAGAAACCAGAAGAGAGGTTCAGATCCCTTAGAAGTGGAGCAGCAGATGGTTGTTAGGCACCGTGTGGGTACTAGGAACTGAACTCAAGTTCACTGCAAGAGCAGCCAGTTCTCTTAACCACTGAGCCATCTGAATATTTAAATGGTTAGCTGTATAAAGTGTGGGCTTCACCTCAGTCCAAAAGCCCAACCCTTATAGAGTTTGCATCCAGATGGACATAGATTGAAAATAAACCAATAAATAAATCGATAATGAGTTTGAAGTGATATGGGATAATCAAAGATTCCATCTGGAAGATGTTCTGATAGACATACAACAAGGTCTCAGGTGACAGCATTACCCTGCAGGACTTTCCTGAAAGGACCTTGGCTAGTGTCTGAGATTGTTCCCCACCCTGGCTGGGTGGCCCAATGAAGGTCATAAATCTTAAAAAAAAATAATAGGGGGCTGGAGCAAAGGCTCAGTGGTTAAAAGCACTGGCTGCTCTTGTAGAAGACCTGAGTTCGAATCCCAGTACCCACATGATGGCGAACAACTGTCTATAACACCAGTTTCAGGAGAATCGATGCCCTCTTTTGTCCTCCACAGGCACTGCCTAACAGAGGTGCACTTGCACACATGCAGGCACAACCATCATACACATAAAATAAAAATAAATAAAATTTAAAATATTATTATTATTATTTGCTTTATGTATGTGTGTGTGCCTGAGTATGTATATGTGTACCATATGCATACAAGTGTCTGCAGAGGCCAGAAAAAGGCACTGGAGCTCCTGGAACTCACCCAATGTGGGAACTTCAAACCAAACCTGAGTCCTCTTCGACAGCAACAAATGCGTCAACCACAGGTCATAGATCTTTATTAATGTATTCATGAGACATGTCCAGTCTGAAGATAGGCTGGAGGCCCATAAGCCCCTCTGTTTTGTTTTTTGTTTTTTTTTTTTTTTTTTTTTTTTTTTTTTTCTGAGTGTATCTAACTTCTTTATTTTCAAGCTGATGGTTTGATTTGGGATTTTTTTTTTTTTAACATTTTGTCTATTTTTTTTAGTATTTTTTTAGTGGGTGGGTGGTATGTGTGTGTCTGAGGCTTGCCACAGTGAGGCAGGAGAGTTTGTGGAAGATGGTTCTCTCCTTCTACCAGGTGGGGCCTGGAGATCAAACTCAGATCATCAGGCAGCAACTACCTTTGCCTGCTGAGCCATCTTGAATGTCTCTAGTTTCAAAACCTTAAATCCTGACCCTGGTTCAGTCAGTCACAATCTGACAAGCATGTTGCATAATACTAATCTGAGACTCAGAGCATGCTAGGTTCACCAGTAGCTGTAGAATCTCTTCATCTTGAGATACAGAGCCCCTGGATTCACCCTGAGAATTCTCACCTTCCTGGTGGCTGATGGTTTCTGTGTCATTGGAACCCTGGCCTAAAAGGCCAGACCAAGAGGCCCAGGCCACACCTGGTTTGGTGTGGTGTTGTAACAAGCATGCCTGGGAGCACTAAGGACATTTTAAAAGGGACACTTGTGTCCTTTGCTCTGGCTATCTAAATGGGGGCACCCCAGGGAACTGGAATTTCCTCCCCAGGGATCTCATGCTGGGAACAGGAAAAGGCTGAAGCCTGGGGCCAGCCAGTTGGGAAGCTTGTCTCTCAGAAAGGGAAAGGGATTAAACACATTTTGACAATTTACCACACCACCTTGAAGACAGTGAAGACAGTGGAGCCAAGAAAATGAAAGCATATAGTTGCTCTCTTGCCTTCTGTTTAAACCTCTCCTTCATGTACGGACCCTGCAGGTACACTGAGAGGATCACTGGATCTCTTTGTCCGTCTTCTCAGTGAGCAGAATGCACTAGAACCATCTGCCATTCCTTATGTGAGGATGTTCCAGGTCATATGCAAATGTGGTCAACTCTGTGGAAATGTGACTGTTGTTGGATCCTGGGATAAGTTCCTCTGTAAATGGAGAAAGTCTCCGAATGGAGAGCAAAACTATTGTTTTGTGGATGTGGCTGCTGGACACAGACAGGAGAAAGGCCTGATCAGGCTACACAGGTGTTTGTAGCAGAACTCACCTTAAGTTTCCTTTGAGCCTGGCCAAGGAGAGTTGGAGACCAGAGTCACATATACAAGGGTCATTCAGCTATCAGAGTTTGGGCTTCTGATCTTGGAGGTAGGGTCTTGCTATAAAGTCCAAGCTGCCCTCCAGCACACGATCCTCTTGCCTCAGCCTCCTGCCTGCCAGAAGTACAAGCATGCGTTGCCATGCACAATGTGTAGCAGCTATATTTTAAGATGGTTATTATCAGCCAATACTCTAACCTTTGCAAACTTCTACAAGGATGTATCGTTGTTTCTCATTTGACTTCCTTTTGCACAGAATTTAAGCCAACTTTAACATCTGTATTGATGATTAATGAATTAGCTAGAGTGAGAGAAATTGAGACCAGATCTTGTATATATATATATTTTTTTTTTAATTTTTTTGAAATTGTCTACTAAAGTACCTTTGGAAGAAAAACACATCGAAATGATAAAAATCAAAGCAAAATGACTCATACTCATTTGGCGATTAAAAAGCAAGGGACAGGGCCTGGAGAGAGAGCTCAGAGGTAAAGAGCACTGGCTGCTCTTCTAGAGGACCCTAGCTCAGTTTGCAGCACCTACATGGTAGCACAAAACCATCTATCCCCCCAGAGATCTTCAGAAGGGGGGATCCAATGCCCTCTTCTGTCCTCAGTGGGCATTGCATGCATGTAGTGGCCCTTACATCCATGCAGGCAAAACATTAATACAGACATAAAATTTTAAATATTAAAAAAAATTTTAAGCAAAAGATAACACATCTTGGGACTGAATCAGTAGCTCAGTCAGCAGAGCTCTTACCTGGAATGTACAAGGCCCTAGGTTTGAGCTCTAACACTACATAAATTTACCAGCATTATGTTGAACACTTGTAATCCCAGCATTCAAGAGGTAGAGAGAAGCAAGAGGATCAAAAGTCATCCTCAGCTACATAGCAAGTTTCAGGACAGCCTGGACTACATAAGACCCTGTCTTGAAAAAGGAAAGGAAATATATCTTGCCATTAGAACTCTGTCCCACAGTGCTCTGGAAAGGGGAAGACATTTGATATCTTCCCACCCTTGGTTGCTAAAAATTAATGGTATGTTTAAAAACAATTAGAATATACTTTATTGGTTTCATTTTATGTGTGTGTTTTGCCTGAATGTATATAATGCACCATGTGTGTAAGGCTCTGCAGAAGCCAAAAGAAGGTGTCAGATCCCCTAGAACTGGAGTTCTACAGGTGGTTGTTAGCTGCCATGTGGGTGCTGGGATTCAAACCCGGGTCCTCTGAAAGAACAGCAAGTGTTCTTAACCACTGAACTGTCTCTCCAGCCCCTCAAAACAATTTTTAAAAAATGTTTGTATGTGTAGCAGTGTTTTGCCTGCTTGTATGCAAGTACACATGCAAACCCAAGGAGGCCAGAAGAGGACATCAGATCCCCTGGGACTGGAATTACTGTTGGTCATTTTACAGTTGACATGAGGGTGCTAGGAATCAAGCCCCGTCCTCTACAAGAATAGCCCATGCTCTTAACCACTGAGCCATCTCTCCAGCCCCCTAATGCTACATTTTATTTTGCTTTTTTGTTTAGTTGGTTGGATTTTTGTTGTTTGTTTTCTTTTTTGATGCTGAGCATATAACCCAGGGCCTTGCTCATGCTAGACAAACTCTTTACAACTGATGCACACTCCCAGCCCCAATGCTGGCTTCCGAGGCAGAAGACTAGATAGAGCAGGAGCATACACATGAAATTTGTAGGCATGCACTATGGGAGCAGAGGAAATAATCTGCTTGGAAGGTGGAAGGAGAGGAAATGTCTCTTGCTCAGGCTGGGTTAAGACCTGCGCGTAGATGACAGAATGGCTTTCCGATGACCATAGTCTCACCAAGAAGGTGTCTGTGCAAAGTCAGTTGGAATCCAAGACCTAGCTTTGGAATCTCAGACCTAACTTCCAATTTCAAGAAAACCTGGAAAAGCATTGTAACACAAGGGTGGACCTTCTTAAAAATGTCCACTCCGGAAGATGGTCCCACACTCCCTGCACCTGGGCAGCTGAGGCCGCAGGATCGCAAGACTGAGACCTTGTCTTAAAAAGCAAAAAATGAACAGACAGACAAATAAAAGGTCCTGCTCTGATTCTTTAAAAAGTCAGTGGTCTTCAGAAAGCAGGATGGTGGTGCTAAAAAGGGCGGGGAGAACAGGAGCTGGGGTTTCAGTTCTGCAAGATGAAAATAGGGGCCTCAATTGCACAACATTATGACTGTATCCAATGCCACCAAACTGCTTAAAACAGCTAAAATAGTCTTTTCTATGTCATATGTATTTTACACAGTTTTTAAAAAGTCACTATCAGAGCTGCAGCATAGCACAGCAGTAGAGAACTTAGCTAGTGTGAAAGGTGGAGGGAAGTTAGACACAACGTGCCACTTGATGCAGACTAAGGAGACAAAAGGATTGCAGGGGCCAGTAGTTCAAAGAAGCAGTACAGTAAGACCTTGTTAACGAAAAAGAAACTGGGGGTGGCGGGGGTGGTATTTAATCCGAGCACTCAGGAGGTAGACGCAAGTGGATCTGCGTGAGTTCAAGCTGTCCTGATCTACATAATGAGTTCCAAGCCAGCTGGGCCTGCAGGGAGACCCTGTCTCAAAAACAAATTAAAAAAAAAAAAAAAAAAATAGCGGCCTTGGAGATGGAGATAGCTCGGTGGGTCAGAGTGCTTGCTATGCAACTATGAGGACCTGAGTTTGGATCTCCAGTACACATGTAAAAAGCCGGATGCTGCAACCCCAGTGCTCAGATCCCAGGGCCTCACTGCTCGGTCAGTCTAGCTAACTGATGAGCTCCAGCTTCAGTGAGAGACCTTGTCTCAAGAAAACCAAACAAGAAAATCAACAAACAGAAAAACCACAAAGACAAACAAACAAAAGAGGTTCAGTAAAGGTGGCAGAAGCTAGGTGTGGTGGCCCACACCTTTGGTTCCAGTACTGGGGAGGCAGAGACAGGCAGATCTCTATGAGATCAAGCCCAGCCTGGTCTACATGGTGAGTTCCAGGCCTGCTGGTGCTACAAGGAGACCCTGTCTCGAAAGACCAAACAAACCAACCAAAAAGGTGGAGGAAGACAGCCATTGTTGACCTCTGGCCTAGACACATGCACACACACACACACACACACACACACACACACACACACACACAAAGAGCAGGGTAACAAACACTAATGATGAGTTTCAGTGGTTTCGAGATTTAAAAACAAAGCCATTGCAAAAAACATTCTAGGCCTACTGAGGACATTTGAAGGTTTATTAGACAGCAGGGCATGAACGAGTTCATTTCCTGAGGTGTGATTATGACGTTGGGGTTGTGCAGAGCTCCATCACCCACATTGGCATACCAACTGTTTAGGAATCAAAGGTCCACAGCTTACTTACAAAAGGTTCTGTAAAACTAAATAAAGCAAAATAAAGAATAATAGGGGATAAAAATGGCAAACAGTTGGACCTAGTACATACTAAGCATGTGCTGTACCACACAGCCAGCCTCAAACCCAAGAATTGTTGAGGTTTGGCTGGGGATGTAGCCCAGCTGACAGAGTGTTTGCTTAGCATGTATGATAGCCTGTGCTTGATCCCAGCACCCCATAAACCAGCCATGGTGGCCCATTTTAATCCCAGCTATTGGGAGGTAGAGGCAGGAAATCAGAAATTCAGTCATCCTAAGACTACATAGTGAGTTCAAGGTCAGCCTGAGCTTCCTGAGACCCTGTCTCAAAAAAAAAAAAAAAAAAAGAATCGCCCCCTCCCCCAGCCTCCATGCTGGGAACGGAGTCCAGGTTCTCACGATGGACAGCACTGAGCACTGCGCCTCCACTCAGCCCCGACTGTTCAAGTTCATAGGTCTGCAGGTGTTCACTGCAAGCATTTTTAAGCTTTAAAGATATTGGTGGGACTGGAGGGATGGCTCATTGGTCAAGAGCACTGGATGCTCTTGCAGAAGACCCAGGTTTAGTTCCCAGCACCCACATGGTAGCTAACAACCATCTAACTCCAGTTCCAGGGGATCTGATGCCCTCTTCTGACCTCCATGGGCATTGCACAACATAGATGCATTTCCATACACTCAGGCAATACAGGTATAAAATTAAAATAATTAAATAAATAAAATATTTAAAGATGTGTGAAAGTTTTCATAATCAGACAGTGAGCTTAAAGGGTTCGATCCCTCCCTGGCAGTTTCCTTTGTGGGATTCAAAATAGAAACAAGACTAAACAGCAGGATGGGGAGCAGGCTGAGCAGGTGACGAGCAGGGACTTTTTTAGGGAGGTGAGAATGCGCTATGTGAAAACTCAGTGCAGGACACAGGGCATTGACTGCACGTCTTTGAAAATCCACAGGATGTGAGGGCCAAGAGTGAACATTCAGTCTCTATAGTGAGGGAGAGCAATGGCCAATACCAGTTCATTGACATAGCAAGAAGACTAAGCCAAAACAAGAGACTAACTGTCGGGAGATTAGAGGGTAGATACGACACAGAAAGTCCCTGTACGGTCTGCTCCTTTTTTCTGTAAGCTTCCTGTTCCTATAAAATTGCTCTGTAAAGTCTGTTTTTAAAAAATTCATAGTTGGGGTGTGGGGAGGTAACTCAGTTGGGAGCATGCTGGCCTAGTATGCGTGATGCCCTGGCTTGGAGTTCCAGCACCAAATAAACCAAACATGGTAATTCCAGTACTCAGGAGGTAGAGGATGAAACCATTCGAGGCCAGCCTAGGCTAAAGGCTTTGTCCATTATGAGTCTGCTGGCAAATACCTGACATGTCAGCACTTTGGAGGCTGAGGCAGGAAGCTTGTTGCCCAGCAAGACCCTGACTCAAAACACAGGGCTGCAGAGTGCCTCAGCAGTTAAGAGCACCTGCTTCTTTTCCTGAGGACCTGAGTTCAGTTCTGAGCACCCTAAATGGGAAGTTCCTGGGGGCACACACAACACACAATGTCACTCTTCTGGAGTCCTCTGGAGTATGCAGGAACACTATTCACACATACACATGTATAAAAATTTAAATAAGGAGACTAACAAAAATTTTTTAATTATTATTTTCATTGAAAAAGTTAGATTCTAAGATAAATACGGAATTTAAAATTTTTATTTATTTATTTAGTTAGTTAGTTAGTTTAGTTAGTCTGTTGAGACAGGGTCTCCCTAAAGCCCTAGCTAGTCTGGAACTCACTGGCCTCAATCTCACAGAGATCCGTCTGCCTCTGCCTCTTGAGTGTTGGTATCAAAGCCAGCCCTGAAATTATATATTCTAAATAATGCCAATGGAACCTAAGTTTGCAGGTAGCTTTCTTTTATGATAGGTGCTCTCTATATTTTATGAATGTCCTAAGTCAGCATGTATTGCTTTTATGATCAAAAGTTAGATTGGAAAGATGGCTCAGCAGTTAAGAGCACCAGAGGACCTGAGTTCAGCATTCCCATTATCCACATTGGGTGGCTCACAACTGCCTGAAACTCCAACTCCAGAGGGATCCAGCGCCTCTGGTCTCCACGAATGCCTGAAACTTAAGTGCACACACACATACACACACAATTAAAATAAAATTTTAAAAACTTTTAAATGAGCCAGGTGTGCTGATGCACGGCTTTAATCCCAGCACTCCAGAGGCAGAGGCAGGCAGATCTCACATAGCAAGTTCTAGGCCAGCTGGGACTACAAAGGAGACCCTGTCTCAAAAAAATAAGCAAAAAAACATTTTTTTTAAATGGTACTTCAGTGTTTTGATGCTTGGCTATGAGAACATAAGATTAAAAATAATAATAATAATAAGGGTCAAGAGTGCTTGCCTAGCATGCACAAGGCTCTAGGTTCAATTCCCAGTACCACATAAACCAGGCATGGTTGTATAACTCCTGTAATCCAGCACTTGGAAGATAGAGGCAGGAGGGCCAGATGTTCAAGGTCATCCTCAGCTGGATAGGGAGGTCCAAGCCATCCTGGGGTAGTGATCATGTCTTAAAAATAATAATAATGAACTGCATGTGGTGATACATGCCTTTAATCCCAACACTTGGGAGGCAGAGGCAGGCAGATCTTTGTCAGACTAGAGCCATCCTAGGAAAATAGAAGAAAAGCTTAAATTTCTACTGTTGTAATAGACTTAAAGTTTACCTGTGCATTCTTGCTCAACTGTCGGGAGCCTTTTGCCTGCTTTGAACTTTGCCCTAGTTTAGGGTCAAGCAGGGATCACTCTTGCTGTTCCCAGAAGTGCAGTAAGAGCAGGGTGTTTTGCTATGCAAATAATTTATTCACCTGAGGGAAAGGTTATCTTAGGCCCAAGGCTGAAGATCTTGAAGATCCTTGTAGGAAGATCTGATGTATCACCTGAGGAAAGTTTATCTTAGATCCAAGGTTGAGGACCTTTTGTTAGCAGATGTAGGTGACTTGAATAATTTCACATATGTGAATGCATGTTTATTTTTGCTTGAACCCCTGACAGTTGTATTGTTCCTCATACAGTTGTTAAGGTATAATTACGCTGAGCAAAATAAAGTCTGGGCCTCAGTATTGACTGACAGCCCTCCCGAATCTATCTTTTCTCTCTCTTTATTTCTCAGTCCTCACTCCGCCATTCAGGTAAGGTTCCATTTCAGCGATTTCAGCCGGCTGGCTCCAGCACTCAACACCTCCCAGAGACAAACCTGGAAAGATGTTAACTCATGAATTCCAGGAACTGGCCTGACCACTAATCTCAGGACACCCTAATCTGGGAGGGAAAGCTGTAAATAACTAACCACTTAATCTGCTTTGGTGTGACAGTAACAAGAATATAATGGGGATATTGTAAGCCTGGGAAAATGCTTGATTCTTATTGGATATTGTAAGCCCAGGAAAATGCTTGATTCTTATTGGATGTTTCATATTGTAATCAGTCGCCACTGCCGACCCTAATAAAGCTTCTTTCTGAGCATGATTTTGGTGCCCTTACTCCCGAGTTAAGCGGCCCGGTCCTGTTGGCTGATATAAAATTTACCTCGTTACCTCATTCACGTGGTGTTGGATTTTTTATCTTGACCCACGACAGCCTGGTCTAAATATCAAATGAGCCAGCTGGAACTACAGGGAGACCTTGTCTCAATAATAGTAATAATAATAATAATAGGCTGAGGATGTGGTTCAGTGGTGAAAAGCTTGCCTAGCACGTGTGAGGCTCTGTATTTGATCCTCAGGACCACAAGATCAAATTCCTACTAAAAAGGAAACCTCACCCTGGTAAGGGGAGCCAGAAACCATCAGTATGTAAGAGATCATGACTCTGCATGATGCTGACCTTATTCAGGAGACAGAGCGAGACCTGCTGGGCCTGGCAGCAGAAGATGGATCAGCAGGCAAAGGTGCCTGCTGCCAAGCCTGATGACCTAAGTACCATCTCCAGGACTCATATGGTGGAAGGAGACAACCAATCCCTGTAAGTTGTCCTCTGACCTCCCAGGTGCATGACACCTCCCTTCCCATCCATGCTCATACACACTCACACTAAATAAATGAATTTTTAAAAGTTGAAAAATAAGAAAGTTAGCTGGGGCTGGAGGGTGCTTATCATGCAAAGCATGAGGACCTGGGTTCAAATCCTCCCAATGCATATAAATCTGGATGCAATATTGTATATCTGCAGCCTCTACGACAAGATGGGAGACAGAGACAAGCGGGTCCCCGGAGGCTCACAGCTGCAAGTCTGTTACACACAGCAGTGAACTAGAGAGACTCTGCCTTGAGCAAGCTAGAAGGTGAGGACCGACCCCGCAGGTTGTCTTCTGACCTCCATACATGCACCACGGCACTCATGTGCACATGTGTGCATACTCAAGATTTAAGACACGGTTTCCTGACTCTGAGAGCTAAAGTCTCAGACAGTTGTGAAGGTAAATGCAGATGTGTTTTGAACCTCCAACCAGATGCTTCTGTTGAAAGGGAGGAGCATGACCTTGTGTAGGTACAGTTGTTTATACCAATATTTTCATTTTATTTCATTTTATTTATTTTTCTTGAGACAGGGTCTCTGCATAGCCCCAGCTGACCAGGAAGTCACTCTGTAGACGAGGCTGACCTTGAACTCACAGAGACCCACCTGCCTCTGCCTCCAGATTAAAGGTGTGTACCACCACACCTGGCCTTACACCAACATTTCAAAATTTTACTAATATGCTTTACCTCAAGCTCAGCAGCGTAATGAGCCAGGCTGCAACTAAGAGGGAAACAGAGAAGAACGCCTTCATCTTTCTAAGACAGACCATGGCTTCTTGCACATGACCCACAAAGTACAGGGATCGAAATAGAAATGCAGGTAAATTGGACTCTTTTTTGTTTTTTTAATATCTATTTATTTTTATTTTATGTGTAAGAGTGTTATGCCTGCATGTGTGTAAGTGCACCCATGTCATGCAGTGCTCTCAGAGGACACAAGAGGGCATCAGATCCCCTGGAACTGGAGTTATGGATGGTTGTTAGCTGCCATGTGGGTGCTGGGATTCAAACCCAGGTCTTCTGCAAGAGCAATCAGTGCTCTTAACTGCTAAGCCATCTCTCCAGCCCACTTTCAAATTTTTTTGAGAGAGGGACTCACTATGTTGTCCTAGCTGGCCTGGAACTTGCTATGTAGGCCAGGCTCACCTCAGACTCACAGAGATCCACTTGCTTGCCTCTATCTCCAAAGTGCTGGTATTAAAGGCAAATGCCACCATGTCCAGCATTAAATTTCACTTCTTAAAAAAATATTTATTCATTCATTTTTATTTTGTGTGTATGAATATTTTACGTACATGTATTAAAGTGCAACCCATGCATTCAATGCCCAGGGAAGCCAGAAGAGGGCAGCAGATACCCTGGAACTGGAGTTAACCATGGTTGTTAGCTAAGATGTGGGTGCTGGGAACTGAACCCAACCTGGGTCCTCTGTAAGAGCAGTCAGTGCTCTTAACCACAGAGCCATGACTACAGCCCCCAAATTGGACTCTGAAAATAGAGGTGTTGGGTGTAGACCAGCAGTAAAGTTTCTGCCCAGCATGTGTGAGGCTCTAGATTTGGCCCCTCACACCAGAAAATAAATAAATAGCATATATAGAGTTTGTTCTCAAGAATTCGTATTTAAATGATCTGTAGTGGGGACCAAGCATCTATTTATTTTTATTACATTTATTTGTGTGCGTGTGTGTGCGTGTGTGTGTGTGTGTGTATACGTACATACTCCTGTGTACACATGCCTGTGTGTGGAGGTCAGATGACCACTTGCAGGAGTTGGTTCTCTCCTTCCACCATGTGGGTCCCCAGGATCTAACTCAGGCAGGTGTCCTCACCCTTGGGCTATCTCACTGGCCCTCATTTTATTGTGAGTGTGGCAACTCCTGCTTCCTTCAGAGAGTCATGTGAGCACATACCTGGAACACTGGATGTATTTGCTAAGGGAGGCAGACCATGAGCTTCTCTCACTGGCAAACTGAACTCATCTGACCTGTTCCTGTGGTAGCCTCAAAGCTGCTGAAGGTAAATATTGTCTCAAAGGATAGCAGTCTCCTCCCAGAGCAATAATCCCACTCCTTAGGTCCAAACAACACCTCTCCTTGTCAGGATTGAGCAGCAAAACCATAATGACCACTTTCTGGAGAGGCAGGAACAATGACCTCCTGTGGAGATTTGGGAAAGAGTGATAGCAATTATTTTGCCAGACACCTGCTGTGTTCTGCGCTCTTGGGGCCTTGACCCTTGATTGAGGTCAAGGGTGCCCCACTCACAAAAATAGGCCACTGCCTGGTACAGAGGCCCTCCATAGCCTTACTTGGGTGGAGTGGTTTCTTTGGTCTATCCGTGGTGCCCTATCAGGGTGAGTATGTGTTTGTTTGTGTCTCCCCCAAAAGTCACATAGTGTTGTCATTTTCTTGTCCTTCCAGGCCCAGCTCAGCTGTCATCTCTGGATTTGTTCTCCCAGGTCTGCACCTTGGGGTTGTAAACACATGAAAAGAAACAGGTCAGTACACAGCCTGGTATTGCACACGAGCTTCTAGCCTCTGCCCTAACCCAACTTCAAAACTTTGTGAGAGAGAGAGACTATGTCTGTTTTAGTCAATATGATGAACCCACATGTTCACCATGTATGACATGTATGGAACTTAGAAACCTATGTATTATATAAATGAACACATTAATTCAAAATTTTTGTGTGTGCATGTGTGATGTACACACAAGTGTGGAGAGCGGTAGGTGCACCTGCGAATGTGCAGAGGTCAGAGGTCAGGGGAGATCAAGTACCCCGCTCTATCACTCTCCACTTTATTCCTTTGAGGCAGGGTCTCTCACCGAATCTGGATGAAGACTGGCAGCCAACAAACCCTAGTGATGCTCCTGTCTCCACCCCACATAGCACTGAGACTGTGGCCCCCACACGGCCATGTACAGCTTTGCTTTCTTAATGTTAGTGCTGGGATCTGAACTCAGGTCTTCATGCTTGCACAGCAAGCATTCTTACCTGCTAAGCTATCTCTCTGGCTCAGAACATACTTATTTTCAACGTCAATGTTTGACATGCTATTTTGGAGAAAAAAAAAAAACCATTTGTCTAATACATGGTTCTGTTTTCCTATATAATAGTATAGGATAGCATACAAAATAGAACAAAACAAAAAAATATATTTAAAGATATCCATCAGCAGGCAAAAATTAGACTGACCATATATACATCAACTCATCCTGTACCCCTACAGGCCTGGAAAAGCCACTTAGAAGCAATTGAGAAAATTCTGTTTGGGGTATGCTTAAATAACTAGCTCTCTGCAGGAGTTTGAATGTCCAGCATGAGATACCCAGGAAGATTCTAGGGCTTAATGGCACAAATTTCTGACTTAACGGCCCACCCACTTCTCAGTCCTACAGGCTGAATCTGTGTATCATTTTCTCTGCAGGAATGCTTTATCTGAGTAGACTATTTGGTTTAAAAATATGTTTACAGGAGCTGGGGATTGTGGCTTGGGAGGGTAGAGTATATGTTCAGTTTTAATTCTCACCACCCCCCACCCAAAAGAAATGTTTGCAAACTTTCTAGGAAGAGATATCACATAGTCTTGGTTCCAGTGATCACAATGTATGAGATAGAGAATGGGAAAGGCCTGTGGAATGTCAGGTGCCAGCAGGCGCTTAATAAATGGGAGGAGGTTCCTTACCACAGTTCTGGGGCTATTTTCTGCTGAGGATTAACAGTGCCTCCTAACTCAAGCTAATGGCTATGAGGATGCCCCTGAAAGAAATTAAAAATAGGTAAGTAAAGGAAATGCCTTGAAGAATGATAAAAATGAGTATTTTTATCAAGGATGAAATCTCAAAATGTGGAATGCTTCTTGAATTTATGCATCTTCTTTGCACAGGGGCCATGCTAATCTCTGTAACCATTCCAATTTTATTATGTGAGTGTTTTCACAGACTGCTGGTCTCATCTCTGCTCCATCTTCAAGCTCAGCTGTAAACCGGTAGCACAGTTTTTCCTCTTCTTTCCTTCTTCCCTTCCTTCCTCCCCCTCTTCCTTTGTTTTTTAACACAGGAAGTCACTACGTTGCCTAGGCTGGCCTCAAACTCCCAAACTCAAGGAGTCCTGAGCTCAAGGATTCCTGCTTCCTCAGCTTCCCAAATAAACAGCACTACAGGAACATGCCCCACACCCATGTCCTCCTCCTGTTTCTAAAAAAATGATTGGTATTTGTTTATTTAAATGTTATGTGCATGAATATTTTACATGCATTTATGTATGTGCACCCACGTGTGCAATGCCCAGGGAGGCCAGAAGAGGGTGTCAGATCCCCTGGAACTGGAGTTACAGATAGTTGTTAGACGACATGTGGGTGCTGGGAACCAAACCTCTGCAAGAGCAGCCAGTGCTCTTAACAGCTGAGCTGTCCCCTCCTTCTTTTAGCTATAGTAAATGACATGAAAACCTGAGAGAACATTACAATGACTCAGAAAATAACTCGTTGGAATAACAATCTCTTTGTTTTTAGGACTGGTCCTGACAGGGAGCATCCTACAGGGTCCCTCTGAAGGGAACTCCTCCTCCTGAGTATCTCATATACCTAGGACTGGCTGCTGCTCCATCCCCACCCTTTGCTGATGCAGTTGATGGTGAAGCTCTCTCTCTGCAAAGGCAGATAGTCTACTGTCCTCCTATCTTGGTAGCTTTCTGGGTACCAGAATCCATCTTTTCCATCCTCTGGGGAGAAGACTACTGCCATCTGTTCTACAGGGGCGCAACCGTTCACATTGGGTGCAAATATCAGTTTCCTGCAGTCAAGTCTCTGGGAGGCCACCTGCTGGTTACCGTGGAGGCCAGTCCTCCACAGGCGGCACAAAGACGGTCACATGGTTTCAGAACACTGGCAGTTTGTCCCTTCTGAAGTATTTGCTTGAGTGACACTCCATGGTCCCCTCTTGGCAATGCACCTGCACTCTGTGACCCCCACCCCCACCCCAGCCACAGGAAGTGGTTTTCCAAGTGAGACTCCTGCCCGAGAGCTTCAGCAGCACTTGGTGAAGAAGAAATGCAGATTGTCAGGCCATGTCTACAGACATGGGAGGATGGGACTAGCTGTCGATTTCAAAGTCTCTTCTTGATTGTTTGAGACAGAGTCTCATGTAACTCGGGTGGACCTCAAATTCATCAGGTACTTAAGGATGACCTTGAACTTCTGCCTCCACTTCCCCAGTGCTGGGATTACAGTTGTGCCACCACACCCCTGGTTTATGTGATACTGGGGTAGAGCCCAGGAATGCCTACATGACCAGCAGGGACTCTACAACCCAGCTGCAGCCTTTCTTTGTGCGCTCCAAGGCTGGAACGCTGCTACCCCAGGCTAACAAAGTACATCTCAGAACTTATTTCATCTTCCTTCCTTCCTTCCTTCCTTCCTTCCTTCCTTCCTTCCTTCCTTCCTTCCTTCCCTCCCTCCCTCCCTCCCTCCCTCCCTCCCTCCCTCCTTCCTTCCTTCCTTCCTTCCTTCCTTCCTTCCTTCCCCTCTCTCTCTCTCTTTCTGTGTATGAGTATTATGCTTCAATGTGTGTAAGTGCACCCATATCATGCAGTGCCTGTGGAGGACAGAAGAGGGTGCTGGATCCCCTGGAACTGGAGTTACAGACAGTTGTTTGCCACCATGTGGGTGCTGGGATTAGAATCCACTGCAAGAACAATCAGTGCTCTTAACCACTGAGCCATCTCTCCAGCCCCCCGGATTGCACATTAATAACATATCCCGGGGACCTGTTAAAAAATGTGAGAAGAAACTGGGCATGCTTTAGTCCCAGCACTCAGAAGGCAGAGACAGGCAGCTCTCTTCAGAGATGGGAGGCCAGGCTGTTTGACATATTAAGTTCCAGACCAGCTGGGGCTACAGGAAGACCCTGTCTCAGAAAAACAAAACAAACAAAAAAAGGTGAGAATGGGGAACTGGAGAGGTGAAGAGCACTTGTTGATAGCTCATAACCTTAACTGCAGCTCTCCAGGAGTTAACCCTTTTCTACCTCCACACGCGCGCACACTCACACACACACTCATGCAAATAAAAATAGAATAAGTCTTTTGAAAAATGTGAGCTATTATGGACACCACTAACAGTCTCCAGAATGCTTGCTGGAGTTTTCAAGCTCGTCAAAAATTGCATCAAGGATACATGGCAATTAATAGAAACAGAGACAATGTATTAAGAAAGAGAAAGGGCTGGAGAGATGGTTCAGCAGTTAAGAGCACTGGGTGCTCTTGCAGAGGTTCCCAGCACATACGTGGTCCCCAGCAGCTGTCAGTAACTCCAGTTCCAGGGGATCTGAGACCCTCTTCTGGTTTCCGGGCTTCGAATGACACAGGTGCACTTGCTTTACGAACCTCCAGGCAACACAATCATACACATAAAATAAAAGTAAACCCCCAATTTTTTTTTAAAGAACGAAAAAGATTCTGGGTGAATGGAGTGGGCTAGTAAGCTGTGGGAAGGAATTTGCTTTGAAGTGCTGGGCCATGAGGATAGCCACCCTTGACAGATCATTTACCTAGTCCCTCTCCCAAGTTTGCCCAAGTCTTTGTGGCTCTTGCTCGGTTGGTTTCCTGTAGCCCAGGTGGGTAAAGTTTCTTTCATATGCTAATCTTAGATGCTGCTCTTAAGTTCCCACTTTCCCAGCGCTAGAAGCCCTGACCTGGGCTGTAAAACTTTCATCTTACATGTGTCTGGAACTTTCTAACGTACAGATAATGATTTGCTGAAGCCAGTCCAGCGTTGCTGTTTTCTGTTTTCTGATTCCTGGAGACCTTGACAAAATTCCCGTTTCCACCACCAATAGATGATCTGGCTGCAGGAGAGGACAGCCTTGGCGTAATTAAATTCAATGAGCGCCTCCAGGGGGCTGTAGAGAGCAAGTCAGGGAGCAGGAAGCCCTTTAATTAACGTAGCGGAGCACTGACTCTGGCCGCCATGTTATTAATTACTGACTGTTACTCCCAGGGCTCTTGCTCAGAAACCAGCCATTTCTTGCTCCCTCCACTCCACCCTCCAGATTTTCCTTTTTACTAATTTCTCAACATCTTACCAGGTCAGTGTGAGTGATTTAAAAAGTGAAACCAAGGCTGACTCAGAATTGGATGTGGATGTAGTATTTCCTTAAATACCAGAATCAGAATGGAATGGGCTGACCCAGGACAGCAGAAACCTTATAGCTTTGGAATTTTTTTTAACTAACAAGATCCTTTATTTGGTTTTTGTTTGCTTACTTTGTTTTTCCATAGCTTAAAAGTGATGTGGGGCCAGCTGTGGTGGTATAGGCCTTTAATCCCAGCACTCCAGAGGCAGAGGCAGGTGGATCTCTGAGGCCAGCCTGGGCTACATAGTGAGTATCAGGCCAGCGGGGGCTACAGAGAAACCCTGACTCAAAACAAAAGAATGATGCGGGTTTTTTCAGTTGATTGGTTTTTATTTTCGTTTTGAGACAGGGTCTGTTGTGTCCAGTGCTGGCTTCAAGCTTGTTATGCAGCAAAGAATGATTTCGAACTTCTGATCCTCCTCTGACAGACCTGTGCCACTGTGCTCAGTTTAAAATGATCGGTGCCTCAGACATTTCTGTGGGGTCTTTAAGCCTGCACTCAGGGAGCTGTGCCCTGGGCAGTAGGTTATGGAAGAAGACTAGAGTTGAGGTAAGAACTCCTCAGTCCCTCAGAGCAAGTCCCTCTGCTGTGCCAGGTCTCAGTTTCCTAATCTAAAATAAGGGACACAGCCCCCTGAGAGCAGGCTTAAAGATCCCACAGAAAGGCACACCTTCATTCCTAGCTCAGGCTGAAGCAGTCAGAGTGTGAGTTGGAGCCTAGTTTGAGCTACATAGTGTCAGGTTCGGTTCTTGAGACGCATCAGGGGAGTTTACAGGACCAATTTATTAATAAGAGCACTGGGCTAGTTCCTCAGATCTCAGGAGTTGAGGAACACTAGCCCTGGCTAGCCTCCCCAGGGAGATGAGGAGACTAGCTCCCTCATCTTTGGGGACCTGGCTGGTGTGAATGAGAAAGCTAGCTCCAGGTCGGAAGATGAGGAAGCCAGCTAAACCTAGCTGCCCAGAAGGCCTTTTTATGGGGAGGGGATCCCCATAACATCTGACTGATGTTCAGAGAAGATAGTTAACGCCTGGTATCAGGAAACTTATCTGACCAGGAAACTGCAAAAGTCAGTCCCTTTTACAGATGTTTGTGAATTCTGGAAGTCTGACTGGAGTCACCAAGGTGTCTTGAGTCCTGGAACTGCTGGGGGAGGGGGTTCCTTTCAGTCACACCTTTCTCAAAAATATAACAAAAACCAAATGTGGTGGTGCACACCTGTTATGCCAGCACTCAGAAAATAGAGGCTACAGGATCAAAAGTTCAAGGTACTGGTTCCAAGGCCAGCCTGGGCTACATGAGACTCTGTAGGTAGGTAGATGATTGATAGATAAAGGATAGATAGGCAGATGATAGATGGAGAGGACAAATTTTGTCACTTGATTGCAGGGGACTAGGAAGTATCCTCCATGGGGCCCAGGGAAGCCCAAGTTTATCTTTCTCCCCTTGTTAGCCTATGAAGGTGTGGGTCCTGTGTTGGCAGATTTCAAGGAAAGAAGAGGGAGAGAAAGAGAGAGAAGAGAGAGAGAGCAATCTGTATTATCATTTGCAATCTTCCAATTTATAAATTTGGGTCGCTCTGGGGGCTGGCGAGATGGCTCAGTAGTTAAGAGTGTTGGCTCCTTTTGCAGAGGACCCAGGTTCGGCTCCCAGCACCCACCTGGTGGCTAACAACCATCTTTAACTCTAAACCCAGGAGCGCTGACGCCCTCTTCTAACCTCCACAGGCATTGCATGACATGAATGCACTTATATACATGCAGGCAATACACCCATACACATAAAATGATAAAAATAATAAATAAAATAGTAAAAAGTAAAATAAATTTGGAGAACTAATGCAGTTTTTTTTTTTTCCCGCAGAATTTTCGAATCATAGAAAATGCTCCTGAGGCCACAGCTCACCTGATGTCAATCAGGTAATGACCAATAATGATACCCAAGGAGTCTCCAGAATCCATTCCTACCCCTGCATCTGCTCAGGGTTTTGTGCAGCCACAGCTGTGCCTCTAGTTTACTCTGTCGATGATGACTTGGATACTTGTGCTGAGTTAATAGTAAATGAGAGAATAAGAAACTGAGTCACATGCCACAATAAATAATAAGGCTAATGATAATTAGATTTCCAGATAATCTAAGGAAAGGCAGGTCTCTTTAGGATAATTATGCTGAGGCTTGTGTTTCCATCTGTACATCAGGGATAATGAATAGCATATCTCCATTCAGCCTACAGGAAGATTAACACTCTGTCCAGTACAAGCTAGCTGAGGATCACACCAGCTCCAGGTGATGGTTGACACCTGTAATGCCATCTCAGCACTTGAGAGGCAGAGGCAGGTGAACCTCTGTGAGGTTGAGGCCAGCCTGGACTACATAGCAAGTTCCAGGTCAGTCAGGACTACACAATGAGACCCTATCTCAGGGAAAGAGAAAGGGAGATTGAGAGGAGAGAGAGACCAGTTGGTACTGTGACAAAAAATTAAAAAATCTGCCATGGCAGCATGCCTCTTATCCCAGTCCTTGGGAAGCAGAAGCAAGAGGATCTCTATGGGATCCCAGCCTGGTCTATTTAGCAAGTTCCAGGCCAGTGTGGGGCTACAGGGAGTCCCAGTCAAAAATGCCTGGGGAGGATGGGAGAGTGGAGAGATGGCTCCGAGGTTAAGGAAACTGACTGCTCTTGCAGAGGACCCAGCTTCAGTTCCTATCACCCACATAGCAGCTAACAATCATCCCTAACTCTAGTTCCGAGGAATCCAACACCCTCTTCTGGCCTCCATGGGTACACTTACATACATGTGGGCAAAATACTCATACACATAAAATAAAAACAAACAAAAAGCTAAAAAAGTAGCTGAGATGCACATACCAGTAGATGCTTGTCTGCGTCTGTGTGGGCTGCTGTGACAAGATGTTAGACTGGGAGGCATACAGACCGTAGGAATTTACTTCTCACAGTTCTGGAGTCTGGAAAGTTCAAAGTCAAGACGCTAACAGATTTGGGGTTCTGAGGATGACTTACTTCTATCACTGACAGCCAGTACTGTTTACTGCACTTTCCCAGAAGAGAGGGTATAATGCCAACTGAGATGCACAGAGGAATGCCACATAGTGATGGTCACATTAAGAGTCCTTTATTAATAGCCAATGGTCAGAGAGAGGGCTAGTGCCCAAAAGAACTCTCAACCCCAAGGAGAAGCAGGGCAAGGGTTTATAAAGCTTAAAACCATAATTACATCAGATCACCATAGTTACCCTAGACCAGGGGCAGGTCAGTTAACAAAGAGGTTTTCAGTTAACAAAAAGTTTCAATAAGGAGAAAACAAATTTCTCAGAATTATAGAAACAGTGGGCTCCTTAGAGACACAGGGAGGGAAGACCTGCTATCTGGACTTGCTATCTGGCTACTTGTAAGTTTCCCAGTATTGTAGAAGCAATGTACTACCTAAATAAAACTGCCTGCATGAGACCTTCTGCCTGCATGAGACCTTCTGCCTGCATGAGACCTTCTGCCTGGTTGGCTGCCGGAGGAATGACTGGGCAGAAACACAGGGCAAAGCAAAAGTCTGCTAGAGCAAAATGGAGTTAGTTTTGCCATTTCAGAGGGTATATGGTTTTAATACGGAATGTCCCTCACAGGCTCCTGTGTTTGAACACGTGGTCTCCACTTGGTGGTGCTGTTTGTAGATGTTGTAGAACCTTTAGGATGAGGGACCTGGCTGCTGTAAATGGGTGACTGGGCCTTAGGAATCATAGTCCAGTCTGTCTCTGGCCTGAGCTCTCTATCTGCTTTCAGATGTCTAGAGATGTGAAGACTCCCAGACACATGTTCTCAACACTGTGAACTCTGCAGTGCCTTCCTGCCATGATAGACTATGACTTCTCAAACCTTGAATTTCAAATAAATCTCTTCTCCCTTTAGTTTTTTTCTGTCTCAGAGATGAGAAACATTACTAATGCAAGGGCTCAGACAGCTCCTAAGGCCTCTTTCACAAGGGCACTGGTCCTTCCCATGACCTGATCACCTCCTGCCTCCACTTCTCATGTGCTGGAATTACAGGCATGCACCACCTGGTTGGGTTTGTGCAAAGATGGAGATGGAACCCAGGGGTTCCTGCTTGCTAGTAAGCACTCTCCCTGCAGAGCTCCCTCCCCAGACACAAAGACCCACCTTCTTAATCATTACCCTAGGAGCTGGAATTTCAACAGTTTTGGAAGTGCGGGGGACTTGGGTAGGGGGCATGATCATATCCCAGCCCAGGTCCCTGGATACACTGACCTGAACTGTTTTTGTGATTACATTGTAAAGTCCTTGGAGTTAAGGGTGGGGTCTGATTAAAAACCAAGTGCTGGCAATTCCTAACTTGTAAGTTGCAGGCTGGGTTCCAAAAGTGTAGACCCCAGAGCAGGTTTTCCCACGGAGACAGAAGCCATCAATTCCTTCCCCAAGGCAAATCTGGAAATGCCTATTCAAACTCTAGAGTGTCCTAAATATTGCATAACTGCGGGTTAGAAAAGGCACTGGTCAGGCAGGTGCAGCTCTCTGGATTCTTTAAACACATGAGGACAAAAGGCTTTCTGCTTGCTGTAAATGGTCCTTGAGACTCCAAGGCAAGGTAAATTTGAAGGCCCAAAACAAAAGCTCACACCTAAAGTGCAGGAGGTTGTTTAAGGACCGGGAAGATACATAAGTCTAAGGTTTAAGTTTGTTTAATTGCAATTATAAATATATAACTTTTTATTTCCTCAGGCCAGGCCTCTCTAGCATCATTTTCCCATACTTACCTTTAAAAGTACCATCTTTAGGGCTTCCGAGAGGCTCAGTTCTCACCAAGTCTGAGAAGCTGGTTGATCTCCAGGACCCACATGGTAGAGGAGAGACCTGCTAATTGTCCTCTGACTTTACTAATGGAGCTGTTTTGAGAGGCTGTGTGATCATTCACACATGGGGCCTATCTGGCAGAGAGAAGCAACTTAGGGCAGGCCTTAGGGTTATATCCTGACCTTGCTTCCAGCTTCCAGCCACAGCTCTCATCCTCTAGGTCAATGATGTGACCTGTCACTATGGCCACAAGCCACTCCCACCACCGTGCCTTCTCTGCTGACAGACTATATCTCCTAAACTATGAGCTAAAATAAACCTCTCCTCCCTTAGGTTGTTTCTGAGGGGTATTTGGTCACAGTGATTAAAAGTAGCTAACACATACAACTTAGAGGATCTGCTTCGTTTTCGTCTGTGGAGATGCTGGGGATGGAACCTGGGGCCTTGTATATGCTAAGCAAATGTTCTACCACCCAATCACTTCCCCAGCCCACATCTTAGATTGAACATGGTCAAAATAGAACATGATGGGGCCAGCGAGATGATTCAGTGGATAAAGGTGTAAATCTGGCTGAGTTAGATCCCCTAGAACACAAATAAAGGTGGAAGGAGAGAACTGACTCCATGAAATTGTCCTCTGACCTCCTCACATGTACCATGGCATGCAGACACACATGCATACACATAATAATAAACTAAAATTTAAAATTTTTTTCTTTTTGTTTTTTATATTTTTAATTTTTAAATTATGGATATATGTGTGTATATGTGTGTGTATATGTGTGTGTCTGTGTACATGAGTGCAGATACCTGTAGAAGCAAAGGTGTTGGATCCCCTAGGAACTGGAGTTACAGGTGGTTGTGAGCTGCTGAGGCAGTGGCTAGAAATTGAACTCAGGTCCTTGGGAAGAGCAGTAGGTGCACTTAACCACTGAGCCATCTGGACAGTTTTTTTGTTTTGTTTTGTTTGTTTGTTTTTGTTTGTTTTAAGACAAGGTCTCTCTGTAGCCCCAGCTGGCCTGGAACTCAATATGTAGACCAGGCTGGCCTTGATCACTGAAATCCTGCCTATGCCTCTGATGTCAATATGCTAAGATTAAAGGCATGTGCCACCAAGCCTGTTTCCCTGTGTAGTAGTACTGACTGGCATGGAATTCAATGTCAACCATGTTGGCCTCAAACTCACAGAGATCTGCCTGCCTCTGCCTCCTGAGTGCTGGGATTAAAGTTGTACACTATCGTGCTTGACTTCCTTATTATTATTATTTTTTTATTTTTTAAAAAGACAGGGTCTTGGGACTGGAGAGATGGCTCAGCAGTTAAGAGCACTGACTGCTCTTGCGGAGGACTCGGGTTCAGTTTCCAGCACCCACATGGCAGCTAACAATCATCTATAATTCCAGTTCCAGTTCCAGGGGATTAGCTGCCCTCTTCTGACCTCCGTGGGCATTGCACAACACAGATACATTTACATACATCCAGGCAGTACACTCATACACATAAAATAAATAACTAAAATTTAAAAATAAAATAAAAGACGGGGTCACTTGCAGGTATAGCACTAGTACTCGGGAGGCAGAGGCAGGCAGATCTCTGTGAGATCAAGGCTGGTCTGGTTTACATAGTGAGTTCCAGACCAGCTGGGGCTACAGGAAGACGCTGTCTCAAAAACACATAAATAAACAAACAAACAAACAGGGTCTTATGTGTCCCAGGCTGACCTTGAACTCATTATATAAAGATGACCTTGAACTTCTGATCTTCCTATTTCGGCGCCCTGAGTGCTGGTATTACAGGTATGCACCACCACACGTTTAGGCTGTGCTAGGACTTGAACCTAGGGCTTCGTTCATGCTAGGCAAATGCTTTATCACCTGAGCTACATACATCCCCAGCCCCAACATAGAACTCTCTAAAATTCTTTTCATTTTGCTATTTATTTTATTTTTATATGTGAGAGTGAATGCATGCCAGAGGTGACATATGTGGAAACCCTGGGAGCTGGGTCTCTCCTTCCGCCCTGAGGGTTCCTGGCATTGAACTCAGGTTATCAGGCTCGGTGGCAGGTACTTTTACCTGCTGAGCCATCTCACTGGCCCCAAACAGAATTCTTGACCCAGATTTCCCGGTTCCCAGACCTTTCCTGTCCCTCTAAACAGCCCTGGCCTACGCTGGTTGCTCACTGGAAACCTTGGGAACCACCCTTGTTTTTCTCGTGTTTTATCATACTCCAAGTCTAACCCCTCAGATGGCTTGATGTGCTCGTGTGCCACCATGTCCTTTGCAAAATGCGATCACTCCTCATTGCATACACTGAATAGTGTAGTTTCAGCCTCCTCTAACAGCCTGCACACTGACCTCTCCCACTCTGTCCCTGCCCAGCAACAAGGGGACATCTCAGGGAAGCACAGATGACACAGCTCCTTCTCACACGAAACCCTCCACAGGCCTTCTGCTGCAGGTAGAATGAGACTTGGACTCTTCACCATGTCATTCAATAGTCTACTCGGTCTTACCTCTGCCTGACTGCCCTCTCTTACACTGGCATGACTTTTGTATATCACACAGGCCAAGCTTGAGCCACACGGAGCCCTGCAACTTGTCTCTCTCCCACCAGGAACTGGTTCATCTCATGACGTTTGTCTTTCTGTCATTTCTGTCCACATTTGCTCTCTGGTCTTCACTGAGGCCTTCTCTGACCATCTGTGGTGGAAACTTCTATTTGTCTCCAGTATTCACTCTTCCCTGTCCCTACAGATTAAAAACATTTTCAAATTTTAACTTTTGACAATAGCATACGTGTATACAGTGTGCACCGATTACATTTAGCTCCATCTTCCCTTTCATCCCCCCGACCCCTGCTTCTAGCCCCTTCCTCTTCCCAACTGGTCCCCCTCCCACCCTCATGGCCCTCCTTCCCTCCTTCCCTCCCTCCCAGGAGGAGCCTGGGTTGCTGAGGACTTCTCAGAACAGCACTGCCACAACAGCCAGGACGACCTGCTTGTGGGGTACCCACCACCTGGGAGAAAAACAAGCTCTCCCTTCGTATGCCACTGTGGTTCTGTTTCACTTGTGACACAGGGTCTTGCTAGGTAGCCAGCCTCCTGAGTGTTGGGATTACAGTTGTGCACCACCACGCCCAGCTGTTATTATTATTCTGGATCCAGTTACCATCTTAATTCTCATTAATAGAGTGCTGTGGCTGAGGCAGTCTTCTTTTATGTTTATCATGTATTTATTATGTTTATTATGTATTTGTTTTGTCTTTAAAGAACTTAGTATCTGAAATTGCCCTATATATTTTATGTAGCTTTATAATGTGTGGTCTGTCTGCTCCCCCCTCCCGCCTCCCCAGCCTGAAGTAGAAACTCCTTGAGGCTGGGGCTTTCCTGTTGAGTTCACCATTGTATCTGCCTCAACTGAGCACCTGTCGTGTAACAGGTAGTTAGCAAATATTTGTGCCATCAATTGGTGAATAAACGCCTGTGTGCTATAGGGAAGGGAGAGTACAAGATGATTAAGAGCTATGTCCAGAGTTTCTTTTCTGAGAAACTCAGTTTTCTGTGGGACCTGACTATTGAACTTGCAATCATCTTCTTAGGATTTGTGCAGAACAATGGTTCTCAACAGAAAGCTGTTTTGCTGTTCCAAATCGGGGGAAAGGGGATGCTACTGAGATCTGGTGAGCACAGCCCAGGGATGCTCTTGAACATCAGAGCCTCCAGAGGACAGCCCCCACAACAGAGAATTATCTGACCCCAAATGTCAATAGGATGAAAGCAAAGGAACTCTAACCTGGACCCTTAGACTTGACAGGGAGGAAGTGTGGGCTGCACAGAGCTGAAGCTATTGGGGATGAGAGCCATATGTCGTATGGACTCTAGCTTTTTGAGAGGATGAGATGTAGAGGGCAACTTCGATGTCAAATTCTTAAAAGGGCTCCACTGAGAGGTCAATCCCAAGTCACATTTACTTGTCAGAGGGTCCATGTTGTGAGGATAACATGAACTCAGATCACAGCTAGAGATGTAGCTCAGTAGTAGAACACTTGCTTGGCATGTGCAAGGTCCTGGACTTTACCCTCTAATACAAGGAAGAGGAAGAGGAGGAAAAAGGAGAAGTAGAAGAGGAAGAAGAAGAGGAGGGAGGAAGAAGAGGCAAGGGAGGAGGAGGAGGAAGAGGAAAGGGAGGAGAAAGAGGAGGATGTCCAAAACTCTAGGCCAAGGACACTCTTTGAATGATCCCATCATTGCTACTAAGAATTCCTGGGGGGGCTGGGTACATGGCTCAGTTGGTAAGAGTGCTTGCTACATAAGTATGAGGACTTGAGTTCAAATACCCAGTACCTTCATCAAGAAGTAGGCATTGTGGAAGACTGAGTAGGGGGATAACTGAGGCTTGCTGGCCGCAGCTGAATTCCAGGTTCAATGAGAGGTCCTGTTTTAAGGAATAAGGTAGAGAGTGATACAGACCATGCAACGTCCTCTTCTGGCCTCTATACACGTGCAGAGGTATGTGTACACACACATACATGTACACCACATATACACACAGTTTTCAAATGAATAGAACTCACAAGCTCCTAAAATGTCAGATTACCTGGGTGCCAATCAGTGGAAAACCAATGATGATGAGAAGGCGGACAAGCCCATCTGAGCTCTGGATGAGGATATTGCCTTGTTGAAAACTTGTGGTCAGAGTACTTACTCCAGGCAGATCAAGCAGGTTGAAGATGACACTTAACAACTTCTCAAAAAAAAAAAAAATTTAATGAGATCACTGGTATTAAAGTCTGACCCTGGCCTGGTACCACCAGCCCTCTGGGATTTGGCTTCAGACAAACAAACTCTTCAGAGTGAACAGCCTTTACAGGTTGCGAGATATACAAAGATAATCCACGCTGATTCAGAGGACCCAAAGTACATTACCAATGTGAAGCAGTTTGCCAAGTCTGTGGGGGATTTCAGTGATCAAGTAGCACCTACTGACATTGAAGAAGGGATGAGAGTTACTGTAGACAGAAGTATCAAATTCACATCCCATTTCCTCCTAGATTGATCCACAGTGACTATGATGCAGCTAGAGGAAGAACCTGACGTCACACACAGCGACGTTGGCGGCTGTAAAGAACAGATCGAGAAATTGGGAGAAGTAGTTGAAACCTCACTGCTTCATCCAGAGAGGTTTGATAACCTTGGAATTGAGCCTCTAAAGAGTGTGCTGCTGTTTTGGTCCCCCAGGCACAGGCAAGACCCTCTGTGCTAGACCAGGTGCTAATAGGACTGATGCTTGCTGCATTCGAGTCATTGGGTCTGAACTTGTATAGAAATACATTGGTGAGGGGCTCCCAATGTTCTGGGGGTATCCAGAACAAAAGCCTGCCTAATTTTCTTTGATGAAATTGATGCCATTGGAGGGTCTCGATTCAATGATGGTGCTGGAGGTGACTAAGTGCAGAGAGAACCATGTTGGAACTGATCAACTAGCTACATGGTTTTGATCCTCAAGGCAACATTAAAGTCCTGATGGCCACTAACCAGCCTGTTACTTTGGGTCCAGCACTGATGAGGTCAGGGAGGTTGGATAGAAAGATTGAATTTAGCTTACCTGATTTAGAGGGTGGGACTCCCATCTTTAAGATTCATGCTTATTCAATGAGTATTGAAAGAGATATTAGATTTGAATTGTTAGCACGGCAGAGATCAAAAGCATCTGCTCAGAAGCTGGCATGTTTGCAATCTGAGCTCGGCAAAAAATTGCTACCAAGAAGGATTTCTTAGACGCTGTAAATAAGGTCATTAAGTCTTATGCTAAATTGAGCGCTACTCCTCGATACATGACATACAACTGAGCCCCAAAGGTGAAATGGAAAACCTCCCTTAGTTGACATCCTAAGCTTACAAAGACTTGTTACTGCCTCATAAGAAAATAAAAGATTTCAAAATTGAAAAAAAAAAATTAGAGTAGGAAAGCCAGGTGTGGTGGCATATGCCTTTAATCTGAGCACTTGGGAGGCACATCTCTATGAGTTCAAGTCTACATAGCCTGGTCTACATAGTGAGTTCTAAGCCACCTACATAGAGACCCTGTCTCAAAACAAACAAACAACAAAAAAAGAGTAGGAGAAAGAAGTTCTATAAGAGGAAGGGGAAGAAGAAGAAGAGGAATAGGAAGAGGAAGAAGAGAAAGAGGAGGACCAGGAAGAACAAGAGGAGAAGGAGGATGACCAGGAGGAGGAGGGGAGGAGGAGGGGGGGGGAGGAGGAGGAGGAGGAGATGATTTCAGGGTTGCAGATATAGTTCGGTCCATAAAGTGCTTGCTTGCCGCACAGGCATGAAGACCTGAGTTCTGATCCCTGGCACCCACATGAAAGCCGGGCACTGCCACATGTCTATAATCCTGGCACAAGCAGATGGTGGGAGGAATGAGACAAGCTGCTCCCTAGAGTTCTTGGACCAGCTAGTCTAGTCAACTGATGATCCCTGGGTTCAATGAGAAACCCTGTCTCAAAAGACAAGATGAAGGGATGGCTCAGCGGTTAGGAGCAGTGACTGTTCTTGCAGAGGACCTAGATTCAACTTCTGGCACTCACATGGTGACTGACAACTGCCCCAGTTTCAGGGGATCCAACACCCTCTTCTGTCCTCTGCGGGCACTGTATAGCATGGGTGCACTTATACACACGTAGGCATAATATTTATACACATAAAATAAAAATAAAATTTTAAAAAAGGGCACGGTGGCACATGCCTTTGATCCCAACACTTGGGGGGCAGAGGCAGATGGATCTGTAAGTTCGAGACCAACCTGGTCTACACAGTGAGTTCCAGGCCAGCTGTGTCTACAGGGAAACCCTGTCTCAAAAAAAAAAAAAAAAAAATAAATTTTTTTTTAAAAGATAAGATGGAAAGCAATAGTAGAAGACACTCGACTTCAACCTGTCCTCCACACACAAGCACATGCACTGTAGACACACCTGCATGCCTGTACACACACACACACACACACACACACACACACATACACACACACAAATTCTGGTATGGATTTTCACTTTGCCCATGTTCCTTTGGAAGGCTGAGTCTCTGCTGCTGAATACCATAAGCAATTTCCCACTTTGACTGAGGAGTTTCTGTGGAAGAACTATGTCCACCTTCATGACCCTCCTGTAGGAAGTAATTTTCCCTTCAGGCACAGAGATGACAATTGAAGAGCCGCTAAGGGACAGGAGATAATGGAGGCGAAAGTTTCTGAGCCACTTCATGTTTTAACCATGTCTTTTTTCCTTTTTAGCTTTTTCGTTTGTCAGATTTTGATAGTCTGTGAGACCATGGGCAAGGACATTTCATCTCCCTGAACCTGAGTTTTCTCATCAGCAAACCTGATGGGTTTGATCTCGATGTGGGTTGTTTCCAGTTCTAAATAACTGGAAGGATGATCTATCCATCACCTGCTTCCATCAGATAACAGGTACCAGGATGTAAAGAAATAAATTGGAAACAAAAGGTAAGACTATCTAATTTTTAATGTCAGAATTTTTCCCTTTTCTTTTCAAAAATAAATTAACAGTATTAATCTTTGGAGCAGGGTTTTCCAAAATATGTTCCTTAGGGAGTCGCCCTATAAGATATGACAATGGGACTCCATGTCAAAAAACTTGGGAGCCTGTTAGGTCCCCATTGTTTTCCCTGCATGAAATTCTCCCTTCTAGAAGGATCAGAAAGGCTCAAGAGGCTCGTGAAACTCAGAAGAAACTTAAAGACTCAGGAAGTTCATGAAAATCACAAGACTCACAATGTCCCTTCCTTGAGGTTATATGGGCAATAAACAGTTGCTGTGGAGAGGAACCCTTTGACAGAGCTGCCTGCAAGGTAGAAGGAAAACATTGACTCTACAAAGTTGACCTACACACATACCATGGCACTTACACATGTGCATACACACGCACACATGTAACTAAGTAAATGAATAACTAAATAAATAAGTGTAATTTTTTAAAAATTAAAGACAATACAAAGCTTGTCTGGCATGATAGTGCACACCTTTGATCCCAACCCTTGAGAGGCAGAGGCAGGTAGATCTCTGTGAGATCCAGACCAGTCTGGTTTTACATAGAGTTCCAAGCCAGCTGGGATTACAGGGTGAACTTGTCTCAAACAAACACAATATAACACAAAGCTGTGTGTGGTGGCACACACCTATACCAGCACTTGGGAAACTGAGACAGGAGGACTGCTGCAAGTTTGAGGCTAGCCTGGGCTACCTAGGGAAGACACTGTCTTAAAACAACAACAACAAAATTTAATACATTTGAGTGCTAAATGGAAAGGCTAAGATCAGGAAATGGAGAGTTGTTTCAGGTCATAAGGTCAAGATAAACTCTAGGCAAGAACTGAGTGGGCCTTGGAAGAGAAAGAAAGGCCTGGGAGGTAATTCTCAGAAGAGTGACTCTGTTTGCAGCAGCAGAGTTTGTCTGTCTACAATGACTCCACTGAGTGTCTGTGTTAGTGTCCACAAATGATATACTCCAATCCTTTACCTAGTACAGTCTTTGAGGCTGGGTGGAGCTCAGTGGTAGAGTGCTTGTCCATAGTGTATGAGATTCTGGATTCCACCCCAGCAATGCAAAGAATAAAAAGTAAAGAGAAACAGCTAAAGCTAATTATAACAATTTTTTTATCTTTTTGAAACAGGGTCTCTCCATAGCCCCAGCTGGCCTAGAATTCACTTTGTAGACCAGACTGGCCTTGATCTCCCAGAGATCCATCTGCCTCTGCCTCCTGAATGCTGGAATTAAAGGCATAAACCACTATACCCAGCTTAATCATGTACTTTATGTAACAATATGTCTGAAATTTGATCACTCATATAAGGATATTTATTTTCAAACTCTCTGTGAGCCCACAGTTAACTTTGAGCCTCTGATTCTTCTCCTCCTCCCACCTCCCAAAAGCTAGGGTTACTGGTGTGTATCACCATGCCTGCTTTGCATTCACTGCTACAGATTGAACTGAGGGTTTCATGCGTACTAGGCAAGCACTCCGTCAAACTGAGCCACATCCCAGCCCCATGAGATCTTTTTTACTTTGATTTTGATAGCAAGTCTTTAATAGCTAGTTTGTATTTCACTTAGAGCTCATCCCAAGGCAAAGCAGACATATTTCACATTAATTTCAATATTTGGGGGCTGTAATCCTTTACAGGGCTCATGTTATATTTCTCTCTCTCTCTCTCTCTCTTTCTCCCCTCCTCCCGTTCCCCCTTCCTTTCTAGGCCATTTCCTCTCCCCCTCGCCTTTTCCAGTGGTGGGGTTCTGTGCTGGAGCTAGAACCCAAAGCCCAGCATATGCTAGACAAGGTCTTGTTCCATCCCCAGACCATTTTTGTGGAAGAGGCAGGGTGAAGGACCT
Organism: Eospalax fontanierii; assembly: GCA_035773235.1. Taxonomy (NCBI): domain Eukaryota; kingdom Metazoa; phylum Chordata; class Mammalia; order Rodentia; family Spalacidae; genus Eospalax; species Eospalax fontanierii. Next base: position 43,700,847 of record CM069546.1, on the reverse strand, counting down.
CACCAGCCAAGAATCAAGAATTCCAACACATTTGTTTGAAGCTTTTCTCCTTTCCCAGCTGTAAACCTGTAATTTTCTAGGAATCTTACCTGAAACTCCCTTTACAGTAAAAAGCCTTAAGCCTCTCTTGTGCAAGGCTAGTGGCTCCTGGTTTCATCTCATCAGATTATCACCCCAAACCAGGCACCTCAGGAGTCACCCTATATCTCACTTATCAAAAAGAGAAAAGGGGAAACATTTTCTTAGCAGCCTTTTGGGAAGTAGAGAGCCACTGAAATAGGACATATGGCCAATGTTAAGATACTTAGTTCCAACTCTCCTTTGAAGAACCCATACCCAGGCTCAGCAAATCTCGCTCTTTCCCTTAGCATATGAAGCTTGCTGCTTGTGGTACACCTTTCCCTTCCAGTGCAGATCCTGGCCTGTTTACATTCAGAATCACCCCCTTCTCTCCCGGAACCCTAGGCAGAGCTGATACCACCCCCTGGGGATAGCATCTCTTGTGAGAGTTGACTCTGACTGGGTTCAGAACAGTCAAAGTCACTAGCCTGAGACTGGAAGGTAGGAATGAGCTGTTTCCATGTTCAAAAATGTGTGACAACCAAAGCATGTGTTTTTATTCATGAACCAACGAATTCTTCAGTGTCCTGACACCAGCAGGAGTCGTATAATTCAAATCACTTCTGACACCCACTACCCAGTTAGTACAGGGCCTGTAGGCTAGGGCTTCAGAGCTGCCACACTGCACCTATGTTAGGTAGATACCCATGCAAGTACGGGGCGTCTTGTATTTCTCACCTCCTGGAAATAAATTGAGGTTAATTTTTTAAAACGGTTCTATTGATTATTTTTATTTTCTGTGTATTGTCTTCATGTATGTGAGCGCATCCAAGTTATACGGTGCCATCAGATATCAGAAGAAGCTGCAGGAACTGGAGTTAGGAGGGTTGTTAGCTACTATGTGGGTGCTGGGAACCAAACCCAAGTCCTCTACAAGAGCAGCCAGTGCTCTTACCTGCTGAGCCATCTCTCCGGCCCTCTTCAATTTCTTTAAATTACATTTATTTATTTCTGTGTGTGTGAGACTGGAGGACAAGTTGTGGGAGTTGGTTCTCTCCTTCCATCTCATGATTGGACTCAGGAGGGCTGTCAGTCTTGGCGGCAAACTCCTTTACCCCACGAGCCATCTCCACAGCCCGAAATTGCAGTTCAACCCGTCTTCGCGTTCGCTTATTTGTTGGAACAGCTCACAGAACTCAGGAAGTTGCTGGCTGGTTTAGTATCAAAGTTACAACTCCTGAACGGCCAAGTGGAACAGAAGGGTAGGGCAAGGTACGGGGAGAAGAGCTGGGCGCAGCCTGTCTGGGCAACGCCCTCTCAGCATTTCAAACATTCCCCAAGCAGGAAGGTCCCCACATCTCAAGTGGAGGGTTTTTATTGCAGTCCTAGCATAGGTAAAATTGACGAAGCCATCAGCCACGGGTCAAAAATTCAATCCTAGTCTTTCTCTTTCGGGGTTGAAAATGTCAACTTTCTATCACAAAGCCGGTCCCCAGCTTCCACTCTGAAATTATATAGGGGCCCACCAAGAGCCCCTCATTAGCATAAACTGGGATGTGATTAACAGGAGCTTATGCCTAACAAAAGCATTCCTTTCAACCCACCACTAGGGCTTTAGTACTTCAGGGCCAGGAAGTGAGGGCAAACTTGGTGGTAGACCTCTTGCCTAGCATGCACGAAGTCCCAGCACCACAAAAATAAGTGAAATAAATATTTTTAAAAGACCAAACATATATTTCTTATTATAACACAATGTCATGAGGAGAAAAAGGAGCCTAGGCACCCTCTCTCTCCTTCCTCCCTTCTCTTCCCTCTCCATCCCTCCTTTCCTCCTCTCCTTCCTCCCTTCTCTCTCCCTCTCTTACCCTTCTCTTTCTCCCTCCCTCCTCCTTTCCCACCCTCTCTCCCTTAGTCACTCAAGCAGCTGGCTCTGTCAGAGCTTGACTCCCAATAAAAGATCTTCCCTAAGTCTGTGACCAGATGCATCCGGGCTCTGTTAACACTCCCTTTACAGTTGTCCTCTTCTGGTGACAGCTCCTGTGGCTGTGAAGCCCTGGGTGGCAGTGCTCAGTAAGCAAATGGTACAAGCAACCAGGAAGAGAGCATCCCAGAGGTCATATTTCAGAGGTCAGGAATGAGAGAGGCTCACTGAGGATGCTGAAGTGGCAGGACTCAAGGGCAGGGAGCTCTTAGCACACTTTGGCCTCAAGATCAGCATGAGAGGGAGTATTTGTTGCAAATGAGAGGGTCAGTGAGCTGGGTGGAGGAGGGTGGTAAAGGGCTTGGAGGGACCAATGGAGAGCAGCAAACACACACACACACCCCACACATACCCTCTCCCCTGCCCTGTTTGGCTTCTTAGCCACCAAGGAACAGTATTTGATCCTTAGGGATTATGGTGAAATCTTTCTTTATTTGGAAAACAGATTGGTATGATTATTATCATCTCTCATTACTGTGCAGCAATGTGTCTTTAAAAAATATTGTGCTGCATTTGGTACTCACAAGTTACGGATGGGTCAAAGTCAGTTAGCCTCTGGTTTTTGTAACTAAAGTTTTCTTTTTTCTTTTTCTTGTGTGTGTGTGTTTTGCCTGTATGTATGTAAGTGTACCACATATATGCAATGCCCTTACAAGTCAGAAGAGGGCACTGGATTCCCTGGAACTAGAGTTATAGAGGGTTGTGAGCTACCATGTAGGTGCTGGTAACTAAACCTGAGTCCTCCTCAAGAGCAACCAGTATTCTTAACCACTGAGTAATCTCACCAACCCCAACAGCATTTTCTTAAAGGACTACCCAGTCATTCCTTGCTGGTGTCTTTAGCACTTAGTTTTGATCTATGGTCTTAGCACATCATGGCAGAATCCATTGTCCCACAGATTCCATTTGCCCACAAAGCCCAAAATGTTTCTCTCTCACTTTTCTAGTTTAATTTCTGTGGCTGTAATAAAATAATCCCCCCACCCCAAAGCAAATCAGGAGAGAAAGGGGTTTATTTCAACTTAATAGTTCCAGGTTAGAGTGAATCACTATAGGTAAGTCAAGGCAGAATCTTCAAACAGCTGCTCATGCACATCTACAGTCAAAAGCAGAGGGAAATTAATGCATGTTCACTCGCTTCTTTGCTTATGCTCAGCACAAATTCTCCACTCCCCTGTCAAGGGAATGATGCCACCAATGGTGGAGTCTTCCCACTTCAATTAACTTAAGATAGTTCTCCACAGACGAACTCACAGATGTAGACAATCCCTCATCCAGTCTCCCTTTCCACGTGATTCTAGGTTGTATCAGGTTGAGTATTAAAACTAGCCATCTCACTGACCTTGACTAGACAAAGCACTCCTGGGCTACACCCAGTATACTAGGCATTGCCAGCTGTAGAGTCAGTGGACTTTATGCAAGGGGAAAATGTTGATCTCTTGTTACAGTTGTGACAGTTAGCTTTTCAAGCTGATGGCAGTTGAACCCGAGGTCCTTGGGAAAGACCAGATGGGACTGCACAGGCCACACACTCCTGAGAAACTACACAGTGCATGAACATCACTTGGCACTGTGGGTAGTTATCAGTTCAGGGGGATGCCTTCAAGAGTCTTCACCCCAAAAGCTGCTAATGTATGTTATATAGCTTGTCTCATAGCCTGTTATATGTCCGTGCCAGGAGTTAAATGGCAACAACAATCCCCTACAACAGCCACTTCTCCCTTCTCTCTCTCTCTGTCTCTGTCTCTCTTTCTCTGTGTGTGTGTGTGTTTGTGTGTTGCTAGAAATTAAGCACAGGGCCTCATGCTAGGCAAGTGTTCTGTCATTGCACTCATCCCCTCTTCTGTTTTGGAAACGGCCTTTATCTTTGCCATCTGGTGTATAGCAGTATGCCTCTGGGTTTCCTTTATTAGTTCTTATAATATGGTATACTGATTTTGCTTTGTTTTTTAAAACATGATTATTTTTAATTATGTGTGTAGATGTGTGTGTGTGTGTGTGTGTGTGTGTGTATGTGTGTCCTCAACAAGTTTAGCAAACACTGAGCTGGAGTCTTCTTTCATTACACTGTAGGTTGGAGGAAGGTTTTGGTGTCACTTTGCCAATACCATGAAATACAGAGGAAAATCCTCGACACCCCCAAATCAAATTCCCCAGGGGTAAGTACAGAAGTCTCCACTGTAGGATGTTCTCAGTTCTGCAAATTCACATGCACTGATAATCACGGAGCTGATGGAAGAAGCAGGGTTGGGGCTGGTCAGTCAAGCTCTGCGCTCTGTGACCTGATGACTGGTAAGAATGACAGTTCAGGGCTTGGGATGTGCAAGGCCCTGTGTTTAATCCCCAGCACCAAATAAGGACAAAAATAAAAGACTAATAATTTGTACCTATGGAGAACAACAGCCCAGCTAGGTGGTCCTGTCTGTAGCTGAGAACCATCTTTGGGGATGTTAAATATGCACACAAGAGCTGGAGATGGTGCACAAGCCTTTAGTCTCAGCGTTCAGAAGGCAGAGGCAGGCAAATCTCTGTGAGATAGAGGCCAACCTGGTCTACATAGCAAGTTTCAGGCCAGCCAAGACTGAGAAACCTCTCTCTCTCTCTCTCTCTCTCTCTCTCACACACACACACACACACACACACACACACACACACACACACAAAGGTAGAGAGCAAGGCCTGGTGCGGTGGTGCACACCTTTTATCCCAGCATTCAAGAGGCAGAGGCAGGTGGGCCTCTTTAAGAGAGAGGCCAGCCTGGTCTACATAGTGAGGCCAGCTGGGGCTACAAGGAGACCCTGTCTCAAAAAAAAGGTGGAGGGAGAGCTGACTCAGCAGTTAAGATCACTGACTGGTCTCGCAGAGGAGCCAGGTTCAGTTCCCAGCACCCATGTAGTGGCTAACAACCATCTGTAACTCCAGTTCCGGGGGATCCTCTTCTGAACACCAAGAGCTTTGCATGCTATGGGTACATTTACATACATGCATCAGTATACTCATACACATAAAATAATAACTAAAATATTTTAAAAATGGCATACAAAGGGTAGTATTAGAAAAGGTGGTTCAAGGGCCTGAGACATCACAGAAGAGCAGTTTAGAGTACAAAGACAACCTTAGCCTTCTAGAAACGGAAGCTGCTGGGAGCTGAGGGTCATAGTGATGCTTTGAATTCAAAATCCCACAGGCTTCTGTTTTGAGTACTTGTTCCCCAGCTGACTGTACTCTTTGGGAGGTAGGGGGACTCTGGAGCCTTTAGGAAGTAAGGTCTGGGAGAGGAAGTGGATCACCAGGGACAGGATTTTAAAGTTGTATACCCATAGTTCCTGCTCTGTTTTCTGTTTCTTGGTCCCCCATGATGAGAGGTGTGTCTACTCCCTGCTCCTACTGACCTGGACTCTGTCTTGCTTTCCCTGCCATAAGGCATTGAAGTCTCTGAAAACATGACCCCCAAATACATCCTTCCTCTTTTAAGTTGTTCCATCAGGCATTTTGTCACAATCATGAGGAAAGTGACTGATATACTCACACACCTAGAAGTTGAGGCATGCATGCCTGTCATGGACAGATGCCTATTACACAGCCTCATCTCATGTTTCCTCAATAAAGCTAGTCAGTGCAGCAATTGAACTCTAACTTGAACTAAAAGTTAGAACTCAATTCTCCTACTCGGGTACCCCTTATGCATTAAAAATATACATACTCGAACCAATTCATCTTGAGGGTCATTCTGCTGACATTTGCCGCTAATTAGCCATCTTGACGTTACAGGAATACATACAATAGCCAAACAGAATGTTTTATTGAGTTTAATATACTAGAACTTTACACACACACATACACAATGTGTGTGTTCAGGTTCTCCAGAGAAATAAAACCTATGGGATAGTCTATTTAATCTTTTATGTATTTTTAATTTAATTTTTAAAATTACTTTTATTTTATGTGTATAAGTATTATGCCTGCATGTGTGAAAGTGTACCTGTGTCACGAAGAGCCTGCAGAGGACAGAAGAAGGGGTCAGATCCTCTATAACTGGAGTTAAGGATGGTTGTTAGCCACCATATGAGTGCTGGGATTCGAACTCAGGTCTTCTACAAGAAAAGCTAGTGCTCTTAACCACTGAGCCATCTTTTCAGCTCCTTAATTTTTGTATTTATTTATGTGTATGTGTGCCTGCTTGGCTATGTGTGCACCATGTGTGTACAGGTACCCAAGGAGGCCGGAAGAAGTCATCAGACCCCATGGAACTGGAGTTAAAGGCAACTGTGAGCTGCTCACCATGAGCACTGAAAACCAAACACGGATGCTCTGCAAAAGCAGCAAGTGCTCTTAAGTGCTGAGCCATCTCTCCAGCCCAACAGGATATTTAAAATGCATGCTCATATTTATATATTTATTACAGGAAATGCTCATGTGTGTGATCCATAGTCCTAAGATCTACAGTCAGCAAACTGCAGACCCAAGAGAGCTGGTGGCATGAGTTCTGGTCTGTGGTCATTATATTACTTTCATATCACTATGACCACAAGACTTGACAGAAACAGCTTAAAGGAGGAAGGTTTTATTTGGGCTCATGGTTTTAGAGGGTTCAGTTCATGGTAGTAGAAGTGTGGGGCAGAGGCTTTTCACATCACAGTGTACCAGGAAACAAAGCGTGAGGCAGAAACAGGGAGTGGTTTACTTTAGAACCACCTCACAGGTACATATAGAATCATGTTTGAGAAAATATCTGGATACCCTATGCCCAGGCAAGTTGACATATGATCTCAACAATCACAATGTTGTCTCTTCCAGCCTTTCCCTCTGTCTATAGGACGTGTGTACAGGCATATATACAGGTGATACTTTGACAGCACTTATCCCAAATCTAGAGACATACAGTTACGTATGCTTTTCTCGAGAGAGAAATGTTTTATACTATAGCCTCCCCTGCTGGGTGTGGTGGTACATGCCTTTAATCCCAGGACTCTGGAGGCAGATGCAGGCAGATCTCTCAGAATGCAGCCTGGTCAACATAGCTAGGTCCAGCTGGGGCTATCAGGAGAATCTGTCTCAAAAAAACAGAACAAAGCCTCCTGAGTGCTGGAAGTTTAGGTGTATGCTACCACACCCCAAAACTTTCTTGTTCTTTTCAGTTCTATTTATTTTATTGGAAAGGAGGGGGCACATGTGCTTAGTTGCCTGTGTGGAAGCCAGAGGAGAGCTTTTAGGAATCAGTTCGCTCTACAGTGTGGGTCCTGGGAATGGAACTCAGGTCATCAGGCTTAGTGGCAAGCGCCTTTACCCTCAGAGCCATCTCATCAGCCCCAATAATTTTCTTTTTGAGCAAGAACATCTTTCCAACCTAGTCAAACAGGGCAAAAGAGAGTGTCCCCTAGTGAGTTCTTAGTCCCATTCATAAAAGAATTTAAGAATGGAGCCAAACAGAAGTTTTAGGACAAGTTTATTGGAATTTAAAGAAAAATCCTCAAGGCAGGCAAGCTGGGGATCTCAGCAGCTGCCTGGTGGAGTAGAATGGAGGGAGAAGAAAAGAAGCCAAAAGCCATGCAGGTTTAGAGCCTGCAAGGGGGTCAGACATGTGATGGACTGGCAGCCACATGGCTGGGAGAAGGAAACTTTAGAGAAAAAGTAAAGAAATACAAGATGTTAGGGCAGCCCAAAGCTTTAGAGAAAGCATGTTTAGACAAGGGATATGAAGAAGAGAAAGAAAGATTACGCTTTTCTGAAGAATTCAGAAAATCGGGCAGACTTAATAGAGTGCTACATGTCTGTGGCTGGCCGGGTCCAGAAGCACTGCTCTGGGAGGCGGGATTCCAGGCAGGAAAAGTTCACTGCCTCATTAACACACTCTGTATTCCGCCCACCTATTTAGTATAGCTTAAGGTGAACCCACCTTCCTAAGGGTGGTCCTGTGATCAGGTGATTGACCAGAGAAACTGGAAATGTAGGTCTTTCAACAGATAAGCTAGAGATTTTATAGTCTATCCCAGCTAGATAGCTATTTGCTCTCTAACACTAGTATGCACAGATCTTCCCCCACTCCCCCAAACTTAATTCTTTGAAACTCAGTTATACTCTTATTTTTTTCATTTTCTTTTCCTTTGTCTCCTCCTCTCCTCCTCCTCCTCTTGCATTTCCTTTCTATTCCTCTTCCCCTTTCACCCCCCCCCCCCCCCCCCGCTTCTTCACGCAGTGCTGGCTCTAGAGCCCAGGGCCTCATATATGTCACAAGTGCTTCATCACCCAGTCCATCATTGATTCTTACTCTGATGATTATTGCAGGTGGCTGGGATAGGTCCAGTGCTAGAATACCTGCTGAGCATGTGGCCAAGTGCCTCTCCCCCTCCACTAGAAAAAGAATTGTTCTTTCTCATGTGCTCTGCAGGAGGTTTCTAGGTGGGAGTGTTTGGGCATTAGAATCTAGGGTTTGGGCATCAGAATCCAGGGTTCTGTCACTTCCTAGCTATGTGACTGGGCCAAGTTCCTCAACTTTCTGAGTGCAATTTCTTGCAATGTAAAAATGAGAATTTGGGGGCTAGAGCAATGGCTTAGCACTGGCTGCTCTTGCAGAAGACCTGGATTTGATTCCCAGCACTCACATGGTGGCTAACAACCATCAGTAACTACAGTTTCGGGGAATCTGATGCCCCTTCAGACTTCTATGGGCATTGTACCACACGGTTCACTCATATTTGCAAGCAATACATTCATACACATAAAAGTAATAAATAAAAAAGGAGAATTTGATAACATTTGCCTCTCAGAGTTTGAGAAGCATTGATGGTGAGAAATCAGTCTAATAGCAATTCTTAGTACATGGCCATTGATAGTTTCTGCTTTTAAGGCAGGTAGCGGACCCTTAGCCAGTCATCAGTCTTGGTGTTTGCTGGGAGTACATACTTCCCCAGTGCTTGCTAATGGTTTTGAGACTGGATGGTTCTTTCTCCACAGTTCTATTATTTTCATATTTCCATTTCTCTTCCCTGAGGTGATGTAATACCTGACCATCTGCTTCTCCCTCATCTAAAAGCCACTGCCAGCCACGCTTTTCTGAAAACCTCTTCCAGAACCCTGCAGGAAGTGCCCCCTGAGAGGCACAGTCCTGAGCACAGTCCAAACTCCATGCCCAGCAATATGACCTTCAAATCAATCTGAACAAAAGACTTTGAAGAACAAGCTCTTATTTTCAGCCTTGGCCTGGGATGCAGGAATCATTTCAATTTACCAATACACAAACAGGCTAACTGGTCCCCCTTTTGGCAAGAGCTCCCAGGAGCAATATTTACCCCTCCTGGCTTAGTAAGCTCCTTCAATTGACTGACACAGAGTTAAGCTTATGATTGATTTCTTTGAAGAAGATAGGCTACTCAAATAATACGCTGATTGTTGGTCAAAATGAATAAGGTGCTGGGGATGTAGTTCAGTTGGTAAAGTGCTTGCCTGGTATGAGTGAGGCCCTGGGTTTGAAGTCCTGTGCTCTGAATAAAACCGGTGCTGCATAGCTGTAATCCCCGCACTCAAGAGGTGGAGGCAGGAGAACAAGAAGTTCAAGGTCATCCTTGGCTACTTAACCAGTTTGAGGCCAACCTGGGCTACATGAAACCTTCTCCCTTCCTTCCTTCCTTCCTTCCTTCCTTCCTTCCTTCCTTCCTTCCTTCCTTCCTTCCTTCCTTCCTTCCTTCCTTCCTTCCTTTCTTTCTTTCTTTCTTTCTTTCTTTCTTTCTTTCTTCTTTCTTGTTCTTTTTTGAGACAGGGTCTCCCTGTAGCCCCAGCTGTCCAGGAATTCACTATGTAAACAAGGCTGACCTTGAACTCACAGAGATCTGACTGCCTCTGCCTCCCAAGTGCTGGGATTAAAGGCATGTGTCATCAAGCCCTGCTTCGATTTTTTTAAAAATAAATAAATAATACAGGAAGTTATGTAAATTAACTGCTGTACTGGCTGTCAACCCGGTGAGTCACATTCTCTGTAACTCTCTACTTTGTCAGCCATAAAATTGGAAATGAAAAGAACAATCAATTTCTCCTGGTCACTTTGAGGATCCATCAACAAGCAATGAATTGTATACAAAGCCCCCAACATCTCGCTATAAGCAGGTAAGCCGGGTAACTGTTAATTCCTGTTGTGATGCATTGTATTATTGTATTTTTATCATCATCATCATCAGATCTGGGTAACAGCAAACCCCGCCCACCACATTCCATCCCCTTCATTTCCTTGTCTTTTAATGTCTCCCCAACTGCAACACACTTGTGTCCTTTCTCTTAAGCTCAGTCCTGTGGACTCTGAGTTTAGCAAGCTGCTCTAGAAAACTAGAACTGGTGGGGCCAGCGACATGGCTCAGTGGGCAAAAATGCCTGCTGCCAAGTCTCACAACCTGAGTTTGATTCCTGGGCCCCACTGGGCCCCGATTGTGGAAGAAGAAAACACATTCCCAAAAGTTGTCCTCTAACTTCCACCCACTCCCACATAAATGTAATTTTTTTAAAAAGGAAAGAAAAGGAAAAGCTGAGCATGGTGGCCTTTAAATTCAGCACTTGAGAGGGAGGCAGAGGCAAGTGAATCTCTATGAGTTCAAGGCCAGCCTGGTCTACATAGCAAGTTGGGGCTACAGGGAGACACTGTCTCAAAAAAAAAAAAAAAAAAAAAAAAAAAAAGGAAAGAAAAGAAAAGGAAACCTGGAGTTGGGAAAGAGCAGAAAGCCTTCAGAACCCTTGGATTGCTGAGTACTGAGACAGGCATCTATAGACTCAGCTTAGTGCAGGAGTTCTAGGCCAGCTGGAACAATGTCATGAGACATTATTTAGAAGAAAAGGAAAAAGAAAAAGCCATGGACTAAGGCTTGAGGAAGAAAATTGAAGGCTACCAGCAGCTTATAGGATCAGGAAAGATAAAATAACAAAGAAAGATAGAGGCACATTCTCTCCATCAGACTATGCTAGCCAGTAAGCATTCAAAATAAAAAGACTCCACTTCTATATAATCAATCCAGTTCTTCTGAAAAATACTCACAAGATACCCGAAGAGGGATGCACAGGATAATTTTTTAAAACTTTGAATGCCCACTGTAGGGAACAATAGATGACCATGAGTTACCTCTGGAGAATTTAGTTACACAATTTGCATCTTATTTACATATATCCTTGACTCTGGTTTAATCATGGGAAGACAAGAGCTAACTTCATTGAAGTCTGTACTTGAATGTAGTGGTATATGCCTGTAATCCTAGCACTTGGGAGGCTGAGGCAGGAGGATGGCCAAATTCAAGGCCAGCCTGGGCTATGTAGAGTCAGCCTGTTTCAAAAAATCAAAACAACAACCTCAAAACTGTACGTATCTTTGGGTATCTTAGATACCCACTAATATATATAAGCACTGAGGGGAAATCTCAACTTCCCGCGTTCTCTACTTTATAAGCTGTACATAACTCCACTCGAGTATACTCCTGTGTTATTTATTGTTTACAGAGCACAAGGGTGACAGGGCAGCAGGTCTTGTGCCCTGATTCACTGAAGCTTGGCTTCTGCCACATGCTGAGGCAGCCTGGGTGGAGGTTTCAAATGTGTCATGAGGTTTCCCAGCCAAATTCCTCCTGTACCAACTTGAAAAACTCACTATAAAAATAGCCCTGACTGATGCAGCCTGACCTGTGACAAAGATTTCCTAGCTTGGAACTCGTATAAGAAGACTGCTGTATTCTCTACCCTCTTTCTTTCTTTTCTTTCTTTGTCTTGTTCTTTATTTCTTCCTTTTTGTGTGTGTGAAAGTATGTCTTTATGCCTATGGATTTGCTTTCATTTGGTGTTTAAAATTGACCTTAAAAAATAAAAATTACAGCTGGACGTGGTGGCGATGCCTTTAATTCCAGCACTCTGGAGGCAGAGGCAGAGGAATCTGTGAGATCAAGGAGGCCAGTCTAGTCTGTGTAGTGAGTTCCAGAACAGTTAGGGCCACAGGGAGATCCTGTTTCAAAATCAAAACAAAAAGAAAAATTTTAAATCACCCTTAGACTCGAGTCTCCTGTGTGAGAATAAATCTCAGTTCTTGGTGTGTAGTTGAGGTTAATCCTGGGCCAGATAAAGGGTTTAAAGAAAACAAAAGGAAGAGTCTTATCTTTTGTTCATTCAAGGGTAGATCTGAGGTTCTCAATCAAGCATTTGGAAGATCTCCAGGAAAATGCTGACGATCAAGGGAATTGGGGTTGGTTTGTGTTTAAGTCCTAACTTCAAGAATTTCAGGAGTTAAGAATGGAGCTGCTAATTCAGTTTTTGAGGTCCCAAGCATCTTAAAAATTTAAGGAATATTTGTGGATTGAAAAAAAAAAAAAAAAAAAAAGAGGTCACTCAGTGGTAGAGTATAGGTAACATGTGTAAGGCCCTGGATTCAATCCCCTTATCCTCAGCTCAGTCAGTCAATCAATCGATCAAAGATAGAGCAAATAAGGACCGGCAAAATGGCTCAGTGGGCAAAGATACTTGCTACCGAGCCTGACAACCTAAATTTCAGTCCCTGGGTTCCACATGGTGAAAAGAGAGAACTAACTTCTGCAAGTTTTCCTCTGACCTTTACACACTCATGCATATAAACATATACAATAAATCAAATACATATAATTTTAAAAGGAAAACTGGAAAAAAAGGAAAGAGCAATCAGTGTAAAATTTGTGATGGATCCCATAAAAGTACATAAATACATATTATATTTATATCATATGCATTGCCTATGTATATATGCTTTTTTTTTTTTTTTTTTTTTTTTTGTAGTGCTAGGGCTGGAACGCAGGGCCTGGAACATAAACAGCAGATACTCTACCACTGAGCTACGGTCCCAGTTTCTGTTTCTGTGCTATCTTTTAAATGTTTATGTGGCAACTGAATACTTTTAACTTAAGGAGGGGGTGGGAACTACAACACAATGTAGTTATCTATTCACCAGTGATCCAATTTATTATGACATTTGAATGCATAACCTTTCAGGCATGTGACCATGATGGGACACAACTTTAAAATACAGATTTCCTTCCTGCTATCTGTCTCCAGGGCTCCGTGTTCGAACTAATTCAACAGCAATATCAAAGTTCTAAATCTGAGGCCTTTAAGGAATGTGAGGTTGGGGCCCAATGTGCCTCTAGTCCCTGTCTCTCCTGTTCCTTGTCAGGCTCTGCCTGCTCTGACCAGGTGACCTTGGGTAGGTAATTGGATTTTTCTTGGTAGCACAGTCTCAAAAGAATTGGCATTCACCTCCTATTCTGATTTGGGGAACTCCTTGCAGTGACTGGTATCAGCCTTTTGGTTTAGTGTAGTAAATGCTCAATAAATATTAGCTCACGTCAGTCACTATTCTTAGAGCTGAGACTTACACCTGGGCCAAAGTTCACTCACTTGGTCTGTGTGGCTCACTGCCCCACCCTAAGAGTTGTTGGCCTCCTTCCACCGTGAGGATTCCAAAAATGGAACTCAGATCAACAGATTTGGTGGCAAATGCCTTACCCACTGAACCATCCCACCAGTCCTGTATTCTACTTCTGTAACTGAGAAGTGACAAATGGGAAAACAAAGCACACATAGCTCATTCACCTCAGCTTTTTGTTTTGCTTTGATATTAAGGAATCACACTGAGGCCAGAGATGGTGGTTCATACCTGTAATCCCAGTACTTGGGGTGGAAACAGGAGGACTAGAAGTTCAAGGTCATCTTTGGTACATGATGAATTTGAGGCCAGGCCAACCTGGGCTCCATGAGACTCTTTGTTTGAGAGAGAGAGAAAGAGAGAGGAAGAGCTAGAGATACAGCTTACTTTAAAGCATGTGGTTAGCATGCATTGGTCCCAGAGTTCATCCTCAGCCCCTCATTAAATAAAATAAGGCTAGAGAGATGGCTTAGCTCAGTGGTTAAGAGCACTGGCTGCTCTTGTAGAGGACCTGGGTTGGAATCCCAGCACCCACACGGCAGCTAACAACGTCCATAATTTCAGTTACAGGGGATTCAAAGCCCTCTTCTGAACTCCTTGGGAACTGAAGGACTTGAGTGAGAACTTACACACATGCAGGCAACACATGCATACATATGAAATAAAAATAATAAATAAAATACTTAAAAGAGTAAAATGAAGGACTGGTGTAATGGCTTACATCTATAATCCCGAGACTTAGGAAGTAGAGGAAGGAGGATCACTGTAAATTCAAGACTACCTTCGTCTACATAGAGTTTCAGGACAGGACTACATAAGAAGACACTGTCTCAAACAAATAATTGAGAAAACAAACAATGAAAAAATTCCAAACCAAAACAACAACAAACAACAAGGTGAAATTGAGATTAATACTTTTTCTTTTGAGACAGTGTATGCCTATATAGTTCAAGTTGGACTGGAAATCTCCCTGTTAGAGCCCAAGCTGGGCTCTTTGTCTGAGCCTCCCCAGTCCTTGGATTAAAAAGCATGAATTACCTGCTTATTATTTATTTATTTAATTTATGTGTCCTGGTACTACTGGAGTCTGTTTTCTCCATCCACCCTTATGTGGATTCTAGGAATCAGGCTTGCAGAGCAAGCGCTTCAATCTGCTGAGCATTATTGCCAGCCCTCCAGATGAGTGTTTTTGTATCGTTTTGCTCCATAGTTGAGATAATGTCCACTCCCTCACCCCTATTTCTTGAGTCCTTACTGAGGGTCAGATACTGTGCTGGGTGCTGGGGACAGATGCGTTACAACTGGGACAGGTGTGTCCTTGGCACTCACAGAACAGGATCCTAAGGGGCAGACAGGCAGTGGATACATGTACAAAGAAAGCTGATACTGCAGATCATGACAAGGACTACCAAGGAAGGAGGCAGGGCATGTGAGAGCAATGCCGAGCTTTTTTAAGCACAGAGGTCAGGCTCACACCTCCATGAAAAGGTAGCATGGGCTGTGTAAGGCAGGGCAGGAACCTCCCTGGTTTGTAACCTCAGGTTTAAGGAAAGCTTCATTCCTAGTCTTGTGTAAGCACAAGGCTTTCCCAAGCTAAATTTTGCACCCTAGGCATTATATAATCAACTAAATGCCAGTCCTGATCCTAATAGGAATTACTACAGCAGGACATTCCAGTCAGGGGGAGCAGCAGGTGTAAATGCTCCAAGGCTGCAGGGTATGGTGGCACAGGTCTGTCTGTAATTCCAGCTCCTCAGGAGGCCGAGACAGTAGAATCCTAAATTCAAGCAAGGTCTGCCTGAACTACAAAGTGTGTTCAAGGCCCTTGGGTAACTTAGTGACTGACATATGCTTCAATTACTATTATTATTATTTTTTGTCTTTTTGAAACAGGGTCTTTCTGTTATACCAGTTAGCCTGGAATTCAATATTTAGACCAGGCTGACCTTGAACTCAGAAATCTGCCTGTCTCTGTCTCCAGAGTGTTAGGATTAAAGACCTGGGCCACCATACCTGGTGAGATGAACAGATTTAAATACCCAACTAGTAGTAAGAACATGGCTCCAAGGGACAGAGAGATTGTCGAAGCCGTTAAGAATGCATATTGCTCTTTCAGAGGACCTGAGTTCGGTGCTGAGCATCCATGTAAGGCAGCTCACAACTACCTGTAACTCCACCTCCACCTCCAGGGGGTTCTGATGTCTCTACCCTCCAAGGGTACCTGCATGCACGGATGTGCACATATGCACATAGATACACACTCATACACATAATTAAAAATACATCTTTTTTTTTTTTTTTTTTTTGTCTTTTTGAGACAAGGTCTCCCTGAAGCCCCAGCAAAAAATAAAATAAATTTTAAAAATAAAAAGAACAAGACTCCCAATCAACCCCCGTCTCCCCAGCGGTTTAGCATCGCCTTTATAATCCATAGTGTTGGGCGGTGGGGTTGAGGAGTTGGTTCTCTCTTTCCACTGGTGTGTCCCAGGAATGGAAGGCAGGTTGCCAGTCATAGCAAAATGTGTGACCTGCTGAGTCATCTCACCAGCCCCATATATCTGACTTTTATTTAATCCTTAAGGATTTCTACTTGTAGTTTTATTAACTGCTTCACTGCTCAGGGGTCTTCAAGCGGTGGCCCCCAACTCTGGGTGCACATTAGACTGCCCTGGGGTGGGGGCTGGGAAGATGCGTCAGTGGTTAACAGTAAGCACAAGGACCTGAGTTCAAATCCCCAGGGACTTACATAAACAGGCAGGGGTTGGCTGTCTGTGTCTATAATCCCAGTGTTGGGGATGGTGGTGGTGGTGGCAGTGACGGTGGTGAAAACAGGTGGATCTGAGAACTTGCTGATCAGTCACAGCCTAACCAAAATACAGAGCAAGAAGGCAGAGAATGATATTGGCCTCTGCTATGCATGCATGGGTGTGCACACCTGCACACTTATATGAATAAGCAACATACATGTTCATGCCCATATCCTCACACAACAAAGGTCCTGGGAAAATGTAAAAATTACCCCCAGGGTTTCTGACCAATGAATCTGGGATGAGGTATATATATATATTTTTTAAATTTTATTATTTAAAATTTTTTATCTTTTCACATTTTATTTATTTTAGAGTATGTGGAGGTCAGAAGACAACTTGTATGAGTCAGTTCTCTCCTTCCATTTTAATGAGGGTTCTGGAGACTGAACTCAGGTCACCAGGCTTGCATAGAAGCATCTTTATGGAAGAGAGGAGCCATTTTTCTGGCTCAGCAGCTTTCTTTAGGTGGATTACCAGAAGGGGGATTCCTAGGGGAAAGGGTGTTAATGATTTTGGATGCACAGTGTTAAAATGCTCTCCAGGAAGTTTCTACCAATTGACATTCCCCCCTGCCCTGGCCTTGAATTACCCCTTTGCCAGCATGGCTTATGACATGGCTTATAGGAAAAGAACAATCAATCAATCAATCAATAAATAAATAAACAAACAAATAAAGACAAACTGAAAACAGATAAGGAATTGAGCAACAGAACAGAATTTCTGCCAGCTACCTTTTTTTTTTTCCTTTCATTGGCCAAACTAATAGCCATATGCTTCAGAAAAACCATAGATCTGACTTTTATTTTATTTTGATTTATTTTTATTTTACGTGTATGAATGTTTTGCCTACATGCAAGTGTACCCACCACATTTTACAATGCTAGAAGAGGGTGTTGGATCCCCTAGAACTGGAGTTATTAATGGTTGTCAGCCACTATGTGGGTGCTGGGAATCAAATCCAGGTCCTTTGGAAGAGTAGACAGGGCTCTTAAATCCAGCCCCAGATCTGATTTAAAAAAAAAAATCATTACATTTATTTATTTACTATGTGCACATGCACATGTTGTGTGTGTGTGTGTGTATGCCATAGCACATATGTAGAGGACAAAGGAGTTGGTTCTGTCTTTCCACATGTGGGTCCCAGGCATGGAACAAAGGTTGGCAGCCATGGAGGCATGTGCCTTTATCTGCTGATCCATCTTACCACATCTGATTTTTATTTAATCCTTAAGGATTTCTACTTATAGTTTTATTAATCTTCTTAACATCCCTAAGAAGTCAGTATAATCAAGACCATCTCCATTTCGCAGTAAGAGTCAGGAGCTTGCCAGAAACTCCTACTCTTATTCTTGGGGAGGCAAAATTTGAACTCACAATTTTTCTATGACATCATTGTATAATTTGAAAAGGTTAAAGGGAATGTATGAACGTTTTCTTAAGAATCAAAGTTTCTGATTATTCTATGGTTAACCAATTTGGGGTCTGAATAATTGAGAGAATATGCTCACAGCATCACCATTTGGATCAACTATGTAAGGAAGGCCAGACAATTAATGGGACACATCAGCCATTTCTCCATGGGTCCCAAAGAGGAAGAGGAAGGATTCATTCACCTGGAACATAAAGAATCTGAGGGAAATAACTGGGGATGTGGCTCATTGGGTAGAGTGCTTGCCTAGTATGCATGATTGGGTCAACCTCTAGCACTGCATACATTCAGTCCAGCGTGGGCTACATGAGAATCCATCTCCAAACTACCACCAGAGGCAACCCATTTTCAAGAGCCCTCCCTGATGTTATTCAGTTTCTCAACAAAACTTGTTTACTCTTCAGAAAATCTGAGGGGAAGAATCTAGAGACAGAACTCAAAAGTAAGAACTGGCTCTGGGAAAAGGGGATTCCTGGTGAGACTGAAATATTACTCTTATTTAAAAAAATATTTTGATATTTTTATTTTATGTATATGAGTGTATTGCCTGCATGTATGTAAGTGCACTCATGTTGGGCAATGCCCTTGAAGGTTGGTCAGAAGAGGGTGTCGGATAGCCTGGAGCTGGAACTGGAATTACAGATGGTTGTTGGTTGCCATGTTGGTTACTGGAAATTGAACCTTTCTCTGCTAGAGCATCCAGTGCTCTTAACTGCTGAGCCATCTCTCCAGTCCGAAATATTATTATTGAAGTAATAATCATTATTATTTTGCAGTGCTGGGGGCTGAACCCAGGGTCTTGGATGTCATAGGTAAATAAATACTCTACCACCGAACTAATTTCCTAGGTCCACTAAGTTTATTTTTACAGTGGGTGAGTGACCTACAGTTGGGTCTTAGTGAGAATTTCTGTGTTGAGTCAAACAGTACCCTTTTGGAAGTTTCTCTCTCCTTTTGTAATTTCAGGGTTGCACAGGGATTGTGGGGATGACAGGGAGAAGAAGAAGGAGAAGGAAGAAAATTCATTTGGCCATTAGTGAGTGATTTGTAGGCATATCCGAGGAGGAGAAGGTATAAGGGCTGGGAATTTGTGTCTCCCTGGTATCATCTCATAATGAAGTATTTTGGTAATATTTGGAGAATTTGCTGTGTAGGAGAGGATGATCCTGAACTTGTGATCGTCCTGCTTCCACCTCCAGAGAGCTAGGATTACATACATGTGCCACCGTGCTGGGTTTATGCTGTGTTGGGAATTGAACCCAGGTCTCGGTGCTTGCTAGGTAAGCACTCTTACATCATTCCCATCCCCTAGGAACAATTTTGAATTACATAAGTGATGTAACTTTCTCCTTGCAATGCAAAGATGATAGGCTAAAACTAATCATGCTGACAAGACTTAGGTACTTATTTGATGTATATCTTGGCTACCTTTTAAGATGTGTGGTCATGGTTTGGGAAGATAGCTGAGTCTTAAACTGTTTTGTAGTTACAAGAACCTGGGTTCGATTCCCAGAATCCACCTAAAAGAGTCAGGTGTGGTGCCACCCACTTGGAATCCCAGGGTGGGAAGGCTGACAGGCGGATTCCTGGGACTCCTCGGCAGACTACCCCAGTCCCAGGCCAATGAGAGACGCTGTCTCAAAAAAACAAGGTTGGCAGCTGAAGAACCCGGTGTTGACCTCAGGCTTCCACTTGCACGTGCATGAACACTGGTACCCATAACTGTATCTGCATGCACACGTGCTTTAGCGAGTTCTTCTGGTGGAGTGTATGCGGTGAGGGGTGCCCCCTCGGGAGGGCAAGAGTTAGCGCGAGGATTTCAGAGAACAGTTCAGGTGGCAGGAAACGGTTGTTGTGGGTTTTTATATTGTTAGGAAAGGTGTCAGGACCCGATGATTTTTCGTACGGGGACAGGGATGGCCACGACCCACTTTCCCCTCCTCGATCTTAGCACGTTCACTTTTTCTCTCGGGAGACAGCAGGCGGGTGTGCGCACTTGAGCGCCCGGGCACGCCTGTGTGCGCGCGCACGCAAGGGCACGAGGCCCCCTCCCGAGGCCCTCCATTGGACGCTAGTATACACCTGACCGTTAGGCCCTGGGAGAGTGTGGGAGAGCTCAGGGAAGACCTGACGGGGGGTAGGGGGGAGATTCCCCTCTCCCATGATCCCCCGCGGCGAGGCCCCGAGCTTCCGCGCGACCTACTCCCTCCAGCCCCAGCCATAACTCCAGGGCTCTCGACGGTCCGCTCGCGGGCCCGCCCCACTAGGCCCCGCCCTCAGACTAGACCCCGCCTCTCACAGAGCCACGCCCCTCCCAGGGGCTCGGAGCGATCTGGCCCCACCCCTTGGAGGCGATCCCGCCCCCTTGCTAGAAGCCCCGCCTTGACTTCAGGCGAGGAACGCTCAGGTCCCGCCCCTCAAATTCAGCCCCGCCCCTCTCAAGCTCGGAAACGCCGGCACCTCCCCTCGCTCCCAGCATGCCGTGCGGCAGCGGCGGCGCGGCGGCGCGGCGGGCGGAGCCGGGAGGCGGGGAAGCCGTGGCCGTGTGAGCGTGAGGAGCCGCCGCCACCGCCTCCTCGCCGTCCTCGTCCTCCTGGGCCCTAGCGTCGCGGGCCGCGCACGGCCCTGGAAGAGACATCGCCTCCCCTGCCTCCGCCGCCCCCTCGCCGCGCCGCTCCCGCCTCCGGGTCCTGCGCTGCGGGCTCCGGCGGAACCCGGAACGGCCGTCCGCCTCCCCCGCCCTCCGCCTCCTCGACTTCCTCCTCAGCCCCGGGCCGGAGCGGAGTGTCGGCGGTGGCCGGTTCAGGCGGCGACTCGCGCTTCTTCGGGCGGCGGCGCTTGGCCATGTCGTGTCGGGGAAGGTAATGAGCCGCAGAGCCCCGGGGTCTCGGCTGAGCAGCGGCGGCGGCGGCGGCACCAAGTACCCGCGGAGCTGGAATGACTGGCAACCCAGGTGGGTGACCGCGCCGAGCCCTGCCCCGCCTCGCCGAGCCCCGGGCCGAAGGCCTAGGGCCGCGGGACTGGGAGGCGCGGCCTAGGCCCGTCACCCCCTGGAGCCGGGCGCGGCTTCCTGGGTCTCCTCCCGGCCGGGCCGGGGAGGAAGGCCGCGGGAAGCCGAGGCCCCAGTGCCTCCCGCTGCCTGTGAGCCCGAGGGCTGGAGTCGGGCGCCCGGCGGAGGCACTGGCTCAGGGTTGGCTCGGAGAGGGTGGAGGAGGACGCTGGGGCGGGGTGATGGGCCCTTTCCCTCCAAGTTGGGATATGAGGTAGGGTACCCTGAGAGTCCTGGGACGCTCCGTGACTCCTGTACTCCATCTTTCACCCTTGGCAGTCCCCACGCGAAAGACCACCTCAGCCTTGCTCTCTAGTACTCCCACGTGTTAATTCATATATTTAAAAAACCCCAACCTCCCACTGAGCCTCTTTGGCTTTAGGCAGGACGTTAGTCGGCCAGAAGAACGAGATTGTGTGACTATTAATGGAATGGACTCACTCTGTTCCTGGGGAAGTTTTCCTCAAGTGCAGAGCAGTCAGTTATTCTGGTTAACAGCAGTTCACCTGGACACTTGGAAGTGAACTTGGACACCCAGGAGTACAGAAATTTCTTCTTGTTTGGAGGAGTTGATTTCAGACCGCTTTGAGACCTGGCTGGATTTGAAAATATTAGGAGCATTAACTTGAAAAAAATTTATATCCATGTCTTTCTGATTATGAACCAGTTGTGCTTAATTAAGGATTTTTTTTTTTTCTTAGTGCTTCTAATACGCAGGAACAACTTGAGATTTTGCATAGTGCCGAGAACTTTCTAAAAGTATATGCCTATATTTTAGTGTTGGTTGGGTCATTTTTTTGGAGCATATTCACTTTGTAATTGTTCAGAAATTGACTGTAGATGGAAAACACGCGTTATTGGGATGTCGTTTGCCTTCTAGTACATAATTCCTCCTAATTTAAAAACTATTTGGAAGTGGAGAGTTTCCTGACATTACAATGTAACATTTAAAAAGTTGGTGAACAGTTGAAATAATCTTTGACTAATAGGGGTGCACTTTTTGTTTAATGTGTGTTGAGAAGTGATGTTTTTGACTAAATGATTTAAAAAATGAGTGCCTGAGTTTAGAATTGATATGAAGCAGTTAACCAATTGTTGGAAAAACAGCTTTGACTTTTCCGGTGTAAGGGTTTGTGAAGTGCTTTGAATAAAACAAGTTGACTAATTATCTTAAATTGACATACTCAGTAGTTTTGACCTTTACTGAAATGTGTGAAATTTGATTTTAAGCATCTAACACTCTAGGTGATAGGTGAACTTGAATTTGACCTTCGAGAGCTCTTGTTTAACAGATTTTTCTACTGCTCTTAAGCATCTGTGAGCTGATTAAGATAATTTAATAATCCTTTAGAGGACTAAAATGCCCCTCCCAAATAGTGTTTTGGTTAAATAAGCAGTAGCTTGTAATTTTAAAGAAAGGGGTAGCAGAGTTCCAACTGCATTCGTGCTCTTTGCTGACAGGTATGAAGCAGGATAGCTTATACAGTTACGGAAAATATCCATAGAATGCTAATACTTTTGTGCATGTTTCAGGTGCTTTTCTTTTTGGCTGTGAGAGACTGTTTCCAGGAAGGATAGAAGTTCTTTATGAAGCTGAACTCTTAACAGTCACAGAAGGCAATGCCTAGGTAGGAGAGTCTGAGATGTGCTTCGTTACATGGAGCAGCAGTTTACAAGACTGAAAATACTTGATTTTCTCCTGTTGCAGAGGGAGCAGAGGATGGACATAACCTTTAACATAAATTGATTCATTTGCAAGGTCAACATAATTATTTGCTAAGTAGCTAGGGAAACATCTCAAATGTTTGCTAGGCCACAATTTTCTTAATAAAATTTGTGGTTATTCTGCCCCTTCTATTCAAGAAGGTGACAGAATGGAGATTGATCTTCCTACTTGGTTAAGCGTGGAATTATTTTATTTTTCCAAACATTTTCAAATGCAAGAAGACTAGAAATCATTCAAATCTTTATTATTATTTTTTTTTAATATTTACTTATTTGCATGTGTGGGGGGGGCACACTTGACTGCCAAGGTGAACAAATAGAAGTCAGTGAATGATCCATGTATGTCTTTTCAGCTTCTCCCATGTGACTTTCTGGGGCTTGAACTCATGAAGAGCCATCTTAATGGTCATCCTCCTGATTTTTTTTTTTTTTTCCCCCTTTCTTTTCTGAGAAAGGATAGCTTAGGGTGTCTTGAACTTCTGATGCTCCTGCCTCCGCCTCAGAAGTGCTGGTTTTACAAGTGTGTATATCACCAGACACTTTCATTTGAAAGATCTTAATTAAAAAAAAAAAAAATTATTTGCTTTTTCTGTACCTCATTCTTTGGGAGTGGGACTCTTTGATTTGAGCTTTTGAGAATGTAGAATTTGCAAAAGCAATTCTTAGGCCGGGGCATTTCTGAAGAAGTCCTGGGTTTGATTTCCAGCACCACAGACTAGGGTGTGGTAGCATGTGGCATTAGGGGACATGGAGACAGGAAGGTTAGAAATTCAAGGTCATTCTCATTTACATAGTTTGAGGCCAGCTTAGGCTTCCAGTCTCAAAACAAACAAACAAAAACAACAACAAAAAAAATCCTAATCAGCTTCTTTTAATATTAGTTTGTTAGTTGGTTGGGAAACAAGCTTGAGTCAGAGTAGACTGAATACTTTATAGATACTGACAGGAAGTGTCTCAGGTGACTTAAGGCAATAGAGCAAGCTTACAGACTTCACCAGAAGCATACCTTTGGGAAAAAGCAATTAGAGAACACTAACTAGCTTATATATTCTTCCTTTTTAGTAATGTACTCTCAACATTTTACATTGCTTAGGGTGCTGCATATACCTATAATCTCAGCACCTGGAAGGCAGAGACAGGAAGATTATTAAATTTGAGGTTATCATAGCAAGACTCTAGCCTATAAAGAAGAAAAAAATGATTAGGCATATGCTACTTGGTTAGTCATACATTTACTGGCAGTCTGTGACTGTCTTAGACAAAAAGTTGACAAAGTTTTGGGATTCTCTGGATGTCTGTTTTTTTTTCATACAGAAAGTACATATAGGAGTACCTTTTTAATCACTTCTGTTGAAAAGAGACTTATCATTGCCAATAGCCAGACTGTCACTTTCCTAATTTATTTTGGAACATAATCTAGTTGTGTCCAAAGATAGAAATCAGAAGGCTTTAAACTTTTTTTTTTTTTTTTTTTTTTTTTTTGAGGAACTGATGTCTCAGTGGGTAAAGATGCTTTACCACCAAGCCTGAATTTGGTGCCTGAATTTGATCCCTGGAGCCCACCATATGGTAGAAGGAAAGAGCGGATTCCCCCAAGTTTTCCTCCACACAGGAAGTGTGGCGTGTGTGTCTGCATACATAAGAAATAATGTCATTATTTTACATATTAGTACTCTAAATTGATGTTGATTAATTTGGCAGAGGAGTCAAGCATACGTTAATTTGTTAAAAAGTTGGGGGTGTGCACTGAGGAGATGGGCTCAGCAGTTAGGAGGACTTGTTGTTCTTCCAGAGAATCTTGAGTTCAGTTCCCAGAACCCATGTTGGGCAGCTCACAACCACCTGTAACTCTAGCTCTAGGGTATCCAACATCATCTTCTTGACTCCAAGGGCACATGCATACACATGACATATACAACATATAGATAAGTAAAAAATAAATCTTTTAAAAAAGCATTCTGGGGGCCAGGACATGGCTCAGTGGTTAAGAGCACTAGCTGCTCTTGCAGAGGACCTGTGTTCAATTCCCAGCACCCACATGGTGGCTAACAGCCATCTGAAACTCCAGTTCCAGGGCATCTGACATGCTTTTCTGACCTCCATAGGCATTGCACAACACGGGTGCACTTACAGACATGCAGGCAATATATTCATACACCTAAAAATGGAAAAAAGCATTCAGTGGATTTTACTTTTACATTTGAAAGTCTTAGGATCCTGTTTAACAGGTAAGTATTGTTATATATTGGGGGTCTTGTAGTGCCCAAGTTTTATCCAGACTATTTTTTCTTTTTTTTTGGAAACGGTCTTGCTCTGCAGCCCAAACTCACCTCAAACTTAAGAACTTCTCCATCAACCTTCTAGACTTTTAAATGGGTGGATGAAACTGAGCATTAGAATTAGCCACCATTTTTAGTAGACTGTACACAGATCAAAGTTCTCAAAAGTACAAAGCTGCATGTGACAGACTAAAAGATGGAGTGTGAAATTAGAGTCAGATACTAGTATGTCTGCTATGAGAAGCTTGGTTTTGGAAACAGGCTTCTTGTAGTTTAGGCTGGCCTTGATTTTTCCTGCTTCAATCAACCTTTGGAATACTGAGATTATAGACCGAAGCTATTGTTTGGTTTGGTTTGGTTTGGTTTTGGTTTTGTGACAAGGTCTCTCTGTAGCCCCGGCTGGCTTGGAACTTGCTTATGTAGACCAGGCTGGCCTTTATCTCACTGAGATCTGCCTGCTTCTGCCTCCCAAGTGCTGGGATTAAGGGTGTGTGCCACCATGCCTGGCACAAGAAACTGGATTTTTGAAACCAGAATTGTCTGATCTTTTTGTGAATTTATATTGCTTAATGTCCATAGATACATAATATGCTGAAATACATGAAGAATAAAATTAAATGAAGCCACGTATTGCATCGCTGTAAATGGAATTTTAAATAGATTTTAATGAATATTTGTATCTGTGTATGCCACTTGGGTCTGTGTTCCTAAGCTAGATCTGAAGTCCTGGGCTTAGCCTCCCAAGGAGGAGGAACTATAGCTGCAGGCCACCATGCTTGGCTGATTATCTAGTCTACATTTCTGAGTACACTGAGGAGAGTTTTCCGCCAGTTGTATATATTTTTTAAAGGGAAGTTAACAGTTTCATTATAAACTAAAACACTGTGAAACACTTGGAAGTTATGTCTTTAAGCTGAACCTCTCACCCTTCTTCATTCCTTTAAAAAAATTCTGTCGGGGTTGAGGCACCTGAGTCATGGTGTCTGTGGAGGTGAGACAACTTTATAGAGTTCGTTCTCCCTTTCCACCTTTATGAGGGTTCTGGGGCTAGAACTCAGGTCATCAGGCCTTGTATGGCAATGCCTCTTCCTACTGAGCATCTTGCCTACCCTTAGTTCCCTTTTAAAACTGAAATTACTATTTTAAATTTTAAATAAGAGATTGTGAAATACTCTTAACTCAGTGAAAATGTTCTCATTAGTGAATACTGATAATTTTAAAGGGGTATTTATGACTTAAAAAACAAAACAAAACTACTGGGCTGGAGAGAGAGCTCAGCAGAGAATCCAGGTTCAGTTCCCAGCACCAGCATTGTGGCTCACTACCATTTGTAACTCCAGTTCCAGGAGATCTCACACCTTCTTCTGGACTCCATGGACATTGTACACATATGGTACACTTACATACATGCAGGCAAAGCACTCATATACATAAAATAAAATAAAAAGAATAAATCTTTAATAAAACTAAGACATATCAAGGAGGTTTTAGGCAAATATAAGAAATCAGGAAGGGCTTTAAAATGACACACTGTGCTAAATTAGTAAGGCCTTATCTACTTGGGTTTGATCATAGAGACTACTAAAGTATTCATTATGAAATTAAATGGCAAAGCATATGTGTGGTTTGTTAAACTCTTGATCTATTTTTATATGTGGTTAGTAGAGTTTAAAATTTGGGAGGATAGAGGAAGGAAAGCTGTACAGGTGAGTAGGAAGCAGTACAGTGATAAAATTGATCTCTATAGCTTTGATGGTAAGTTTGGAGGAGAGCTCAGAAAAATAGAAAGGATACGGTAAAATGCAATCTGTCCTTCATAAAACAGTCTCAGTTTCTTAGAGTCCTAGGTGCTCTGAGTATGAATAGGAGAGGTGAATGATGAAGCTGAAGGGTGGCCTGGAACCATATTGTTGGCCTTGATATCTTTCAAGTGTGTTTGGAGTTGCTTTGAGGAACCACTGAAACTGCCAGTAGAAAGGTAGCTTAATTTAGGAAGATTACATCTAGTTGGTTCTTGAAGCATCTGTATCTGTAACCAAGTTGGTTGGAATAGTCTAGACAAGAGACTGCTGAGGACCTAAGAAATATATTATTCTGTCTGTTTATAATTAAAGCTCAGACAAAACTGTTCAGCCCAATCTATGGGAATTTCCACTAGCAGAACTCCTTCATTTGTTGGTGGTGTTGATTAAGGATGTTCACTTAGGTGCTTTTTCCTCATACTTCACGTAGGAAACAGCATGAAATGTCACACGTGTGGTCCACACTTTCTTTTAGGGACATGGAATTCTTACCATGCTAGGAGCTCCTGCCTTCCCTGCTTGCTGTTTAACAAGCACTTGCTTACTTTCTATCCCTATCCTAATTACCGAAAATCAATCTGTGGAGTTCCTTTTATTGGACTGTCCTTTATGGATTCAGACAAGCTGTTTGTTTCATATTTTTCATATTGTTGTTATTTTGGTTACCTGATTTTGACTTTTTCTCAGATTTTTTTTTCCTTTCGAGTTCATTCTATTTTTAGAATTGCAAAACAATAAATTCTGTTTAAAGACCCAAGAGCAAAGTTTGCAGAAATATTGTAGTTTAACTCCTATGTAAATAGTGTAGCTTACTGTGTTTTGTTTTCTGTTTCATTCCTTTAATTTAGAGTGTAGTCAGTTGTTAATGTGTTCATAGAACAGTCTGGTTTGTTAGAGTTGGTTTTGCTCCATCTTCTATTTGTTATTGAATGTGTTTTTTAAAATTGAGTTCTTGTTTAAACTCCATTATGTAATTAGATTTCTTAATTAAATTTAGCGATTTTTGGTAAACATGTATACTTCTGTAACCATGATTCCAAACAAGAAGCAGACTTTTGTTTGAATAATGCATTCCTCAAAGCATCAGTGTTGGGGAGATTATGACTTGAAATTATGTTTTTTAAAATTCGTTAAAATTTTTTATGTGTATGACTGTGTTGCCTACATGTATGTAAGTGCACCTGTGCCATGCCATGCAATGCCCACAGGTCAGAAGAGGGTGTTGGATTCCCTGGAATTGGAGTTCCAGATGTTTGTTAGCCAGCATGTGGATGCTGGGAACTGAACCCAGATCCTCTGCAAGAGCAGTCAGTGCTCCTAAACACTGAGCCATCATTCTAGCCCTGGTACTCCCACATCCCGCTTTTAAACAATTGTGTGTGTGGGTCAGTTTTTTCGCTCTCATTATGCAGGTCCTGGGGATCCAGCTCTGGTTGTCAGGCTTGGCAGCAGGTGCCTTTAGCTAAGCTGTCTTGCTGGCCCTTCCTTGAAATCTTTTGCAGAGAGATCTTTTTGTATTTTCTCTATTACTAGTTTAAAGTTCTTGAGGATTGAGAACCTCATCCTCTCCAATGTAGTTGTTGTTCTTTTGCTATAAACATTGTAAGCTTATGTGGGGTATCTGAAAATCATTGTGAAAATAGTTTCAGATGATGGGCCTACTGTGTTACTGATTTGGGGTATCTGAGTTCTAGAACACACAGGAAGTCCTCACCTGACTGAATTCTAAGAGTTAGAAGTTCCTGGCCCCCTCTCCATGCTCTTGGTATCTATTGTGGCCTTGTGGTTTTGCTCTGTTTTTCAACCTCCTTCATCTCTGCTCTGCTTCCTTTGCTTCCTAGCATTGCTGCTTCTGCCTTCTGTGATCTGTCCTCTTTCCAAATTTTGTGATTGATCTCAAGTGAAAATCAACGTGCTTATCACACCAGTTATTCATTTTGATCTCTGGCTAGTTTGGGGCCAAGTGAACAGAGACTGTCATTTTCTTTCTCTTCTGCTTATGTGTCCTACTTGCTCTGATGTACCTCCCCACTTGAGTGCATTGCTGCCATAGACCCTTTTAATTTTTCTTTTTTTTTTTGAGACAGGATCTCAGTGTAGTCCCAACTATACTGGAACTGGCTAGGTAAACAAGGCTGGCCTCTAACACAGAAATCCACCTACCTCTACCTCTGTTTCCTGAGTGCTGGGCTTAAAGGTGTGTGCCACCATGCTTTGCTGCGTGTGCTGTTCTTGTTTCTGCTTTGGAAGTTTGTTATTCCCAGAGTATCATCCCTGCTGCTGTTATACTGCCTTGAGAGAGAAGCAGACCCTTGGACCTCATTTTGAGTTTTCTTCATAGTACTTAACCACTATCCAAAATCTGTAATCAAGCATAACTTTCATTTGTGTATCTTATGTAATTCATGTTTTACTTCTGTAGTCCCCTTCTACACCGCTAGAGCATCAATATAGTGTGTAGACCAGACTGGCCTTGAATTTGAAGAGATCTCCCTGCTCTGCCTTGGCCTTCTGAGCACCCTAAAGGTGTCTACCAACACATCCAGCTTCTGTCTATAATTGAAGTGTCAATATAGATAGATGGCCTCTGCTGTCTGCTGAGAACTTGGTTCTCAGATTCTTCTTAGATATCCAAATCCTTGGTTGCTCATATCTCTTCTGTAAACCATAGTATTTGCGCATAATGAATGTAGATCTTCACAGTCACTTTAGAACATCTCCAGGTCCCTTATGCGTACTATGATGTATGTGCTGGCTAGGGAATGATGACAAGAAAAAACTAAATGTTCAGTATATATGCAGTATTTTTCACATAGACTTTTGGTCAGAGATTGGTAGGGTTATGACTTGAGTCTACAAGTTCTTCTATTTACAGTTAGCTCTGGGGTTTTATAGCTCTGTTACTGTTGTAGGCATTTGGAAAGGACGTGTTCCTCCTGTAGCAGGCCATTGAAAGCCTGAGGTAGCAAATTAAACTGAGCTGATCATGTATCTTTGAGGGAATGATGTTCTGAGGTAGCCAGGGCTTTTATAGAAGGAAGAATATAGTAATTTAAGGTTCATAGATTCATAGTTGAAAAACACCTTGCTCATGTATTTGAAATTCTACTTATTTTATGTATATGAATGCTTTGCCTGTATGTATATAAGTGTACCAGGTGTATTGTAGTGCCTACAGAGACCAGAAGAGGATGTTGGATTCCCTGGAACTGGAGTTAACAGACAGTTGTTAACTGTCTTGTGGGTGCTGGGAATTGAACCTGGGTCCTCTGCAAGAGCAGCTGGTGCTCTTAACCACTGAACCATCTCTCTAGCCCTATTTGAAATTTTTCTACATATTGGTTTCTTATCCCATATCTATTGTATCTGTACACATTTTAAAAAATATTTATTTTTATTTTATGTGTATGATGAGTGTGTTGCCTGCATGTGTGTAAGTGCATTCATATCATGAGATGCCCCAGGAGATCAGAAGAGGGCATCAGATCTCCTAAAACTGGAGTTATGAATGGTTGTTAGCAGCTATATGGGTGCTGAGAATCGAACCTGGGGCCTCTGCAAGAGCAGCCAGTACTCTTAACTGCCTAGCCATCTCTCCAGCCCCTTATACACATTATTTAAACAGTCTGACATTCCATTAGAATGCTTGAGAGAAACTTTGTGATGCTTGTGCACTTGATGTTTGGGAGGAATGAAACCTGAATTTTCTAGAACAGATTCCAGTAACATAGTGGATTGCTTCATTCATTTTAATGTCCATACCTTATGAAAAAATGAAATTTGAATCGTGTTAGAAATTGTACCTTTCGAGGTTAGTGTTGTTACTCATAGTACATGTAGGACCTTGTCTCTTCTAACTGGATGGTTTCAGATTCAAAGTTAATCACTGGTATCACAGACTTAATATAACTATTTAGTTGAAAAGAAAACATTCTAGAATTTGTTACAGAGTTCAGTTGCATTTCTGGTCTTTATTCTTTGGATAACTGTGAAAAAAGAAAAAAAAAGAAAATTAAAAGATTTCCCAACAGTAGGTTTGTAAAACTTGAGACAGTGTTTATTCAGAAATCAAGTTTAAAGGAATTCCAGTTTTTAATCTATTAAAAATTATTACATGAGGACTTGATGACACACTCCTTTAGCCCCAGCCCATGGAAAGTAGAGAGGGAGACAGATCTCTTGAACTCAGCCAGCGTGGTCTGCTTGGTGTGTTCCAGGCCACTTGGGGCTACATAGTGAGACACTATCCCCAAAAATAAAATGAGCCAAATGTTGTGGAGCACACCTTTAGTTCCAATGCTTGGGAGGCAGAAGCAAGTAGATCTCCTTGAAATCGAGGCCAGTCTGGTCTACATAGCAAGTTTCAGGTGAGCGGGAGCTAAAGGGAGACCCTGTCTCAAAAAGACTAAAACAAAAAAACAGAATAAGATATTACACATTATAGTGCTATTGATTATCCAAAAAATGACTTAATCTTTTTTTTTTTTAAGATAGGGTCTTCCCGTATCACTATGTAGACTATGCTGTATCTGCTGTTAAAGGCCGGTGCCACCATGCCTGACCCCTTCCCTTAATTTTTATTGTAAGTTTTTGAGGACACAATAATTGCATTATTATTGTTATTTTCCTTTTGAAAGGTGGGGGTGTGTGTTGCTGAGGATTGAATGCAAGATCTTGTATATACTAGGTAATGCTCTACTACTGAGGTATATCCAGCCGCTCCAATTTGTTTTTAGGGGCAGGGTCGGTTGGCCTCTCCTCTCATCCTCTCTTTTTCTACCTTCCCCTTCACCCTCCCAAGAGTTGGGATTACAGGTTTGAGTCCTTTACCAGGCTTCATTGTTTTTTGTAAATTATTTTTATTTATGTGTGTGTGTGTGTAGGCATGTCCCCTTACAGAGGCCAGAGGAGGGTGCTAGATCTCCTGGAAGTTCAGTAGTTGTAAGCTGTCTACTGTAGGTGCTGGGAACTGAACTTGGGTTTTCTGAAAGAGCAACAATATTTTTTGTTTTATTGTTTCGATAAAAAAAGATGTTTATTAAAACTTTTCTTTGGTTTATTTTTTACTTTATGTATATAAGTGTATTGCCTGCATGTATGTAAGTGTACTCATGTAGTACAGTACCCACAAAGGTCACAAGAGGGCATCAGATTCCCAGGAACTGGAGTTAGGACAGTTAGCCATCATGTGGGTTCTGGGCATCGAACCTGGGTCCTCTGGAAGAACAGCCGGTGCTTTTAACCACTGAACCATCTCTCCACTCAAACAAGTTATTTAGTATACTGCAAAGAACACAGTACTATGGTTTGGATATAGCTGTAACAGAATTGCCACCTGCCAGTCGATATGATCATTCTTCATGTATTACTTTTTTTTTGTTTAAAATTTTTTATTTTTGTGTATGTGTGCATGGACACACCTACCACAGTGTGGTCACGGAGACCAGAAAACAATTTGGGGGAGTCTCTCTGTTCTCCCTTGCATTTGGGTTCCAGGGATTAAACTCAGTTTGTTGGACTTGGTGGGAGGTGTCTTTACCCTCTGGGCCATCTCATTGGTTCCAGTTTAATTACTTAGAGACAGTGTTTCCTATGGCCCAAGCTGTCCTCAAAGTTTATTTAGCTGAGGATGACCTTGACCTTGAACCTCCTGCCTCTTTGAAGTGCTGGGATTGTAGGCATGCCACATCAAGTTTATGTGGTGCTGGGGATCAGATCAAGTACTTTATCCTTTCTAGGCAAGTGCTCTATCATTTGAGCCCAGTTGGTATTCTTACTGAGTTTTTTTTTTTTTTTTTTAATTTTGTGTGTGCATGTGTGTATGTGATGTGTATAATGTATAGTGCTGATGAATTCAGTCAAGCTAATTAATTTTCTTAACTTTTTAGAGGGTAAGATATTTGAAATTTACTTTCGTTACAGTTACTTTTTGGATACAGGGTTCTCACTTTGTAGTTCTGACTGGCTTCAAGTCTACACTACTTTCTCCCTCAGCTTTGTACATGCTACCATTGTAGGTGTTTACAATGGTACCTGCTTTTGAAATGTACTCTTTCACCCCCCCCCCCAAAAAAAAAACCACTCAAAACAAAAAACCCAGATGTGGTGCACCCTTCAATCCCAGCACTTGGGAGGAAGAGGCGGTCAGGTCTCTGTGAGATACAGGCCAGCCTGGTCTACATAGTGAATTCCAGGCCAGCTGTGGCTACAGGGAGAACTAGTCTCAAAACAGCAAAAAAAGAGAAGATAGAAATACACACTACATTGTTACTGACTATAGATTTGGAAACATTTCTCCATGTAAAGCTTTGTATTCTTTGGCTAAAAACTTCTGTTCTCCACTCTTCAAGTCTTAAAAGTCTTCTTACTGTGGCATATAGGCCTGTTGTTCTAGCTGCACTGGAGGCTAAGATAGGAGGATTGCAGGTTCACTGCCTGCCTGGGCTGCACATCAAGTTTAAGGCTAGTCTGGGCACATAGCAAGACCCTGTCTTAGAACAAAAAAGTTAAAGAACTGATCAAGGTGGTGCATGCCTTTAATCCCACCCAGCACTGGGGAGGCAGAAGCATGTCTCTGAGTTCTAGGCGATCTGGGACTTCAGGGAGACTCTTTTCTTAACCCCCCGCCCCCCCAAAAAAGTGAGTGGATAGAGATACTGGTAGAACATTTTGCCTTGCATGCATGTTACACAGGGCTTAATCCACAGGCTGCAGAGAAAAGAGAGCCCATTTGCTCTCTTGGCATTGGTACTAGAAATACAGATTCCTGTCTCAGATGCATTTGCTTAAGAACCCATGTATGTTTTTGTATTTGTCCTTCACAAATACTTAGGAGAGGCTGGTATCTTGAAATAACAGAATAAGAAGACAAGTCTTTTTGTATTGGCATTTCCAGCTGACCCTATCAGAAGGAATTCTTGTGGTCTGAAAATGAAGATGGTTAAAATAAAGTTGAGGAAATCACTTTCAAAACTGTTAAAGTGCCACATAAATGCTGTATCTGAATCATATACATTATTTTTTAACTTTTTGCTTTGAACCTGAGGGTCTTGTTCATGCTAGGTAGGTACTCCACCACTGGACGACCCTCACATCCCACACTCAAATTTAGAGTTACCACACATGCTCAAAAATTTTTTTTCTTAGTATGCGAGTGTGTTTAACATAGCAATAAAAATTTCATAAAACTTATGTAAACTTTTTTAGAGGATGTATGGAATGTAAACTCATAAAACTTAAATGTCTTGTA
The DNA here is from genome assembly GCA_035773235.1 of Eospalax fontanierii. Lineage (NCBI taxonomy): Eukaryota > Metazoa > Chordata > Mammalia > Rodentia > Spalacidae > Eospalax > Eospalax fontanierii. Next base: position 43,667,050 of record CM069546.1, on the reverse strand, counting down.
AGTATTTTATGCTGGGGTGGAAGCGACTGCTTTGTAGTGTAGTGCTTCTGCATTTTCTAGTGTGAATATCAGTATAGAGCTGAATTATGCCTATTTTCCTCTCCATATCTTACCATTACTTGTTGAATCACTTATTTTATGGTAATAAGTGTTTTGTTTGCATATATATATATATATATATATGTATCCATGGATACATATATATATATATATATATATATATATATATGTATCCATGCATGCAATGCCTGCAGAGGCCAGAGGAGGGTATCAGCGCCCCTTCCCCCCCTCCAACTGAGGTTAGGGATGATTGCAAGCTGTCGTGTTGGTGCTTGGAACCTAACCTGGGTCCTCTGCAAGAGCAACCACTGAGTCATCTCTCCAGCCATTTACTCTTTAAGTATTTGCTACCAGTTGAAAGTATAAACCAGGGGAAATAAACTTAAATTTTGTTGCTGGATACATTGGAGGGTAGGAGTAAATGGAATTCAATTTATATTGGACCTTTAAAAGGTAGTATGAATTTTGTTTAATTTGTTATCGTACAGTTAGAATTTGAGGAGGGGCTAGAAGTGACTCAGCTCTTAGGAGCACTGACTGCTTTTGTGGAGTTTGTTTCCTAGCACCCAGATTTGGTTCCTAGCACCTACATGGTGGCTAACAACAGTCCATAATACTCAGAGGGTATTGCATGGCACAGGTACACTACATACATGCAGGCAAATGCACACATACATATAAGATAAAAATGATAAATGAAATATTAAAAAATTTAAGAAGTAATTTTTTAGAACATCATTATTTTTTCTTCCCTAGTCTAGTAGTGTATATGTATACTTACATCGTTTTATTTTTATTTAAGGAGTTGGAGGGAGCTAGACTATCCTGCAGAGTTTGCATCTTCTAAACAGATAAGGTTTATTGATACTGCATATTACTGTTAAGAATGTGTGCTCACTATTTTTTTTTTTTTTGCCTTTTTGAGACAGGGTCTCCCTATAGCCCCAGCTAGCCTGGAACTCACAGACATCCACCTGCCTCTGCCTCCCAAGTGCTGGAATTAAAGGCCTGTGCCACCACATCTGCTGTGTACACACTATTAAGAAGTTTTTATTACTACTTAAAAATTTTATTTATTTTATGTGCATGAGTGTAAAGCCTGCATATAGGTAGGTGCACCTGTGTTGTGCAGTGCCTGCAGAGTTCAGAAGAGGGTGTCAGATTCCCTGGAACTGGAGTTACAGACTGTTGTTAGCTGCCATGTGGGTGCTGGGATTCAAACCAGGGTCTTCTGCAGGAATAGCTCTTAACCACTGAGTCATTTCTCCAGCCCTACTATTTAAAAATGTATAAATTTACTCAAAATGAGCAAATGATTCCCTCTTCTGAGGATCTTAATATCTAGAAACATTGTTTCTTCTCTTTTATTGACAGGAATTGTAAAACTTGTTTTTAAAAAATACTTTGTTATTTTTATTTATGTGTATGAGTGTATTGCCTGCATGTATGTAAGTGCACCTATGTCAAGCAGTACTTGAGGAGGTTAGAGGATGGTATCAGATTTCCCTAGAACTGGAGTTCCAGACGGTTATTAGCGACCATATGGGTGTTGGAAGTTGATCTTGGTTCTCTGCAAGAGCAGCCAGTGCTCTTAACCGCTAAGCCAACTCTCCTACCCCCAGACTTGTTTTAAACTACTTAAATCTGATTAAAATAGTGTTTAGTATAAAATGTAACAAAAGAGATAGTTTGTGTAGACTTTGTAGGTTTGAAATGATTTACTAGATTGCTTTAAATTGCTTTAGAGCCTTCTTAAATTTAGGCTAAAATCTAAGTATTAGTATTACTGTTTCTGGCTCATGCTGAGTACAGCTGTGGTACCAGTCACTGGCTCTGTTGCAGCTTCCTCGTGTTTGTTGTTTTTATCTTTATTAAATACCTGTCTAAACTTCCTTTATTTAGTATTCCTACAGTAGAATAGTGTGATTATTTTGAAACGTGTCTTTTCTGGGGCTGGAGAAATGCATCAATCAGCAGTTAAGAGTATGGTTGTTCTTGCAGAAGACGGTGGTTCAAATCTCAGCACCCACATGGTGGCTAACAACATCTGTAACTGCAGTTCTAGGAGACCTCTCTTCTGTCCTCCTTGGGCACTGCATCACATGGATCCACTTAAATACATGGAAGCATACGTAACACTTGTACATATAAAAATTTAAAAATGTCTTTTCTATATAATTGATTTTTTCTTTTTGACTTTTTTTTTTTTTTTTTTTTTTTGTAGTCACAGCTGACCTGGAACTCACTATGTAGACCAGGCTGGTCTTGAACTTAGGGAAATCTGCCTGCCTCCAGACTGCTAGGATTAAAGGCATGTGCTCCCATGCCCAGCTATATAATTGATTTTGTATTATACCTGTTTATAAGTGAATTATTTTTTATTTGTACAAGTGTTTTGATTGCCAGTATGTTTACTGGTATGTATGTTAAGTATCCACGAAAACTGGAAGAGAGTGACAGAGCTGCTATATGGGTGCTGGGAGTTGAACTCAAGTCCTCTGGAAGAACAGGAGCTCTTAACTACAGAACTGCCTCTCCAGCCCAAACATTATACCTTTTAAGATTTATCTGATACCTTTTTTTAAAGCTAAAAGACATTTTAAATGTTTATTCTGTGTGTATCTGTATAAAGACCAGCAGGAGTTGGTTCTCTCTTTTCACCATGTGGGTCCAGGACATTGAATTCAGGCTTGACAGCAAGTCCCTTACCAGCTGAGCCCTCTCACCAGCCCCTATTCCTTGTATCTTAACAGCAGTTCTAAACCCTAAGATATGCCTAAGGAGATGTGTCCATAGGAGTTACTACGTATGATGAATTAGAGTTTAGTAAAAAATTCACTTGCTATTTTAGTATAAATTCACTGGCAAAGTTAGAAATAGAATCAAGGTGTTTGTTTAGAGGTTCTTCTCTAAGATCTGTTTATTAAAGAAGGTTGGGTCATATGTATAGACTGAAAACTTGCTCTAGATGTTTCTGACAGGGTTTTCCTCTTGTGGAGAGTCTACTGGTGTCAAATATTAAACTGTTGGTAAGGCCTTTTATGTTTGCATTGCATTTGAATCTGTGTAACAAGTTCAGCCATGCCAGTGTAGTTGTTTGGAAGAATATTGTTGTTCTGACACCTTTAATTTGTGAATATACCATCTCACATTGGAGAATATCTAATTTGAAAATAGTGTACTTTGAAAATGTGCATGTCCAAATCTACAGCCATACCACCCTGAACCACCAGTCTTCTGTCCAGATTATATCATAATGCTTTTTTATGTTTTACAAATGAGTTTTGACCACCACATGAGGTTTTTTTTTTGACCAGTCTCACTTTGTTTTTATTATTTATTTTTATTTTATATATATGAGTAACACACTCATACTTGCATGTGTGTAAGTGCACCTGTGTCATGCAGTGCCCATGGAGGTCAGAAGAGGGCATTAGATCTCCTAGAACTAGAGTTATGGACTGTTAGCTGCTATGTTGGTGCTGGGAATTGAACCCGGGTCCTCCGGAAGAGCAGCCAGTGCTCTTAACTCCTGAGCCATCTTTCTAGCCCCATTGTCTTTTTTATTTTTTTAAGAAGCCAGCATTTGGGAGACAGATGCTAGCGGATTTCTGTGAGATGAGGTCAGCCTGGTCTATAAAGTGAGTTCCAGGCCAACTGGGGCTACAGGGACATTCTGTCTTAAAAAATTAAAAAAATTATTTTACTTTTCTCTTTATAAAAAATATTTTAATTTCATGTGTATGAGTGTATTGCTCTGCATGTGTGTAAGTGTACACATGTCTCACAATGCCTATAGAGGTCAGAGGAGGGCATTGAATCTCCTGGAACTGGAGTTACTGACAGTTGTTAGCTCCATGTGGGTGTTGGGACTCAAACCTGAGTCCTGCAAGAGCAGCCAGTATACTCTTCTTAACTGCTGAGCCATCTCTCCAGTCCCTAAAGATTTTATTTAAAATTTCAATTATGTGAGTGTGGGTGTGCACATAAGTACAGGTAGCTGTGGAGGAAAGAGGTGTCTCCTCTTTCCAGGTGTCTCCCAGGAACTGGAGTTACAGGCAGTTGAGCCACCCAGTGTAGTTGCTGGGAATTGAACTCCTGTCCTGGAAGAGCAATAAATGCTCTTGACCACTGAATCCCTCTAGACCCCGTTTTGTTTTTGCTTTTTAAGAGAGGGTCTTCCTGTAGTCTCAGCTGCCCTGGACCTTGCTATGTAGACCAGACTGGAGTACTGGGATTAAAGGCGTGCATGCACATTGACTTTTAAAAGAGATAGTAGTGTGTTTAGAATAATGATGGTTATGATTTTCTGTGTTAGTGATTGAACCCAAGACATCCCGCAGTGCCTGGCAAACACTGCTAAGCTTCAGCCCCAGTCTTTGGGTTATTTTTAAAGAGAAGAGTTTTAGATGTATAATTGCTAGAGAATCATTAAAAACCTGGCAGTTCCTTGGGGGATGTGCTTGAACTCACTAAGGATATTTTCAGACTGCAGTCATTTGTGTGTTTTCAGGATTTTTAAAAGGAGGCTACACACTTATGTCAACAGAACACTATTTCCCCTTTCCCTGATGATAGAATCTGGTTTAGACTCTACTTTCAGGATTCCCACAGTGCGTGACTAAGAGTGATTCTTAATTCCTCTGTCTTAAAGGGCTATTTGATAATTTAACTGGCAAGCCTTGGGGGACATGGGAAGGAATGTTCTTTGTAGGTTTTCAGTGTTTGTCCTTTTTCTACTGAGCACAACATAGAGTAAGAGATTTCCTTTCAGCCCTGTCAATTTCCCAGGCAATGAGATGTTTCTAGAGTACTTCTAGGGCCTGATTACAGAAGAGGATAGCCAAGCAAATGGAGCTGAAGCAGGGTCTCTGGAGTGAAAATAAAGGTAGAGAGATCAAATGAACAGTGTGCTTGCTTTTAGATGAAGTTATTGAGCATAAATGAAATTATTTTTGTAAAAGGAACACTGAGTTCAGATTTATTTGAGAGAGTAAAAGTATGTAAGAAATAAAACAGCAAATGTTACTGCTGTCTGTTTTTAGACCCTTTTAGATAGGGAATTATGCAGCTGAGGTATGTATCTTGGGACACCTAAGTACTTAGGTTAGCAGTAGATTTCATATGTTCCTGTGCCAGTGATTCACTAGTGTTTTACTAGCCTGCTGCTTTAGGTGTGTTTCAAATTTGTTTTCATTACCCTTCAATGATTGATAAGAAATTTTACAGCCTTAAAAAGGTAGGTGATAGACTATTATGAACTTCTAATCATTATTTAAATAAGATGCCATGTGAACTATCTCAAATTCTCAGGCATTGACAAATAGTAAAATTGCTCTTGTTCTTGAAATTTGGAACTTTTTGTATGTCCAGGTGACAGTTGTCTTTTACTGGTCCAAGTTTCTCTGTGTGCCTGTTAGATGAAACCTTTCTGAACTTTCAGTTCCAGTTTGTCTTAGGCCTATTGATTATTTCTGATGCTAGCAACTCTTACTTCATTGAAGTGCAGTGACATTGTATTTTTGCCTTTTCCTTTAGAATGGCTAAATGTGGTAGGCAATATAGGACATGAAATGCTGAATTTTTCTAAGTAAATGCTGTCTTCTACTTTCATGACCTTACTGTAAAGAAAGGTGTTGTATTTTCTAGTGCTGAATACAGGGACTCAGCCTAAAAAACGGAGAGATGGCTCAGCAGTGTAAGAGCCCTTACTACTGGTGGCACACACTTTTAATCCCAGCAGAGGCAGGTGGGTCATTGAGTTTGAGGCCAGCTTGGTCTACATAGTGAGTTCCAGGTCAGCCAGGGCTGCATAGTGAGATCCTGTTTCAAACAACAGAAAGAAAACCAACCAAACAAGAATGCTTACTGTGCTTACAGAGTACCTGAGTTCTGTTCCTAGTACCCACATTGAGTGGTTCACAACTGCCTGTAACTCAAGCTGCTGGGGGATCTGATGTCTTTGGCCTCTTCTGTGGCACCTGCACTGACACAAATATACCGACATATACTGACACACAAACAAACACATAATTAAAAAATAATGCTGAGCATTATGGCACACCCTTTAATTTTAGCACTCTGGGGACAGAGGTAGGCAGATATCTGAGAGATTGAGGCTGGCCTAGTCTACATAGTGAGTTCCAAGCCAGTTGAGTCTACAGGGAGACTGTCTCAAAAAGACCCAAAACAAAACAAAACAAAAAACGTTAAAAGTTAGACTTACTGAAGTATGTCTCCTTTATGTAAATGGTACTGGTTAGTTTTTTCACTTTTGACAAATGAATGTTGTGGTATACCTACCACAAGTGGTAATCAATTTCCCCAAATCCCCAGTGTCCTTTCCTTTTGTAGTCAGTAGCTAGTACCCCACTTTGTTTACAGGAACATCACAAGGAAGGTTGTGGACTTTTTTGGTTTTCCTGGTAAAATGCACATTAAATTTACTAATTTGCTGTTCCTTGGCATTGAGGGTTTTATGCAGTCATGACCACTACTACTGAGTTTTGTGATTTTTCTCCATCATCCCAGAAAGTAAACCCCTGTATCTGTTATGCGTTCACTCCCCATTCTCATTGCTATCCAGCCCCTGGCAGCCACAGTTCTATGTGGATCATGTGAATGGAATTGTGTAATGTGTGTCCTTTTGCATCTGGCCAATCACTCAGTCTGATGTTTTTCACATTCACCCTGTTGTGGCATATGCCAGCTTTTAAGTCATTCCATTGTTTAGATCTCTCCATTTGTTTAGTGACATTTGGATAGCTGCTACTCGTCTCCCGTGACTAGCACAGTGAAGCTGAAGCTTCAATTTTATACACTTAGTTTTAGTTCTTTGGGACATATAGTTTGGGAGAGATTTGCTGGGTTACATGATAATTTTATGACTTTGGAAGGATGACCACACTGATTTCTGAAGTGACTGTACCATCTCACATTCCCACCAGCAATGTAGGAAGGGCTTTAATTCCTCCACATCCTCACAATACCATTATTTTCTTTTTTAAAAAATTCATGTCTTAAAGCTGGGCATGTGTCATGGCATGCCTTTAATCCCAGCACTTTGGAGGCAGAGGCAGGTGGATTTCTGTGAGATTGAGGCTGACCTGGTTTACATAGTGAGTTTGAGATAGGCTGGGGCTACAGGAGACCCTGTCAAAAAACAAAAAAAAAATGTTTTAAATTGATTATTATAGTTCATATGAAGTGGTTTTTCCTTGTGGCTTTGAGTTTCATTTTCCTAATCATTAATGATACTGAATATTTTTCATGTACTCTTCTCTCCCCTCTTCTGTGTTTTTATTTTTGTGTGTTCTGTCTGTCTTTGCTGCATTCTTGCTGTGCTACCTGAAGTTTGTGGTCTTCCTGGTCATCTTTCTTGCCTCCTGTACATGTGCTGCAAACCTTGTGTTACAAAAGTTTTAACCTGTGTGTAGTTGCACACACTTTTAATCCCAGCACTCAGGAGGCAGAGGCAGGCAGATTTTTGTGAGTTCAAGCCCAGCCTGGTCTACATAGTGAGTTCCAGGATAGCTGGGGCTACAGGGAGACCCTGTCTCAAAAAAAAAAAAAAAAAAAAAAAAAAAGGAAAAAAAGTTTTAACCTGAAAAACAAGACTTAAACCATGTGCTGACAGGCTTCTAATGAACATCTTCTAAATCCCTCCCGTTCTCTCCTCCCCACATGTAGCAACCTCTTATTTGTTCTCCTCTCTTAAAGGGTACATGGAGTAAGATAGTGCCTCCTGCCTCCTGTAGTAATATCTCAAGTAAGTGAGCAAACTGAAACCACTTTATTTATTCAATTTTTTTCCTTATTATTTTTTTGTATTTGAGTATATTGCTTGCATGTATGTAAGTGTGCCCGTGTCGTGCAGTGCCTATGGAGGTCAGGAGAGGGTGTTGGTTCCCCTGGAACTGGAGTTACTAACAGTTGTTAGCTGCCAGTGGGTGCTGAGATTCAACCCAGGTCTTCTGCAAGAGCAGCCAGTGCTGCTGCTGAGCCGTCTTTCCAGCCCCTGAAACTAATTTCTAACTACTTTCGTGAGCTAGTGTGGGATGCAGAGTGCCATGAGTTTGAAGAAGGAGCTAGTGATAGGGTTTCTCCTGAAATTACAGAGTATTTTTCACCCCTTGTTGACAGTTAAAAAGTATACAAACTAACCTAACAGTACTCTTTTTTTCTGTATTTTAAATTCTTAGTAAGTTGGAACTGTCTTAGTACATTTTTTGTAATCTTAAAAAAAAAAGATACTTGTGTCTGTGTGCCCATGGTACTCAAGTGGAGGTCAGAGGACAGCTTGGAGGTTTTTCCTCTCCTTCTTCTATGTACGTCTAGGTTCCAGGGGTTGAACTCGTGTTGTCAAGCCAGCACCTTTACCCATTGAGTCATCACATCAGCCTCCTTTGTAATCTTTAGCTCTCAGTCTATGATCTTGAAGAAAATGGTCAAAAAATGTTGACCCTTCCCCCTTTGTTTGGCAGAGTTAGAAACTGAATGTAGTGCCTCATGCATGCTATGTCAAATGCTGTACCATTGAGTTAGATCCCCAGCCCATAAATGTTGATTTTTTTTTTTTTTTTTAAATAGAAGGCTTTGGAGAAGAAGTTTAGATCACAGGTTAAATCTCATAGAAATATTAGTGTTTTGTTAGTTTAGGACACTGAAGTGCAAAGTTAAGCAAAAGGCCTCAGTGACACAATTTAGTCAACAGGTAATTTTCTATGCGATTTATTTGTGCGGTAGGGCACCCAACAGACCTCTGCCCTTTTTGGTATTTATGGGCTCTTGGCAGAGGACCGTAAAGTCACCATTTCAAATGATGTAGGAGCTGAGGGAAGCCATTAGTCCTTTTGATGTGCATGTATGGTGGAGGCCTCAGTCAGCCTTGGGAATCTGGACTTTGGCAAAAGAAAGTTGAGGCTTGGAGAAATAAAAAGAAAGCTAAGGGTGGTGAGGCTTTTGAGCCACCCAGTGTGTGTGCTGGGAACCAAACTTGGGTCCTCTGGAATAGCAGCAATTAAGTAAGTACTCCTAAATGCTGAGCCACCTTTCCAGCCCATATTGTAAGACTTTAAAAGACAGGTTTTGATTTCATTTTCACCTTATTCCTGTCAATCATCTTTGTGCAGGGCAAAACTTGACAGCCCTTCTCTGCAGGACTGAGAGCTTGAGTAGATCTGGGTCTGAAATTCATCTTGGACTTAGAAACCTGGAGGGCAAAGACTTGAGCTGAAGAGGTGAAGAAATGGGAGTGGGGAGTGCAGGCATCTTAGTTTGGCCACTGAGAGCAGACAGTGTGGTGGAGGCGGGCGTATGGATTTGATGGAGTTTTTCTGTTTTTATTATTTTATATGTCTTTGTAATTTTTAAATGAGAGATATTAGAAAACCATACATGTTTAAAAGGAAAATACAGCAGTGTGGGAAAGTTAGATTGCACGGGAGCAAGTATCTGTTTGAAAAGTTCAGAGAAGATGGAGATGGAAGATCTAGGATTCATGTTATGCTGCCTTTTTTTTTTTTTTTCCACCAAAAGTCTTTGTGGGTTAGGGTCAAGAGGATATTTTGGAATCAGAAGAGAGCAGAGATGGTCTGGGGAGTTTGTAGGCACTGATGTGTTTACTAGTGGATAGTTGATCACTGGGTTTATCTGGAGTTGAGAGTTTTGCCAGGTTGTTGTGAGGAGCATCTTAAATGAGATTAAGGGGTTTGGCAAGAGCATTATTGAACTGATGGACCACAAAGTCTAAGCTGGCTAAAGAAGCAAGTGGAAGAAGACACTATTGAGTAGGAAAAAGTACAGAATCATTTGATACAATATGCTTTTTTTTTTTTTTTTTTAAATCAAACAAAATGGTACAACAATAACCTCAGAGTAGTATGGACAAAGAGCATGGAAAAACTGAAAAAAGCTTATGGAATCTCAGCAACAAGAGAACTATAAAAGGCAGCGCCTACCCTGGTAGAAGCAGTCTGATGGTGTGTTGGGTAGAATGAAGTTCAGTGAGTTGAAAAGAAAGTGGAGGTGAGGAAGACAGAGTTTAGAGAGACTCGGCTATGTGAGAAATCTCAACATTTAGTTTGGGGTATGTGAGGCAGTGGTCATGCAGTTCAATTTCGTCTCTAAATTGCTATGTAGCTGAGACTGGCCTTCAACTCCTGATTCTTTCTCTGTTTTCCAAGTGGCAGAGGATTACAGGTTTGTGTTCCCATACCTGCTTAACTAGACTTGTAGGAAAGAAGGGGATAAGTTATTTTTAAAGGACATTCTGTAGGTGCTTATGGTGATGCAATGAACAGTGGAGGATGTGGTGGCTTACTGAAGATGGAGGCCTACTTGGAAGCAGGAAGAAGGCAGGGCTTTAGGTGATTGCTCTGGGAGTTTTACTTGCTGTGTTACGAAAGAAAGACTGTAGGTGCAGGTGGAAGTGAATTTTGACTTATTGAAAGTTTGAACTTAGTAAAGGTGGTACCTTAGGTCAGTTGGAACTTCAGTTACCTATAAAATAGCAACTAATAGGACTCTGCTAACAATGAAATGAGATGCTACTTATTTGCTACTGTGATAAAATATTTGACACAGGATTTATTTTGGCTCATGGTTTCAAGACCGTCTTCGTCCATCATGACAGTAGAGAAAGTGTGATGAGAAGGAGCCAGGACTAATATACTCCCAAGGACCTACTCTCAGTGACCCACTTCCCCATCTCCTAAAGGTTCTGTAGTATCCCCAAATAGTGCTACTACTTGGGGACAAAGCATTCAAAACATGAGCATTTGTGGGACATTTCCGATTCAAACATCAGTGTAGGTTTGCTGCTTTTGGTAGGAACTATAAAATATTAGCTCTTATTGAGAGTGCTGCTGAACAGCTTTCATTTTTTAGAAATCATGACTATAGTCTGTAAGGTCCACTAGTAGTAGTAGGAGAATGGTGCAGAAGGTTTGACAGGTGTTTTGGAAAGGAAAAGAACCCTGGATGGGGAAATGTATGTAGCAGTGAAGGGCTCATTGTGCCTCACCACAGCCTAGAGGAGTATGAGCCAGCATCAGGGAGGTGTGCACGAACCTTTTCAGCTGTGCTCATGAAGCAGAGTTGGTATTTTAATATAATTCCCTATAAGTTATTTCCTTTGCTCCTTTGTTTAACTGAATTGAGGTCAAAGAGCAGGGGATATTTGAAGGTCCTTGGAAGTCAAACCTTTATACTATGTTTGCTAAAGATGCTATTAAAAATTATACCTTCAAATTTGGGGATTAGAATATATTAAATGAGGGAATGTAGGTCCATCAGACCACCCTTGATTCTGGCACTAGTTGCAAGTAAAGGTCTTTATATCCGGGCTGTAGTTTATTTCCACTGAAGGATGCAGATTAAAGTCAGAGAAGAGTAAAGACTCCTTAAGGCAGAGTCTAAGAGAGTTCCATTTATGTCTTTTCCCTGGAGAATCATGAATAGTGTTGCTTCCTGTTGGAGTTCAAGGCCAGCCTGGTCTACATAGTTCCAGGCCACCTAGGGCTACCTACTGGGAGACCCTGTCTCAAAAAGACAGAAAGAAAGCAGAGTTTTTATTGAAGCTCTGTAGCCAGCAGCCTTAGTCCCCAGCCCTCTGGAGTTTGATTTATGCCCTTCAAAGTTCCCACCAAAATCATATTGTTGGACTTTGTGGTGTGGCCCAGAGTCCCCAGGTAAACAAAAAGAGCTTTCTTCAATATGACATTCCAGATTCTAGAAGCTACAGGTAAAGGCCAGAGCTTCTTTTTGGTAAGGTAAAAAAATCTTTGTAGTTTTACAGTAGTTAAATATGTTTTCTTTAAATCAGTCTATAGTGGTTAAATGAGCTGGATTTACAGTGAAAAATTGTTAAGAGCCAACAAATAAGTAATTAAAATTTGGCATTATAGTCACTTAATACCTAGATACTTACGGAACTTTTACCAAGAAATGATATTAATTAAAAATTTAATATGATAAAATTACACTCATTTATATTTTTGAAATGATTACATTGTTTTTTTAAATTTGAACCTTTTTTTTTAATGTGAAAAGAATTTTGTATAAATGAGCCTCCCAAGTGAATCTTTTAGCCCTGTATTCATTTTCTGAAACTATTATGTGTGAATGTTTTACCTTAATGTTTGTGAGTGCACCCATGTTGTACAGTGCCACAGAGGTGGAAGAGGGCATAGAATTCCCCTGGAACTCCTGGAACTGGAACTGGATGGTTGTTAGCCACCATGTGGGTGCTGGGAATCAAACCTGGGCCTTTTGGAAAAGCAGCCAGTATTCTTTACCACTGAGCCATCTGCCTTCTTGAATTCATTCTTAGGGCCATGATTCTAATGTAAAAGTGGTGCTCCTGAGGCTCAAGGTTATGCATTGTTCTTCTTGAACACGTGTTTGAGTCCAGGTGAGTGAGAGACTTCACAGGCAGAATACTGGATTTAAGCTTAAAAGTAAATCCTTTTCAAGCAGTGTGAACTATTAATATGAAAAACTGGCATCTCCTGCTCTTTTGGAGCTATTTCTATATTGCTATAGGGTATACATTCCTATCCCATTGACTTAACCCAAATCTCATTTCCTGGTTTATATCCATTACAATTTAGATCTAAGCACAAGCATGAAATTCCTTAGGCCTAAGTTATTCCAGTGGGACCACCAGGGGTGGTGTTTATATCACATAGTTTTGGGTACTTTGTGGAAATGCCACCTCTTAGGGAAGCCCTTGACTTTACACCTAACAAAGAAAGAAGACTCTTTGAAGGAGAGAGGAGTTGTTCTGTCTAATGCTTATAAGAACTGGATGGACCACAAGACTAGCCAAGAGATACTGTCCTCTAACAAATGGTGAGTTGTTGGTGTGAGGTCTGAGGATTTGAGTCCATTGAATGGCTTCCTAGGTCAATTACATTTTCTGGATTTTGAGGCTAGGTTACTAAATGAATGGTAACTGTATTTACATGTGATCTGTATATTAGAGTTAACAATTAAATTCTCTTATGGAGTCACATTTTTTGATTGCCACTTAAAGAACCTGTATTCTCCAAGGCATAGAGTGGCTTTCTATTAGAATTTTTGCTTTAGTATTTGAACATACTGTGGCCATAGTTCAAGAAAAAGCACCTAACCCACCAATGATATTTGATTCATGTTTGAACAACAAATGTTTTAACCCACTGTCTTCACTAATACTGTAACTGCTGTCTTACAGATTGACTTGATGCAAAACACCACAAAGGCTCCATATTATACAGTATGCGATTTTTGAGGTATGAGCTTTAGAAACTTACCTCTCATGTGGCATGTACATCAGGCTTGACTTTAGTTGGAACATTTTGGGGAAATTTATGCATTTCTTCTTCTATTTTCCTCTCCGTAATATTTTTAGAGTATTAAAGGGACTGTGGAGGTATTTTTGGATCCTTGCTAGGGTTCTTCGTCTTAACAGATAGATTTACTTTTCCCACTAAATTGAAGCATTAATTCTGGCAGATAGCTTTTTCAGCTCTTCTAGCTAACGAGCTTCACACCAATTCCTGCTTCTTAGAGTTCTGATCTGCTTTTTCTGTTTTGTGTCTGCTTCTTTTTCAGTGTTTATTTCCATTCTGTGCCAGTTTTTTGTTTATTGGACTGGGATGGTCTTGTTGGTGCTGGTATCCTAACTGACAGTTCTTGAGACCCTAAGTCATTTAGATGTTTTGAAAATAGCGATTTCACATAAATTCTGAGCCATTTATGCTTTCGCTCCAGAATACATGTAAATTTGATTTCTAGCTGGAAATATTTTGATGAGTTTGTTGAAAGAGGGTGGCCACTAGGACACTTGGGGCAGCTCTGACACAGCCCTTCCAGCTTAGTGATTTGTGCTGTTGTTTGTTACATTTTTCAAAAGTAATTTTGTGATGAAAAATCTCAGTGTTAGAACTCTTGGGATTTAAAAACTTATTTTTGATAAATTAGGAAGTCATTCATCATCTTGTAAGTTTATTTTGAAATCAAATGAACCTAGCTAGAAACTTGTTGGTAGCAGTAAAACTACTTAATTTCATTATTGAAAAATTTAAGCTGGTCTATATTGAGTGTGAAAACTTGATTGTATTTACATGCTCGTGAACTGCTTGTATCCTTTGTTAGCTTGGAAAACTTATTTATTTTGAATTATGGCTGTAACTCTTAATGTGCTGGCACTGCAAGCAAAATATTTCTCAAGAATTCATCTTATTTGAGTCTCACAAATACCTTTATAGTAGATAGCTGTTATCCCCATTTCACACAAGAGAAAACCAAGGCCTGGAAATTAAGCAATTTGTGCAAAGGTATCTACACCTTTTTAGTACTGAACGTGGAATTGGAGCCCAGATCTTTTTTTAACCTCTTTTATATGCTGCCTTATGTTACTGCTTTGTCACCAGAAAATGATGCAGGTATTTAACTCCTATTAATGAGGCTGGTATAGGTGATACGTGAGCATAATGGAAGTAGGAAATGAAGACATTTAAATATTAGACTTCAGCTGTCTTTCTATATCAGAATTAGCCATGTGCTTATTTTGTTTGTGCATTCATTAATAAGTTTTCTTTTCAAGTTGTGTTAGGTAAACAAATACACGAATGTTCAAAACCTGCCAGGAAGCCGTATACTTTATTTGTCAATCTTTTTATAGAGGGTAGTGATGTATTAGGTTTATTATAGGTTCACATTTAATGTATCATTTTTAGATACATGAGGTATTATTTTCCCACTAGTTAAAAAAATTCTTATGCCCCATTCAGTGTTAATGCTTACCGAGTGACCTGATAATACTCATAAAGTACCCTCAGATTTTTCCTTGGGATTCCGTAGATTTATTTTTCCTAAGATAGAAGTATTAACAATGGCTGTGAGCATGTGAACTCTTCGTATTGAAGAAGATAGTTCAGCCTTAGAAGTTTTAGCTTTCTGGGTTTTGGAATTTTTAATAAACTTCAGATTGAGAGTCTTTTGGGAGTAATGCCAGTTGGGGGGTTCAAATTTAACTGGATTGCTCTCAGTGTTCTATGTCAGCAGGAGTTGAAGCAATTGAGGTACCCAGCTGAAAGAACTCTGTGCAAAGAAAGGTTCATGGTTGGCACTTTGGTGGTGGAGCAAGAGCAGGATAATTAAATCAAGATGGAGTATGTATACAAAGTCCTGCTGTTATTTTACACCAAAGAGAAGAATGCAGACTCATTTCTGTTCTTGTCATTCACTAAACTTCAGAATGCTTAGGGGGTCAGAAGGTTTTTTTCTGTTTTGTGGTACTGGAGATTGAACCTAGGTTGTTCAAGCACAGGCTGGCCTTGAACTAGCAGTTTTCTGTTTTCAGCCAAGATTATAGACCTGTGTTACCAGGTCTGGCTCAGAAAATGTTTACAATAAATATAGACCTTTGTTTGCTTTATTTATTTATTTAGGTCTTTTTTGAAATAGAGTCTCTCTGTAGCCCCAGCTGACCTGGAACTCCCTGTGTAGACCAGGCTGGCCTGGAACTTACAGAGATCTGCCTGTCTCTCCCTCCCAAGTGCTAGGATTAAAGGCTTGTGCCACCATGCTGGCCTTTATTTATTCATTTATTTATGAAAGCATTCTCAGGAAAATCAGTAAAGTAATTACTTGATATTTTTCATATGTTAGAATACTTTTCTTTCTTGACAGTATGTGATTGATGTCTGGAAGAATAAAACACATGAGAAACTTAGTAGCTTGGTTCTTTATTTTACTCGTGATGAAACTGATGCATAGAGCAGATAGGAGCTGATAGTTGGAGAAAGGTGCTAGTTTTAAATGTGATTTTTTTTCCTTTGCAGCTAATGTGTCTTTCCTTACATCCTGCTGAGCTTGTTTTCAAATACTTATGTATATTTTTCTACCAAATAATTAAAGATTTAGTTTACAGTTTAGGAAACATTATCATGAGGTAATAACTTTAAAAATAATTAGGAGATGCATTATTTACTGCCTGACATGTTGACTGTATTCTTCATTTTATGACTGGAAAGACTGAATGTTTTCAACTAATTAACCCTTTCTGGGAGGAGAGTTTATTAGTAAACGGGCTGGGAGATGGTTCAGTCCATAAATGCTTGCTGCATATGCATGAGAACCTGAAGTTTATCCCCAACATCCACATAAAAAGTTGAGTGTGGTAGTGTGCATTTGTAATCCAGCTCAGGGGACGCAAACACAGGTCATGTGAGTCATTTAGCCTAGTGGGCATGTCCCAGGTCCCAGTGAGAGACCCTGTCTTAAAAAAAAATAAAGTGGACAGTTTGAGGGGTAACACCTAAGCTTGACCTCTGATCTCCACAAACATGCACACACGTATGCAAGGCCACCCATATGCATAGCCCCTTCTCCAGAAAAAGAGAAAATTCTGAGAAAGTAAGATGAGTTGGTAACTTTAATCCAGATGGGTCTGTAGTAAGCAAGATTGAACAGTAGGCACTAAATCTTCTGGCAATCTCTTCCCAGTTGAAAGACTTCCTATTAGATAATGGAATGCTTAGATAAAATTCTAGTGACTGTAATAAAGGAGGGAAGAGAGGCTGTATAATTTTTATTATTAAAATGTTTTCCTGGAGCTCTAATACTCTTTTTTTTTTTTTTTCTTTTCAGAACTGATAGTGCATCAGCCGACCCAGATACTTTAAAATATTCCTCATCCAGAGATAGGGGTGGTTCTTCCTCTTATGGACTGCAACCTTCAAATTCAACTGTGGTGTCTCGGCAAAGGCACGATGATACCAGAGGCCATGCTGACATACAGAATGACGAAAAGGGTATGTCAATTTTTTTACTGCTGGAACATGTTTTTGCCAGGGTTTTAGACTTTCCCTCCCTTCTATCTCCCAGGCATCTGTCTCTTGTCACTGTCTCCTCTCCTCTGCCTCCCTCTTTTTCTCCATTTCTTTTGTAATGCATTGAGAATATAGGTGATAAACTCAGTATTATTTCTAAAAGCCTCCTAAGTTTGCACATTTTATTTACATAGTTTGTTTTTCTTTGTTTGTTTTGATACAGTCTCCCTGTAGCCCCAGCTGTCCTAGAGCTCTCTATATAGACAAACTGACCTTAGTCTCATAGAGATCCACTTGCCTTTGCCTCCTAATTGCTGGACTTATAGGCATGTACCATCACCCCTGACTTTGAGTGTTTTTAAATACATGTAGTATGTAAACTGCATTTTCCATTTACAGTTTACTGTTGTCACAGCTGACAGTTCCACCACCCTTATTTTCTTTCATTTAGTCACCCAAAACGTGTTTAAGCAAAGTATAAAATCTGGAGGATTTAACTTTCATTTCTGTACTTACTTTCCAATGAAGGAATCAAAATCAAATAAAAATGATTTCTAGATAGCAACATGGGGAAAAGGTAGGAGAAGCAAAGGCTAGTTGGGTTGAAAATGAATGACAAGATTTTGAACTGTTGGAATTGATTGAATGAAATGAAGACCCTGTGAAAATTGTTAAAATATTGTGTTGGTGTTTTCAGGTGGCTACAGTGTCAATGGAGGATCTGGGGAAAATACTTATGGTCGGAAGTCGTTGGGGCAAGAGCTGAGGGTTAACAATGTGACCAGCCCTGAGTTCACCAGTGTTCAGCATGGCAGTCGTGCATTAGCCACCAAAGACATGAGGAAATCACAGGGTAAGGCTTTGAAAACTGGGATCACTGTATATAGCTCAACAAAGGATTGAATCTCAGGGCTGTGAGTTGATTAGTGCAACTGTGAGTTGCACAGCATACAGGTGATAATCACTTGCATTCTTTTCCTGTGAGCTGCTAATTTCTTGCCTGAAAGATTTATAAGACTTGATGAGATCTTAAAGTGTTTCTGAATGGATAGTGTATACATCAAGTCCTGTATACAGAGCAGACCTTTTCCTAAAGTAAAATACACTCATACCTTGCCCTCTGTTGCAAACCTGAAAGTATAGGTAAAATACTTTCAGAATTCAGAGGATTAGAGGTAATGTATATTTCTTTTTTTAAAGAGAAATTAAATTTTATTGATAAAGCTGACTATGAAGTTGAAAATTCTGTTTTATATGGTTTATTGCATAGGAATATTCTCTTTGTACGTGCAGTTTGCTTTGTGTATACCTTGGTGAGCATTTTGTGTGTATACACACTTTTTTCTCCCCATTTAACTTACAAAAAACTTACTAAGAACTTGATTTCTTCTTAAGGTTTCCAAAATGGAATATCTCCACAAAAGGCTTTGCTACTGCTTTATTAATGTTTGAAGTCTTAAGACCTATAGTATCATAGAAGTCAGAAAGTGACTCTGAAATTAGACCAGTTCCCATCATAGAATTGTAGCAGTGAGATTTGCTAGTAGTAGAAGAATTGTAAATAGAGCATAGGTTTCACAGCTGGTGACCTAAAATATTTTCCATGTCCATTCTTGAAATACTCTGTAGGCTAGGGATCTGTTTTTTTAAAAAGTTCATACCCTTCTCTGAACATTGTAGTCTTTTAAACTTTTAAGACTTTTACGTGGTTTGTTGTTTATACATGCAGTGCTAGTCATTTTGTAAAACTGTCTTTCAAAATACAGCCCTAAGGGTCTAGAGAGATGGCTCAGCTGTTATAAGCACTGGCTGTTCTTGCAGAGGACCCAGGTTTGATTTCCAGAACCTAACGGCAGCTAACAACCGTCTGTAACTCCAGTTTCGGGATCCAACACCCTCTTCTGACCTCTGAGGGCATTGCATGACATGGGTGCCCTTACACACATGATGGCATTACACTAGTACACCTAAAGTAAATAAATAAATAAATAAACAAAATATTTTACAAAATACAGTCCTAAAAAGGACCAGCAGTCCCTTGTATACACTTTTAGGATGTCAATAGTGTCCGGCACTGTTGGAGCGTTTGTGCTCATTGTTGTAATTAGAAAAGAAAGAGAAGAAAGGTTTTGGAGGCCACTTTCCATAGTGACAGCACATGTTTACACTGTAAATGGTAATTAGATGTTGGCCAAATTGAATGTGTGCTTACAGTTTGTAAAAATTGTGTCCTGGAGGAATGATAATGTGAAGGAGAAGTTCCTTCCAAGGGAGATCTTGATAAGACACAGAAGGCCATCCACTTGGCAGATAGTGTATGCCTAGCTCTGGAAGCCATTTTACCCGTCCCTGTTCTCTCCCTAGAAGTCATTTACCCATTCCTGTTCTCTTTGTTGGTTTTGTTTTTCTTTTTGTGATATGCTCACTGTTTTGCATAGGCTGTTCTCAAACTTGTGAACTAGGTAAGTCAGGAGTGGCTGGGACTGCAAGTGCATGTCACCACACCATTAGCTAGGTCTTGAAAACAGCTAGGAATGGACCTGAAGAAAAGTGTTCCTAAGCCTTTCTTGTTTTTTTCTCTCTCAGCTGGTCTTCTGGACTGAAGTGTTCATTTTGCTCACAGCTTTTCTTTCATTGTTTTTCCTTCATGATCTTTTTTGGGGGCCTGTGGATCTGTGGTTAGGCACTCTGCTACAGACACAAAGAACAGAAGAGTGACTGGACCTCATTTCTTGACCAGTAGACTCTGGTTTTTATTTTTATTACTATGATTAAGAGATTTCTTTTAATTTTCATTTTGAGTATGTGTGTGAATGTGTGTCTTGAGTGCAGGTGCCTGCATAGGCCAGAACAGGACATTGGATACCCTGGAGCTGGAGTTGAAGGCAATTTTGAACCACCGAACAGGAGTTCTGGGGAAGCAATCTTTAGTTTTCTACAAAGTCAACTACTGAGTCATCTTTCCAGGTCCCTGCACTATGGATTTTGTTCCACTTCATAATGTCTGTCCAGTATAACCTTCTAATACTAGGTATCCTGGGTGGGCCATAAAATCTTTATATTTATAGAGCGATCGATGTCGTACTCCGATGAGTCTCGGCTGTCGAATCTTCTTCGGAGGATCACCCGGGAAGATGACAGAGACCGAAGACTGGCTACTGTAAAGCAGCTGAAAGAGTTTATTCAGCAACCAGAAAATAAGCTGGTGAGTAGCAGTCTATGTTTAGAATTGCCGAGTTTCTGTGTTCTCACAGTAAATGAGCCAGTGCTATGCAGTGATTTCAGAAGGGGATGATTTGCTTCTAGTAGAAAGACAGTTCCTTATTTTATACTTTCTTGCCCTGTTAGCTAATCTAGAGTATAATGCCCTTAACCTGTCATTTATCAATTGTTGGAGCCACTTTAGCATCTTTTCCATAAGGTGCATTTAATTTTTAACATACTTTAGTTTAATCATGGATAGTCATGTTGTCCTCAAAATTTTTTAGTGTTCCAAGACAGAATATCTGTTTTTCATAATGTGAAATGGAAGTCAGTATTTTCTGTGTGAAAGTCTGGTTTGGTGACAAGAACTAAAGAAATGAAAAATCCCTTTATGAAATAAACTTTAGGACCAGGCTGGCTTTAATCCCAGCACTGGGAAAGCAGAGGCAGACAGATGTGAATTTAATTAAGGCCAGCCTGGTCTACATAGTTACAAACCAGCCAGACTACATAGTGAGACCCTGTCTCAAAAAACAAAAACAACACACACAAAAAAAAACAATCCATAGATGCACTTAGAAAATTATCTCCATTCCAATTTTCCTGATTTTTAAGAGCCCAGTACAGGCCAGTAACTGATAATGATATAGTAAGGCAAATAAGCATTTGATTCAAAAGCAAGCCCGCCTTCCCCTCAAATTTTATTATGAAAAGGTTTAAATATATAGTAGGTTGAAATAATTGCACAGTGAAACTCCATCACCATTATGTTCTGTCACTGCCATGTTGCTGTTATTGTTTTATTACCCGTCTTGATTCTGTTACTGTTCCACTTAGAAATGCATTTCAGAGGATCAAGTGAAGCAAGCTTCTTGGCTGTGATTTTTTTTTTTTTTTTTTTTTTTTTTAAGCGATGATTATGCTTTTTTCCCGTGGACAAATTTCCTTCGTAGCCTGATGGGAAACATGCCATTCCTCATGCTGATTTGAGGACTGAAAATAATAAGGAAACTATGGTCCTATAATAATCTGAAGGGGAAGACAAGTTAAAGTATGCAGTGCTGTTCTTAAAATATAGGAGTTTGGAGCTGGAGAGATGGCTCAGAGGTTAAGAGTACTAACGGCTCTTGAAGAGGATTGGAGTTTGATTCCCCTCACCCATTATGGCTCCAGTTCCAGGGGATCCAACGCTCTCTTCTAACCCCTGTGAGAATTGCACGACATGGGTACACTTATATACATGCAGACAATACACTCACACATCAAATCAAATAAATACAATATTTTAAAAATATGTAGGAATTTGAGGGTCTTATAAATGTGTTTTTTTTAAAGGTACTAGTCAAACAGTTGGATAATATCTTGGCTGCTGTACATGATGTGCTTAATGAAAGGTAAGTAATAGTAACTAATAATGGTCACATTTAAGCTATTTTAAATGTAGTTGCAGAAATGTAAATATATGTGATGCACCCATTCATTGGCTTTGTTCATAAAAATACTTGATGTTTTACCAAGTCTTATCTGTTGTTATCATTCCCCCCTCCCTTAATTATTCATTATTATTGTTGAATACAAATGGAATCCACGTGAAAGGGAATCCTGTTCTTTCCTTTAATTACCAGACTGACTGAATAGCTGAGCTTTGACTTGTGGAAAGTCAAACTCCTGATACTGCCATGAATGAAAGTGACTGGTACTAGGAAATTTTCAAAGTGTTTAGAGAGTAGAAGAAAAAGAGCTTTGTTCCTTTATCTGTCTGTAGGGGTCTCAAAGATGTGCAGGTCACTGATGGTTTTATTTTTCATAGTTATTTAATGTTGTTCTTAAGCTCTGGCTGCTATCATTTCAGTTTATGTATTTAACCACTAAGCAATTCCTACTTTACAATCTTTACATGCTGAATGCTATATAAAATATAATTGTAGTGCATTTTCTCATAATTTCTTGCTACCTCTCTGTGAATGAGTTAAGTTTGAAGTAGAATTTGAAGCCTGAATTTTAGCACTTTTATGCTTTTCCTTGGTGTTTTATTACTGATTTTATATATTAAAAAAATCTAGTATGTCTTGACAAAATAGGTGAACGCTGCAGAATATAGAGAATACAGTATTTAGAGTGGGAAACTTTTCAGCCTTTATTTTGAGCTATTAAAAAGTCATTTAAGAATCTTCTTCAAAACACCTAAGGCATTCTTTTGTAAGATGTATCACTCCTGTTATCTTTGAAAGCTTATGCCTTTTGTGTTTTGTTCTGTTTGTATTAAAATAAACACAGTAGCAAGTTGCTTCAAGAGTTGAGACAGGAGGGAGCTTGCTGTCTTGGCCTTCTATGTGCTTCTCTGAGCTACGAGGCTGAGAAGATCTTCAAATGGATTTTTAGCAAATTTAGCTCATCTGCAAAAGATGAAGTCAAACTCCTCTACTTATGTGCCACCTACAAAGCACTGGAGACTGCAGGAGAGAAGAAAGCCTTTTCATCAGTGATGCAGGTAAGAGGGCTGATGAGGATGGCAGGGTGATGGTCCTTGAAGGAGATCCCAAGGACAGAAGGGGAGAACAGGGCTTACCTACTATACGACTTTTGTGCAAAGTACCATGCAAATGAAATCTCCTTTTTGAGTTTGACTAAAGATAGATTTAAAATGAGTTAATTTTAAGCATTTTTATCTTTTCGTTTTTTAGAAGCTTTTCTTTAATGCTGAATGCTAGAGTGACTTGCAGATTTGAAAGTAGAAACTGCACCAAGGGAACTGGACAGGAGAAGGCTTTTTGTATCCTAAGGGATACAAAAGCAAATGCACAACTCAGTCTAAATCTGTTTTTTCCTTCTTTACCTTTCACACCTTCCTAAGTCTTTTTAGGTTTGATAATGTCAAAAATTCTTAAGTAATGTAAAAATAATTATTAATAAATGAATACTAGCATTTTATTTCACTTTTATGTATCTGAATGTATGGAAAATCTTATTCCAAATTTAGGCTTTTGTTTTATTTGGGATTTTTGGAGACAGGGTCTTAACATTGAAGCCCAAGCTGACTTCAGGACTCCTGACCTTCCTGCCTTGGCCTCCTAAGTACTGGGACTGTACTGTAGCTGGCATTTCAGTTTAATTTGAACATGAATTTATGTAATAAAGTCCGTGCTGAGGTAATGTTTGAAAAAATTAAGGTATTTGGTGTCTGGAATATCCTTTTTTGTTTGCTTTTTTTACAGTTCTTGATTTGCTTTAGTTTTGGATTAGAAGAAAATAGATATAAAAGATAACATTTGAAAAGTCCACCCTTCCCCATTACTGAAAACTTTGGGGAAGTTTCTGATAATTGCCTGTGACTACATAGCACAATACCATATTGGGCTTATTTATATAATTTTTATATTATAAGCATTTCCTGACTGCACTTTGAAAGATTTCAAGTCTACAAGAAGAAACATAGATAATAGTCTGTATTCAAATTTTTTATAGTTGGTCTTAACATACTGTTTATGTTTCTCCTGACCTGGGACCCCATCAAGATTCATTCGTTATCTTTTGTCCTGTGCCTTCTTAAACTTTATTCATTTCTTTATACCCACTATTCCTTATTTTGTCATCTGCTCCATTTTTGTTTTAGTGGACCTTAGAGTCAGCTTAAGCCTTTTGAGCATGAACACTTCATGGGTTCCTTCTTATTACTACATCACATGAACAGGCCCCTGATAGCAGGCTGTGCCTCTCTACTATATGAAGAGCTTGATCTCCTGGTTTGGGGATGACTACCAGATCTTCCTGTTGTGAAGGTTTATTTCTGTCTTTGGAATTAGCAATGTGGATATGCTGTCTGAGCTCTCTCAGATCTGCTGGTGCTTCCTGAGTGGTGGGATTACAGGTTTATGAGATGACTCTCAGCCTTAAATCTCAAGTGATTGTGGTTATTTTAAAGGGAAGTTTCCCAAGCACACTTTTTGTACTAAAATTTAGTCATAGTCACAGAGAAGTTGTAGTTATCATAATGAAAATTTAGCACTAAAAGAGTAATGTTAGCAGACATTAAAATAGACAATAGTATTTGTTTTTCAACCTAACAGTAGAATGACATGTCTTCCATTTTTTTAAATTAAAGCAATAGACTTTATTTGCTTTTGAAAATATTTACATAAAATATGGTAGATTTTTTTGATACTCTCTTCAGCTTTACATCTTATACATTAATGAGAAAAAGGATTTCCTTTGATGCATGTCTTCAATGTAGTCACTAGTTAGTAATGAACCAGGTCTGCTGCTTCTCCATACTTTCCTGAATGTTTATGTAACTTTTGTTTTCAGCTTGTAATGACCAGCCTACAGTCAATTCTTGAAAATGTGGATACACCAGAGTTACTTTGCAAATGTGTTAAGTGCATTCTTTTGGTGGCTCGATGTTACCCTCATATTTTCAGCACTAATTTTAGGGTGAGTTCCTCATTCGCCTGCTGGTGATGGGATGGTTGTATGACAGTGTGGGGCATCAGACAGACAGCATTGCTTCTGACCCTTTGACTATTATCAGTGATAAGGACTGTTACAACACTGATAATGCCGCTTTTATAAAATTCCGCTTCATTTTCTTATATCAGTACCTTCACTATAGAAGATTAAATATTTTATCAGTATCATGGCAGCAGTTGTCCTGCTCCAACTCCCCCTTTCTAACTTTTTGTAATGTCAAGTAGATAGTACTGCTTTCTCTAGGATTTTTTAATGTGGTATCATCCCACAGGTGAAAGAGTGAGACCTTAAAATAACTGGTCTCCTTTTTTGTCTCCATCAAGGATACAGTTGATATATTAGTTGGATGGCACATAGATCATACTCAGAAACCCTCCCTTACACAGCAGGTGTCTGGTAAGTTTTGTAGCTTGTGTCACTTATTTCTGTACTGTGCAAAAAGTCCTGGTCTCCCAGAATCTACCTGTTAATGCTGTTTCTTGAGCTATCTAGCAAAACTGGTTGCTTCAGGGGAATATGCTATTAGGAGTTACCATTTGTAGCAATGTTGACCTTTTCAAAGGAAAATTATATTGTTAGAATAATTCAGATTACAGTGTTGGACCTGTGAGAATTATAAGAATATCTAAAGTAGCATGTTTAGTAGAGAAGGTAAAATGGTTGCAATACCCTGCAATTTAGAATGGAAGATCCTGATCATTTGTGATTTTTTAGTTTTGCTCTTCTGGCCATTTAAAAATGACAGATAGTTTGGAAAATTGTCATATATTATAAAGAACAAGTGCTAGCCAAGCTCATTGCACACACCTCTTTGTTCCAGGTGGTAGTTTCTCTCTTAGCTTCTTAGCCAGTCATTTCTACTGTGAAATTGACTGTACACCTTCACACCCCAGACACTGTCCTGGGTTGTAGACTAGGCTGATGCTAGATCTCAGCACTTAGAAGGCATGTGCATTTGATACCATTGACTAAAAAATGATACAAGGATGTTAATTTCTGTAGCAATAAAAGAGGCTGTTAATCATGATTGATTAAGCATCAGCATGTTACTAATATCTGTTCTATTTTTATGATACAGAGCATGTTTTGAAAACAGATACTTTGAAAGCAGACTCTTTAAATTTTGATTTTAATTTTGATTTCCCTCCCCCTGCTTTTTCAAAATTTCTTCCATGATGCCAAGGGTGGTTGCAGAGTTTGGAGCCATTTTGGGTAGCTGACCTTGCATTTTCTACCACTCTCCTTGGTCAGTTTCTAGAAGATATGGAGGCATATGCTGAGGTGAGTTATAGAAAGCTAAAGTTATTTTTAAAAGTGGTAGTTTAGGAAAAATTTTCAACAGCATTAGATTTAAAGTAATTTAGATAATCTGATATTTAAGCAGAAATCCTAAGACCATTGAGAGATTGTGTTTAAGGTTTTCAAGTAATCAGAAAGACTATAAAAGAAATTATAGGTCTAAATATGTAAAGCTTTAAATATTCTAGGTTGCTATTCCATAGCTACCCCCCCTTTTTTTGATTAGCAAAAGAATCTTTAGAAATAAGATGATTTGATACTATCTGAAAATGAAAAAAAAAAAAAAATCCCCCCAAAATCCTACCTCAGTATATCCACAGGATCTCGAGTCATGCTCTGGAGGACAGGCTCTGGCTTCCCTCCACTGATACAGTTGCCTGCAGTGTGGCAGCTTTGAGGTGCTGCAGAAGCTCTGTCCTTGGTGCTCCTGGCACCGCTGCCGTGGTTTTAAGTCTGTGCTGTCTGCTGTTGGAATCTCATTTTGACACATATTGTGATTCTTGTTTGATGTTTAGGACTGATACAAATATTGAGCTTCCTTTTTTGCGTAGTCCTTTGCTACTTCTGACCGTTAAGATTAGCTACTTGTACCATTTTAACTACTGCTGTGTTTGTTTTCTCTTAGGAAAAAGAAACAGAATCTCCCAATTCTTTTCTTTGCCCTCACATTTAGAATGTTTTTTTTTTTTTCTTTTCTTTTTTTTTTCTTTCCTGGCTCAGGTTTATAGTGAATCAGCCACATATTCTAGTCGGTAGACACACTCCCTTTTCTTTTTTATTTGGTGCTTAGTTATTTATAGAAATATATTGATTCTAATATCCCAGTGTTAACTATTCCTTTCTTTTGAGTATATCTTAGTTTTTCAACTGGATTGTAGTCTGGTCTAATAGGTTTTAAAAAGTTTTAAATTATGTCATTTGCTTTTATAAGCATAATATCTGTATTAATTTTTTTGCTCAAATAATGTACAATGATATTTTAGTAGAACACAAATTAGTTATGCCCCCCCCTTCAATACCTATTTGGAGCCTACCATTTTCTTAATTTATTAGGTTTCATGTAGAATTATTTGTTAGATTACCTGTTTTGGTACTTGGAGTTACATGTGTCTTCTGTTCTTAGGCTAAAGTTCCTTTTAACTCAAAAAAAAAAAAAAAAAAGTTCTAAAGTTAATTCACTTAAAAATAGGGAGACTTACAGGATACCTGTAGTCTTAGCTACTCTGGAAGCTGAAATAAGAGAATCACTTGAGCCTGTGATTTCAAGACCAGTCTGTGCAACTGAGACTCTCAGTTAAAAGCGATGAAGATGGAGATTTTAAAGAAATAGGGACTGGGGATGTAAATCATTGTAGAATGCTTGCCTAGTATGTGCAAGACCCTGGGTTTGACTCCTGATTTCTAGCCGATAGAAACAAAACCAAAACAAAAAACCTTCTATGTACTACTTAAATAGAGAATGCTGTGAATTCCTTTCTAGGATCTCAGCCATGTGGCCTCTGGGGAGTCAGTGGATGAAGATGTTCCTCCTCCATCAGTGTCATTACCAAAGCTGGCAGCACTTCTCCGGGTGTTTAGTACTGTGGTGAGGAGCATTGGGGAACGCTTCAGCCCAATTCGGGGTCCACCAATTACTGAGGCATATGTCACAGATGTAAGTGTCTTTAGGAGTTTTCCACTTTTCTGTGGAAAACCAAGCTGTATTGTGAATGCCTCTTGTTCCCAGCAAAATGTGATATACTAACACTTCCTTTGTTTAACATGTTAGATGTGTTTGTGAATGGTTACTTGGCTTAGCAATGAAGTAGGGAAACCTTTTATATATATATCCCTTATCATTCTTGAACCCTCATTTTATGAGAGAAGGGCCATTCATGAAGTTTTCTCTAAAAGAGGTCCATCACAGATCCACATATTTTTATTTCATTTTTTATGGTACTGAGGACTGAACCTAGGATTTTATACAAGTTGCTGCACTGAGCTTTATCCCTGGTCTTGTTTATTTTAATATATACTTAAAATATTTTTCATATCAATTTTTCTTTAAAAAATTTGAGTCTTCTTTTAGTTTCCCTCCCTAACTCCTGTTCTCTCTTCCTTCTGACAAGGTCCTGGCTGGCCTCAAAATCTCAGAGATCGCCTGTCTCTGCCTTCTAAGTGCTGGGATTAAAGGCATATACTGCTTCCTTTTAGTCTTCTGACATATTAAGAATAACACTAGAGAGAAAGCCTCAGAAAGTAATTTTTTGGGAGTTGGGTATGTAGTTTGTGGTAGAGCCTTTGTTTCATATGAAGGCCCTGGATTCTACCCCTAGCACTGCAACAAAAGTAGATCATTTCATTGAGCATGACAGGATAAAACTCATGAATTATGTGTTTATTCTTTAATGTTAGGCTATCAATATAAAGTCAGAGCAATTTAGAATATGTAGTGGTCTGAGGCTAGTTATAGAAATAGTCAGATTACCATAGATGAATAACCCACAAATATGAGCCTCACTTTAGTACAGTGTTGTGAGTGGTGCAGTGTAACAAAGGAGATGCATGGTGGTAGAGTCAGGGAAGATTCAGCCTCTGTAATTGCAGTGTTCTACTGTTTACATACAATGCTGGCATTTAGGAGCATTTTCTTCTAACATAATTGCTACATAAAATAGGGTATTATATATATAATCTTGAGAAGTGTGTTGTGAATCAGAAATGCCAGGTTATAAAGATAACCAGCTAAGCCTGCATTTTAATAACTTAAACCTTATCAAAATGGCTTGATTTCTTCGTTTCCTTTTTATTACTTAAAAAGTTGTTGCTTAAAGAGTGGTGGAGCCAAAATAAAGGCCGTTAACACATGTAAAGAAAAAGAAAGGGACACAGTCATTAGAATAGTTATGTACTAAATACATTATTTTATGAAACTTTCAGTTTTGGCTTTTGTGAATAACATTAACAAGATTTATGTATAGGTTTTAGAGAAAAGCCTGTTTGTATTGATTGATTATTAAAGAATTATGATATTCTGTATTAACAGCTTATTCTATTTTTAAATGTTATTTTTATTAGAAATTTAGTACACAAATTTAATTGTGTGTGTGTATGTCTGTCTGTCAGAAATCATCTGTGTCTCATAATCCTTAGTAGATATTACACTTTGGAGACCTTATCTTTTTAAAGATAACATTTAGGCCTGGGTTAGACTTGGCTACTGTCTTTACATGAACTTTAGTCTTATCTTAAAGTGACTGGGGCATCTATTTTAGAAGATTGTTAAAAGCCCAAGAGCTGCATTTCAGTAAATATGAATGGGATTTTCTTAAACTCTTTGCTAATTCTATTACTCTTTTAAGTTTGGGCACATAAAATTTATATAAGCATACTAAGCTTCAATTATTTAATAATGTCAGGAGAGAAGAGAGTATAGGGAAACTGAGGATGATAAATTCCATTTCCTGTTACATTAGTACTTTGACTTTTTTTTTTTCTTTTTTTAAAGCCAAGATAATTTTTGCATATTGTCTTAAAGATGCCCTGATTATTAGCTACTGAGACTTAGAGAGGTGACTGTTAGCTGAGTTTGGTGGTATACATCTGTGGTCCTAGCACTTGGGAAGCAGCCTGGGTTACATCTCAGGCAAGAAAAAAATTCCCCAAACAACAAAAAGAGACAGTTAAAGGACAGTTAATTTTGAGTTGAAGCTGCATTAAGTAGAAAATATTTTCTTGCAGTGGAGTGAATTTTTTTAAAAAGCTGCTTGTTTTCCCCATTTGCAGGTTCTATACAGAGTAATGAGATGTGTGACGGCTGCAAACCAAGTGTTTTTTTCTGAGGCTGTGTTGACAGCTGCTAATGAGTGTGTTGGTGTTTTGCTCGGCAGCTTGGATCCTAGCATGACTAGACATTGTGACATGGTCATTACATATGGATTAGATCAACTGGAGAATTGCCAGACTTGTGGTACCGATTATATCATCTCAGTCTTGAATTTGCTCACATTGGTATGTGAATTATTCCTTTCTGTTGTTTTTAAATTGTTGGTTTATGTAGATCCTTGAATTTAAATTGGTGTGGAAGAATTGAAGAATTTTGTTTTTTTTAAATTAAGAGCTTTTTAAAGAGTTCATTGATCTTGTTTTTATAATCCAATATGCTTTTGTTCTAATTGATTTAGTGCTTGATAGCTCATTTTAGTATAGTTTTTGATATAGCATCCTCTTTTAGCAAGTTCTGTATAGCAAGAAATATTTGGTGGCTACTTTGAAAGATCTGCTTTATATTTTCCCATAGAAAACTTTTTATGGTTCTTGCTCCTTTAATTTCTTAGCCTAAAATAGCTGCCCACTTTTATTATGGACATTGCAAAGCATATACAAAATACAGCAGAAGAGTGAGTCTTCATACTGAGTATTCAGCCTCTGTAATTAGAAGCACCGGGGTCATGTGGTTTCATATTGACTGTCTTGCTGCCTTGCTCTCCCTTCATCCAGCTATGTTAGTTTTTAAAAATCTCTCATCTTCTTACTGTCCTGTTTTGCCTTTTGTAGAAGGCTATGTAATTGACATTGCTAACTACGTGATCTTTTTAGATCGACTTTTGTTTACTTAGCAATATGCATTTAAAGTTTTTCTGTCTTTCTAAACTTGGATAAGCATATTTTGAAATTCTGTTCTTTTAGATTGTTGAGCAGATAAATACAAAACTCCCATCATCATTTGTAGAGAAGCTTTTTATACCATCATCCAAACTACTATTTTTACGATACCATAAAGAAAAAGAGGTAAGTGATATGTTGATAATAACTTTGGATTGCTTCTGTCATTGAAGAACTGAACTTGACATTACTTAGTGGGCCCATTCAATGAGAAGTGATAATTTGATTTTGAATATAAGGTGATTGTAGTGATTGCTTTCACTTAGTGCTTGATTATCATGGGAAGTACCTTCATGAATGAGGTACCTGATAAACTTTAAAGTAGCCATTATTTATACGAAATTGATTTTAGTACATTCTCTAAATGCAAAGAGGCAGATATATTTATAAAGTTATAAATTTAGAAGTTGTACATATATTAAAAATAAACATGACTTACTTTTAACCCACCCTAATCCAGGTTGACTTTCTAGGTAGATTTGGGAAAACCCATCTGAGCTGCTATTTGTATATGTGTGTTAAGAAATTTCCTATTAGGAACTTTAGAGTATTCCTTTTTTGTAATAATGGTAGAGAGCTTTGTAAAAAGCTCATTAATACATACCTATGTTATGTAGGTTCCTTAAGGTTTATCTTTTAAAAGTTGAGATCATGGGTCTTATGGACCTTGACTAGCTCAGTATTGAATTGAGTCACCTCCCCAGCACATTGCAGATTGTCACTTGTTACTATTTCCCTGAATTTTCTTTTCCAGGTTGTTGCTGTAGCCCATGCTGTTTATCAAGCAGTGCTCAGCCTGAAGAATATTCCTGTTCTGGAGACTGCTTATAAATTAATTTTAGGAGAAATGACTTGTGCCCTAAATGATCTGCTACATAGTCTCCAACTCCCCGATGCCTGTTCTGAAATAAGACATGAGGCTTTTAAGAATCATGTGTTCAATGTAGACAATGCAAACTTTGTAGTTATATTTGATCTCAGTGCCCTGACTACAATTGGAAATGCCAAAAACTCATTAATTGGGGTGAGTCTTTAACTGTAAGGGTGTTCTTATTTCTGTTTTGTTTTGATGTTTTGGTTTTGACACAGGTTCCTCCTTGAGGAACCAGACTGACCTTGCTTCTTGCTCCAGTCTCTGGAGCACTAGGCTCAAGCACACACCTCTCCACTCCTGGCTAGAATGATTGGTCCATAGTTAAGTCTTATTCCCTCTCCTGCACCACCCCTCTCTAATAAGATAGGGTCTGGTCTCACTGTGTATACCATGTTGACCGTGAACTTTCTGAAATCTTCTTGCCTCTGTCCCCTAAGATTATAGGCATGACCCATTGCATATTCTTTGATTTGTGTATGTATGCTAAGTGCACATGAGCCAGTGGGTATGCACACGTATGGACGCCAGAGTTCGATGTTGAGTGTCTTCTTCAATTGTTCTGTATCTCTCACTGAATTTACTGATTGCTAGACTAGTTAGCCAAGGAACTTCAGGAATCCGTTCATGTCTGCCTCCCCAGCCCTGAAATTACAGATGTGAGCTACCCATGACTATCTTAATGTGCTGGTGTTCTCAACTCCTGTCCTCATGCTTGTGTGGCAGCACTTTACTGACTAAGCCAATTTTCCAGCCCTGGCTTATATATTCTTGATTTTGGAAGAAAAACAGATTTTTTTTGTTTTTTGACTTTAACTTAAAGTGTACAGAATGGGGGAGGGGTATGTGCTGTTCCGAAGAGATGGCTCAGCAGTTAAGAGTGCACACTCTGACTGCTCTTGCTGAGGACTTGAGTTTTGTGCCCAACACCCACATGGGAGGCTCAAAACTGCCTGTAACTCCACCTCCAGATGAATGAGAAAGCCCCTGGACTTGGTGGGCATCCCTATGAACACAGATACATGTATAACATAATTCAAAATAATAAAAATCAATAGAAAAAGAAATTGGGGCTAGATCTAGTGGCACATGCTTATAATCCTTGTACCCAGTAGACTGAGGCTGAGGGATTGTTAGTTCCAGGCCAGCCTATAACTAGATATTAGTCTATGTAGTGAGACTATGTCATAAAAAGAGAAAGGTTCTTGATCTCTCCCTGAAGTTTTATACAGAATTAACAATTGATGGGCGAGGGAGGTTTTTTTTTTGGTCACTTGTGTAGCACCTGATAAGGTGCTCATGTTCCTTTAAGCAGTCTTAATTTATTGAGTTGTGGAGGGTGTGGGGGGACAAGAGAGGAGTAGAAGTGGAATTGTTGGGAAGTAGAAAGGGATCAGGAGTTCAAGGAAAACAAAGGGGGAAAATGGGGAAGGTGTCAGTATGATCAAAATACATAATGTATATGTATGAAAATTTCATCATAAAGCCCATTGTTATGTCTAAAAACAGCGAAGAAGGGAAGGCTCCCAAGATAGCTCAGTTCCTACAGTGCTCGCTATGCAGTTGTGAGCACCTAAGTTCAGTTCGGGTAAAAAGCTGGGAGAGAGCTCCTGTTCTTGTAATCAATCCTAGGTGACTCTTTTGGGGTTGCTGACCAGCCAGTCCAGACTGAAAGGTGGATTTCAGTTCCCAGTGAGAGATTCAGTCCAGCATCACAAAAATAAAATGATGTAATGACTTTGAAGTGGCGCTGCTATTTGGTTTTGAGACAGGGCCTCACTGTGGAACCTGGCTGGCTTTCCTTATGCCATCTGGGTACCCACATCGTTCCTTAACTGCTCTGCCTTGTTCCTGTCATCTCACATTTGAAGCTTGCAGGAAACTTCACTTCTTCGCATACTGAAGATTGAGTTTTGAAGAATTCATGTTCTTTATAGATTGGAGGACCAGGTTTATTTCTGGCAGTTTGGAAATTAGGGCAACAGATGGGGCAGTAAGGTGGGCCATTGTGTTTTAGTGGAAAGGGAAGGGTGGACAAGGCACAGAGTGGTAGGATGTGCTGGCTTTCTCATTGAACAGGATTCCTCATTATTTACAGTCAGGAAAATTGAAAAAAATGTACAGACTATTGTTTCCAGAGAGTATAAAGGGCTTAGCTTGAAACAGAGGTCAGCATACTGGCCCATGTGCTGAATTTAGGTGTACACCTAAATTCTGTTTTTCAGTGATTGTTGATAAACTTAGCATTATGTGAAGCATCATCACTGTGGACCTCTTTTTGTAAGAAAGTTGTGTTGGGGGGAAGCCAGGTATTGCTATCTTTTGGTTATGGCTGTTGCCTCACTGTAGTGACAGAATTGAAGAATTGCCATATTACAGCAGTCTGTAAAGCCTAAGATTGACTGTTCTAATTTTAAGAAAGTATTTGCTGAAGACCCCAGGTTTAGTGTATTAGATTGTTTCCAGACCTCAACCTGTCATTTAAAATATTTCAAGATTGTCTGAGCATACTTGATTCAGAAGAATGAACTGTTTGTATGCCATGTGTATCTTGGAAGAATCGTTAATGCACTGTCTTTTGTACCTTGACAGATGTGGGCACTGTCTCCAACTGTGTTTGCACTTCTGAGTAAGAATCTTATGATTGTTCATAGCGACTTGGCTGTTCACTTCCCTGCCATTCAGTATGCAGTCCTCTACACGTTGTATTCTCATTGTACCAGGTACTATGCTTACAAATACTCCATAAGAAGAAAAAAAAAAAGGAAATGTTTTGTTTCTTGAAATTGCTGCCTTCTTCTGATTAAATGTAAACAGATGATCTTTACTTTGCTTTTCAGGCATGATCACTTCATATCGAGTAGTCTTAGCTCTTCATCTCCTTCTTTATTTGATGGTGCAGTGATTAGTACTGTAACTACAGCTACAAAGAAGCATTTCTCAATTATATTAAATCTTTTGGGAATATTGCTAAAGAAAGATAATCTTAACCAGGACACCAGGTACCCAAGTAATTTTTTGATAATACTGATTTCCTAAATTTATTAATTCTCCTTTACAATTTGAGGCTAAAAATGTCAATTGCAGTTTCTTCCTTCATAATTTAATTTTGTTATTTTATCTTTATTTCCTCTTGTAATTAACTCTACTTTGGGGAGTGTCTTTTTCAGAGACATTATGCTGTTTTTCAGGCATATGCAGCCACAATACATAAAAAGATTTCTGTAGTTTCAGCTTTTCATTTTATTTATATATTTGATTTGGGCTTTTTGAGATAGGGTCTCCCTGTAGCCCCAGCTGGCCTGGCACTCACTATGTAGACCAGGCTGTCCTTGATTTCACAGAAATCCCCCTACCTTTACTTCCTGAGTGCTGGGATTTTAGGACTGTGCTTCCATACCTGACCAGATTTTATTTATTTATATATATTTGTTTTTTTGAGACAGTCTCTCTAGCGCCAGCTCTGGAGACAGCCTGGCTCTGTCTCCCAAGTGTGCCACCACTCCCAGCTAGATTTTATTTGAAACTGTGTACAATTGTGTGTTTGTGTGTATATATGTACATGTCAGTGCAGATGCTCTTAGAGGTTAGTGGTTTCTGGAGACACAGGTATTTGTGAGCTCCCCCATATGAGTACTGGGAACTGAAATCAGGTCCTCTGTAAGAGCAGTAGGCACTCTTAACCACTGTGCCATATCTCTAGCCACAGCATTTTTTACTTCTTGCATTGTGTGAGAAATCAGAATTAAACTGATATAAAAGAAAGTTTTTTGTGTGTTTATGTATGGGGCGGGGGGTCGTAAATGTAAAATCAACTATTTATTTTGTGTTTCAGGAAACTATTAATGACTTGGGCTTTGGAAGTAGCTGTTTTGATGAAGAAGTCTGAAACATATGCACCTTTATTTTCTCTTCCATCTTTTCATAATTTTTCCAAAGGTCTTTTAGCCAACAGTAAGAAACTGATGTTCTAATTTTTTTCCTTGCCCTTTACAAAATAATATTTGGTAATGGGAAAAGGTAGTTACATCAACGTGTTTCCTGACTTGGAAGAGGTATAGTCCCTGTTTTGGTGATAGATATATGGTAGCCTTAAGTACTTCTCATTTTTAGTGTTCAAAAATACCGTTTGACGTGAGTGTAACATTTTCAACCTTACTGAATATGAACTTGTAAATTTTCCCCCGGAAGAATATTTGAATGAAGATGTGTTAGCTTAAGTTTTGTTGGATGTATTATTTTCCCAGGTATTACTGCTAGTGAGGATTCTAGGCAAGAGTGCCTAGTCCGTAATAGTAGATACTCCACTTTTTGATGAATGGATGAGTGAATGGGTTGAGAACATTGTGACAAACTCGAAAGTAAGGTGGTTTTGATCATACTGAAAGTAACATTTCGTTTTTATAGCTCTTGCTGAAGATGTGAATATCTGTCTGCAAGCATGTAGCAGTCTACATGCTCTGTCTTCTTCCTTGCCAGATGATCTGTTGCACAGGTATGGACAGACCAGCAACTGTGTCTTTTGACTCCAACCTTAATGGCGTGAAAATACTTCCACACTTTATTTAATTTTTTGCAGATGTGTTGATGTCTGCCGTGTTCAGCTTGTCCACAGTGGAACTCGTATTCGACAGGCCTTTGGGAAGCTGTTGAAATCAATTCCTTTAGATGTTGTACTGAGGTATAAATGTTATGGGTTTCTGTGTTTTTACCACCATATTACCACTTTGTAACTGTTTACCTCAGGGAGAGGCAAATTGCCACGTTAGTATATCACTTTCATGTCTTTTATGGTATCTCTTAGTGATCAAAGACATCGAAGAGAATAAGATTTATTTTTATTAGCTTTATAATCTCACAGTAATTAGTATAGAATCATTCATTTAGTGTCAAAAATGTATTAGTAGTATTTAAACTGTATTTTTTACTGCTTTTAATTTTGTTATGTAGCCTAGAATGACCTTGAGCTCCTGATCCTCCTGCCTTCCTCCAGAGTGTGGAGTACTGGTGTGCATCACTATGCCCAGCTTATCTACTGTTGAGATCGAACCTAGGCTGTGTACATGCCAAACAAGCACTCTACCACAGTTGACCTTCATACATTCCCAGTACTTACATATACCCTTTCTCCTTTTTTTTTTTAAATTAAAAAATTGTTTTTATTATGTGTGTGTTTTGCCTACATGTATTTAATTTCACCACATGCAGAGGCCAGAAGAGGGTATTATATCCCTTGGAACTGGAGTTATGGATGGTTGTTAGCTGCCATGTAGGTCTGGGAACTGAACCCAGGTCTTCTGCAAGAACAGCTGGTGCTCTTACTTGCTGAGCCATCTCTTCAGCCCCTTTCCCACCCTTTTATTTTTTGAGAGAAAGGGTGTCACTATGTAGTCCAGGCTAGCCTTAAAGTTTAGATCCTCCTGCCTCCTAAGTTCTGGGATTATAGGTATGTACCAACAATTTGAGAACTTCTAAGAACCTAAAATTAGGAAATTACAGTAACATCTTCACCCCTTTTGGTCTTTTTTGAGGCAAGGTCTCCTTATAGCCCCAGCTGGCCTGGAACTTGCTAGTAGACCAGGCGGCCTCAAACTCAGAGAGAGACAGGCCTGCCTCTGCTTCCTAAGTGTTGGGTTTCAAGGTGTGCACCACCGTGCCTGGTTCTACTCATTTTTAAACCTTGTGTTTTTTTGTTTCCAAAGTCTTTAGTAAGGAAATAACCTCTTTTTTTGGTATGTGCTAAGCAACAGCAAAAACATCTTGCATGACAGTGACTGCTTTCTCTCTGCAGCAATAACAACCACACAGAAATTCAGGAGATTTCTCTGGCATTGAGAAGTCACATGAGTAAAGCTCCAAGTAACACCTTCCATCCTCAGGACTTCTCTGATGTTATCAGTTTCATTTTGTATGGGAACTCTCACCGAACAGGGTAAGACTCTTTGACTCTGATCATCAGTGAAAAGTAATTTTAAGACTATTTTTGAAGAGAAAATTTGGCTGTGGCAGAGTGGAAAGTAGCATTCTTAGGTGGCTCATTTTTGTTTATAAGAACAGGAGCATTGATTTGAAGATCGCATTGCATTTGTAGAAACAGAAATGGGCTGCAACACTCAGTGATGAAATATGGTTGACAGCTAAGTGAATCTGAGTGTCCTGAACACTGTAGGGGAAGCGCTAGAGAAGCCCAGTTTCAATGAATGAAATTAATCCTGGCAGGCGAAACTCCAGGTGCCATTTAACCTAATAATTCACTTATACCACATCCAGCGTGCTTTAACTAAAAAAGATCTCACAATATTGGAAAGAATATGGTGCCATTTTTAGTGTGGGGATTTGTTGTGCCTTATTTCCATTCTCTTTGCACTTGCTTAGGGTTATTAAAATAAAGTTTTTGTTGTCTGTTACATATTAAACTACTTTTCCCAGGAAGGACAATTGGTTAGAAAGATTGTTCTATAGCTGCCAGAGACTGGATAAGCGTGACCAATCAACAATTCCCCGAAATCTTCTAAAGACAGATGCTGTCCTTTGGCAGTGGGCTATTTGGGAAGCTGCGCAGTTCACTGTCCTTTCCAAGTTGAGAACCCCACTGGGCAGAGCTCAAGACACCTTCCAGACAATTGAAGGTAACCAACTCTGCTGCCTTCAGACTTGTGCTGCAATATAACTATCCAGGCCTTTTCACTTCAAAGTAATGGATTTCTTTATGATTGGTAAAATAAATTTTACGAATTATTAGCAAGCAAATTATGCTTGTTAGAGTAAGGTGTCTTTGAATAATTGGATTGGCCTGTGGTTAACTGTTTTGATTCAGAAACTTAGGAGATTTGTATGGAAAAACCATCTTTTTCCTGGAAAATGAAATCTCTTGAATTTTTCTTTTGGTGATGAATATATAAACCGAATTGTTTAATGAATATGAATTTGTTAAGCTAGTTCACATTTATTTGGAGTTTTTCATTCAGAGTGTTGTTACCTTTGCTCTTAGGTATCATTAGAAGTCTTGCAGCTCATACATTAAATCCTGATCAGGATGTTAGTCAGTGGACCACTGCAGACAATGATGAAGGCCATGGAAGCAATCAGCTTAGACTTGTTCTTCTTCTTCAGTATCTGGAAAACCTGGAGAAATTAATGTATAATGCATATGAGGGATGTGCAAATGCACTAACATCACCTCCCAAGGTTGGTTTTTGTGGGATGGCAGTGCTTTTTAGAGCAGAGACTTATTGTGAAGCCTGGTAGTATGTGCTGTTCTGAGATCACAGTAGTTGTGTACATTTGGTTTATATGTATATGAAACATCTATATCATAATTTGAACCAATCTTGAGCTCTTCTTCCCTTTGTTTCTTAAAGGTCATTAGAACTTTCTTCTATACCAATCGCCAAACTTGTCAAGACTGGCTCACTCGAATCCGCCTCTCCATTATGAGGGTGGGATTGTTGGCTGGCCAGCCTGCTGTGACAGTGAGACATGGCTTTGACCTGCTTACTGAGATGAAAACAAATAGTGTATCTCAGGTAAGGGACTGGATTTATAATGCATTCTAACTCTGTTTACAGAAGCTTGGGGTTTTTTATTGTTGTTTTAATTTGATTTAATATATGAGTAAGTTAACCTCAATTTATTTTTAAGACTTCTGATGCAGTATTTTACAAAACCAATAGAGCATGTTAAAAATACAAACTTAAATTCTAAATGCTGAGACTTTAGAAATAAATTTTAGGACATTTAACACATTTGTTATTTTTGGAACAGAATCTCCCTGTAGCCCCAGCTAACCTGGAACTTACTGTGTAGATCAACCTGGCTCATAGGGATCCATCTTCGTCCCCCTCACCCAGTGTTGTGATTAAAGGTGTGCACCACCACACCCCGCTGGAACATTATTTTTATAATGTATGGGAAAGTACATAAATAATTTGTGGTCTTTAAGTGGATTCAGAATAAATGATGGAATCTAAAATAACAAAATATTCCTTAAGGTAATGTCAATAAACAGTTTAAAGGCTTGAAGTTCATCATTCTTTAATTCATAATCTTACATTTAATTTTTTCTTTCTTTTTTCTTCAAGCGATATTTCTTCAGAAGTGTGTATAACTTAAAAAAGTTTTTTTTAAGATTTGTTTTTATTAGTATGTGCAGTGCCTGGTTAGAGCCAGAAGAGGGCATCGGATCCCCTGGAACTGGAGTTGTTAGCCTCCATGTGGGTGTTGGAAACTGAACCTGGGTTGTCTGCAAGACTAATCAGTGCTCTTAACGACTGAGCCATCTCTCCAGCCCATCTGTAACTTCTTGAGGAAAGCTAGATATTAGCATCAGTCTTGCTAAGATTATTCACAGTTTGCAATGATTTTTAAGATAACTAAATAAAATGTGAAAACAGTTGCTAAGTACATTTGACTTTAAATGTACATAGTGACCTGTAGTTGTTATTTCAGTAGAGATTTGAAGTGTAGAGGTATTTCGGTCTGTGACTAATTCTTTCTGCTTGCTCTTTTCAGGGAAGTGAATTGGAAGTGACCATCATGATGGTGGTAGAAGCACTGTGTGAACTTCATTGTCCTGAAGCTATACACGGAATTGCTATTTGGTCATCCTCCATTGTTGGTAAAAATTTACTCTGGATTAACTCAGTGGCCCAACAGGCTGAGGGAAGGTAAGTTAGACTGGAAGAAATGGATAGTAGGATTGTTTTGTGTCTGAATCCCTTGGTCTAATAGTTACAATGACTGTCTGATTTCGGCATTGACTCTTGCTAAGATCATGTCAGTAGATGGTTTCTTTAACTGGACAATTTCTTTTTGCTATATTTTTTTTTTTTTTTTTTTTTTTTGGTCTTTTTGAAACAGGGTCTCCCCATAGCCCCAGCTCGCCTGGAACTCACTGTATGAACCAGGTTGGCATCTCTCTCCCAGAGATCTGCCTGCCCCTGCCTCTACCTCCCCAAGCACTGGGATTAAAGGCATGCACTACCATGCCTGGCTTAGTCTGTTCTTTGTCAGCCGTATAGGAGTACCTCGCTAAAGCAGGAAGTAAGGAGAATCATACTGGAAAACAAGTCTGTCGACTCTTTCATAAATGGTTTCAAACATGATTTTTAAAGTTTCAGTTTTTATTTGTCTATGTGTGTATATTTGTATGCCACATGGGTACAGGTGCCCACAGAGTCCAGAGGAGGGTTTCAGATCTCCATGACAGGCAGTTCTGAGCCACCTCATCTGAGTTTTGGAAACTGAACTCGGGTTTTTGGGAAGAGCAATACCTGCTCTTACCTGCTGAGTAAATTCCCCAGCCCCTTGAACATGACCTCTTTTTTTTTATTTTTATTCTATGTGTATGAGTGTATTGCCTGCATGTGTGTTAAGAGCACCCATGCTGTGCAGTGCCCGAGGAATCTGAAGAGGGGTTGGATTCCCTTGGAACTGGAGTTACACATGATTGTGAGCCACCATGTGGGTGTTGAGAATTGAACCTACATCCTCTGTAAGAGCAGCCCATACTCTTTTAACAGCTGAGCCATCTCTCTAGCCCGTTGAACATGGTTTTTGAGAACCTTCAACATCAGAATCTGGTTTAATTAATGTATCTTGCTGATAGCAAGAGTGTTTGCTTATTTGTCCTATGGATTAGGCATTCACTTCTCTAGATAAAGGAACATGTACCATATGTCCATTTGTGTTAGTTTAGCCAGGTCTTAGAAATTTGTGGAAATAAGTAACTGCTTGAATTCCATCCCTACTGGTATCTGCAGGATTTGGTGTATGTACCTTTGTACCTCTATTTTCTTTCATGTATGGGTTTCTCCTCTTGCCTTACAAACAAATTTTCTTAGGTATGTGGCTTTAACAGCTGTTAAGAAAATATATTTTGTTGTGTTAAGTATTTTACAGTCTGAATTTTTAATAGACACTATTATTTCATTATAATGTAACTTAACTTCCTTTATTGTTGGACATCAAAGTGACTAAGTTGGTATGAGTTGTTTCCATTGACTATTTTATACACTGTTACATTTGTTAAAATTTAACTGTCTTTGAATTCCTTTCCATTTATTAGTAAGAGGTTTCTTTTTCTCTCCACATAATCAACTCATTGTCCAGGTTAAGTTAACTAAATAATCCATTCTCTCACCATTAATTTTTCTTTTGGAAATGAGTGTTTTTTAGAATAAGACTGCTTTAATTTGCATTTAAGATTTGAAAAGGCCTCTCTGGAGTACCAGGAGCATCTGTGTGCCATGACGGGTGTTGATTGCTGCATCTCCAGCTTTGACAAGTCTGTTCTCACATTGGCCAATGCTGGACGCAATAGTGCAAGCCCCAAACACTCTCTGAACGGTGAGCATTCAATGTTTGCATAAAACTATACAGAAATTATAGTTTATTTGTACAGGTGATCCTCCTGTTTTCAGGGTTTGATGCTCTTTGAAATAATTTGTAGTCTCTTGTCTTCTCACTTTATAAACTGCTTTTCAGGTGAATCCAGAAAAACTGTGCTGTGTAAACCAGCCGACTCATCCCTTGAAGTCATAAATTACCTAGGAAATAAGGTGTGCGAATGCTACGTCTCCATTGCTGACTGGCCTGCTGTGCAGGAGTGGCAGAGCGCAGTCCATGGCCTAAAGAAGAGCACCAGCGGCACCTCGCTCAGCCTGAAAGCAGACTTCAACTACATGAAGTGAGGGTTCTGTTCGACACTCACTGTTAGAGCTTTCAGCTCTCTTCCAAACTATAGTTTTCCTCCTTAGCAGGAAATAGTAAAATTGGTCTTACCTGCTAATAGAAAGGATTGCTTTTTCTAATAGTACCCCCATTATAAACATGACTGTAATAGGAAGCAAAAACTAGAGGCCAGGAAGGTATTTTATTTGCTTCTAAATATTATGGGAAGATAGAGTTCCTTATCCCTATAGACAGATGGCACTACTTTAGAAAGGATCATATAAGTTCCTGAAATATTATTGAGTGTATATAAAGAAAATTATAAATTTTCTTTAATGAGGACAGAGTTTGTGAACATCTGTGAATTAAACTCTTCAGTCCTCTCTTCTCATGTAAATCATGAAACTCAAAAAATGAGGATTTACTATATTCTGTACACCTGGCTGGGAGGGCAGAGGTCATTAGACTTGGTGTATTACTATCCTTGCCTTCTACTGGAAATTGAATACACAGTATGTGACAGGCAGTACTGGCAGGTACGTCAAGACAAAACAAATTGAAATCAAACTTTTTAAAATAAGACACGGGAGAAAGAACGTTTTAGAAGAATTGACTAGACCTCATTCAAGGAAATCAGTTATAGTTGGGTACAGACGGTTTGGGGATGTGTCTAGTGGATTGGGAGTAAGAGTAAAGGAGAGTCTGGTTAGTAGTTGAGAGTGTAGAAGTGCTGAATAGAGTGCAGATATAGAGAACCAGCTACCCAGCACCCTGTAGTGGCAGGAGTAATCCTGTGTTGGTCACCAGCACCCATACTTGTTTGCACTTAGAAGCCAGTGGTTTCACTGATTTCGCGTGGAGCAGGTACTGGGTGAGCCAGGTGATAAGCATTTCCAGTATTGCTTTCAGGCTAAGTGGTAAGTTGGGAAGGGAATCGGTGAGGGGACTATAGTACATAAGATCAGGGGGTAGCGAGCTTGCTCACCCATAAACTCAGCACTTAGTAGGTAGAGGCAGGAGGACTGGAATTCAGGTCATCCTTAGTTACATAGTAAGTTCCAAGCCAGAAAGTAATTCTTCCTCCTGGTTGGGGAGCAGCTGTAGTGAAAATGGGGATACAATGAGGGATCTGAAAATATTGGCATGGAGCTTGGATAATGAGTCCTCCTTCCTGTCATTAGTGCTTCAGATTCTTCAGGGAGGGTAACAGGGAGAGGGAGGATGCCAATAGTGAAGAAAGTCAGGACCAAGCTACAACACTGAGATGATGAGAGACTTAAAAGGGATCAGGCTTTTGATGTGGGGAGTGAGGCCAGCTGGTGGGGCTAAGCTACCTGGAGTAGACTCATAATGTAGATCTCTACTACCAATGTTTAAATAGGGCTCCAGGATTACAAACTTGAGCATACAGAAAGGAAGAAGACACAGAGGGGCCTTGTCATACCTGTGACTTCCCTGTTTGCCACTCCAGCTTTAGTGCTGTTTATAGAGAAGCCATATCCCAAGATAACATGGTATTTTGCTCCTGAAAGTGACTTCTTCAGAAGACTCCTGTCTAGTACTTGTTCTTTTGTTCTCTCCCATGGTTTCATAGGCTGATTAAGATGTAACACAAGCTGACAGATATTTTAATTACAGGTCACTAAGTAGTTTTGAGTCTGGAGAATTTGTTGAATGTACTGAGCAGTTGGAATTGTTACCTGGAGAAAATATTAATCTACTTGCTGGAGGATCAAAAGAAAAAATAGGTATTTGAAAGAAGTTTAATTTTTTTCATGACCAATTTTTCAAGGTTTTTGATTGATTATACTTTACTGGGTAAACTAAGTTTCTGTACATTTCCTGAAGCCAGAATCCATGAGAGGCAACAAATGAAAAAGTTAAGTTGAAACCAATAATAGGTAATCTGTAAAAAACTGCAGACTCATTTGATTATGACTGAAAAGGTTCTCCCAAATTTTGTCTTTTGAGACAGGGTCTCACCATATGGCTCTGACTGGCCTGGAACTCTATATATAGACCAGGATGGCCTTGAACTCAAAGATCCCTTTGCCTCTGTCCCCCAAGTTGTACAATCAAAAGCGTGTGCCACCACCAGAGGTTTTGGTTTCTGAATTAACATCTTAACCAGTTCATAGACATTGATGTTTGAATAGGGAATTTAATTTCACATCTATAACTATTATTTAAATTGTCTTGTGTAAGAATTTTTTGGGGGTTTGACTGGCATAAATTTGCTTGCTTAGCTAAATACATACCAGTAAATAAGCCTGGCATTACAAAGAAAGCTCCTGTAGTCAGACAAGTGCTTGCCATAAAAGTATGAGGAGATGAGTTCTATCCTAAGTACGTATGTCAAGAAGCCAGCCATGGTGGTACTCACCTTTAATCTTAACCCTGGAGAATTCCAGGCCAGTTGGGGCTACATAGTGATAAAAGTTGTGTGTGCTTGTTATCCCAATGTTGGTGGGTAGACGGATCACTAAAACTCACTGGCCAACCAGCCTAGTGCAGTCAGGAAGCTCCAGGCTAATGAGAGACCCTGTCTCACAAGATGGACAGCATCTGAGGAGCAAACTCGAGGTTGACCTCTGATCTGCACTTCAGTATGCCCATGCACAATCTCTGGATAAATCAATAAACAAGGATAAATGTCATGAACTAC
This sequence comes from Eospalax fontanierii, assembly GCA_035773235.1. Taxonomy (NCBI): domain Eukaryota; kingdom Metazoa; phylum Chordata; class Mammalia; order Rodentia; family Spalacidae; genus Eospalax; species Eospalax fontanierii. Next base: position 43,622,349 of record CM069546.1, on the reverse strand, counting down.
AAGGGTGGTAAACTTGATATGGTTACGTCTTTTTAGAATTCATTTACCTTTTGTGTTTTTTTTGTTTGTTTTGTTTTTGGTCTTTTTGAGACAGTGTCTCCCTATAGCCTCAGCTGGCCTGGAATTTACTATGTAGAGCCGGCTGGCCTTGAATTCACAGAGATTCACCTGCTTTTGCCTTCTGAGTGCTGGGTTTAAAGGCGTGCATCACCATGCCCAGCTTATTTAACTTTTGAATAAATTGTTAATATAAAAATTTTTAACATTAAACTTTTTAATATTAAAGTTTAATGTTTAGCTCTAATCTCAAATGAATAGGAGGTGTTTACTGATTATTCTTTTATTAAATATTGCCAAAATATGTTACCACTCTTTTACATTAAAAACAAATTGCTGGGTACAGTGTCATGTGCCTTTAATCCCCAATACTTGGGGGCCAGAGACAGGTGAATCTCTGAGGCTAGCCTGGTCTTCATAGAGAGCTCCAGGCCAGCTGAGGCTACCGAGAGACCCTGTCTCTGAAAACAAAATAAAAACTAAACAAACAGCATATTACCTTAATAAAATTTATGTAACTTCTTTAGATTTGAAAAAACTGCTTCCTAACATGTTAAGTCCAGATCCACGGGAACTGCAGAAATCCATTGAAGTTCAATTGTTGAGAAGTTCTGTTTTTTTGGCAACTGCTTTAAACCATATGGAACAAGATCAGAAATGGCAGTCCATAACTGAGTAAGTGTAATCTTGGTTATGTAAATGCATTGTGTGTTTCATTTCATAACTGTATAGATGGCATAGGAGGGACTATGGAGGGGACAGTTGCTAAATCACTAAATGCTACATATACTTTGACTGAAACTAAATAAGTGTAAAAAAACCCCAAAGCTAATGTCTTGCTTTTATCCTCCTACCATAGAGCAATCTACTTTTCTTACCGATCCCCAGCTTTTGGTGCCAAATGATAGTATCTTTATTGATTTATTCCTTCAATGTTGACAAACTGAAGGATCTTGTTAATTGACAGTATATATGTTGTTCCAGAAACGTGGTAAAGTACTTGAAGCAAACCTCACGTATAGCCATTGGACCACTCAGACTCTCTACACTAACAGTCTCACAGTCTCTGCCAGTTCTGAGTACCCTACAGTTATATTGCTCGTCTGCTCTGGAGAACACGGTTTCCAATAGGCTTTCAACAGAGGTGTGTAGAATTGTGTTCTTGTAAGCATGTTCTTATGAATACTAATAAGTATTGGTATAGAGCAAAGGCCTTACTATTTTTAAAGTGATATTTTAAGTGGATAAGCTAGGAAATCAAAATGCACTTTTAGCTAAGTTTTCATTTGTGAAGATTGGGGGGCATATAGAACCTAAGGTATATTATTTCAGCCACAGCTAATTTTTAATTCTTCATGGTATATATGAAGGTATTTCCTTTAGGCAGGAATATTAATTTTGTGTTTGACTCAAGGATAATTAATTCTTCCCAAATAGTAAACTTTGTTTAAAACGAACCTTTACACAGGAATTACAATCTTTCTTTCTTTCTTTCTTTCTTTCTTTCTTTCTTTCTTTCTTTCTTTCTTTCTTTCTTTCTTTTCTTTCCCTCCCTCCCTCCCTCCCTCCCTCCCCTCCCTCCCCTCCCTCCCTCCTTTTCTTCTTTTTGGTCTTTATGAGACAGGGTCTTCTTGTAGTCTCAGCTGGCTTGGAATTTACTATGTAGACCAGGCTGGCCTTGAACTCCTAGAGATCCATCTACTTCTGCCTTCCAAGTGCTGGGATTAAAGATGTGTACCACCATGTCCGGCGAGAATCAAATTTTAAAAAATATATACTTTAAAACATTTATGTTATGACCGTATTGCTTCCATGCATGTAAGTGCACACGTATCATGCATTGCCTGCGGAGGTCAGAGGAGGTTGTCGGATCCTCTGGAACTGGGGTTACAGATGGTTGTTAGCCACCATGTGGGTGCTGGAAACTGAACCTGGGTCCTCTGAAATAGCCATTGCTCTTAACCACCCAGCCATCTCTCCAGTCACCATCTTTGAGAATCTTATGAATCAGTAGTTTCATTTTTTTTCTCCATTTAGCTTTTCCTTTACAATAAGTATACTTTTAAATGAATGTAATGAGTTTATTGGTAAGTACATTAATAAATTAGACATACTGTGAATTTATTTTGCAAAAACAGATTTTTCAGTTCAGTATACTTGTGCTTTGAGACTGGAAAAGACATGGTGGAAGGTTGTAGTAAGCTGAAATGTACATGGTCTCTTATCTGAGAATCTGAGACTGTCTTATACAAGTCTTTGATTCTCTTGCAGGACTGTCTTATTCCACTTTTCAGTGAAGCGCTTCGTTCATGTAAACAGCATGATGTGAGGCCATGGATGCAGGCATTAAGGTACACCATGTACCAAAATAAATTGTTGGAAAAAATTAAAGGTAAACCATTTTCCTTTTTCTTAAAATTAGCTTTATTGAAATATAAATGACACTTTAATTGTATTTTGGTGAGTTTTCGCCCGTCTACCTCAGAACACTTATTTTACCAAGAAAGTTCTCTGTGCCTTGCCGTTCACCCTGTCTCAGGCAGTTGATTTGCCTTCTATAACAGTATATTAGCCCTGTCTTCACTGATAATTCATTTAAATGATCTCATACTGTATGTTCTTATATCTGGCTTCTCTTGCTTACATGATATTTTTTAGTTTCTCCCATGATAATATATCAGTAAAGTGGTCTTTTTTTTTTAATTATTGAATAGTATTCAGGTATACAAATATGCCACTATTTATCTCTCTATCCTTTGGTGTGGATTTCTCTTCGTTATCTTTAAATTGAGCAGTTAAGTATAAAGCTGCTATGGACATTTTTGTTAGTTACTTTTCTTGTTGCTGTCATCAAATACAAATAAGAAAAGGCTCAAAATTTTAGCATATAGTCCAATGGGGTGGAGGAAAGCCATGGTGGCAGGACCAGGACGCGTCTGGTAACATGGTATCTGCAGCCAGAATACGGAGAGAGAGAGAGAGAGAGATGGAGAGAGACCTGTTGATGCTCAGCTAGCTTTATCTCTTTTTGGTCTTTCTGAGACAGGGTCTCTTTGTAGCCCCAGCTGGCCTACAACTTGCTATGTAGACAAGGCTGGCCTTGAACTCAAAAAGCTCCACCTGCCTTTGCCTCCCAAGTGCTGGGACTAAAGGTGTGCGCCACCATGCCCGACTCACTTTATCATCTTTTTTCAGTATGAGACCCCAGCCCAGAAAACAGTGTCTCCCATATTTAGAATGGACCAACCCACCTCAGTTAACCCTTTCTGGAAGCGCCCTCACAGGTGCACCTAGATGTATGCTTCTGTGATGCTTCCAAATCCTGTCAAGTTCACAAGGATAACTTATTGCAGCATTCATGTGGTAGTTACATCTTTTTTGGTTGTGTTTTTCTTGAGTAAATGCCTAAAAATGAAATTGTTGGGTCACTGGGCTCACTTTCTAAGTCATCAGTTTCTTGCAATGTGGCTGTAACATTTTATATCCTTTTAGCTTCTTAAGAGAATGTCCAGTTGTCTATGGACTTGATTTTATCAATCTTTTAGTTTTAATCATTGGAGTTGGTGTAGTTGTAACTCTTGGCTTTAATTTGCATTTTCATGGTAATTAGTGTGTTTTCTTGACCATCTCTTTGGCACAGTGGCTATTGCATATTTTTTTATGTCCGTTCATATCTTTTGCCCACTTCTAGTAACTTGCTTATATGTTCTGAGCACATGTTCTTTGGCATATAAAGTGTCCTACAAATACTAGATTTTAAATGCCCCAAATGAATGACTAGAGAATTACTATTTATGGTAATTTAACCTCCCTTTTTCTTTCTTTCTTTTTTTTTTTTTTTTTTTTTAGAAGTGTTTCTTTGTAGCCTTGGCTGGCCTTGATCTCTGCCTCCTGAGTTCTGGGGTTACCCCACCATGCCAACTTAGTATCTCATTTTTAAGGGAAAAAAAGTGTTAAGAGGATATTAGCATATCTTATTGCCATAGAAAAGTACCTTGCTTGAACTTTAGTGACTGGAATGATTAAATGAATCAAAGTGTTAAATACCAAGTAAACCTATGTCCAAGGTAAGGGCTTATGCTGCCAGGCTATTACTGGCACCTGACTTAGCTTAGTCCCCTTTGTCAAGCTGACTTGAGTTTGGACCACTGGGCCCACAATTGCAAATTGAGGGCCCTTATTGTTAGGTCTACTGAGCTGCTTTCTTTTTCATTTGTGAGTTAGTCTACCTTTGAGAAGTTGAGATAACTTAAAATCTTTACACAGAACCTTGTGGCTTATACTAAGGTTGCATATGCCGTCTTGTCTTTTCCTTCATCAAACATGACTTAAAATTGTAGCTACATATTTGGAGCTACAACTCCATTTCTCATCAGTTTTATTCATTAGACAAGTCTTGATCAAGTGGGCCTTATGGTAGGTACTGTGCTTGCTGTTGGCAGATAATAGTGAACAAGATAAGCCTGATTTCTTCATTCTTAGAGACAAGAGAGTTTTAGAGTATTAGGGACGGCTGACAGTAGATAAGGAATAACATCTGTGTTAGATACATTGCAGGCAACTAAAAGAGTACACCACAAGGATCCTTGACTAGTCCTACAAATCAGTAAAGGACTTGGGGAAAGAAGTAGCATTACAGTTGAGACTGGAGAATAGGAATGAAAAGGAAGGGTGGGCTGATTGCATTAGAAAGATTAGATGTGAAGGTCAGAGAAAGGTGGGAAAGATGCTTAGATGGCTGCCTTATCGAGAGTAGTAAAATGTGGAGCCGGACAAGGTTGAGACCGAAGGCAATTTAAGATACCCAAGCCCAAACTCCTAGTTTAGAAAGGCAGAGAGATGTTCTGGTTTACTTGTGTGCAGTCACTTCAGTTGCAAGTTGGAGAGTGGGTTAGAGGAGGATTAGAGTGAAAGCAAAGGGACCATTCTGAAGTCACTGCTTCTACACCAGGTCATCAGTGATTGTATTGAGGACAAGAAAAAGCAAACTGAATGTAAAGGGTAAAAGTATAATCTAATATCATTGTAGGTGCCTGCTCAGGTGATGTGCCTTTATCCTTGAGAAAGAGTAAGCAGGAAAGGAAGCAAAAGGTTTAAAAGGTGCGAGTAGATAGAATTTCACTTGATACTGGTTCCAGGGCCTTTGAAAGGCTTAGAATAGAGTGTAGATGTTCAGTTGGCAAATGGGACTCAGACATCTGGTCTGGGCTAGTAGTTGAAGGATCACTAGCGTTGGTATGGGAGTTAAAGCCACAGGGACAGATACCTTAAAGGGGGAGTGTGCAGAGTATGGAGTCCCCACAGGTGATGGTAGCAAAAGAGAAACGACTGGAGAAGCAGTCTTAGTCTTCTCTGCAAAGGGGAGTTAATTCAGGCAGAGGATAATGAAGGGAGTGTGGCTTCTTTGGCCTTTACCCTTTTTTCCTCCTACTTTTTGACCTACACTCCTTTCTAAAGAGTAAGAAGTTAAAAGGTAACTGTTTTTGAGATTGGTTTTCTCATTGCTGTCTTGTTTGTATCCATTCAGTGAAACATTGTTATTTACCAAGCACTGTGCTAGTTAGGAAGAATTTGAGGGTGAGGTCCCATTGTTTGGGAGGTATTAAGAAAAGATATGCTAAGGGAACACAGTTTGGAGTTAAGATGACTTGGGAACTAATGAAACATTTTCTTCTTTCCAGAACAAACAGTCCCAATTAGAAGCCATCTCATGGAATTAGGTCTGTCGGCAGCAAAATTTGCTAGAAAACGGGGGAATGTGTCACTGGCAACAAGACTGCTGGCACAGTGCAGTGAGGTTCAATTGGGAAAGACAACCACTGCCCAGGATTTAGTCCAGCATTTTAAAAAACTGTCCACTCAAGGTCAAGTAGATGAAAAATGGGGGCCTGAACTTGATATTGAAAAAACAAAGTTGTTATATACAGCAGGTTAGTAAAAAAGTATAAGAAAAATTGTGTGTGACTGTAAAGTATGATGTAAGGCAGTACTTACAGAGGAAAAAAAAGATTTGCTTCTTAACTTGTTTAATTGACATTTAACAGTGCTTTAAAAAAGAGATTCATTTAGTTCAGTGTACTTAAGTAAGAAATGTTACAGAGATCATTGAGTATCACAGTATGTTTTTTGTGGGGTGTGTTGTGTGCCTACTTGTTTGCATGCCTGGTACACATGTGTATGTGGGTGTACATGCATGTGAGTGCATTTATGTTTTGGAGGTCAGGGGTTGATATCAGATGGCTTCCTCAATTGCTGTCCACCTAATATATATTGAAGCAGTCTTTATCTTGAACACAGAGCTCACTGATTGTAGCTAGCCTAGCTAGCCAGTTTGATTGAGCGAGGGGCTGGGGGTGGGTGTCTCCTGTGTCCAACCTTTCCATGAATTGGAATTAGAGGTGATGCTACCATGGCTATTCAGCATTTATGAGTAGTGATGGGCACCCAAAGTCTTGTTTTTTTACCCACTGTACTAGCTCCACAGCCTCTGACTCAGCAGGTTTTGTTTTTTTTTTAAGATACTACATTTTAAAATTTTATGTGTATGACTGTTATACCTATATGTGTGTAAGTGCATCCATTTTGTGCAGTACCCACGGAGAAGAGGGAGTTATGGGTGGTTGTTAGCCACCATGTGAGTGCTGGGATTAGAACTCAGGTCTTCTGTAAGAACAACCAATGTTCTTAACTGCTGAGCCATCTCTTCAGCCTCGAATCAATGTTTTTAAAAGGAAACTTTCGCTTTTAAGAGAAAATTAATCTTCTTTGTGTCTTTTTTTTTCTCGACAGGCCAGTCAGCACATGCAATGGAAATGCTGAGTTCTTGTGCCATATCCTTTTGCAAGTCTGCAAAAGCAGAATATGCTGTGGCTAAGTCAATTCTGACGCTGGCCAAATGGATCCAGGCAGAATGGAAGGAGATCTCAGGACAGCTGAAACAGGTTTACAGAGCTCAGCAACAACAGAATTTCTCAGGCCTTTCTACTCTGTCTAAAAACATACTTACTTTAATAGAACTGACATCTGTTAATACGTTGGAGGAAGAGTACCCTCGGATTGAGAGTGAGTCTACAGGTAGGATTTCATTCTTTCATTAGCTTTAAAATACTAATTCTAGAAGTGTAAAGTTTATAGCATTATGCTTCTCTAATTTGCCACAAAAAGTTCAGTGATGAATTTGTAGCGTCTTATATTTCGTCTTTCCTCAGGAACTAGTGTCACATGTCCATCTTTACAGGTGCAAATTGATTTTATAAGCTAGAGCTGTTTTGTTGGCAACAAACTCCTGTCCCTAATGCATGAAAGAAATTACTGTCAGGAGTAGCAGACATGAAGTAACCTGTGCTGCTCGGATTGGTGGAGCACAGGAACTACAGAAAGACTCAAGTTTCTTATTCTAAGACTAGCAAAGTTAGTTGAGAAATAGGCAGTTGATTCATCATAACAATATTTGGTACTGTTTTTCTTCTTTGATTGAGACAGTATCTTCCTACATAATGTAGTTGGCTGGCCTCAACCATTCTTTAGTCTCCTGGGTTATTGGCAGATGGCACTGTGTCCACCTGGGGTGTGTGTATTCATTCTAGGCCTCATCCATGCTACACAAACACTCTACTACTGACTCACACCCCCAGTCTGTGTTCAGTGTCCTCTTAATATATTTTGGGAGAGAATTTTTTAACTGAAACCTGGAGACCATACTTAATATTTAAATTGCTTACATTGGTCTTTTAAAGCCATCTAGTATATCTGTTACCAGGTTTTGATAGGACCTTACAGTCAGTGTAAATGGTGGCACGTGCAGTCACTATACCCTATAGCTCTTCTCCTCTGAAATGATAAAGTTCTCTGCTTTGTTGTTCTCTGGTATGCTTATCACCTGTGCATTATTTTGCCAAATGTTTGAAATTAATCTAGTTGTGATGGAAAAATAGTCACTCAGATGCAGCATGTAGGATATCTCACGCACTAGTCTGACACCTGGGCTGTTGCTAATGATAATGTCATCAAAAATTTGAATGTGTTCCACAGGTACTAACCCAAGCTGATAGAGAAGCCATGTGATTTGTTTTATGTAGCTACATTGCAGAAAAGTAACCCAATTTAGGCCTTAATAAATCGTGTATTTTGGTGTCCTGTCCAGCGGGTTTCAATGGTGAGCCTTGAGACCTTGGAACCCTGGAATGAGTGGGGACAAACAGCCACACACACAGAACAGACACACAAAGACAAACACGCAGGACAGACAGACCTGGGAAAATGTCTCTCTTCAGGCCGCAGACACACAAGACAGACACATGAGGATTGACGACCTAGGCTCCTCAGGCCGCATGCTTTATTGTTTCAGGGGGTACTTATAGTTTTGGGGGAATCAGGAATGCAGATACATCCATACAGAAATGTGGTAATTAACAGAGACAAAAGCCCATCATAAGGTTATGTGTATACCTCACTAAGAGGTGAGGCAGGGGCTAGGTGGGGCGTGGACTAAGGTTGCTAGGAAACAAATCACTGGAAGAACCAGGAGCCAAGGGCATGTGTAGCCAAGGACGGCTACAGGTGGGGGAACTTATTTGCTAGACAATAAGAAACTCTAAGAGGCACTTAAGAGACTGATTTACATAATTGGTATCAGCAAGTGTCAGGATGTTACATTTGCAGAAGGGCAAGACAGAGGTCACTTGGTCTCCAACATTTTGGTATGATGGGAATTACTGCTTGCTTACAAATGATAAAGACGTAAAAGGCTAATAAGAGTGCCATTAGAAATTTATGAGTGTAATGCCAGGTTTTTATTTTCTCTCATCATGACAGTGCATATTGGAGTTGGAGAACCTGACTTTATTTTGGGACAGTTGTATCACCTATCTTCTGCGCAGGCACCTGAAGTAGCCAAGTCTTGGGCAGCACTGGCTAGTTGGGCTTACAGGTGGGGCAGGAAAGTTGTTGACAATGCCAGGTATGTATGTTTTAATGCATGATTGACTTAACACACTATAAAATTGAGACATAACAGTGTTTCGAGACTGAAATACTTGATAACTTGTTTGTTTTTATAGTCAGGGAGAAGGTGTTCGTCTGTTGCCTAGAGAAAAATCGGAAGTTCAAAATCTGCTTCCAGATACTATAACTGAAGAAGAGAAAGAGAGAATATATGGTATTCTTGGACAAGCTGTATGTCGGCCAGCAGGGATTCAGGCAAGGATATTTGGGGAGAGTTGTGTCAAGGTTACTGTTGCAATTTTGAGGGAATTTGTTTAATGAATGAGATTTAGGTAGTTAATGATGCTAATAAAACTTGAGTTTTAAGGTGGAGTGAACTGTCTTTTTCTAAGAACACAGTTTTTCCTTTTTTAACAAAATTAAATGATTTCCTTAGGGTCCTTGATAAAAAATAAGTGAAGTTCATTTTGCATAAATTAAATTTCTCTTAGTCTTCTAATCAGAAATGCAGTTCATGGGCTGGGCACATGCACTGCATATGTGAGACCCTATCCCTGTTGCTGGAAAGGGGGAGTGTCAAGCTCTTTACCCCAGGTCAGGAACTTTCAAAATATGCTATTACATGGATCCTGTTCCCAGAGACTCTGAGTAAGTTTGTGCTTTTGTGACTTTAAGATGTCTAAATGATTTGGAGGTGACATGTTGGGAATTGAAAGAACCCAGGACTTTCTACATGGTAGGTAGACACTCCCAACACTAAACTATACTCTTAGGCCCTGGTGATTCTGATCAATAAAGTCGAAAATACTGGACTGAGTGACTGTGTTCACTCCCTTTTCCAAAGGGTGGATTTTATTTGCCAGGCTAAATCTTGTTGACTGAGTTCTGCTGTAAACAGTGATGATACCTGTGAGTACCATTTTATTTATTTTTATTTTTTGGTCTTTTTGAGACAGGGTCTCCCTATAGCCTAAGGAGGTCTGGAGCTCACAGGCTGGCCTTGAACTCACAGAGATCCACCTGCCTCTGCCTCCAGAGTGCTGGGATTATTAAGGGCATAGGCCACCACACCCTAGTACCATTTTTAAGTGGTGCTCATAAAGCTGTTGCTAGGCACATGTGCAGCATCGTAGAGAGAGAACCGTTCGTTCTCTGTTTACTCACAAACTTTGGACAGATACTTACTTTTCTATAGACAGAATAGTATAATTTAAACACATTTAAAGTACACAAAATCCCAAGAGTCTTTCATTTTTGCTTAATGGTTATGTCCTTTCTTATTGTTTGCATTAGAGAGAATATGAATATGAATTAATAAAGAGGAGCTTCCTGGCAGATTTAGTGTGTATATCACCAAATGTGGACTTATTTAGTATAGTGTAAAATAATTAGGAAAAAACATTTTCATGTGATATAGATCATGTACCTTTCTTCTTCTCACCTTAAGAGAGAACATTTCATGTGTAAATTTTCTTCAGGATGAAGATATAACTCTCCAAATAACAGAGAGTGAAGATAATGAGGAAGATGACATGGTTGATGTTATCTGGAGGCAGTTAATATCAAGCTGCCCTTGGCTGTCTGAACTTGATGAGAGTGCAACTGAAGGCGTTATTAAAGTGTGGAGGAAAGTTGTAGATCGAATATTCAGCCTGTACAAACTGTCTTGCAGTGCATATTTTACTTTCCTAAAGCTCAACGCTGGTCAAGTAGGTGGCACCGTGTTCTAAGTAAAGATATTTGGAATTTCTTTCCTATTAGACAAAAAGAAGTAACACACTTTCTAATTTCTTCCCTTCATCATTCACTTAGATTCCATTAGATGAAGATGACCCTAGGCTACAATTAAGTCGCAGAGCAGAGCAGAGCACTGATGATGTGATTGTGATGGCTACTCTGCGCCTGCTCAGATTGCTGGTCAAGCATGCTGGTGAACTCCGGCAATATCTGGAACATGGCTTGGAAACAACCCCTACTGCTCCATGGAGAGGTAATGGCCTAAGTTCAATTCTTCCTTTAGTAAATATCATTACCAAGTGGGATATATAGAGTAGAAATAGTTCCCTTGTGTTCATTATTTGAAAATAAATGTTCATGGACAGCTATGTTATTTCATAGGGCTAAATTTTTGGTACCTCATGAGAACCTGTCCCCCCAGAGAAATGAGAGGCCAGGAGGCAGGAGCTTTTCATACATACATACATACATATTTTATAAGTTTTAGAGGCGGTAGTGAAAATAAGTTTGAAAGGTTTAGTATAGCCTTTGTAAAAGACATTTCGCTATAACATTTCTGAAGTGCTCTGGATTGTGATTACAGTTCTGTACCCTAGGTAAACTTGCAGGTCAAGAGCTATGGCATGTTTCTTTGCTACCCCGGGAGAACTTTGAAGTGCTAAGCTCTGTGGTGATGCTGATGTACATTAGATTTTATCCTTTTGTATTCACTAAGTTCCCAGATTTTAATCACTTTGTCTTGCTTCTTATTCTGAAGGAATTATTCCACAGCTTTTCTCTCGATTAAACCATCCTGAAGTATATGTGCGCCAAAGTATTTGCAACCTTCTCTGCCGTGTGGCCCAAGATTCCCCACACCTCATACTGTATCCTGCAATTGTAGGAACCATATCACTTAGTAGTGAATCTCAGGCTTCAGGTATGCAATATCAAAATGCTACAACTTTAAATGTTCATTATTTTGCCATGATGAAGTCTCTTTTGATGTGTTCTAGAGTGGTAGTTTGGGGTTTTTTTGTTGTGGTTGTTTTGTCTTTATTGATGGTTCTGATTTACTTGACTACTTTGTAGTTAGGGTTTATCTTTCACATGTTATTGTTAGTCCTTACAATACTCAACAACTCTGGATCTTAGAGATAATTAGCAGATGAAGATTAGACCATGTTCTACACTCCGGCTAGGAAGAATACCTTTTTTGCTTATTATCTTTCCCCAGTTTTCTTCTGATACCTTATAGAATTTATAAATGTGAAAGGTCAACTTGTACAAAGGCAGACTATCCATAATCTTTATTCAGACTAATACATAGTGCTGTGAAGTAGGTGGTCTTGTTTTCCAAAGCCCAGTCTTTGTGCCTGGGAGAAACACCCACTGTATCTCTCTGTTCTCTCATCTCACTGTAGGAAATAAGTTTTCCTCTGCAATTCCAACATTACTTGGAAATATTCAAGGAGAAGAATTGCTGGTTTCTGAGTGTGAGGGAGGAAGCTCTCCTGCTTCTCAGGATAGCAACAAAGAGGAACCTAAAAGTGGATTAAATGAAGACCAGGCCATGATGCAGGATTGCTACAGCAAAATTGTAGATAAACTATCCTCTGCCAACCCAACGATGGTTTTACAGGTACAAAAGAAAACCAATTTCTGTTTAAAATTTTTTAAATTTGTTTTTCGGCAGGGTTTCCCTATACCTCCAGCTGGTTTAGAACTCACTATGTTGACCATCTCCAGCTAACCTTAATCTCAGAGAGCTCCATTTGCCTCTGCTTTCAGAATGCTGGGGAATTAAGGGTGATTGCCACCACTCCTGTCAAAAGTAGTTTTTTTTTTTTTTTTTTTTTTTTGGTATGTATATGTGCCTGCATGAGTTTATGTGCATCATGTGTGTTCATGTGTGTGTTCATATTCCCACTGAGGCCAGAGAGAGCATGGGATTCCGCTGGAGATGGAGTTACAGGTGGTTGTGAGCCACCTAATGTGGTGCTGGGAACTGAACCTAGGTCCTTTGCAAGAGAAGTAAGCACTCTTAGCTGCTGAACCATCTCCCCAGCTCTTTAAAGTTTTCATTCCATATCCTCCACAAGGCCCCAAATTATAGCTTATTAGGAAAGAACAATCCTGGGCATTAAACTGGAGAAGCAAAGTTAAAGGATGATTAGAATCGGTCTCACTAATTTGTGTCACTAGATTGCTCATTGGGGTTTTCTGTAAAATGAGTGTCACCTATGTCTATAGGTTTCCTGGTGCAGACCCCTCTGAGCCATGGATGTGTTGTGTCCACAGGTCCAGATGCTGGTGGCAGAGCTACGCAGGGTCACTGTGCTTTGGGATGAGCTCTGGCTGGGAGTGTTGTTACAGCAGCACATGTACGTGCTGAGACGAATTCAGCAGCTGGAGGATGAGGTGAAGAGAGTCCAAAACAATAACACCTTACGCAAGTATGTTTGCTTTCATTTGCTTTTGCTTAGACAATGAAGCTCTGCTTTTTTTTTTTTTTTCTCTTTAATTAGGTAGTATTTTATGTATAAGAGTATATTGGCCTGCATGTATGGAAGTGCACTTGTGCAGTGCCTGCAGAGAATAGACATGGATATCAGATCTCCTGTAACTGGCATTAAGGATGGTTGTTAGCTACCACGTGGGTGCTGAGGCTCAAGGCCAGGTCCTCTGCAAGACTAGCCATTGCTATAAACCACTGAGCCATTCTTCAGCCCAGTCTTACCCAGTTTTAACAGTACAGTTCAGTGGCATTGAAATATACATTCATAGTGTATAGTCACTGCCACTGTCCACTGCCAGAATTAGTCTCAATCCCAGACATGCTTTGCACATACTGTAGTCGTCCTCCATAATGCCCAACTTCAGCCTCTGGTTAGCACTGTTTTTACTTTCTGTCTTTACGTATTAACCTGTTTTAGATACCTCATAAGTATATAGTATTTGTCCTCTTCTATGCAACTTTTATTTAGCATAATATTTTCAAGGTCCACCCTTCTTAGAGTGTTTATCCATTTTTTTTCATGGTTAGGTAATAATATTAACAGTGTATAGATAAGCCAGATTTTACAAATTGTACTTATTTTTTATTTGTGTATAGGTGTCTGTTTGCATGTGTGCCACAGTACCCATATGGAGGTCATAGGGCAGCTTGTGGGAGTCAGTTCTGTCCTTCTATCATGTGGGGCTTGAGGATTGAACCAGGGATTATCAGACTTGGCAGCAACCACCCTTACCACCTTGCCAGCCCTGATGTACCAGATTTTACTTTTTCATTCATTTGTTTGTAGGCATTTGGGTTGCTCTGGGTGCTGTGAACAATGACATTCTGAACTTGTACAAGTATCTGGTTGAGTTTCTGTTTTGGATGATTTTGTGTCCATTTTGTGTACTGTATAGTGGATTTGCTGAGTTAAATGATTGATCTCTGCTTATCCTTTTGAGGCTAGGAATATTTCCCACAATGATCGTGTCATTTTACATTCTCACTGCCAATGCATGTGGGTTCTGGTTTCCCCTGTCCTTGCCAACATTTGTTTATTGTACGGCATGTGTGTGAATGCTGGCGTTTGTACGGAAGTCGGAAGACAATATTGGGTGTTGGTACTTCTTTCTACCTTGTTTAGGACAAGTTTTCTTCTGCTGTGTGTGCCAGGCTAGCTGATCCTCTAGCATCTGAGGGTTCACCTTCCTCTACTTCCTATTTCCTTATAAGGGCCCTGGTTCTGTAGACACTTTTAGTACTGCTACTGGCTTCTACATGGAGTCTGAGAATTTGAATTCAGATTCTTATGCTTACATGACAAACACTTTTTATCTACTAAGCCACCTCCCCAAGCAATATGTGTCAGTTTTCTGAGAGTTTGTTTATAGCCCTTGTGGATTTTTAAGTGACCTCATTGTAAATTTGATTTTCATTTTTCCCTTAAAACTAGTGAGGTGGAGTATCTTTTAACGTCTTTATTAATCCTTGTGTATCTTTGGAGGAGTGTCAATTCCTTTGCTTGTTTTTAAATTGTGATTTTTGTTGAGTACTAGAAATTTAAAATTTTTTGTTGAGTACTAGAAATTTAAAAATATATATCATCTAGGTAGAAACTCCTTGGTAGTTTTCAAGTGTTTTCCACCACTCTGAACTGTTATTTTACTTTCTTGGTACACAAAATGGTTTTAAATCATTGCTAAATCTAATGTCAGGAATTATCTCCCTTAGGTTTTCTTCTAAGAATTTTATAATCTCAACTCCCAAGTCTGGGTATTTGATCTCTTTTGAGTTACTTTTGCTTGTGGTATAAGATTAGAGTCCAATTTAAGTTTTTTTTTTGTTTGTTTTTTTTTGTTTTTTTTATTCCCTTGCATGTAGATATCCCATTTACCAAACAAACACTATTGAAAAGCAAAGCTGCCTGTTTTATTTGCTGAAATTTTTTACAGTGTTATATTCATTAGTTTGCCAAAATTTTGTTACTCTGTTTTGACTTATTTTTGATACTGTTTACTTACCTTGATACATTTAAATTGCCTTATGTTTATATATATTTAAATTGTCTCATGTTTATGTAAAATTTAATATCCAGTAAGTTTTGAATGGAAATGTTTTTCTGATCAGAGAAGAGAAAATCGCCATCATGCGGGAGAAGCACACAGCATTGATGAAGCCCATTGTGTTTGCTTTGGAGCATGTACGAAGTATCACAGCAGCCCCTGCGGAAACCCCTCATGAGAAGTGGTTTCAGGATAACTATGGTGATGCCATTGACAATGCCCTTGAAAAACTAAAGACTCCATTAAACCCTGCCAAGCCTGGAAGCAGCTGGATTCCATTTAAAGAGGTACAGAATAGTTGCCAAAATGCTGCTATAATGGAAAATTCCCTATGAGTTACATACTTAAAATAACTGAGCTCACATTGGAATATTAGAGATTTTTACAAGCCTGCCAAACATGCCTGTTTGCTTGTAAGGAATGTGGAAAAAACATTTCTACTCATTTCTAGAATTTGGAACTGGCAAGCAGGGAGGTTGGCAAATACTATGTATGCATGCATATCTTGAGCATGTGTTGTAGGTAGTTAGCCAATGGAGACGTAATGGCTTTGAAATAAAGATTTTATGTCTCCTATAGTCTCACAGATCAGGAAACTTAATCTGTGTCTTAATAGTTTTTAAGGGGGAAAGTCAGTATGTCTAAGAGTGACAATTAGTGAACAACAAATCCTAAATCTGAAAAACTTTACAATCTAAAAACCTTTGGAGAAAAGCTCAGATTTTTGAATTTAGGGATCTACAGTAGGTAAAGTTACTATAAATATTCTACATCTGAAGTCTGAAGCAGTCTTAGTGCTAGAAATGGATCAAGATCTATCTTCCTTGTCATCAGTTTTATGTAGGCTGCTCTGGATTAGTGGATTCAGATATTTTAGAATCTTTGCCGTTAAGTCTTGCGATTATATTATCTTCCCCCCGCCCCCAATTTTATTTAGTTCTTTTTGAGACAGGGTTTCTTTGTAGTTCCAGCTGGCTTGAAACTTGGCTATATAAACCAGGCTGGCCTGGACCTCCTGCCTCTGCCTTCAGGGTGCTGGGATTAGAGGCATGTGCCACCACACCTAGCTGGGTTTTGATCTCTTTAATTATGTATTCTCTGTGGTCTTGATCTTTTTACAGTTGGGAAATATGCTATTTCTTTTTTTTTTCTTGTCTCTCTTTTCTGCCTGACATTGCTTTTAGCTGGTTTATTTGATGAACTTTAGTGCTATAAGAAAAACATCAAAAGATACATATCTAAACAAGTGTAGAAAAAAGGTAAATCCAGTTTCAGTAAATGAAACTACTAATCCAGAGGAAATAGCTAGAAGTACTGGACAAGAAAACTAACATAAACAATAGTGTTTACTAGGTTTACTTAGCCCAGGCTTCTGAGGTCTAAGACCAGTTTCAGTTTTTTCTTTATAATAAAGCAAGTAACCTAGAGGAACTGAGGAAAATACTTTCTAAAGTCAATGTGTATGAAATTAATCATTGATTTAAAAAAATTTTTTTTAAACAATTATTGTTTTGTTATTTATGGTACCTGAGTATCAAACTCAGGGCCTCTCATGTGCCACTTTACTGTACCTGAGCTGCATCTCTAGGCCTTTTCATCCATGTATTCTGTATGACTGAACAATGGTCTGTTATGTGAAAATGCCACTGTTTACCTATTAATTCTGCCATTTGATTATGAATGGGAAAGGCTTGCCATTGTTTCTTTAATTTTATAAACATTAGAGCAAAGCCTGTGGTTGGTTAATCCAGATACTTGTTCTACTTGTTACTGATAAGCCTCAAGTAAGCATAAAGCTATTCATGTGATTCAATGTTCTCTGTGATTATTAGAAGGGCTTGTAGTAGGTTTTTGCATATTTCAAGTGATTAGAGCTCTAAACTGTTACTCCTGATAAAAATGTTCTTTTCCTGCTTTGTTTAGTCTTGTGAAATCTCTTAGAAATTTGCTTAATTTCCTCTCCAATAGGAATAGATTGAGTGATATTTCTCTTGTAATTTAATGTTAATAGCTTTACATATCATTTCCTAAGGTTATATCTACCTAGCAACCAAGCCTTTGTTCTGTTGTAAGAACTGGATCTATTTGTTTTGGCATTGTTGAGGCATAGTTTTATTTCAGTAGTGACCCATAGCAGTAATTTCCTTCTGTCTCTTGTGATACTGTTGCTTATTTGGCAGAAAATGAGACAAGGTCTTAATAAAGTAGGAATCACATAAAGCATACTAGCACACTGTTTTCCACCCTTCCAGGGATTCCATGTCCCTAACATCAAATTAAATGTAGGAACTAGAAAGCGTTTCTGTTTACTTTTATGTCAAATTCAATGAGAAGAAAATGTATTGTACTATAATGTAGACTTATTTTTTCCATCTTATGAATGTAGATAATGCTGAGTTTGCAGCAGAGAGCACAGAAACGTGCTAGTTATATCCTGCGTCTTGATGAAATCAGCCCTTGGTTGGCTGCCATGACCAACACTGAAATTGCACTTCCTGGTGAAGTCTCAGCCAGAGACACTGTCACAATTCAGAGTGTAGGTGGAACCATCACCATCTTACCGACTAAGACCAAGCCCAAGAAACTGTTGTTTCTAGGATCAGATGGGAAGAGCTATCCATATCTTTTCAAAGGTAGAGTTAAAACAAAGTCTGTTTTAAGGACAAGTGCTAGTCTGTTTATTAATGGTGGTGGGGTGGGGGATAGCAGTTTTGTGAGCATAATTCTATTTTCTGTAGTCTGTGATTTTGATTGGTAGTGGTTGGATATGTGTAGCAAGATTTCTGCTTTGTGCCCCTTGCATATGAACTTGATTGAGCTGACCAAGCGAGTACAACTCCTGATGTTAATAGCTCGTATTAGTATCTCTGTAAAGAACTCTCTTAGTGTTCTCAAGGGTGCCTCCGTCTGCTAATTGTTGCTTGAAAACGGAAAATGGTGTGAGCCCAGAACTTCCCAGAACCCTTGATCATCATGGTAACTTTGATTTCATTTTCATAGGACTGGAGGATTTACATCTGGATGAAAGAATAATGCAGTTCTTATCTATTGTGAATACCATGTTTGCTACAATTAATCGGCAGGAAACACCTCGTTTCCATGCAAGGCACTATTCTGTAACACCACTAGGAACACGGTCAGGACTGATCCAGTGGGTGGATGGAGCCACACCCTTGTTTGGACTTTACAAAAGATGGCAACAGCGGGAAGCAGCCTTACAAGCACAAAAGGTTGGGGATAGTTCACGTGTGTTTTTTACTTGAATATTTATAAACGTGTATTTATCAGTGTTTTCTCAGTAATTATCTGAAATATTTCTAGACTTACTATGCTTGAACATGTTTTCATGTTTATAAAGGGTTAGAGTAGGAAAAGAATTGACATCCTTTAGAAAGTGTTTTGGGGGCACACCATATTTAAAAAATAAATGTTTGGGTGTTTTTATTTGTTGTTTTTTTTTTGAGACAGGGTCTCCCTGTGGCCCCAGCTGGCCTGGAACTTGCTATGTAGACTGGACTGGCCTGGATCTCACAGAACTCTGCCTCTCAAGTGCTGAGATTAAAGGTGTGCACCACCAAGCCTGGCAAAAAATAAAGTTTTAATAGGCAGAGATCACAATATTGAACTAATTTGGGGGAGATGTATAGTAACCCAAATTCCTCAGAAATTTAATCTTTCACATCTTTAATTTTCTTCCCGAGCTTTTAGATTAAATACATAATAGAAAGCTTTCAAAACCCTTGTGTAAATAAGAACCAATTTCAGATGTTGAGCTAATCACTGCAGTATCCTATTACATTGTATTCATAATGCCTGTGGATTTTAGGCTTTGATTCAGACTAAGAGTTTTAATTTAGAATTCATTTAGTCAAGTACCTGAGTAATTCATATATACTAAGAGGAACTCAGTGCTAAGGGTATTAAGATACATTCATTACAGTCTCAACATCAGGAGCCCAAATAGCTAAGGAAGATGGAGAATGCATTCAAGCTTTATTTTTCTTTTTTTGTGGTGCTGTGGATCTAATTCTGTGGCCTCTCAAATGTTAAGTACACTTACAATCCCCCCACATCCTCACTCTCAGGTGTTACGTTTTAAAAGTAAGCACTGGTCCTCAGTATAGTTATTAAAGGATAAATTAAAGATAGGAATCTGAGAAGGGTTGTCTAAACTTTGTGGAACATGTTTCTTATCAGTGAACAATGAAAATAGGCCTAAGTCAGTTACGATTTTTAAAGCTGAATTACATGTTACAAAGAATATAACTTTGGCTGTGAATCAAACCTCAAAAATTTAACAGCAGACCAGTTTTTCGAGAAGTAGCATCTAATTAAAAATCTACAAGAAGGATACATAGTCCAGAAAAATGGACTATTTTTTTATCGAAATGTCGCTGAGCACATGAATACTACAGAAAAAGCAAGTTTTAAAATACTTTACATTCAAAGTAATTATTGTTCTTCCTTAAGTAAATGTTTAAAAATAATTTTTTTTGAAGGCCCAAGATTCCTACCAAACTCCTCAGAATCCCAGCATTGTACCTCGTCCAAGTGAACTTTACTACAGTAAAATCGGCCCTGCTTTGAAAACAGTTGGCCTTAGCCTGGATGTGTCTCGGAGAGACTGGCCCCTCCATGTAATGAAGGCAGTATTGGAGGAGTTAATGGAGGCTACACCCCCTAATCTCCTGGCCAAAGAGCTGTGGTCATCTTGTACCACTCCTGATGAGTGGTGGAGAGTCACACAGGTATGCACCCTTGTGTTTGGGCCTTATCAGTGTTACTGTGGCTTTGATCAGTTCCTCATCTTTCTTGTCTTTCTCTCCCCCATTCTTGGTTGCTTGACTCCGGTGTTTGAATGTTACTTGAGAGTTACAAAAGCCTGGCCATGTCTGTTGAAGTAGTATGAGAGGGGGTGATAGATAAAATGGAAAGGAATAAAATTGAAATTGCTGAAGGAAAGTTACTTGTTTATTAAAAAACCCAGCATTCTAGAAGCTGGAGAGCTGACTCAGTGGTTTAAGAGCATGTACTGTTCTTCCAAAAGATCTGAGTTTAGTTACTAATACACACGCCAGGCAGCTCACAACTGTCTATAACTTCTGCTCCAGGGGATCTTGTGCCCTTTTCTGCCCTCTGCCAGGACTGCATTCCCTTTCACAAACCTACACACAGACACTTGGACAAATAAGATTTTTAAATAAAAAATCTTTAAATAAAACCAAACCAGCATCTGTTCAAACCCAGGCCCACAGTGTTGAATGCACGGCAGGGTGCAGAGTAATCCAGAGGAGTGCTTTGTTTAGATTGTTGGATTGTTTTGTTTCTTTTTTTTTTTGAGACAGGGACTCACTATGAAGACCAGACTGGCCTTGACCTCAAAGAGATTAGCCTGCCCCTACCTCCCAAGTGCTGTGATTAAATGTGTGCCCCACCACACCTGACCCTTGATTGGTTTATTTTGTAACAAGAGGGTAGGGTTATGGAGTTTATTGATTTGAGAGCATTCCAGTCTATGTTGGAGTAGATGTGCTGCTGATGTTTACCTGTTCCTCTCTAGTCCTATGCAAGATCCACTGCTGTCATGTCTATGGTCGGCTACATAATCGGCCTTGGAGATAGACATCTGGATAATGTGCTCATAGATATGACCACTGGAGAAGTGGTTCACATAGATTACAATGTTTGCTTTGAAAAAGGTAAGATAATGTAGGCTTGTACATTTATTTGCCAGTCAAGTGATTTTTGATGTTAAGGACAAAAATATAACAATTTGTCTTTTCAAGGTAAAAGCCTTAGAGTTCCTGAGAAAGTCCCTTTTCGAATGACACAAAATATTGAAACAGCACTGGGTGTAACTGGAGTAGAAGGTGTTTTTAGGCTTTCCTGTGAGCAGGTATGCCATTTTCTTTTCTACTCTGTAGTCTCCCTGTTAAATGAGCAAAAACCTGTGGAATGAAATGTCATAAAATACCTTGATGAAGTGTGTGCTAAACTTAAAATGCTTCTGAAAATAGGTTCTTCACATCATGCGGCGTGGTCGAGAGACTCTGCTAACGCTCCTAGAGGCCTTTGTGTATGATCCCCTGGTGGACTGGACAGCTGGAGGAGAGGCGGGGTTTGCAGGTGCTGTCTATGGTGGGGGTGGCCAACAGGCGGAGAGCAAACAGAGCAAGCGTGAGATGGAACGAGAGATCACCCGAAGCCTCTTTTCTTCCAGAGTAGCTGAAATTAAGGTGAAGCTCAGTGATGTAGTATTTCCTCTTTTTTAATGAATATGTGCATAAAAGGTTGAGTGTTAAGGGTTAACCTTATATTAACCTTATACCACAGAGACATAGGAAGACTCACACTCCAAGGAGTTAGTGTAACTTGGAAAGGACATTGAAGTATGCTTTATCAATGACCATTTAAATGCTTTCTGGTTGGATTGCCTTTCCCTTCTACCAGTGATCACAGATCCTAATCTGGTTCTCTGTTGCCTGTGAATCTGTCCATTTATGGTTAGGCAAATGTAAATACACATTGGCTGTCTTTGTAAAATGAGGGTAGTACTGTCCCATCTCCCACTAACTTCTGTTGAGATTTAAGTAGAATGTAGCCACTTCTGACCAAAGTGACAGCTTCTGACAGTGCCTCCTAATCACAACCCCTTTTCCAGGTGAATTGGTTTAAGAATCGGGACGAGATGCTTCTTGTGCTTCCCAAGCTGGACAGCAGCTTAGATGAATACCTGAGCCTGCAGGAGCAACTGACAGATGTGGAAAAGCTGCAGGGCAAACTGCTGGAGGAAATAGAGTTTCTAGAAGGAGCTGAAGGAGTGGATCATCCTTCTCGAACTTTGCAACACAGGTTTAAAACAGCATTTACTTAGTACTACTCAGTATGTGCCATTAGGGAGATTTTTATTGTGTAAATACTGTCAACTTGAATTAGAATTACTCTTGCAACTGAAATTTGTTAAGGGCCCTGGTGGTTTCAAAGTGCAGATATCCAACAGTACTTAAATTTTCTTTTTGTTATTTGAGACAGGGTCCCCCTGTAGCACCAGCTGGCCTGGAACTCATTATGTAGACCACTTGGCCTTGAACTCAGAGATATCTGCCTGCTTCTACCTCCTGAGTGCTAGGATTAAGGACTGGACCACCACATCCATCAATTTCTGCTTTATTCATTAATTTAAACTTGTGACCAATTATGGGAGGTATGTGGGTGTATAGTGATTAGAACACTTGGATTCAGAAAACCTGGACTTTGGTTTTCTGTGTAGTTGTCCTTATTCATTGGTACAGTGGCAATTAATTCATTTGCTTTTGCTGAATTTTAAAAAAGTACATGATTAAATAGAGTGATCCAGGTGAATGAACCGCATCCAGTAGGTGCTCAGTAAAGTGTAGTTGAGTATGCAAGTGCCCAACATTGCAGGAGGCTCTCAAACTGCTAATATCTGGAAAACTTCCTTCAAGCAGATGTGATAGTTTGTTAGAGAAGTGTTGGGTACGTAGTTGAGGGAATTGCAGGGTCAGGACAAGCCAGAGGAGTTGGGGACATTTGAACAGGGCCTTTAAGATTCAGAATATGCTAACTAGGCAGTCTAAGTATGAGCAAAGTCCAGAGTTTTGTAGAGAAAGCAGCGAGTGATCTTTGGATTTGTTTGTTTCTCTGACTAGGTATTCTGAACATACTCAACTACAGACTCAGCAAAGAGCAGTTCAGGAAGCAATCCAGGTGAAGCTGAATGAGTTTGAGCAGTGGATAACACATTACCAGGCTGCATTCAATAATTTAGAAGCAACCCAGCTTGCAAGTTTGCTTCAGGAGATAAGCACACAAATGGACCTTGGTATGGGTTGGCTTATTTTTAGGTGCACATGTGAGCATGTGTGTTCTGTTCTGTGAGTGTGTTTGAGAGGTAGGGGTTCTAGTCTGTACTCTTTTTCAGTGACTACTGACATGAAATGTCTTCACTGTGATTATCTTTTACCACAAGGTCCCCCAAGCTATGTGCCAGCAACAGCCTTTCTACAGAATGCTGGCCAGGCCCACCTCATTAGCCAGTGTGAGCAGTTGGAGGGGGAGGTTGGCGCTCTTCTGCAGCAGAGGCGCTCAGTGCTTCGTGGCTGTCTGGAACAGCTGCATCACTATGCAACTGTTGCTCTGCAGTATCCAAAAGCCATATTTCAAAAACATCGAATTGAACAGTGGAAGGCTTGGATGGAAGAACTCATCTGCAATACTACAGTGGAGCGCTGCCAAGAACTCTACAGGAAGTAAGTAGAAAACATTTCTCATTAATGGAAGCAAAGTTGTGATATATTTGTGAATCGAATTTGTATTTCATTTTTCGGAAAGCAATGGTTAATAGAATTTGAGTAGAGTTACTTTTGATTTTTTTTCCCTCCTCCCATCTCTCCTGTTTCTCTCTTTAAGATAGGATCTCACTGTGTAGCCCTGGTTGGCCTGAATTCACTATGTAGACCAAGGTGGCCTCTAACTTATAGATGCACCTGCCTCTCTCCCAAATGCTGGGATTAAAGTTATGTATCACCATACCCAGCCCTTTTTTCTTCTTTTTTTTTGAGACAGGGTCTGTCCTACCTCTGCCTTCCAAGTCACTGAATTTACAAGATTAGGCTATCACCCCTGAGTCCTTAGTTTGAAGAGAGGCTACATGTAGATGACAAGTTTGAGGCCACTTGGTCTACATAGGCAGACCCTGACTCAAAACACCAATGGCTCACGAATGTGGCTCAGTAGTATAGTTATTGCCTAGCATATACAAGGCTCCTCCAGTACAGAGAGGGGAGAAATGAAAATATGAATGAATGAATTTCATGGCTTCTTTTATAAGCCACTATTTTTCTTCCCTATTTAAATATATGCCAGTTTTAGCATGGTAGGATTGTTTTAGGGAAGTTATGCCAATTGAACATAACAAGCCATCTTAGGCAGTTGCGTAAGTTCTTCAGACTTTGTGAAATGCAGTTATGACTCCTAGTTTTTGAAGATACATTGCAGTTTTCTCTTTTGATGCTTTGTAATATGAACTATATTTATAAGCAGGGGTATATTAACATTATAAACAAGCACCTGTTTTGTTTTTATAGGTATGAAATGCAGTATGCTCCCCAGCCACCCCCAACAGTATGTCAGTTCATTACTGCCACTGAAATGACCCTGCAGCGGTATGCAGCAGACATCAACAGCAGGCTTATTAGACAGGTGGAACGCTTGAAACAAGAAGCTGTTACTGTGCCAGTTTGTGAAGATCAGTTGAAAGAAATTGAGCGTTGCATTAAAGTTTTCCTTCATGAGAATGGAGAAGAAGGATCTTTGAGTCTAGCAAGTGTCATTATTTCTGCCCTTTGTACTCTTACAAGGTGGGTTAGTTTGCTTTATTCTGGATCATTTCATTGTTCTTACTTCCTGTGTCTTATTCAACTCCAAGTTTAAGACTACACGTCTTGCTTTATGTTAGATTTTTTTTCTTTGAGGTTTGAATTCTCCCCTTTTCTGTGTGCACTTACTTTTTCATTGTCTATGTAGGAGAAACCTGATGATGGAAGGTGCAGCCTCAAGTGCTGGGGAGCAGCTGGTTGATCTGACATCCCGAGATGGAGCCTGGTTCTTGGAGGAACTCTGCAGTATGAGTGGAAATGTCACCTGTTTGGTTCAGTTACTGAAGCAGTGCCACCTGGTACCCCAGGACTTAGATATTCCCAACCCAGTGGAAGCATCTGAGGCAGTTCATTTAGCCAATGGAGTGTACACTTCTTTGCAGGTAACACATTTACTTTGTTTTGTAAATTGGGTTGGGAATGTAGCTCAGTTGGTAGGATGCTTGCTTAGTATTCATGAAACCCTGGATTTGATCCCCAGTACCACATAAACCAGAAGTGGTACCGCTTGCCTATCATGCCAGTACTCAAGAGGTAGAGACAGGTGAATCAGAAAGGTCATCCTTGTCTACATGAGACCCTGTCTCAAAAAATCCCACTCAAAACAAAACAAAAACAAAAACAAAATCAAATCACCAGACAATGGAGATCTCAAGGAAGACATGGCTCTAAGTTTTCTTTAAGTTTACTTTAGATACTGAACATGTCTTTAATCCAGAAGAGCATTTTTTGTGTGGGGGGGGTGGTATTTTTGAGACAGGATCTCTCTGTAGCTTCAGCTGACCTGAAACTTGCTATGTAGACAAGGCTGGTCTTGAACTCAGAGATCTGTCTGCCTCTGTCTCCTGAGTGCTGGGATTAAAGGCCTGCATCATCATTCTGGACCAGAAGAGCAATTTGAATGTAGAATAGTGTTAAGCAGTCATTTGAAATAGAGATCTGTGTGAGGTTTGTGGTCATAGTATATTTGCATAAATTAGGGATTTGTTGTGGTGGATTTTTTTTTAAGTCAGGGTCTGTATAGCTCTGATTTGTCTGGAATTTGCTTTGTAGTCTAGGCAAGTCAAACTTGCAGCAATATTCCTGCCTATGCTTCCCTAGTGCTAGGATTACAGATAGGTCAGTTACCGTGTTCACCATGAGCTCATTTTTATTTTATGATGGCACTAAGTCTCCAAATGTGTAGCTTACCTAGTTAGGAAAGCATTATTCTAATGTCTTTACAGGAACTGAATTCAAATTTCCGGCAAATCATATTCCCAGAAGCTCTTAGATGTTTAATGAAGGGGGAATATACCTTAGAAAGTATGCTACATGAACTAGACAGTCTCATTGAGCAGACCACTGATGGAGTTCCTCTGCAGACTCTGGTTGAATCACTTCAAGCCTATTTACGAAATGCAGCTATGGGACTCGAGGAAGAAACACATGCTCATTACATTGATGTTGCCAGGTAGGTAAATGCTTGCCGGCTATGCCCTGTTCCTGTAGAAAGAGATTTACTGGACCTGCAGTGGTGATGTGTACATCATGTAAACATAGCATTTGGGTGGCTAAGGGGCATGGTTATTTTGAGGCCTGGAAATGTGAGACCCTGTCTTACATTCAGAGAAGGGTCTTACATTCTCCTGTCTTACATTCAGGAGATTCTAAGCTCTAGCTTAACTATAAATAGCAGTTTTTTCTAAATCTTTTAAAAAAAAAAGCCTTTTATTTTACACTAATTATAGGTTCACTAGAAAGTATAGCAACTTTCTCATCTGACATTGTTGTCTTGCATGCTTATAGCACACTAGCTATGCCATGAAATGGACATTGGGACAGTCATGGAACATGCTTTGTCTTTCACTAGGAATACTTGTTTCAGGGTTTATGCATGTTTGTGTAGCTGTATGCAATTTGTTGTGCATACACATTTTATTGCCATGGCATACCTATGTGAAGCTCAGTGTGATTTTAAGATTTATGATTGTATGAGGGTGGGCGATGGAGGACACATGTACTACAGTGTACATGTGTAGGTCAGAGGACAACTTACAGAGTTGGTTCTTTCCTTGCACCTTTACTTGGGTTCTGGGGATTAAAAAGAGGTCCTCAGGCTTGCAGAGCAAGCCCCTTTACCCACCGAGTCATCTTGCCTGTCCTGGGTGTAGTATTTTTAAGCCATGGAGGCATCTGAGATAGTTTATTGACTGATGAAATTTATACCCTACTTGAGATGAAACAATTTTAATTTAGCTTTTATATGTTTTGAGATTGAACGTTGTATCCTTCTTTAATCCAGAAAAGCAGCTTGACTTTGCTACCTGTTGAGGTTGAGTAGCTCTCTAAATATGTATTGTAGCCATGGCTGAGCCCTAATCTTTCTTGTCTCTGGATACCTAATTCACTATAGAAAGTAGTATAATCAAGGGAACAGAAATGAACTGGCCACTGTTTCCTCCCATGGGAAATTGCTTGCAGAAAGGGGGAGTAAAGGGTTCATTCACCACCTTTGGTGATCATCTGTACCTGCCCATCTGCTTTGTAGTCTGTTCTCTTATTTCAGTTTTAATTTATTTGTAATTATTTGGGGGTGAGCACACGTGCCACTGCTCACCTGGAGTTATATGTTTCTTTCAACATTTATGAGGGTTCGGGGGATTGAAATCAGATCATCAGGTGTGTATAATCTTGGCAGGAAGCACTTTTATCCACTGAGCCACCTTGGTAACTACCCCTAGTTATTTTAAAACAGACCCCCCCACACCTAATTCAGGGAGTATGAAATACAAACTTTTTTTTTCTGTATTACTTCAACAAAAAGGTAACAAGAATTCCTGAATATCAATGCCACATTTTGAGATTTTTTATTTTTTTCCATGAAGCTTTTTATCTATTTTCGTTACAGTGGGGGAATGTAATAACATAAACAAGTGCCAGCTAAAAAGGACTTTTGGGAATTGGGTCCTCCGTCCATCTTGGTCAGAAATGTGCACATTCCATTCAAGTTCTCCTTGCATTTTCATCAATAGCTTAAAATGTTTTTAAGTATCCAGGTACTATCTTCAGACTTTGTGTGTGTGTGTATATAAATATATATATTATTATTGTGTGTGTATATATATATATATATAAATAAATACATATATAAAATGCCTAGCACTTGTTTTCTTTTTATATAAAATGTTTGAAGTTAGTACCTGGAGAGAACCAACTCCCAAAAGTTGTCCTCTCTCCTACACCCCCCCCCCCCCATTTTTTAAAATTTAGGCATAAGCACATTTTGAATCTCAGATAGTTGGTAGGTGCTTCCGTTTACTGTCTATCGTTGGTTCCAGTTACATGGCCATAGTTCCATCATACCTAACAGTTTTCTAGACCTATGCTTTAGAATTAGGTCACTCTTGACATTCTTCAATAATGGGGGTTTATATTATTTCATATGTTATGTAGTCATTTAAAAAATGTCATTCAGACTGGGTGAGATGGCTTTTGCCTTGAATATCAGCACCCTGGAGGCAGAGACAAGCAGCTCTCTTTGAGTGCAAGGCCATCTTGGTCTACATTATAAGTTCTAGGCCAGCCACTGGTACATAGTGAGACCTGTCTCTAAAAAACTTTATGATAAAGTTTAATCACATGAATAATTACCATAGCTGAATAGGATTCATTCTTTCATTCAGTGATTGCTACTAACTGCCATTTTCTCACAGCACTTCTTCTTTCATAATATCATAGACCTCCGTGGACATTGCACACCACTTCTGAGGCTTACGGACCTTTCTTTCCCTTCATTGAGAGTTTTAATAATGCTTTTTCTTTTTCTCTAGAATGCTACATGCTCAGTATGGTGAATTAATCCAACCAAGAAATGGTTCTGTTGATGAAACACCAAAAATGTCAGCTGGCCAGATGCTTTTGGTAGCATTTGATGGCATGTTTGCCCAAGTTGAAACTGCTTTTGGCTTATTAGTTGAAAAGGTAAACATTAACTTTGTTTTATGGGTAGTGTGAATACAGTAGCATTTAGTGTGTGAAAAGTGGAAATTTAATCATCTTTTATTCGTGTAGTTAAACAAGATGGAGATTCCTGTATCTTGGCGGAAGATTGACATTATTCGGGAAGCTAGGAGTACCCAGGTTAATTTTTTTGATGATGATAATCACCGTCAGGTACTAGAAGAGATTTTCTTTTTGAAAAGACTACAGACGATTAAGGAGTTCTTCAGGCTCTGTGGTACCTTTTCTAAAACATTGTCAGGTAATATTCTACTTAAAAATTTTTTTTAAATTTTCTTTTACGTTTAAGTGCACCCATGTTGTACAGTGCCCTAAGGACAGGAGAAGGGTGTTGAATCCTCTGTAACTGGAGTTATAGACTAGATAGTTGTTAACTACTGGGGTTTGAACCTGGATCTTCTGTAGGAACAACCAGTGCTCTTAACCACTAAGCCATCTCTCCAGCCTGTAATATTCTCCCTTTAACATACTGGGTTTACTTGTGTACATAGTACTCTCCAAAAGTCATGGTGGAATAGGCTCAGTTTAATTGTGCACTCATGAAATCTTCAGATCTTTAAGCAGCATTACTGTTATCTGATCTTAGTCTTGTATGAAGTATTTTAAGATGATTTTCCTGTTTTAGGCTCAAGTTCACTTGAAGATCAAAATACTGTGAATGGACCTGTACAGATTGTCAATGTGAAAACCCTTTTTAGAAACTCTTGCTTTAGTGAAGACCAAATGGCCAAGCCTATCAAAGCCTTCACAGCTGACTTCGTGAGGCAGCTCTTGATAGGACTCCCCAACCAAGCCCTTGGACTCACACTTTGTAGCTTTATCAGTGCCCTGGGTGTGGACATCATTGCTCAAGTTGAGGCAAAGGACTTTGGTGCTGAAAGCAAAGTTTCTGTGGATGATCTGTGTAAGAAAGCAGTGGAACACAACATTCAGGTGGGGAAGTTCTCACAGTTGGTCATGAACAGGGCCACTGTGTTAGCCAGCTCTTACGATACTGCCTGGAAGAAGCATGACCTGGTTCGCAGGCTGGAAACCAGCATTTCTTCCTGTAAGACAAGCCTGCAGCGGGTTCAGCTGCATATCGCCATGTTCCAGGTAAATAGCTTTCTGTGTAATAAGACAACTTAAAGAGAAACATTCAAACTTCTCAAGAGTGCTAACCCAAAGCAAAGAATTTTTGTTTTTGTTTTTTCTTTTTTATTCCTTTTATGGAGTTGATTATTTATATTTAAGGTTTATGTCCTTTGAATTTTTTTTTCTATCAGGATTGCATGATAAGCATTTTTTGTGTGAGTACTCATGAATATAATATGTAACAGTTGAATATTCCTGATGTTGATCTACTTCCTATACCATTGAAAATATAGTTATCCCTAGATAGTTTCACTGGTGCTCTAAAAATACAATGAACAGCTTTGGGTCTAAATAAATTTGCCTTAATTTTGGGACCCATTAGTAGAAGTCTTTTTATGTCTTTGATTATTTAGGGCCAGTATGGCAGCACAAATTTTGGGGTAAGATAGATTTGGATTGCCATCAAACCTAGTTGTGATATCCTGTCTGCAGAACTAGGATCTCTTAGTATCTCTTATAGAGGATGGCCTGTGGGGCTAGACATAAAAATCTGTAAGATTACGGTAAGCACAGTGTGACTTGGAGGTGGCCTTCTTATTTCTTCCTTTATAAATACAGATTTCAACATTATCAGTAGTTTCAAACAAATTGAAGGCATGGAATAATTGGGGAACTTTATTTAGTTTGGGGAATCTGTTTTGTTATAAACAGTTCTTTTTTGAGTTGGCTTTCTTGTCCCCTTGGCAAGTGGAACCTGTGTTTCCTTCTGTTGACATTTTTGTTTGTTTTTGAGATGGTGTCTGGAACTTGCTAGGTAGACTAGATTGGCCTTGAACTCACAGAATGCTAGGCTGTATACCACTCTACCTGAATCATTCTATTGCCAGCTTCCTCGATAGCTATTTTCTTACTTTGTAAGTGTATTAGTTATTTTTCTGTTGCTGTGATAAAACATCATGACCAAAAGCAACTTCTGGAAGTTTATTTTTGACTTAGAGCTTCACATAGAGAAGTCTGCCATGGCGGGGAGGCATAGCAGCATGTGGCATGCATGGTGGCAGGAGCAGGAAGCTATACATAGGAAGCAGAGAAGGTGAAGGAGGCCAGGAACTCCCAAAGCCCCCCTGCCCCCACCCATGACATAGTTCCTTCAGCAAGTAGTACCAATTGGCTTTAATGTACCCGAGTCCATAGAGGACATTTCTCATTCAGATCACCACAGTAAGTTACAAAAAGTACATCCAAACCTAATGTCATTACTTATATATTAATGGTTCTACGTAGCCCATTGTTTGGGCTTTTTGAGGGAGGTATATGTTACAATGTTTTGAAAATGTTAAATATTTCCAAATTTCATACATTTTGGAGTTTATTCTCTTAAAAATTGACAGCATTGTGGGCTGGGGATATATAGCTCAGTTAGTAAGAGTGCTTGTTTAGCTAGGTATGCATGAGGCCCTGTACTGCATAAACTGGACCTGATGGGGCATATCTGTGGAGGCAGGAAGATCAGAAAGTCATCCTCAGCTATGTATGGACTTTGAGACCAGGCATGAGACCCCATCTCAAACAACCCCTGGACACTAAAATTGATGATGTTAAGCAAAACTTGTTAAATATATTTTTGTTTTAAAATCTAGACACATATTTTTAAGCTCTATGCACAATACATAACTTTTGTTATAATTTAGTAGTGCTGGGGTCAAATCCAGGGCCTTGCACATCATGTTAAGCACATACACTACAATTGAGCTACATCCCTAGCAGTTGTAAGAGTTGAGGTTCAGTGACCCATAGAACTTCTAGAGTTGCTCTTAGAATTTGATCCCTATTGATAGTTGCCTGCTCCTTGTTTCTATTTGGAGAGTTCCTTTTCTGGATCTTTTTTTCTTTCAGTCTCCTTCCCCGACTATCTCCCAGATCCCCAAATACACTGCATCTTCTCAACTAAAGACACACACTCACGCAGCAAGGTTTTTCTGGGTGGTTCAAACTGGCTTAGAATTTATCATCCTGCCTCAGTCTCATAAATGCTGGGATTATAACCCTATAACACCAGACTTTGCATGATTATTGTATTTGGGGCCTGTAAGAATATAAGTATCTTAAGAATTACTATTTGGGGGACTGGAGAGATGGCTCAGTGGTTAAGAGCAATAACTACTCTTGCAGAGTAGCTAGCACCCACATGGTAGCTAACAGCCATCTGTTACTTCAGTACCAGGTGATCCAGCACTCTCTTCTGGCCTATGTGGGTATTGCATATACTTGGTACATACATACATGCAAGGAAAATACTCATAAAATAAAAATAAATTCTTAAAAATTAAAAGAATTACTATTTGAATTTTACATATTAGTGACCGAAGAAATTTTCTAGTCACCCTCAATATCAGTCTTCAACTGAATGTGAGATACACACACACATAATTTTTCCTGTTTCTTTGCTGCAACTTGATTTTTCTCTCATCCTCTAATCCTCACTCTTGCTACCCTTCTCTTATCTAAAGAGTTTTTGTCCTGCTGGTATTACATTTCCCTTTTTTGAACAGTGGCAACACGAAGATCTACTTATTAACAGACCACAAGCCATGTCAGTGACCCCACCTCCTCGATCTGCAATCCTAACCAGCATGAAGAAGAAGCTGCATACTCTGAGTCAGATTGAGACTTCCATTGGGACTGTTCAGGTATGTGTTGACCGTTTTTCCTGCTAGCACATTTTACTTTTCAGAAGTCACTTTAATTAGTGATACTCATTATACCTTTGTTGCTTGTCCTTGGTTACTTTCCAAGATCAAGGAATCTTATAGTAACAGTTATACCTGGCTTATTAAGCTTGGGCATTTTCACTTCTGTCCTGTAGATAAAGGACTGTTAAGATGTACAGGGTAGGGGAACATTTTTCTAAATGGTTATTATTAACTGTATTCTTTCAGTACTATGATGAAACTGAATATTTACTTAATTTTTGAGAAACTGGCCTTGATAGTATATATGCATCTTCATATTGTGTGTCCTTCATCTCTCATATCACCTCATCCTTTTCTGGTTGTATAATTTAATAGCAGTGTAATGTGAAATTTAATACTATAGTATTTTTAAAATTTGTAAGTTAGTTTAAAGCTGTGTGTCGTCACCTCACTCCTGAAATCCTAGTATTTAGAAGGTGAAAGCAGGAAGATCACCATGAGTTGGAAGATCAGCCTGAGCTACATTGTAAGACTGACTCAAAAAATAAATGATAACAAAAAAATTACTTTATTTTCTTTTAGAGCTATATTTAGTAGAGTATGGGTGATGAATGCCTCCACATGAAATAGTAAGCTAGCTATCCAAGTGTGATCCACACACCCAGCACTTGGGAAGCAGAGGCAGGTGGATCTCTGAATAGCTCGATCTGCATGCTGAATTTTAGACCAGTCAGCACTGCATAGTGAGATCTTTTCTCAATTAAAGAGAGTGAGACTTGTCTAAAAAAAAAAAAAAAGAGAGAGAGAGAGAAAACGGTTTTATGTCTGATTTTCCTTGTCATAATAATCTGGTTAGGTCTTTACCATTATGCATAAACGTAAGAATTTGTGGGAGGGCCTGGAGTGATGGCTTAGTGTTAAAGTAAGCATACTGCTCTTGCAGAGTTCCTGAGTTCAGTTCCCCACCACCCACAACAGGTGGTATTACAACCAACTATAGTTCTAGCTCCAGGTGGATTTCAAGCCTCTGATCTCTTTGGTACCTGTACTCAGCACGCTACCACCCCCCAGTACACACAGAGATAGTTAAAAAAAATAAATCTTTAAAAAAAAAATGAATTTATGGAAGCAGAGTAACTTTTAACTTTTTCCTTCTACAGGGTCTCACATAGCCAAGGTTAGCCTTAAATTCATTCTGTAACTAAGAATGGCTTTGAATGCATGTTTCTTCTGTTTCTACCTTACAAATGTTAGAGTATAGATGTGAGCCCCTATACCCAACTGAAGGAATGCTGGGCATTCTTCTACAGCCTAATTTATTTAAAAACAATTTTTGAGACAGGATTTTATGTATATTCTTGGTTGACCTCAAACTCACTGCATAGTTGAGGATGACCTTGAACTTCTGATCCTCCTCAGGAGTCTTCACTTCCAGAGTCCTAGAGTTAATAGGCATGTGCCATTTTGCGTGGTTTATGCAGTATTGAGCATTGAACTCAGGGCCCCTTGCATGTTAAGTCAGCACTCTGCCAATTGAGCTACATCCTCAACCTTTTTTTTTTTTTAATTTTTCTTCTGGTTTCTAGGCAAGTGCCACTTAGCTACTTACATCCCCAGCTGTTTTGATGTTTCTTCTCTCTCTCCTTTCCTTTCTACTTTCTCTTTTTTTTCTCCTTTCTTTTGGGGCATGGGGAGGAGACAGGTTCTTTACCCTGTACCCAAACTGACCTGGAACCTGTCAACCTTCTGATTACAAGCCACTACTATGCTGAGCTCCCTTTATTTATTTATTTATTTATTTATTTATTTATTTATTTATTTATTTATTTATTTATTTAATTTTTAGGACTGCTTTATTTTAAAATCAGTATGATAATCCAAGCATCGTAAATAAATAAGAAATATATAAAAGCCCAAAGAACATGAAAGTGCTACAGATTTGAAGAAATAAGCTGAAAGCTAGCCTTTCCTCCCCAGACATTTGGCACTTAGAAAGGTCAAATAAATTCAAGATGAACTCAGAAAGAAGCTTGCATGCCCGACCCACTCCACCCTTTGCCTTTTGTGAATCACTCTCAGTCTCTCTCTTCTTCTCTCCCTTTTTCCCTTCTCTCCATCCATACCTCTTCCATTCCTCCTGAGACAGGGTCTTCCTGAAGCCCCAACTGACCTGAAACTTGCTATGTAGACACTGACCTCTACCTCACAGAGATCTGCTTGTCTCTACCTCTATCCTTTGCTGGGGTTAAAGGGGTGTGCCTCCACACATGGCTAAATTTTGTGTATTTTAAAATGCTTGACAGATAGGAAGTAGAGAATGTTGTAAAGATTCAGGGATTCTGCTGGCTTTTATAGGAGAAACTAGCAGCCCTTGAAGCAAGTATTGAGCAGCGACTGAAGTGGGCAGGTGGTGCCAATCCTGCTTTGGCACCAGTTCTACAAGATTTTGAAGCAACAATAGCTGAAAGAAGAAATCTCGTCCTCAAAGAGAGCCAGAGAGCAAGTCAGGTACTGGTTTCCTGTACCCACCATTGTGTTTTTTTCAAGATTATGAACTATTGGAATTCTCTATGCTTGTCTGAAGTTTTCCTATGTGCAACTGAAGTGATCCAGAGATCCACAATTTTTCCACATGGCAGTAAATGTCTCATGTGCTAGGACTTTGCATTGTTACCAGAGTTGTGGGTTAACTTTGGAGTAACTGGAAACTGGAGGTGCACATAGCAAACTCTAAAAACCTATCATAAAAATTTTACTCAGATATACAGTATGACCAATCCAGTGCCTCACATTCACGTCACAGCAATTGAGACTTATTTTCTGTATGCGCCCTACTCTTCCTATCCCATATTTAATGTAAATCCCAAGTGCTATATTCCTTTATGTAAACATTTTAGTGTATTCTTATTGGATAAGAACTATTTAAGAATATAATACAGCATTGTTAATTGTACATTAAAAAATATTCTTAAATACTGCCAGATATCCAGTTGTTTTGAAGTTAGGTAGGAGTAGAAACAAAAGAGGAATGTTGTGGCAGTAATGTTCTTGAGAAAGGGAACCTTGTAGAAGAAAGAGAACTTTACCTAATTGTCTTTACATGCTTTACATCACCATCTCAGACCTGAGTATATTGACAAAAATTTAAATGTTAAAAAATTTAACAGCTTTGTACTTGAGGTATTTTCCTGAAGAGCCATATGTTCTCAGGATCAGTTCTAATCCAGAGTCTAGAAATGGGCAGGCAGTGTTTTTTTCATGTCATTGATCCCCACCTTGCATGGTGGTTCTCTCTTCACAGGTTACTTTTCTCTGCAGCAATATTATTCATTTTGAAAGTTTACGAACGAGAACTGCAGAAGCCTTAAACCTGGATGCTGCCTTATTTGAATTAATCAAACGGTGTCAGCAAATGTGTTCATTTGCATCACAGTTCAACAGTTCAGTCTCTGAGTTAGAGCTTCGTTTGTTACAGCGAGTGGTGAGTCTAGTAGGAATAACTAACTGCTGGTGGTTAGAATGATAAGACCAGTGTTCACTGTCAATCAGTAACATCCATTGAACTCATACTGTGTGTACCATGCTGTTCCAGAGATATAGTGATGAATAAATCTTGCTTGTAGGCCTCATGGAACTTTTTTAATAATATGATGAACAAAAAAGATTTTGTAGTTTATATGGAAGTTTTAAATGGAAAGAAGGGTGTATAGCAGTGAGTCTGGTGTACCGACAAGAGTAGTACCCAAGGAGTTAATAAAAGATGAATGCTAGAAAGATGAACTAAGTCCAGAAGTAGCAAGTTGGTAAGCTCCATGCTTGAATCTGTCAAAGGATTTTAGTTTGTATTTTAGAAAACTCTGTCTTTGTTTCAGAGTTATTTAGAATGAGTTTAGGGATCCAGATATGGATATTAGTCATTCCTGGTATATTTCAGGTCTTAAATTTTAAGCATTTATATCCTGTATGATTATATAGAATTTTTTTTTAGGAAATTAATTCAAGATCCAACAATAGAGTTTATAACTAATGTGAGTATATTTTCGATGATAGTGGTGATGATAGAACTTATTCCAGCTTCAGAAAATGCTTATTCTGTTTAGGACACAAGTCTTGAACATCCAATTGGCAGTTCCGAATGGCTTCTGTCTGCACACAAACAATTGACACAGGATATGTCCACACAGAGGGCTATTCAGACAGAAAAGGAGCAACAGATAGAAACCATCTGTGAAACAATCCAGAATCTGGTGGATAACATAAAGACTGTGCTCACTGGTCATAATCGGCAGCTTGGAGATGTCAAACATCTCTTGAAAGCCATGGCTAAGGTAAGACATAGAGTTGATTGCCTCATCAGCCAGCTTTGTTTATGGAGAAAGGTGTCACTTTATAAACAAGAATAACTTCTCAATTTATGTCTTCCCACTTGTTTGTAACTGAGTTAAATTGTATTTTCTTCAACTATTTTTTTTTTAAAGCAGGTATTCTGACTTTGTACATAGACGCCGAGGTTTAAATGGATTCACTTAGTGTCATGGAGCAAGTGGTCTGCTCTTGAGGCTCTTTCACAGCTGTTTCTCCAAACACATACAGCTTGCCTCCAAAATGAGTGAAATGTGGTCTCTCCCCTCCAGTATCCTACTCAATCAAGTTAAGAAGGAAGCAGAGACCTAGAAAAGGCTAAATTATGTCATCATTACAAAAGAATAGGCACACATTATTTTGGGTAATCTCTTTTTTACTTGGAATTTTTATTTCATGCTGGAAACAAAGATTGTATAAAAAAGAAAACTGAATTGGAATATGTAGGTCAAACACACTGATAATTGAAACATTTACCTCTTAAGACATAACTATCTTACAAGTAAGTGCTTAGACAGAACTCTTCCTAATCACTAGTTGTGTTGATGACAGGATGAAGAAGCTGCTCTGGCAGATGGTGAAGATGTTCCTTATGAGAATAGTGTCAGGCAGTTCTTGGGCGAATATAAATCATGGCAAGACAACATTCAGACGGTTCTGTTTACATTAGTCCAGGCTATGGGTCAGGTTCGAAGTCAAGAACATGTTGAAATGCTCCAGGAAATCACTCCCACCTTGAAAGAACTGAAGACACAGAGCCAGAGGTAAGCGTACCTTCTGATCAACTTTTGTAAAATAGAAGCAAAACATTTGATACAACATTTATCTTGTTATTTCGTTTTTTTTTTTTTTTTTTTTTTTTTTCTGGTGTTCA
Organism: Eospalax fontanierii; assembly: GCA_035773235.1. Lineage (NCBI taxonomy): Eukaryota > Metazoa > Chordata > Mammalia > Rodentia > Spalacidae > Eospalax > Eospalax fontanierii. The sequence goes on along the minus strand of CM069546.1, from coordinate 43,584,670 downwards.
TATGTCAGCGGTTATCTAGTAAAGCATCTCATTTTTTTTAAATTTTGTATTTCAGTATCTATAATAATTTAGTGAGTTTTGCATCACCCTTAGTCACCGATGCAACAAATGAATGTTCAAGTCCAACATCATCTGCTACTTATCAGCCATCCTTTGCTGCAGGTATGATAAAAGGCTGGGGTCTTAACCTGTTTATACATCTAGGTAAAAGTACTTAATTATGAATGAAGCTCTATTGTATTTATAGTCACTACCTTTTAAAAGATACCAAACTCAGTAGTTTTGATATTGTCTTTAAAATTACTTTTGTAAGAGAACAAAAATACCTGGTATTCAAATGGTGCTGCCAGTATTGGGGAGACTGAGACAGGAGGATTGTGAGTTCAGACCAGGCTAGGCTAATAGGAAGACCCTGTGTCAAAAATACAAACAAGGGCCTAGAGAGATGTTTTACCAGTTAAGGAAGAACACTTTCTGCTCTTGTAGGTGACCAGAGTTCTGTTCCCAGTCCCCAGATTGGGTGGCTTACATGTTATTCCAGCTCCAAAGGGTCTGATGTACACTTCTGGCCTCCACAGGGACCTGTATGAATGTGCGCATACTCACAAATACACAAATAAACAGCAACCCACCCCCCACCAAATAAGTGAGATTTAATACTGTTTTATATTTGAAATTAATGGATTAATTTCCCTTATAAGAATGAGTGCCAGGTATGGTGGCCCAGGCCTTTAATGCATTCAGGAGGCAGAGGTATGTGGGTCACTGACATAAAGGCTAGCCTGCCTGGTCTACATAGCAAGTTCCAGGATAGCTGGGGCTACAGGGAAACACTGTCTCAAAAAGACCCCCTCCCCCAGGCATGGGGATAGCATGGCTGTAATCTGAGCCAGTACTGGGGAGGAAGCAGGATTTTAAATTTTAGGCTCAGCCTGTTTCATTTTCTCATTTAAAAATATAGTTCTATTGTGAAAATTAGAATAACAATAGGAAAGAAAAACTTTGTACGATTCCAAACTAAACATTAAAATCATTGTATATTTGTTAATTTTCTTATTTATATGCATACATACACATAGGTGGAATCATTTTTTAAAGACAGGATCTTACTGTGTAGCTCAGGCTGGCCTAGAACTCATAGATCAGATTAAAATCATTGATCATAGATCAGATTAAAATCATTGTATATTTGTTAATTTTCTTATTTATATACATGCATACACATAGGTGGAATCATTTTTTAAAGACAGGATCTTACTGTGTAGCTCAGGCTGGCCTAGAACTCATAGATCAGATTGTCTCTGCTTCCTGAGTGCTGTGCTTTTTCACTCTCAGCTCTTTTGTTTCATTTTAAAAGAAGATTTTAATGTGTGAGTGGGTGCTTGTGTCTGTGGAGGTTAGAGGTCAATCTCTGTTGCCATCTACCTTGTCCTTTGAGACAAGGTCTCTCACTGGGACCTGAAACTTATTGATGATGATCAACTGGCTGACAGTGAGCTCTAGTAATCTTATCTTCACCTCCCTTGCACTGGAATTACAAGGGCATGCTGGTTCTTTATGTCGATGCTAGCGATCGAACTCTTAGCAAGTACTTTACTAACTGAGCTATTAAACCTTTTTATCATAGTGAGGGTGTTTGGCATTTTATGGACATCATTATACAGTGTTCTGCTTAAGCTGTCTTTAGGAAGATAATTGTTGTCAAGGGATAAGGACTGTGTGTGTGTGTGTGTGTGTGTGTCTTTCTGAGATAGGATCTCCTTATCGCCCCAGCAGCTGACCTGGAACTCAGAGATCTGCCCCTGGAGTGCTGGGACTAAAGGCATGTACCACCACACCCAGCTGGAATAAGGAACTTTAACATTATAAAAATGAAATCTGGGGATACTTGGTACCAGCCATCCCTTCTTTACCTCTCTAGTTTCTGTTTGCTTTTAAATTTAGCCACCAATTCTTTCTCTGTAGCAGTCCGGAGTAACACTGGCCAGAAGACTCAGCCTGAAGTCATGTCACAGAATGCTAAAAAGCTGATTCAGAAAAATCTTGCTACATCAGCAGATACTCCTCCAAATGCTGTCCCAGGAACTGGCAAGAGTGTTGCCTGTAGTCCCAAAAAGGCTGTCAGAGACCCTAAAACTGGGAAAGGTACTACTTAGAATATGAATTCCTCAATTCCATAGACATAAAGGGACTGATTTGACTCACATGTATTCATTGCTTTCTAGCTGTACAAGAGAGAAACTCCTATGCAGTGAGTGTGTGGAAGAGAGTGAAAGCCAAGTTAGAGGGCCGAGATGTTGATCCCAACAGGAGGATGTCAGTTGCTGAGCAGGTGACTGTTTTTTAAACTTGAGCTGTATTTTTTAAGGATGCTGAAAAGTATAGGCTTAAGGATCTCGTTCATCTGTTTGCTTCTTCAAGAAAGAAGGTCCTTGGGCCAGCAAGATGGCTCAGTGAGTAAGGGTACCTGCCGCTGTCTGACAATATGAGTTTAGTCCCAGGTTCTACATGGTGGAATTTCCACCAGCTCATTCAAGTTATTCTCTGATGTTCATGTGTTACTCACAAACACAATAAATAAATGTAATTAACAAAAAAAGGCCCATAAACCTACTTTTGTGATTCTGAAGGTTATGAGTCACATATCCTTGGAGTATTCACCACTTAAAACCCTTCCCCATTTCCTACCCCTGTAGGCCTCTTCTCCAGAAATTTGTGTATGAGTGCTCTAATAATCAAGTTTAAGTTAAATTTAAAGGTAGACGAAAACTTCAGATGAAATAGGAATGGCATTTTTGGGTGGAGTAGAGTCTCTAGTCCCTTTGAATGCTGTTTAAAAAAGATATAGATAGATAGATAGATAGATAGATAGATAGATAGATAGATAGATAGATAGATAGATAGAAATATATTGAAATTTCAGGATAGCTGGGCACTGGTACATGCCTGTAATCCCAGGACTCTGGAAGTAGAGGCAGGCAGATTGCTATGAGTTCCAGGCCCAGCCAGGGCTACATAGTGAGACACTTATCTCAAAAACAAGCAAAAGACCAATTTTCAGGGTGATTTAACCTTAAGCTGTCCATTTTGAAATTTATTGGAGAGATGGCTCAGCAGTTAAGAGAACTGATTGCTTTTGCAGAGGACCTGGGTTTGGTTCCCAACCCACACAATGTGGCTCATAACTGTCCTTAACTACAGGTTCAGGGTATCCAACTTCTCTTCTGGCCTCCATGGGCATAGCATATACATGGTGCACCAACATACATGCAGGCAGAATCCTCATACACATAAATTCTGTTTTTTAAAACCCACCAGAGAAGTTGTAGGGATGTCCTACCTATTACCTAGACTCACCCAAGTTGTTTCCCACACTTCCTTTATTGTGAACATAGTACTTCATGGTTGTAACTCAGAGCAAATGGTGTTTGGGGCAGATAAGGATCCAGAGAAACAAAGAGTTTAAGATTCAAACACATAGAGTATATGTGAGTTGTGGTTATGGAGAGCAGTGCCCTTCTTTTTAGCAGAACTGTTCACCCTTGGGTGATGAGGTTCATTAGAAACTTAATCTGAAACAGCTTAGACAATTTATATAGAAACCATGCATGTCCTTTGAAGTTCTCAATGGTTTAAATACTGCCCTGTCTATGTTTACAGGTTGACTATGTCATTAAGGAAGCAACTAATCTAGATAACTTGGCCCAGCTGTATGAAGGTTGGACAGCCTGGGTGTGAATGGCGACACAGTAGATGAGTCTGGTTAAGCGAGGTCAGACATCCACCAGAATCAACTCAGCCTCAGGCATCCAAAGCCACACCACAGTCGGTGGTGATGCAACTGGGGGTTACTCTGAGGAAACCTAGGGAATCTCGGTGCACTAGGAGTGAATCCTGCAGGACAGCTGCACTCAGGGATACGCCCAACACCATGGCCTGCAACCTCAGGGTCAAAGGTGAAGAAAGCAAGCTCACCGCCTGCACACAGAGGTTGTCTTTCTGCCACAGAACAGCTGCAAACGTGTCAGGAGGTTAGCTGAGAAAGAAATCGGGATGCCGCGGAGCACAGAGTGATTTGGAACTTCATTCCACCTGACCCTGTGTGTACAATCCAGGAAAAAAAATCCCCGCTCAGAAACAGAGGAAACTGGGGCCGCGAAGAAATCAGAGCCAAGGAAGATTTGATGCATTCAGTTTCTTGAGAAACACTTGTTGCTTGGCAACAGTACTGGTTGGGTTGACCAGTAAGTACCAAAAGGCTATGCGGTATGAATTTCAGAAGTGAACTGCAAATGGAGAGCAGTGTAACCGACACTACATTGGAAGAACTGACTTCTGAAATGAAAGGAAAACACCCATCAATCCCACTCCTTCTCACCACTTACCTGTTCCCTGATTCCCATTTACCCACTCTAGTAGATTAGTCATCTTTCAAATTTGTTTTCAATCCTTAGACTTCATAAACTTCCATCTTGATGCTGTTAACGTATTTGGAGACTGAAACAGGAATTTCTCCAAATCCAGTGAAAACATGGAAAATTCAAGTATTGTTTAAAGGTCTGATGATCACATACAAAATGTAATTCCAGTTATTTAAGTCATTTCTGTGATTCTATCATGTACAGTTTCCAGAATTGTCACTGTGCATTCAAACGTAATGAACCTAACAGACATTTGATTTAATGTACACTTTCCCCTTGCTTACAGTGTTTATTTGGAGGTCATTCAAATTTCCCCTCTTCTGTGATTGCTGTAGTTTCTTTCATAGCTAATCTGATGTAATCTTTACCTTTTTAAAAACCAGGATAGAGAACCTATTAGAGTTTTGCATTGTTGATGACAGATTAACAATAAAGAGATGTTCTGGTGGAGGTAGAGTGAAATGTTTTCAATTCAGTTTTATCATTTGATACTTTTTGTTTACAAAGTGTAATTTTTTCCTACACTTTGGAGTGTAAATTAAAAGTGCTTGAGTTTACGTGGCATTTTAGTTTACACACATGAAGCAGCAGCAGTGAGACCCACCTTTTAAGTTCAGGTATTAGAGTATGAAGCGCTTTGTTGACTTGCTGCATCATTTTAATTGCTTGCTTTTCAGTGATTAGCATAGTGAACTGACCCTCAGGCTTCCTTCACTTTAGCACTGCATTTCAGTACTGATTGTGTGAGCTGAGTAAAATGATCCACAGCACACATCCAGACTAGAATTAGAGTAGGATTAAAATTACGAACCAACACAAAATAGAACACACAATATTGAGTCCTTTCCCTTACTTATTAGCGATTACAGTGGTCAATTTAACTTATCAGTCTCTCACACAAAGTTGCCTAAAAAGTCCCCCAGACAAATTCCTTATGGATCTGAGTCGTTCTGTGTTCTGATCGCCACATTAATCCATAATTCTGACCCAGAAAGGATGGATTTCAGTATCAGTGCTTTCTTCATTCCGAGCATTGTGAGATGCTACTTTGAGTCTCCATGTGCCCAGTGGCAAGTTAAGGAACCCAGCACAGTACATTTTGATTTGATTTTGAGCCTTATTCTCACAATCAAACGATATAGCTGGAATAATGATGCCATATTATATTTTGCATGTGACTTGCTTTCCTAGAGACTTTGGGGAGGCACCTGCACCCATTGCTTGATTGCTTCTGCTCTCGAGATAAGTATTAAAGTCATTCTTCCTCACCAGGAAAAACTTATAGCATAATGATAAACCAATTCACACTTGTCTCTTTTCGTGGTAATGTTCAGAAATGGCTATTGTTTTTGGTAAAGAAGATAAATAGGTGAATTTTATTCCCTGTGAGTTTCAGGCATCAGAGGTACCCAGCACCTTAATCCAAGTGAAAACAAGACAGCTTTATTTAAAAACAAAAACAAACATGTGCCTCTGAATTACCTATTGCTTCTATTTTAAAGCAGTCCCTTAGAGGAGAGTGGGCATATACAGTGTGTGCTTGGTTGTAGAAGCACATAGGAGCAGGACTTCAAAGCTTGCTGCTCACTGCACTCTGGACAAGACCCTCGGCTATATGGTTTGACTTCCTGTGCAAATAGCATTACTAGGTTGAACTTCCATGAGAAGCCTCAAGTTAGATTGAAAAAAAAAAAAAACAACAACAACAAAAAAAACAGGGCTATCATCTGGGGGATTGTCTTGTAAAATAACGTAGGGTGCTGTAGTTTTGAAGCTGTACAATTTTTGTGACAGAATACCTGTGGAAAACCAGGGATATTTCTTCCTTTCTTCTCCTTCCATCCTCCCCTCTACTCTCTTCTCCTCCGTGTCTTCCCTCTCCCCTCTCTTTTTAAGATTCAGGGGGTACAGAATAACCATACACATAACCTCTTCAATTCAGAGTACCCTTAGGAATTGGAAGTTTCTTGCGTGTTGTCTTTAATTAGCTAGAGCCATCTGATTTTTAGTTGATTTCTCTACCAAGCTGTGAGTAGTAGTTAGCAAGCTGTTTTTTCCTCTTTGCTGTGTCTTGCACTTCCTCTGATTCTGGTCATGAGTTGGTCACCTTGTTTGCTAGATGATTATTTTGATTCCTGACACTGGTGGCAAGTTTTCCTTTGAAGCGTGTGAGGTTCTGTATGAGACTGACAGGCTCTTGATCTGCTTCTGTCAGTCACTATTTCAGAGCTCAAACCACAGGTTCAGGGTTATGGTTTGTAATACAAATTCCCACCCCAAATTCCTGCCCTTATTACCTTGCTTCTGTTATCTAAGCTTAGTAAGTAGTTTTCTTAATATTGTCCAATGTTTGGTGTGAAGTGCATTCATTGTTTTTTGTTTTGTGGTGGTTCCGATGTGTGAAATTTAAGGAAAGAGCCATTTAATAAACGCCAAGCAGGGCAATTGCAAGTACAGCCAAATATTAGAGTTGATGTGCAGTCTTAGGTTCTTTTTAATCTGGGGTATTATAGGCAGTACTTTAAATCCAAGTCTTCCTGGCCTATTTTCCTCCACCTTTTTGTAATTACTTGGGGGCTTACTTGTTTGGCAGTACTAAAATCAAAGGAGCTGGTTCTTCTTTTTTCCCAGTTCTTTTCATAACAGTGAAAGCACCTACAACTAGCCTGTCATTCCTGTCCTACACCGCAAGGATCAGTATGTGCCACGTTTCCCTGCAGTGCTGGGGTGAAACCTTGCACATACTAGGCAAGCGCTCTGAACTACATCCCAGCCCTTGCTAGCACACTTTATCATCTTTGTTCTATGTGTTAGATGAGTATGAAAACCAGTTTTATACTTTGAGCTTATAAATGCCAGTAATTTAGAATTACACCCCTTAAATCAAGGAGGTAAAAATATTAATGCAAAGATCACTTAAAAGAGGTAGACTTCATTTTCCGTTAATTAGGTAGAATTAGATTTGTCCAATAGGAAAATACCAGCAAACATCACATTTGGCAAAGATTGAAGTTCACCTTCTTATGGAATCTCAAGGGTTTGCTGCATGTTTTCTGGGCCCTGATAACAATGTCCCTGTCTTTGTTTACAGGGGCAAACTCAGAGCTTTGAGTTCAAGGGATAGCTGTGAAAAGCAACCACTTAGAGGCCCTTGAGAATTTGGGCTCACTAGGTAACTCTACTACTAATGCAGAAATTCACAATTAGTTGGATATTTGGAGATAAAGAATTGGATGTTGTTCTGAACTAGGTTTTCATCAGCCCAGGCTGGCAGTGAATGGGTAGTTTCCGTCCTTTCCTGGCGGTTGAAGTTTCAGCTCCTGATTCAAGTTACCGTGTTGCTCATTGTTTCCAGTTTCAGCCCCTTCTAGTTCCAACCATAAAGTCGGTGGCAATTGCATCATACTTGTTTACTTTTTTCTCTTACTGAAGAGCAAGTTGAGTTGAACTGAATCTTGTCCTAGTAACATTGTATAAACAGTGGCCTTTTTGTTTTGTTTTGTTTTTTTAAAGGTTGTAATGCCTCCTGATGGATATGATTTTGTGGTTGTATTTAAGATTAAAAGTTGAATAAATCACACCAGCTTCCTGAAAATGTTCATAATGCATCTTTTGAAAAAAAGAACACATGCCTACTTTGCATATTTGCATTAACATGGTAAAGATTGTATGAAATACCTGTCTTTCAAAAAAAATAAAGGTTCAGTCTTAAAAGATGAAGCATTTAAGATCTGGATTTATTGAATTAGATTTTAGAAAAATTGGAACATGGGTAGTTGCCTTCCTCCATTACCTCCCCAAATTAAAAAGTTTTCTAAATTTTTTTTACTCATTCTGTTTTTGAACAGTAGTGAAAATTTCCAATAGGAAAATTCTTTGTATTAAAAAAATCAGTTTATTAAGCTTAATTTTGGCACCATTTAAAAAGCTGGCAGACTCCCTTGGGGCATGAAGGCTCTGAAGGAAAATAGGAATGTCCCAACTTTAATATTTGATGCCCCTAGGCTCTGTCAGGAAGATTAGTGTGAGTGGTTTCATCATCTGGCACATTGCAAAAGATCAATTCTCAGCTGGATGATCTGGCATAGGCCTTTAGTCCCAGCATGTGGAAGGCAGAGGCAGGCTGAGGAATCACAGTCAGCCTGGTCTACATAGAGTTCCAGGCCAGCTGGGGCTGCAGGGAGACCCTGTCTCAACAAGACCAATAAACAGATCATTTCTCCTCTTTGTGGTACAAAAATTTCAGAAGCAAGCTCCCTTAAGGGTAATTTTATTCATTGGGCTTCTTGGAAAGTTTAGTAAAAGGCTCTAGGCAAGCTGAGGCTGGGAACAGAGTGATAAGAACGCTCTAGAGAAACAACCTGCTGGCTTTTCATCTCCCTCAGTCTCACAGGCAGGAGTTGATGTCTTTAAGTTGTACATGGGGAACCTGGGTAAACTCAGAAGCATTCTGAAGCTCCAGAGTTGAAATGTCAGACTTTAAGGCTGAGTAAGCACCCCGAACTCTCTTTGGTAGTGCATGTTCCTGGGCTTCCAGCAAGCTGGATATCTCGCTGTTCAGCCTGTGAAGCAGCTGTTTGGGTCCTTTCATTCCCTTAATTCTTTGAAGAGATGGAGGAGGGTTCTCTAGCTTTAAAATCTCCCCAAATAAGATCTCTACATACCATAGTCCTCCACTGAACGCTGTCCCTTCAAGTGGCACTTCACTCAACTGCCTCCGTCCCTTACATGTCTTTGTGTTTCTACCCGGCCCAAGTACTTTCCACAAGGTCAGTGACAAGTCACAGATCTCTTGTAAAATTCACCCTGCTCATGGAAGGGCTTTAGGGGTGGTGTGTGTTGAAAACTTCCCTTGGACTAAAAAGCTGGGGGGTTGGAGAGAGATCTCATCAGAGGACCTGGGTTCAATTCCCAGCGCCTGCACAGTTGCTAATGGTGTGGAAATCCAGTGCCACAGGGTCCCTCTTCTAACCTCCAAGGACATTACATGATTTGGTGCAGCTAGTTATGTGCATAAAATAAAAATAATAAAATCTAAAAAAATTAAAAGAACGTGGTAGTTACTGAAGGATTGTTTTCAAAACACATTCAAATCTGAAACATATAAGGAGGCCAACCTTTAGCATGGTTTCACCTTGATTAATGAAAAAGCAGTTAATACATTTGAAATCCTAGAGAGATTAAGTATGGTAGTATCTCCACGTTTTACCCAGTTCCAAACTCACTTGTGAGAAGACCACCACACACTCTAACTTCAGCTGTAGCCAGAAGGCTGTCAACATTAACCCCTTTTAGGAGAGGGAGTTTCTAGTTTTAAGAAATAACTTGAGCTGGAGGCAGAGGCCTGGTGGAATTCTGTGAGCTCTCTAGTGAGTTTCAGGTCAGCTGGGGCTACAGAGAGACCTTGTCTCAAAAACAAAACAAAAAGAAAAAACCCTTAGTAGGCTGGTAAGATGGCTGGGAGGGTAAAGGTGTTAAAGGTGCTTGCTGCCAGTCCTGACAATGAGTTTGATCTCTGATCCACGTGGTGGAAGCAGAGAATAGATTACAGAGTAGTAGCCCTTTGGCTTTCATATGTGGGCTCCCCTTTCCCCTTCTCACACACAAATTTTCACAAAGAACCCAGAACCCGAAGGAGACTGGGGAGACAGCTCAATCAAGTGCTTGCTTTGCACTCTTGAGTATAACCCCCAGAACCCACATAAAAAACCCAGGAGTGATAATGTGCGTTAGTAATCCTGGAGCAGGGGAGGTGGAGACAAGGGTCCCTGCACTCACTGGCTAGCTAGCCAAGCTTACTTGGTGAACTCCTGCCTGGTGAGAAAACCTGTCTCAAGGGATGTTGCCCTCAGACCTATACACACACACACACACGGAAGTGCTACACAATAACTGAATTGCCTCACTATATGCAATCTGATTGAAGTGTTCCTCTACTTAACTGAATTGCCAAATATCTAACTGAAGTGCCAGTCCATCCATCCATCCATCCATCCATCCATCCGTCATCTATCTAATCTGAAGTGTCCCACAAAAGATTTCCCGGAAAACTCCTTGCAAATGAACCCTCTGTAACAGGGTGGCTTTTCCCCATTCCAAGCAAAGGGCTGTTCCTGGTTAGGAGAATGCAGCAGCACAATGCGCATAAACAGCTCTCCGCGTCCTCAGCATCAGGAGGTGGATGCAAGTCTTCCAGTCTCAGTCATAACGGACGGATCAGCCAAGAGCCTGTGAGCTGAAGAGAGCCACAGGAACATAAAGCGTCCCCTGCTCTTCTCGCCTCCGCAGCTCTGAGATCTAACCGAGGAGTCCAGGAGCTAGCACCGTCGCTAGCGGCGCTCAGAAAGGCCCAGGCAGCTGAAGTGAGGCTGCCCGCCAGCCGCTGTTGAACGGCTTCCGGGCCTCTCGGGAGGGCCACGCCCCTTAGACGCCGATTGGCCAGAGTCACTGGGGCCGGTCGCGGCCTCTCTCTCCTTTGACCTGGATTTCAAGCCATGCGCTGGCCTCTGGTTGGCCGGGCTTCCCAGGAGCCGGAGCTGGATCCAGCCAATGACAAGAGGGCTTCGCGAGGGCTGTCGGGAAGGGCGGCTGGCCTATATAAGCGGCCTGCGGGGCGTTCCCTCGCGCTCGGGTCGCCGTGGGAGTGTTTGCGGGGTTTCCTTGCGTTTGGTGAGGCCGCGCGTCGGGGACGATGGCGGAAGGGGATAACCGCAGCAGTAATCTGCTGGTGAGTGGCGGCCAGCGGCCTGTCCCGGCTGGGCCTCCCGGCTGCGCTGGGCTCCAGGGCGGGGTCGGGCCCAGCCTCCTACCCCCGCCGATCGACACTGTTCGACCCGGCTGGCCGTCTCAGTGGTGGTCACCCGCTGCAGATCCCCAACGTCCCCCGGGAGATGGTGCTCCGCGCCCGCAGGACGGCGCGTGACGAGTCGCCGCGCAAGGGCCTGAGGAGGAAGTGGGAGAAGGGGGACCGAGGCAGGAAGGAGCCTGGGGTGCAGGTCGCGGCGCACGACCAGCCGCCAGGGGCCTTGTCAGGCGCTCCCAGAGCCCAGGTCGAACCATACCGGGTTCCGTCCTCTTTGATCTTAATCTAATGTCCCTTCGGTTGTTTTGTTTTTTATTTATTTTTCTTCACTAAAACTTGGGCAAGGGTGGAGGTCAAAGGGCTGCTGCTGAAAATAAGTTAGAGCTGGCACGTAATTCTTTGCAACTGGATGCGAGGTCACCGCAAGCAGCCTGGAAGTGGGATGCAGCAGAGAGTACAATGACAGGTTCTGGCACTTGTTTGGGATCTGACAGGGGTGTCCCAGGACGGCTGGAAGCAACTTTAGAACAGCACAGATCCGAAGAAACGGCATGAGATGGTATTGTGAGGTGGTATTATTGCTTCAGTACATTTTTCTCAAAAGCGAGATCAGGGGGCTGGAGAGAGAGCTCAGCGGTTAAGAGCACTTGATGCCCTTGCTGTGGACTCGAGTTGAGTTCCCAGCACCTACACGATGGCCAGCAACCGTCCGTCTCTCCAGTCCCGACGCCCCCTTCTGACTTCCGTGGGTATTGCACAACACGAGTGCACTTAACATACATTCAGGCAGTACACTCATACACATAAAATAAAAAATGATAAAGTATTTAAAAAAAATAAAAATGAGATCAGGCTGACCCTGACCTCACTATATAAGCCAAGGCTTACCTTGAATTTGTCACTTTGTTAACCTCTCAAGAGATTATAAGCATGGACCACCATGCCTAGCTAGTTTTACAAGTTTATCTGGGCAAGAACACCAGGCACCCTTGTGTTTTCTCCCTTTCCCTTCCCATGGCATCAGAAAGGAAAAGAGGAACCAAACAGTTTTTCACTTCAGCTTTTGCACTTCCAAGAACTTAAAGGCTGGCAAGACAATTTTGATTGGCCTGTCCCCTTAACCAAGTGTCCTCCTAAACAAATACTTGTTTGAAGATTTGAATTATGTGTATGTGCATGTGATTGCAGGTGTCCACAGAAGCCAGAGCTTCTGGAGCTGGAGTTAGAGGCGGTTGGTCGTGAGCCACTTGGGTGCTGAGAACTGAACTCCAGTCCTCTGCATGAGCAGTATGAATGCACTCTTAACCTCTGAGTCATCCTGTCGTCATCTCCCCCACCCCCATTCCCCGTCCCCCTATCTCCTGTCCCGTTTCCCCCATTCCTTCTTTATTGTTAACCAGCTGCAAACAATCCAGTCAGATTAATTCAGGAACGAGGAAATATCTGAGGTTTCATTGAAATGATCGATCAAGGCATAGAAGCCCTGATCACCAACTAAACTACTAATAACCAAAGCAGTTGAAGGAGAGCAAGGCCTTTGGTGTTGAATTTCCAGGATTTAAAGCTGTTAACCTCTTTGTATCTCAGTTCCTCATAGTAAAAACACCTTTTCCAGTTTTAGGAGCATTAATTGAAGCATAGCCTGTAAAATGCTTAGAATTTCTAATACATGGTGGTTTCTAGTCTCTTAGTGCTTATTATGGCTCAGATTTCATCTTTATTAAAGTTAGCATGACTTTCCTGTTACTTGCATATTTCCCTGTGAAAATTTCTAATGTAATGACACCTGAGTGACTGGGGGACAGGGGCTGTTCCTGGGGGATTGAATCCAGGGCCTTAAACTGAACAAGTGCTGTATATCACAGGGGTACATCTTCAACCCTGTTCTCATTACTCCCTAACAAAAACCACTGAAGCGTTTAGGCTGTATTAGTTTATCCTTAGGGTACGCTTTTGACGGCTGTCAGATTTGCAGAGAAATTTGAAGTCTTAACTGAAATTCCCTTACCGATGATAAGAAACACATTATAGCAGAGTTCAAGTGCCTCATGTAATTTAGTGGAAGTACTTTTCTTTAATTCTGCAATGAGTGCCAACATCTGAGTAATTCCATTACACAAAGCTATTTTAGAGATTGAGTGTACTGTTCAAGGAAAGGCCTTCCTGATGGATTTAGAAGGCCTTAAATCAATGAAATGACCAAACAACAGATCAGTTCCAACCACCTGAAATGAACAAGCATAAAGAGTCTTAATTTTTAATATTCTGGACACTACCCCATGACTGTGCAAGAATTTGGGAAATTAGTTAACCATGTTAAGCTCGCTTTCATTGGCTTTGAAATGAATGTTTATCCCCATATTGTGAAACTATGGGAGGACTGTTGTTACAACGTGGATGCAGAGTGGCCCAGGGCTTGGACCTGAAAAGTGACCATTACAAAACAGCCCCTCACCCCTTCATGGGTTTCCACGTTTGTGCCACTGCTGCAGTTTTTGTAACTCTGCTTAACAACAGTTTGGTTAAAAGGGATTTTACATATTTGGTGCTTTGGGAGGATTTTACTCTCTGAGCCATTCAAGTGTTGAGAGTGGCAAAGTAATGCTTTAACTGTTGCTTCCCTATAGGCCTCGGAGACTGCAGGTCTGGAAGAGCAGCTGCAAGGATGGGGAGAGGTGATGCTGATGGTAGACAAAGTCCTGCGGTGGGAAAGAGCTTGGTTTCCACCAGCCATCATGGGTGTGATTTCCCTACTGTTCTTGTAAGTGACATTCTATGCTAAGGACTGTGCTTGCTCTTAATAAAGGCTCAGATGGTCCATAGCCTATGCTTAGGGTAGCTTTTGTAATACATAATCCAGAAAGAATGCTTTTCTTACAAGCAGCTTGCATACTTTCTAGAATTTGTAGTTCTTACATAAACTTGTAACCTAATGCAGCTCGGTAAATCTGGGAAACTGAAACTTTTGGGTTTCAACATCTGTCCTTTATACTCTTCTGAAAACTGCTGAGGACGCCAGAGTTTTTGACTTGCTGTTTCCATTAACCATTGCACCTGCAACATCATCCTGGCAAGATACCTGTAGAAAAGCAGCTGTAGGAAAATGAGAAAGGAAACAACACAGACCATCTTGGAGAAGCTGTGGGCTAGGGAGTAAATGTCTTTGGAAATAATGACAGTTGAGGTTTTCTAACCTTGGTTAATTTTCTTCTTTTAACAGGATTATCTATTATCTTGATCCATCTGTGCTGTCTGGTGTTTCCTGTTTTGTGATGTTTCTGTGCCTGGCTGACTACCTTGTCCCTATTCTTGCACCTCGGGTTTTTGGCTCCAATAAATGGTAGGTAGCATAATGACTGTCTTGCAGTCTAACTCCTGAGAAGGTAAACTGAACTTGGTGATTGTGGTTAGTGTGCTGTGATTAAATGAAGACACTTACTAGGGGTTAGATTCATTGCATTTTTTTTTTTAATTGAAAATTTTTATTTCTGTTTTATATGTTTGAGTGTTGTGCTTGCATGTGTGTGCCTCTGTGTCGTGCAGTGCCTGAAAAGGACAAAAGAAGGCTTTGGAAATGGAGTTATGGACAGTTATTAGCCATCTAATCAAACCCAGGTCTTTTGTAAGAACAGCTTTGCCATCTCTCCAGCTCCCAGATTCATTGCTTTTATGTGAAGAATTTCTTAGCTGATTTCAAATATAAACCATGAGTTTTCAATACTTGACTTCCATAGTTCTCTTTGGTCAAAAGTTTAATTTTTTTTCTTTCTACATTTTCATCTAAGTGAAGGTTTTGTTTATAGATAGGGTCTCCTTGTAGCCCCAGTTGGTCTGGAATTTGCTATATAGACTTGGCTGGCCTCAGTCTCACAGATACTAGTTTGCTTCTGCTTTCTGAGTTCTGAGATTAAAGGTATGTGCTACAGTGCCTGGAAAAAAGTGATTTTTTTTGTTGTTGTTGTTTGAAATAAGGATTTCAGTACCCAGATTTTTAAATTATTATTATTATCACAATTATTATGGGGGGGTTGTGGAGGAAGGTGGGTGCATGTGCCATGGCACAGGAGGTCAGAAGATAGCTTTCCAGAGTTGGTTCTCTCCTTCTACCATATGTGGATCCTGAGGATTGAACTCAGGTCCCCAGTCTTTACAGCAGGCATCTTTACCTGTTGAACCATCTTGCCCTACCCTGAACTCAGTTTTAAAAAGAATTATTTTATTTTATTTTAATTTTTTTTTGAGATACGGTCTCCCTGTAGCTGCAGCCTATAACTCACTATGTAGCCTAGGCTGGACTTGATCTCACAGAGCTCTACCTGCCTCCCGAGTGCCAGTATTAAAGGTGTATGCCACCACTCCCACTTTCAGTTATTGTTTTGTTTTTCTTTGTGAATGTCCCTGTGCACTTTCCTGTGTGAGAGCATAAGGACAACCTTATGTTAGTAATGTCAAGGTCAACAGCTGACTGTCTTTGTTAAATGTGTTACACTGTGTGGTCACAAACTTGCCCAGACAGTATTCTTTATGGAAGTGAAAACCATTTGAAGGACATCTCAGCTATTGGTCCTTACCTCCATTCTTTTTTTTTCTGAATACAACAGGCCACCTGGCCCGTGTACTTCCAAGGAGTCTCCTGTCTCCTTATAAGTAGTCCTTGACCTCATTGAATTTTATATAGGCCCTAGGATCCCTGGGATCTGAATTCCAGTCCTCAAGCCTACACAGCTTTATCCACTGGTCCATCTTCTCAACTCTGTAGTTTTCTATGAAAGTTGTACTTTTACATTTTTACAGTTTCACTGATATTTATAGTATAATACTAATTTCACAAACTTTTTGAGTATGAAAATAGTAACTGGGCTCTTGTATCCTTATTCATTTATCATGTTTTTATTAAATGTCTGCTTGTAGACATCGTTGTAGGTACCATTAAATACATGTAGAGCTATTCGGTGTGATGCACACCTGTAATCACAGGATTTTGGAGACCAGAGGATCCTGAGTTTGAGATCAGAGTGGACTACCATACACAGCAAGTTCCAGACCAATCTTGGCTATACAGAGAGATATGTCACAATCATCGTCACACCTCATACTACCCTGCCCCCCCAAAAAACACAAGATTGGTGCTGAGTTTAAGGCTGAGGGAGATGTTGGTGTATCAAGGTAGTGCGGTGTACATAAGTCACCAAATGCATAGCATGTAGACTAGAGTAGATGCAAGCTGCCATCCAAGTACGTTGTTGATTTTATTTTTACCATTTTTGAATGGCTACTTATGACTTCTAAGAGTAGTTAAGTGGCTAAGGATTGCATTAACTATTTGAACTTCCCTGCAGAATGTTAAATTTCTTTTGATCCAAATAAACTAAGCACTGGAAGTGTAGCCTACACATGAATCTCTGGGTTCTGACTCAACATGAGGGGAAAGAAAAAACACAATGAACCAAAGCAGGTCTTGGCTAGATTCCCTCAGCTGACACCTTCAGTTGATTATTATTATTGCCTGCACCATTACTTTTTTTTTGTTTCCAAATGACAGCAGGTTATATAATCTATAAAATGAGGGACTGGAGAGGTAGCTCAGTGGATAAGAGCACTGGCTGCTCTTGCAGAGGACCTGGGTTCAATTTCTAGCACCCACATGGTGTCTGACAACCATCCATAACTCCAGTTCCACAGGATCTTACTCCATCTACTCATCTCAGTAGGCATTGCATAACATAGGTGCAGGTACATACATGAGATAATAGACTCATACACATAAATAAAAATATTTTAAAGGTGAGAGTTTATAATTTATACCTTTTGGGTCTTTATGAACAAACTCACAGGGGCTAGAGAGATGGTTCAGCAGTTAAAGAGCATTGTCTGCTCGTTAGGTTCAGAGGACCTAGGTTCAGTTCCCAGCACCCACATGGTAGCTAAAAACTACAGCTCTAGTTCCAGGGGAATCCAACACCCTTTTCTGACCTTTGTGGGCTTACATATATGTAGGCAATACTCTCACACACAAAATAAAAATAATGTTAAAAAAGCAAATTTGGGGGGGAGTTTACTTAATTCTGGGGTAAGTAGGCATGTTTCTTTACAGATTTGCCCTCATATAATGGATTAGTGCAGAACTTTCCTTCAAACTGCTTTTCATTTGCCGTAAAGAATTAATATTATTGTGTTTGGGGTAAGTTTATGACCATGCAGTGTAACACATTTAACAAAGGGAGTCAGCCAGCCAGTGACCTTGACATTATTAGCCAGATTACATTCCAATCCAATAATTCAAACTCCCAGAGGGAAGTTTTCAGAAATAAATAGTCTCATGGTAATAGATATCCATGCGGCAAATTTTACTTTTTTATGTGACATTGTTAGGGGAAAGAAGGAACAGTGTTATGTTGCCACAGTCTAGCTTTTACCATACATGGAAGGTCTCACTGTTTATAGGAAGTTGAAGGGCTCATCAGAACTAACCTCCCTGGGTGTGGTGGTGCATATCTTTAATCCCAACTTTTGGGAAGCAGAAGCAGGCAGATTTCTGTGAGTTCAAGTCCAGTCTGCTCTATATAGTGAATTCCAGATCAGCCAGGGCTCAAAAAACACACTAGAGGGGAGAGGGCAGCACATTTCCTCAGCACAGATTATTTTCTGAGTACTGGATCTGTGCAGCAAAGGGCACAGAAGAAATTCGAAGCTTAATTTAGTGTATGTATGTTCGTGTACAGGTATACCATGACACTCGTGTGGAAGTCAGAAGACAACTTTTCAGAGTCAGTTTCTCTTTCCCTGTGGGTTCCAGGGATTGAATGAGTAGCTTACTAGGCTCGGCATCAAGCATCTTTACCTGCTGCACCAGCCTGCTGGCCTGGAGATGTTTATTGCATCAAAGCCTAGTTGAGGTGGTTATGTTTTGCATACTATAAGTTATTCTAGTATAGATGCTCAGATATAGCTGTTTGGAGCACAGATGGGCAGAGTGCAGGATTGAGTAGGAGCTGACAAATCACACAGGAATAGAAAACTCAAGTTTGTCATGGGTGTGGTCCATAAAAGACATGACTTCTGTCATTATAAGTAATCAAATGTGGCTTTTAGTGCTTAAAACACTGTTGATTTATGAAAAGATGTACACAACGACTGGTGGAGATGTCTCATTGG
Organism: Eospalax fontanierii; assembly: GCA_035773235.1. Taxonomy (NCBI): domain Eukaryota; kingdom Metazoa; phylum Chordata; class Mammalia; order Rodentia; family Spalacidae; genus Eospalax; species Eospalax fontanierii. The sequence continues at coordinate 43,566,292 of CM069546.1, read as the reverse complement.
AAAAAAGCCTGCTGCGAAACCTGATAACCTGAGTTCCATCCTCAGAACCCACGTAATGCTTGAAGGAGAGAAGCAATTCCTGCGATTTCTTCTTTGACCACTGTATGCTATGGGAGGCTTTCATGTACATGCACACACATATGCACACAAGATAGCACATGGGCACACTTTATGTAAAACTTATTCCAATGCTTTAAAAGGTGTCTTAAAATACAATCTCTTTTTTTACCTATATAAGATAATGGTGAACTGTTTTCATTTCTTGCTACATGTGGTGGCACCCACCTGTAATCTCAGCACTTGGAAGGTGGAGACAGGAGAATCAGAAGTTTAAGGCCAATTTCCTCAATGTAGTGAATTTGGCTTGCCAGCCTTGGCTACAGGAGACCCTCTCTCTCCAAAAAAAAAAAAAAAAAACAAAAAAAACAATAAAAACAAAAACGGCTGGGTATTGTGGCATATACCGGTAATTGTAGCACTTGAAGGAGGGTCATGGGTTCAAGGACAGTCAGAGAGTGAGATCCTGTCTTAGGAAAAATAGATGAATAAACAAGCAGCTTGCTAGTTGTTTACTATAGAGACTTGCTTATAACAGAAAAAAATACTTTTGTAGGACCACTGAACAACAGCAAAGATTTCATGAAATTTGCAGCACTCTAGTAAAAACTCGACGGAGAGTTGTGGGCTGGTGGAAACGCCTCTTTACGCTAAAGGAAGAAAAGCCTAAAATGGTATATATTTTATTTTCTTCTTTGACTTACTGAAATGTAAAGCAAAATTTTAAGATTGAGCTAATGGTACCTTCTATCTAGTGACAACCTTTTTAGTAGTTCAATGCTGATTATGCTTTGGTATAACTCCTAAGTGAATTTGTGAATGTCATGTGACAGACGAAGCCTTTCAAAGGCAGAGTTCACGTTTTGTATTTAACTCTTTGTTCTTGTAGAGCTAAGTCTGTTCTTTCGCTTATTGACGTAAAAGATATGCATGTAGAGACATGCTCTTCCCTCTTTGCCTACTTAAGGTTGTGGTGTAAAGCTATTAATTGGGAAGGTAGCATACTTTATACTTCAAAACATTCTTCTATAAATAGACTCAGTAATTCTAAGAGGATCCAAATTCTATAAAAAAAAACAAAAAAACAAAAAAAACCTGGTAATAACAATGAAATCATTCTTCTAGCCTTTGAAACAAAACTTAAACTGTAGATCAAGCTGTGTGTGGTGCCCAGCATATACTGCTCATGTGCTCTCATTGTGGAGTGGTGAAGCAGGCCTCAGAGTAGCCATTGTCAGTCTGCGTGTTAGCTGATAAACTCCTGTTTTTCTTGCCAGTACTTCATGACCATGATCATTTCTCTTGCTGCGGTTGCCTGGGTAGGACAGCAAGTCCACAACCTGCTTCTCACCTACTTAATTGGTAAGTTACTGAGAAATGCTGTGGGTGAGTCCTGGCAGTGATGTCTGAATATTATAGCATAATCAGTAAACAGATGAATGCTCAAGGCATTGTGAGTATAGAAAGGTGACTTAGGACTCAGGCCTGTGCTGGGGATAGGATACTCAGTTGGTAGGATGCCTTTCCTTTCATGTAAGAAACATGGGTTTAATAACCCAGTACTAGATAAAACCAGGCATGGTGGTCCACAGCACTCAGGAGTAGAGGCAGAAGGATCAGAAGTTCAAGGTCATGTTCAGCTATAAGCTGCATGCCAAGTTTGGAGACAGCCTATATGTATACTATCTGGAAAGAAAAAAGACTCAGGTCCTGTTTTCAGGGAGTTTCTTATGCCCTTATAGGAAGTAAAAACAAAGAATAATAAGGGAGAAAGTCACATTCGAGCAGTAAAAAAGGAGCAGATTGTTGAGTGAACAACTGGGAGGGCCTGTTATCTGGGGCTTCTGTGGCTAAATCCTGTTGAAGACTCCTGGAGTCTGTCACCTTTCAAATGTAACCTTATGAAGTTAAGTGCTGCCTTTTCAATTTCGTTTAAGTGACTTTTGTGCTGTTGCTTCCTGGACTAAACCAACATGGAATCATTTCAAAGTACATCGGAATGGCCAAAAGGGAGATAAACAAGCTTCTCAAGCAAAAGGAAAAGAAAAATGAGTAAGGCACCTGCTTTCTCAGCCTGGCTGATAGGTGTGCATCCCCCTGGGAAAGGTGCCTGCTCTGCTCTCTGGATACTAAAATGTTACAGAAGTAGCTCTTTGCTCCCCCACTCTGCCCTTGTTAATACCCGTTCACACTTGCCAAGGCAGGCTTTGTGTGCTGTCTTAGTGTCAGGTGTGCTGGGTGTACTCAGCAGTTGCCCTTAAATGGACAGCTTGTTGGGTGAGTATGACTTGTTTTGATTTTTCTCACCCAGGGCTATAGAAGTTTTACTTTTTCCTTTAAAACACCTTAGTGGTAAACTTACTCTTTTGTACAGTGACTTTGGATAATTGTGGATGTTTGCGTTAGCTAGAGTCAAGGTAGTGGTCTGTGGCTACAGGAAGCTGGTTCTACTGTCTGCTTCCACAGTCTGCTTAAAAACCTGTCTGGCTGGGCGTAGTGCCTCACGCCTTTAATCCCAGCATTCCCGGAGGCAGAGACAGGCAGAACTCTGTGAGTTCTAGGCCAGCTGGGCTATATGGAGACCCTGTCTCAAAAAGCCAAAAAACAAAACAAAAAAAAAACCCAAAAAACTGTCTGGCTTCGTGAATACTAAGACCTCGTTTACCACTTTTGCTGAAGAGACCACTTAAGATTCATTCCTGTTTTTTGACTGTGGAAGAACACACATGGAATAGAGTGAAAGTAATAATTCCATGTGTGTGTAAGTTCCTCTTTTTTGTAAAATGTAGCAGTTTTTAGGGAGCCAGTGCTCTTTGTTCACATGAGGAGTCTGACAGTCTTAGGCTAAGCTCTTAGTCCCTTTGCATTACTTCCAAGTTAATATGTCCTTCAAGGCTTTTAAACAAGGAGCTTCAGAAGATTGTATTTGTGAATTCTAGCATACTCTGCAGATTTTTAGCTGACTTCAGATGTCTGTGACCTTTACTCCAAGACCAGCCAATGATAGAAGTCTTCCTTCCACTCCTCAGTGGAAAATAAGATAGTCCGTTAATTTTTAAGACCAGAAAAAAAGCCTTTAAAAGTAGACCTCAGAATTCTTATTTCACAGTAATACTGGCTATATTTCAGCCACCACAGCTTTGCCCTTGGGAGATAGTGATGACACTGGTGTTTGACTTGTCCCCCTGATCATTCTCAGAAAAATGCCAGGGCTGTCGCTGAGAGCAGACTGGTTGGCAGTAGTGGTTGGCTCTAGTTCACATAGATTTGCAACTCCTTTGTAAGCTTGCTCTAAATCACTCTCAGTAGCTAGACTTTAGAGTAGTTGAAATCTTAGGACTGAAACTTTGAGGGCCAAAATGTGACACATTTGGGAACAATTCCTTAACTGTGAGCTAGCTGGGATGTAGTTGTGTGGAGTCATTCATTGCGCTGATGCTGAGAAGCCTTGCACCTTGTGGATTTGCCGAGTCTTCTCCCCCCAGTGCTGTAAGCAGTGGCACCTGTTTAACGTGTGTTTGGTTTTTTTAATGTTTCAGATGACACCTACCTTAATTTTACATGTTTTCTTGATGTAAATAAGCCTGTCTTCCTGTCTGAATTTTTTTGTGTGTGTATGAATACATGTTCTACCAATTAACTACTTTGGCAGTTTTGATCATTTCTTCTATTTTGTTTTGTGTAAAAGGAGAAAAATAAAAAAAAAAGCTGGAATCTGTGTCTCACTTTCTTTTGTAACTTAGTCAATCTCATGTTCATATTTAGGTTTATGTCATATTTAGGTTATTGTCGGTCGTTACAGCTCTCTAAGATACTAAGGAAAAAAAAGGAAAGAGCCAGGTGTGGTAGAGAGACCCTGTCTCAGAAAACAAACAAAATGCTGACTTAAGGCTTGAATTTACCTCGCTTTCAGCATCTAGGCACCATGTTAGATGGGAAAGGAAACAGTAGAGAGGGGCCATGTAGGACTGTGAAGGCTCAAAATAGTATGCACCTCTGCTCCTAACAGGGTGCTTGGTGAATAATTAATTGTTAGGTGACTTAGTCTACACTTTAATACTTTATATTTAAGGTTTTAAGGTCTGACCTTAAATCTGATGTTTTAGCTTTGGGTCTAACTGGGAACAGACTCCCACCCCCAGAAGTGTGGCTCCTTCTCTGAAGGTCTCAAGCCAAGGTCACCACAGATCCTCCTGTGGTTCCCTGATGCTCTGAAAACTAACTTAGAATCTGGGCAGCATAGAGACCCTGTCTTGAACAGAAACTACACACTTGTGCTAAGTACTCATGCCAGACACACCTGCCTGGCTCCTAGTCCTCTCCGAATATTCCTTCAAAAGCCAGCTACCTCTGGCCACATCTGTCATGCTGCCAAAATTCAGGAAAACAACCTGTAACGAGCTGTGCCAGGAAGAAGGTAAAGATGGGAGATTTGTCGTTTTAACTTAGCCTGATGCGCTACTATGAACTTCTCTCTGCTTTGGAGGATGTTGGAGGATGTGTGTGTGTGTGTGTGTGTTTTTTTTTAAGACAGGGTCTCATAGAATCCAGGCTGGCCTAGAACTTCTGTTCCTGCCTTTACCTCTCAAGTGCTAGGATTACAGGCATGTCACCACAGCCATCCTAGAGTCTTTAAGAAGCCATTAAAAGACAATGTCTCATCTCAGGGTTTGCTTATGACAAAGCACGAGTGTATGGGTCTGTTTCTCCCACCCAGCCATCCTGAGTTTCTAATCCATCTCTACACAATTTCGGATTCTGTTAGCTTCTCGCCAGTGTTAATGATGAAGCCAGCCAGGTATGGTGGTACATGCCTGTAATCTCAGCACTTGAGAGTCTGAGGCAGGACTGTTGCTGTAAGATCAGCCAGGGATATACAGTAAGACCATGTATCTTTTTAATTTTCTTTGGATTTATTTCATTTTTATTTTTTATGTTTTTGGAGTATTTTGCCCACATATATGCAAGTGTACCATGGAGGCCAGAACAGGGAATCAGATCCCCTGGAACTGGAGTAAAAGCCAGTTGTCAGCCACCATGTGGATGCTGGGAACTGAATCTGTGTCCTCTGTAAGAACCACCCATATTCTTAACCATTGAGCCATCTCTCCAGCCCCCAAAAGGCTGTTTTACTCCCACACACATACAAGATGGGGGCTGTGAAAAGCCTATAACTGTCCTCCACACCACACAGTTTGGAATCAGGTAGGCCTGGTATCTTTAGTGTCTTAAGCTAGTTAACTAACCACACTTTTGCCTTGAATTAGCTTTAACATTGGGTCCATTTAAACTGATCATTTTATTTGTAAGTGGGGCAGTAGCACAGATCTCAGCATTTGTTACGAGGACTCGAACTAACCTTATGGGAAGTACTGCAAGGCCCATTCTGATATTAATAAATGGCACCTTGGGAAACCATCAGCAGCATCCCCCACATCACCGCTGCATTCCCCCAGCCCCTTCTCATCGCCCTGCATTGTTGCTTAGAGGGCTGCCTCACCTATTGGATTCTGAACCCCAGGGTTGGAATTGACAATTTTGCTCCTCACTCCCCAGTACCTGGTACAACATCTGGCACATGGTAGGCACTGGTGAGATGTTGGCTGAATGAATCAATGAAGGAATGCAGCATATAAAGAGATAATGTATCTGCTATTTTCCTCCAGTGGTAAAACTCTTCAAAGTAAGAGATTTCAAAAACATTCCCTATCAAAATGTTGATAACATTCTAAATTAAGGTGAGCTGCACATTTTTAGGAAGGAGAGCTATAAGTATACAAGAAGCCAGTATATCAAGGGAATTGGGGTGACTCAAATAGAAGGATGGTGTTTGAGACCCCTCTGGTCTACATAGTATGATCCTGGTTCAAAATAATAAAACTTAGAAAAAGTAAAGGGTTCTTTTTGTAGTGTAAGTTATAACTAGGGAATGCATAGTTATCCCTGAGACGTACAAATTGGAAGCTCTGCTTTTATTAAGGGTCTGTGGCATGTGAGGAAGGGGGATGGCTGTGGCAGACTGAGGAAGTGCACTAACTACAATGAGCCTTGTCTCTAGATTTTGTGTTCATCACTCATCTCACAACTCCAAGTGCCTGGTGCTAGTGCCTCCGTTTTAGAGATAGGTAAAACAACAATTTGCTCATTAATTTATCATCCGGTATGTGCTGTAGCAGATGCTTATCTAGAAACTGGATCCAGCAATGAACAAAGTTTACTAAATCTGGTGGCTTGGAACTTAATGGTCTAGGGCCAGGAGATAAGACCTTTCTAGTACTTTGGGTGTAACCCCAGTTCTCAGGGGGACTGAAGCACAAGGATCATGACTCTGAGGCCAGCCTGGGATACAAAGTAAGACTCTGTTAAGAAAAAGAGGAGGGCAAGGAGGAAGAGGAGGATGGGGAGCGGGGAAAGGGGCTGAGGTGGGGAAAAGCAAAAGCTGGTCATGGTAGACACTCCAGTTCTTGGGAGGCTAAGGCAAGGTGATCATGAATCTGAAGGCCGGACTGGGCTACAGACTCTAAAGAAGGGGGAGGAGGAAGGAATGAGGATGGGAAGGGGATGAGAAAAAGCTGGTTATGGTACTCATTTCAGTTCTTGAGAGCCTGAGGCAAGGTGATCATGAATCTGAAGGGCAGCTTCGGCTACACAGAGACCTAGTTCCAAAAACAAAACCAAGCCGGCATGGTGGCATACACCTTTAATCCCAGCACTTGGGAGGCCGAAGATGGTCAGTTCTAGGACAGTTGGGGCTACAGAGAGATTCTTTCAAAAATCCAAGGAAGTTGGGCGATGTAGCACGCACATTTGCAATTCCAGGATTAGGCAGACAGGTGGATTTCTGTGAGCTCGAGGTTAGCCTGGTCAACATAGCGAGTTCCAGGTCAGCTGGGGCTACGGGAAGGCCCCGCATCAAAAAACAAAAAAACCCCACAAGGAAAAAAGCATGTGGTGGTGGTAGTGCCAGGACGCTAAAACAAAACAATAAAAAAAGAATTTCAGAAGCCTCCCGGTTCCACACTCTTGGTCTCGGAGGGAGCAGGAAACCCCGCCCCTGCACTACAGTGTCATCACCTACCAGGAACTCTCTCATGGTTCCTTACTACTGTTTTTTTTTTTTTGGCGTGACTATGAAGTCTCGCGATAGCGCGTCCGCTTCCCATAACTCCGTGCGCTCGCCCCTCCCGTCCTCTTTCCGCCATCTTTCCGCGCCGGTGAGTAAGTTCGTGTGTGCTCCGTCTTCATCCGTCCTGCATCGGCGCCATCCCGCTGTCCGCGGCTGGGCTTCGGAGTGCGGCGAGGACCTGGGACCCTGGCGGACCGAGGCCGCCCGACTGTCGGGCCTGAGCCGTCCTGGGCGAGGGCCATGGCCGGGCACCGCGCTGCGGGGAGCCGGGCGCGAGGGTTGCAGGCCGGAGCCTCCCTCCGTACCGTGCGGCCTGGCGCGGGCCGGGCAAGCAGCGGGCGCCAAGCTGTGCCCTCGGGAGTCCGGAGCCACAGCAGGGACCGCCCCATTCCGCCACGGTTGGCGGTGCGGGGACCAAGCTGAGTGTGGGCATTGGAGATTGTGCCCGGACACTGCCTAGTGGAGGAAGCTTTACCCCTGGCGCTTGAATCGTGCTTTGGCCTCCGTCCTTACGAGCTTTGGGAACTGAGGCCGCAGTCCGAGGTCATGCGAGATCCAGTCGAGTGCCCTGTAAAATGGGACGCTTGCTGTTGGATGCTTTGAAATGACACCTGGACGGGTGTGTGTGTTTGGTCGTTAGGTGAACGTTAAGTAGCATGTTAAAACAAGGCTGAATGGGAGTTGACTTAAAAGCCATGTTAACTGTGTGCTGACACGCTGACTTTTAAAAATCTTGGGAAACACTGCTTATGTTTTTTAACTTAGGTTCTTAACATACCTCAGTTTTATGCTTGAGTAGCTCGTACTTCCCGCCATTTCTAAGGTTATCATCTATGGGATATTTGCCCGGTATCATAACGATTGTTGCACTAGTGGTTAATGAATGGGTCCTACCTGTGTAGCTTAATAGTTCTGACAGCCTACCTTAAACAGTCCGTTAATTTTGACTGAGAACTCTTCTGGGTGTTGGGGGGGTATACTGCTTAGGCTTAGAAAAATTTACCGGTGGGATTTTTACGGTGTAATAATTGGATTCTTGTTGAGGATGCCAGTGAAACCTATTGTCTTCTCTCAGCCATCATGGTGCGCATGAATGTCCTGGCCGATGCTCTGAAGAGCATCAACAATGCCGAGAAGAGAGGAAAACGCCAGGTCCTCATCAGGCCGTGCTCCAAAGTCATCGTCCGCTTCCTGACTGTGATGATGAAGCATGGTGAGGATTGGGGTCTTGGGCTCTTTTGGGTTTTTATGTTTAAGTTAGATGTGTGTGTGTGTGTGTGTGTATACACACACACGTGAATTCGGGTGCTCCTGCAGGCCTCTGATTCCCTTGTGATTGGAGTTGGGAGGCCCCTGTTATTGGCACTGGGAATCAGTTTGGGGTTCTCTGCAGGAGTGGTAATGTGCTTTTAACCAAGCCATCAGCCCCGAGTGTTGGGTTTTGACAGCAGACTAAAGGAACCCATGGCAAGGGAGCTAATAGAGACTGTTGGAAACAAGATAGTTCCTACAAACGAAAACTACTAGAGACTGTTGGGGGTGGGGAGGGGCTTGTGTTTGGGATTGGGTCTGGAGGAAGGGTTGTAGCCTTTGGAAATGTGGAGCATTAGGAACAGGGAGGAAAGGGAAGGAAAACCCCTCTAGGAATTCAGGTACGATTGTTCTTAGGTGTAGCTCCCAAAGTTTTATGATTTGAAGAGTTGTGGGAATTCTGATAGCCAGACTCAGAAATGACTTGTTCGGTAGGTTACATTGGCGAATTTGAAATCATTGATGATCACAGAGCTGGGAAAATTGTTGTGAACCTCACAGGCAGGTTAAACAAGGTAAGAATTGATCATCCTTTAAGAATCCTTAATTCTCTAACATCCCAACTGTGCAAATACTGGGTCTCCGTGTCGCTGGGTGTCACTCGTGCCTCTTATGTCACATTTCACTTATTCATGGCTGGCTGGCTGGGTCTTCAGTTTGGGGACAGCTTTATGTGAGGTGATGCCAGGTCAGTGAGGCTAAACCCTGCTGACAGTGGCATTTGACTCTTGGATGCTCCTGCCAGTCTCTAGCTGTTGTACCACCATGCATAAGTAGTGACATTTCTGTGTTGGTGATGTGCTGGCTTTAATGGACTCTCTAAGTGCCAGTGTTAAGGTTTGCTGATCTCTACCCTTTTTTGATTTTGTGATTTAGTAGATGGCATATTTGGAGGCAGGGGTCAGAAAAACAGTGCAGGTCTGTTTGAGACTGGTAGTTAGATCAGTAAGAAGTTTGGTCCTCCAACCCAGAGTGAATTGTCTAAATACATAGGCCTTAGCTAAATGGGTGGTTATTTCCTGCTCTGACAGTTTGTTTCACAGAGTTGCTTAGCCCTATATTGTGAACCTCATGATGAGTATCATTACTGCATCTGAGGTCTTTGGTTGACAAGACTAGTTTTGAGGCTGTCATTTTGCTACTAATTGTAGCCAGAACCCACTCCAGGTGTGCCTTTGAATTGAGTGGCAGGTTTTGTTGTCAGTATTTTTAGGCGTTAGGAAACTCACTTGGGCCATGACTGACATTCCTGGCCAGATAAGCCACCTGTGAGAGATCTGATGTTTCGAGGCAATAGTTTAGTGCTTATGAAACTATAGTGTAGAAGATGGAGTTAGTGTATGACATGACCTGGGGCAAAACCTATTCTCTGAACTCCACTTTCCCCACTTGTAAGAAAGCCTGTTTGCCTCATGGAATGTGGCTCTACCCTTGCTGGGAGGTAGAGAGTTTGAAGACTGTAGATGGACTAAAATCCTAGTAGCTTTTTCACATACCTGCCTCCTTGCTTTGCGTGGGGGGGTTGCTGATTCCTTCTCTAGGTGCATATTTCACAGAATAAAGGTCAGAGGTCTGTAGACAGTGACAACACAGGGTAATGGGACATAATGACAAGCTGGTTTTCAGATTCTGTGGGTTCAAGTCTCTGTCCTCTTTTTGATAAATTTTAACCCCGTAGTCATTTCAGTTTATGTGAATTCTACTTTTTAAATGATTTTCCTGCCTTCCATCTTCATACTCTGGCCTTGGAAAGGGTAATTGGTGTCCTCTTGGTAGCTTGAGCTGGAGCTTTACCGCAGTTCTCTCCATGTCCTGGTGATAAGGTAATGAACCCAGTGCTGGGATTAAAGGTTTATATCATCACACCAGGCTGGTGTGGCACTCTTGTTGGAGGATGATAGTTGCTGTGTGTGTCCTGGGGGCAGAGGTGGGATACTTGTGAGAACCCTGCCTATAGCCTTCCTCAGTTTGGAAACTGTACCTGGAGTTGTAGGACAGTCCTTCCAGGGTGGGCAATGTTGCAGCAGGTCAGAGCTGTGGTGCTTGCTAGATGTGTAATATTTTGCAATAGACTGTGTATTGAACAATACAAGTACACTTAACAATGTCTTTAGCTGTGCATCGAGTAAAAGTTTGTGATTTTACTCGCTCTCAGTTCTGTGCAATGCAGTGATTTGTTCTAGGGCACTTCTCCAGGCCATAGGGTTGCATGCTAGTGACCTGGCTCTACCATGTGTGGCTTTAAGTTTGTGTCTTGTTTGACTTTTTCTTGTAAGCGGTATAGGCTTCCATACATCTGTGCATAGGGAGGAGCTGGGGCTTCCTACCACAGCCTGTTGTGCCAGGTTTACAGGTATGCACTGCCACCTCCTATTGGTTCCAATGACTTTTATATAAAGAAATTGTGCAGAGTAGGTGTCCATTAAACTGGATATCACTGACAAGCTGTATTGTTTTTTCTTTCACTGGTTAAGTGTTAAAGTTCACTTAGTCTTTTTGGTTTCTTTCTACAGTGTGGTGTGATCAGCCCCAGATTTGACGTGCAGCTCAAAGACCTGGAAAAGTGGCAGAATAACCTGCTCCCATCCCGTCAGTTTGGGTGAGTTGGCTTTCACAGTTTGGTGTACATTTAATTCCAGCAGGGGCAGGTGGGTCTGTTTTGGAGGTTAGCCTGTCTGAAAAAAACCAAAAGGTGTTAAATGCTTGGAAATGCTGGGATGTAATTGGATTTTCTTTTGTAGTAACAATTGACTTGTCCTAACTAGTTTGACTTGAAATTTTGCTCACGTGTTGGCCACATTTCATGTACCAGGCTGTGGGGTTATGTGGCTGGTGTGAGACTGAGCAGGATTCTGAGCACCCAGGTTCTGGCAGTCCTAATCTGAGTTCCAATCCTTTTCTTCCTTGAAAATTATACCAAGAAATGAGCATTCCCTAGCTGAAAAATGCTTTGAGATCATGCTTCTGAGCATTGACAGTATGTTCAAGGTTTGGGTTTGAGGTGGAGATGCTCAACTTGTCACTGAGCCTGATTTTGTAAAGCTTTTTCAGATCTGAAACAGTTTAATGTTTATGGTTACACGTGACTGGCCTGGTGGCCCAGGCCTTAATACAAACTACTATGGAGGCTGAAGCAGGGGGTTACAAGTTAAAGGCCTACCTGTCCTACAGAACAAGTTCACCGTTAACCCAGGCATCTTAGTGATGAATGTTGTTGAAATAAGGGAAGGAGCTGAAGGTGTAGTTTGGTAGTGTTTGCATAGCCTGCCCCACTGGGCTCAGTCTCCATAAGGGGTTTGAGGGAGAACCACATATGTCCCCGATGGTGCTTGACATGGCCCAGTGGTCCAGGCTCAGTTCATGGTTGCTATATTCTGGACATGTGATCTTAACAGAATCACTTCTCTTTATAGTTGTACCAATTGTTTTAATCCCTCACTGTTGATGTAGTATTGCCTTAGACATTGATTCCCCACCCCATAGTAAGCCAGGCTTCCCTCATAGTGAGTGGCAGAATCATACATTTCAGGCTCAGACCCACCTACCTCTCAGTCTTCAGGAGATGAGAATGACATTGTGAATTAGGAGGGTATAGGAGCTGCGTCTGCAAGAACAGCCAGGGCTCCAGCCACAGAGCCATCTCTGTTTTTATATACACTTATGTTTTTCATTTGTTTGTGTGCTTGCAAATGCATGTCAGAGGTTCTCTCCTACTCTGTGGTTCTGGGCATGGTCATTGAGCTTGGTTGCAAGCTGCTTCATCCCCTGAACCAGCGCACAGGCCCAGTACCCTTTGTTTTTAAAGGCAAGGTCTGTTCTTCATTTCACAAGCACTGGGTTAAAAGTGTGCCATCATTCCCCTTATAAGTAGAGATCAGGGTTCTCAGTATAGCTGGCATCTTTAGATTTGTGTCTTGTTTTAGGTACCTACTATGTCTATGCACTGTCAGCCTGGATGGTCACCATCTTGTGTTTCTCATAGGAAGGGAGTTAAACAAGGAGGTGGTGATTTTTAGCAGAAAGCAGAACTGTTAGGACTGTTAAGTTCACCAGCGTGTTTCTTTTCTCCGCAGTTTCATTGTACTTACAACCTCAGCTGGCATTATGGACCATGAAGAAGCAAGACGAAAGCACACAGGAGGGAAAATCCTGGGATTCTTTTTCTAGCGGTATAAACCACACCTCTAAATAAAATGCGTCAGTGGACTCTGGGCTTCCTGTCAGTTTTGAGTTTCTCTGGCACTCCAGCAGAGTAGCATGTATCCAACAGGTTCATTGTGGTTGCTGGCTCACCAGATGATGCTTTGTCAAGCCTACATGGGTGAATCTGGATTGGGACCAGTAATGCTTAGCTATGTAGGTTGACAAGGCTTTGGTTTCCTACATATAAAATGACCATGAGGAGGCTGATAGCCAGACCTCACAGTCAAGTTGGGTGGGGTGCCAGTGACATCTTGAAACTTTTTAGCGTCTTTAGAACCTTATTGTAAACCTGTTCGACTCCTTGCTTCTCTCTGCAGCTAGTGAATACGGTCAGCCTGTCTGGGCCACAGAAGGGTTTTCTTTGCACTTGGAGCAGTTGCAGGATTAAATACAAGGGGCAAACTGCATTCTAATGTCGGAAATGTGATTTAGCAACATTAACACGAAAAGCAAGGATTCCATACTGTGAACAAGCATTTGGAGTGTTTCTCGCAGTGTTCTTGGTATAGTGTGTCCCAGACGTGGTGGTGTGGGTTTGTTGGGGGTGAGCATCTGCAGACAGCTCTGCTGAGGGGAGGGACAGAGCCCTAACTAACAGTTGTTTACTAATTCAGGGCCTAAAGGGGCTGGCTGACTGGAGGCTTCTGGATTACAGAGTCAGACAAGGAGATTCTAGTGGGCAAGTGTTGAGTACCAAGAGCTCCGATGCTCAAAAAAGGCCTCAGTAGTCTAAAACATATTTTAGCACACACCCCAAACAGTGTAGCTTTGTATATCCATCAACCTCCCACAATCTCATTCCATGCATGATTTAATCCACTTAACTTGAAGCCCCAGTAAAGATTCACACAATTCCTGTAGTTATAACTACTCACTAGAAAAGAACAAAGACCCATTATAACTCTAGTCAACTCAACAGGGCTCACAGAAAACTCTAGATTCCCCAGCTTCTTTTCAAGGGTCACCGACCTACATACAGACAACACACTCATACGATAAAACTAAAATTTTTTAATTTTAAAAGCTAAAAAAATAAATGTACTCCAAACAAAAAAATGTGGAGGGTTGTATCTTAGCTCTTCCTCCAATAGTTCCAGGCAGTCCAGGCTGTGAACATAGAGTAGTTAGCGTTGCGAAAGTCTGGAGGATCGTCCAGGCCACCCGGGCGGCGGCGGCCCAGGGCGGTGGGCATCGACCGGGGCTTCCTCCACCCCGGTGGTCCCTTCCTCGCCTCAGGCAGCGGCCTCTCCCTTCGTCCATTGTTTCCTCCTAGTGGAGCATGAGTAGTAGTTCTGTTAGAAAAGCTAATTATTATTATTATTATTGGTCTTCCTCCTCCTCAGCAGACGCTGTGGCCCCTGGGTCGCGGCCTGGGCCTCCTCCCCAAACGCCACCTCGGTGGGCCGGCCCCCGCAATTCAGGCCGATTCACAGATCCGAAGCACTGACCTGGACAACCCTGCGGCGACGCCCCTCCCACCTGCCGCAGAGGGTTACATAGTAAGACCCTGTAAAAAAGCAGGGAGGAGGGAATGGAGGGATGGGCATAGCGGCATGGTGCTTGGTCTTCATGGCCATCACTGCGTTGAAGGGCACCATAAGGACCATCACACCCACTCCAGCCAGCACTGAAGGGCCCAGGTTCTAAGAAAGACAGATGACACTTAACTATCTGAAAACAAGACAGAGTTCAGGCCCTAGCATCATTAGCTTGGCCCTAATGTACCCCAGGAGGACCCCACACAGCAAGTTCAGTGCCGTTGAACTTATACCTTTCAGCCCTGGGGTCCTCCCAACCCTTTTAGGAATATGTAGGACAGGCCTAGAGAGATGGCTCAAAGGTTAAGAGTATTGGCTGCTCTTGCAGAGAATTTGGGTTCAGTTCCCAGTACTCACATGGTAGCTAACAACCATCTGTAACTCAGTTCCAGTGGATCTGATGGCCTTTTCTGACCTCTGCAGGCACAGCACAACATGGGTTCACTTACATACAAGCAGACAATATATTCATACACATAAATATAAATAAGTATATATAAATAAATTTTTAAAAAGAATCTGCAGGTTCACTGTCTCTTATCAGAAGCCCTTGGGGACCAGGTAGTTATGCAAATCAGACCTGTGGCATCCCCGAAAAGGCCCTAAAATGCTGAGCAGAAAATAGTTAATCCCACAGCTTGATGGATTATTGCTAATCTTAATAACTCAAGGGTACTGTTCCTCAGGATGCCATCTACCTTGTTTTTGATACGGTCTGTCTCTCACTGGCCTGGAACTTACTGAGTAAGCTGGCCGGTCAGTGAGCCCCATGGATCTACCTGTCTCTGCCTCCTGAACTCAGATTACAAGCAAATACTACCACAGATGTAATGTATTTTATGTGTATGAGTGTATTGCCTGCATGTATGAAAGTGTACCCATGTTGTGCAATGCCTGCAGAGATCAGAAGGAGGCATCAGATCTCCTGAAACTGGAGTAATGGGCAGTTGTTAGCTGTCATATGGGTGTTGGGAACTGAATCCTGGTCCTCTGTAAAAACAGCCAGAGCTATTAATTGCTGAGCCATATCTCCACTCCATAATGTGGCTTTTTTATGTAGGTTCTAAGGATCAAACAGGTCCTCATGCATGGCGAGTACTTAAAGACTGAGCCATCTCCCTAGCCCCGTAAGCACAATTTTTAATGGATTCATTACATTCTTAATCCTTAAAAATTTATGTATATGCATGCATGTCTATGTGTATACCATGTAAATGTTGATGCCAGAAGAGGGCATCAGATCCCCTGGAGTTGAAGATACAGGTAGTTGTGAGCCTCCATGTGGATGTTGGGGACCAAACTTGGGTCCTCTGCAACAGGCTCTTAACTGCTGAACAGCATCTCTTCACACAGTAGAAATACATGAGGAAGTATAATTGGGGAGGGGGGTCTTTTTAAGACAAGATTCCCCTGATCCCAGCTGGCCTGGAACTCACTATGTAGACCAGGCTGACCTTGAACTCACAGAGATCCACCTGCCTCTACCTCCTGATGCTGGGAATAAAGGCATGCACCCCCATGCCCACCTGAGAAAATATAATTTTATAATAACTTTTAAACATATATTCAGTCTCCTGGGGATCACAGGCCTCTCCACTCACTTAGTCAACTCTATACTTCGGGATACTGAGGCCATTTATAAAACTCTGCTTTCACACTATTGCAATAAACATTTTTGTAAGGGAAAAAATAAAACAGCACTCCCAAGACAGAGAGCTCAAAATGGAAGTGCAGCCTGGCTCCAGAGTCAACCGGCCAGTCTGTACCATGGGGTGATAGTCTGAAAATAGAGATTCTGCTTTTGAGCTGAGCAGAGGATCCTGATTGGGGACAATTTTCCCTGCAAGAGTCAGCTGACAATGCTGGGTGGTCCTGGCACTCAGTAAGAGGGTCAGAGAGACTGCTATGTGCCCTACAGTGTACAAGACACTCCTAAATACACAGTTATCCAGCCCTGTCAGCTAGGCTGAGGTTGCACAATTCCATCCATAAGATATGAAAGTAAGCAGTTTTCCTTTGTGTATGGGAGTGCACATGTTGTATGTGTGGTGTATATTGTGTGTGTATGTGGCACGTAGTGTGTGGAAGGTGGTGTGTATGTGTGTGCAGTATGTGCTGTGTAGGATGTGTGTAATGTGTGGCATGCATGCTGTGTATGTGGTGTACAATGTATATATGGGGAGGCATATGTACTGTGTGTGTTGCGCATTGCATGTGTATGGTGTACAGTGTTGTGTGGTATGTGTATGTGTGTGTGCTGTGCAATGTGTGTAGCATGCATGTTGTGTGTATGGTATACAATGAATGTATGTGTGCTGTGTGGCATGTTTGTTGTGTGTGGCGTACAGTGTGTGTGTGCTGTATGTGCACAGAGGCTAGAGATCATCTTCAGGTGTTCTGCTCTATCACTCTCTGCCTTGTACCTTTAAGATACAGTCCCTCGCTGAATCTGAGGCTGGCGCCCAGCAAACTCGAGTTCCTCCTGTCTCTGCCCCGTTCCCTAGTGCTGGGGGTCACAATCATGAGTACAATCACATCCACCTTTTTTCTGTGGGTGGGTGCCAAGGATTCAAACTCGGGTCCTCACGCTTGCACAGCAAGCCCTTCTACCCACTGAGTCACCTTCCCGGTCAACTTTCCTTTTTGTTTTGGTTTTTGAGGCAGGGTCTCACTATGCAGTCCAGGTGGCCTCCAAGTTAGATCCTTCTTTCCCTCAAGATCCATAAACCAGCAAAGGGCAAGTCTCAAACAAGCGTTCCAAACTTTGTTTTGCCTTGGACAATGGTCCCTAGGGAAGTATACACTCTGTGTTATCTGCCTAAAGAGCTTGTTCCAGATATTTCCATTCTGGTGCTTGGGGCTGGCGATGTGGCGTGCGGGATATGCTTAGCAGAAGCGAGCCCCTGATTCTGGTCTGGTGTTTTTCCTTCTCAATTTCATCATTAGAAGCGTTTAATTCATCTCTCCTCTCTAGCTATACAAAATAATGAGGCCAGCGGTACAGCTCAGCAGGTAAAGGCACTTGCCACCAAGCCTGAGCTCAATCCTTGGATCCTATATGATGGAAGGAGAGAACCAATTCTCACAAATGGTCCTCTGACTGTGGCCTACATGTGTACACGTGCATACACACAATTAAGTTAAAAATGCAATTAATTTAAAAAAAAATGTACTTACACTAAGATTAACAGATAATTTGCTGGATTCCTACACTGTACCAGGTGTGGTCAGTCCTGCACCCACAGGAGACATAAAAACACCAGTGCTGTCTGTCCATGAGCAGCTAACATCTACCAGGGTGGGGCTGGATTATAAGTACAGAAAACAACCTCAGAAAGTCACCAGATTGGCTCCTGTGGTAAAGACACTGGGATTCCAAAGGGAAGAGGAAAACTAAACAAAATAATAATATAAACCCAACTAACCAATCAGGAAAGCGCTGGGGAGATGGCTTAGTGGGTAAAGCACTTGCCCTGTACACATGTGGACCTGAGTTCAGAGTCCCGGAGCCCATGTTAAGCTGGGTGCAGTAGCACATATCTCTGATCCCAGTGCTCCTAAGGCAAAGAGAGGCAGAGAGAGGAGAATCTTGGAGCTCACAGGCCGGCTGCCTGGCACACAGCTGCAAAGAGATCTTGTCTCAAGCAAGGAGGAAGGTGAGGACCGATGCCAAAGCTGTCTTCTGACCCCCATGCACACTACGGCGTACACAGCCCACACTCACATATCGAATGCCCTGTGCATGTGTGCTTGCAGACACATGTGCAGACACACAGACACATAAACAAAGATCAAAAACAGGAGGAGCCCACCTAGGATAAGGTGAGAATTAATCAGGTATGAGTCAGGAAGTAATTCCTTAAGCTGGGGGTGTAGCTCAGTGGGGAGTACTTGCCTAGTAATCACAAAAGCCTAGGTGGGGTCCATCCAGGAAGAGACAGAGAGGAAGGAATTCCTGTCGGAAAGAAAAGCATGTGTGGAGCCCAGAGGCAGAAGGGACACGCATGAGCCTCGCACTGTCTTTTCACTCTGGGAACTACTCAAATGTCGTAGGAAGCCCACTGCATCCTCTTTAGGAAGAGGACATGTGACTCAGGCTAGTTAATCACAGATTTCTTCCTCCTGGGCTACAGGAGGGATGGAAATAGGACTGAGGTGGCCAATCAGAGTGTTCCCTTGTCTTTGGTGGCAGAGGGGGAGACAGCAGGATGCAGTCTGCTCTTTCTGGTACTGCTATCTATAAAGATGACACAAGTCCCAAGCTGTAGAAACCATGTGGGAAAATGTCACTGTAAATGACACCAACTAAGGAATAAGAAAGGGACTGAGTACTTGAAACACCACTGGTCTCCTAGATCCATCCATACCTGAAGATAGATCACTTGGGTTCTTGATGTATGAACACCGTTCACCCCACTCACCAATGTCTCTCGTCTGCCAAAGCTAAGATAGGTTTCTATTTCTTAAAATCGAAAGACTCACCAATATGATTAGGTTCTAATGAATGAGTTTGGTTCACACTTGAGAGGGTACAGTGGGAGAAAGAGGTGCAAGGTTGTTAATTACATGCACTTCAGGAGAAGTAGACATGTACATGTACATGGCATGGTAGTACACACCAGTGATTCCAGCACTGGGGAGGTGGTGACCGGAAGGTGAGCTCCAAGTCCAGCCTAGGCTACATGGTGAGACCTTGCACCAAAAACCAATGAAAGCTAGGGTTGGTGGCGCACCCCTTTAATCCCAGCACTCTGGAGGCAGAGACAAACAGACCTCCGTGGGATGGAGGCCAGCCTGCTTTACACAGTGAGTTTCAGGTCAGCTGAAGCTACAGGGATACATTGTCTCAAAACAAAAACAAAATTACAACAAACAAAACCAACAAAAGAAAAGACAGGGGCTGGCAAAATGACTCAGTGGGTAAGGACACTTGTGGCACAAGCATCAAGACCTGAGTTCAATCCCCAGATCCCACATGGTGGAAGGAGAACATTGACGTCTCTGACCTCCACATGCATACCATGGCATGAACGCATGTGCATTCACACAAAATAATTTTTAAAGGGAAGGAGGGAGGCGAATGAAAGGCTGGGGAGATGACTCAGTTGGTCACATGCCGCACAGGCATGAAGACCTGTGTTCGATTCCCAGCACGCATGTAAAAGCTGGGTATGGCAGCGTACACTTGTAATCCTAGTGCTAGGGATTGGGCAGAGACAGGTTTGGAGCTCACAGACCAGCTAGTCTGGAGAAATCAGTTAGCCCCAGGTTCAGTAAGAGACAGTTTCTTAAAAAAATAAGATGAAGAGACCCCTGATGTCAACCTCTGGCTTCCATACACCCATACGAACATCTGCACACACTACACATGCACACCACCACAGACACACACACACAGAAAAGACAAATGCAGACAGATACCAAATCACCACACATTCCCTCCTGACAACTCCAGGAGGGAATAAATAACCAAGAATTAATGAACGAGGAAGTAAATGTAAATGACATCACCCACCCGCTCCCTCCCCCACTGCCCACAAAGAAAGGGGACT
The DNA here is from genome assembly GCA_035773235.1 of Eospalax fontanierii. Taxonomy (NCBI): domain Eukaryota; kingdom Metazoa; phylum Chordata; class Mammalia; order Rodentia; family Spalacidae; genus Eospalax; species Eospalax fontanierii. The sequence continues at coordinate 43,546,505 of CM069546.1, read as the reverse complement.
GAAGGCAAACACACCAGCCACAGGAGGTACAGGGCAAGGATGACTTGCAGAGGGGCTGACCAGATCATGTTAATGTATGTGGCCAAGTCCATGAAGCGCTGGGCGTCCACCGACATGAGGTTGACGATCTCCCCGACAGTGGAGGACTTTCTGGCTGAGTTGGTGATGACAAGAGCCTGAAGGACACAGAAGACAGTAAGGCGTGAGCCTGAGGCTGAAGGCCTCACCTCAGGCCTTAGAGAGGTTCTACAGTTTTTTCCTCCCTCACTGGCAGATCTGTCTTCTCGATCCTTCCATGTCTGCACATACCAGGTTCTATCGCCCCGCCTCCTCATCCTAAGCCATTCCATGTGCCACCTCATTCACCCTGGGGTGGTGGCATGTGACTGGCTAGGATTCTGGATTTCTAACAAGCTCCAAGGTCATGATCATGTTGCTGGTTCCATATTCCAACAACCAAAAAATGTCAAGGTGAGTGGTTCTCAGTCCTGGCTTCCTGAAACTGGGGGTGGACAGTGCTGTGCACGGCCAGGCTGTGCCCTGACCATGAGACGTTTAGCTGAATCTCTAGCCTTACCCACTAAAGGTCCCCATCCCCAGTTGTGACCCTCAAAATTGTCTGAAAGTCTCAGGGGCAATTGGTTTTACTGGAGACCCCTTATCTAGGACACTGCTTCTCAAACATAGCCTCAGACAGTCAGCTGGGAATCTTAAAAAGACACCTGTGCTGACCGAATATGATAGGTCCCACTGGTCTGGGGCACAGACAGGGCCTCAGAGCTCAGGCAGAACAGGTGAGTCTAACTTATTTCAAGGGTGGGAACCACTGCTCTATCGGCCTCTCTTGCCAGACCCAGCACCAGGTATCTTCTTGCGTCAGAGGCTAGGACAGGAGCATGTCAGGACAATCATTTGGTTTTTAAAGCTGAATGTGGGGTCAGGGTTGTAGCTCTGTTGAGACAACCCCTGACAGTCATTTGCAAGCCCTCCCAAAGTAAATAAACAAAACTCTTTAAAGTTGAATGTGTGAGGCTAGAGAGATGGCTCAGCAGTTAAGAGCACTGGCTGCTCTTGCAGAGGACCCAGATTTGGTTCCCAGCACCCACATGGCAATTAACAACCATCTGAAACTCCAGTTCCAGGGGAATCCAATGTCCTCTGTGGGCACTGCATGACACAGGTGCACTTAGATATATGCAGGCAATATATTCATACACATAAAATAAAAATAAAGTTAGATGTACACACACGGGCTCCATCAAGGGAGGTACTCATCACCTGTTTAGTTCAAATCCAAAATGAAAGCTAGGTAAAACCCAGGACATGAAAGCAGAGTGAAGATCTGAACTTGGATTACCTTTATTTTTAAATCTCTCTGTGAATGAGGGTGTGTAGTATCAGTATGGTTGTTGACGACGGTGTGCGTGTGTGTGTGTGTGTGTGTGTGCATACACATGTCTACCACAACACACGTGTACAGGCCAGAGGTTGTCTGTCTTCTACCTTGTCTGAGGCAGGGTCTCAAGCTAGTTGGCTCAGGAGCTTCTAGGGAGTCTCCTGTCTGCCTGGCATCTCCCGTCTACTGTAGGGGTGCTGGGATGACAGTATGAGCTACCACACCTGGCTTCACATGGGTTCCGAAACTCAGGTCCTCATGCTTACATCTCCCCTGTCCCTGAACTTGGATTCCCACTCCTCCCCAACTGCATCAAAGATACTCAGGCTATCCAAGAGACCCAGTTTCCCACAGGTGACATGTGGACTCACACACATGCCCGCATCGACCCTGAGAGCCACTCTGCTGAGGGACAGGGCCTGGCGGGAGCCATCCCCGCATCGACCCTGAGAGCCACTCTGCTGAGGGACAGGGCCTGGCGGGAGCCATCCCCTCATCGACCCTGAGAGCCACTCTGCTGAGGGTCAGGCCTGGCGGGAGCCATCCCCGCATCGACCCTGAGAGCCACTCTGCTGAGGGACAGGGCCTGGCGGGAGCCATCCCCGCATCGACCCTGAGAGCCACTCTGCTGAGGGACAGGGCCTGGCGGGAGCCATCCCCGCATCGACCCTGAGAGCCACTCTGCTGAGGGTCGGGCCTGGCGGGAGCCATCCCCGCATCGACCCTGAGAGCCACTCTGCTGAGGGACAGGGCCTGGCGGGAGCCATCCTTGGCCCCACGCTCCTGCTGTTCCCACCCCTCTTCTTCTGGATACTGGGCCAGAAATCCCCACCTGGGTCTAGAGAGCCCCCGTCCCGCCTTCCCAGATTCTAAGGTGGCTGGACGGAGTATGGGTGGGCACCGGCCCTACCTTACGGTACACAGCGCCCACGACGGCTGTCTTAATGCGCATGCCGCTGACGAAGCAGATGTGGAAGTACTGATGCAGGACCAGTGTCTGCAGGCAGGCGCTAACAAACAGCAGTGCCGTGTAGAAGTACCCCTGCCAGTCGGGGGCCTCCTTGTCTTTCACGAAGATGATGAGCAATCTGTCAGGGGGCAAGGAGAGAGCCCAGGAGGATCTGAGTGTGACACACACAGCACAAGAAAGTACTTCCAGTTCACCATGGCCATTTCCACCTGTGCCAGGGGAAGTTAGATGACAATGTACCTCCCAGGAGCGATGTGACTTACAACAGGGGCCTCAGCATTGGGATCCCCACACTGCTAGCTCTGTCCCTGACTAGCAAGTCATGTGACAGCCACACAGAGCATACTGGGGCTGAAGGAGAGAAGGAACCATGGCCACATCAAGCAGGACAGGAGGAGAGAGGCAACCCCTAGCTGCCTGCATGGTCTCCAGTTGCACTGCTCGTGAGATCTGCCTGCAGCCTTTATCTTGGCTTCCCAAGACAGCCCCACATCGCCCCCATTTTGGATTCAGGGAGTTTCTGTGACTCAAAACCAAAGTGGCTGAAACTCAGGTGGTAACTGAGCAAAGCAGAGAGCAAAGCGGGGGAAGATGGAGGCTGCAGCCTGCTGCAGCACACGGTGGGACGGTTCAGTGGCTGAGGGGAGCCAGGCAGTCAGGAAGGGCTCTTACTTCAGGATCTCAGGGCCAGCGAACATCATTAGGTCATGAATGGCCTTGAAGATAAAGCTCATGAGGAAGTAGGGCCCGAAGGTCTTGTATAACACCTTGAACAGGGAGGGGTCCCGCTCCTTCTGGGGGGACTTGACGATCAGTGCTTCCACCTCCTCGTTCACATCCAACTTAGAACTTCCTTTTGGCTTGGCAGAATCCTTGGAGGGGGCGTACACAATCCGCACCGGCTGCCTGCAACATACAGGGTGAAACCATCATGTATGGGGTCCACCCCAGAGGTAGCCCACTGCCCACGGGTGTCAAGAAGGGAGAACACAAGACAAGTCACCACAGAAAGGCAGTCTATCACAGTGGATATACCCTGGACCTAGGGTCAACAAGTTCAGACCCTGCCAGGGCCAGCTGCACAGGTGTGACTCCAGGCATGCTGCTGAACTTCTCCCGGGCTTGTTTCCTCATTTGAAACACAGGGCTCAAAGTAAACCAGTGTGGTGGTGCACACCTGTAAGCTCAGTGTCAGAGAGGATCAGGAGTCTGAGGCTAGCTGGTAGGCCAGGTCTTTAATCCCAATACTCAGGAGGCGGAGGCAGAGGCAGGCGGATCTCGATGAGACTGAGGCCAACCTAGTCTATAAAGTTCCAGGTCAGTCAGGGCTATGGAGACCCTGTCTCAAACAAACACTCACGGACAGGACAGGACAGGACAGGGCAAGAAAGGAAAGGAGAGAGAGAAGAGAATAGAAGAGAAGGAAAAAAGAAGGAAGGAAGCTGGGTCATGCCTATCTCTCAGAACTTGGGAGTCTGAGGCAGGAGGATTGTTATGAGTTCAAGACCAATCTCGGCTCCACAGAACAAGATTCTGTCTCAAAAGAAAGAAAGAATAAAAGATAATGGGAATTAGATAGCTACATACAGAGAATGAAGGACCAGGACCTTACACTATGTACAAAAATTAACTTGAAAAATTTTCTTCATATGTGCATACGCCATCATGAGTTTATGTGTACCAAGTGTGTACAGGTGCCTGCGGAGGCCAGAAAGAAGGTAGGATCCTCTGGAACCAGAACTACAGGCAGTTGTGAGCCACCTGATGTGGGTGCTGGGAACTGAACCCAGGTCCTCTGCAAGAGTAGTACTGTTGAGTCTCTTCAGCCCCAGGAAGATTAACTTAAATTGGACCTGATCTCTACGTGCAAAATATAAGGACCAGAAAATCCTGCTGGGCATGGTGGCACATGACTGTAGTTCTAGCACTTGAGAGGTGGAGGCAAAAAGATCTAGAAGTTCAAGGCCATTCTCAGCTGGACAGGGAATGATACCAGCCCGGGCTACAGGCCTTGACTCAAAATCACAAAAACACAAGGATAAAATCCTGAGAGAGATACCGAGGTGAATCCTTATGACCTTGAACTTGGCAACAGATTCTGATATAACAACACCAAAAACACAGCAACAACTGACAACACAGGTAACTAACTTCCATCGGAATGAAGATACCATCGAGGAAGGGAACAGATAAGAGACCAGTACCCAGAACAGAAGGGGAACTGTTAAAAATAAGCAAGAGACGGAAGGAAAGTACAGGGACTGAAAAGCACACGAAGTATCTATCACTCAACACCATCAGCGAAATGCAAACCAGAGCCTCAGTGAGATAGCCTTTACCCCTTAGCAGGAGGAAGACCAGACAGTCAGATATGGAACTAATGCAAATGAAGAAAGAGGAAGCCTGCAGAAGGCAAAATGATGTGGCACCTTGTGAAACTGGTGGGCAATTTCACAAGAAGCTAAACACAGAGGAGCTGGAGAGACAGCTCAGTGGTAGAGCACTTGCCTAGCATGCACAAGGTCTGGGGTTCTATTACCAGTACTGCAGCAACAACAGCAAAAAAGTTAAACACATTATAATATGACCCAATAACTCTATTCCGAGAAATACATACCCAAAAGAAATTCTGGAAATGAATATTTCTAGCAGTAATATTCACAATAGCTCAAAGGATGGGAACCATCCAAGTGTCTATCAATTGATGGATGGATAAATGAAATGTGGCAGATCTATACAAGGGGATATTATTTGGTCATAAAAAGGGATGAAAGACTGACAGATGTTACAATGGAGATGCACGTTAACAACACCAAACCAAGTGATAGAAGACGGACTTCACACAGGTCCTATATTTAAAGATTTCATTTCCATAAAGCAGGTAAATCTATAAAGACCATAGATTAGGGGTTGCTTAATAGACCATAGATTAGGTAGGAAGGTGGGATTGGGACAGACTGAAGTATAAACTCCACAAAAAGGGCAAATGACTTAGAGATAGAGGGTTCTGTTTTGTTTTGGTTTTGGTTTTCTTGAACACTTTTTGTTCCTCAAAAACCAGAGGTTCTCATCAGCGATAGTAGGGCACACCTGCAATCCCAGCCTTCAGGAGGCTGAGGCAAGAGGATTGCTGATTAAAGGCAGCAAACGCCAAGCTAGGCAGGGCTAGGTACCAAGGCCCTATCTCGAAATACCAACAAGCCCACCAGAACTACACAAGTTTTCAAGTGGCCTTCTTTCATAAATCTGAGTCTTCTGGTGGTCACGGCTCAGCCCAGTCTCTGTGCTTCTGTGCCCTTCTGTCCTGCCCTGCATGGGACAGTCATAAGCAAGATAAATGCCTGTGACACCCTGGGCTCTGCTCTCTGCACCCCCCTGCTGTTTGTAGGTAGAGGAGGATGGAAAATAAAGAATTGTGTTTAAACTTCACTTTAACAGGCAATATAGGACTCAATCTTGCTATTTTTGAGAAAAGGCCTAGAACTAATGGTTATCCTCTTGCTTCAACTGCTTAGCACCATCACTCAAAACTTCATACATACAACATTGGTGCCACACAGCAATGGATATTCGCTCCAAGAAGCACATCAAGCACCAACCTGCCATCACAATGCCATCACAGAAGGTGCATGCCCAAACCCAGATGGGACCACCTACGCACACTTGAGCTCCAGGCACATTCTATTATTTCAATGTTCACCTTTAGTTTTTTTTTTTAACTTTGAGACAGGGGCCACATGTAGCCCAGTCTGGCCTTAAACAAGATGACCTTGAACTTCTGATCCTCCTGCCTCCATCTCCCAAGTACTGAGATTACAGGCCTGTACCATCAAATCACACCCACTTCATAGCTGGGGATGGAACCCAGAATATCCTGTAAGCTAAGCAAGCACTGTATCAACTGAGCTACAGTCCCAGCTCGGGGGTTTTTGTTTTGTTTCTTACTTTCTAAGTCATCAACACCAACATCTGTCTTCCTCTATGTCTTGTTAATGTGGAAGGCCTGCAGGGCAGCAATACCCGTTGAGCTGTTGTCCCCTCCTGAGAGAGCATTTGATCCTTCTGGAAGCTTCTTGAAGGGTCTGAGGCTGCTTTATAACTACCGTAGGGAAGGGGTTGGTGGTCCTAGGAATTGAACCCAGCACCTCCCGGCAAGTGCTCTGCTGCTAAGCTTTGTCTCTAGCCTTTGTTTTGTGGTTTTGGTGGTACTGGAGCTTGAACCCAGGACCTCACGTGTGCTAGGCAAATGCTCTACAAATGAGCTATCGCCTCAGGTTTTGTTTTTTGTTTGCTTGTTCTGCTTTTTCTTTCATTTTGAGACAAGGTCTCACTGTATGTCTGTAGAATACTGGCTGGCCTAGAACTATCTAGACCAGGCTGTCCTCAAACTCTGCCTCCTGAGTGCCAGGATTAACATGCCAACACGCCCAGCTACAGCCTTTGTTTCTATTTGTTTGTTTTGTGATTTGGGTCATCCTGGGATTTGATCCCAAGACATCATACATGCTAGGCAAGCACTCTACAGCTGAAAAGTCCTGACAGTACCACTTGACAAAAGGTCCTCGGAGATCATGCACACCCATGGACGAAGCATGCCTCTCCTCCAACACAGACAGGGATGGAATGGAGGTACTCACTGTCCTGACACAGCCCACGCTAGAGTGGTGGCCAGTCCTTTGCTATTCCAAACTATGACACAATGATCTTCCTCAAAAACAGCTACTCTGGTTTTTGTTTTGTGTGCATACATGGGAGTGGAGGGGTTTCACTGTGCACATGTGGTGGTCAGGGGACAAGCATGGGAAATGGTTCGCTCCTTTCACCACATGGATCCTGGGAACTGAGCTCAGATCATCCAGCTTTGCAACAAGTGCCTTTAGTTGCTGAGCCAGCTCACTGGCCCCAAACTGCTTCTTAAGCTAAAGAAAACATGGAAAATGCAGCCCTTAGATTTGTCACACTTTGCTTAGTAACTCCTAAGCCTTGAGGTGACAAAGAACGTGAGAAAGGTCAGGATAAGCAGATGACCCTGAGATATAAACCTAGAAAAGGTAAACAAGAGCGATCCACAATGTGACCATGGGAAGGAGTTCGAGGACCCCAGAGCCTGGGACTGGAAGCTGCTGCTGTTACTTCCTCTTGAGAGGCCGGAGCAAGTGTGTGGAAGTGGAACGCTAAGTTCTGTGGCAGTGGAGACAGGCATGGCAGCCAAAGGAGAGGCACAGCAGTCCATGGTAGCATGGCAATCCAAAGGGAGCCACAGGGATGCTTGGTTACTGGCAAAAAATGAACTAAGGGCCAGGGACACAGCAGGTTACAGATGTGACAGACAGATCAGGGCTGGGGCAGGTCAACTGAAGGAAACAGCATCCCACCAGGCAAACAGCAGGACCACACTGTCACAGGAAAGAGCAAGAGCTTTGGGAAATGTGACATTCAGATGGGAATCCACAGCTCACCCCTCTCTGCAAAGCAGGACAAAGCAGAAACTAGAAAATTCATGTTATCCTCAGACTTCCATCCTCACTGGGCCCAGACGCTAAGGCCGCAGAGGAACCCCTGGCAACAGCCAGTAATCCAGGCTCCACCCTGTCCAGCAAGTTCAAGGTCCTGGGTCTCATATCCAGTCCAGCAAAATTAGAACACATCAGAGGAATTTCAACTACTTATTTGCTGGAGTTGGCGATACATACCTGTCATTCCAGCTCTAGGGAGGCTGAGGCAGGAGAATCTCAAGTTTGAGGCCTGCCTGGGCTGTCAAACAAAACTATCTCAAAACAAAACAATACCCCCCCCCCCAAATAGGCACATGCACAACCTGTGCCTTTACCAACAAGGAAAACTCCCAGCACCACATAAGAGCAACATACTCCAGAACCCAGACCCTGAAGGACGCAAACTGTAGGGTCCTGTGCCTTTAGATCTAGAAACTGGGCCATCACTGAGGGTGGAGGCCCTAGCCTCCTGGGGTTCACATGTAAGGGTATTTAGGGAAAGTCATCTGTGATGACCTGAGCCAGTGATGAAGGTTTGGGGTAGGGTCACAAGGAAGACCCCAGTGGTCAAGGCAGAACTGGGAGCAAGGTTTGTGGCAATCCTAACAAATCCTTAAATAGCCCCAGATGCAGTTGTCAGTCAAATGGTCTGATCCTCTAGCAAGCCTATAAGATAGGTTCTACTTTCATGCCCCACTTTACAGGTGTGAAAACTGAGGCACAGACAAGGAAGGCATCCTGACCCAGACCAAGGAGACCAAGTTACACAGAGCAGTTGACCCCAGCTAACTCAGTGGCCTATGGAGAACCATATCCCTGTTCACTATGGTTCCATCTAGGATGCCTGGGCTTTGCCTGGGCCAGGGCAGAAACTGACCCGTAACACAATGCCTATGTGAATGGCCCCACTAAAAATGGAGAGAGATTCTAAAACAACACCCCAGCACAAGAACAGTGCATTCGTAAAGCAGTAACTCATTTAACAGACAGAACAGCACTACCGTTATATCCAAGTTGCACATGGGAACACAGGCACAGAAAGATAAAGTCGCCAATTCAAGGTCACACAGCTACTGAGCAGAGCAAGGGTCTGAACGGCAGGCACACTAGCTCTGTGAGCCACTGTGTTCCATGTAAACTCACAACGGTGACCTCCGTCAGAAAGGGACTGTGATGTGTCATTTGCTGTGGTATGCATCCTCATACTTAGCATGGGGCCACAATAAAGAGATCAGGGCACTGGAGGGAGCAAGGGGAAGACAGGAGACGGAAGAGAACCTACACACATTCTAGGATTTTTCTCATTGTTGTTAAGAGAGGGTTTCATGTAGCCCAGACTGACCTCAAACATGAACTCTCTATGTAGATGATCTTGAACTTCTGATCCTTCTGCCTCCATCTTCCTGTCTGAAAAGCCCAGCCCAGGGACTGGTGCACAGCCAGGGCCCCTGATTGCTATTTGACTGAGAGGGTAGACTTTATTCAATCTTTAAAGCTTCGCAGCACATGTGACTCAATAAGCCCATGGGCAGAGGTGTATCATACCCACACTCAGAGTGGTGGTCAGGAACCTGGGTCCAAATCTTGACTACTGGGGTTCAAGTCCCAGCTCTGACACATAGGAGATTAATGGCCTTGGGCAAAGTCATCTTAGCTCTTGATCTCCTTTTTTTCATCCCAAACAGGGTCATAATATCAATTACATTTTCAATTTTGTTTTTAATGGAATCTCAGTCCCTCACCTGCAGCTTGATAGAAAAGATAGAAGAAAGAAACCGTGCCTGTCCTCAGAGTGGGATGGCGGGGGCCGAAGCCGATGTCCCTCATGGGAGTACTCACCTTCTTCAGCGCGCCTGGAGTGTCCCTTGTTCAATCGCCATTGTTGGTCTCTATCCACTCACGTTGGGCGCCATTTGTGGGTGCGTCTCCATCTCCAGCACGGCGGCTGTGCTCCAGCCACGCCAGAGAATGGAGGACGATGGAACGGGACCTCAGGTGGCTCAGAGTGCGGCGGGAGGAGTTCCCTCCAGGGAGACTACATCGGTGGGTAGTTCGGTTATTAGAGCCAATGCAGGGGCTTATATAGGGAGGCCTCCTGACCGTTACAGAAGGCCGGAAAGATAGAGGTGGGGTTTGGGGGTAAAGGGAGGGAAGGCTGTGGGAGTTTAGGAACGAGGAAACGAAACCCAAAAACCTGGTTCTGGTCTGGGGTCGCGGAAAGGAAGATTCATATCACACCAGGCAGAGCAGGTCAGACACCTGCCATCCCTTTAGGCACCCGGAGTTGCTTGCCTTGCCCAATACCCAGATCCCCACATCTCCCCCTTTTTTTATATATATAATGGGGAGGTATATAAGGGCCCAGTAAAGGGAGGAGCCAGGCCATGAGGGGATTGGCAAGCCAGGGGGGATAATGGGTTTTAAGTTCATTCTTGAGTCTATGTAAGGTATCTCTAACATTCTCCTTTTGAAGAGGTAAACCTAAGATCTTTTAGGAATTAAATAAGAGCCCCCAAATACTTTGGACATGTTTGGCCTTTGATATAGAGTTGGCTGTTGAAGGGCACAAGGACAGTTTTTGGTCTTTTAACCCTAAACTGCCTAGCCAAATTCTACCTCCTATTCTCATCACACCACCCTCTGAAGAGGTCACCCTAATTGCCAATAGGGAATTGGGGCGCCGACCGCTCTGGCTTCTTCAAGGCTGAATAGGGTCGTAGACTGTGGCAATAGGGGTACCCCTTCAGTGAGTCTATCTAAAAGACCCCTGAATTGCATAACTGTTAGTTGTAGGGGAAAAGAAAGTCCTTAACTGGTCCCTGGAAGATGAAATTAAAAGTCATAACAGGGAAGAGTTCAAATGTCCAATTCAAAGTCCATTAGAATATCTTGCTTAAGGACTTTCAGGGCTGAACTTGAGAGTCTTGAAATCAGGATTTGTTTTCAGGCACCTTGATAGCTGGAGTGGCTAGAATCAGGGTGAGTTCCCTCCCAAATGGTTTCTAGACAGGGAGAGAATAGAAATCATTTAATTTGGGGGTTAGAACAATGGTGGGCTTGCCTTTCTTGTCCACAGGTATGCACTGTAGTGTTGAGATAGGCCAAGAATTGAAGTCTTACATCTGAGTGGCATTTTCTTATTAAGAACAAAATCATGAGTGACAAATTGTGTAAATAACATCTTATATAAACTTAAACCTAATGTCTGGGAAGTATAATTCCTTATAATCTTAAAGAAGCATACTAATCACTTTAATTTTTTGGTTATACTTTCCTTTTGGGTGTTTAAGATCATATAATTTGGCCCAAATAAACTAACTTAATTTGATTCTTAAGCTCAGTTGAGTATCTCTTCCTCAGGGGCATCACATGGGCTTGAGGAGCCCCTGGCTCCATAGGCCTTTGTTTTACCAGTTCCATCTACGTGAAGATAAGTCAGAACGTCTTGCTAGACCATAGCTTCACTTTGAAGCAAATCAATGAAACGTTTTCCTGTGCTGACCCTCTTCTTTGCAGACTGGATACTCACTCAAGTCCTTCTAGTGGGGTCTCCACGACCTCCCTGAACAGGAAGACAGGCGACACATCAAAGTTATAGGACATTTCGAGAGGTGCCCCATAGTCCCCTGGAACTTAGTTGACCTTGGAGGGCAAGAGACAAAAAATTGTCCCTTTAAGTCCCTCTGACCAGATTAGAGGCCTTTTAATATGGTGGTTAGACACCCAAGAAGGTTAGTTCCACCAATACTGAACTATTACTGTATTCTATGTAGCTAAAGCTTGGGCAAAAGCCAGACATTCTTGAATAAACCTTGACTAGACATATATTTGGTTCCTTAAAGTATTTGACTGAACTATTACTTTAGAAACTTTAAGACCATTTATACATTATTCATCTAATGTTTCCTTATAATATATAAATTCAGATCTTTAATCACTTGTATAGGCTTTCTTATACAAAAAACTCTTTTAATAAAAAAATATATGTTTTTCATCTTCATTTTCTTTTCTTAAGATCATGAGACATAATAACATTAAGAAAATTTTCTTCCTGGGTGCATTAAGCAATGTTTATTCCCTTTCTAGGGCTCTAGTATCAAACCAATGTTTGATCATATTAGAAGTTCACCCTGTGGAATGAATGACTTTACACATACAGATGGGTGAGGTGTTACTAACAGGTATATAGGTAACCTGAGAGCAGATGCTCCGTAGTCTTTAGCATGGATGTTGATTTTTTTTTTTTTTTTTATATATAACTTCATAGATAGGTCCTTTCTTTTAGCCTTTCCCAAATTTCCTCCCCAAATGCAGGAGACCATTTGTGATTAGGGCAAAATTACATACTGCTGGCTGGGAAGAGTAGCTGGATACTCAGATGGGGGGTCCAGCTTACTCCTCCTTCAGTTGAAGAATACAACTGTTAGCAAACCCAACTGTGATGAACTTCTGTAAGTAGGCACAGCTGAAGTCACAAGCATGGCAGTTACTCAGGAGTGCTGTGCAGCATCATCTTAATAAGGAACATGGGATGTAAATTACACACATAAGATAATGTACATTTTACTTTATAAGTTTCTAGTAAAACTTTATAGAAAACATAAAAACCATTAAAATCCTTTTTACTTTATCTATTTTAGAGAGTTGGTCTACCAAAACCTTGCTTTAGGTCTTGAGACTGTAGATACTAGATAGAGAGAAGCAATTGGTACATAGTAATACATTATCAACTTGAGTTTAGAATTTCCAGCGTAAATCACTAACTGAGGAACTTTTGACAGAGGGTGCTATCTATCTATACATTTGCATTAGTATGTGTAGGGAACTGTAACTAGAAAGTGAAAAGCATCGATGTTCAGGACATGGAAAAGCAAGCCTGAAGCAACTAAACATCAGAGAGGCAAGTACTCTACTTCAGAAAAACAGGCTTTGAATCATAATGCACAAAGCAGGAATTAAAACCAGTGAAGGCCGAATCTCATAGCTCCCATCCAAGCAGGCTATTCCTCTTTACCTCCCAATTGCTGTAGCTGTTTCCTGGTAGCAGCTTGTCTCGTGCAAAGTTTGGTACCGGAGTACTGCAAATTCACATGAGCTTCCTAGGTTTAGCCATCACAAAACGTCAGCTCACTATGTATCTAGCTAGTCTTGGAGGGCTATGGTTAGAAAAACCTTTTTAAGTTCCCTTTAGAAACTGACAAATTCATTATGCAAAACAATGTAAGATTTTAAATAGTCACATTTAGAAATCAACAAATGTACCATATAAAGATGTTACAATCCAAAACTAATTTCCTTTAAAAACAGATAAAGATGTTATATAAACAAATACCAGAATTTAAAATAGTTCCTTGTAAAAACCAGTAAATGCATAAGACAACGTAAAAATAGTCATTGAAAAACCAGTAAATACCATACTACAAGTTAAAATTCAAAATTCTTTTAAAATGTATTAACCTTGTGACAAAAGACCATGTGAGAAATCGCTTGGTTTTCTATGATCCCGTCAAGAATATAAAATGAAAACTAAAACAAAAATAAATCGTGAAAGGATTAGGGCAGGTGATTAGATGCCTGTGGTCCAGGGAATTCCCAGATTATCAGGATCTTCTGGAGTTCTATAGAGCCAGTAAATTCCTGGGTGTGGCCATTTTGGATTATGCCATGTGGCTGGATTAAGATGGTGACAAGGTCAAGCAGGTCAACGCCATTTTGAACACTTTTGTCCAAGGTGGCAGTCAGACCTATTTAATCTGGGTCTTATGTTTAATTCATAAAATGCTATTTGTAGTGCTAAGTTTTGTTTATACTTAGAATAAAGTTTTAACTTATTTTTAAGTAGTCCATTAAATCTTTCAATAGCACCAGCAGCAGTTGGATTATAGGTTGTATGAAAATCGCATAATATACCTAAATTTTTAGCAAAAGTTTGTATAGTTTTACCTGTAAAATGTGAACCTTCATCGGACTGAATAATGAGGGGTATGCCATATTTAGCCATCCAAGACCATAAAGCAAAAATGGTTGTGTTTTGATTTGGTGCTGTAGACTGTACTGCGTGTCCTAAACCAGTGGTTATGTCCACCATAGTACAGTAATATAACTTATTTGGCATAGGACCTATGAAATCTATCTGTAGTGTGTGGTTAAAGCCTAATTTATGTCCAATAGTTCCTTTATAGTTATGTTTTAATCTTTGTGACACATTTGGACATAATTCACATGTCTGTATAGTATTTTTAATTCTATGCCATGGTACCTTAATGTTTCTACTAGTGTACCACTATTTCAATGCATGGGCTCCTATATGTCCTAAAGCTCTATGTAACTCTAAAATTTCCTCATCAGTGACATCTGCTTGCAAGGGCTTGGACTCATCTCTGAGTTTCCATACTTTCTTCACTTTTGGTTTTATAGGTTCCTTTTGCTCTACTTTCCATTCCTTTCTAAGCCTTATGGCTAAAGAAGCTAATTTGTCTACTTTTGCATTATTTCTTGATGTCAAGTCTGTTTTATTAGTATGAGCATCCACATGGGTGACTATAACTTTTATATTCTTTCCAATTTCATCTAATTCTTTCCATGCCTCTTTAGACCAGATATCCTTGCCATTAATTTTCCAATCAGTTAATTTCCATTTTCCTGACCAGACTGCTATGCCATTTGCTAGGCACCAAGAGTCTGTAAAAAGATACATCACCTTTGATTTTCATTTTTAGATTGTCTTGCGGCCAGGAGACCTGCAATGACCTCCGCATGTTGGGCAGATTTTTCAGTGCCTCGCTCTGTTAGCACTAGACCATCGGAAGGTCTATATGCTGCTGCTTTCCAGTGTACTTTATTGTTCACTGGGGTGGCTGAACCATCTGTGAACCAGGCATTCTTCAATGAGGGGGAATAGGCCATCGTCCCCCAATGCCCGAGGGGTACCTGTTTCTGGGGAGGGGTGGTGTTAAAGAGCGGTATGCCCTTGGGAGTCATCGGGCAGGTGGTCTAAAGTATCGACTCCGACACCTTTGGTACCGACCCCTTTGCAGACGCGCCTGTATCCCTAAGGAATTCAGCTAGGTACCATTTCCAATTAAGTACCTTTCCTTCCATGGGTAGACCAGCCCATGCCTCACCAGGTGCCTTTATGCAATCCATGGTTGGGATTGGTGATCTTATAACTACTGGATTGTTTTGCAGCATAGTATAAACATTTTGTACTGCCTCATACGTGGTCCATACAGTTTTTTCAAAAAGTGAGTATTTACTTACAGACCACGGAAATTTTTTGCAGTAAAATCCTACGGGATAAGTTTTGCCTTGTCTTTTTGCAAATATATTCCAATTACCATATCCATCATAAAATAAAATGTCAAGGATAACCGTGTCCTGTGGCTGGATATAAAAAAAGAGATTTATATTCTGAAATATAATCTAGAATTAATTTTACTGCTGATTCCTGTTCTAAAGTCCAAATAAAATCTTGTGCTTTCCTATTTTATATAATGGCTGTAACAATAATTGTAGATATGGGATATGCATTCTCCAATATCCAAGTAAGCCTATAATATGCTGTACTTCTTGTTCATTTTCAGGGACTTTTAAAGATTTTAACTTATCAATAGTTTGTTCAGGTATCTGTGGGCCTTCAGTGGTCCAATGGATTCCTAAAAACTTTACTTGTTTGCTAGGACCATTCACCTTATCTCTATTAATTGTCCAACCCCAGGTCTGTAAATGTACTATGAGTTTCTCTAAAGCATCCTTAATCTGGTTTTCTTCTTTTCCCATTATTAAAATATCATCTACATAAGTTAAAATTTCTACATCTTTTACTTCAAATGTTTTCAAAGATACCATTAAAGTACGATGTGCAATAATAGGGCTATTTAAGTATCCTTGAGGTAATCTTAAAAATTGATATTGCTTTCCTTGCCATGTGAATGTAGTTATTTCTCTCGAGCTTGGATGCAAAGGTATACCAAAAAACATGTCAGTCAGGTCCACTGTTGCTAGCCATAAAGGTGCACACGTCTTAATTCTATTAGTTATATTATCTATATCTGGTAGAGAACCAGGAAGTTTTTCTGTAGTTTCATTTACTTTCCTATAATCCACTTTTAACCTCCATTTACCATTAGGTTTTTGTACTGGCCATACTGGGCTATTGAAATTAAAGGACTGAGTCTGTTCTATAATTCCTTCCTTATAGTTTCTGTAATTTCTTCAATTCCTCCTTTTATTGGGTATTGTGGGGTAAAGGAAGGTCTAGTTTTTGGCAATATTACTGGTTCTATTTTAACTTCTGCTAAGTTAACATGAAATTTCGATATTCTTTTAAAGTTTAAGAAAGTTGGGAATAATTTATTAATTTCCTTTATCCCTAACAGGTTACAAGGAGCATTAAAACTAGCCACTTCTATTTTAATAAGTCTATCATATACTTGTAACTGAATGTTTATAGGTGGAACTGTTTGTTCTGTATTAACTCCTTGTATTATAATATTTTTCTTAGATTGTTCCTCTCCTGAATTTTCAGTATAAATACTGAATACTCCCTCGCGGACGCCACCGCTGCAGCGACCCGGGTCTGCTGTCGCGCCCCTACCCCTCCGAGCCTCGGCCGCACACTGGCGTCGCCGGAGACCGTACAGCCCCTAGGCTCCTCTTCCCCCTCCACGGTGGCCGTCAGGCTGGCCGACTCGCGTGGCCGCAGCAAAGCATCCCCGAGCCCACCGCGGCCACCAAGTTCCCGCGCTCACCTTCGGCGGCGAGGAGCAGTAGCGGCGTCTCCGGCGGCGGCGTGTGGCTCCCGCGGCTCCGGCGGCGTGGGCGGCCCCGGCTAAGAAGCCTCCGAGCCTGACGTGGCCCCGCGCGGCGCCCTCTCCCCTGGCCGCCGGCGGTCACCGATCAGCCCCATTTCCAGGCCGGCTGGCCCGGTGCGCAGGAGGCGAGGTCTCGCCTCGGAGGCTACCGGAGATCGGTCGGTGCGTCCCTCGCTGTGTCCGGGGTCCACACGGTGCTGGGGATCTGAGTTCAGTCTCTGCCCGGAGGGCCGGGCAGCGGCCGTGCCCCGCCAAGACCCATCCTGGGCGGACGGAGGGAGTGTGTGCCTCCGAGCTCCGAGCCTCCGCCTCCCTGTCTCCCGGTTCGGCTCCTGACTGCCACCTCCTCCGGCCCCGCCGCCGCCGCCCCTTCGTCGGTGACTCTCTCCGCCAGGCGAGTGGGCGCTCTGCGGCGCGCAGACCTGCCGTCCGACCCAGAGCTGCGGGGAGAGCGAGTCCGTCCTGCGACCCCGCAGCCCAGGAGAGGTGTGGAGAGGAGGGGGGCGAGGAGGGGGAGGAGACGGGAAGTGAGGGGGCGGGCAGGGGCTGGGCGCTGAGCCACCTCCTCCGCGCCCCCACCCTCCCCGCCCCCCCACCCTCCCCGCCCCCCCCACCCTCCCCGCCCCCGCCCCCGCCCCCGCCCCAAGTGAGCCCCTTCCTTCCACAGGCGGAGGTGGCAGCAGCGTGGGGTCGGCTCCGGCTCAGGCTAAGAAGCCTCCGAGCCTGACGTGGCCCCGCGTGGCGCCCCCTCCCCTGGCCGGTATTTGAGTATATGGCCCCCAGCTGGTGGCACTGTTTGGGAGGTTAAAGAAGTACAGTCTTGCTGGAGGAAGTACATCACTGGGGGTGGGGTTTAAGAGTTCATGGCCTCACCCCACTTCCAGTTCTCTCTTTTCCTCTGTTTTTTTGTTTCATTGTTTTGTTTTTTTGAGACAGGGTTTCCCTGTAGCCTTAGCTGGTTAGAACCTTCTATGTAGACCAGGCTGGCCACTATCTCAGAGATCCACCTGCTTCCCTCTCCTAAGTGCTGGGATTAAAGGTGTGTGTCATTTTGCCTGGCCTGGTTCATGCTTGTGATTGAAGATGTGATCGCTCAGCTTCCTGCTCTGGCTGTCTGCTGCCATGCCTCCCTTACAGTTCTGGATTCCCCCCAGAGACCAAATTAAACTCTTCTATAAGTTGTTTTTGGTCATGTTTTTTTTTTTTTTATGAGAACAGTAGAAAAGTAACTGATACAGGATCCTAAAAGAAATCAAGAGGAAACAAAAATTCCTAGAATCAAATGAAACTGAAAAGGGATCAAAACTTATGGGGTACAAAGAAAGCTGTGTTAAGAGGGAAGTTTGGAGCTCCAAGTGCCCACATTAAGAAATCAGCTTCAGGGGTTAAGGGGGGCTGAAGAGATGACTCAGAGGTTAAGAGCACTGATTGCTCTTACAAAGGACCCAGGTTTGAATACCAACACTGTTTCAGGTAGTAAATCTTTTGTTATTCTGTTGGGCTTGCCTTTATATGGGATTTGGTCTTTCTCTCTTGCTGTTTCAATATCTATTTTGTTGTTTCATATATTTAGTGTTTTAAGTATACTGTGAGAGGGGAGTTTCTTTCTAGTCTTGTCTGTTTGGTGTCCTAAATGCCTCCTGTATCCAGATTGGCATCTCTTCCCCTAACTCAGAAATTTCTGTTATGGTTCTTTTGAAAATGTTTTCAGTGCCTTCAGGAGGAGATTCTTCTTCTTCCTCTGTGTTCACGCCTCTTCTCTTCATTTGGTCTTTTCATAATATTTTGTTTATCTGGAATTCCAACTCATACCTCATTATCCTTGGTCTTACTGGATTGTTCCTATTCCTATTCCTCCATCCTATTCACATTCCTATTCCTCTATCTTCAAGTTCAGATATTCTGTCCTCTCTTTGATCTATTGGTGAGAATTTCCACACAGCTTTTTTAATTTTTTTTTATTTTTTATTATTTATTTATTTTTTTTTTAAATAGGGTTTTACTATGTAGCCCTGGCTGGCCTAGAACTCCCTATGTAGACCAGGATGACCCTGAACTTGCAAAAATCCACCTACTCTGCCTCCCTAGTGCTGAGATTAAGCATGTACCAACACCCTCAGCTTTCTTTGGGCAGGAATTTGTTTATTTTATTATGTTCATAAAGCTTTTTGTTATGTTTTTTAATTCCAGCATTTTACATTGGTTTTTCTTCATTATTTCTCTTTGTTGAGTTCCTGCTTCATACTTAACATTACCTTTACCTTCCTTATTTCATTCAGCTGTTTGTGTTCTTTTTGTTTGTTTTTTTGAGACAGAGTCTCCCTGTAGCTCCAGCTGGCCTGGAGCTCATTACATAGACCAGGCTGGCCTTGAGCTCACAGAGATCGTCCTACCTCTGCCTCCTGTGTGCTGAGATTCAAGGTGAGTGCCACGACACCTGTTTGTGTTCTTGATAAGGAGCTTGTTTTCTTTTGTTTAAAAAAAATATTAGTGTGTATGTAGGCTTACGTGTGTGTGTAGGCATACATGCAAGTGTGTATATGATATACATATGTGAGTGTGAACATGTGTGCCACTGCAATAATATGGAGGTCAGAGTATAATTTTAAAAAACTTTTATTTTTATTTTATGTACATGAGTGTATTGCCTGCATGTATGTAAGTGCACTCATGTTGTGTAATATCCTCAGAGATCAGAAGAGGGCGTCAGATCCCCTGGAACTGTTTGTTAGCCTTGTGTCAAACCCAGGCCCTTACAAGAGCAGTCAGGATTCTAAACTGCCAAGCCTTCTCTAATCCCCAGTGTATAACTTTTGAGAATTTGTTTCCTACTTCCACTGTGGATCAAACTTAAGTCATCGGGCTTGCACAACAAGTACTTTTACTCACTTAGTCACCTTGATGGCCCCATGGAACCTTATTTTCTTCTTTGATTTCTCTAAACATAGTATAATATTCTTTTGAGTTCTCTGGAATTTCATCTAATTGACTCTCACTGCACAGTATTACTGTAGGATTAGTAATATTTGGAGATGTTGTCTTGCTCCTATTTTTCATGTTTATTACGTTGTTTTGGGATTTATACATTGTTATTTTGTTGCTTGCTTGTCTGTTGTTTTTTTTTTTTTGTAATCAGCTATAGTCTTTCAGTTGAAGTTTTGCAGTGTTCAAGTGGTACTTGGATGTGGTAGAGCTGAAGTGTATAGCTCTGAAAATAGTTCCTCAGTCTAGGACTCACGGTGCTTAGTGAAATCTCCACATTCCTCCCTGAGTGGAATATTAACCATGAGAGCAAGCACAGCTGGAGAATATGTGCAAACCAGTTAACAGCAGTGGCCCTGTGACTTCAATGACTATTGGAAGAGAAACAACCAAGGATAGGACCGAGTCTACTGGGATTTTAATTAATAAAATTAAGAGTAGGAGGGGTCTATGGTGGGTGAAGACAGTGATAGATACTGGATTAACTTTAAAAAGAAAAAAACTTGAGTAAGTATCTAAACGTGGAAAGTTGGGATACTGTTAGAGCCCAGATTTTAGAGATTGTTAAAGTGATGGAAAGTTACAATTAAAAAGTGAAAAAAAATGGTTTGGCATGGTGGTGTGCGCCTTTAGTGCAAACACTTGGGATACAAAGGCAGGCAGATTTCTGTGAGTTCAAGGTTCAAAGCCAGCCTGGTCTATATACTGAGTTCCAGGTCAGCCACGACTACATAGAAAGATCCAGGAAAAAACAAAACAAAACCCACCACCAAACACACACACACACACACACACACACACACACACACACACAAAAGGAAGTAAAAAGGATAAGGCTGAGAAAGAGGAAAAGACATAGAAATAAGAGCACAAGAATATGACATGTTGGTGAATAACAAAGAAAGCCTTACAGGAGACTGAGTGGAGAAACATCCAGAAAAATCCTAAAACTAAGCAACAAACAAACAAAAGTCAAACCATTATGATACACATGCAAAAGAGGAGATTAAATAACAGAAAGTAAGAAATAAAAGGAATACGTGTGTTATGAAATGCTGGCACTGCTGCGCTGAGTCAACAGGCAAAGTTCTCAGAACCCTCTAGCTCCAGCAGGGTGCTCGTGTGGGGGAGGGGTGAACGGGAGATGTGGGTCTCTGCAGCCTCTTTTGTGAGGTTCTGGCATGTGGGGGAGGGGAAGTTGTAAGTCCTCTGCTAGTAGTGCCTCCTGCCCCGTGCCCCCTGCCCCCACCCCCTGCCTCCCCAGGCCTCTTTTATTCCTGCTGATCTGGTGTCTGTGAGCACCCCCTGGAGTTTCTTTTTCAAAACTCAAGGACAATTTTATCACATGGGACAAGCAAGTTTTAATAGAAGAATTTTATCACATGGGACAAGCAAGTTTTAAATAGAAGTTGCCCAGAAGAGGGAGATGGAGAAGAGGAAGACTGAAAACGATGTCTTTTTGAGTTGGGCATGGAGGTAGCCACATGGAAGACAAGCAACTGCATGGCAAAAAATAGGGGTTGGGGTGGGCTTAGAGTAGGAGTGAGAAAATCTAAAGTGCTAGGGAAAGATACTTAGAAAAGAGATAGGAAGAAGAAAGAAGAAAAGTTATGCTTTTGTGCATGGTAGCACACATCTTTTATCCTAGCTCTTGGCAGTCTGCCTACCTCTGCTTCTGGAGTGTGCCACCCCGACTGGGGTGATTCTGCTCTTTTAGTAATAGCTTTCCCTTCATGGCTCTTCAATGTTACCTCTGAGAGGTAACCCTAAAATCATTTTGGAGACTGAGGAAGAGATACACTGGATACACACACACACACAGTTTTTATTGCTTTCCTCCAGGCAGTTTGATTGAGCCATTCAGTGTGATCCGAATTTTAGAGGTCTTGTATTTAGGCTCTGATTCTCAGCTCTCCTACATGCTTTCCTGCTGAGAGGTCTACTGGCTTAATAAGTCACCACAGCCAGGTCTTCAAGAGACCACGGGCCATCAGGTGGAACTTAGGGGCATTCCTTTGCACTGAAATGCACATGGGTTCTGTGCCAGGCCTCTGAAGCACTTTCCCCACTCTGCTTTATGAATGCAATTTGGGCTGAGCCCTGAATTACCTTACTAGGCTGGCTTTGTAACCATGGCAGGTGCAATGGTTAATTTCAATTGTGAATTTAATGGGATCTAGAATCCCTTCTGAGACAGGCCTCTAGGCTTGCTTGTGGAGAACTATCTTGTGGAGGTTAACTGAGGTAGGAAGACCAGTCCACCATGGGTGGTGCCATTCCCTGGGTCTGGATCCTGGTCTGTATAAAAAGGAGAAAATGAACTAAGTGCAAGCACACAGGTATTCATTGCTCTTTGCTTCCAGCTGTAGATTAGTGACCAGCTGCTTCAAGCTCCTGCCACCTTAATTTCCCTGTCATGACAGACTGTATCTTTAAATTGTGAGCCAAAATAAACCTTCCTCCCTTGAGTTGTTTTTGTCAGGACCTTTATCACCACAACAGGAAAAGTAACTAACACAGTAGGCTATGCACACTTCGGTTAACCTGCCTTAGGATCTTTATTACAGCAGGACAGGCTCTGAGGGAGATGGAGAGGGAGGTGGTAAGGGAGGAAGTGAGAGAGGATGAGGCTGAAAAGATGATAAGGGGTTGGCTGACTTTACTTGTGAGAATTTTCATTTAGTGAGGGACAAATTGTTGGTCAGGCTCAGGAAGATGTCATCTAGAGAGACCTGGTTGATTGAGTAGTCCTCCAACTTGTAATCCTTCTTGGCTTGTTCCATAATACCAAATACCTGTAGAAAGGGGACACCAATTGCTGCACAGAGGTTCACTTACAGGTGATGTGACACACAGGGAGAGGTGATACAGGAAAGATACAGAGAAGGCCATCTTCTGAGCTTGCTGGTCACTCGTAGTTACTACCGAATGCCTTTCAAGAAATCAAAACTTCAGAACTCAGCTGTCTGCTGTTGTGGTAGGAATGGTAAAACAAGAACTGGCCTCAAGCTGGGTCTTGCTATAGAACCTTGGGCATACATCATTCTCTCTAGGCCTGCTCCCTGCTCTGTAAAATCGGGAAGGGCTGACTTCTGAGGGCCCTTCCAGATCAGACATTTATGTTTTATGAATTCCACATGAACGTTGCCCTGGTGTTGATGGAGGACACATGAATGATATTTCTAGAAAGTGGGTTAAGTAAGAGGTGTGCTCACCTTTGCCCAACTGAGGTTATGGCCAGGTAGGTGGTACTGAATCAATCCTTGGTGCTCATCTTCCAGGTTGCTGCCTGCACAGAATAAAGACTGTGTTCCTGTGAAGGTTGGACTGGAGTGCTAGAGAGGGCAGTCTGAGTGCCCAGAATCCATGGGAATAAGCATATAGAATAGACTGTATACAGCAACTAATGGGGATCTAGGGCCCATCTAGCAGCAGCACACACCTGGGAAGGTCAGGTCCACAAATGCCTTGAACTCCTCTAGCGCCTCCTGTTGCCATTGCCTCTGGACCTTGGCCTGCAAGGAGTAGCCACTGCCAAACTTGCTCTTGAGGTGTTGTAGACTGCCCAGGCACTTGAACTGACTGTGGACCATGATGGCCAGCCGGGTACACAAGGCCTCACATTCCTCCATGCTGGGGAAAGGGTAGAGACCTGAGATGGGGCTGGGGAAGGCTGACCCCTACCATGAGTATGAAAGACTATGCAGACACAAGCGTTTCTATGTCCAGATTAGACATTCCTGATTCCCTGTGATGAGTGTGGCTGATACACAGAGCCTGAGAAATCACCTGGCATACTCTGTACCAACTGTTGACATGCCATCTGCTCACTTGATCCCGCCCAAGCCACCCATTCCAGCTCTTCCACTGACCCGCAGAGACCTAGGCTCACCTGTGAGAGGTGATGACAATGGCCTTCCCAGACTCACGAATCCGTCCCACAGTGTCCCAGAGCAGGCGCCGGGCCACAGGGTCCATGCCAGTGGATGGTTCGTCTAGGAAGACGACTGCAGGCTCTCCAATGAGGGCAATGCCTGTACTCAGCTTGCGCTTGTTCCCACCACTGGGGGGTGGATGAGTATAAAAGTGGGGACATGGACAACGATAACTGTAATCTCCAGCGGTGAAGCCTCTTGGTTTAGCACCCATCCCCTTCCTTCTCTGAGAGATGCTCCATACTCTGGTGGGACTTTCAAAAGCACAGTCCAACCATCTTCATCCAGGTTGAATTGTGACTCCACTGGATGTCTAAATCAGTGCCCTGGGTGTCTATCGTGAGCATGTGGTTGTGAGACTCTTCAGAGGTCTCTATGGGTGCTTTTGGAGGGGTGCTTCCGCATCTGAGAGACAGGACCATTTTGGCTATTTTTTAAAATATTTTATTATTTTTGTTTTATGTGTATGAGTGCATGGCCTGCAGGTGTGTAAGTGTGCCTGTGTCCTTCAATGCCCATGGAGGTCAGAAGAAGGTGTTGCACCCCCTGGAACTGGAGTTATGGATGGGTATCAGTTGGGAAGTGAACTCAGGTCCTCTGCAACAGCAGCAGTGTTCTTAACCACTGAGCCATCTCTCCAGCCCCACTAACTACTGTTTCTAAAGATACTCACTATGTAATTCAGATTGGCCTTGAATTCTTTATCCTCTCACCTCAGTATCTGAAGTGCTGGGATTACAAGTGTGCACTACCATATTTTATATATTTTTTAAACTCACCTAGCATTTACTATTTGCAAAGCTCCTTTCTAAACTTTGCAAATTAAATTAATTTGCTCTTCAAAATATTCAAGGAGCTAGGAAAAGCTGCCTGAGTCTCAAGTCAACAGAATGTAGAAGGGACAAGGACCCTTTATCTGATACCTGAATCCACTTGGGGATAGTCAGTGGCATCTCTCTACTTTTCAGTTCCAAAAGCATGTAGTACTGCCAAGTACCCACTGAGGCATAGTGTACAACTTGAGGGGAGAAGAATCCTTGAATTTGGGCAGTGAGTGCCTTGCTTTGTTTGAGCTAATTGGAATTACAGTTATGTCACTGGCAATAGTGACAGAATACCTCAGTTTCCTCAGCAGACATAACCAGGATCAGGTAACTATCAGTTTAATACAGAACCTACCCAAAATAGGAAACCTGACATGAAATGAAGGAAGAAAGGTCTGCCTATCCTGTTGATACAATCATACATGATGTTACGTGATGTTATATACATGTTCTCAGCCACAGAAACTTCATGTAGGTAGGGAAAGAGTCCAGTTTCCCTCAACCTCTCCTCTAGTGGCACGGTCTGCACAGCTGAACTGACAGGCTTTACCCTGCACTCCAGTGTCCCAGAAGAAGAACTGGGACTCATTTTGCAATTGAAGGTGGAAAGGCTGAAAGAATCCCCCAATCTCACCTGTAGGTCTTTACCAGCTTGTCCGCATACACACTCAAGAGCAAGTCCTCAAGGATCTGGTTCACACAGGTGCTAATATGGCACTCGGGGATGCCCCGGATACGGGCATACATAACCACTCATGAAGTTCAGCAGGGCATCAAACTCAGGACAGTAACTGATCCACTGCCTCACCTGAGTTAGAACACAGCAGGAGGGAGGCACAGCAGAGTGAAGCCTCTTCTGGTTAGGTTCCCCAAACCTGCAACTCAGCAATGCCTGAACCCCACCCCTGTAGCCTTGATTCCCAGTTGTGCCATGTGAACAAGCATGCAACATGAGGGAGTCACGTGGGATAATGACATTGGGGAGTTGAGTCGGCTGTGCTGCTGGTGTCTGTCAACAGTGCTTCTGTAGGATGGGTAGAGTGTGGCTTGGCTCTTTCTCCTGATTACACGGTCTAAAACAAAAGCACTCAGGACCTCCCTACTTTGGGAGTTCAGAGAAAAATCTTAATTCTTATTTTTACTTGTAAAAATTATTATTATTGTGTGTATATATGATGGGGGGATGGGCAAATGTATGGAGGTAAGAGGGCAACTTTGTGGAACTGGTTCTCTCCTTCCACTTTTAGATGGGTCTTGGAGCTTGAATATAGGTTGCCAGGCTTTGCAGGCAAGCACCTTTACCCACTGAGCCATCTTGCTGGCCCTTATTTTTCCTCTTTCAAAGCACTTTCTATTAGACATGTGATGTATAAATGGATTTTGTGGGGCTGGGGAGATGGCTCAGTGGTTAAGAGCGCTGGCTGCTCTTGCAGAGGACCTGGGTTCAGTTCCCAGCCACCCACCATGGAGGCTAACAACCATCCTTAATTCCAGCTCCAGGGGATCAATACCTTCTTCTGACCTCTTCAGGCACCGCACAACATGGGTGCACTTACACATATGTAGGCAATACACTCATACACATAAAACAAAAATAATAGTTTTAAAAAAATAGATTTTGTGAAATGTTGACATAAAGGGTCCTGAAGCCTCTGACAGGGACTTGTGTTCATTTGGGGGTGCACCCTTCAGTCTTCTGTGGTAACACAGGGTCCTACACAGACATGTACTCAGAGCACAAGATTGTTTTGCTCTTGTCAAATGGCATTGTATTGTATCATATGTACCATTGCTCAGTATGCAGTATAGCTGAACATTAAACTTCAAAGCTCTTCCTATATCAGCACATACAGACCTCTTCCTACTCCGTTCACCTGCTACTCATCCTGAGAAGGTTTTAAAAAAATTACTCTTTTTTATTATTTTTATTTTATGTGTGAGTGTATTGCCTGCATTTATGGAACTGCACCTGTGTTGTGCAATGCCTGAAGAGGTCAGAAGAAGTTACTGGAACCCTGGAACTGGAGTTATAGACAGTTGTTAGCTGGCACGTGAGTGCTGGGAATTAAACGCAAGTCCTCTGCAGACAGTGCTCTTAACCACTGAGCCATCTCTCCAGTCCCAAAATTATCCTTTAAAGTTAAGTAAATTTGTCCTCTGACAATTCCAAATCTGTATATAATACATTCTAATTGTTCACCCCCACCCTCTCTTACCTCCCTCCGATTTGTGTCCATCTCCACCCTCCCTACAAACACTTTCTCCACATACATCTTTTTGTTTTGTTTTGTGACCCACTGAATTTGGCCAGGGCTGTCTGTGTGAGAAGGGGCTTGGAAGTATCCTTTAGAGCTTGGTGGAAGTTAGGGCTTGGTGTGCAGCTGAAAGGACCTTCTGGCAGGTGTCAAGGGGGAGCCACACTTGTAGGGTGTGTGTATGTGTGTGTGGTGGGGACCAGGGGCTAGAACTCCTACATAGAGGCTCCTTCGTGGCTTCTGGTGGCTCCCTCTGGCCTCCCTAACTCCGCATGTACATTGGCCTGATGTTTTCATCCTCTTCAAGAAGATTTCAAACCAGTTCTCAATTCACTACGAGCTTTGCCAAGTTCTCCACAGGCTCCTGTAAGTGCTGGTTTCTTTTTTGGAACAGAGAGTCAGGAGAGCATTCTGCAGTTCTGTGCAGTATGCTCCAGGTGGCAGCATAGGACTGCAAGTGTCCTGTAACACATCGCTCAGAGTGTGGCTGGGCTGGACACAGGGCCAAGCCTCAAGGGGGAGGGTGCGAAGAGGAGGAAGAGAGTGGGTGTATCATTGCCCTTGAGGATAAAGAGAGTTGTTTTGAGGGCTGGTTGGACAGGCATAATTGTGCCTCAGATCCACCCGTTCACCCATCTATCCAGCCCCCAGCTTCCCACCCATTCACAGATCCCCATCTAGGGATCCACCCACTCATTCGACCCATCCATCTTCCCATCCTCCCACACACTTATCCACCCCATCCATCAATCCACCCATCCAACAGATGTTTTGATTACCTGTGTTGATATGTGTATGCACACCTACGTATATGCACATTGGATTATGTCATATGCAGACACAGAGCATAACTGATACCACATTCCTTCCATTTTTCTCTCCCTTTCTTTTAAAAAATGCTTTTTGATTGATTGATTTTTCTTTTATGTGTGTATTTTGGCACCATGTGTGTAGGTGCACCTGTGAGGTAAAATTCCCATGGAGCCAGAAGAGAATGTCACATACTCTGGAACTGGAGTTACAGATGGTTGTTAGCTGTCATGTGAGGCACAGGAATTGAACCTAGGTCCTCTGCAAGAGCAGCCAATGCTCTTAACCCCTGAGCCATCTCTTCAGCCCCATCTTTTTTTCTTTCTCTATAGAGTCTTACTACGTAGTCCAGGCTGTCCTTGAATCGGTGATCCTCCTGCCCCAGCCTCCTGAGTGCTGGTATCACAGCTGTGTGCATGGTCAGCACGCCTGTCTCTCACGCTACCTTTCACTGATTGTCTAAGGTTTTCTTAGTTTATTTGAGACCGGACCTCACTCTGTGGCTGAGGCTGGCCTGGAACCCAGCCTCTTCCTGCCTCGCTCTAGATGCTGGGCTTGCAGGTGTGGGTCACTGTGTCTGCTGTCACAGCCACTTTTCTCTCTAGCTGGTTGCTAATGACTGTTGGACCTGGCTGTGATGCTGTTTCTTGCATCAAGTTTTAATATGACCTTTTCTGCTTCTTCACTTTTTAATATAAACCAGATAATCGTCTAGAGGCATTTCTACCCCTCGTGATCTCTATAAAATTTCCCCGAATCTGTCTCCTGTCCTCTCCCGTGCCCCCCCCCCCCCCAGCCCAGTTCCTGAGGGAGACAGAAGTCCTTTCTGATTTCTGCTAACTCCTTGCTTTTCTGGCTTCAGGGCTCTGGGTCCCAGAGGGATGCTATGACCTGTAGTATGTCACAGTCTTTGTTTTTTAAATTTAAATTAAAAAATTTTGTTGTAGTGCCAGGGTAAATAAATAAATTTTTTAACAGCAATAACAATGAGAAAAATTGAAAAATTATTCATATTGGTCTTCATGCTGGGCTTGTGTGAGTTTAGCAGGCTCTAAGCAGGTCCTTGGGTGGTGGGGGAGGGGAAGCATCCTTACATTTCAGATCCCGAGTCCTCACATCTCTTCCCCTTGCTCGCCTACCTGTCACCTTTCCCTGGGCGATGACTCCCCCAGCACGCCACGTCTTTCTCTGGTTATGCTGGGTAGTCTTGGAAGTGAGTGGTCCAGCTGTCAGCAAGCAGATGGACACATTCAGGCTCTAGGGTCAGATGTCTGAGCTGAGGAAGGGGGAGACAGCAGCTTGGGGAGAGAGAAGCGTAGTTTTGGCCACACTCAGTTTGTGGTGCCACATTAGATATGGTCAGATGGAGGCCTGGCGCTGAGGGAGAGGCTGGCATGGGGCATGGGTTTGGGGCTCCACAGTACAATGAGGAGGTGATCTATGTATATGGAAGTCAGTGTCCTCTGATCTCTAGGACCTGGTCACCCACTCCTGCAGCCACTTCCTGCCTTGCATGATGAACTCCTAGGCCCTGCTTGGAAGGCTGCTGTCTTCTGGGCAGGGCGAGGGGACTAAGAGCTCAGAAATATACTTGTTTCTCTCTCTCTCTCTCTCTCTCTCTCTCTCTCTCTCTCTCTCTCTCCTCCTTCCTTCCTTTCCTTCTTTCTTTCTGACAAGATGTTCCTGTGTAGCCCAGCCGGCCTCAAACTCGTGATCCTCTTGCCTTGACTCCTGAGTGCTGAGATTGCCAGCTGGGACCCCGGTGCTGGACTTGCGTCTTTCTCTCTCTCTCTGAGCCCTGCTGGATGAAGGACAGCACCTTTGAATAACAACACTCTCATTTCTCTCTTCAGGGAATGAATCTAGAACCCTGTGGAAGGATCGGCCTGTAGGCACTGAAACTGCCGGTGACCCTCTTCAACAGGGCAGAGGGGACAGAGATGACTGCTTAGCCCCGCCATCTGTCCTAGAGAAGGAATCAAGGTAGCCTGGGAATTTCATGGCTCTGCTCAGCAATGAGAGGCCTTTCATGAGGGCAGGGGTGGATTTGCGATGGCCTCTGAGAGAGGTTGCAGTGATCTGCAGGAGACCACACAGTGTCTGGGACATAGCTGAGAACTGAACCGGGTGCATCTGGCCCACAGCCTGAGCTCTTCTCAGTACTGCGTGCATCCAGCCCCCCACACCAGTTCTGAAAGAAGGGAGGTGGTCGTGGGGGTGTGTGAGCCCCAGAGGAACTTGTGGGTGGGTCCACAATCTGGTGCTGGGTGCCACAGCACTTTGGGGGCGAAGAGGTTGCCAAGGTCACTCCTACACAGAGACACTGGCTCAACACTGCGAGACCCTGTTCAGGGGCACTGACTATATAAAGGAACAGGTGGGGAGGTGGGAGAAAGGAAGTTCTAGGACCACAGGAAATGGTACATTTCGGCTGGAAGTTGGAAAGTACCAGCAAATCCTTTCAACAGAAAACTCGAAGGTGTGAAATTTCTTTATTTTAAAATTTTTATTTATTCATTTTAATTTTATGTGGAGGAGTGTTTTGAGTGTGCGTATGCAAACCACATGTGTGCAATGCCCAAGGAGGTCAGACGATGTGTTTGATCCCCTGGAACTGGAGATGTGGATGGTTGTAGCTGCCATGTGGGTCCTGGGAACTGGAGCCAGGTCTTCTGCAAGAGCAGCCTGTGCTCTTAACCTCTAAACTATCTCTCTAGTCCCAAGATTTTTCCTTTAAACCCAGAAACAGAAATGAACGATATTAACATGCAAGATGAGAGGGCACACTGAGTACCGACACATGGGATATGCTGGTGAAGCTGGTTTTGATGAAGAGGGTGGTACAGGAGCTCCTGTTAGGCTGCAGCTCCCTGGAAACCAAGAACCTGCTAGCTGTGTGCGGTTGATGCTGGAACTTGGAACTGTCCACTGTATCTGGTGCTGGCTGAGGGTTAGGTATGTCTCCCCCCCCACCACCCCCAATACAGCAGGATCTGAGGGAAGCAGGTCTGATTAAAGAAAGGTAAAGTCCTTTCCTTGCTGTGTCTTGCGGGAAGAGCTGAGGAATCAATAGGTCTTGCAGATCAGTAGAGGATGCTTGGAGTCTGGCAGCACCGGCCTTTTAATTAAACCTGTAACTGTGAGAAAGGTTAACGGCCTTCTTTGCTCAGTGAGCATTTCTGCCTGCCTGTCAGAGACAACACCAATCAATGTGCGTCTAGAGGTTCTGGGGATCTTGCGGAGGTGGCCTTGTGGGGGTGGCCACAATTTCCCCTCGGCACCATGGAGGCCAGAAGAAGGTTTCAGATCTCTTGGAGCTGGAGTTACAGGAGGGTGTGAGATGCTTCATGTGAGTGCTAGGAAGCTAACTCAGCTTCTCTTCAAGAGTAGTTTGAGTCCTTCACGGCTGAGCCATCTCTCCAGCACTGATTACAGCTTCTTGGGAAGGTAAGGATCCTTCTTTCCCAGCGGTGTTGGCTCTGGGTCAAGTTTCTAACAATTACAGCTAGGTGGCTTTGCTGTTTAGTGCGCAGCCTGTGGACCCAGAGTACCAACATCCCAATAAGATGCAGAACCTCAGACCCCACTCCATTAAAGCCTGCATTTTAACAAGATTCCCGGGAAATTCAAGCGCATAGCAACGCGTGGGAAGCAGTGAAGCAGAACGTATGTACAATTCTGAAGAGACAAAGCAGGCTGTTCCCAGTGTATGGACCTTATTTAAATCCTGAAAAAAGTGAAAAGAAGTCTACTTAGGAGACATTTAGAGATGAGGAACATTTATAGGATATTTGCTGTCAGGAAGGAATGACTCATGTTTTAGGTAGGATGGTTTCTTATTTTAAAAAATAAAAGCCCTTATCTTTTTGAGTTACGCATGGTAATGCAGATGAAAAGGCTTTAGATCTGGTATTTATTTCAAAATACTGATGGAGGTAGAGCCTGAAGTGCTGCCAGGGCAGGACTGTCCATGAGTCAATGGTTTGGGGGCCACAGCACATGAAGAAGCACGATACTGATTTTGCATGGATGAATGTATGTGTGTGTGGGTGTGTGCAGGTTGATATTAAGTGTCTTCCTCTATCACTCTTGGTCTTATTTTTTGAGATGGGCTCTCTCACTGACACTGGAGCTAGCCAGTTGGCTGACCAGAGAGCTGCTAGGCTATAGTTCTAGGCATCCTTCTGTCACTGCCTTCTTAGCATTAGGAATACAAGTACAATCCACCATGCCTGGTTTTTTGTTTTTTTTTTGAGGTCTTCCTGTCGCTTGGCTGGCCTGGAACTCACTATGTAGACCAGGCTGGCCTAGAACTCACAGAGATCCGCCTGCTTCTGCTTCTGCCTCCCAAGTGCTGGGATTAAAGGCACGAGCCACCATACCCTGCTCCCATGCCCCACTTTTTACGTGGACGTTGGGTATCAGAACTCAGGTCTTCATGCTTTTACAGGAAGCACTTTTTACCCATTGAGCCATTTCCCCAGTCCTTGGATTTTTTTTTTTTAAAAACTTAATATATGTTTTAGGTTCTCCACCATAAAAGTACAGACTATGAAATATAATAATATAGAAAATGCATAAAACATGAAGTGTTATAAATGAATAAATTTTTCAGGCAGACACTTGTGCATCTGTTACCAAGTCGTTATTAGTCCCTTTCCTCTGTGAGAACCCCTTCTCCAAAGTAGTCCTTTTCTTCACGTTCTCTGAGCTCCTCTTAGGCCCCAGCTGCTATGGGGTAACCTAGGAAACTTTACAAGTAATGATGCTGAGCCTCGTGCAGCCCAGTGAAGATGGAATCCTTGGGGTGGCCATAGGTGACTCCAAAGTACAGTTTCTTCTTCAGTGAACACTCCTCTGTCTTCTGACAATATCTCTACATTTGAATTTTTCTGTGAAGTTACCACTGGCCTCTTGCTTGTATCCGGCCACTTTGATACTGGGGTTGCTGCGTCTTAATCCAAGGACCAAAATAAAGATTCACACATTGTGCAGTAGAAAAAAAAAAAAAACTTTAGAAGCAAAGCAATAGTACAGACAGATATGCGGTGAAGATGGACAGCAGACAATTTGCATGAGAGAGAACTCAAGTGCCTGACTATTTCTTGGGGCTCCCTTTTATGAGGTCTAGGGGAAGGAGGGACTGGTTGCTAAGGGGCATAACTTGGGTGGTTCTCTATTTTGACTGATAGCTTTGGGTTACATAAACTTTTTCTATTGAGCATGTTTCTTCCCATGATGCATTTGATTTTAATCTTATGTATGTCTAAATAGGCACAGGAATAAGATGGTAAAGGAATACAGTTTGATTGTGCATGTACTCAAAACCAGTCTAGACCAGATTGGCTCCCTACCTTCCACACCCATGAGATATGTTCTGTCCACAAAAGAGGGGTTCTTGATGGGAGTTAGAGGAGGAGAAGCTTATTCCACTGTTTGGAGTGGGATGTGCATACAGGTGGGGGCAGTAGGTCGCTACATACATTGTTAGGAGAGGGTGTGTGTGCATAGGACATGCAGGTGAGTGTCCCACGTTGTCAAGTGCATTGTTAGAAGAGGGGTAGCCTAAACCAAACGGTGTCCCAGGCTTCTTTGTTTCATGTGCTTCCCTAACTCCACCTCACCTTTTCTCATGGAGGGACTGTGCTGGATTGTTCTGTAGGTGTGTTACATTAGGAAGGAGATGTCAAACCCCATTTTTGGAAAGAGATAATGGTGGTAGCTACCCACTGAGTACTTACACGTACTATAGTCTTTACTATGTTCTTTCTCATTTTGTGATGCTGCAGATTGAACCTAGGATCTCGTCCATGTTAGGCAAGTGCTCTACCACTGAGCTTTGCCTCTGGTTCTACACATTATCTCATTTCATACTCACAAGAATTGTGGGTTTGGAATCTGTGCTGTTTATTCTTTTTAATTTTAGTTTTTGAGACAAGATCTCATTCTGGAGCCCAGTCAAGCCTGGAGCTCACTATCAATGTAGCTCAGGCTGACCTTCTAGCTTTCCACCTGCAGGGATTATAGATGTGAGCCACCAAGCCCAACTTGTGATGGTTAATCTTTTTTTTGAAAAAATGTTTTTTAGCATTTATTTATTTGTGTGTGCCATAGAGGTTGTGTGGCTGTCAGAGTGCAACTTGAAAGAGTTGGTTCTCTTCTTCCACTGTGTGGGTTTCTGGGACTGAACTCAAAGTCACTATACTTAGTGGCAAGTGCCTTTAGTGCTGAAGCTATCTCACAGGCCCTGTTGGTTAATCTTGTAGTCAACGTGCTTGGATTGAGAAGCGCCAGGAGATGATTCACCTCTGGGTATATTTGTGAGGGTATTTCTGGAGAGGATTGACTAAGGGAAGCAAGGAGATCTACCTGAAGGAGGGCAGCCCTACCCTCTAGGCTGGGGACCCAGATAGAATAAAAAGGGTCAGAGGGAGGAAGCCCTTTGGTACAACTTCACCGACTGGGTTTCGCTTTCTGTCTGCTGTGAGGCAAACAGTCTCCTCCACTGCAATGTTCTGCCTTACCTCATCTTAGTACTGGAGCCAGCAGACCATGGGCCGAAAGCTGTGAGCCACAGTTAACCTCTCCTTCTGTCATGTTGTTTTTCTCAAGCATTCGGCACAGAGATGGAAGGCTTGCCCATCCTCTGTGGAGGACTTGAGGCTCAAAGACACACTAAGGCTCACCCAACATGGCCCAGCAGAGTGGAGAGATGGACCCAGAGCTGACTCAGGGCGTGTGGAATCACTCTGCTCAGGAGGAACAGGCACTGAACACAGAGGCCACCACCACTCGGCTGGGAGCCTTTGATAAGTATCGCTTCGAGCTGAGTTTCTGTGTGCATCAACTGGGGACAGTGCTGTTTTGTTTTCAGCTGACAGCCTCTTACTCATGTCTCCAAGGTGCTTCAGCTGTCATGGGCTGGGGAGGCAGGGAGACTCCTCTGTGTTACTGCTGACCTTCAAACTAAATTTGGGTTAGTCACACCGGCCTCCAGTCTCACAGAGCTCTTGCCTTGCCCACAGGACTCTCAGTGCCTTGGGCTCAGGGCCCCACACTGAGATAGCCATGCTTAGAGGGACAGGGACCACATATCAGTTATTCTCCTGTCTGAAAAGCCCAGCCCAGGGACTGGTGCACAGCCAGGGCCCCTGATTGCTATTTGACTGAGAGGGTAAGACTTTATTCAATCTTTAAAGCTTTGCAGCACATGTGACTCAATAAGCCCATGGGCAGAGGTGTATCATACCCACACTCAGAGTGGTGGTCAGGAACCTGGGTCCAAATCTTGACTACCGGGGTTCAAGTCCCAGCTCTGACACATAGGAGATTAATGGCCTTGGGCAAAGTCATCTTAGCTCTTGATCTCCTTTTTTTCATCCCAAACAGGGTCATAATATCAATTACATTTTCAATTTTGTTTTTAAAAATTTTTATTTATTATTTTTATTTTATTTGTATAAGTATATTGTGTATGTAAGTGTCATGCAGCACCCTCAGAGGTCAGAAGAGGGCATTGGATCCTAAAACTGGAGTTATGGACAGTTGTTAGCCACCATGTGACCTCTGGTCTTCTGCAAGAACAGCCAGTGCACTTAACTGCTGAGCCATCGCTCAGCCCGGTTTCAAATGTGTTAGATGGACTGGATGTGTGTGTATTTCTGAAGCCCTCTGAGCCTACATGGGAGTGCCGTGGAGAAGTAGTCAAACTGTCTCTACCTTTATTTAAACTTTTCTCTCCTATTTTTTTCCATGCTAGGAATCGAACCCAGGGCCTTTTGCATACTAGCTAGTACTCTACCACTGAACACCACACTCTAGTCCTATTTACAACACTGACATTTTGTTCATCTGAGACTTTTTGTGTTAGTTATGCAATAAGTATTTCATTAAATTTGATTTTAACAATACTATGTCAATGGGCTGGAGAGATGACTCAATAGTTAAGAGAACTGGCTATTCTTACAGAAGACCCAGGTTCAAATCCCAGCACTCACCTGTTGGCTAACAACCACCTGTAACTCCAGTTCCAGGGGATCTGATCCCCTCTTCTGTGTTCTGCAGGTGTTGCATTACATGGGTGCACTTACATACATGCAGGCGATACATTAAAAAATGATGAATATAATCTTAAAAAAATACTATGCCAAAACATTATTTATCTTTAAAAAGATTTTTTATTTAGTCTTTGATAGTTTCATACATGTATCCAACGTATCCTGATCATCTCTACCTCTAGCTCCCTCCTCACCTTGGCAGCCCCAGCACGTCCTTCTCCTACCTTCATGTCCAATAATTATTTTGTAACCTACTGAGTCCAGCCAGGGCTGGGATGCTGACTGATCGTGTTAGCTTGAACCCATGCAGATCTTGTGCAGACAATCAGAGGTGCAGTGAATTAATGAGCACAGTAGCCATTTCATGCTCAGAAGATAGCATTCCCCAGCACTCCTCCCCATCCTCTGCCTCTTACATCCTTTCTGCTCCTCTTCCTTGATGTCCCCTGAGCCTTGGCAGGGGAGAGGCAATAGAGATGTTGGTAGAGATGTCCCAGGTAGGAATGAGCACTCACAGTCACTCATTATTTATCTTGACGCTGAGTTTTTGATGTTACCTTAAATTCTGTTCTCAATGCCTGTCTCTCCCCACCCACATCCTGGTCCTGGAACCTGGGAAACACACTGATTTCCATGGGACTGGTGAGGGGACTCAGCATATATAAAGTTAAAAAGTTATATGTATATAAAAGCAAAGGAGTCAAAATTTGTATCCAGTCCTTCAGATTACAAAATGTGAAGTCTTTCTGCCACTAATAACAGATGAGGCAGGAGCTGTGCTCCGACCTCCTGAAGAATACTTGGAGACTGAAGGACTCTCTGGAGTTTCCCAGGAGTTCAGTAGCTGAATTTATCTGATTATTTATGTCCCAGGAAACTTTAGTCCAGACTTGGAGGGGCTTAGAAGAGGCAGCCTCCCTGTTGAGAGTGAGGCTATGTGCCATTGACCATCAGCCATTCTTGTAGGGAGAAAAGGACTCTGTTGAAAAGTCTCCAGCACAAAGTTTAGGCAGTGCCTCAGTGAAAGTGGCTTGAGGATCTTTGGAAAAAGATGAGGGGTGGGAGGAAGGAGAGGGTTATTGAGAGGGAGAAAGAGAGGTGGGAAAGGTGGAAAGGAAAAGGAAGAGGAAGAACTCACAGGCAGCCTCCTAGGCAAATGTCTCTGACAGTAGTGACATATAAGACTGTGATCGCAGAGCCTCTTGAAGACCACATCCTTTGCCCCAGCAGAGAAACTGGGAGCCGCACTGGGTCTGGTAGCAGTGACAATGCCAGACCTGAAGTTGTTAAGTTCTTATAAATTCGAATGTCTAAAGTTCAGGACGAGCACACAGTAGGTGCCCATAAAATGTCAGTTGTGGCCTCTTCTTCCCAACCAATTTTCCTTAGAAAAGAAATTGCCCTGTGATAACAGTAGCCACAGTTTATAGAACGAGGTACCAATTTCAGTAGCTGAGTGCCACAGCTTTTCAGCTATGACTTCATTTACTTGTCAGAAAGAGCTGAGATTCCATCTGTTGAGGAGGACAGAGGGAGGCTCAGAGAGCTGCAGTGAAGTGTACCAGGTTGTGTATTTGTGTCACGGAGCTGTGCTGTGGTAGGGTGGTGGCTGGTCACGGAGACTTCACAGAACATGCTCAGTGTGAGCAGGAGCGAGTTTCACATTTGTTGAACTTTAGCTCATTTACATTTAATTAAAAAACCAAACTGGTATGTTCTTCTGTGAAAAACCACATGAGTATTTGAGTGGAACACCATTTCATTAGAACCGTTGAAAATTTAATGTCCAAGTTGAAACTTGTAAAATACGGGAATTTAAAGATTCAGTACACTCAAAGAAAATAATGTAAATATTTCATCAATCATTTTTATATGGGTTGCATGTTGATATGATTGCGTCTTGGGTTTATTAAGATATATAAAACACATAATTAAAATTAATTTTACTCTAAAAAGCTATTTTATTATTTATGTGTGTATGTGTATGTGTATGTTTGTACACATGCATGTGGATGCCCAAAGAGGCCAGGAGAGGGCATCAGATTCCCTGGATTTAGAGTTACAGGTAGTTGTGACCTGATCATCATGCTGGAAACTGAACTCTGGTCCTCTGCAAGAGCAGTCAACACTCTTAACTGCTGCACCATCTCTCTACACTCAGATTTTATCTTTTTTACTTTTGGTCTTTTTGAGACAGGGTCTCCCTGCAGCCCCAGCTGGCCTGGAACTCGATATGTAGACAAGACTGGCCTTGAACTCACAGATTTGCCTGCCTCTACCTCCCCAGAGCTGGAATTAAAGGTGTGCACCACCACACCCAGTTCTTTCTTCCTTTTTAAAAACATTTATTGATTGTTTTTATTTTATGTATATGAGTGCATTGCTTGCATGCATGTAAGTGCACCTGTGTAGTGCAATGCCTGTGGAAGTCAGAAGGTGTCAAATTCCTCTGGAACTGGAGTTACAGACAGTTCTTAGGTGCCATGTGGGTGTTGGGAATTGAACCTGGGTTCTCTGCAAGAGCCTCCAGTGCTCTTAACCACTGAGCCATTGCTCCAGTCCTTCTTTATTTCTTTTTATTTCATGTGTATGAATGTTTTCCCTGCATGTATGTAAGTGCAGCTGTGTTGTGCAAAGTCTTCAGAGGCCAGAAGAGGGATCAGATCATCTGGAACTGACTCTAGTTACGGATAGTTGTTAGCTGCCATGTGACTGCCCTTATCCACTAAACCACCTCTCCAGCCTTGGAACTTACTATTCTTGATCCTATTTTCTCTTGCCTATACCCTGAGCACTGAGGTGTGTCACTAGTCTTTAAGAGTGGAAGATGGAGACGACGACCCTGTGACTTGCCTAGAATACTTCTCTCCCTCCCTCCCTCTCTCTCTCTCTCCCTCTCTCTCTCTCTCCTCAGTGTCTTGCTACTTAGCCCTAGCTGGCTTAAATTCCTGATCCTCCGCATTGGCCTCCCGAGTGCTGAGACTATGGACTTGCACTCTTTCCCTGGCCTTGAGACTCAGCTCAGCCAAGGGCAAATCCTCTTTGTCCTCAGTCCTTTACAGTGCATTTGATATGGACTCGTGGATTCCTCATATGTACTGAGTGCTTTTCCAGGCGGACGTGATAGAGAACGGAGCCAACAAAGGCCTTGTCCTCACTGAGCTTTCGTTCTACTGCAGGAAGCAAAAGGGAAAAAAGAGAAACACACACCTACAGGAGCCTAGAAAGTCCTCCATGCCAAGCAGAGTGAAAGCCGGGCAGGTGGGCAGGAGGGTCAGAGATGGTGTTCGGGACCCGGTGTTGCTGTGTAGACCACAGCACAAATTCAGACCACAGACAGTTGTGGAGGTTGAATCTGAAATGGGTCAGCCTGCTGTATTCCTTCTAAAAGCATCTCCTTGTTTTTCTCAGCCTCCAAAGGCCTCCTACTCACTTAGGCTCGCAGCCCCACACCCTTCTGAGCTGTGTGTCCATATCTCATCTAGCTCTGACCTTGAACCTGTCTCCTATCAGAACTCTAGTGATCAAACTGTGCCTGGGTCTTGGTAAGCAATGACTCTCACTGAGGTATACCCCAGCCCTTTACACTCCCTTTTTATCTTGTAAAGTAACATACTCCGAGGTTCTGAGGCATTCTCGGGTGTGACCATCTTTGGAAGAAATGAGATTTAATTACATTTTTTGCAGTGTTATGTTCAGACCTGTGGCTCCATGTATGCTAGACAACTGCTTTATCATTGAGCCAGAGTTCGAAGACTTGATTTTGGATAGGGTGGCCAGAGCATGACTTACTGAGCTGGCTCTTGAGTAACGACTGGAAGGAAGCAAGGTAGGGAACGGTGCACACTCGGGAAAGCACCTTCTAGGCAGAGGAAACAGTATGTGTAAAGGCCCTGAGGTGGGAATGTGGCTGTTGTGGTTGAAGGTCAGCAGGGAAGCTGGAGAGCAGCTAGAGTAGAGAGGTCCAGGGGCAGAAGGCTAGTAACTGAGCTCAGAGAGGGGGTTGTGGGTGGCGGTGGTGGGAACAGGTAACAAAGACTTTAAGAAAAGTGGGCAAGATGGGAAACCATTGGAGGGTTTTTGTTTGTTTTGTGACAGGATCTCACCATGTAGCACTGGGTGGCCTAGAACTCATTACGTAGACCAGGCTAGCTTTGAACTCACAGAGATCAGCCTGCCTGTGCCTCCTGAGTACTGGGATTAAAGGCATGTGCCACCATGCATGGCTGGAGAGGTTTTTGAAGCACTTGTTCAGTAATTAGCTATGAAAAAAAAAATCCCAAAGCAGTGAGCTGTATTATTTATTTTTGTCACTGTGAGATAACATCCGTCAGGAACAAAGTAAAGGAGGAGTGTCTTGCTATGGCTCCAGGTGGGGAAGCTAAGTCAGCTCTGTCTGGGGTGGTAGGAGCTGCTTTGTATGGCTTGTTCATATCTTTGTGTGTCTAGAAGCAGAGAGTACTAGGGCCAGAGGCAGAGAAAGACGTAAACTTTCAGGCTGCCCACAATGTTCCACGTCCGCCAGTTAGACCCTATGTCGTAAACATGCCATACCCTCTTTAGATAGTACCATCAGCTGGGACCAGCTCTTCAAACACATGAGCTTGTGTGGGACTTTTCAGCCTCAAATCATAACACAAGACGAGAAATGGAAACTGATGTGAGCACATCTAAAAAAGGAATAAGGAAATAATTTAATAATAATAGTAATAATTCAATAATTTAACATAAAGATTAGAAGATTCAAAGAAGAAAATCTTTCACGTATGAAGAGGAAGAGCTAATATCTTTATTTTTCACAGAACTTGAGCAAATCAATCAGACAAATCCTGAAATCTGAGTAGGAAAAAGAAATAAGCAAAGGGGTGTGAACAGGCAACTCACAGAAGAGGGGATGCAATTAGCTAAGCACATGGGGAATGCCTAGTCTAAGCAGCAATCAAAGACATGCAAATTACAGCAGCAAACAGCTATATTTCACCTAGTATAGATTTTAAAAGGGAGAATCCTCACAGGACAGAGTGAGGCAGGCACAGGATCCCTGGCTGCCTAGCCTTGGGTGTAGGAGGTCTGACCCTTTTGGAAAACAGAGCCTCAACTATGAATGTTCTCGCTGGCTTCAGAAATCCATGTCTGGCAAACTCTCTCCCAAGAAAGTAATCCTGAATCTGGAGAAAGCTTTGTGCGTCACAGCCAAACTGGAACCGGCTGAGCTTGGAGTGGGAAGTTAAGGAGGCCGTGGGAACCAGACTTTTGATATGTTTGTCAATAATTTGAAGGAAGTGCCTGTTATGGATCAGCTGCCAGGTACTCCTAGGTACCAGGGATACAGTTATGGCAACTAATTGCCCTTAAGTCCAAGACCTGAAAATGTTGCATAGTAAAGAAAGAAAAGTAGTGGAGTGTTATAGTGTGGGATCCAGGGGTGAACAACCGCTCCAATTTCTTGGGTACTCAGTTATAAAATCTGATGCAGTGTTTTTGTGTTTAGTTTTGCTTTGAATGTGAAATGTCCCGCACAGGCTCATGTGTTTGAACCTTGTTTCCCAGTTGGTGGTACTTTTTGGGAGGTTCTAGAATCTTTAGGAAGTAGAATCTCATTGGAGGAAGGAGGTCACCAGGGGCGGGTTCTTGGGGCTGTCTTATTCCCGGCTCTGTCCGGTAACGTCCTCTCCTTCCTGTCTGCTTGTGGACAAGAAGCTGCCTCACACGTCTGTGTCATGGACAGAGCTGTTCCCTCCACCATGCCTTCCCACCGTGATGGACTGAAATCCCTCTGAAACTGTGAACCGCAACAAGCTCTTCCTCCCTGAAGAGTGTCTATCAGGTATTTTGTCAAGTGATAAGAAAAATAACTAATGCAGTTTGGGAAACTCTAGGAGAAAAGACTTTAAATTTTTCCACCATAAAGGAGAGATAAATGGGGAGACGAACGTGCTAACTCGACTTAAACATCCCACAGTGCATATGGGTTCAAGCTTTATGTGGTATCCCATCCCATGACTATGTACAATTATTGTATCTTAAAAATATGTAGTTTATTATTTTTAGTTTATTTTATGGGTGTGAATGTATTGCCTGCATGTATGTACATGCAGTCGTGTGTGCAATGCCCACGGAGGTCATAAAAGTGTGCTGGATCCCCTGGAACTGGAGTTATGGATGGTTGTTAGCCACTGTGTGGGTGCTGGGACCTGAGTCCACGTCCTCTGCAAGAGCAGTCACTGCTCTTTTTTAAAGTAATACTTTATTTGTTAATTTTTTATTTTATGTGCATGAGTGTTTTGCCTGTATGCATGTGAGTGCACGCATGTTGTGCAATGCTTGTGGAGGTCAGAAGAGGGCGTTGGATCCTCTGGAACTGGAGTTATGGATGGTTGTTAGCCACCATGTGGGTGCTGGGAACTGAACCCAGGTCCTCTGCAAGAGCAGCCAGTGTGCCTAACTGGGGAACCATCTCTCCAGTCCCCAGTTATTGTACTTTTGATGTATCAATTTAGAGCGAGAGCGAGAACGAGAGTGTGTGTGAGAGAGAGAGAAACCTGCACTGGATAAACTGGGATGGCATGGTCGCTGTAGGGGGGACAGTCTTTTGAGGGTGTCTGCAGTGCCTATCTGTAGAAGTGACTTTTATTAGGGTCTGGATGACATGAGGGATGGGATTAGAAAACTTGGTAGATTTGCTTTTCAGGTAGAGAGAATGGTTCGTGCAAAGATGCTGTAGCAGGAATATTCTTTGGATCAATTTGATAGGCTCCTAGAAGGTCAGAGTTTGCAGCATAGTACCCTGGTGCCAGACTCCTGTAGCAAAAGGAAGTTTGGATTTTATCTGAACCCCGTGGAAACAAAGCAATGTGATTGTTGTTTTGGGCATTCCTACCTTGAGCAGGGGTGTGGCTCAATGATGGGTGTTTACCTAGTTCAATCTTCAGTACTGCAAGAAAAAAAAAAAAAAAAGATTATTCTGGCAGTTGCGTGGAGCAGGTCAGGGACAGGATGGAAGCAGAGCGACCTTGTAGGCGTCTGGTGTAGTCACGGGTGCTGGTTCTCACACTAAAGACTGCATTCGAATCTCTTGTAGGGATAGTTGGCCACAGCCCCTGGCCATGCCCCAGAGTATGTATTTCTAAGGGGCTCCCGGGTGTGATGCTGCTCCTGGGGGCAGATCACACTGAGCAGTCACTAACTGGAAGCCGGGAGAGAGCTGATGAGGGTTTACAGCAGCTTGGACCCATGGCAAAGTTGGGAGGGGGTTGCTGTGGCTTGAATATGAAATGTCCCTCATTGCCTTATGTGTTTGAACCCTTGGTCTCCAGCAGGTGGTGCTGTTTTGGAAGGCTGTGGATTCTTTAGAAGGTGGAGCTTTGCTGGAGGAAGTGAGTCACTGGGGGTGGGCCTTTTGGACCTTACTTCCTGTCCTCTCTCTGCTTCCTGACTGCAGACACAATGTGACCAGCCCCCTCACGCCCTTGGTGCCATGCCCTCTCTACCACTGTAAGCCTGTTGAACTGTAAGCCGGATCAAATCCTTTCTGTCCCTAGTTGCTTCCTGTCGGGTATTTGGACATGACAATGAGAAAAGTAACTAGTGTAGGAACTGGCTGGAGTGGGGCTCAGTGGCCCGGCACTTCCATCACTTCAGGAGGCCTGATCCCATCCCCCACACTACCATAGAGAAAGAAGGCTTGTCTGGGATGCATTAAAACTTAAACTTATTTATTTATTTATTTATTGTTATTTTATGTGTATGTAAGTGCATTCATGTGTGCAGTGCCCTCAGGGGCCAGAAGAGGATGTCCGATCACCTTGAACTGGAGTTACAGACAGTTGTTAGCTGCCATGTGGGTGCTGGGACCCAAACCTGAATCATTTGCAAGAGCAGCAATGCTGTTAGTCTCTGGGCTATTTATTTA
This sequence comes from Eospalax fontanierii, assembly GCA_035773235.1. Lineage (NCBI taxonomy): Eukaryota > Metazoa > Chordata > Mammalia > Rodentia > Spalacidae > Eospalax > Eospalax fontanierii. The sequence goes on along the minus strand of CM069546.1, from coordinate 43,503,056 downwards.
GTCCCTAAAATTTTAAAACAATATTTACTAAAAAATTTTAATTACATTTATTTATTGAGTGTATGCATGTGTGTGTGTATGTGTGTGCGTGTGTGTGTGTGTGTGTGTGTGTGTTAGAGGCACACTGTGGTCAAGTGAGTTATTTTGCTGTAATACAGGAAGCAAAATGGAATTGATAGTCTCCATTCAAAATGCATGGAGGTCAGAGGATAACCTGCAGAGTCAGTTTCTCCTAACATGCGGTTCCCAGGGACTGAATTCAGGCTTGGCAACAAGCACCTTAACCCATTGAGCCATCTCACTGGCCCAAGGTGCATTTTGAATGGAGACTATCTCATTTGGCCACAGTGTGCCTCTAACACTTTTCTTTCTTATCCCCCTTTATTTGAGCAAAGAGAGAAAAGGCCTCGAGGCATAGAGCATCCAACAGAGAACTCTAGCCAAAATTTAATTCTTAAGGAGATCTTCGTTAAATTTTCTTTTTATGACATGATATTGGTTTTCCATTTACAGAAAACTTACAAAACTTCCATTGTCGATAAATGCATTTAATTCTTTAGAAGCGAGTTATTCTAGATAGATTTGTGGACTTACTGTGCAGGAGAAACCCACAGTTAAGCTGCAGTTGGTAACTCCAGAGAGGCTGTGGCCTGGGAGGTGCTGTCCTGATGCTTGGTTGTCTTGAGCCCTGCTAATATAATGACTTCTTTGACTCTTCATAAACCCCCAAAGCCCCCACCTTCTTGGGGCCCCCATCTAGTAGCCCAGAATATTCCACTATCTCCCTTTGGATGTTCATGCCTTTATTGATTTAGTCACATTTATAATACACGTACTAGTTTGTGGGTCGAGGTTTCAACCTCAGTTCCTAGTATCCCTTTGAGAAGCATTTTTATAAGGATAATGGTTTCTAGAAAAAAGCATCCAAATGGGTTTATTTAGCAAAAGCCAAGAATCCCTGCACTGAACCGCCCACGATAATGGCTCTCCTGCGCATTGTTTGTGAAGTGGAGTGGGAGAGGAAGAAAGAGGCAGACGTGCCGGGAATCTCAGCTCTTCCGCTACTGGTCTATGCAAGGGCATCCTAGTGGGGAAGGCAGAATGGGAGCTGTTGATGGAGCTTCTCTGGGAGATATTAAACAGACTGTGAGGTCAGGGTTGGAGGTTACAGGGAGCTTGTGGCCGCCGACACTGGCTGGAGGGAAAGTATGGGGAAATTAGGAGGTATTTGAGGGTAAGCTGTAAACTTTTTTTGGAGCCATGTATGTCTTAGTTCAAGATGGTAGTTGATATTTTCTTATAACATATAAATAACTCGTAAGGTAAGGCGGTGACAGATCACAGAATTATTGCTAGGCAATACTGGACCAAATGTGGAGACTATGTCTGAACCTATTGTGTAGACCTGTAGCAAACAAGGCAGGACACTGAAAGGCCTTGGGGGAGAGGCATTTGCTCTTGGTAGAACAAGGAGAGGATGCCATGTGCTAGGGAAGCCAATCCATGGTGCCAAACTTGATCCTTCAACAAAAGTTTTATAAGGACTAAGGTGATGTGGCACCAAGCAGCCGCTTACAGGGCAACTCTACATAACCTGTGCCGGGGGAACCACTGCAGGGCCTTCTTCAGCAGAGATTCATTAGGGTGAGGACACACAGGCAGATGCTTTTACAAATTTGGAAGCCCTTATATCTGCAATGATTGTATCTGAAGACCCCACAGGGTGACAGCACACAGCCTTGGGTTCCTCTCCCAGCCTGCTGTGGCATCTCTGGGGGTGGGCTGGGTCTTCCTCATAGTCTCAGTCAATTGTGCCCTCTGTCACTGCTCAGGTTCTTGTGTTTCCTCACAGGGTTGGAGGATGGACTGACTCTCCTCATGGCCATGGGAAACAAACGCCATAAATATCTACGTCTCTAGTAATCTCTTTCCTGTTATTATAATGAGATACCTATCCACTGCCAGACTCAGATGCCAATGTGAGCCCTCGGTTGAGGAGAGGAGAGAGGATTGGGTCAGGGGGTCCAGTGTCTGGGGATCTGGAATTTTGGGAACAGGTGGTCTTGGTCTCCTTGCTGGTGGAGTGCAAAGTTAGCTGGAACCCTTGCTCAGGTTTGCCGCTGTTCCCAGGGCTTTGCCAGCAGATTCCTTTTCTAAGGATGTCCCAGGTCATTTGTAAGGCCTTAGAGAGTGACAGGGACCATGGTGAGCTAAAAAGCACATGCCCTAACTAAAATATTTTTGCAAAATAAAAACTGGATGTAGTCAAAGCCAACACATCTGTGTTTGGATTGAAGCCCTGTGTTCCCGGTGCTGTCAGGGGTTGAGTCTTAATGTCCCTTCACAGGCTCATGTTTCAAATGCATGGCCCTAGATGGTGGCTCTGTTCTGAAGGCTGTGCCACCTTTAAGAGGTGGGGCCTCATTAGCAGGTGACTTGAGGGGCTCTCGGATAGATATGCCAGCTTCTGGTTGCTGCCAGCTCTGTCTACTTCTTTTTTTTTTTTTTTTAATGCTGTATTTGTTTTTATTTGTACAAGTGCTTTGATTGCTGGATTTTTTTTTAATCTTTTCTGAGACAGGGTCTTCCTGTAGTCCCTGCTGGTCTGGAACTCACCACTGTAGACCAGGCTGACCTTAAACTCACAGAGATCCTCCTGCCTCTGCCTCCTGAGTGCTGGCATTAACAGCATGTACCATCTTACCTGGCTGATTGCTGGATTGGTTACTGATATGTATATAGTATATGGCCATGCCTTCCCTGTCATGATGGACCACAATCCTTTGAAACCCCGAGCCAAAATAAATCTTCCAACCCTTAAACTGTTCTGTCAGGAAAAGTAACTAATAGATGTACCACATTGGGATGTATAGTAATTCCTGATATTTAGGGTTTCAGTAAGTTAGAAAGCCAATTTACTTAAAAAGCACAATGAAAAACAATTGGGTTGGCTCTATTCTCCTTACCCACTAATTTATGGTATGTTTGATCAGGCGGAAAGATCTGACAGTGTGTTTTGGGTTTTATATAGCGGTGGTATCGGCTTAGGAAAGTTGTAGAGCATGGCTTGGATTCTTGCCTTTATTTTGTGTCTCAGTTTCTCTGTTTAGGAAAGAGCATGACAACAGTTTGCCCTAAGTGGGGTTGCCCTGACTGTCGAAGGCATGCATTCAGTAGTACCTTGAACTTGATACAGGTGAATAAAGTGTTGATATTATTCTGGGCAAGGAGGAGAAGAACTCTGGGCTGGAAAAGGCCCTTCATGCTTTTCTCTATCGCTTAATTTCATGTACGCTTGAAGCTTAATGATCAGTATAACACTCAAAGAAGAACGAGTTTCTCTCACCTGGTGATATAATCATACATATTAACGCCACTTCCATAAGCTGCCCACCTCCTCGTAAAGCCGCCCACACTCATGCTGAGAAAGAATTTCTTTCTCCCAGAGGGAAAAAGACACCTAAGTTTATATTAATTATCACTTTAAAGCAGAGATGGGAGGAGGGCTTTGCTGGAAAAAGCAAGCTTGGCAGTGCACTTGATTGTTGAGGTAAAGCCCTGTTCTAGAGGCAGTGAGTCAGTCTGGGGAGCTTTGGCTGACCAGAGGACTCTCAGGGCCCAAAGTGACCCAAATCATCTCAGATCATTTAGTCTCAGTGTATCCCTTAGTTGTGAAGGTGTCCATGAGCCCTGCCTTACAGACAAATGCAGACTCACGTCGTTACCGCTCCTCCCCCTAGCCTGTAACTTGCTTTACATGTGATGTGCTGATTGTAGAACATGCAGATTCCGGAAGAGCACAACAGGAGCTTGAAGGTCAGAGCTACTTTAGCTGAGGGTCAGAAACCAACTGCAGATGGGCTGAGGTGACCCACGGGAATGTAACAACCGTGTGTGTGTGTGTGTGTGTGTGTGTGCGCGCGCGTGCGCTCACTTGTGCATGTGTCTGCAGGTCATGGGTATGCGTGTGGAGGCTGGAGGTGCATGTCAGGTGATTTCCACTATCACTCTCTATTTTGTCTTTTGAGTCAGGGTCTTTTACCCCGTGCTCACCAAATGAGACTTGGGACTGACTGACTCCTGAGTGCCGGGAGACATCTGTCTGTGTTCTCTAGCGCTGGAGTTATGTGTTCAACCACACCTGACTTTTTCTTAAATGTCTGTGTGCATTTTGCCTGCATGTATGTAAGTGCATGACATACATGCAGTGCCTGAGGAGGTCAGAAGAGGGTTTTGGATGCCCTGGAGCTAGAGTTATGGACAGTTCTTATTTGCTATTTGGGTGCTGGAAAGTGAGCCCTGATCCTCTGCAAGAGCAACCCTCCACATCTGACTTTCATGTGGCTGGGGATCCAAACTCAGGTCCTTAAGCTTGTGCGGCAGGCAATTTACCAGACTGAGTCATCACCCTAGACTCCTGTGCGTTCCAGCAGTGGGTCAAGCACAGCTGTGTTCAGGGCTTAAAGAATGGTAGAACTTTCTCTTGTTAGTTCTTCTTCTTTGATAGGTCTTCTGTAAACATCAGACTAATCTCTACCAGAGGGACAACCAAGTCTGCTGGTACAGGCCTATTATTCTAGCTACTGAGGAGGCTGAGGCAGGAGGATTACAAGTTCATGGGTGTCTTAATGAGACATGGGCTCTACTTTTAGGTGGGTGCTGAGAATTGGAACTCAGGTCATCGTATTTGTGTGGTAAGTACTTTACTACTTTGCCCACAGAGCCACTTCTCCAGCCCTTGATGCATCAACATCCTTTCCTTTCTTTTATGTTTAAAATTTTATTTGTATGTATGTGGGTGTTGGGATCCAGGTTCTGTTCCTCTATAAGAGTAGCAAGTGCTCTTAATCACCGAGTGATCCCTCCAGTTCCTGCATTTGTCACCTATTGTGAGTTGTGAGGTAAAATAAACATGGATGTGAACCTCTGTACTTCATTTCTGCTCTAATTTTTGTTATTTTTTTACTTAGGCTTTAAGATTTTATTTATTTGCTTTTATTTGTATGAGTATTTTGCTTGCATGTATAGAAGTGCACCACACATATTCAGTGCCCGTGGAGACCAGAAGAAGGCATTAGATCCCTTGGAATCTAACAACATAGTTGTTAGCTGCTGGGAGCTCCACCTGGATTCTCTGGAAGAGCAGCCAGGGGTCTTTATTGCTGAGTCATCTCTCCAGCCCCTACTTAGTGCTTTTGAGTTTGGCTTGTTCTTGTGTTCCTAAGACCTTGAGTTGCATCATTAGGTTATTTATTTGAAGATCTCTCTGATTTTTTTAAAAATTATAAGCACTCAGAACTTAACTTTCTTAGTGAACTGCCTTAGTTATGTCCAAAAAATTCTGGGAAGCTGTGTTTTCATTTTGATTTGATTCTAAGTATTTCTTTTTTTGAGAAAGGGTTTCTCTGTAGCCCCAGCTGGCCTAGAACTTGCTATGCAGACCAGGCTGGCCTCAGCCTTACAGAGATCCACCTGACTCTGCCTCCTGGGTGCTGGGATTAAAGACATGTCCCACCATGCCTGGCTGATTCTAGGAATTTTAAAATTTCTTCAGTGATTGACTGGTCATTCAAGTGTATTGTTTAGCCTCCCTCTACTTGTGTAGTTTTTATAGTCTCTCTGGCTATTGATTGAGTTTTATTCTACTATAATCTGATGTTATAAGAAAGAACTTTGATTCTTTTGCATTTGTTAAGAATTGTTTTGTGCTCGGTGATGGCATATGCATTTAATCCCAGCACTTGGGAGGCAGAGGCAGGTGAGTCTCTGTGAGATCGATGCTAACCTGGTCTACATATTGACCTCCAGGCCATCTGGGTCCAGCTGGGGGTACAGGGACACCCTGTCTCAAAAAAACAAACAACAACAACAATAAGAACAAAAAAAATTGCTTTGTCATCCAGAATGTGGTCAGTTAATGTGTCCCATGGGCTTCTGAGAAATGTGTATTCTATTTATGTTGAATAGAATATTCTGTAGATATCTGTTAAGTGTATTTGATCTGTGATGTTTCTCAGAGATCTGTGATGATCTCTGAAATTTCTTTGCTGGGTTTTAGTTTGAATGACTCATCTAAAGACAAGAGCGTGGTGTTGAAGTCACCCACTATTACTGTATGAGGACCTAACAAACCTTTAATGTCCATTAGTGTTTGTTTTATAAAATTGGGAGCTCTAACATTTGGTGCATATATTTATAATTGTCTGAAACTTGCTGTGTATACTATGCTGGCATTTATCTCACAAAAATCTACTAGTCTCTGCCTCCTGAGTGCTGGCTTAAAGGTCTGCACCACCATGTCTGACTGTTAAATATTCTTGGTGAATTGTTGATCTCTTTATCAATGTAGTGGCTTTCTGATCAATTTTGGTTTGGAGTCTACCAGATATCAGAATAGTTACATCAACTTGTTTTTGGCTTCTGTTATGGTTTCCTTTCTGTTGCTATGATAAAACACTTTGATTGAAAGCACCTTCAAAGAGGAAAGGATTTATTTGACTTTCACTTCCAGGTCCATCATTGACGGAATCTAAGGCCAGAACTTAAGCAGAAACTTAAAGCAAAAATCATGGAGGAATGTTTCTTGCTGGTTAATTCTCTGGCATACTCAGGTTCATGCATGACTAGTTTCCTTATACAGACCAGGAACACCTGCCCAGGGATGGTGCCATTCACAGTGGGACCTCATACATTAATCGACAGTCAGAACAGTCCCTCATGGATATGCCCACAGACCAACTTGTTAAAGACAATCACTCAATTGAGACTCTTTTTCAAGTGGTTCTAGGCAGTGGAGTCGACAGCTATGCAAACTGGCATAGCTTCTGTTTTCTAGATGGACTTCCATTTGTTGACTTCAGTCTGTGGGTGTCTTTACCAGTGAGACAATAGGTAGTTGAATGTAGGTTTTTTGCTCCAGCCACCTAGCCTGCATCTCTGTTGGTGTGTTGAGGCCTTTTATATTTAAGGTTATATTTGAAAGATGTTTATTAGTTCCTGTGATTTTATTGGTTGTTTGCTGGTTGGTTTGATCACCGTTTGTTCTTTTCTTTCTTCCCCATTAGTTTCAGATGCTTGCTGGGTTACTGTGGTAGGCATGATGGATTCTTCCGTAGTTCTTATTTCTTGATGGCCTGGCATTTATTCTTTCCTATGATCCTGTGATTGAGACTGTCTTTCTTCCTCCTCTCTGTACAGTGTTTCTTTAAGAATTCTGCATTATGCTCATGGTGGTCATGAACTGTTTTAAGTTTTTCTTGTCATGGGATGCCGTCGTTTACTTAGCAATTTTAAAAGATAGCTTTATTGGATATAGGAGTTGTAATCTATAGTTATTACTTCTTCTAAACCCATACTTTCCTGGCTTTTATGGTTGCTGGCAGGAGTCCTGATAGTATTCTTATATGTTGGACATGTAAGGTGAGCTAGTGCTTTTCCCTTACAACAAAGTTTCTTTGCTTTGTATTTTTTAACCTCTTGAGTATAACATACAGCACATGTTAGACTCTGCTAATGTTTATTTGGAGTTCTAAATGATTTTTGCGGTTGGATGTCCATTTCTTTCTCTAGATTTGGGACATTTTTTGCTATAATTATATAGAATAGATTTTCTTTGCCTTTAATTTTTTTTATTTTAGTTCCTTCGATCCTCTAAGTTCTGCAGTTTGGTTTCTCGATTGTGTCCCAGAGTTCGTGGTCATTATAGTCAAGCTTATTTTTTCTCTCTTGATTGTGATGGTTTAAATAAATAATGCTCCCATAGACTCATATATTTGGACATTTGGTCCCCATTTCATGGCACTGTTTTGGGAGATTTAGGAGGTGCAGGCTTGCTGGAGGAAGTATGTCACTGGGGGCAGGTTTTGAGTTTGTAGCTTCGTCCCATTTTCAGTTACCTCTCTCTTCTTAGTGTTTACAGCTGGAGATGTGCACTCTCAGCTTCCTGCTCCAGCCACCATGCCTGCCTGCTGCCATGATGAACCCTTATCCCAATGCAATCAAAAAGCCCAAATAAACTCTTCCTTCTATAACTTGGCTTGGTCATCATGGTGTTTTATCATAGGAACAGTAAAGTAACTAATACAGAAGTTGGTACCAGAGAGTGAGTGGGCTGTTGCTGTGGAGAACCTGACATGATGATTTTGGGGGAATGTAGAAGGCTTTGGAACTTTGGACTAGGGGAAGCAGTTGAGTGGTATAACAGAGCTTAGTAGGCCACTCTAGTAGGGGCCTAGACAGTAGAGGTCTGTATCAGTATGTTTCAGAGGGAGAGGGAAGCAAAGAGTTTGACAGGAACTGAGCTAGAACCTCTTCCTGTGGTAGTTTGTCAAAGAATCTGCCCCTTTCTAAGAACTTGCATGATGCTATATTAGAAAGTGATGAACTAATTTTTTTGACAGAAGGCCATTCAAGATAGCCTAATATTGAATCTTGTGTGGTTATTAATGTTGAATATTATGTAGATCTACAATGAAAAAGAGCAGGTGGGCCAGAAAGAAATACAAAATGTAGTTTGGAGAGAAAAACAGTGAAGCTTAATATTCCAGCCAAGGGATGTGCTGGAAGAGGCTCTCATTAAGGAGACAGTCCATTAAAGAGAACAGTGCTATTAAGGAGGACCTCCTGTTCGACACTGAAATAATAAGAGTATCCCCAGGGCACAAAGGAGAAAGCCCAAGGGGTTTTCTGCTTTTAGAAAACCACAACATACAAAAGCTCCTACTAATGTGGTTGAAGGGAGTCAATGCACAGGCTGGCAGTTCAGCTTGGTAGTATCATCCACATGGTATTAGCTTTGGAGGTATGTGAAAGATGTGAGAGTTAGGGGACCATTGATTCTTCCTCTGACATTTCAGAGAGGCCTGAGGTCAGGCAGCATGTAGCAAGGGAGTTCCTGTGCAAAGAAGTCCTTGGGAGGTCATGTGAAGCTGTGAAAGTGAATCCTGGGTTGCAGTGGAGATCCCAAGATGCTGGAGATGCAGAGCCCTGAGACACCTACTAAGGAGCACTGCAGGTAAGGAGTAGAACGAGCCTGAGAAAGAGAGAGATGTATGTTACAGGCAGCAAAGCTAGAGGGGCTGAACCCTTCGGAACTAAAGCTGAAGACACTGAACATGGACCTATAGGATTTGGTGTTACCCTGCTGACTTTTCGTCTTGTTTTGGCCCCATATTTCGTTACTCTACCGCCATTTCTCCCATTTGGAATGAGAGTGTATATTTGGTTCCATGTTAGAAGTATATAATTTGTCCTTTTGATTTTATAGGGTGGTTAGTTTGCCTTAAGTTTCAAAAGAGTTTTGGGGCTATTGAATAGTGTTGAGACTGTTAAAGACTATGGGAACTTTTAAAGGTGGACTAATTACATTTTGTATTATGATATGGCCATGAACCTATAGGGCCACAGACTGGAATTTAGTGGTTTGGATGAGAAATGCGCCCTCCCTCCACAGGCACATATTTGAGCACGTGGTCCCCAGTTGATGGCACTGTTCTGGGAGGTTCAGGAGGTGCGGTCTTGGCGGAGGACGTATGTCCCTGGGGGCGGACTTTGAGGGTTCATAGCCTAGTTCCACTTCCAGTTGCTCTCTCTGCTTCCTGTCCCTGTTTGCAGATGTGACCCTCAGCTTTCTGTTCTCATTGCCTCCTGCCATGCCTCCCCACCACGATGGAATCTTGACTTTCTGGAACTGTAAACCAAATAAACTCTTCCATCTATAAGTCGCCCTGGTCTTGGTGTTTCATCACAGCAACAGGAAAGTAACTAATAGACCAACGTTTAGGTGTAATGTTCCTTTGGTCTTTTGGTCATCTGCAGTGTTAGTTCTTCTGCTCTGTTGAATCTCTTGGTGATGGTTTCCGCTGTGTTTTTTAAAAAAATAAATGAGGTTCACTGAGTTTTCATTTCCAACGTTGATAATTTTTTTTCTGAACCTTAGTTTCCTTGATGAATTTTTTTCCACGTTGCTGACTTTTTCTTTTGATTTTTCTCGTCCATTTTGCTGACCTTTCCTTTCTGTTGCCAACTTTCCCTTCTAGGATCTTCTCTCTATTTCCCTTCCAGGACCTTCTCTCTATTTCCCTTCCTTATTTCTTTCCCTCATTTCTACTATTTCCACAGTTCTCCTAAATAATTTTTAACTTTACTGTTCTGTGTTAGTTTGCCTCGTTGTTTGGTTTATGATCACTGCTGATTCAGTGACGGGCTTTAACTGTCTTTCTATATTTGTACAGTTTCATGTGTTGCTGTTATGTTTACTTTCTTCCCACTGGCCAGTCTTGAGGTTCAAGCCCTCAACCATAGACTGCTCAATAAGACTCCCAGATAAAACCATAGGAATTATCCAAGTCAACAGACACACAAAGCTCACAACTGGAATATTAAAAATACAAAAATGCAGAGGGCGCGGTGGTACATGCCTTTAGTCCCAGCACCGGGGAGGCAGAGGCAGGCGGATCTCTGTAAGTTCAAGGCCAGTGTGTTCTAATTAGTGAGTTCCAGGCCAGTGGGGGCGACAGGGAGACCCTACTCAGAAAGACAAAAACAGAACAAAAACAAAAATATAGGGTGGCGTGACTCCACTGGAGGGATCACAGTCTCAACAAAACCTGCCTGTGGTTTTGAGGCTTGTGGAGTTTGGAACTGTGTCCCAATGTCCCAGCGTAGAGTCGCCAGTGTCCTTTCAGCAGGCTTGATTTGGAGGAGCCTTCCTGCTTCTTTCACCCCTGCTGAGAGCCCTGTGCCCAGAGCAGTGTTCTGCTGGGCTTGCTTCTTTCCCACATGACTCCTGTCTTTTTCTCTGCACTTTTCAGGGAATCTATCACTGTCCTTGTAACTTTGTGACCTTCTTCTCTCTTTGGAAGAGAGCCTATTTTTTTTTCTTGTTCTGAATCTTTTCCTTTACTAGGTCACATAGAGGCAGCATGTATTCCACCATCTTACCTAGAAATATATCCCTCCCTGAAAATTTTCTTTTTGAGATAGGGTCTTGCTATGTAGCTCTTGGCTTGGGACTTGTTATACAGACCAGGTTGGCCCCACACCTGTGGCACTCCTGAGTGCCGGGGTGACAGGTGTGCCACCAAGCCCAGCTCTGATACTTCTGAGATCAGCTACCATTTATGGAGAGCTTGGTTAACAAATGCTCTGGAGAGCTCCATCTTGTTTAATTCTTCTACAAGCTCTAGGATACAGGTCGCACTGGGGGACTTTTAGAGATTACAGTTAAGTAGAGAGATAGAGATAGCTAGTTCAGTAGCAGAACTGGAGGTCAAGCCTGGCTCTCTTTAGTTTCCAATGTCTTCTTTACAAACTCTCAACATTATACCTATATGATTCTTAGTTTTACACTCACTTGTTTGTTCATTCACCAGGTATTCAGTGAGTACTTGCTAGGTGCTAGGCACTCTGTCCATGCTGTGGGCTATTATGGTAGATGAAGTCCTTTTTCTGTGATGTTTACAATCCCCTATTATGGTCAGTTGTGAGAGGAGATGATCCCTGTCTCATTGATGCCTGGATTAAGGGGAATGTGTGTCTAACACATAGTAGGGGCTTAATGACTATTGGTTCCTGATCTTTCTCCGTAAGAGTTGGTACTTTATTCTGGAAAGTAGCAGAGAATGATTGGAGCCAATTAAAAGAGATCGACTATGTTGTTATGACGAATGCACCTCATGCTCTGTCTACGCCCCTGGGCAAGAGGCCTCGGGGCTACTTGGGCTCCTCCTTTCTTTGCTTCATCACCATCTCCCTTCCCATTCTAGCTGGCTTAGTTTCATTCTGTTGCTGTTATAAAACACTCTGACCAAAAGCAACTTGGGGAGGAAAGGGCTTGTTTGGCTGATGCTCCCAGGTCGCAGTCCATCATGGAGGGAAGTCAGGGCAGGGGCTCAAGAAGGAACTGGGGCAGAAGCCATGGAGGAAGGCTGTTTAGTGTCCCGCTGTCGGGCTCCCTCACCAGCTCTTGCTTAGCTAGCTTTCTTTGTACTCCCAGGACTACTTGCTGGAGGAACGGTGTTGCCATAGTGGGCGAAGCTCTTCCATATCAATAAGCAAGACAGTCCCTCGCAGACATGCCCACAGATCAACCTACTTTAGGCCATTCCTCAATTATGACTCCTCTCAGGTGACTCTAGACTGTGTCAAATTGACAGTTAAGGCTAACCAGGACACTAGTCGTGTCTCAGAGCATACATGAGCCAAAGGCCGTGTGCAGTGCATCAAAACGCTCTTTGTCCCACCAACCCCCTGTTTTTTGAGACACGGTCTCACTGTCTTGCCCTGGCTGGCCTGAAACTCACTATGTAGACCAGGCTAATCTTGAACTCACAGGGCTCCACCTGTTTCTGCCTCCACAGTGCTGAGATTAAAGAGGTACACCACCATGCTGAGCAATAATCTCTTCTGGTCACGTTGGGGAGTGAAACACTGGGACTTGGGTAAGGGCTCTTCCACTCAGCTGCGACTGAGCTATATTCTCAGCCTGGTTCTTTCTATACACTTTGGAGAGATGGAAAGTGGGGAAATGTGGGCTCTAGGCTGTGGCGTGTTGGAGAAGAGATGCTGAGAGAAACATGGTATGAGGCTGGGCTTGCGTGGGCAATGTGGGAAGGAGAGAAGTTGGTGTTTACTTGGAGGACTTTTCCTTTAAGTGTCTGGAGCTTCAGAAGAGCCTGGTTGGGAGGGCCCCATATTTTAGGCATCTTGGCTGTTGTTTACACAGTCTCCATCTTTGGAGGCATCTTTTCTGGCTTTGCTGAGAGCCATTTCTTTTTCAGGCTCAGTTTTAATGATTTCCTTTACCTCCCTCACTCCCTACACCCAGGGGTAGACTTTAGCTCTGCAACACAATCAATGCTCTGAAACCTGCACTGGAAATCTCGCTACAGAAAACACATTAAGCAGGACTTGTCACAGGAAAGCTGCAGATCATTCTCTGTAGCATCTGAGAAGCAACACTAGATTCCGGGAGGGAACTGGGCCAAATGACATTCCTCAGATCCATGGGATATCCCTGGGACAGGCTGAGGGCTCAGCCTTGCTCCGCATCAACCTAGTGAACTTGGGCAGGGATCCAGACCTACCAAAGCTTCCATTCCCTTACCTGTAGAAGAGAAATCATGAAAAATATATGTGCACATTTAGATGAACGTGGACCACTCACCAACCTGCTCTACTCACTCTGCTCCCATGACTGTTGAATGCTCGTCTCTACGCTGTTCACCCCTTCCCAGGACCTTTGCCCTTGCCATTTCCTTCATCTGAATGTCTTCTTCCCCGAGACACGGACACTTCTTCACTCCACTCATGACTGCTCAAATGTCGTTTTATTGGGGTGGACTTTCCTAGACACGCTGTCAGAAACACCGCTTGCCATCACTTCTGTCCCTTATATGATCTCTAGCTCTATGTTAAAAGTAGACATACTTTTAGTTTTTTTTCATTAAGTAAAAGAGATGTCCCAGAGCACCTGAAACAGAGTAGCAGCAGTAGTTAATAATGGCAGTAGAGGGCTGGAGAGTTAGAGCACTGGCTGTTCTTACAGAGGACCCAGATAGGTTCCCAGGACTGACATAGTGGCTCACAACCACCTGTAATTCCTGTTCCAGGGGATCTCTTACCCTCTTCTGGCCTCTGTGGGCGTTGTACCCACATGGTACACTGACATCCATACAGGCAAAGTACTCATACACATAAAATAAAAACAAATAAATATTAAAAAAATGATAGTAAACATGGGGGTGCACACCTATCATCCCAGCACTCAAAAGACCGAGGCAGGAGGATCACAAGTTCCAAACTACAGAATGCTACAGAATGAGCGTTGTAATAGCAATTATAATCAATAGTTTTACTATTATTACAATTATTGCTGTGTGAATTTTAAATCCTTTCACGAATAAAGGTTCTGACACTGAGAAATTATAGAGCTGAAGTTCATGGAGAATAACTATGCCCAGCATGTGTTAAAAAGTTTTTGGTTTTTATTCCACAGGGTCTCACTATGTAGCCCATGCTGGCCTTGAACTCATGAGCCTCTTGCGTAAGCCTCCTAAGTACTGGGATGACAGGTGTATACCTTGAGATTTGTCTTATTTCCAGAGAGGAGGCAATCTCAGAATCAATTTTATAAGTATTGGTTGTAATAGTTATAGTTACTGAATGAGTGAATGAAAACACAAGACATGGTCTTTCTGGATCCATTTCTGGCTAGCTTGGAGAACAAGGCACTGAGCCCTATGGTGCGCTGAATGGTAGAAAGGTGATGCACCCGGCTGTTTTGTCCTGGAAGGGACCTCGATCAGGGTCAACTCTGAAGGCAGTAGGATTGATTTTATTATGGTAAGCGGTGTCCTCATGCCACACTGCCAGTTTTTCTACAGGGCAAGAAGCATTCTCGTATGTGGACTCTGCACCTGTCACTGCTGTGGTGATGAAGCTTGAGCGGAATCAGGGTTCTCAGCCTTGTGTCCTGTCACCTGGGACCTGACTGGGTGCGAGGCACTCACACCCACATGTCCTTTTATTTAGGGCTTTTATTGAGTCTTTTGTGAAGTGATAAATTGACTGACCTCCGGCTGGCTAGAGCCCTCATCAAGAAGCTGGCATCAAAGTGAGTCACCTTCTCACTGGCCACTTGTCTCCTGAGGGCTCATTGCAGGGCTGGGGCATTTCCTGTGACCTCCTTAGAGACTCTATGAGCCCAGATCTTCTGAGTCAGCGGATTCTGTTTTCATCAAAAAGAAGAGGAGGAGGAGGAGAAAACAATGCAAAGGAAAGTACAAGGCAGAGAGGGGGTAGTGCGCGTGGCCTGGCTCTTGCTTCTCAATCCAGGAGTCTGGAAGAGCCTCGGTTTCCAGAGCTGTGGATTGGATAAGGTTGACTCATCCTTATTCTGTCCTAGAAACCAGGGCTTTAGTGACTAGGGAAGAGATGGACTACTCCTCAGTGTGTACAGGACCCAGCGGTCCCCATAAACATGGGGTTGGACCTTGGATTTTGGTGAAAACGATTTGTTTCTTTAGAAGCAGAGGTGCTAGAAAGTTCATGACAGCCCCTTGGAGGGGGGAGAGGCCCTGTGCTGGAGGCTCAGTGCACAGCATCTCGTTCACCCCGAGCTTTTACCGATGGGGTGTACCCTGTGTGAGGGAAGCGAGGCAGGCCAGGCCACAGCTCACAGCTAAGTTCAGTGAGTGTGAAGCAGAAATGCCCCTCTTCCCAGCCTCCACCAGCTGAACTGTGATTAGTTTACAGACATGTGAGCATCTGCATAAGCGAGAGCTACCACAGGCCTCTGAGGTGCTGCCATTATGTAGCAGTCCTGCTTAATGTTTTACGGATATTATTAATCGTGTTCTTTCTTGGGTGACTCACTTCGTGAAGAGAAGAGGACGGCTTGCTTACACCTCCCTTCCTCACTCTCTTCTGATTCTTCCCAAGTTGACATGATCTGGAACTTTAGTTTCAATGTTATTAGGAAAAAATAAATAAACAACTAGATCATTTCTTTTCTGTTGCTGTGGTGAAATACCCTGGCAAAGGTGACTTAAGGGAGGAAGGGTTTGTCTGTCTCACCGTGCCAGGCACAGTGCGTCTCTGTGGGAAAGTCTCAGAGGAAGGTGTGTGAGACAGCTGGTCAGTTACATCTGCAGTTAAGCCCAGGGTGATGGAGACCTGCGTTCAGCTTGCTCTCTGATTTTCATTAGGTCCAGAGTCTGACCCACAGAATGGCTCTTCCCACAGCCAAACTGGGTCATTCCCTTCTCCATTAATCTAATTAAGAAAAATCCCTCCCAGGCCAGTGCAATCTAGACGGTCCCAGGAGGAGGCTCCCTTCCCGGGTGAGTCTAGATTCTGTCAAGCTGTTAGTTAGTACTAACCATCACCACTGGCCAGCAAGCCCCAGAAATTCTCCCTTCTCTGCCTCTTCAGTTCTGGGGTTATGGGCACATGCTGCCACACCCGGCTTTTTCTTGTGGCTTCTGGGGATCAAACTGGAATGGTTGTTCTTGTGTGGCAAGCACTTAACTGACTGAACCATCTCCCCAGCCCTTTCAGCCGTTCGAGGATATAGTTTTACACACATAGGTGCCTCTTATTTGTTTGCCAAATCTCAGTGATTAGGAGTGTGAGTTCTGGGTTCCAGCTCTGACTTTCTTGCTGCCTGACTTTTGCCTGGCCGCTAACGTACCTGTATCTACATTTTATTTTAATCTAAAAAAGAAAAAGGAGGAATAAGATTGTCATGCAGCTCATGGACCACTGGTAATTGCGAACAAAATCCTGCACAGCTTAACTCCTCTGCACACCTTCTTTGTTGTAGTTGGTGTCTAGTTTTCATGGTAAGACTGGGAAGCCGGGAAAGGAGGAAATGAGGTAAATGCACGATTCTATCCTATTTGGTGCCAGAAGCTGGGAACATAGGTGAATGTTTGGGTCCCTGACCCCAGACACTCACAGTTCTGAGGGGGATTAAGGTGTGGGAACGGATAATGGCAGAACATGTATTGATGCTAATTACCTCATGCTGTGTAACAGGGACTATGATAAACACTGTTAAAAAGATTTATTTTAAACTGTGTGAGCGTGTGTGTGTGTGTCGGTACGTGCATAGGAGTGCAGTGCTGGCAGAGGCTAGAGGCATTGGATCCCCTGGATCTGGAGTTACAGGAGGTTGTGAGTCACCTGACATCGGTGCTGGGAGCGCAACTCTGGCCCTCTACAAGAGCAACAAGGGCTCTTAGCCACTCTGCCTTCTCTCTAGCCCCAGTCATAAGCACTCTGTCTGAAGTATCTCATGTAGTCATTATGACAGCCCTTGGAGTTAGGTGTGTGTGAACAGAGGCTCCTGGGGTCCAGCCAGGGTACTGGAAGCTTGTTAATATTTCTTCTTTATGTTACTTAGACTTCTATTTCAATTGCTCTTCTCTTCACCTCTGAATCTTTAAAAAAATTTTATTTATTATTTTTATTTTATGTGTATGAGTGTTATGCCTGAGTGTATGCAAGTGCACTTGTGTCATGCAGTGTCCGAGAAGGTCAGAAGAGGATGTTAGATCCCCTGGAATTGGAGTTACAGATGACTGTTAGCTGCCATGTAGGTGCAGGGATTCAAACCTGGGTTCTCTGCAAGAGCAGTCATTGCTCTTAACTGCTGAGCCATCTCTCCAGTCCCTCACTCTCTCCAGTCCCTCACCTCTGAATCTTAATAACTGATTTGTATGAGGTAGCTAGAGTGGCTCTACTGATGCCATTGATTCTGAAATATGAGCTTAGGACACCATTATCCTGCTATAAATGATTGTGAATTGAATCTGAAATGTTCCCCAAAGCTCATGCTTTGAATGCTTTGTCCCCAGCTGGTGGCATGATCCTGGGATCTTGCAGAAACTGAGTGACTAAACTGAAGGAAGTGGATCATTGGAGACGGGTCCTGGGGTTCATTGTCTCTGGCTGCTTTGAGTCTCACTGCCTGCTTCCTGGCCCGCCTCAGTGGGAACTGAGCTGCTCTCTACACCTTCCCTGCTGTGGTGGACTCAACCCTCTGAAATGAGCCCAGAGGAATCTTTCCTCCTTTAAGTTATTTCTGTCAGGTATTTCTGTGACAGTGATGAAACGTTATCTTACAACCATGGCAAACCATTCACTTCTATGTGGGAGAGACATTGGTCCACCCCATGTCTCCAGGCCCAGGAGGACCATCAAATGATATCTATTAATATTTATATCATGATGCATTAATGTAGTTAGTCATTGATTAGATGCCTGGAAACTGATGCTAAAGTTTCCTTTGGGACTTCTGCTTCCTGCTTTTTCTTGATAATGGCCTGAAATGAAGCATTGTTAATTTCCGTGGGCATTAGATGGAGTTCTGCCTGGTTCTTTCCTCCTCTGGCCTTCCATGTGGAGTGAGTTGCCCTGGGAGTCAGGCAAAGGAAGGGCTAATTGATGCTGCCCATGAAATAGCCTTCATTCTCCAGCCTTGCCCCATGTTACTGAGCCCACACGGACCCAACAGGTGCCAGAGTTTACAGGTGGTATTGGGATAGTGATTGGGACCAGAGGGAAAAGGTACTTCAGTTGCTAAACTATCTCCTGAGGTCCCCGATGGCCCCTAAGTCTCTGCTGATTTCTTTAAGTGAAGCCCTTCATACTCTCTGTGGGAGACTTCTCTCTAAGTGATACATCAGGTGAGCCTGCAGCTCAGGAGACAAAGCTGAACAATGGGTTTTCCATTCAAGTTATTGCACGTCAGCAAGAAGTCTACATCTGTGATTTTTTTCAGCCTAGGCTTGGAGATGAAGAAAAGAGTTGAGTCACCCTGCTGAGGAGAAAAATAGGCCATTATTCAAAGGAGGCACCTGTCCTAGATTTGAGGGGTGCACATTGTCCAGCTTGGTTTCTGGGTCTCAGGAAGGGCTGGCTGGCACCATCTTACCCAGCGGTACCTGGGAAGTGGTGAATGGGATGGTGGGCTCTTTATGGAGCTGGACACGCAAGTTCTGGTACCCAGAGTTTCCAGAATTCTCCACTAGAGGAAGCTGGCTTCTCTACTGGCATCTGTCACTTCTGTTAACTTTTCATCAAACGCCCAGGCTGGTCTTTGTCACATGGGTCTAGAATCAGCTGTACAAGAGCCCATTGATGATTTGGATGTAGCTCGTGTGCAGGTGGGACCATTAAGAGATGTGGTCTATCATGAGGTAGTTTGGTCACTGGGGCTCCAGTGTCATGAATGAATTAACGATGCTTCAACAGAGTGGGCCAAGTTCCCCGACTGGATTTGTTCTTTCATGAATTGGTTGTTATAAGGAAAGTCCGCCCATTTCTTGAATCCTTTTACATGCACCTTGTTCCTTTTCTGTCACTTGGTCTTTGTGGTGTCACAGCCAGGGACCTCTCACCAGGATGGTGGTGCCATGTTGTTGGATCCTCCAGCTACCTGCATCATGAACCAGGGAAACCTCTTTAGTCACACATTACTCAGTTTCAAGTATTTTGGTATAGGGGCACAAGACAAAGACGACTCTCTCTCCTTGAGTCAGGAAGTTGGTGTTCAGCTTCTAGGGGGACCTTGTCAGAGTCATGTACCTTGGATGAGTCACTTTGCTGCTGAGAACCTCAGTTTCTCTACCTGCGCACTGTAGGGTGGAATTATAGCCTGTGTCACTTATCTCAAAATACTGTGGTGGTATCACAGGGGAAAGGAAGGTTGGATAAAGTAAGTTTCAGCTTTTGGAACTTGTACCTGTTCTTTGCCTACTGGAAAATGTGTGGCATGATGGGAGAGGTCCTGTTTTATCTACAAATATGAAATTGGCCTGCTAATCATTTGACCAACCCTTGCACATCATCCATACCTTCACCAGGGTCTTTTGTATGTTCATGTGAGAAAGGTCATCTAGACGGTAAGTGCTGCTCAGATCTTTGCAGGTGTGCTAATCACAGGGACCTTTAAGAGTGTGGATTCTGAACCTTGCCTTTCTAGCAAGCCCCTGGGTCACATATGCACACAACTTGTTACATCTGAATATGGAATGATTCATGTGTTGGAATTCTTGGCCTTCAGCTGGCCCTGTTTGGGAGGAACATTTGGGACACAGGCCACCAGAAATGGTCCTTGAGGGGCATAGCCCAGCCCTGCTTCCTCCCCTCCTCTGCTTCATGGTCACAGCTCAATCAGAAGTCACTCCTGCAAGCTCCTGCCACCCCAGACTGCGCCATTTTAGCCGCACTGCCTCTCGTCTGTCAAGGCTCTCTGCACTATCAAGGAATCCCCTTGGCTGTGCAAACCACACAGCACTCACTGTAGCATAAATATCCCCCCAGCTTTATGAAAAAACAGTAGCATGTGCACATTGGCAAAGCCTGCTAGTGCACCTGCGCCCCAAGGTGTGTGGTGCATTGCTGGTTACGAGCATCACAGGACGGACGGGTAAGGAAACACACCTCTGAGCGTGTCGTTGACCATCTTTTCTTGTTTGTGAGTGAAAACTCGAGAGAGCCAGCTTGTTCTTCCTATCCATACAGCACTGACCCTCAGTACATGTTTGAAGGGTGAGAATGGTTTCAGGGACTAGGAAACGCATCACTTCCAATCCTTCTGGCTCCAGACTCCACAAAACCAGACCTGAACTTCTGCAACAATCCCCATGCTGCTTGACTTTTTTCTACATGTACCCGAACTTCCCATCCAAGACTGAGCCTCACTCCCTCTTGTCCCGTGAGTTCAGAATTATAAGGGCAGACACAGAAGCATCACACTTGGTGGATTGGTTTCCACCTGTAAACTGGAGACAATCATGTTTATCCAAGGCTGGTGTTGAGTTCACATCTCCTGTTGTTTGTGCAGGGGGACATATGTTATGTCATCCTTCAGTTCAGTATCCCGTGTCTCTGCTTCTCCAGAGCTGGGACCCCACATACTGACCAAAGCCTATGACATTATGACATGTGAAGGGCTGATGTCAGAGCATCGAGCGACCTGTGCGCTGGAAGGGAACAAATATTATTGTGGTTTTGCATCACGAATCATTCTTAAGTGAGGGAGTTTTTCCTTCTATGGATTTTCTCCTCCCTCCTCCCGTTCTTCCTTCCCTCTCTTCGTTTCATTTTCCTCTAGTTCCATCCTCCCTCTCTCCCCCTTTGTCTTCTTCTCTCTCTTCTCTTCGTTCCTTCTCCCTCCCCCCTGCCATTCCTTTCTTTTCCCTCCTTACCCGCTTCTTGCCCTCCTTTCCTCCCTCCCTTTTGTCTTTTTCCTTCTGTCTTTTCATCTGTATCTGCCACTTTGTCCAACATCAACACGCTGAAGACTTGGAGGAAGACAAGGCGTGCAACTGCTTTCCAAGAAAGCAGCCACGGGAAGAGAGATAAAAGGTCAGCGGGCCTTTATAATGTTTGAAGTGTGAGCCCCAGGATTCCAGGCTTTTCTGTTCCTTCTCGCAGCACCAGGAAGCAGGCATATATGGACCCCCTGCAGGAACTCATTCGAGATGAGAAAAGTTTTAGGAGATCTTCCTCTGTAAATCTACTCTGGCTTGCACGCAGGGTTATCGGTTGTGAGAATGCGGAAGGAGATGATGTGTATCGCCAGTCACCTAAACATTTGTCAGAACAACGGAATTCCATGAAGTGGAAAGAATGAATGAAAGAACCCATCCCAGGGAGAGAAGTGCAGAATGGGTTCTATTGTGTCAGGATTTTTCTGCCAAGACAAGGAAGCTTTTAGCTATGTGAGATAAAGTCTTTCACTAAATGAGAAGCCAGAGGACCTCGGAGACAGTGCTCAGTTTCACCTTGAAGGGTGTGAGGCTCTGCCGGCTCCGGATGTGTGCTCGGCCCATTCTTCATTCCTGTCACGTTGTTCCCCAGCAGCCTTCCCAGCCCTGGTGACTGCCACAGGTAGGGATTTAGTGCCCATCTCATGGCTTGGGGACTCAGGACATGTTGACTGAGAGTTGCATCGTCCTTTTGCACACAGGAGAGGTGATTCCTCAAAAGGAAACAGATGTTGTCACCAGAAGAATTAGCTGTGGATATGGAGCCACGGAAAGCAACAGATGCCTTCTGCTCTTGCTCCAGCCTTGAGCCCAGCCTCTGTGGAGGTCACAGCTGCCTGTGACTGACCAGGCTTTCCATGCCTTGGTCACCATGGCTTTTCCTGGGGAAACATACAGAAATGTCTATTTATCCCAGAAAGATGGAGCACTGAAAGACCAAAGGAAAGATTCCATACAAGTCCAGCTTGGTGGCAGTAAGTTTATTGGGGTTATTGTTGCATGGTGATTCCTGAAGAGATGTGAAGAAACATCTAGTAACTCCAGATAGGCACTGATGACAGACCGGAGAAACAATTCCACCCAAGTCTAGCTTGGTGAACCAGTGAGCTTTTGTGGCTACCCACAGGGGCATGGGTGACTCACCGGCAGCTACACCACCAAGTGCCACCCAGTCGATCATTTTCGTCATGGAATCTTGGGGTAAGGAGTGGCCTCATGCACCTTGTGAGCCTCCCTCTCTCTGTCAGGGAATGGTGACAGGCCTAATCTTAGGAGGGTCTGGTATAGGTCATCCTAACTGTTCTGCTTCAAGATGACCATGGTCACATCCAACTCAGAGGAAACAGCTATGACTGTTAAAAGTGCGTTCTCCAAAGCATGGTATTTGAGTGGCCATGGGCACTCCCAAGCATCAGTTCTTGGTTCCTAAGTGTTAATGCCCATCAGAAGTTATGAGGGCTCTTTGAAGAAATGGCTGATCATGGGGTTGGGGAAGGAAAGGAATAGGGTTTACCTGAAACATCTTTCTTATTAAAAAGCACGTGGCACACGCACACATATACACACACATGCACACACACATACACAGGTCATTATGACAGAGGAGACCCCTTGACTTCAGACTTCAGAATGAGCACTGAAATCTTTAAATGTGGCTCTTTAATGCTGAGATACTTTGACCACTAACTCTCATCATGGTAGAAATGGATTCTAACACGAATACTGATCTTACGAAAGAAGAAAGAGCATTGATGACATGACTCGGTGGGTAAAGGCGCCTGCCACCATGCCTGATGCCCTGGGTTTGATCAACCTGGACCCACGTGGAGGAAGGAAAGAACTGACTCCTGTGAGTTGTCCTCTGACCTCCGCATGTATGCTGTGCCATGAATGCACACACATGCTTGTATACACACATAATACATATTTAAAAAAAGAAAAAGAGGAGGAAGATGAGGCAGGGAAAGCATTTACACACTGAAGAATTCCAACTAGCGTGTGAAGAGAGAATGAATACTTGGAAACTCCCATTCTGCGCCACCATGGAGATGACTCAAGCAAGCATCACAAGCATAGGCTGAAGTATCTTCCCGTAGAGCATGATCAGGTCCCTTGAGAAGTCGGACATGAAGACAGCACCTCAACTGAGTGATCTCATGGGTCCCTCTCAAGCATCCTCGTAGGAGCATTGAGAATGTTCTAGCATGCCTGTGTGGAAACCGTCCCGTGAATCCAAAATAGCTGCCTTGGCCTTTGCAAGGCTATCAGTGCTACAAAAGAAAGCAATTCTGGAAGTCTTCTAACTCTTCTTCATAACAGGACTGCTAAAAGACAGGATACTGTTGTGGTCTGAACTCGAAATGTCCCCTGTAGGCTCGTGTGCTTGAATACTTGGTCCCTAGCAGGTGGAGGTCTTTTAGAAGATTGTGGAATCTTTAGGAGGCAGAGTCTTGCTGAAGGAAGTGCGCCACTGGGGGCAGGCCTTGAGGTTCGATAGCCCAGCCCCACTTTCTGCTTCCTGACTGTAGATGCAATGTGACCTCACACTCTAGCCACGTGCCGTGCCCTCCATGATGGACTGCATCCTTTCTTAAACTGTGAACCAAAACAAACCCTTCCTCTCTGAAGTTGCTTCTTGTCAGATATTTGGCTATAACAACAAGGAAAGTAACCAAGACAAATAAAATATTAAGTGTGATATGGGTCTTTGCCCCACTCCCAATATTAACCCTAAAGACATTAATAAGGACATTTGGGAAAACTTGAATATAGACTGAAAATTAGATGGTAGTATTATATTTTTTCTTTTTAAAATTTAATTGGTATTTATTTGTGCATGTATGTGTGCACATACTCCCAAATGGGTGCCTATAGAGGCCAGAAGAGGGCATCAGATTTTGGAGCTAGAGTTACAGATGGTTGTGAGCTACCCAGTGTGGGTGCTCGGAACTGAATTCCAGTCCTCTGCAAAGCAGCAAAGGCTCTTAACCCTGGGGCCATCTCTCTGGCCCGGATAGTATTATATTTCTATTAAGTGTCCAGAACGTGGGTTGGGAAGGTGACACAATGGTTCAAGCACTTGCCATGCCATTCCCAGAACCCATGTAACATCAGGTGTGGTAGTGCGTGTCTGTGATCCCAGTGCGCCACAGGCGAAATGGGAGGCAGAGACAGGACAATCCCTAGAGGCTCCTGGGCCAGCTGGCCTGACATGCACAGCAGCAGTGGATCCTCTCTCAGGGTGGGAGACGAAGGCTAAGACCTGAGGTTTTTCTCTGACCTCCACATGCATGTGGGACTTGGGCTTATTGCGTAAAGGCATTGTGTGGGCAGTGTGGCAGGTGTTCTGGCCTGCTCTGCCTGAAGCTATAACCTAGGTCTCAGGAAGCCACTGCAGATACGACATCCTCGTTCCTCAGCAGTTGCTTGATCTTCTTTCCCCCCCACAAATATCACCCCAGACCAAAACCAGGTTTTTGGGTTTTGTTTCCTTGTTCCTGATTTCCGTGTCAACCCTACAACCTTCACCTAAAGACCTCATCTTTACTTTCCCACCTTCTGTAATGGACAGAAAGGCCTCCCTATATAAACCCCTGCCTTGGTTTCAATAAATGAACTACCTGCTGACACGCAGTCTCCTGGGAATTCCTCCCATCGCACTAGGGCCGCCGAGGACCTGTTCGATTGTCCTCCATTCTCTGAGATGGCTGGAGCACAACAGCCGTGTTGGAGACGGAGACCCATCCACAGTGGCACACTCATACGTGCACTCACACACTCACCCCCCCGTGCATACACACAATGAAAAACCTCCCAAGCATGGAAACTGTGCTCTGGTTTTATGGGACTGTGTCCTGCTTCTCAATGTGCTGGGGGCTCTTGGGCTGAAGGAGTTGCAGATTAATTTCAAATGTTTCAGTAGTACAGGGTTACAGACATAAGTATTTCTGTGTGTTCAGTAAGGAGTAAACATGAAATGTTGATAGTCAAATCTAAATGATGCAGGCCACTGTGGGGGTACACACACTTGGGGGGCTGAGGCTGGAGGGTGAGGCCTGTGTGTTCTTTTGTTTTGTCGTACTCAGTCATTTTTCTATACCTGTGAGACTTTTAAGTATCAGATTTGGGGAAAAGTGCTTCCGTGGGTTCCAGGCCTTGAGATCTCTGGTTCATTCTAAGCAGCTGTTTTCTGCACCAATCTGTTTCTACAAACAGAGGCCTTGCCCAAAGTCAGTCTTTCGGATTTTCACGGTCAGGGTTGTTGGTATCCACGGCCATTGACTAGCCTGTGTCTAAAGGATGTGTCTGCAAATCCAGCCAGAGAGAGAAATTCATAGACAGTAGGGAGATGGATTTCCAGTTTGGCAGTGAATTTCTGGGCTGCTGCTCTAAGGGCCATTATCTGGACTTGCCTGATGTCTCTCAGAAGCCAAAGTCAGCCCTGAAATTGAAGGTCAATTAAATGTCAGCAAGACAGGGGCCCAGAAATTGCAAAAGAAAACACTGACCAGTAAGCCCACATGCTGATGAAAACTCCCAGACTCCAGAGAGAGTGACATAGAACTCTGGGGAGATGGGTCAGCCAGCAAAGTGCTTGTGCTGCAGGCATGAGGGTCTGATTTTGGACCCCTGATGCCAAGTTCAAAAAAAAGGGCACAGGAGAAGGCACCAGCAATCTCAGTGCAGGGAGGGGAGGTGGAGAGAGGTGGATCCTTGAGGCTTGGTGGCCAGCCAGTCTAGTAGAATTGCTCCATCTTCAATGAGAGACCTTGTCTCAAAAATAAGGTGGAGAGCAATAGACAAAGACACCTGATGTCGACCTCTAAACCTCCATACTCATGTGCGCGCACACACACACACGCACACACACTCCATAGAATGGACACGGATAATGGTAGCATATTTGAAATTCATGGTGTTTTCAGTTTGTTAAAAAAAAACCATGAACAAAATTAAA
This sequence comes from Eospalax fontanierii, assembly GCA_035773235.1. Classification (NCBI taxonomy): domain Eukaryota; kingdom Metazoa; phylum Chordata; class Mammalia; order Rodentia; family Spalacidae; genus Eospalax; species Eospalax fontanierii. The sequence continues at coordinate 43,477,319 of CM069546.1, read as the reverse complement.
ATAAAAAATAACCTGTTAGGGTATTGATCAAAAGAAGATAAACAAGCAAACAACAAACAAGGCATATTTGGTGGCTGAAGAGGTGGCTCAGTAGCTAAGAGCACTGGCTGCTCTTGCAGAGGTCCTGGGTTCAGTTCTCAGCACCCACATGGCAGCCTAACAACCACCTATAACTTCAGTTCTAGAGGATCAGATGCCTTTTTCTGTCCTTGGGCATTGCATGGCATGGGTGGGTATTGTATGACACGGGTACACATAACATACATGTAGGAAAAACACTGATACACATAAAATAAAAATAAATAAAAATTACCCCCCCCCAAACTAAGGCATATTTGGTCAGTCAAAGTCTGAAACTGTATGCAAATTTACAAGTTTAAGACTTCTTAATACTCATCTGAACTAAAATTCATGTATCAGAGAGAAAATATTAAAATAGTGGTTACTATCTAGAGTGAGGAAAAAGTTTTCCACACTTCTGGTATGACAGGTGCCACAACTTTTGGAGAAAGGTATTTGTTTCTTAAATAATAAAAATGCTGAGTCAGGAGATGCTGGTTAAGAGTGCTTGCTGTTCTTTCAGAGGACCCAAGTTCAGTTCCCAATACTGTGTCAGGCAACTCACAACTACCTGTAACTCTAGTTCTAGGGGATCCAATGCCCTCTTCTGGCCCCTGAAGATACCCACACATGTGGCATACATACACAAAGACACACATAAATAAAGATAAATATTTTTGAAACATTGAGACAGACTGTGGTCTGGAACTTGCTATGTAGACCAGGCTGGCCTCGAACTAACAGAGATCTGCCTGCTTCTGCCTTCCAAGTGCTTTGATTAAAGGTATGTGTTAACCAGGTTTGGCTCAAAATAAATCTTCAAAAAATGCTCATTTGGGGCTAGAGAGATGGCTCATCTTAAAAACACTGGCTGCTCTTGCAGAGGACCTGGGTTTGATTCCCAGATGACAGCTAACAACCATCCACAACTGCAGTTCCAGGGAAATCTGATGCCCTCTTCTGACCTCCATGGGCATTGCACGACATAGGTGTACTTACATGCCTACAATACATTCATACACATAAAATAAAAATTTGAATAAAACATTTTTTAAAATGCTCATTCATGTTGATATGTAAGTTTCCATTGGGAAATGCATACTATAGGACAAACACATTAATGGTTGAGGGTGGGTGCCAGAGCTGAGGGTGGATGTCAGAGCTGAGGGTGGATGTCAGAGCTGAGGGTGGATGTCAGGCCTGAGGGTGGATGTCAGAGCTGAGGGTGGATGTCAGGGCTGAGGGTGGATGTCAGAGTTGAGGGTGGATGTCAGAGGCTGAGGGTGGATGTCAGAGGCTGAGTTTGGGTGTCAGAGGTTGGGGATGGGTTAGGCTGTGAATAGGGTGTTCCTAATATCCCTAGAAAGCAACAGAAAATCAGCCCGGGGACAGTCAGAATGTCTGCTAGTGGGGCGTGACTGGCTAGGTTAGCGTACTTCCCTCCACTGGACCCACAGGAATCATTTACACGTCTGTCAAGTGTCAGGAATTGCTGTGTGTCCCGGGGGCAAGGCAGTGAGTAATAATGACTTGGGCCCTGCTGCGGGGGGATTGGGTGTGGTGGTTTGAATGAGAACTGTCTCCCTTGGCAGTATTTGATCACTTGGTGGAACTGTTTGGGGAGGTTAGGGAACTTTTCGGCTGAAGGGCCTTGCTGGAGGAAGTACATCATTGTGGGTGGGCTTCCAGAGTTTACAGCCTTGCCACTTCTAGCTTCTCTCTCTGTTCCTGTGGGTAATTAGAGCTGTGTTCTGTTCTCCCTGCCTGCTGTGGGCCTCCTGCAACATCATGGACTCTCTCTCTCTGGAAGCATAAACCAAATAAACTCTTCTACAAGTTTCTTTTAGTCACGATAATTTCATCTTGGCAATGAAAATGTAACTCATACAGTCGGTGAGAGTGTTTGATGTTGCAAACATGAGGACTGGAGCTCGAATCCCCAGCACCCATGTGAAGAGATTCCCGTGGGCATGCATGTCTGTAACCCCAGTGCTGGGGGAGCTGGAGACAGGAGGCTCACTGGGGCTTGCTGGCTGCCAGCCCAGTTCCAGATTCAGTGAGAGACCTTCAGTCTCAATAAAGTAAGGCAGAAAGTGATAGAGTGGGACACCTGATGGCCTCTCTGGCATCTACATACACGAGCATGTGTACCCGCATGCATACATGCACATACACCACACACACACACTCACACACACAGACACAGAGACAGACACACACACACATACACACACAGAGAGACAGACACACAGGGTGAGGGACTTGGTTCCTGTGATCCCTAGAAGACTGATAAAGCAAACCTGTGGGTGTGTCTGTGTGTGACAGTGTTTCCAGAAAGGCTCAATTAAAAGGGGAGAGCCCCCTGAAGATAAGTGGTGCCATCCTATAGCCAAGGGGTCTGGATGGAATACACAGAGAAAGCAGGAAGTTCCCAGTGCAGCAGGCATTCCTGCTTTCTGCTTCCTGGCCATCATACTGTGAGCTGTTCTGTCATCATGTTCTCTCCACCGTAATGGACTGAAAGCCCTGAGACCATGAACTCAATAAAACTTCCCTCCTTTATCTCATTTCTGTTGTGTTTCATCACAGCGACAGAAAATCTAATACAGACTCATTGTCATTAAGCAGACATTCCTCGTGTGTGTGTGTGTGTGTGTGTGTGTGTGTGGTGTGTGTGTAGGGAGAGAGAGATGATCAGCAGGAAAGAAAACAAGACAGTAATTTTCAAATGGTGTTACATTTCGCAAAGAAACTAGGAGGGAAGCGGATAAAGTTCAGAGGAGTTGGATGGGAACCATATTGGATAAGGGAGTCAGAAGAGACTTCTCTGAGGAGGTCACACTGGAGCAAAGACTAGAGGGATAGCAAGGAACCAGCTATGACAAGATCTTGGTGAAAAATGTTCTATACAGAAGGATCAGCACGTACAAAGCCCTGGGGTAGGAGTCAATGTTGGAGGAGCACAGAGGTAGCCGTGGTTGGGGTTCTGTAGAAGAGAGACGAAGCCACATGACAGAGGGATTATGAGGTCAAGTAACTGGTTTAGCCTTATGGGCCAGTGACTTGGATCAGTGGATAAATGTGCTTGCTGCTAAGCCTGATGACCTGAGCTCCACCCCTGGGATCCACATGGTGGAAGGAGAGAACTGACTCCAGCCAGTTGTCCTCTGATCTCTACATGCATGCTGTGGCACATGTATACACACACAAATAAATGTAACAAAAAACTTGAAAAGAGGTTTAGTTTTAGTCTTAGTGTATACAGAAGGAGTTAAATTCTAACATGCTGCGGAGTACATACGTGAGCAGTGATCCTTACCTGTGTACCCCTCCTGCATCCACACCTATATTACACCCACTTCCTGTCTCCTGTACTCAGTTCAGCTACTAGGGAGCTTTCAGGGAATTTGGGAACAACTATGGTATAGGAACTTTCTTTCTTAATTGTCAGTTTTATTAAAGTAGGTTCATAGCAAGTATTTCCAGGGAGTTGAGATATGTGAGAAACACGAGCTTCAAGAAAGGAAAGTAAACGTATTGATAATGGTCTCAAAAATGTTGGGATGACGATTTTTTGAAATGCGGACTTAAATTATCAAAATTAATTTTGTATGTACCTTTGCTTTTAAAGTTATAGCTTAATTGACATAAGATTCACATGCCAGTTAAAATGTATCATTTGGTTGTTTTTGGTGTATTATTATTTTGGTGTGTTATTATTTTCACAATCAGCTCGAGAACATTTTTATCACCCCAAAGAGAAATCCACTGCTTACCCCACGAGCAGCCGTCTTTATGCCTCTTCACCCTCCCAGCTCTAAGCAAGGATCCATTTTTTTTATGGTTTATTTTATTTTTAATTATGTGTATGTATGTGCAGTGTAGTGTCCATGGAGTCCAGAGGGGTCAGATGCCCTGGAGCTAGAGTTACTGGTGGTTTTGAACTGGCTCGTATGGGTGCCGGGAACTGAACTCATGTCCTCTGGAAGAGCAGGAAGTGCTCTTAACCAATGAGCCATCTCTTTAGCCTCAAGTCATCCATTTTCTGTCTGTTTTGCTTTGCCTGTTCTGAACACAACATAGAAATTAGTAGTATATACAGCCTTCGTGGGAGCTTCTGACACACAATGGGGCCTTCACCTTTTATCACTCTTGTGGCAGGCACAGGGGCTACTGTCTTTCCCTTCTCCCTCCCTTCCTTCCTCCCTCCCTCCCTCCCTCCCTCCCTCCCTCCCTCCCTCCCTCCCTCCCTCCCTCCCTCCCTTCCTCCCTTCCTTCCTTCCTTCCTTCCTCCCTCCCTCCTTCCCTCCCTCCCTCCCTCCCTCCCTCCCTCCCTCCTTTCTTTGTTTCCCTGAGCTAGCCTGGAACTCTTGATTGTCCTGTGTCAGGTTCCCAAGTGCTGGGTTACAGGCATATATTACTATATATGTTCTTTTCTTATTGACAAGTAATATATTTTATATGCCAAATTTCTTCACGGATATGATTTAGTTTGCGTTCCCTTTGTGGCTCTGTTTTTGTTATGTTTAGCTAGCGCTCAGTGTAATGGGCTTCATAGTAAGTGTCCCCATGAAATGAGTACATCTGACTTCGTATAAATTATAATCTAGTAAAGCTGATTCAAGAAGAGATCAAATTAGATTTATAAACATTGTTCTGAGAAGACATTTATGACATAGTGTTGATATATTTTTGCATGAAAAGAGCAAGTTGAGGCTGGAGAGCTGGAGAGACAGCTCATGGGTTAAGAGTGCTCGCTGCTTTCCCAGAGAATCCAAATCTGGTTCCCAGCACCCATGTCAGTGGCTCACAAGTACCTGTCACTCTAGCTCTGGGGGATCTGCTGCTCTCTTCTGGCCTATGAGGGCAATTGCATTCATGTTTACAGACACACACACACACACACACACACACACACACACACACACACACAATTAAAAAGAAAGTAAATCTTAGAAAAGAGACTACATTGCAGAGTCATGAATGAAGATGACATTTTTTTAGTTCAAAGAGGAAAAAAAGAAAAACTCCTATATGTATTTCCTATGATTCTCACACAAATACAGAGACAGTGTAGAAAACAGCTCTGCTGGTGCCCAGAGAGGGTCTGCCTGGAGGACAGTGAACAGGAAAATAGGCTTTCCTTTGTATCTTTCCGTGTTGTTTGAAAAATCCTAATGAATACCCTGGACCAAGATCTTTTTTTTTTTTTTTTTTAATGAAAAGCAAAATAAAGAGAAAATAATCATAATATAATAAAATGTGTGACCACATCTCTAGCTTTCCTTGTGTTTTTGTGACTATGACAGTTTTGAGGAGTACTGCTTGAGTGTTTTGTCCTATGTCCTTCAGTTTGGGTGGTAGACATTCTTCTCTCATGACTTAGACTGGAACCATGGATTTGAGGGGATGGCACAGAGGTGCACGTTGCCCACACGACCTGTGGCTGTGATACTGGCCTGGATAGAAGTTGAAGTAGTGTGGACTGTAGTCTGCTGTTTCTCTGCCCCTCCCGAGCTATGCTCCACATTTGTTAGAAGCCACAATCTTGACCATGGTGGTCTGGTTCTAGACACTGACTCTGCATGTTTTTTAATTAAAAAAAATGATATCCTAGATTTTACTCTGCCTTGCAGTCTTTGTGTTTCAATTAGTTGCTGCTGGTGTGTGCTCACATTGCTCTCTATAATTTATACCAGAGCACTTATCCAACTTTATTTTACATTTAACAATATTTTTATTAATTTTTTTTTGTGGTGCTAGAGATAGGCATATGCTTCTAAGCAAACGTTCCTCTACCGATCTTCATCTCCACCTCCTCTGTTTCTGTTTTTAAATTTATTGTTATTTTATTGGTTTCTGACACAGAGACACATAAGCACAAGCTGCCCTTGAACTTGTGATCCTTCTCTCTAGTCTCCCAAGTACTGGGATTATAGGTATGTGCTACTATGCCAGTGTGTTCTCTCTCTCTCTCTCTCTCTCTCTCTCTCTCTCTCTCTCTCTCTCAATAGACTCATTTCATTTAGCCTTTGCTGGTCTCAGAATTGATATGTAGCCAAGGATAACCTTGAACTCCACATTCTTCTGCCTCCTCTTCCTGGGTGCTGGGATTACAGGTGTGGGCCACCATGATGTATTCATGCAATGCTGGATGGAACCCAGGACTTCATTCCTGCTAGGCCAGCGTTCTACCCACTGAACTGCACCCCCAGCCTGCCCTTTATGTCTTTTAAATGAAACTTCATGCCTTGCTTGGGTTTCTCTAGCTTTTCACGAATGGCCTTTGTCTGTCTAGGATCCCATCTGAATTCAGTCTTCATGCCTTAGCTATTTCTCCTCCGTGACCACATCTCTAGCTTTCCTTGTGTTTTTGTGACTATGACAGTTTTGAGGAGTACTGCTTGAATGTTTTGTCCTATGTCCTTCAGTATGGGTGGTAGAAATTCTTCTCTCATGACTTAGACTGGAACGATGGATTTATGGGGATGGCACAGAGGTGCACGTTGCTCACACGACCTGTGGCTGTGATACTGGCCTGGATAGAAGTTAAAGTAGTGTGGACTGTAGTCTGCTGTTTCTCTGCCCCTCCCGAGCTATGCTCCACATTTGTTAGAAGCCACTTTCTGGGTCCATCCCAGTCATAGGGAGGGAGATTGGTGGTGGTGGTGGGGTATCTACAGATACCTGCAGTTCTTCTGTAGGGAAGTGCTATGGTTTGAATATAAGTGTCCCAAAAGGTTCATCTGCTGAATGCTTAACTCTCAGCTACTGGTTCTGTTCTGTGATGTTCTGGAAACTTTAGGAGGTAGGACTTAGCTGGAGGAGTTAAGTTCCCTGAGGCGTGCTTTGAAAGCCATATCTGATGCCCAGGTCCACCCTTACTTTCTGCTTTCTGCCCTCCATGAAGTGAACCATGTTGTTCCACACGCTCCCATCTCCCCAGGGCTCAGAATCAGTGGAGCCAAGGACTGTAGATGGAAGCCTCTGAAACTCTGAGCAAAATAAAACTGTTCCTTAGGGGGCTTGCACCAGGTGTTTCATCATGGCAGCTAGGAAAGTAATTAAGGCAAATTTGTCCTCCCCGTGTCTGCCTTTACTCAATCTTTGACTTTCCACTGTGGATTATAATCCAGGACTGTGTTATTTGTGATAGTGCTCAAATTCTTCCAGTTTTACCCATTGTCAATTTTCTTTTTAAAAATTTTATTATTTTTATTTTTTATGTGTATGGGTGTATTGCATGCATGTAAGTGCACCCATTTGTGCAATGCCCATGGAGATCAGACTCCCCTGAAACTGGAGTTACGGACGGTTTTTAGCTTCCATGTGGGTGCTGGGAATTGAACCCAGGATCTCTGAAAGAGCATCCAGTGCTCTTACACAGAGCCATCTCTTCAGCCCCAAAGGAGCTTTCTTTAAAATAAGATTTTAAAATTTATTCTATAGCAATTTCATATATGTATAGAATAGAATGCATTTTAATCATATCTACCTCCCTCTCTCCCGGTCTTCATGTTCTCCTCCCCCTCCTCCTCCTCCTCCTCCTCCTCTCCCCCTCCCCCTTCTTCATTTTTGAGCCAGTGTCTCTCTGTAGCCACAGCTGGACAGGAACTTGCTATTTAGACCAGGCTGGTCTCATAGAGATCCACCTGCCTCTGCTTCCCAAGCGCTGGCTTTAAAGGTGTGCACCATTGTGCTTGGCTTCTTTTTTCCAGTAACCTACTTAGTCCAGTTACTGCTGCTGCATTTGCCTGGGTTTGGAGTCTGCCACTGGGACATGGTCAATACCAGGGGCCACACCCCTGCAGTGAAAAAGAAGAACCCAGATTCTCCTTCCTCCAGTAGCTAGAGGTGAGCTCATGAGCCCCTTCCCCATCCTCGCTGGATTGTTGACTGGCTTGAGCTTGTGCAGGTCTTGTAGCAGCTGGTGACCACGGTTGCTGCGAGTTCACAAGTGCAATAGTTACGTTGTGCCCAGGGGATGTGTTGCACACGTCCCCATCCCTCAACTCATATTCGTTCTGCCTCCCTCTTCTGCAATGTTCCTGAAACTTGAGGATTTTGATGTAGACATCCCATTTAAGGCTGAGCACTCAATAGTCACTTATTTTCAACAGTTTTTAAACAAAGATTTCTGTTTCTTTTACATTAGGTATATGTGTGTGTCTCTGCGTAGGTTTGTGCACATGAGTGCCCAAGGAGGCCAGGAGAGAGCATCAGGTCTCCTGGACCTGACTTGGATGCTGGGAACTAAACCAGTGTCCTCTGGAAGATCCTTAACTGCTGAGCCATCTCTTCAGCCCCTCATCCTCAGCACTTTGGCCAGTTGTGAGTTTCCACATTAACTGCCGTAGCGGACGGAGAAGCACGCAGAAGCTTCTCCGGTGAAGGCTGAGTACAACGCTGCTCTGTGGTGTAAATGTAGGTATCTTACGGGGCGGCCTGAACGAGCATTTAGCAAAGCAGCACTTCCGGTTCCTCTCTAGGGCCTGTCACTTCCCAGCCATGCACTTTTGATCAAGTTTGCAGTACCAGGCCTGCCTTCCCTCCTGTAGAGTGGGCCTCAGACCCTATCAGGAAGCTGTTTGATTCCTTCCATAATGGCTGTGCCATTGGGCGGTTTCTCAGCTTGCTTCCTGTGTCTTTTTGTTAGGTCTCCTCTCCTTTTCTGAGTACTTTTAAAAAACAGCTTTTCATCATTCCAAGCTGCTCCAGGCTCATCTTGGCTTTCTGACCCAGACTTAGACACAGTCATTTCCCCAAGGAGCCCTGGTTCCTGAGACAAAGGCTGGGGTCCATGACAAATTCTGTTTTAATTGCTCTTTAAGCTTTGTTATACACCGCATTAGGAGATGCATCCCATTATGGGTGGTGGCCTTGCTGTCTACCGTATTCTCTGTCCTGCTTAAAGTATCTGTTATTTGTTGAATGATTGTATTTTCCTGAGGCACATCTTACCTTTCTTCTCAGAAGCTGTTGATAATCACTAGGCACTGAATTTACCTTCATGTGATGGTGTCATAGGGTTAGATCAAGAGAATGACTCAGAGCCCACTGTGGTAGTACATACCTGTCATCCTAGCACTTGGAAGGCTGAGGCAGAAAGACTGAGTTTGAGGCCAGTTTATCTATCCAGCAAGACCTGTCTCACTAAAAACAAAGAAACAAAACCCCCAAACAAAGCCTTCCGGCCTGTTTTCAGTCCCTGTCATCGTGAATTCACAAATGCCCTCTGATGAACCATCTATACTTCCACACAGTCCCATCAATACCAGCCATGTATAATCAGTGTATGTTGCAATTCTGGGTCACTTGCTTGTTTTAGTTTTTAATTTCTCACCATGAAAATGCATAAGAAGGAGAAAACCCAAAACAAATGTACTGCCTCCTCCTCCTCCAGTGCTCCGAACCACCACTCCTATGGCAGGGGCAGTTTTCCCTCCCACGTTCATCAGTTTTCTGGCAGACACCAGCTGGGTAGCATAATTCAGCTCAATTCTGACATAGGATTATAGTCAAATTCCACAAATTAAAAGCTTGGTCCTGTGAGACACTCCCCAATTGAGATGTCGATCAACAAGTTGAGGCTTCCAGAACTTCTAACCCACTGGCTATGAACCAGGGGTTCCCACAACCCCTGTTCCTAATTCAGTCACTGGCCAGAGTGTTTCACAGAACCCAGGATGACACTGTGCCTAATGTTTAATTACTTGTTATAAAGGGTATTACAAAGAACACAGGCGAACAACCACATGGGAGATGTGCAGACAGGCGTGGAGGAGGAGCACACAGCGTCTCGCCCTCTCTGGGGCAGTGCCGTCCGTGTGGTCAATATCCCCAAAGCACCCTTAATTAAATAGTTCAGAGGCTTTTATGAACGACCCATCACTGATGATTAGCCATTAACTCAACCTTTAGCCCACTCCCCTGCCTGGAGACTGGGAGCTGAGTTTGACTGTCACAATCTTCTAACTGTGGCTGGGTACTGGGTCTTACCAGTTCCTATTCAGGACACCAACAGTTTCTTCATTTCCTCATTAGAACAGAAGATTCCTCTGTTTCATGAGGGATTACAAGGCACTGGAAACTCTGTCACAGCAACCAGGCTGGAAGGCAGAGCATTTTCCTATCAGCCCTACTTCTCAGGAAATTAAAGTGGTTTTAAAGCAGCTCTCTGCTAGGAGCTAGGGGTAATGACATAAATATAAATATATACACACACATATATATTTCTTATTATAAGTCATGATGTTGTAGAAAGGTACATTATTGCCTTCCTTTCTCCTTTTCCTGGGCACTTCCCTATGCCAAAATGAACTAGGGGCTCAAAGCTTTATTCCGGAACCAAATTCTTCAAGCTACTTTCCCAGCTTCCTGATTAATATATATAGTTATTATAATAACATTATATATAATAATATAACATATAATATACATTTATATATAACATATATATTTACTTGGGGCTAGAGAGGTGGCTCAGTGGTTAAGAGCACTGGCAGCTAAACACTCTACCTTAACTCCAGTTCCAGGGATCTGATGCCCTCTTCTGACTTCCAAGGGCAACATGCACAGTGGCTAATCTCTGCGCTCTAACTTACAGAGGACGATTTTAAAAAGTCAAAGAGCTGGATGTCGTGGCACACACATTTAATCCCAGCACTCGGGTGGCAGAGGCAGGCAGATCTCTGTGAGATAGATGCCAGCCTGGTCTACATAGTGAGTTCCAATCAGCTGTGGCTACAGGGAGACCCTGTCTCAAAACAATAACAACAACAGTAAAATAAATTAAAAAAATTAAAGGCTGTCAGCGTCCCCTTCCTGTATTTAATAAGAAACAATTTTTAGACATCTAAAATACCACTTAGGTCTGTTCAAATGGATGAAAACCGTGTAAACAAATCAGAATTAACAGTGTGGGGAGGGTGGAAGGCCTCGATGAGAAATAACTCTCAGGCAGTGGAACTGGAATGGCCAATCACAGAGAGCAGAGTTCTTCCTGCATTTCCTGGAGACGCAACACATTTCAGCAGTTCATCCAATTGATGAAGGCTCAGAGATGCAGGTGTTTAACCCTGGATGCTCCTGGGTTAGCTACTGCTCTCCTCCCTGTGATGAAATACCTCACAGAAACAAAGTAAGGGAGGCGACATTTCAAGTTGGTATAAAAAGTAGTAATTACGACATGTTCATACATGTGTATGGTTACATCCTGTTCTGCCTTGTCCCCCTCTGCATCTCCTCCCCCATGTCTCTCGCCCTTAGGGGTCTCCTCCTCCCGATAGGCCCTCCTGCTCTTATACATGTGGTCCATTACCCTCTCTTGACCCCTCTCCCCTCTAGTTCTATGACACTGCACATATATAAACATGCATACATAAATACACTCATATGTTATTATTTTATTTTGCTTATTTGTTTTTTTAATTTTTAAAAATTACGATTTTATTTTATGCATATGAGTGTACTGCTTGCATGTGTGTAAGTGCACTTGTGTCATGGAATGCCCACGGAAGACAGAAGAGGGTGTGGATCTGCTGGAACTGAAGTCACGGATGGGTGCTGGGAATCGAACCCAGGGCCTCTGCAAGAGGACCAGTGCTCTTAACCGCTGAACCATCTCTCCCTGCACGTATTTGTATTATTTTATGTGTATGAGTGTGTTTTGCCTACATGCATGGAAGCACACCACATGTGTGCAGTGCCTACAGAGGTCAGAAAAGGGTGCTGGATCTCCTGGAACAACAGTTACAGATGGTTGTTAGCTGCCATGTTGGCGTAGGGGAACCAAACCTGGGTCCTCTGCAAGAACACCCTGTATGTACTCTTAACCAATGAACCATCTATCTAGACCCGTATAATTAAAAATTTTTAATTGAATTTTTGCAATTTTCATACAATATAGTGCTATTTGTATCCCCTCCTCTCTCCACACCTTCTTCTATTGCCTCCCACCTAATTTAATATACTCATATATATATATATATAATTATATATATTGTATATATTGTCCTATAGAGACTGAGTTGTGTCCACAAACAGACAAAATCCCAGCATAGTGCTGTACAATTTTAAACCCAGGTTCTGTATATGAGAGAAAACTTTGTTATTTGTCTTTCTGAGTCTGGCTTGTTTTGCTTACCAGAATGATCTCCAAGTCCCCCTGTTTTATTTATGGGTGAAGAGGGTTCCATGAGTCCCCGCACCCCTCTCCCTTCTCCACTCTGCTGACGGACATCTGGGCTGGCGCATCTCCTGCTATTATAAATAGTGTAGCAAGTGTCTCTTGGTATGTGTACTTAGATTCCTTCAGGTACACACCCAGAAATGATTTAGTGAGGTCACATGGAAGTTCTAGATTTAGTTTTTGGAGGAACTTCTGCACTGGTTTCCACCGTCCTGCACTATTACGCACTCATTGACAGTGTATAAGTTTCTCTTTCCCCACATCCTTGCCAGCACTTGACAGCATGTGTTTTCTTTTATCTACTATTTTATCTTACTACTCTTATTTTTAAATTATGTATGTGGGCTTGTGCATGTGAGTGGATGTTAGAGTTACAAGCTGCTGTGAGCCATCTGATGTGTGTGCTGGGAATCGAACTCAAGTCTTCTGGAAGACCTGGGCCATCTCTCCAGCTTCATCATTTAAAAAAAGTGTTTATTTTTATTTTATGTATATGAGTGTCATACCTGCACGTATGTAAGTGCACCTGAGTCACACAGTGCCAATGGAGGTCAGAAGAGGGTGTCAGATCCTCTGGAACTGGAGGTATGCATGAATGCTTTGTACAGTGTTTAAGGCAGGTTGAACACAGTACATTTTCAAACATCCATCACTGATGTTGAAAACTTTGCAATCTTTTATTCCAGCTTTTTGAGATGTACACGGTTGTGATCTGTGGCCACTGAGTGTCTGGTGATTCTCTGGAAATCCTCGCACCTGTCTCTTGGTAGCTTAGTCCCTGCTAATCAGCTCTTTGCCAAGCTCCTGCCCTTGATCTCAGCCTCTGATCGTCACAGCTACATACTCAGTTTCTGTGCAGTCAAGCTCTTTAAAATATGTTTTTTAAAGACATTAATTAATTTTATTTTATGTGTATATGTGTGTGCCTGAGTATATGAAAGCGCACCATATGCTTACAGGTACTAGAAGAGGGTGTTGGATCCCCTAGAAGTGGAGTTACAGATGGTTGTGGGCTATCTAATGTGAGTGCTGGGAACCAAACCCAGGTCCTCTGCAAAAGCAGTAAGAACTCTTAATCTCTGAGCCATTTCTTCAGCCCCAGCAACTAAGCCCTTCTGATTCCACGAGTATGTGAGGTATGCAATGCATGTATTTCTGTGCCTGGTTTATTTCATTTAACATAGTGACTTTCAGCTCATAGCTTCTTAACAGCTGGATGTTATCTCACAGTGTATATGTTTCACATGTTCTTGATGTGCTCATCAGCAGTTGGACACAGCCTGTTTCCACGTATGACTAACTTGTAAGGATACCAGTCGGTGGGTTTGAGGGATGACCTCATCTGACTTGAACTAACAAGGTCACACTCCAAGATTCTGGATGGGAATAGATTTTAGGGTACACTATGCAGCCCAGGCTGACCACATGAGGCTTCCGTGTTTCGATTTATTCCCACTTGACTCAAGCCTGAAGGTGTTCTCACAGAGTCTTGGGGCTGGCACTGCCCACTCTGAAACAAGTCATAGGGGGTTCCACTGGAAATTTTCAGTTGACTCCTGTGAGCATGAGCGAACAAACTCTGCTAGATGCAGAGACTAGTAGAATGTCTGGGAATTTAGACTGGTTTTCCTTATAGCAAAACTTATGGCTCTATGGCAACATTAAATCGCCATTTTTTCTTGACCTTATTTGGAGCTTAATTTATACAGAAATTTGTAAAGTAACTAAGAATGGATCTAAAAATGAAGGACTCTAGGGGACAAAAGGCTTTTGGCAAAGCATAGTTCTTACACAACTGACGCCATTAGTCTGGGACTCCATACAGTGCACATATCAGGCAGCTGTGCCAGGGATGGGGCCCCAACTACCTCTTATTTTGGAGACAGATTCTCCAAGTAGCCTAGGCTGACCTTGAAATCTCCATCCTCCTGCCTCAGTCTCTTGAGTGCTGGGATTGCCACCCACCGGGGTAGGGCAGCAAGTTGCATTGTTCTACAGTATAGCAGGCTGACTTTAATTCTTAGTGACTTAATGTGTACTTTATAAAGTATTAGGAGACAGTTTGAAGGTTCCCAGCACAGTAAAATGACAGGTATGTAAAGGGGTAAAAAAACCCTATTGCCTTGATTTGATCATTACAGATCATAGATGTATCATGTGTCATCACACTACTCCCTATAATGTTATTTTATTTTTCTCAATATATCTTTAATTGAACTTTTGGAGGTTCCACACAATACATTTTAATCATATTTGCAGCTCCCCCATCTGCACCTCCCCATAGACCACTTGACTATTTTATTTTTTAAAAGAGCTGTCATTTATTTTTATTTATGTATATATTCATGGGTCTGTGTACACGTGTATTCAGTGTCCATAGAGGCCAGAAGAGGGAGTTAGATTCTCTGGGGTTGAAGTTACAGGTGGTTCAGATCTACCTGGGAACCAAACTCAGTTTCTCTGGAAGAGCAGCAAGTTCTTTTGAATGCCAAGCCATCTTTCCGAGCCCTGCCTGGTTATTTTACACTGAGTAATTATGTTCCTGGGGGGGAAAAAAGATGTTCTCTAGATCTGTTTAGAGGGGGCGTTGACTTGCCAGGTGTGGTGACACACACCTTTAATTTCAGCACTTGGGAGGCAGGCAGATCTCTGTGAGATCAAGGCCAGCCTGATCTACATAGAGATTTCCAGGCTAGGTGAGGCTATGTACAGGGAGACTGTGTCTCAAAACACAAACAACATCAAAAAGAGTATGTAGCAGATGCTCTGCAGGGTGCCATGGGCTCTGCAGGGAGCAAGGTGCCTGAGGGCAGATGGAGCAGGCTCCCTGTGAGTGGCGGATTTCAATCCCACCAATGCCAGGCCTTGTCCACAACTGCACCCCAGTGTGACACTCACCTGTCCAAGGCAACACTCACCAGGACTCTCAGCTCCCTTCAAAGGAATCTCAATATCACCTAATTAGGTAGTGTGGCAGCTGGGCAGCCATTGCTTATAATAGACGTGGGGTTGTAACTTATTCTATTTAATTAAGAACTGCACATTTCCTATTAAAGAAAAGCTTATCATAGGTTAGTAAATTTATTGGGAACACTTAACTTTAGCTAATTAAGCTGTTTGAACTCAAGGCAAGGGCACTCATTAATAATCAGGCCCAAGCAGTTAAGGGCAATTAGTGGAACAGCTGGTCTTTATCTCACCGATAAAGGATGGTTAATAGAGATCTTTACAGCTGTTATAAACTCCCCCAAAGCAGAATCTTCTTCAAAAGTTTGCATTAGCAAAGAGTGTGGGGCGAAGAACAAGGGAGCAAAATGTAAAAGAATGGAATGTTGGAAGTAAGCTGGCCTTCTCAGCTCTGAGATGAGGATCAGAAGAAAACTCAGATGCGCCATCATGATCTCCTCTCTAGCAGTGACCATCCACCTCACAGAGTCTGACCCCAGACCAGAAGCAGAATATGAGTCCCCCTGGCTAGGAGAAATGAGTGATGATTGGTCATCGTGTGTGTGTGTGTGTGTGTGTGTGTCTGTGTTGTATGCATGTATGTACAAGTGTGTGTGTATGTGGTTTATGCATGTTTGTACACATGTGTGTCTCTGTGTGTGTAAGTGCCTGTGCACATGTGTGTAGAGGCTGCAAAAGGATGTCCATTGTCATCTATTGCTCTATGATTCTTGGCCTTATTCATTAGAAACAAGTCACTCACTGAACCGGAGCTTCTTTTCCAGCTAGGCGGACTGGTCAGCAAGCTCCAGCGATCTTCCTCTTTCCCCTGCCCAGTGCTGGGTTTACAGGTGGCAACAGCCATGTCTGGCCTTTATGTGGGATCTGAACTCAGGTCCCCATGCAGCACGTACTCATACCCGCTGAGCCCCAGTTGCTCATTTTTATATGCAGAGATGACATGTCCTGAAAGAAGCATTCTATCAGCATCATATCAAGTAGCTCTGCAGGCTGCTGGGGACGGATCTAACCTTCCAAGTCCTGCCCCTGACAACCTGCTTCCAATGCCATATTTCTTTTCTGTTTTTTTGAGACACAGTCTCACAATGTAACCCAGGTTTGTCTGAAGCCCTCAATCCTCCTGCCTCACTCTCCCAAGTGTTGGGACCAGAGGTGTGCTGTTATGTCCTACCAAACCACTGGGTCTTTTGCCTTTCTTTTTTTTATGGTTTGAGGCTGTCTTTATGTAGAAGATTTTACATCACATGTCAATTATGTGAACTTTTAAAATGAGCTAACTCACTAGGCCACCATTTCAGAAAGCCACGTGATGATCTGAGGGAGATCAGTGATTGGTGGTGCTCATTTCTCTGTCTGCAGACAGCTTTCCTCTGGATAATGGTGGAGACTGGGGCAGGGGTGGTGGTGTCACACTTGTGTCACTCACTATAGTATTTATTGGCTACCTGTTGTGTGATGGGGCCCATGTTGTCCTGTGACATCACTCCGGATGGACAAGGTCCTGGCTTCCTGGAGCTTCTAGCCCAGTGGGAGAGCCACCCACAAGGATGCTGTTCTGAGGGAGGTGCCTGTGACTGTGCCTGGCTGGTGGCTCTGTGATGCAGAGCAGGTGGATGAGACTATGTGAACTCTTGGTGTCTAGAGGGTTCAGTCATGAGGGGACAAGATCCCTTTGGATTGGGAAACAGGGAAGGAGCTAGGAAGGGACGCAGAGAAGAGTGTCACATGGGAAGACAGCTGAGAGAGAATCTTAAGAACCTAGTTCTCTTGTGCATGTTGCATCTATTTAAAACTCATTTTGGCTCGTAGTTCAGTAACAGAACCACTGAAAGCAACCGGCACTTGTTGAACGCGTGCTGTGCACTCTGCGGGCTGAGCGCCTCGCCTGCTGTCTCTGACTCCTCGATCCAGTTCCCCGAGGATGCCACTAGCGTCCCTCCTCCACCTGCAAGCAAAGGAAGGCCCAGAGAAGTCAAGTGATTGGCCCAAAGTCACAGAGCTAGCAAGGAACAGCGCCAATATGAGAACCCTGCACACCTAAAACCCTTCCTGAAAATATGGCAGCTTTGAATAAATGCTCAAAAGAATTTGCAGGGGGGCTGCAGAGATGGCTCAGCAGTTAAGAGTGTGTACTGCTCTTCCAGAGGAACCAAGTTTGGTTTGCAGCACCCACATCAAGCAGCTCACAGTTGCCTGTAACTCCAGCTCCCATGGTCTATGACACTCCTGGGCCCGATGGGCACCTGCATTCACATGCACATATTCTCCCCCATACACATAACTGAAAAGCATTCTTAGGAACTCTCAGTGATAGAGTGGGGAGTTATTCATTTTAGCATTTAACAAGTATGTGATAACCACATACTATACAATTTGCACGGTATTGCATAATAACTGTGCATTAGTATAATTATGCATAATAATACTGCATAACATGCAGGATGCCCACTGCACAATGCATACTGCTGTGCATTGCTCCAAAGGCAGAAGAGAGGCAGGAAGAGCAAAATCTCTGCTTTTACAAGTGCCTCAGTATCCCCAGTAAAATGGGGATAATTAATCCATCCACTTCAAGAGCTTTTTGAGTTGACTCAATGTGTCAATGCACACAGATTACTGAGAACAGGCCTGACCTGTCATCTCATGCAATCCTTGTTGGTCATTGTCACGGAGAGACTGTTGCTCTGTGGTTAAGATAATGCAGGTTCAAATCCTATCTTTTCTGCTTATGAGCTGTGTGCAGCAGCTTGGGGCAAACTGTTTAGCTTCTCTGTGGCTTTTTTTTCCCATCCATAAAATGGGATGATACCAGTCCCCAGTTCATATGATTATTTTGAAGGATCAATAAGGCATTAGATGTAAAGTCTTTAAAGTGGCTGGTGTTGGATTCTCCATTGGGTTGTAGCTGCTGTTGCAGGGCTTGGGTTTGGTAGGGATGCAGGCAAACAGCTCATCCATCAGTAAAGAAAGATGTTCCTATCAGCTGGAAGACAGCAAAGAAGTAGAAACCCGGCTGGGTTTCCACATGGTTTGGTGACAGGCAGTCAGGATTAAGGAGAGGAGTTGCCACAGCGGGAAGATCCGTCCTGTTCTGAGAGGAAATCAGCAGCCTGCAGGCTGGAGCACGAAGCTCGGGGATGGGGCATCATGGCCAGAGAGGACTGTGATGCAGCCCCCAGGTCAGTTCCAGGCTTCTCCTCTGGGCCTTAAGCGTCCATTCTAGACTCTCTGTGAGCCCTGCTCTCGCTGGCCTCGGGCTGGCTCTGCTGGAGCCTAATCATATTTGAAAGTAGTTTTTATCTGTGATTATTCACCCGTATGTGAGGAGCTTATGCATTTAAGCCGCCACTTCCATCAAATCCAAGCACGTGGCTCTGTTAATACACACAGGCCAGGAGTTGGCAGAGAAACAATCCCCAGCCCCGTCCAAGCAGGGCGATTTGAGAGAATTAGAAGTGACCAGCTTGGGGGTGGGGAGGTGGAGGGAGACAGAGAGGCAAATCGTAGGAGAGAGATAATAACTGGAGCTCTGGCCAGGCCAAGGGTTGAAAAGGGGGGTTTAGCCTTCAGGCTCGGCTTCGCCAACTTTAATAAGATGATGTCAATGAAGATTATCTGTTCGCTTAGAGACAATATTTCATTTTTGCTAGCTCTTTCTGATCTGCAGAGGGTGATGTGGTGGGCTGGGTTTAATGCTCTCACACAAATCTCAGGCTAATTCTGTTAAAAGGCAGTGGGCATTAGAGTGGAATTTCTCCAATCTTTCTAGGGTGGTAGGGTGCTCACATGGGGAGATGGCTCAGTGGGTATCAGTGCTTGTAATACAAGCAAGAGGACCTGAGTTCAGATCTCCAGAACTCACTGGGAGTGACCCAGTTACATAAAAGCATGCCTTTATAACCCAAGTGCTGTTGGTGGGGGTGGAGGCAGAAGGATGACTGGCACTTGATGGCTGCTAGTCTGGTTCCAGGTTCAGTGAGAAACTCTGTCTTGAGGGAATAAGGCAGAGAGTGACAGAGCAAGACACCCGATGTTCTCCTCTGACCTCTGTGTGCACACAGGGCATGCACATAAGCACATCAACCTCGTGCACCACACACACACGCACACACACACACACACACACGCACACACATGCACACACAGACATCTGATTGCTCTCATCTTCTGTGAGTGTTTATCTTTATTATTTTTATTATAGCGAGGGGTATAATTTACAAACCATGTAATCTGTCCATTTACAGTGTGCAATTGAATAGTTTCTAGTTTATTCACAGGGTCATGCAGCTGTACCCATGATCAATTTTAGGACATTTTCATCACCCAAGAGAGAAATGTCATGTGTATTACCGGTCATTCCACATTTCCCCACAGCCTTTCAGACATAGGCAAACACCTCAGCTGTCTGCTCAGTGCATATGGCTTCCACAATCACAAGTTCAACTTCCTGCCTATGAAAAATACTGCATCTCAAGAGTCTGTGGTTGGGGAGCTCCCCGGCCCTAGAGGTAAACATAACCCTATTGTTTTGTGCAATGCATCAAACTGCCTTCTAAATACTTATCACTGAATATATAGATTAGTGTTACTCTCAGCCCTCATCAGAGAAGCTCCTTTTTTGCAGTGGATGGTTGGTGGTTGATACAGAGACTCATAACTGATCCAGGTGCAGGGACCAAGTGTGTCTGCGAAGTGCTCAGCCCTACATGGGACATTTATATCACAGTCTCTCTCCACAAAGCTCAGGGAAGATTGCAAAAGGGGGAGCAGAAAAATTGTAGGAGGTGAGGTCAGGGAGGAGGACTGGGGTGGATCAGTGCCTTGGGGATATGGCGTGGCTGCTGTAGTCATGAACTCAGAGCAGCTGTGGTTGTCTGAATAAGACCTGCCGAAGATCAAGCCAGTCAATATTCCAGCATGGGTGGGAAGGAGCTTGCCAGTGCCCCTCGCCCCTCTAGCTGAGGAGTAGCGGCAGTTGCTGACTGCTGGGGAAGGGGGAGTCATTTGTCTTCAGGAATGTGCCATCCCATAGGTGGCCTACGCTCTACTAGACAGTCCAGTATCCATACACATATAAACAGTGCTAATTAGACTCAGTGAGTTATTTAAAAAACTGGCTTCTTTCACTTGCCATAATCATTTCAAAGTTCATCTCTGTTGGCGCATCTACCAAGCCTTCATATTTTTCATTACTGAATAATATTCCCTAATATAGAAATACTCAGAACTATGTATTCACTCATCTATTGACAGACATATGGATTGTTTCTTCTTTTGGCTCTTAAAAATAATGCTTCTATCAATATGAACACACACTTTCTATTTTTAATTTTTTTGAAGTTTTTTTTTTATTTTATTTTATGAATGTTTTGCCTGCATGTATGTAAGTGCACCTTTGTGTACAATACCCGTGAAGGACAGACGAGGGCAATGAATACCCCAGAACTGGAAGTGCAGATGGTTGTTAGCTGTCTTGTGGTGCTGTGAACTGAACCCTGGTCCTCTGCAAAAGCAGCCGGGAGCCATCTTTCCCAGGAGCCATCTCTCCAGACTCAAGCTTATGTGGCTGTATGTTTTGAAGGTTTTTGGCTGTTACCATTACCAAGGAATGGAATGCCAGGCTGCTTTCTGAGGTGGTTGTGGGACGTTATTATCTTGTCATTTCTCCACACAGTAGTGTTTGCCATTATCTTTTTCTGCTGTTTGATCATGGCTGCCAAGCTGCATGCGAAGTGTTTGGATTTGTCTGTTCTGCAGGCTAGTAGTATTCCCCGTCTTCTGAGGTACAGATTGGCCCTCGTGCATTTATTGCGGAGAAATGTGTGTGCAGATTTTCAGTCCATTTTGTAGCCAGTGGCTTGTCTTTTTGTTGCTGCTACTGCTCTTTATTCATTCTGGATGCAAGTTTCTTAGAAGAGAGGCTTTGCAAAATTCCCCCATGGCTGCCTTTTCTCTTTGTGTGTGTGTGTGTGTGTGTGTGTGAGATGTATGTGTGTTGTGTGTACATGTGTGTTGTATATGTATGTGGTATGTGTATATGTGTATGATGTGGGTTGTGTGTGCTGTGTGTGTCTGGTGTATGTGTGTGTGTACAGGCGGAGGCCGGAGGTCAACCTCAGGCGCCATCTCTGGAGCTCTCCTCCCTACTTTTGATACACAGTCTCACTGAATCTGGAGCAAGACTCTCTGATTGGCAAGAATCCCCGGGATCTTCCTGTCTCTGCTGTACCAGTGCTGGGCTACTGGTGCACATAGCCACACACAACTTTTAAGTGGGTGCTGGGGATCTGAACTCAGGCCCTCGTGTTCTCATCAAGCCGTTTCCTCAGCCTCCTTTTGCTCTCTTGACAACATAGTTTGTGGCAGAGGTTTTCAGTTTTGGCTGAGTTCAGTAGGGCTGTTTTTCTTTTGTTGCTTATCTTCTGTTTTCTTTTTGAGACAGGGTCTCCCTGTAGCCCCAGCTGACCTGAAACTTGCTATGTTAACCAGGCTGACCTTGAACTCACAGAGATCTGCCTACCTCTGCGTCCCGAGTGCTGGAATTAAAGGTGTGTACCACCATGCTTGGCAACTTCTAACATTTTTAACTAATAAGACTTTGCCTCAGTCTAAGAGTTTGAGTTGTTTAGCTGATTTAGATCTATGACCTATTTGGAGCTGATTTCTGTGTGTGGTGTGAGGTAGGGGTCCAGCTTCAGCCTTTCCCATGTGAGGTCCACTCCACACAGAACCATCTGAGGAAGAGGTTTCGGTCTCCGTGGCCAGCCCCACTCATAGCAGCCTGGCCGGCCAGTTGTTTGGGCCAAACGCAGGCCTCATTTTCATTCCACGCACACCGTGTGAGCAGATCTTGCAGCAGCTACCTTCAGAATCAAGGCAGATTTCCTGCTTCCTACCACATCTGTTGCTGTTACGCTGACAACCACCAGCTGCTGCCTGGATTGGTGCGAGGCCTTCGGTCTGGGCTGTGGGCTGCCTGCGTCCATCCCCCTTGATGGAGAGACACACCCTTACGGCCGCAATGACTTCTGCCATTGCTTCTCCTGGGCCTTCCCTTGGCGGGATCCGTGCAGAGCAAAGTCGGTCTTTTGGATGACATGCCAGTCTGGTGGTGTCTACCTGCTGCTCTTCACCAGTCCTTGCTGGCTTCATCTCTCATTGTTCTCCCCTCACGAAGTGCCTCCTTCAAACTGTGTTTCTGTTCCTCACACAGAACAGGCATACTCTTGACTCCGGGCCTTTGTCCTTGCAGTGCCTCTGCTTTGGAATCTCACAGCCCACGGAGCTTTGTGGCCCCCCAATTTACTGTCTTCTGATCCTTACCGCACAGCCATCTTATCCACGGGAAGTTCTTGCACAGTGGTATCTAAAGCTTCACCCCCGCAGTCCCCCTCCGCCCAGTCCCGGTTCTTTCTCCTAACCGCCTTTAACTAACCATCACAGTGCATGCTTTATTTACCAGGCATACTTTGTCTTCCCAAGCCAAATACTTCCCACGAGGCCAACTTTGTGTTTCTTTCACTATTACTAGTATTTCTCTGTGTATGTATGTGCCTGTTTGTGTGTATGTGGGTGCATGTACATGTGCAGGTGCATATGAACAAACGTGTGGTCACGTGTGTGGAGGCTTCCAATGTCATACTCAGGAACTTTTGTCTACCTCCTTTGAGACAGGTCTCTAATGGCCTGGAGCTCACTAAGTAAGCGAGACTGACTTGCCAGTGGGCCCCAGCGGTCCTTCTGTCTCCACCTTTCCAGTGCTGGAATCACAACTGCTCATCACCACACCTGGCTTTTAAGAAAAAATTATTTATTTTTATTTTATGTGTATGAGTGTGTTATCTGCATGTATATAAGTGCACCCTTGTGCAATGCCCATGGAGGCCAGAAGAGGGTGTTGGGCCCCCTGAAACAGGAGTTACAGACAATTGTTAGGCACCATGTGGGTTCTGGCATTCAAACCTGGGTCTTCTGCAAGAACAGCCAGTACTCTTAACCACCGAGCCACCTCTCCAGTCCCACACCTGGCTTTTTGATGTGGGGTCTTGGAATCAAATCATGCTTTTGAGGCAAAAATATTCCTGACTGAGCCTTCCCTTCAGCCCCATCCTTCACTATTACATGTCTAAATTCTAAGTGTAGACACAGCAGATGGCCAGTGGGGTTGATTACTCACTATGTAATCCAGGGTGGCCTCTAATTCATGGAAACCATCCTGCTGGGCTTGCAGGTGTGGACACCACACCCGGCTCCCATTACAACTTTCATCTTGGTCTTGGAGCTGTTACCTAAGCAGTTTCTGATCTAGGGGCACTTTGGAAGATCTGCTCAGGGCTGTAACTCGTTGTCTATACCCCAACCCCAGTCCCCTGCTCCCACCTATGCCTCAGACCCCTGTCGTAGAGAGGGGTCCACATGAAGGCTTGCCCACTGTAGATTTCCCCATGTAGCCACGGACCAATGTGTGCCATGTCCCCTTTCCTTGAATGGCTGACACACTTTCCTAATGACAGAATTTTAGAAGTTACAAATAAAACTGAAGTTTTTTATATATAACTGAAGATTGGCACAATATCAAAGACCACTGAGCTAAATTATTAGGGACTGCTTTCTGTGTATTCAGATGATAGATTGGCAGGTAGTGTTTGGGTGAGTTAAAAAAAAAAAGACAAATGATTCATAAATTATATATTCTGTAATATTTCTTTTTCTTGTCTGGATTTTGGCAAAATTGCAATGTTTTATGATCAAGATTTTCATTAATTTACTTTTATTGACAGTAATTATTTTATGACTATAAAACACAATCAGAGTGGCTGGAGAAATGGTTCAATTGTTAAGAGCATTTGCTGCTCTTGCAGAGGACAAGGAGTTTGGTTCCCAGTACTCACAACTGCCTGTGACTCCAGCTCCAGAAGACCTTGATCTCCTCTTCTGGCCTCCACACACACACACACACACACAAATAATAAAATAAATGAGAACTGAGCCCTTCATGGATCGTGCAGTGAAAGGCTTTTCCATTTTACTATAGGTTGTCAGTATTATTTTCCTAACGAGACAGTTTTCATCTGTGGGACAGAAGCATCATTCAGATACTTATTTTGAAATATTCTCATCTATAGATAAAGAGTACAACACATGCTGTGGAGTTTGGAGGGAAAAAAAAAAAGCCAACAGCCCAACCACCCGACGCTGCTTGATCAATTTTATTTGGGCTATTAGCAGAGAATATTTTGCACTAGAGACTTCTTATATCAAGCAATAACTGAACATTAAGCAAACAGATCATCAATTATTAAAACACAGCTGCTATTAAGGCAATCTTTTACGTTTCAGTGGCAAACGCCTTTGGAGAGAGGATATAAGAACATCTGATGTGCAAAGTGGGAATCTAACCATGCTCCCTGTGCTGAAATTTTTGGGAGGCTGGATCTATCTCTAAATTTCCCATTCAGGAGTGGGCGTTGTGGTTGAGAGAGAAGTTTAAAATATAGCATAGAAATAGCTGATTGAGATGCTGGAGAAGGCAGTGTTTTGAGGGCTGAGGGCGTTTGCAAGCCAACATTTAACATGAAATCAGGATGATCTCTCTCTCTCTCTCTCTCTCTCTTTCTCTTAAATTTCATGTGGAGGCCAGTGGACAACCTCAACTGTCATTCAGTCATTCCAACCACTTTTAAAAACGATTTCTTTATGTATGTGAGTGTTCTGCCTGCATGTATGTAGTTGCACCAGTGTCCTGCAATGCCCATGGAGGCTGGAAGAGGACAACAGATCCCTTAGAACTGGAGTTAGCTGTCATGTGGGTGCTGGGAACTGAACCTGGATCCTCTGCAAGAGCAGCCAGTGCTCTTAACTGCAGAGCCGGCTTTCCTGTCCCCTTCCCCCGCTTCTGTTTAGAGACAGGGTCTCTCACTGGCCTGGTACGCACATAGTGCACGGGCCTGGCTGGCCAGTGAGCTGCAGGATCTGCCTCTCCTGCCTCCCAAGCCTCCAGATTACCAATACATGCCACGGTACCCAGTTTTATGTGGCTTCTGGGGACTGAACTCAGGTACTTATGCTTACTCAGCAAGCATTGTATCAGCTGAGCCATCTCTCCAGCCCTGACTTCGTCCCTTTTCTGAACACATTTTCTTTCACTTAATTTTAAAATTTGATTTATTTTTATTTATGTGTGAGTGTTTTGCCTATATGTACGTAAGTGCCCCTGTGTTGTACAATGCCTGTGGAGACCAGAAGAGGAATGAAGATCCCTTGGAACTGGAGTTACAGATGGTTGTTGGCTGCCATCTGGGTGCTGGGAACTGAATTTGGGTCCTTTGCAAGAGCAGCTAGTGCTCTTAAGCGCTGAGCCATCTCTCCAGCCCCTCTTTGACTTACTTTAAAAATAGAGCTAATGTTTTCACATGGTGCAGAAAACTGAAAAGTTAAAAGAAAAGTGACATCAAAAATTCTTCCACCCTTTCTCCCTCTACCCACAGTGATTTCCCAAAGTAATCACTCATAATTTTGTTCTAGTTTGCTTTCTGTTGCTCTGTTAAAACTCTGACCCAAACCAGCTTGGGGACGAAAAAAAGGTTTATTGTCTCTTATAGTTTAGAGTCCCTCAAGGGCAGCCAGGGCAGGGACTCTAGGCAGGAACCGGGAACAGAAAACACTATTCACTGGCTTGCCTCCTCTGCTTCGTTCAAGTACTTTTCTTAAACAGGCCAGGCCACGTGCCCAGGGATAACGCTGCCCTCTGTGGGATGGGCCCGCCTACATCACAGACTTGGTCACAGGACATTCCGAGGGAGGAATTCTTCATCTGAAGTTTGCTCTTTCAGGGTGACTCTAGTTTGTGTCAAGCTGACAAACACTAGCCAGCACAGTCTTCTTATGCCTCTGCGCAGGATTTACTTCTCAACACATACTAATACCAACTGTTACTTCAGTTTTATTTTTTTATTTAATATTATTTTTATTAATTCGTTGAGAATTCCGTATGACGCGTTTGGTAACATTCCCTCCCCCAGCTTTTCCCAGATCACCACCATCTCCCTACCCACCCAAGTTCATGTCCTCCCTTCTCATAACTCACGGAATCCAATTCCTGCTTCCGGTATGCTCATGGTGTGGGGTCCAGTAGTGCTGTCCACCTACCATTTGCTCAGAGTAGCATAGCTGGACTGTGCGGTGGATCTATTTATACCTCCCCGAGGAAGCTGGGCGCTGATTTCCAGTTTGCACTCTTGCCTGTAGTGAATTCCTCTTTCACCAAATCTACCCCAGCATTTATTGTTATTTATTTTTTATTTTCTTATCTTAGATATTCAGACTGGAGTAAGGTGAACTTTCAAAGTACTTTTGATCTGTGTTTCCCTGATGGCTAAGGATGTTGAATATTTTCAAAAATATTTACAGCCGTTTTTCATTTCATCTTTTAAGAACTCTGTTTCCTTGATGGTTAACTTTTTGAGTTCTTCGTATATTCTAGAAACTAACCCTCTGCCAGATGCATAGCTGGTAAAGACTGTTTTTCATTCTGTAGGCTGCCTTTTCACTTGAATGATGGTGTTCTTTGCTGTAAGGAAACTTTTAAGTTTCACGTGGTCCTGTTTATAAATTGTTGGTCTTGATGTTTATTCTCTCAGGGGCTTGTTCAGAAAGTCCTTTGTTGTGCCTATAAGTTTGAGCATAATCCCTACTTTCTCCTCTCTCAGATTCAGGGTATCAGATCTTATGTTAAGGGCCTGATCCACTTGGAGTTCAGTTTTGCACAGGGTGAGAGATAAAGACCCAATTTCAATCTTCTACATATAGCTATCCAATTTGACCAGAACCATTTGTTAAAGATGCAGTCTTTTCTTCAATGTATATTTTAAGCCTATTTTGTGAAAAATTAGATAGCTATAGGTGTGTGGACTTAAATCTGAGTCCTAAATTCTGTGTCAGATCAATGTGTCTATTTTTATGTCAATTTATAGCTCTGAAATATAACTGAAATCAGGGGTGATGATGCCTCCAGTAGTTCCTCTGTTGTTTAGGATTCTTTCAGCTAGCCTGTTTGTTTGTGTTTCTGTAACAAGTTGAGATTATTTTTTCAATCTCATGAAGAATTGTACTGAATCTGTAGATTGCTTTCGGTAGGATGGCCATGTTCACAATATCAATTCTACTGGTCCATGAGCATGGGAGCTCTTTCCCTTTTCTGCAATGTCTTAAATTTTTTATTAAACAAGTGTTTCACCTCCTTGGTTAGTTTATGTTATTTTGAGTCTATCAGGAATGAGATTGCTTGCCTGGTTTCTTTCTCAGTGTGTGTGTTGCTGGTGTAGAGGAAGGATACTGACTTTTGAGTGTTAATTTTGTGTCCTGATACTTTGCTACCCATGTTTATCAGCTCCATGAGGTTCGTGGTCTTTAGAGTCTTTTATGTGTAGAATTACATCTGAGAATGTGGATGCTCTGAGTCCTTCCTACCAGTGAGGTTAACCTTTATCTCCTTCACTTAACAGGAATGGGGAGAGAGCGGACAGCCTTGTCCCTTTCTTGATTTTAGTGAAAATGCTTTGAAATTTTCTCTGTTTAGCATAATATTATTGGCTCTGGGCTTGTTGTATATTGTATTTATTTGCTGAGCTATGGCCCCAGTATACAGAGATTCTCCATAACTTTTATTATGAAGGGATGTTGGATTTTGTCAAAGGCCTTTCCTGCATCCCGTGAGATAATCATGTGTTTCCTGTCCTTTAGTCTGTTTTGATAGTGGCTTACATTTATTGATTTATGTGTGTTGAACCACCCCTGCATCTCTGGGATGAAAGCTAACATGATCATGGTGGACAGTCTTTTTGATGTGCTCTTGAATTTGTTTTGCAGGTATTTTATTAAGAATTTTTGCATCCGTGTTCATCAGAGAAATGGGTCTATAATTTTCTTTTTGGATTGAATCTTTGGTTTTGATATCAAGGAAATACTGGCTTCATAAAAAGAATTTGGAAGTGTTCCTTCCTTTTCTGTTTTATGGGCTAATTTGAGGAGTACTGGTATTAGATCTGTGATGGTCCAGTAGAATTCTGCATTTACCCACCTGGTCCTGGTCTGTTTTTAGTTGGGAGAGTCTTTTTAAAAATATTTTATTTATTATTTTTATTTCATGTACATGAATGTATTGCCTGCACATGTGTAACTGCACCTGTGTTGTAGGGGTTAGAAGATGGTGTCGGATCCCCTGGAACTGGAGCTACAGATGGTTGTCAGCTGCCATGTGGGAACTGGGCATCAAACTCAGGTCCTCTGCAAGAGCATCCGGCGATCTTAATCACTGAGCCGTCTCTCCAGCTCCTAGTTGGAGATTCTCATTTGTGCTTCTATCTCCTGAATTGCTGTAGGTTCATTTAAGTTATTCCCTTCGCCTTGATTTAACTTTGGTAGATCATATACTTCTAGAAATTCATCTTTTGAGTTTTTTAGATTTTTTTCCAATTTAATGGAATATGTATTTAAAGTCCTTATGATCTGCAGACTCTCCTCAGTGTCTTTTGTAATGTCTCCCTTTTCATCTCTGATTTTATTATTTTGGGTCCTTTTTCCATTTCTTTTGGCTAATAAAATCTTTTGTTTATTTTTGTGTGTATGAGTGTACTGCCTGCATGTATGCAAGTGCACTTGTGTCATGTAATACCCAAAGTGGTCAGAAGAGGGCATCGGATCCCCTGGAACTAGAGTCACAGATGGTTAATAGCCTCCATGTGGGTGCTGGGAACTGAACCTGGGTCCTCTGTAAGAGCAGCCAGTGCTCTTAACTGCTGAGCCATCTCTCCAGACCCAAGGTTTGTCAATCCTTGTTAATCTTTTCCAACCAACTTGTTTCGTTGATTCTTTGTATTGTTTGTTTCATTAATTTCAGGCCTGGTTTTGCCTGTCTGCTGTTTTGGGTGTTTGTTCTTAGTTCTCCAAGGCCTTCTGATGTAAGTACTTAGTGCTATAAACTTTCCCCTTAGGACTGCCTTCATTGTGTCCCATGGATTTTCATATGCTGTGTTTTTATTTTCATTCAATGCTAGGAACTTTTAAATCTCCTTCTTGATTTCTTCCTTGACCCAGTTACCATTCAGCACTGTATTGTTTAGTTTCCACGAGCTTGTATATTTTTCTATTGCGGTTGATATACACCTTTGTTCCACTGTGGTCTGGTAGAATTCATGATGTTCTTTTAATTTTCCCATATTTGTTGATACTTGCTTTGTGTTCTAATATGTGGCTGATGTTTTAGAAAGTTCTATGAGTTTCGGAGAAGAAAGTGTATTCTTTGGTATTTGGGTGAAGTGTTGTATAGATGTCTATTAGGGCCATTTGATTTATGATGTCATTTAATTCCAGAGTTTCTCTGTCTAATTTTTGTCTGGATGACTCATCTGTTGGTGAGAATAGGTATTTAAATTGCCCAGTAGTGCTGTGTTGAGGTTTAATTTGTGATTTAGGTCTAATAGTATTTCTTTTATAAAATTGAATGCCCCCATGTTTGGTGTGTAAATGTTTAGAATTGTAGTAGCCTCTTGATGGATTTTTCCTTTAATGATATGAAGTGTTATCCTTATCTCTTCTGATTAGTTGTGGTTTGAAGTTTATTTTGTCAGATATTAGAATAGCTATATCTGCTAGTTTTTTTTTTTTTTTTTTTTGGTTCCATTTGCTTGGAATACTTTTACCATAGGGTGGTGTCTATTGTTGATGGTGAGAGATATTTCTTGGTGTAGCGAAAAGATGGATTTTGTTTTCTAATCCAATCAGATAGTCTCTTTATTGGGGAATTGAGATCTTTATAATATTGAGTTATTATTGACGAATAGGCATTGATTTCTGTTTGTTGTTGTGGTGGTGTTGTTTTCTTAAATACTTTTTGGTTAGTTGTTCTAGGATTGTTTATTCTGTGCATGCTCTTGAATGTATTTAACCTGTTCAGACAAATGTATTCCAGTATTCTCAGTAGAGCTGGCTTAGTGTTTATAAGTTCCTTAAATCTGTTTTTATCATGGAAGGTTTTCCTTTATTCCTCAATTATGGCTAAAAGTTTTTCTGGGTCTAATAATTTGGGCTGTCATATGCGGTCTTTAAGAACTTGTAGAACATCAGTCCTGGCCCTCCTGGCTTTCAAAGACTCCACTGAAAAGTCCAGTGTTATTCTGATTGGTCTGAGTTTCTCTGTGACTTGTTCTTTGCCAGCTTTTGGTATCCTTTCTTTGTTCTATACATTTAAGGTTGTGGCTAGTCTGGGACGTAGGGCGTTTCTTTTCTGTCCTGTCTATTGGTGTTCTGTATTCGTCTTTCACCTTGATAGGGCACCACTTTCATTAGATTTTGGAAATTTTCTTCTATGATTTTGTTGAAAATATTTTCTGTGCCTTTGACCTGGATTTCTTGTCCTTCATATAGACCTATGATCTAGGTTTGGTCTTCTGAGGAGGAGTGATCCAATTCTTCTACCTTGTCCTCAAGCCTTGGTATTTTCTCTTCAACAATCCATTTTATTTGTGAGGTTTTCCATTGAGTTTTTTAAAAAATTTACAACTGGTTTTTATTTCAAATTTTCTTTCAGTTTAGTTTTTCTGCATAAATTCTATTTTCATATCTTGAATAGTTTTCTTTGTTTCATTCAACTGTTTATTTTGCTCTTTTTAGTATTCATTCCAGAATTTATGCATACCCTCTTTGAGTTCCTTGAAAATACTTATTTACAGTTGCTATTTTGAAATAACTGTCTTGTTTTGTCCATTGACTAAGTTGATTTCACAGAGTCTGTTATGCTGGAGTTGACATATTGTCTTGGATCTTCACGTTGTTTGTCTTTTTGAAATGGAAACTAGGTGTTAGGAGTTAGGTCATTGTCTATATTTCTTGGTATGAATATCTGCTCTCACCTTTGTTAAGTGGTGTTTGGAGCTTTGTTTGCTGTTACCTGAACTTGTCAGATTGTGACCTGCTGAATAGTGCTTGGGATTCAGTCTTAGGGTATGTTCCAGTTTGGATTCTGTTGCTGTGATAAACCAAAAAGAACTTAGAGAGGAAAAGGTTGATTGCATCTCACACTTGCAAGTGGCAGTCTATCTTTGAACGAAGTCAGGCAAGGACTGAAGCTGAGACCACGAAGGAACATTGCTTGCTGGCTTGCTCCTTTGGCCTGTGCTCAGCTTGCTTTCTTGTCCAACCCAAGCCCCCCTGCTTAGGGGTGGCACCACCCACAGTGGGCTGGGCCCTCCTATGTCACTCAACAATCAAGAGAATACCCCACAGACATGGCCGCAGGTCAGTCTGATAGAGGAAATTCCTGAGCTGAGGTCCCTCTTCTCAAGTGTGTCAAATTGGCAACTAAAGTGAACCATGACAAGGCAATTTTGTGTTGGTGTGGGAATGGGGTGGTCTCATCACAGAAGGGATAGGCACAACTGCTGAGCCCAGGAGCAAACCTTTAACTAGAAGATTCTTGCTGTTGATCTTCTGAAATCTGTAGAAGGCACATGGGATTCTATAGCTAGTTTTTGGGTGACGGGGACTGGGGTCACAGAAGGAGTGTGGTGCTCCCTGCAGGAGAGGCAGAGGATGTCCTCAGATGGAGCTGAGTGAGGTGGACACCAGACTGGGGATCCTCACTGGTGTTCCAGGCTGTAGGATGCTGTGTGGTCTGGATGGGGAATGCTTAGTGGTTGGGGTGGCTATCTGGCAAGCAGGTGAACTGACTTACGGTTCCCCATTGGGGTCATGGGCTCAGGATAGCATGTAGTTCATGGTTAATGTGGAAGATATACGGATGGCTGACGGGTTGGTAGACGGGCTCTGGGGTTCCCTATCGGGTGTTGGGGTTGCAGGATGTCACATGGTCCCCAGGAAGGTTGGGGATGGGTGGAACGTGGGTGGCAAGTGGGTAGACAGATGGACAGGTTCTAGGGATGTCTACCTGGGGTTGGGGTCCCAGGTCCTGAAGTTCCTGCATGGTACAGGATGAGTGAGGATTGTGGGGTTATTTTTGTTTTTAATTATGTGTCTATGTGTGTGTCTGTGCACTTGAGTGCAGAGCTTCTGGACCTGGAAAGTTACAGTCTTGTGAGCTCCCTGATGTGGGTGTTGAGAACCGAACTCGGGTCTTCTGGAAGGGTAGTGCAGGGTCTTAACCTCTAAACCATCTCTCCAGCCCCTGCATGTTGTTTTTGTTTCTTATTTGCTGATGTACTGTCAAGATCATCATTATATCTGTGTGTATGTCTGTATGCAGAGAGATTCTCTATTCTTTACTTCTGCCCACACAGAAGTACAGCGTTTAACCCGTTTGCCATAGGTGGGTACTGACTGCATTGTTTCCAACTTTTTGTGTGTGTGGTACTGGGGATTGACTCTGGTATTCACACCTGACAGGGAAGCACTTTTCCACTGAGCCACATCCCCAGCCCCGCTTCAAACTATTTGTTAGGCCAAACCCCACGCAGGAAATCATTTTGCATATGTGTGCATAATACATGTGCACAGACTTTAACAGATATTCAGGATGTATTTTGGAAGTGGACTCGCTGGTCCAACTGCACATATATGAGTAATTCTGATAGAAATCACTGATGCATCCTTTATATCGGTGGTAGCTGTCCGTGGTCCCTTTAGCAATAAGGATGAGTGGCTGTTTCCCCAAAACTGATACCCGTGTCCTGGTTGCTCTGCTGGGCATTGGCTTCCAGAGAAGAGCAGTTCCTTATTCTTCTTGCTTTATGGTTACTGCTCAGTTCTACGCTTTCCTTTCATTCATTGCCTCTTGATTGCTGCAGGATGAGAGCCAAGTTAGTCAGGCCCACTTCTTAGTTTTCCTCATCTGTAATGCAGGAATGTAAGAGTAACTGCAACTTCCAGTATTTTGAAGAATTCATGAGTGCACAAAGCACTGACCATAGTTCATATGCAGTGTATGCTTAAAGATGCTGTCTGCTGCTGGGAGCACAGTCGTAAAGCGCTCACATAGCATGCATAAGGCTCTGGGTTCCAATCCTAACACCATAAGAAAAGATTCTATCTGTTACTGAGTGGGTCAAATATGTAATGCTTTGAGATTATTCCATTCTACCTTTTTTATTTTAGGCAAACATGGGAATGACTGTTTTTGCCATAAATCACAAAAGTACTGAGTATTTTCATTTTTTAAAAGATTTTCTTTATATTTTATGTGTTTGAGTGTTTTGCT
Source organism: Eospalax fontanierii (assembly GCA_035773235.1). Lineage (NCBI taxonomy): Eukaryota > Metazoa > Chordata > Mammalia > Rodentia > Spalacidae > Eospalax > Eospalax fontanierii. The sequence goes on along the minus strand of CM069546.1, from coordinate 43,443,894 downwards.
GCATGGGTGTAAGTGTACCTGTGTCGTGCAATGTCCACAGAGGTTAGATGAGGGCATCAGATCTCCTGAAACTGGAGTTACAGACAGTTGTTAGTGGCCAGGTCGGTGTGAGAGCTGAATCCAGGTCTTTTGCCAGAGCATCCGATGCCTTTAACTGCTGAGCCATCTCTCCATCCCCAGTGTGGAGCATTTCCTTGGAAGAAGTGGAGTCTTTGTTCTAGATAGAAAAATATGAACCTCTTCTGATGGCTGTCACAGAAGAAGATGGACCTGGTTCATGAGTGGAAAAAGGAGGCAAAGACGATGGTGGTGTAGAAGCCACAGTTCCACAGTGAGCCTTGGGAAGGGAATCAAGCTGACACTCCCCAGAGCTTTGGCCAGGAAACCCCGTGGACAGGAGGAGTTTCCTGGTCTACTTATCCAGGTGTCTATGCGGGGAGGGTCCAGGTGTGTGTCCAGTGTCTATGAGAGGGTCCAGGTGTGTGTCCGGTGTCTATGAGAAGGTCCAGGTGTGTGTCCGGTGTCTATGAGAGGGTCCAGGTGTGTGTCCGGTGTCTATGAGAGGGTCCAGGTGTGTGTCCGGTGTCTATGAGAGGGTCCAGGTGTGTGTCCGGTGTCTATGAGAGGGTCCAGGTGTGTGTCCGATGTCTATGAGAAGGTCCAGGTGTGTGTCCGGTGTCTATGAGAAGGTCCAGGTGTGTGTCCAATGTCTATGAGAGGGTCCAGGTGTGTATCCGGTGTCTATGAGAGGGTCCAGGTGTGTGTCCGGTGTCTATGAGAGGGTCCAGGTGTGTGTCCAATGTCTATGAGAGGGTCCAGGTATGTGTCCGGTGTCTATGAGAGGGTCCAGGTGTGTGTCCGGTGTCTATGAGAGGGTCCAGGTGTGTGTCCGGTGTCTATGAGAGGGTCCAGGTGTGTGTCTGGTGTCTATGAGAGGGTCCAGGTGTGTGTCCGGTGTCTATGAGAGGGTCCAGGTATGTGTCCGGTGTCTATGAGAGGGTCCAGGTATGTGTCCGGTGTCTATGAGAGGGTCCAGGTGTGGGTTCAAGTTTGTATGGGAGAAGAACACATGTGTATTCTGATGTCATCATCTAGACAGCCAAGCTTTTAGATCTGAATATTGAGGAGGGGCTGGAAAAAGAGGTGGAATTGGCAGGATGGATTTATAGATGAATGATCTTGCTCTAGAGTCAAATATCTCAGAGTTCAAATCCTGCTCTGCCAATTCTAAGCAGGCTGACCCAGGAAAAGTTAATAGTTTTGGATTCTTTTCTTCTTTGCAGGTTTTAGACTGGGGAGCCTCATGTATGCTAGGCAAACTCTCCACTGAAGCTTGCCTTTGCTTTTTGTGTTTATCATGTTTGTGCATGTTCAGGTGTGTACAAGTGAGCAGGACCCAGGTCAATCTCAACTGTCATTCCTCAGTTGCTGTCCACATAGTTTTGTTTTAAAGCTTAATTTTAAAAATTTACTTTTGTTTTATGTGTGTGTTTTGCATGCATGTATGTAAGTGCACCCATGTGTGCAATGCCTGTGAGGCCAGACGATGGCATCAGGTCCCCTGGAACTGCAGTTACAAGTGGTAGTTAGCAACCATTTAGGTGTTGGGAACTGAACCTGGTCCCAGCAGCCAGTGCTCTTAACCATTAAGTCATCTCTCCAGGCCCCCTGATCCACCTTGGTTTTTTGAGACAAATTCTCTCACTGATACTCAAGTCTCTCCAATTCACCAAGGCCAGCCAGCCAGTGAGCTGCAGAGATTTGCCTGCCTTTATCTCCCCAGTGATGGGATTACAATCGCAGGTCATCACATCTGTCTTTTTATGTGGATGCTGTGGATCAAACCCAGGTCCTCATGCCTGCATGACAAGCACTTTACCAGCTGAGCCATCTCCAGAGGCTCCCAAGTTCCTATTTCTGACCTTCACCTCTCTCTCTTGTCACTGTGGGCAAAGCCACAGGGGAGGTTGTAAGGACGACCTACTGTTGGGACTCCAAGGTATTTAGCATCAGGTCTGGCTCATATTAACCAGTATTGAATGGAGGACACCCAGTGAATCTGGCCATAGTTGTGTCTCTGGGACCCTGTGCATGCTGCTAAATTTAAGACATAAAATCAGACGCAGTCCATTTTGGATGGAGGTACAGTTAAAGAGAGGCGGGGGAAGAGTCTCTTAACATACTTGCTCTCCATGGCCAAGGAAAACAGATTTGTGAGCTTCATATTGCGGATGAAGGGAGGGCGAGCCTGACAAATTTCCTGCCATCTTAAGGCAGTAAATAGAAAATGAGTTGGATGTTCCTGATTGCTGCTAATTTAAGGAATGTCAAAATCACCGATTGTCTTATGCTACTTATCAAAGCAGAATAGTCCTGTGTCTTCACACACAGTTCCCCCTGTCCCCTTCATTTTCATGCTCAGAATGTCTGGGCTTTGGACACTTCTGTATCTTCTGCCTATTTTTTTTCAGCTCCCGGCTCCTTGTTAAGAGCTTGGTCCTGGCTCCTGGGAGTCACCGGGCGTGCCGTTCGCCTGCTTGGACTCTAATCTATAAGCTGCTGTGTCTGCAAGCTTATTCCTCAACCAGCCATTACCTTCCCGAACTGCTTCCCAGCATCACCAGCATCAACAGCCCTTTCTTCCTTCATTTCTTGAGAATCTGTTTAATGTTTCCTTCATAGTGTTTTCTATATTGAGCTCGGGTACATATCTGTCTCTACCTTTGTACTGGGAAATCTTCAAGTCAGAGACAGCATCTCTCCCTCTCTCCTTCCCTGTCCTCCTCTGTTGAGTGTGCATTAAGTGTTAGGCTGTATGATAGGACTGGGGGACGCAGAAGTGAATTAAATAGCCCTTAGTCTGGAAAGGATATCTCAGGCACAGGAACAATTAAAGAATGAGGTCCCAAGCTACACCTCTTACACAAGTCCCTCATTTCATCTTCAAAATAACATTAAATATGTCTGTTGTGGTCCCCATTTTATTGGGGATCCTGAGACAGAGACAAAATATAATTCACAAAGGAACAGACGATGGGCAGTGGCTTCAAGGGCAGGATCAGGAGATTCCCAACACTGTAGAAGGCAAAGCCCATCAATGCCACAACAGTCAGGGGTTCACCCAGGTGAACAAAGGAAGAGAGATATTAAAGAAACGTGGAACGTGCGAAGGCTCGGTTGAGAGGAATATCGCTCTTTGACAATCGCAAGGGTGCAATGTCTACATTCCTTGTATTCACCGAGTTCAGCATGTGGCAGGTACTCACAGAACTGTGTGTGTGTGTGTGTGTGTGTGTGTGTGTGTGTGTCTGTGTCTGTGTCTGTCTGTGTGTGTATATGTGCATATGTATATGCATGTGGGTGCCATAGTACATGTGTGGAGGTCAGAGGGCAACTTGTGCAAACTGAGTTAGTTCTCTCCTTCTACCAGGTGGGTGCCAGGGATAGAACTGAGGCCATCAGGCCTGGCAGCAAGTGCTATTACCCGTTGAGCATTTTGTTGGTCCCATTCTATTTGTAAGAATGTATTCCTGCAGCAGAAGTTCTGGAGTGACTTGTCATTCAACCCCGTGCTGGAGTTCATGACATTCTTCAGGTTCTTTCAGTATTCATCTGCCTCTCTTTAGACTGAGACCCTGGGAGAACATGGACTAGAGTCCTAGTCTGGAAACCTGTGTCATCAGATTGTCTCCGTTTGACCCCCAGTAACACAGTGCAGGGAGCATATACATCCACATTTGAGTCCATCTGGTAAGGAGTTTGGGCATGGACACCTGCTAGGTGGGCAGCTGATGGTCTCCTTGACTCAAGCCATCTGCAGCCCACATACCTCAGGGCGCTTGACAAGTATCCCTTGCAGATCAGTGGCACTGAATGTGCAATGTTCCCAGTGGCTCGTGTGTTTATACAGTTGGCCCCTAGCTGGTGGTCCTGATTAGGATGGTCATGAAAGGAACCTTTAGGAGATGGAGCCTTGCTGGAGGAGGCAGGTCACTGGGAGTGGGCCTTGAGGCTTTATAACTCATCCCACTTCCTGTTCATTCTCTGCTTCCTGATTGCAGTGTGACCAGCCATCTCCTGCTCCTGCTGGCCACAGTGGAATGATTCCCTTGAACCGTAAGCCAGAAGAAACCTTCCTTCCTTAGACTGAGGTATTCAGTCTCGGCAACGAGAAGAGGCGCAAGTGAGCAAGTGAGCAAGTGACCTTCATGCCACTGCTGTGGTCTGGTGCCAGTTTTTAACTTTAACATCTCCTTATTGTCATCTCTCTTCCTCATGACTCTGGAGACACCTTTGTGGTTTGCACAGCATGGGACCAATGAGGAAGTGCTTTTCTTCTTCCTGCTTTGTTCAGAAACACTGTCAAGGACAGCTGTGTTCTTTCTTTTAGGGCCTGGAAGTTAACAGAAGGGATTTCAGAGCCGGTTTATTGGGGTTCAAATCCTGGCTCTGCTACTCACCAAGTTTGTGACCTCAGATGAATTACTAGGCATGCTTGACTTGTTATTTCTCCATCTGGAAAATGGAATTAGTGATAGTGTCCATTTTGCAGGGCTTTTTGTAGGTATTTAGCAGAATTTGAATATTTAAAGAACCAGGCATATTGTAGGTAGAATGTCGGTGGTGGTGATGATAATGATGACTATGGTGATGATGACTATGGTGCTGCTGCTGCTGGTATTGGTGATGATAATGGTGATGATGATAATGATGACTATGGTGATGATGGTGCTGGTATTGGTGATGATGATGATGATGATGATAGTGATAATGATGGTGGTAATGATGAGGCGGATGCTGATTATAACAGGGATGATGATGATGGTAATGGTGATTATGGTGATGATGATAATGTCCACGACAGTGACAATAAATACAACAACTCTACAATAACTCCCTCTCACACCTCTTTGATTCTTTTGTCCTGAATATCAGTGGCCCATTTAGTTCCAAAGCCTCAACAAAATGGAAGCTAGATCTTTTCCTCCAAGAGAGGGTGAGTTTAAAACTTCATTTTATAACTTCCTGGTTAAGCTGTTTAGCATAATACGCAAGAGAAGGAAACAGAAGACCGTTCTGTTTCACAGACAGAACAATTCACATGGATGTTAGATACAAAATTGTTTGAATTGACATGTTATTCAATACCAGAAGAAATGGAATCTAGTACATTTATTGAAAAACTGGGTATACCAAGTTTCAGAGAAAAGAACTAACTAAGGCAAAGTCACATAGGTGTCAGGATGGAACCAGAACTCCCCTGGTTGTTTCTGTGTTTCTTGCAGTGTCCCACAGCCACGTGAAGAAATCCATCTACTGTCTGAACTTTCTCTGAGTTCTTCCAGGACAGGAGTCAACAAAGGGTCGGAGAGTATCAGCCCTGACACTGTAGTGTAAGAGCCACCACAGAAAGTTTGCAAATAAGTAGCCATGTTTCAATAAAGCTTTATTTATAAACAAAAGTGATGGGCCACTTTTGAAACAATAGCTGCTGGCCAAATGCTCAGCATAAAGAAGTCAGTAGAGCAAAGCCTTTTGTTGTGAAAATTAATAAAGATGAACAGAAAGAAATGAACGGAATTTTTTCATTTCACCTCCCTCTGCTTCTTTTTACTTATAATTTCTTTTAGAGAGAGAAAACAGAGATGGGAATCTTCTTCATTAATAATGAGATTAAATAAAAGATCCTGTAAAGTGGTATTGGTTACCATGGCATTCCTGGAACAACTTTCCAGAAACTCCAAGTAAAAGGGCAAGTTTTATCTCTCCATGTGACTCAATTAATTTTAATCTAGAGAATGAAAATTATTCATTTAGCTTCCAGAGATTAGTGTGTTTTATTAGGGTCTCAAAAATGAGCAGAAAAGAGAGGAAAACATATTTGGAGATGCTTCGCATTCATTTAAGGGACATCAAGCCACAGTTAATGGGGACACAATATACAGGCCATGGTTAGGAGGTAGAATTGGGTCTCAGGTGAGTGGTCAGTTAAGAGGATGCCATGAAGCTGTCAGTCTGAAATTCTTTGTGTGTGAGTAGAGTACCAATTAACCATCGTCACTTAGTATTTACACCCAGGTTTAGCATATTTGTGATCTCAGTTTATTTTTCCTTTCGGTATGTGTGTGTGTGTGTGTGTGTGTGTGGTGTATGCATAGGTACATGTGTGTGTATTGATGTGCCCATATGCATGCATGGAGACTGGAGGAGGAGGTCAGGAGTACTTTATCACTGTTCGCCTTATTCCCTTGAGACAGAGTCTCTCACTAAACCTGGAGCTAGGCTGGCAGTCAGCAAGCCCCAGTGATTCTCCTGCTATAGGTTGGGGTTACAGATGTGTGTACAACCACACCTGGCTGTTTACATGAATGCTGGGGATTTGACCTCACGTTCTCATGGGTGCACACCACGTGCTCTTACCCCCTAGCCATCTCCCCAGTCCATGTCCCACAGCTTCTGTGATCAGGACTCTTAGCACATCTTAGTTGTAGGCTGTTCCTCTGAGTCTGTTAAAGCTCCGCCATCATGTCAGAGAGCTGGAATTTCATCTGACCATTCAGATGAGGAAAGGCCTTTCCAAGCTCTCGTGGATATGGGCAGAGCTCAGTTCTTTAGCCTCCGAGCTTAGTTGGCTGCCGGCTGGAGGCCACCACTGCTTCTCGCCGTGTGGTTCTGTCCAACACGGATGCTCACATCACCGCTACACAAACCATGAAGCAACTGAGTCTGCTGGTAAGATGGAAGTCATACTCTTGTGTGGCATCGCTGAGAGGTGACAGCCTATCCCTTTTGCCTTGATCTTCTGATTAGAAGTAAGTTTAGGGGTCAGTCCTGCTATGCCAAAAGGAAGGGGATTACATAGGGACATGAAAACTGAGAGGCGGTGGATGAGGGCTGATTGATGACCCAGAGGCTGCCTGCCTGGGAGGGAGTCTGCAGTGAGATCAAGCACATGAACACAGCAACAAGGCCTGTCAAGCTGTGTTTGCTCTGATGGATGGGTGAATGCTTTTGTTTTTACTTAAAAAAAAAAATCTCGGTTGGCAATGTTTGGTGGGCAATTAGTACGATACTTTAACATATGCTTATGGTAAGCAACAGCAAGATCAGGGACGTTGATAGACCATCATCTCTGACTCTCAAAGGCAACACTTGCTGCATCTTGTGGCACGATGGCATCGTCAATGCCAAGTGTGCACCCTGTGCATTCAGAACCAAGGTTGGGGTGAAGTTTTGTGGTGTAGCATGGATGCTGGCTGCCAGGCACACCTCGGGGACACTATGTATTTGATTTTTAATTAATTTTCAGTCACTGCAATTCAGAAATCTTTCACTCTGCCAAATTTTTCGGGCCCCGTCCATTCAGTCACACAACATGATATAGGTAAGTTTAAGAAGCTTTGGAAAATAACCAGAATGTCTAACTGTATGATCTATCTCACTACAGGAATGGTGGGGTCCAGGCTTTATGTATATGTATATATATGCATGTATATGTTTGTATACATACATGTAGTCTTTTTGATGGGATATTGAGCTGTAATTTATGTGTGGTCTAATTTACGGATGGTCTACTTTACCTTTTTTGCATATTACTCAGTGGATCTTGGCAAAGAATAGAGAAATAAAACCACCACTATCATTTGGGTACAGAACATTTTCTTCTTCCAGCAGACTTCCTTCATATCTTGTCATCATGTCACCCTTAGATCCTGACAGCAGCCAATCTCTTTCTAATCTCCTTATTGTGCCTAGAGTTTTGCCTTTTCCAATTTTCACGTAGCCCAGGCTAGCCTCTAATTCACTATGTAGCCCACACTGGCCTTGAACACTTGAAAAAAAGGATTTTTTATCTTTTAAAATTATGTGTTTGTATGAGTTTATGTGTACCATGTGCATTCAGGTGCCTGAGGAGGCCAGTAGAGGGCTTTAGATCCTCTGGAATGAATGCACGTTGTAAACTGCCTGATGTGAGTGTTAGGAACAGAATCCAGATCTTCTTCAACGGCAATAAGTGCTTGTAACTGCAGGATCATGTTTTCGTCCCTGGCCTCCTTGAACTCTTGATTTTCCTGCCTCCCAAATTCTAGGATTATAGATGTTTGCTAGCTATCATACTAGTCAGCTAGTCAGTCTCTCTCTCTCTCTCTCTCTCTCTCTCTCTCTCTCTCTCTCTCTTCCCCCTCTCATTCTCCTTTGCTCTCACAGAGCCCAGGCTGGCCTTAAACTCAGTATCACATGCTGAGGTTACCTTGAACTTTTGATCTCCTGTTCCTGTCTCTGGAATGCTGAGATTACAGGTGTGTTCCACCACTCCTGATTTATGTGGTGCTGGAGACCAAATCCAGGACCTTCTGCACGATACACAAACACTCTACCAACTGAGCTACAGCCCGAGACCTCCCAGTCTCTTTAATGCAGTCATGGAGAATGTAGTTTTTTGAGTCCAGCTTCTTTCACTCAGCACAGTGTCTTTGAGATTCACCCATATTCTTGCATGAATTAGCAGATTATTGCTTATCGTTTGAGTACTAGTTCATTATATAGATGTGGCAGAGTTTCTTTATGTAGTAACCAATTCAATACATTTGGTATGTGACGTGCAGCAAGGTTAGGTAAATCCCCTATAAGGCCTGGCATGTATGTTTTTCTGTGTGCACAGAAATTTTCATTGCCCTGGTAAATCCTAGTAGAACTGATGGGCCCTACAGTAAATTTATGAGACTTTCTAATTGTTTCCTCAGATGACTGCATCGTTTGAGTTCTCATTGGTAGTAAAAGGGAGTTCCAGTTGCTTCCTGTCATTGCCAGAACTGATATTATCAGTTTTTTAAAATAAAATTAAATAAAAATATTTAATAAAAAATTAAATAAAAAATAAAATAAAATTATTATTATTGTGTTATGTTTGGTATGTGTGGTCCAGGGAGGACCATGGTGCTTGAGCAGAGGTCGGAGGACGACTTTTAGACTGTTTTTCTCCTTCCACCATGACTTCTGGGGATTGCAACAAGGTTGTCAGGTTTGTGAAGCAAGTGCCTTTTCCTGTTGAGCCTTCTTGCCCATCCACGGCTTTGTCTTTTGTTTTTGACATTTGAGGAGAGGACTTGGCAGCTGAAGAACCTGCTTTGTAAACACGAGGACTTGCATTTTACACCCACGTAAAATTGGTGCATGTGTGTGCTCGTGATCCCAGCACCGGGGATCAGAGCCAACTCCACTGACTCAGTGAGCTCCAGGTCCCCACAAGACCTCATCTTAAACAAACAAGTCCCCCAACCCCCCCAAACAGAATAAGACGAAGAGAAAATGAATAAACAACAAGAAAACCCAAGGTGAGTAACTCCTTGTGAACAACGCTTGAGCTTGACCTCTGGCCTCCACATACATGCATGCACATGTGCACACACACCACATGGCATTCTGTCAGGTGTGCAGTGGTTTGAATTTGCATTTTTCTAATAAATATTAGTGTGAATCATGTACTCATGTGTCATTTTTGTAAAAGGCTATCCAGTCTTTTCCTCTCTGAAAAGGATGGTCATAGACACTATTTTATCTTCTGTGCCATGTACATATGCACGTGTGTACACGCAGAGGTCGACGTTTTTTGTTTTCCTCTATTGTAGGGCACAATGTGAGGTGGGCCTAACCAGGTCACCTGCTATGAGGAATAGAGCAATGGCTCCCGTGGGTGTGGTGCTCTGCTCTGGCTAGTCGTGAGACCAGCTTCTGCCCAGCATCTGGAAAGAACCTGCCTACCCGGCAGACTTACTATTGGCTGCATTGGGACCCCACCCCATAAGGCCATTGGCTAATCAGGCCTATAAGACCCTTTGTACTTCCTTGAATAAATGGTGCTTGGAGCAGTTTGCCACTGCCTGCTTCCCACTCAGCTCCCGGAGTCTGTGTGTTGATTCCCCGCCCCCGCATGGTGGAGACCCTTCAGTCCCCTTGGGCTGTCCCCGAGCACAGGGACCCCCAACACTCTATCATTCTCCACCTTGTTTTTTTAGATAAGGCATCTTCATTGAACTTGCCAATTGGTTGGGTTGACTGGCCAGAGAAATCCAGGGACCCACCTTTCTCCACTCCCCTGGAGCCATGGTTGCAAAGGCACATCACCATGCCTGGCTTTTTATGTGGGTTCTGGGGATCTGAACTCCGGTTCTAATGCTTGTGTGGTGGGGCCTTTACAAACTCAGTCCTTTCCCCTGCCTCTCTCATCTTATCATCTGCAAGCATATCCCATTCACACTTAGAGTTACAAGCTACCTACAGTTTACTTTTGTGTGTGTGAGCCAAGAACCAGCTTTTTAGTTTACCGTGTTGATATTCCAACTGACCCAACACCGCTTATTGAAAAGCCTAATTTTCTCACTTTCCTGCCATTTATAGGAGACTTTTTGTAAATGGGCGGGTCCGTTTTTGGAGTCAGCTTCCCTCCATTCGCTAAGTTTTATGTTGATATCGTTCTATTACTTTCTGTTGTCACAATGGTTCTTAAAACTCTCTAGAGTGATTTTTTTTTGTTGTTGTTTTCTTTAAGATTGTCTTGGCTATGCACAAGACCTGCACAAGATCAAGCCAGCCAACATTCCAGCTTGGAGCGGGGAGGGGCTCATGAGCCCCTGCCTTCAACTGAGGAGCTATGGGCAGTTGGTGGCTTCTGTAGGTTGACAGTGTTCTGGTGGACGGCCTCATACCCAAGAGCATATGGGAAGCACAAACTGGACTCAGGGTAGTATTTAAAAAGTAAGACACAGAGTTGGGGGTATGGAGAGGTGGGGGAGGCTGGTGGGTGAGTGTGATCAGAACACATTGCATGCGTGTATGAGATTCTCAAAGAATTAACAAAAATATTATATTGAAAAGGAAAATAAAAGACTGTGTTGACGAGTCCGGACCATCTTTGTTTATCTGTTTTAGACTCCACAACTCAGTTTCCAAAATGATACCTACTGGATGACTGTGTGGAGCTGAGTGGACTCTAGATCAGTTTTCAGGTAGCCAACACGCACACCATGGACTCTTTAATCTACCCCTGTGTTCATCCCTTTAAATTTAGGTTAAAATTCCAAACCAGTGATGTTTTAGCTTCATCCTAACAGGCTTGTACACACTTTGCTAGATTTCTTCCTAGGTGTTTGATATTTAAAGACACATCATGACATGGATATTCTTGTCTAAATGTTTTCTGGTGTAGAAAATTACATTTGAGGATTCTGTGTATCTTGCTGGATGGGGTTTTGAGATTTTGTTTTCTATTGGAAGGTGTGTTCTCTGGGGCTCCTGGGTCCCCTGCACATGAGCTTTGGGGTTGTCAAATTGTGCATCTCTAGGGTGTGCCAATGACATTGGGGTTTACATAGAGAAGGTGTCACTTGCACATTTTAGAGCATGACTAATGCTTTATACATCTTTCCCTTCCTGAGTTTTACAGGGGTCTGGGCATTGCATGCCTGTAATTACGGTGCTTGGAGGCGGGGGCAGAGACAGGTGGATCCCAGGGTCTAACTGGCCAGACAAGCTAGTTGAAATGGCAAGCTACAGGTTGAGTGAGAGACCCTATCTCTAAAAAAATGGAGAAGTAGAAGTGACTGAGGAAGACATATATGAACTCTGATTTCCACATGTTTACACCGCATGCTATACACACATGCACAAGAACACACACAGCACACATACCACATGCACACACACCACACAACACATACATATCACACACATACACCACATGTACACCACATATATACCACACACCACATACATAGCACATATACAAACAGATCCCACACCACACACATACACTCACATCATACACACCACACATGCACACTCATACACGCATCAAAGACACACATACACATACCACAGACACACATGCACATACACACAGCACACACCACAGAAGCCATGCCTACCTTGTCTTAGAGGTGATCAGTACTGACAGAACCTCCCTTCTCTGTTTCGGGAAACAGCTTTCCCAAGGACTGATCTATCCCTCAGTAGAAGTCAGATTTAGTTTTTGACAGGGTCTCATGTAGCCCAGGCTGTCTTTGAACTCCCTATGTAGCTGAGGATCCCTTGAGTCTTGGTCTCCCTGCCTCTACCTCCCTTGTTCTGGGATTCTAGGAGTGTAGGACCGAAGGCAGGCAGTTCATCAGTTCATCTGGGGCTGGGGCTGGGGAACAGTTTCCCACACTCTAGGCGAGCACTGCGTCCCCACCAGTCTGCTGCATCTGAGACAAAGACACAGCACCATGTAGGGGTCGACCTCACTCCCCATTCTAACTGCTCAGAGGAGCTTTTCTATCATTTCAAACAATTTTTATTAATTAAACTTGTTCTTTGACTTGGTCAGCTGTTTGCTACTGCTGGGGTCCCAAGCTAACAGACTGACTCACCAAGGAAGAATGAGAAACCAGCACTGTGAAAGGCACCAGGAAGTGGGAGGTGGCGTGCTTAGGGCTGACGTATACAGTTGCACGATTAACATAGCACACAAAGTCCTGACTGTACCAGTGAATCTGGAGGAAAAATGCCATCAGCTTGCACTGTTTGCTGACCAAGCTGTGCGCCCAGCTGCATGACGGGGGTGTGCTCACTACACAGGGCGTTTTCTCCTGGTTTACCTGCCCAGTGGAGTACCTTTTTCCATTTTACAGAGGCATCCGACAGCCACCATGGCCTGAGCCTCCAAGTTTGACCCATTAACCGGACCCTTACTGCTGTGTTTGTTGCTTGCTCCTGGCACAGGATGCTGACAAACGCTTGTGGAGAACTCCATTCCTTCCTCTCCCTGCCTTCCAGCCTTTTATTGATTCCTCTGCCTGCTTTGGCTAAGCCTGAGCCAGGAACCCTCCCGTTATTAAAAGCAGTCCCAGTTGTCCATACCTTTCATTTCCTTTGAATTACATTAATTGCCTGACAGCTAAAAATTGAGCTGGTATTTTCAGATTTCAGCTGTTGGTCGGCAAGAAATATTTACCAGCTCCTGCAGATTTATAAAGATGCCACAGAGATGCCTGGAGACTAACAATCAGAAAATTCAGCGGCAAAACAACACTATTTTTCAAGGTTAAATGCTTAGAATGCTAAAGAGAAATTGTCCACAAAGGAAAATAAGGATGTAGAAGCAGGCAGCCTACGCCCTGCACAAAACAAAGGAGCCGTAGCTTTAAAATAAGATTTCACAGCTTCACAATAATTATGAATTTAATAAGGGGAGCTTTATTTTTAATTTAATTTCAGTCTGGCAGCCAGTCTCTTCCCTCCTGCCCGGTCTCTGAGACATGGTAATATTTTCTAATGTGGGCCTCAGGCTGGGTCACGGGAGAGCTGAGAAAGGCCCCAGACATGAGACACTTGGATGAGGAAGCATCTAGCTAGCTAATGCTCCACCTCTCTGCAGGCAGATGGGACTAACTCCTACCGGCTTTATTCCCTCCAGGCATTCAGAACGGTCTCTGGTTAGGTAGCACTTGGTAGTTTCTAAAAAGACCAAGATAGGGAGATGTTCTCCACCCTGTGGGACCTCAGGCTTTACCTCCTGGTTATATGCATGGTGCAACAGAGCTCAGACAGGACCACCAAGACCCGCCATGGACCCTCAGGTCAGCTTCATGGCTGAGGCTCCCTGACCCCCCAGACAAGGTGGTTTAAAGATGCTTGGTGAAAGTCAGGTGGTTGTTCCCAGGCCGCATATATCCACCTGTTTGTTGTTTATTCACTGACCGAATCTTTTGTAAAGGTCCAGTTCTCAGGCGTGCAGCAGGAAGGTTTGAGGCAGGTCTCGCTCTGCGTGGGCTGCCCTGGGATTTCAGATCCTCCTGCCTCAGCCTTTCAAGTTCTGGGGTCTCGGGTGTGTGCTACCATGCCCACTGTAAGTCTGTTTTTTTTTTTTTTTCTCTATTATTTTTTTTAATGTGTATGAGTGTTTTGCCTACATGCATGTATTTGCACCATGTGCAATGCGTTGAAAGCCTGCAGAGACCAGAAGAGAGCATAAGATCTCCTGGAGTTATGGATGGTTGTTAGCTGCTGTGTGAGTCCTGGGAACTGAACCAGGATCCTCCGCAAGAGCAGCCAGTGTCCTCAACTATGGAGCCATTTCTCCAGCTGCCTTCCCACAGGTGTTTTTCTGAGGTACTCTTTTTTTTTTTCTTCCTGTAGTTCACACAACAGAATCAACCATTTAAAATAAACACACCAGGGACTGGAGAGTTGGCTCAGCAGTTAAGAGCACTGGTTGCTCTTGCAGAAGACCTGGGTTCAGTTCTCAGCACCCACATGGCAGATAACAACTGCCTGTAACTCTAGTTCCTGGGGATCTGACACCTTCTTCTGGCCTCCATGGACCTTGTACAATATGGACACACTTATGTACACACAGGCAAAATACTAATTATATATATATATATATATATATATATATATATATATATATATGACATCCATGGTATTTTGCAACCATGCTATTTTTCATTCTAGCTAGTTCCAAAATGTCATCAGCAGCTCCAGGTGAAAACTTGCACTATCCATCATCCGTTCTCCACCCTTCTCTTCCACCAGCCTCTGACAACTCCTGTTTCTCTACAAATATCCAGTTCTGAAAAATTCATTAAGTGGAGTCATATGATATACAGCCCTTTGTGTGAAGATTCTTACAATTAAAAAAAATTAATTTGGGTGTGCTTGCTCAGTTACCTCACGGTGACGGGGAGGGGGGCGGTGGAGGCCAGAGACCAGTTTTCATGAATTAGGTTTCTCCTTCTGCCATATCAGTCTTGGAGGATGAACTCAGGTTGCCAGCAGGCACCTTTAATGCTCAGAACCCTCTCACCAGACTTTTGTATGGTATTTGTGGGTGAGGTTCATCCACAGTGTTGCACATATCATAACTTCTGGTGCACTATCTAGAATATCTATTTCATTGGAGGCCTGCACCATAATTTGTCTGCTCACCCAACTACAGGCACCTAAGAGGCTTCTATCTTCTTGTTGTTTTCAATAGTGCTGTGAGGCACATTCACACACTTACATTCATTTGAACACTTGTTTTTGTCTCTCTGAGGTACACACCAAGGAGAAAGTTGTTAGATCATTGGGTAATTCTTTAGCTTGTTGAGAGACTTTGGAAGTGTTTTCCCCAGGGCCAGGTTGCTCGGCATGTCGCATTCCAAGTGCCGCTTTTATATATCATTTACTGTGTAGAAGGGAAGCTGCTCTGGGCCAAGAAAGAAAGAAAGAGAAAAGAGGGTATTGTCTGCATTTAGGTAGGTGCACTTGTGCTGCGCAATGCCCTCAGAGGTCAGAAGAGAGCATAGGATGCCCTGGAACTGGGTTACTGATGGTTGTTAGTCACCATGTGGGTGCTGGGAATCGAACCCTGGTCCTCTGTAAAAGCAGTCAGTGCTCTTAACCACTGAGTCATTTCTCCAGCCCCAGAGCTCTTGTTTTAAATTAGTGATTCATAAACTGGGTGTGGTGGTGCACACCTTTAATCCCACCATGTGGGAGGCAGAAGCAGGTGGATCTCTGTGAGATCAAGGCCAGCCTGGTCTACATAGTGAGTTCCAGGCCAGTTGAGGCTTCAGGGAGATCTTGTCTCAAAACCCCCCAAATTAAATTAAATTACATTAATTCAATTGGTGGGTGTGATCAACCTCAGTGATGAGTGGGCCAAGAACTTGAAGGAGAGGGAGTGAGCCCGGTGGATATCCGAGGGAAGACCATTAAGAGCAGAGGAAGCAGTAAGTGCAAACACCCCAAGGTGCCGGCTTGTGGAGGGCGTAGGAGAGTGTGGGGCGGAGAGAAGTGAGTGGAGACAGGGGAGAGCAAGAGAGAGGTGGCCAGGGAGGGACTGGGGACGTGCAGGGCCTTCAAGGCTGTTTTAAAGACGGGTTTTGTTTTTGAACTGGGTAAATGAGGAAACTGTGCGAGGGTTTTGTTTTGTTTTTTTGTCTAGAAAGGAGATAGTCGCAAAGATCCAGGTGAGACAGAGTGGTGGGTGATGCCAGACAGAAGT
The DNA here is from genome assembly GCA_035773235.1 of Eospalax fontanierii. Classification (NCBI taxonomy): domain Eukaryota; kingdom Metazoa; phylum Chordata; class Mammalia; order Rodentia; family Spalacidae; genus Eospalax; species Eospalax fontanierii. The sequence goes on along the minus strand of CM069546.1, from coordinate 43,427,864 downwards.
GGAGAAAAGTGGCTTATGGTTTGGAGACATAACCCTTGGGATTTCCTTAGGAACTGGATGAAAATGATGCTTGTGGGGAATTTAGCAGCAGAATTAGCATCAGAAAGGAGGAGGGGAAGTCACAGTTACCCCAGGGGCACGGTGCAGGCCCTGGGAGGAGCGGTTTGAATTTGCTCTGCTGGGGAATGCTTCACCAGCATGAAATGCTTGGGAAGCCCTGGCTGTTGGAGTTTGTTTTGGAGGACATAGCGTGAGGGTGGGATGGCTGGGACCGAGTCGTCAGGAGTCACCAACATATTTCCCCAGTCACCAGTGAAAACTGGGCAGCAGAGGACGTTGCAGGGTGAAGCAGAGTTCCTTCGTGAAGGACTCACTTCTAGTAAGAGTTTTCCATGGGAGAAGTCAGTTCTTCAGATTTGACAAGAAAATGGAAAGTTTGGATTTTATGTAACATCTCCAATTTGAAAATATATTTTATTTTATGTGTATCAATTTGGCCTGCCTGTATGTACATGCACCATATGTGTTCAGTGCCCTTGGGGGCCAGAAGAGGCTGTCAGGTCCTATGGAGCTGCAAATGGGTGTGAGCTGCCATGTGGGTACTGGGAACCGGACCCAGGTCTTCTGCAAGAAAAGTCAGTGCTTTTAACCACTGAGCATCTCTCTAGCCCCAAGTCTCCAAATTTTAAACATGAACTAAATGGACATTTTTTTAAATTGGGGAAATTTGTATATGATTATGTATGAGAAAATTTTTTCTTTTAAAAAATGTAGTATCTATGTATATATGTATGTATGTATGTATGTATGTATGTATGTGTGTATGTATGCTCCAACATGCTGTGCCATGAGTGTGGAGGTCAGAGAGTAGTATACAGGAGTCAGTACTCCTGCTTTGTGTGCACTGTGGATGGAACTCAGGTTGTCAGGTTTGGCCACAAGTGCCGTTACTTGTTGGGCCATTGTGCCAGCCCAAGAACAATTTATTGTCTTAGATTGGGTAAGCATTGTGGATATCTTGAAGGAAATTATTGTCATTATTATTTGGGTATCAAACTGAGGGACATGCAAGTGCCCAGGACAAGCTCTACCACTGAGCAACACTCCTACCTTTCTTCTTAATCACATTGACCTTTTTCAGGATGAAGGATACGCTGTTATTTCCAACTTAGTTCCAAATAGTTAAAAAATGTGTACATGTTATCGATACCTGAATGGTCATTATACTATAATACTAACTTGGATTTGAGAATTTCCAAGACATGTGGTGGTACGTGTAGAGAGAAACAGATTCAACACAGAGGCTCTTTGACATTGGGAACAATCTGTTTCTTGATATACAGTTATTTAAGGACTTTTGGTCTCTACAACCAGGAAAATCACTTCTTTCTTGAGCAATTTCTATGCCACCTGGATAAGAGGGACCTCCAAAGCCAAAGGGTGATTCCTCGTGGTAAGTGAACAAACTCTGCCACAAATGAGAGAGGTCAGTAACCATGGAGTCCTGCCAAGTGGCCCGAGTGAGACCGATTACTCTTGGAGAAACAGTTTCATCGTGGAATGATGAGATGTTGCTGAGGGGAATTTTCTAGACCATTCACAACAGAAACACAAGACTTGCCTTTTCTTTATTTGCTTCTCCCTCCTCCTTCTCCTCTCCCTCCTCCCATCCCCTGATCCTCCTTTCTTTTCCTCTTTCTCCTTCACCTCCTCATCCTCCTGTTCTTCCTCTCCTCTTCTGCTTCTCCTCCTCTTCTTCCTGTTTCTTCTTCTTTTGTTTTTCTTTTGAGACCAGGCCTTGCTGTAAAATTCAGGCTGGCTTTGGACCTGAGACCCTCCTGCCTCAGTCACCTCAGTGGTGGGATTTCCAGGCACCTCCCACCCCTGTCTCCACTCCGAAGGTTCTTTTGCTATTCTTCTTCCTGGCTGAATGACTAACTGAATTCCCTTGTAGGTGAATGACGGAATTACTCAGAGATTGGGGTTCATGTCTTTGGTGAGCCGTTCCTACTCCCATCCTGATATTCATTTTCAGCACTGGGGACAGAGCACAGAAGAGATCTGTCACTCTGGAAACAATTGTCAAAAGAATAAACAATACTTCTACACTGATATCTGTGACTAGACAAAGAGCTATACATTTTACGCCATATCTGTTAGTGACAGGGGAGGAGCCTGAGTGAAATTTGCTGTATGAGTTTGGGAAATGCAGAAAGCTTTTGTTTCGGTGTTTAATCGCAGACTCTAATTCCCATGTGGGCCCCAAGACCGGCTCACCTTAAGGGATATAAAAAAAGCTGTGGTGGATCTCAGTTTGCTCGTAAATCTCCCTCCTGCATTACCATTTTTTATCTGCCTACTTCTCTTTCCCCTGGGTTGGAAGGAAGTGCTTTACCTTAGCAATGATTCAGTACTCCTGGGCCACCATGGGCTTTGAAAGCCACACAATAGAAGTTCCATTTCAAATCCCCCCGTTTATAACCATGGGGGAGAGCTGTGTGCTGTTTGGGGTTATCAGTGATTTCACAGAACTCAACCTTCATTTCTCGTGCGTCCATTTTTCAAAAACTTGCTCCTTCAGATCTCTGCAAGTTCTTGCCTCCGAGGAAACGTTTATTTTCAGCTTGATGTCTTTTGGACTATATTCCTTTTCAATTCTACTTTCTCAGGGAGGATAAATGGCTCTTTGGGGCCTGGGATTGAAGAGTTACATACCCATAAGATGCAGCTTGTGGATGTGTGGAGAGCCTCACCCTGAGCCCCTGGGCCAAAAGATGGAGCAAAAGGAAGTTCATACAAATGATATTGTGGGTTAAATTGTGTCTACTCAGAATTCATAGGCTGAACTCTCAACCCCAAGTCCTCATGAATGTGACCCCATTTGGACAGAGTTGTTGCAGGTGAAATACGGTGAAGATGAGGCTATAACGGGCCCTTAGAGAAGATACCACAGTATTCCTGTGTCTTCATTAAATGGAATTTGGACATGAATAAGAGAAAATTCCATGCTAACTGTAGGCAAAACTCTACCAGTCAAGGAAGACCAAAGATGGCCAGAACCTTCCAGAAGCCATAGGAAAGAGGAGCAGGTTTTCCTGACAGCCTGCAGAAGGAACCTGCCCTGCCCACACCTAGAGTTTGAACTTCTAGCCTCCAGAACTGTGGTACAATACACTTCTTTAAACTACTAAGTTTATGGTGTTTTGTTCCATCAACCCAAGCCTGTTGTTCTAGTCTGCCTTCAATTGCTGTGACAAAACTCTCTGACCAATACTAATTTGGGGAGGAAAGGGTTTATTTTTCTTACATCTCCTGAGTCACACAGTTCATCACTGAGGGAGCCCAGGGTGGGAACTCAGGGCAGGAACCTAGAGGCAGGACCTGAAGCCCAGGCCCTGGAGGAACGCTGCTCACTGGCTTGCTTCCTCTGGCCCATGTTCAACCTGCTCTCTTTTCTTCTATTTTTTTTTTTAATCTTTTTGAGACAGGGTTTCCCTGTATTCACAACTGGCCTGGAACTCACTATGTAGACCAGGCTAGCCTCAATCTCACAGAAATCCACCTGCTTCTGCCTGGGGTTTAATCCCAAGTGCTGGGAGTAAAGGTCTGCACTACCATGCCTGGCTTCAACCTACTCTCTTATACAATACAGAACAACCTGCCCAGAGGTGACATACCTGCTCATGCAGTTATTCACATATAAAGTTTGTTTTAGGATCTGTAGTAACTTGGGAGATGGCAGGACGCAGTGGTTAAGGACTTGGCTTTCTAGAACCAGGAACTTTGGGTTTGAATTTACTGGTGGGTTATCTGGGAAAATCAGTTATCTCTAGGATTCTCATTTCCTCAAAATTGAGTGGGGGAAAACATAGCCTTATGTCTGATCTTGTTGCCACAAGGGTTAGATGAGGTAATATCTTAAGAGCATTAACCCAAGTATCTGGCACCACAGTAAGCATTTTAGGAGTGGCAGTTGTAAGTGATTATTATCAGTTATAATAATTGACAGTATTTCTGAGGCCAAGAGAGACCTCTACAACCTAACGTTTTCAAATTCCTTGCTGGCAAGATGGCTCAGTAGGCAAAGAGGTTCCACCAAGCCTGACAACCCAGGTTTTATCTCAGGACCCACGTGGTAGAAGGAGGGGACGAATACCACAGACTCCTCGGACCCGCACAGTTGTGCTGTAGTAGACACATGCATGTGCACACATAAACATAAAATAAGGAAACAAATGTGATAAGAAATAAAGATAGAATTCTTTCCAGGGTCACACTGAACCAGTGGTTGAAATTCCCCTTCCTTCTGATCCCTGCTCTCCCATCTGGTGGTCTGGAATTTGATTCCATTTCTGGTCCTTTACAGGGATTTAATTTCTTCTCATCAATTGGGACCTGTTATATAACTGATGTACAAGATGACCCACTTGCCATCCCAGTCTGTGAAAATAAGATGACCCTCAAAATTTGGCAAGAGTTTGGAGTGAGGAGAAGAGTGACCAGGCATATGTGCTCATTCATAGTTAAATGACACTGTTTATTGGAAGCCTAGGGCTGAATGGGAGGGTCTGGCCCAGGGTGGTGGTGCTGAGCAGAGGAAGGGGTTGGTGTGTAACAATTTCAAGATCATTACCACTTCTTGAAATGTAAGTCAAATAGCAGGTCAAATCACCTTAAAACAATGACCTTTTAAACTTCTGTAAGGTTAGGTGGTACCACTATGCCCATTTTATAGTAAAGAAACTAAGGCACTGAGTGATTAAGGAACTTGGCCATGGTCATCCCTAGTTAGTGACAGAATTGGGATTTGAACCTGTGCTCTCTGCTTACAACTCCATGGTCTTAACTCTGTGTGTGTATATGTAGTTGTGTGTGCATGTGTGTGTGCGTGTGTATGTGTACATGTGCATACGGAAGTCAATCACTCTCCACCTTATTTTTGGAGACAAGGTCTTTCACTGAACCTGACTGAGGCTGGCCGGCCAGGGAGTTCCAGGGATCTGCCTGCTTCTGCCGCCTCAGTGCCGGAGCGAGCACTCTACCACTGAGCTATGGGCGTAGCTCTCCTTTTAACTCTTATTTTGAGACAGTGTCTCATTAGTTTGCTTGAGCTGGCTTGGAACTGGCAGTTCTCCCACGTCAACTTCCCAAGTAGCTGGGCCACCGGAATCAGCTTGCTTTAAGACAGTTTCTCACGGAAAAGAAAAGTTCTTCTCTTGGATGCTTTCCACCATGGACAAACTGCTCTTTTAAATAAGAACGGCAATGTGTGGCGTGATGGTGCATGCCTGTGGGCCCAGTACTCAGGAGGTGAAGGTAAGAAGAACCAGGAACTCAAGGTGATCCAGGGCTACTTAGAGTGTTCAGAGCCTGAACTAAATGAAGCCCCACCTCAAAAAAACAAAACAAGTGAAAAACCAAAAAGTAGACACAAAACCAAATAGGAAAAAGGAAAAAGAAACTGTTTTTTTTTTGTCTTTTTGAGACAGGGTCTCCCTGTAGCCCAACTGTCCTGGAGCTCCCTGTGTAGACCAGGGTGACCTCAAACTCCCAGAGAGTCGCCTGCCTCTGCCTCCCAAGGTTGGGATTAAAGGCATGCGCCACCACACCTAGCTGGAAAAAGAAACTTGTTTGTTTTAAAAAGCACACTAAGGACCGTCATCAGGATTTAGCTGCCAGGCTCAGAAGAAGCTGAAGGGAGCAAAACCAATACAGAAATAAACAGAACGAGACTCTGCTCTCCACTTTTAACGGCTGCCAATAGGCAGAGAAGAGCCTGCAGTTTTTCCATGAATACCCACTGAAGCAGGAAGCTATGATAATTATTATTATCACTTGTGTTAATAATTATGTTCGATTGGACTATTTAAATAGAGGATGCCTTGGGGGGCAAAGACAGTCTGAGAAATTCCATTATCAGAATTTTATTTGCATCCCATAGTCCTCTCAGCCTCTCGATAATTAATATTCTCTCCATAAACAAATAAGCACAGAGGAAGTTGGCAGACTGCAGAAATACCACTTACCACGGGAGACAGTGGGGAGTAAGCCAGATAAAAGGACTAGGTCACGGCAGTTATTACTGTCGTCATAAAATGCTTCTGAGGAGTAACTGGATAAAACCCACCTCCTCGGTATGCCTGGCAGCTGGATAGCATCAAGACAATTGCAGAATTAAAGCAAATCTGAGGTTCAGCCCACTGGATTTTAAACCCTGGGAAGAGACCGCCCCCTCTTTGCCCCACTCACCAATTCATAGCAGGTTTTTGTATTGGGGGTTTATGTGGGGTTTGTTGTTGCTTATTTGTTTTACGCACCAGCCTTTGATTTTTATAACATGGTTTTCTCTGTGTTTCATTCACAAGCTTTTTCAAACATGTGGCCACAGATACTGGAAACCTGTTGCTGCAGATGCAGCAGCTAGAAAGAGTTAGGCCATGAGGAGCTGGGGAGATGGCTCATTTGGGAAAGTACTTCCACATAAGCATGAGTATCTGAGTTCAGATCACATAAAAAGCCAGCAGCACAGGCCTGTAATCTAGTGCTGGGGAGATGGAGACAGGATCCCTGAGGTCATTGGCCAGTCAGCCTAGCTGAATCAGTGAGCTTCAAGTTCAGTGAGAGACCCTGTCTCAAAAAGTGAATGTGAGGCGGCTGGAGACAACTCAGTAGTTAAGATCATGACTGCTCTTGCAGAGGACCTGGGTTCAGTTCCCAGCACCCGGGTAGCGACTAACAACCATTCTCAACTCCAGTTCCAGGGAATCTGATGCCCTCTTCTGGCCTCCGTGGGCATTGTACACATGAGTGCACTTATATCTATGTAGGCAAAACACACACATGTAAAAAAGAACATGAGAAAGGGACATTTAGGGAAGGAGGGATGAGGTTGACAGGGGTGGGGGGGAGATAAAAGAGGGTGGGGGATGAGGGTACCGGGACACACTGCATGCATGTACAAAACTGCCAAAAAGCAAAGTCAAAAAATATTTTAAAAAAATAAGATGGGGGCTAATTAAAGAGGATGCTGGCACTGACTTCCGGCCTCCTCATGCACTCGTGCACATGTACACACACATACATTTGCTGACCCCTAGCTTAGAACAGTCAGATTAAACAGTGCAGCCTGCCATCTGTAGCCCCAACTGAATGGGAACTCACTCTGTAGACCACGTTGTCTGCCTCTGCCTCTCAAGCTGTGGGGATTACAGGTGTACACCACAGTGCCTGACACTAATTTTTTAAAAAACCTTGTTTTCCTTCAATGAACATATAAACTCCTGGTCATTTGGAATATTTGATATTCACCTGTGGCTCAAGGTGTTATTTTGAATATCAGTGAATGAGATCAAGTCTTGTGTGACAGATGGCCCACTAGATCCAATAGGAGACATGTAGAAGAATGCAATTGGACCATTACCTATCACCCTGCACAAACATCAGCTCTAAGGGGATCAAAGACCTCATTGTGAAACTGGAAATGCTGAAACTGTTAGAAGAAAATATAGGCAGAACCTTATAAGAAATAGGTGCAGGAAAGGGCTTTCTAAATTGGACTTTATTCACTCAGGAGTTAAGGCCAGTAACTGACAAATGGGTCTTGTTAAACTAAAAAGCCTCTGTAGAGCAAAGGAAACAATCAGTTTCATGAAGAGGAAACCCATAGAGCAGAAGAAAAATCTTTGTCAGCTGTACAGTTCCAGGACATACAAGGAACTCAAAAAAACAAAGAACTGAGAAAACATATGACTCAATTAAAATGGTCTACATATCTGAAGAGAGAGTTCTCAAAAGAATAAGTAAAAATAGCTAAGAAAAAGTGTTCAACATCCTCAGTAATTAAGGAAATGCACATTAAAACTATTTTAATATTTCATCTTACCCCAGTCAGAATAGCTAAGATCAAGAGAACAATGAGACCAAATCCTGCGAGGACGTGGGGAAGGCGGATGCTCATTCACTGCTGGTGAGATGGCAAACTGGTGCAACCACTATAGAAATCAGTCTGGAGAATTAAAAACTAAAAATAGATCTACCATATGACCCAACTATACCCCTCCTTGGCATATACCCAATGGACTCAGTATCTTTCTACAGAGATACTTGTTCAGACATGTTTGTTGCTGACCTTTTCATAATGGCTAGGAAGTTCAAGCAACCTAAATGCCTCCCAATTGATGAACAGTTGATGAAAATGTGATACATTTACACAATGGAGTTCTACTTAGGCAGAAAGAAAAACACAATGGAACTGGGTTTGGTTCCCAGCATCCACATGGAGGCTAACAACCATCCATAACTCTAGTTTCAGGAGATCCAACACCTTCTTTTGGCCTCCATGAGTATTGTACACACATGGTGCACTTACATACAAAGTGGCAAAACACTCATACACACAAAATACTCATACATACACAATATAAATAAGTAAATAAAAAAATAAAATAAAAAAAAGAAAAACAAAATCATGAAATTTGCAGGTAAATGGATGGAAACTGTTCTACTAAGTGAGGTAACCCAATTTCAGAAAACCAAGTGACACATGTTCTTTCTCATTTGCAGATCCTATCTTCAGATCTTTAGATGTGAGTCTATATCCTGCTATAACCTCAGGAGCCAGGAAAACGGAAAGGAACCATCGGAGGGGAGGGAAAGAAAGCACTTGAGAGATGGGGCAGAGACAGGCATTACTGGGGGAAATGAGAGAGGGGTGCTTTAAATGGAGAGGAAGGAGGAAGGGCTGCACAGGGGAGAGAGAGGAAAGACATAAATAATGCTTAGGTAGTGTGAAAACTCAGAGGGAAATGAAATGTACTATTTAATAAGCCCACTGAAATTACACATATAACTGTGAGTCCATGTGTATAGCTGTAGGCTATATAACAAAAATCCCAGTGCCAGGCGAAGGAAACCTCCCTTTGAGGTGTCAGGGTAGCTGAAGAGACTCCCCAGATAATGTAGACTATTGCCACAGCCCTTGATTACCTCCTACCGGAACTTGAAGATAAGACCCTATTGATGAAGACAACGTACTTCAAACATAGGACTTGGAGCAGTTGTGTCGGGAAACTTCTTCCCTGAAGACTAGATCTCATAATATTAGAAGGTACTATGCAAGCTGCCGAGGGAGAAAACCAATCAATGATCTCACCCAGATGTAAAGTCTATGAACCACAACCATGACTCGCCCTGCAAATTAGCTCTACTGGTGTAGGAGGGGCAGTTTTATTTTGGGGGTAATCAACAGCTGTCTACTTGTACCCAAGGCCCATTCAATAGGAGAGAATTCATTCATAGAACTGAAAATAGAGCCAAGTACACATGATTGGAGAGGTCATAGACCCTAGAGAAGAGCTTGCTTCTGTCATGTTACTATACCAACAGAATTTCTTACTATGTTCTAAATACATATCTTTATATTTGTGGACAAGTGTACCCTTCATCACTTATCAAAGAAGCTTCTTTTTGCAATAGATGGAGAATACTGCAAAGTCCCACAATGGATCAGATGCAGAGAATAAATGTCTGTGAGGTGCCCAGCCCTAAGTGACACATCTAAAATGCAACCTTTGCGCCTAAGGATCAGGGAACATTATAGAAGAGGGGGCTGAAGAATGTAAGAGTCAGAGGGACAAGACACTTGCTGCTAGCTGATGCAGTCTAGACGTGATAGGCAAGCTGCACCAATGAATCTCCACAATACGACAGTCTAATGAGATCTGCGTAGTAGAAAAATAACCAGCTGACATGCCAAGGTGGATGGGGGTCCCACCTCAAGTGAAGCGCTCCAGGCAATCAATGGATGCCGATGGAGGAAGAATCAGTTTTCTCCAGGCACTAGCTCCCTGAGAGATTATCTACTCCCAGTGGGCAGCCCTAAACATAGGCACACGTGAGCACACTAAATGGGTGCAGTGCATTATATGAATTATATATATGTGTGTGTGTGTCTATAAATGTATGTATATGTAATAGTAATCAAAGCAGAAGACACAAAAGTGAGAGGAAGTGGGGTGACATGGAGGAATTGGAGGAGGACCAAGAGGGATGGAAATAATGTAAATATAATACTCATATAATATTGTGGAATGAAATTCTCAAAACTAAAATAAAATACTTTAAAAAATATTGTGTGTGTCTGAGTGTATGTATGTGCACCACATATGTGCAGGGACCCTCAGAGACCAGAAGAGGGTGTGGGATCCCCAGGAGCTGGAGCTACAGGTGGTTGTGAGCCACCTGATGTGGGTGCCGGGAACTGAACCTGGGTCCTCTGTAAGCACAGCAAATGCCCTTGACCTCTGAACTATTTCTTCAGGCCCTCAAATTCTTTTTATTGTGGTAAATTATTTATGATGCTTATCACCGAAATGTTTTTTTTTTCTGCTCTCATGTGCATGTGTGCGTGTGTGTGCGCAGGCCTGAGGCTGATGTCAGACTTCCTTGATCACTCTCCACCGCATTCGTTCATGAGGCGAGGTCTCTCAGACGAACCCAGAGATCATGGATACAACTAGTCTAGAGCACTTGCTCTGGGGATCTCCCTATCTCCACCTTCCCAGAGTTGGATTGCCCTCCCCATTATGATGTGGGTTTCGAGAATCTGAACCCCTGTCCTCAGGCCTGGAAGTCAGACTACTGAGCTATCTCTGCTGCCCCCACTGTAGCCACTTTTAAGTGTACTGTTTAGTGGCTCAAGGGCACATACACCGTGTAGCTGACACCGCCCTCCCTCTTCAGAACTTTTTATTTTACAAAAGAGAAATCCTATGTATTAAGCAATAACTCCTTCTTTGCCTGTCCCACCAGCCCTTGGCAGCCAGCCACTGCCTTACATCTTTCTAGATGCCCCATGTGAACTGCACTCTGTCATGGTGCTGTCTCTTGAGTGGGAAAAAATAATGACACCCTTGGAGTTATTGTAATTTTGGGGATTAGAAAACATTTGTGAAAATAGTTTGAGATAAACCTTGAATCCCCTGGAACAGGTGGGATGCGGAGACATTTCCTCAGTCTGCCAGACCAGCCATCTGTGACGGTTAGTCTATTGACAATTTGACAGAATCTAGAATCATCTGGGAGATGGGCTTGTGGGTTCCCGTATGAGGCTATCTTGCTTGCTTTGATTGAGGAGGAAAGACCCACCAACTGTGGGTGGCACCATGGCATGGGTTGAGATCCTACAGGATATGAAATGGATAAAGGGAGCTGAGCACGAGCGGGCATCACTCTCCGCTTCCTGATTGTGGATGTGATGTGACCAGCTGCTTCAAGCTCCGGCCACTTTGATTTCCCTGCCATGATGGACTGTACCTTGAACCGTGAGCCAGAGTAAACTTTCTTCCTTAAGCTTCTGTTGTCAGAGCAGCAGGAAAAGAAACTAGGATACCATGCTTATTTTCCATCACAGAGTCAACCAGGATCAAGGATACTGCCCAAATGCACCTGTGCCTTGGGCCCATCATTACATTATTTTTGTGTGCATAATGCTATGGCAATCCAAGGCATGTGCATTCCCACACACAAGTGTGCTCACATACATGTGAGCATGCATACACACATACACATGCACACATGTGAAAATAGAAAGAAATTGCTTCTGGAGTTCCACCTATCTTCAGATAAGACTGCTGAATAAAGCACAGCACAGTTAGTCTCTGTACAATGCAGAGTGGATACAGGTGCTGGTGGGCCGTGTAGCTAGTTTACTGGAATCTAAGTCTTGGTCTGGAACAATTGTCTGTAAACTATGGCCTGTGGGTGAAGTCTGGCCTGCTGCCCGATCTTGCAAATGCAGGTTTAAGGTAGTGACAGTGTGCTTATTCACTGCCCTGTCCTCTCTGGATAGAGGGTAATACTCTGGACCCCAAAGCCTCCTGTATTTACTCTCTGTACTTTCACAGAGCAGTGTGCTGACTGCTGTCCAGAACGCCATGCTCCTGCCCCATGTGCTCCTTTAACAGAGATCTATTGAGGGTGTGCTATACACCAGGAACACACAGCTGTGAGCTGGACAAAGCCATTCCACTCTGATGGTCAAGTGGAAGGAGGAGAAGGAAGGACAGCAGAGCATAAAGAAGCCAGTCAAGGTGCCGAGGACTGAGGATCCTGCAGGTGCAGGAGTGACGTCAACACAGGCTCACATGGTAGGACTGCTTGGGAGGGGACAGCAGGGACTAGCAGGTGAATGAGAGTCTGTGGAGGGGCGTGCCCGCCTCTTCTGCCAGCACAGAGCAAGAGAGAACAGGAGATTGGTTGCACAGACGGGTGAGACTGGGTCTCCCAGACCTGTGAGGTTGCTATGGGAATCTGGGCTTTATTGTTAGAGTGACCTGATGCCAGGGGGAGGTTTTGGTAGGGATATGACTCAGTCATCTTAACTGGTTGCTCTTGGGAAAACTTTCTACCGTATGGTAATTGATCTCCAAACTGATTTTCTTTCTTTCTCTGTCTTTACGATACTGGGGATCAAACCTAGGGACTCACACATGCTGGGCAACCGTTTTACCTCTGAACCACATCCCCAACACGCTTTTTCTCATTTTATTTTGAGACAGGATCTCACTAAGTTTTCCCAGCCTGCTCTTGAACTCACTCTGTAGCCCAGGCTAGCCTCACTCTTTCCTCAGTCTCCTGAGTAGTTGAGATTAGAGATGTAAGGAGCTATGCCCAGCATGAAATTTTTTTAATTAAAAAATTTTAAGTTAATTAGTTATTTTTATTTTATGAATATGAGTGTTTTGCCTGCATGTGTATAAGTGTGCCCAATGTATAAAATGTCCATGGAGGCCAGACGAGGACATCAGAACCCTGGAACTGGAGTTAGGGATGGTTGTTAGCTGCCTTGTGGGTACTGGGAACAAAACTCAGGGTCTCTGCAAGAGCAGCCAAAGCTCATAACTACTGAGCCATCTCTACAGCCCCGGAAGTGTTTTTCAAAAATTAAAGCCTTTAATTTTATTACTTTTAATTATGTATATACGTGTTTGTTCACATGAGTGCAGTGCCCATGGAAGCCAGAAGAGGGCGTCAGATTCCTCAGAGTTGGGGTTACAGGGTGGTTGTGAGCCTCCTGATGTGGGTCCTGGGAACAGAACTCAGGTCCTCTGTAAGAGCCATAGGTGCTCTTAACTAATGAACCATCTCTCCAGCCTCATGAATGTGCTTTTTTTTATGACTCAGAGACACTTGTAATGTTATAGGGAAGGGAGACTTGACAGCAGCCAGCTTGGTAATGGATGTTCTGTTTCAGGTACCATGAACGGGGCCATACATCAAAACCATTGACTTTGTACTCCTGAGACCCCAAGGCAGCAGAACACTAACCCTCCATGGCCCCACAGAAGGCTGTCTAGACATTGCTGATTGGGGTTTAGGGCAAAGGAGCAACTGTCTTAAGCCCTGCTGGGCTTTCTTCACATGGGGAGTCTCAGGAAGCGCTTGATCGAGCTATCATTTTAGAACTCAGAAGGACTTGAAGGAATGGGTCCAGCTGGCTGCTCACCCTGTAGCTGGCCCTTTATTATTTGAATGATGCTGGGCCAAGGGAGGCTGTGGTCTTCTGTTCTCAGACTCTGTTCAGTTTTCTAGTGTAGGAAGAAGGAGAAGGAAGAGAGACAGAGAAAAGGAAAAGAGGGAGGACAGAGGAGAAAGAATTAATGTGAACTGAATAGCAGTTCGGGGCTGGCTGGCTCTTCTTGCGGGTGACCCAATCCACTCACTCACTCCATTGTTTAAGAGGTGATCACTGAGGGCTTTTATGTGCCAGCCTCTGCTCCTCATCCTGGGGACAGGTGGTGAGCACGGTGGGACCAAGTCCCTTTCCTCTCGAAACGGATGAGATGAATCCATTCTAGAATGGGAAAGCATTGGAATAATGTGATGGGTCCAGCCCGGGCTGTTTCCCAGGAGGAGGGAGGCGGGGCCGGGAGGCATCTGTGTCTGCACAGCAAATGAAGGAAGGCAGAGAAACGTCGCACTTTCTTTTTCTCAATAAAACTTTCTTCTTTACGAAATATTTTTATGAGCACATTAGTCACATATAATAATGGGTTTCCTTATGATATTTTCATATATACACATGAACATTTACCTTTCTGTGGACTTCGGATGTGTGGCCCCTTCTTAAAGGAGAGGCTGCTGAGGGCTGGAGGGACTAAGAGATTCTCTTGGGCCAGTGAAATGGTTCAGGGCTACAGGAACTTGCTACCAAGCCTAAAGACCTGAGTTCAGTCCCTATGGCCCAGATGGTTGAAAGGGGAAATGACCCATGCAAATCGTTCTCTGACCTCCGCTCATGTGCTGTGGTATGCACACACACAGACAGAATGAACAAAGCTGTCATGAAAACATTTAAAAATACTCAGCACCAAAGAATAGCAGAGGCAAACCTAAGTGGATTTTCTCAGATGTTTGTTTGATGTCAGGTTTTAGGTTAATTTTATTCATATTTTATTATTATTTTGTTTGATTCTTATAGCAAACCTGCAAAGTATGTATGATTCTCTTTTTAATGATGGTACTGATGATCAGAGAGGTCGTGTAGCTCAGCCAACACCACACAGGCAGAAAATGGGTGTCAGGGTGAGATGGCATTTCAGCCCATGGTTACTGAAGCTGAGGTTTTTAAGGTGAAGTCTTTCTGAAAATACTACTGTTCCCAAAGCCACTGTTATGCTTGTTTTCTTAGTTCTTATTGTCTTGGTGGATATGCTATATGTACGTGTATCACTTATGTACGTGTGTGCCTGTGTGCGTGTTTAGGCCAGAGATCCTTGTCTGGTGTCTTCTTCAGTCACTATCCATCTTTAAAAGTTTAAAAAAAATTTATTTACTTTTATATGTATGAGTGTTTTTCTTGCATGTATGTAAGTACACCACATGAGTGCAATGCCTGCAAAGGCCCAAGAAAGATGTTAGGTTCCCTGTAAAGGGAGTTACAGACCTTTGCTAGCTGCCATGTGGGTCCTAGGAACTGAACCTGGGTCCTCTGCAAGAGCAGCCAGTGCTCTTACCGGCTGAGCCATCTCTCCAATCCTTCCATCTTATTTTCTGAGTCAGGGTCTCTCACTGACCCTGGAGCTCACTGATTTGGCTAGGCTGGCCAATGAGCTGCAGGGGTCTGTCAGTCTCTACCTCCCCCAGTGCACAGGTGCACACAGCTGCATCTGCCTTATAATGATCCGAACTCAGGACATTGTACTTGTGGAAGAAGCACTTTACCACTGAGCCATCTCCCCGGCTCGTCAGTTTTAATTTTCTGTCTTTTTGGCGCTGAGCCTGAGCCTCCTGTTTTAACTTTTTCATGAGCATGTGTTTCTTATGACATTTTCACACAGGTATATACCATGTGCTTGGCTGCTATTCACACCAGTGAATTGCCCTCTCTTGTTTCCTCTTCCCAAAATAGTTCCTTTGTCATGTGAGACACACACACACACCCATGTGCACGCAAATCTATATTCCACATATGTGAGCTTATCTTTCTGAGCCTGGCTTGTTCCTAAGCGTTTGGCTCGGTCGTGTGAAGACATTCCCACTGTTCCATACCACATGGCTAGACCTTCATCTTGTAGAAGTGAACTCCGCATCCCCACTAAGCCCGCTTCTCCTGAGCACTGTCCTCTTTCTGGGTTGTACTTTTCTTTTGGTTCCTTTGAGACAAGTCTTGCTGTGCTGCCCTGCCTGACCTCATGTTCCTTGGTTCAAGCAATCCTCCTGCCTCAGCATTCCATGCAGCTGGAGTGACAGATGTGCCCTGTCCACCTCCTTTCTGAGAGTTTCAATACTTTAGACCCTTCCTCTGGGCGGGATCGTACAGTATCTGTTCAGTTGCTTATTTTATATAAAGTCCTTGAGTTTTGTCCATGGTTCAGCCTGTGACAGAATTGCCTTTTATTTTAAGGCCGAATAATATTCTAATGTGTGCCACATTTTCTTTCTTTAAAAGAACTTAGGTTAATATATTTTTCCTTTCTCTTTCTTAACTAATTTTTTTACATTTGTTTAGTTATTGTGTGCGTGTGTGTGTGCATGTGTGCGTGTGTATGCATATCCTATGATGCACACGTGGATACAGACAGAGAACAGCTTTCAGGAGTCGGTTCTCCACCATGTGGGTCCTGGGCATTGAACTCAGGTTGTCAGGCCTAGCAGCAAGTACCTTTACCCGCTGAGCCATCTTGTCAGCCACTTCTTTTTTCTTTTCTTTTCTTCCCCTCTCCCTCCTCCTCTCCTCCCCTCTCTTTCTCAAGCTGAGAGCTGAGCCCAGGATCTCCTACATGCAAGGCAGACACTTACCATGGAGCCTCATCCTCAGGACCACGTTGTCTGTATCCACCCATCAGTCAGTGGGCATTCGGAGGTCGGGACCTGCTGATTGTCTACCCGGCTTTCTTTGCCTGTGGCTGTGTGCGATCAGACGGAAAGCCCATTTTTGATATTCTGAGGAACTTCTGTGCCGCTTCCCAATATGTGGTGCCATTTCCTCTCCTCTAACAAAGATTCCAGCCTCACTAGTCATGGTGTTTCTGTTCTTTGGATTGTGGCCAACTTAATGACAGTGAGGAGACACAGGACTGGACTGTGTAAAGGTGACATCAGTGGTGTGAGAAGAGGGCTTCCCGGACCATGGCCAGAATGAAGGTTGGTTTCGGGCACTCGGCCAGCGCACGAAGCTGCTCGAGAAGTGGCCCGAGAGCTGCACTACGCCTTCAGCCGTCACTCCTGATGCTGGGATGGGCTTTGACGGCAGTTCAACATCCTCCCGATACTACAGTGCAGGGATTCCCCAGCAGCTAATTTGTGTTACGCGTTATAAAAATGTTGGCCCACGGTGGATTCGAAAGTAAAGGAAAGAAAAGGGGTGGATGGGGGGCATCTCAGTGGCCGAGGCGCTTGCCGCCAAATTTGACAACCTGGGTTTGATCCCTGGAATCCACAGTGAAAGGTAAGAACTGACTCCTGTGGATTGTCTTCTGACCTCCATATGTGTGTCATGGCACACATGCACATACATAAGTAAATAAATGCAAAAAGAAAAAACAACTCCAAACACAACTGTGCCTTTACCACAGATAATTTGGGAAGCTCTAACATCCAATCCACTCTTGACATGTTTTTTTTTTTATATAAAGCTTTATTTATTATTTTTATTTTATGTGTGTGAGTGTATTGCTGCCTGTAGGTACATGCACCCGTGTTATGCAGTGCCCTCAGAAGTCAGAAGAGGGCGTTGAATTCCTCTGGAACTGGAGTTACAGATGGTTGTTAGCCACCATGTGGGTGCCGAGAATCTTACCTGGATCCTCTGCCGGAGCAGCCGGTGCTTCTAACTGCTGAGCCATCTCTCCAGCCCTAGCCTTGACGTTTTTAATTACTGAACTTATACTGGCCCCAGCTTTCTCATCTACAAAATGGGTACCATGTCTTGGTCTGCTTGTGAAGGACATCAGGTTCCTAGATTGATGGGAGATGAGTGCTATTTCTATATAGAAAATTACTCCTAGTAACTTAAAGCAACAAGCACTAGCTAGTTTTCTCAGCCTCTGTGTGTCAGGAATACAGGAGGGCTGAGCTGGGAGCTGGGCTTGAAAGGCTCTCAGAAGTTTGTTGGCAAGAAATTGACTATCAAGTCAAGGTTCAATTAGGGGAGCATTAGCAGACTTGCAGAGAGAGAGAGAGAAAGAGAGAGGGAGAGAGAGGGAGAAACAAGAGAGAGAGGATGAGAGAGAATGAGAGGGCTCATTTTCTGTTTAGTATGTGGATCAATGCTGGTACTGTGGGCAAAGTGGGGGACACAGGGGTGTGGGCAGCCGTGCTGTGGATGCGTGGGGCCTGCTTAGAAGAGTGGCCGCTCATCCAGATCCCTTCAGCTTCTTCCTCTTGATTCCAGCCTTAATTTTGAATGGAGATCAAGAGACAAACAGATGATCCAAACCAAGCTGGGATGGGGTGGGACCTCCCGGGTTTGAGGGGCAGAAGTTTTAATCTGTCTGTGATGTCTGTCAGAGCCTCGGCTGAGCTTTCAGTACCTCCACAGTGTTCTCTTCTCTGTCTCTCCGTCTCTGTCTCGTCTCTGTTTTTCTCTGTCTCTCTCTGTCTCTGTCTCTGTCTCTGTCTCTATCTCTCTCTCCCTCTTTCCCTCCAGAGGCTCTGCACATCTCTGATTGACAGTGACAGATTGCTTATGAAAACAAGGACACAGGATGCACCGCGATTGGCTTTGTGGGACCATCTTGGCTGGAGAATTCTGAGAAACGATTATGAGGCATTTTAAGAACAGAAAACTGAACGCAACTCACAGCTGGCAGCTCTTGTTTATGACAAGTAATAATTGCCTCAGGTGCAAAGGACTGGAGGGGGACTGGAGGGGGACTGGCGAGTTTATTTTGAGAGATGATAGCTCAGCGCCTCAGCTTGGGCTCTCAACAAGATAGGTGAGTGGAAGCAACTGGACTCCAGAGCCTCACACTGACCGAAGCTGATACTAGGGAGCATTGTGGGTGGTCTGAAGGACAGTGCGCCTCAGCCTGTGCCCGTAGGGGATCTTTTGCCATATATGTGGGCAGATGGGCAGCCATGTGACTGGGGGAAATTTTGAGACATTGACTCAAGGCAGCCATTGCCCTGTGTTCTGAAGTTCCAGAGGGTGATGGGTTGAGGGCTCCAGACAAGAGGTTTTGGTGCTGTTGGAGCCTGGGACCACTACACTCGTTCCTTAATACTTGCTGCCCTGAGAAGGGTCCTGGGGTTGTAGCCAGAGAAACACCTGGAAGCCTGTGGTAAATGTAGAGTCTCAGGCGAGCTTTTCTTTACTTTTTCTTTTCTTTATTTCATCCCCCCTCTCTCTTTAGATTTTTTTTAACTTTCTGATATGTATATATTGTATATTGAGTGGGTTTTGTGTTTAAATAGTAAACAATAGTATATATTCATCACATGCAATGTGATGTTTTCATATACACATGGAACATTGTGTGTCCATGATGGGAAGAACAAATAAAACTAATTAGCACATATATCACCTTCAGATGGGCTGTATGAAACTAAAAGTCTTCTGCACAACAACAACAACAACGGCTGAATGAAGATATAACTTTCGAATTGGAAAAATATTTACAAATCATGTATTTATCAGCCTGACAATACTATGATGAACTGTTCCAGACAATGAACTTGTAAAGAATAAAGGTTCAGTGGCTGATGGTTCTGTAGGTTTCAGCACAAGATTGGACAGCCCCATTGCTCTGGGTCTCTGGTGAGGACAGCACGTCAGGGCAGGAGCCCCTGGTGGGACAGACTACTTCATCAAGAGCCAGGAGGGGTCACTGTCCCACAGTCCTATCAAGGGAGACCTTCAGGGATCTGAGGACTTCTCTCACAGTCTTGTCTTCTAAAAGTCCCATTGCCTCCAGGTGATGCCACTTTGGTCCTTTAACACAAGTGCATGAATTGAAGATGTGGCTGTGCTAGTTGGTTTTTGTCAGCTTGACACAAACTAGAGTCATCTGGGAAGAGGAAACCTCTACGGAAGAATTTCCTCCCACAGACTGGCCTGTGGCCATGTCTGTGAGGCATTTCCTTAATTTCTGATTGAAATTGATGGCCCACTGTAGGTGGTGCCATCCCTAGAAAAGTTGGCTTGGGCTGTGTAAGAAAGCTAGCTGAGCAAGCCAGGGGTAGCAATCCAGTCAGTAGGGTTCCTTTATGGCCTCTGTTTCAGTTCCTGCCTCCAGGTTCCTGCCTTGAGCCTCTGCCCTGGCTTCCCTTGATGAAGGACTGTAATCTGGAAGCCATATAAACCTTTTCTTCCCTAATTTGCTTTTGGTGAATGTTTTATCACAGAGAAGCAAATCAGGACAGGGACTAATATCCAAAATATATAAAGAACCTAAAGTTCTTAATAACAAGAAAACAGAAGACACACAAATGGCCAATGTGTGTGTGAAAAAAATGCTCACCTCTCTAATCATCATGGAAATACTAATTAAAACCACCGTGAGCTGATGTTTCTAAGCATCCCTGAAATCTGCACCTCCTTGTGGACTACTGGAGCCAGAATCTCAAGGGCTGGATGAGCAGCATCTGCTTTGGGGCTGCACAGGGGGCTCTCACAGACCATCAGCTGGAGCCTCTGCCGTGGGTCAGTATTTCCTGTGGAGCCAGGAAGGGCTGGGCCGATGGTTCCTGCCCTGGGGGAGGGGAGGCTGGGACTTCTCTTTCACCCGAAGAGGCCTCAGTGGTCTTTCCTCAGGGGTCTCTTTAATGCTCCCTTTAAATCTCGGGGACCTCCTCTGTCTGTAGAAAATGCATCTCCCTCAGGAATCTTGTTTCTGCTTGGCTAAACCTGTTTCCCGTACTTAGAAGGAATAAAGTAGATGTACAAGGAGAGGTCTTTTGTTGTTGGATGATTTAGCTTAAAGAAGCAGAAACTTAACTCACAAACAAATGAAAAAGGGATTTGAAAGAAATAATCATAATCATAAGTATAACCTAGTTTGTATTGCCATATACCAAGTATAATCATAAACTCTTTAGGGGCATCAAATATTTATAATTTTTTTGTACTTATTATAGCGTGTGTGTGTGTGTGTGTGTGTGTTTGTGTGTGTGTGTGTAGGTGAGTTATGGCACAACTTGTTAGAGTTTTTTCCTCCCAACATGTGGATCTCAGGAATTGAAATCGAACTTGGGTCATCAGTCTTGGTGGCAAGCACTTTTACCCACTAAGCCCTCTGTCTGACCCTACTAAATCTTTTAATTCTCATACAACCCTATGCACTGGGGCCTGTAGTATCTCCACTTTGTCTGTGAGGTAATGGAGCTCCAGTGAGGTCATTCTGTAGTCACGTGGCAGTCATTCATGGGCTGGGGCTAGTGAGTAAAGAACAGGAACTGACTCCAGGATGGGTAATTTAATGGTCACCTTGTCTGAAATAATAAAGAGTACACCCCAGGGTGTGTCTGTGGTGATGTTTCCAGAGATAGTCAGATTCAAGGACTGTGACCTAGTCAATGGATTATTACTTGAAGGATCATGATGGACCTGATGGCATTATTGGAAGTGGAAGGTCGGGGGCAGGGGGCCACGGAGAGGTGTTTCCTTGGGGGTATTAATTATCATTGGCTACTTCCTGGCTTTCTCTTTCAGCTTCCTGTCAGCCATGACATGAACAGCTCTGCTCTGCCACGTCCCCACTACCAAGATGTTCTGTCCAAGCACCTGAGGCCAAACTGGGGACTGAAGAGTGGTCTGAAATGTGAGCCAAAAGAAACTTCCCCTTTGAGTTGACTTTCTCAGGTACTGGATCAAAATAACACAAAAGTCTGACTAATACAACCCCTTATGTCAAGTCTCACAGGCTGCATTAAAGGAGGAGCATACGTCCCAAGACAGGAGGGTTTGAAGGAGGAAGAGACGCCCACAGCGCTGAGAAATCCCATCATTCCGCTCCTTTTTGCAAAGGAGCGTCCTGAAGCTGTCGTCCTCTTGCCTAGTCATTCTCTCTCTGGGCCATTCATGCTTTCAGGATGAAGAAGAGGAGACTGGAACTGTGGACAGCCACTGTAGCAGGCCTGGCAGGGCTTCAAAAGCCCCGCAGAGAATGTGTGTAACTAAGAGAAAAGAGGTGAAAAGTCCTAGCTTGATTCCTCCTGCCAGTAATGATTATCCACACACTTCTGTCCTCAGGCAGGCTTAGTGTGAAGTGTGTATTGGTCCCCAGTTTGCGTTCTCCACGCACAGGTGACAGGAAAAAGTAAGACTCAAATACCTTCTCCAGGAAATGAAATTCTAGTGGGCTTTTTATGTTGTGTCCCCAGTCCTCAGACATGACTTGGCTTTGTCCAGCAGTTGGATGAAAACTCAATTTTCAATAACTGTGGGTCAGGTAAAGGTATCTCAGTGGTCCTGTCCTTTCTCCTTCATAGTGGTCACTAACTAGGGCTGTTGCACAGTGCTGGGGGAAGGGCTCTGGATTTGAGACGGGACTACAGAATGTGTGCCGTGGGAGAGTCCTGTCTGTGCGTGGAGCAGTGTGTGGGGAGTTTAGATATGAGCCACACCTCCAACAAGCACTCACTGGGCACCCCCATCCTGCTGAAGAGCTGTCTGCCCATAGCGAACTGCGGTAACAGAGCACTGCAGGCTGCTTAACTTACACACACCACAGGTGTGTTTGGCTCCTGGTTCTGGAGGTTGCAGTCTAGTATCAAAGCTGGCGTCTGGGAAGAGCTTTCTTTCTTCATTATTCTCCAAGGCAGAAGAGGAGAGGAGGGAGAAAGGGGGAGGGGAAAAGGACGGGGAATGGAGAGAGAGAGGAGGGAGGAAGGGGGAGGGGAAAGAAGAGGTGCATTCTAGTTTGCTTTCCATTGTGCTTAACACCAAATCAAGCCGGGAGGAGAGGACTCACTGCATCTTACACTTTAAGTGACAGCCCATGTGGAGGGAAGTCAGGCAGGAACCTGGAGGCATATGCTTTTGGGGGGACACAGTCAAGCCATAGTTAGAGTCTAAGGCAGCTGCCCCCAGCTGTTGCTGGCATTGGCTGTTCCTGCCTCTCCAGGGAACTGTGCTCCGGTGACTGTGTTTGGAAACGACTAGGAAAGCCATGCCTCGCGGCTCCTCTCAAGGAAGCACCTCGCTACAGAGTGAGGCCCGAGCTTTAGTGTGATCACGCAGGTCCACGTGTTATCCGTGTTCTCTGGGGTTGGGCTGGGCCCAGCTGCCTTCCTCTTGGCTGAGAGCCATCCTTCAATCACCCAGGGCATGCGATTCCATTTCAGTCTTGCCTTCTCAGGAACCTGAGACCTACTGTGTGCCAGGTCCGTGCCTGTGTCTTGGAACACGAAGGTCAGGGTTCTACCTTGTGGCAGCAACTCTTAGGTTGGGTTCTCCTGCAAGGGGTCTGAGTTTCATACCCTTGGCATGGACATTTGAGAAGTCACAGAAACCGTGCCAGCCAAGAAGTTTTCATTTGCCTAAGGATGGCAAGCACACTTACCTTGTTTGAAAGGGCAGAGCCACAGCAGCAGATGGCTCGAATTAGCCTGCTCCTGAGTGGCTGTCAGGACTCACGGTCATGTCTGAATGTGTGTCTTGCATTCTATGTCTAGCTAGGTTTCTGCTCTTGTGGATAGAAGCCCAGGATCCCTCTGGAGCTTTCAAGCAGAAATTTTGACACCAGATTGACACAATATTGGATTTTGTTTTGCTGTGTTCTACCTAGGTGTTTTTTTTTAAGCGTTTTTCTTTTCTTTTTTTAAAAAATCTCTCTCTCTCTCTCTCTCTCTCTCTCTCTCTCTGTGTGTGTGTGTGTGTGTGTGTGTGTGTGTTGGTGGGTGCAAGCATCCATTTACGGGTGTGCCCCAGCACACATGTGGCAGTCAGAGGGCAACCTTGGGTGCTGGTCCTCATGTTCCACTTTGTTTGGAATAGAGTCTCTTATTTACTGAGGTTTATGCCAGGCTTATGCCAAGTTTGGCCCCCAAGGCTCTGGGCATTCTCCTGCCTCTGGTTTCCTCTGCTGAGATTACAGAGGAAGGCTGCCATGTCCTGCTTTATGTGGGTTCTGGGTGGGGATCTGAACTCAGGTCCTCACACTTGTACAGCAAGTGCTTTACCCACTTAACCATCTCCCTGGCCTTGTGTTCTACCCATGTGTTTGTTGAATGAATAATGATAGTCTGATTAAGACTGGTGCTGTCAATGGAGTATCAATATCATCTAGCTTCTACTAGCACAGGACGGCTGTCCATGTTTCACAACTTCCTTTTATGGAGAAGGGAGGGGAAACACTGGAAGTACAAGGATGTTGAACATGAGAGCAATTTGAGAGCTATGTAAAACACAAGTACAGATGTAAAATGCTCAAAGGCAGGGCTGGAGGTGGACAGATAAGTCTCAGCACTGGCTTTTCCCAAGGAGACTGCTGGAAGGAATTTCTGTTTCAATCCGGTTTTGGAACTTGTTCCTTTGTTCAACTCACAGGCGGACAATTCTTTTAACCCGTTGTTCAAAGCTGCTGATACTGCTTTTGAACCCTTAAGTCAAACACTTAACAGCCGAATCCCTACAGGATGGAAAAAAAAAGGAACCAGAGAGAAAAAAGGAAGCCATGACCACCCGCTGCTGTGCGGAGCCCAGCGTAGGGATCTTCATGGCGTGTTTGTGGTACGGCTTGGATTTTGGTGGAAGATTGAAGCCAAGAGCAATCCTTTGTTTGATCATTGGACTTAGGTGGAATCCTCTGCCCAAAGAATATGCATTTGTATAAACATGTGGATGCTGGGCTCTCTGATGTTATGATCTTATGTCTTATCTATCAGGATAGGAGAAGTTTTAGTTTGGGTTAGTGATTTTTGATGTTATTTAGAGACAGGGTCTCATGTAGCTCAGGCTGGCCTCAAACTCGCTATGTAACTGAGAATGTCCTTGAACTTTTGACCCCCTTGCCTCCATCTCCTGATTGCTGATTACAGGAGTGTGACAACCTGTCTAGTTTATTTAGTGTGTGCGACCACGTGCATGCGTGAAGAAGCTACAGGCTAACCTTGGGTATCATTTCTCAGGTGCCATTCACCTTTTTATTTTTATTTCTTACCCATCCTTGGAGACGGAGTTTCATTTTGTAGGTCAGTCTGGTCTCAACCTCCTGGGCTCAAAGGATCCCCCTGCCTTGGCTTCCCAAATGGTTCGGGCTATAGGCACATGCCATTGCTTCCAGCTTGCCTGTTTCTGTTCTAGTGTTTATTGTGTGGATTCAGTTGCTTTACTAAGCTTTCTGAAAGTAGCTTTTTCATCTCTAAAGTGGACATAGCAGTAAGCTCCTCCCACAGTTGTTAAGTTCCCATCACAGTGCTCAAGAAGATGTAGCTGTGAACATTTGTCTATCTTCATTTGAACAGCATTTGTTGGCTGTCAGGATTGAGCCCTCTCCCCTGAAACCTGGCCAGACAGTGAGCCTGACAGTGAGCTATCTGCCTCTGATGTTTCCATTTCAATCTGATCTGTTAGGCTGGGATGTAGTCCCTTGATCGACCCTCACTTCCCCTAGTCAGCAGCAGGGAGGGCTTACTTACGGCGAAGGGGTGAACATAATTTCTTTTCCTTTTCCTTTCTTCCTTTTAAAATTTCTTTCTTATTTTCTCTCTCTCTCTCCTTTTTTTTTGAGACAGGGTCATACTGTAGCACTAGCTGGCCTGGAACTTGATATGTAGACCAGGCTGGCCTCAATCTCATAGAGATCTGCCTGCCTCTGCCTCCCAAGTGTGATTAAAGGTATGTACCACCACACCAGGCTCAAAGATTATTTTTATTTTTGTTTATGTATGTGATGTGTGTTTGTGTGCATGAGGGAAATGTGACCCCTGGAGGCCAGAAAAAGACATCAGATTCCCCTGGAATTGACATTACATGTGGTTGTGAGCTGCCTGATGTGGGTGCTAGGAACCAAACCCAGGGCCTCTGTAAGAGCAGCAAGTGCTCTTAACTGCTGAGCGATCTTTCTAGCCCTGAATCTAATTTTTGAGAGAGACATTGTTCAGCCTTAATCTCAGATGTAACTTGGCAGAGCCTGGTACGCTGTGTGTGGCTCTCCAACATCAGTCTCTGGAGACAGAACTGTATGCTCAAGCGCAGCTCCTCTCTGTCCGTCCCTCTTCAAGCCTGTCATTGTGACTTCTAAGCGTCTGTACAATGCACTCATTTTTCTCCATCTTTATCACCCTCTCCTGATCTAACAAACCTGATTTGTATTCTATCACCGTGTAACAAATCACTCTCAAACCCAGTAGTTTCAGACAACATACAATTTCTGGGGCCTTAAGCATCTCACTGCAGCTTAACTGAATCCTTGCACTTGGGGTCTCTCATGGGCAGTGAAATAGCAAAACTGACTCCATCTTATTCTAGCTGACTTTAGCCCTCCCTGTTTTCTGCCCAGCTTCCCATCTAACTGTAGCCAGCCAGGCAGAATAGCCATGAAGACTGCATCTACATTTCATGGACTGCAGTGTTCGTACAATACTGGGAAACTCATAACTAGTCAGCTCTACAGAATGGAACCCATTGTTTCTGCAATTCTGAGAAACTTGTTTTTCCTGACCAAAACTTTTTGTTAACTGAGAACTTCTTTGTTAATTGACCTGCCCCTTGTCTGGTGTAACTATGATGATCTAATATAACTGTGGTTGTTTGCTTTGCCCCTGGCATTATGGAATTCGAGTTTTAGGTTTTATAAACCCCACTCTGCTTTCTCTCATGGTCCAGAGTTCTTTTGGG
Organism: Eospalax fontanierii; assembly: GCA_035773235.1. NCBI lineage: Eukaryota > Metazoa > Chordata > Mammalia > Rodentia > Spalacidae > Eospalax > Eospalax fontanierii. The sequence goes on along the minus strand of CM069546.1, from coordinate 43,401,583 downwards.
CATTAGCCCCCCTCTTGACTATTAAAGGGCTCTTAATTTGACTATCATACTATGTGGTATTCCTCTGTGCCTCGTGCTTGATATTACAGACTACAATTAAGGGGTCCAGGAGGGTTGTAGTGAACTCAGCACTCAGCTTGGGAAGACTGGATGCCCAGCCTGTGCAGCTGTGGGCAGGACTCAGTTCCCTAAGAGGTGCTGGGCCAAGCTGCCTTCAGTGCCTTGCTGGGTAACTTCCCGTCTAGGGCAATTGGTTCAACAGTAGTTCATTCCATTATGGCAGGCAGGCAGGAAGGAAAGGCTTTTATGTGGGTTCTTGGAATTGAACTCAGGTCCTCATTTTGTGTAGGAAGCACTTAACCCACTGAGCTATCTCCACAGCCCCCAGTGACCATACATTTTGGAGTAACATCTAGTTCTCTATGGGCATGAAGTAACCTACAAAATAGACCCCTTTATTTCTCAGTGACCTCATCCCCCACCCCTCACTAAAGCCCACCTGCTGCATACACACTGGCCTCAGGGCTGCTCTTCTCATATACCTCTCCTGGCTTCCTACTGCTGAGGCTGGATTTCTTGGGTGGGGCCTGGGCACAGATACTTTTAATTTAATTGTATTCATTATTTTTATTTTATATACATGAGTGTTTTGCCTGCATGTATGCAAGAGCACCCATGTTGCGAAGTACCCAAGGAGGTCAGAAGAGGGCATTGGATCCCCTGGAACTGGAGTTTGAATAGTGGTCAGCCACTATGTGGGTGCTGGGAACTGAACCTGGGTCCTCTGCAAGAGCAGCCAGTGCTCTTAACCACTGAACCATCTCTCCAGCCCCACTGGAACTTTTTTTTAAATAGTCTTAAGCGATTCTAAATTTTAGCTCCAGCCAAGCTGACTCCTGATTACAGAGGTTGTTGAACATCATGCTGGTTGCTGTCAACAGTCAAATGAAAGTCTTTATGCAAACCCATGTCTTGTCAGCATGAGCTCACTTTCTTCCTAATTTTCTTTAAAAAAATACTAAAACCTTTCTTGGACTTTTTTTTTTAAGTACTAGTGATTGAACTTAGAGCCTCATTCATGCTAGGTAAGCTACATTCCTAGCCTTTTATTTTCTTTTATTTTTTTGTGAGCCCTGGTTTCACTGAATTGCTCAGATTGGCCTTGAACTTGGTATATAACCCAGGTAGGTTTTCAATGTGCAATCTTCCTGCCTCAGCCTCTCCAGGGATTGGGATTCCAGACTTGTGCCATCATGTCTGACTCTTTCCTAAGCTATTAAAAAGTTTGGTTTAAGAGATTCTAAGACTTTCATCTTCTTATGATCTTAAGATTCAAAAGTTTGTCATAAAAGACCCCACATTTTTCTGGAGTATTTATGAGTATTTATTCTAGAAAAGTCCATTCATTTTCTTGGGGTCATCAACTATATTTATCACGAGAGGTAGATTTGGGCTCCAATCTGTAATTATAAATTGCTTCCTAAAGTTACCAGCTAGGATACAGAGCCTTTTCTTATTTGATAGTCAAATGAATTCTCCTTCACACAAATGTAACTTGGCAAATGCCTGGATGAATCTAATGGATTTACTTGAAGATAAAATGTAAAATTTTGATTTTCCATGAATCGATCGTTTTAGTAAAATACCCCATCACCACACAGAAGCCAGCTGTGCTCAAGCTTCTTATGAGGTGCAGTGGTTCACAGTGACTTGGCATCTGTAGGACACTGCTGGCTCTCCATAAAATGCTTATTTTGGCTTATACCGCTGGTCTTAGCTACTTTCCCTGTGCTTGACAAAGGCAAGTTTATGAGGGAGGGTTGATTTTGACCCACAGTGATGGGAAGGGCATAGTGGCAGGACTCCACAGTCAGGAACCAGGAAGAGATGAATGCTGGTGCTCAGCTCGACTTTTCCTTTTTATTCCAAGATCCCAGCAGGAGGAAAGGTGTTACCCTCTTTTAGGAGGACTCTTCTTACGTCAACTACTCAATCTAGATAATCCCCACAGGTGCACCTGGAGGCTCCTCTCCTAGGTGATTCCAGATCCTGTCAGGTTGACAGTCAGTCATCACCATCACACTACTTAAGAGAATTTCGGTTATAATTGTTGACCGATAAGCATTAATACTGATAGTGGCAATGCAAACAGAGTCTCGTTTTCCCCATTTTACAGATGGGCAAACCGAGGCTGCAAAGAAATGGGAAATGTACTTGAATTGACATGATTAGCATTCATCTCTGGCAAATGACCCTGGACTGCAGGATTTCACCTTCGAAGCAAGCCCTGACTGGGTACATTGCTTTTGTTTTTTTAATTGCAATGCAATTAAATAATTCACCATTTAAGATTGCATACATCTGTGGCTTTGATATAGTCACAAGATTTTCAAACTATCACCGCCATCTTGTGTGTGTGGTGTATGTGTTCACGTGCATTGCAAATGTGTTTGTGAGCACGCAGAGGCCAGAGGTCAGTGTCCAGTGTCTTCCTCTACTATTCTCCACTCTACTCTTTGAGATGGGGTTCTCCCTGAAGCTGGAGCTCAATGAGTCAGCTAGGCTGGTTGGCCAGCCAGTTCCAGGATCTGCCTGTCTCCACTCCATAGTGCTGGAATTAGAGGCATTCCTGCCACACCTGGCTCTCCACGTGGTTGCTGGGTGCTGGGGATCTGAATTCAGGTCCTCACGATGGTTCAGTAAGCACTTCACTGGCCGAGCCTCTCCCAGACCCAGCTATCAGCGTGTTATTCCAGCATGTTTCAATCAGTTCATCATTGGGCATTCACCCGTCCTCGGCACGGACACCCTGATCTACCTTCTGTCCCACCCGTCTTACAAGTTCTGGTTATGTCATTTACATTGTACTTCCTACATAGTGTGAAGCATTTTGTGTCTGGCTTCTTTTACAAACAATGTTTTCAGGTTCTTCTATGATCTAGACTGTGTCAGTGTTTCATTCCTTTTTATAGTGAAATAGTATTCCATTGTGTGGATATACATTTTTAATCCATTCATGGATTAAATGGATGGATATTTGAATTTGTTCTTCCTTTTGACTATTAGGAGGTATACTGGTTTTATTCAAATTCTGTCATAGGAATCTTGCTTTTCAAGTTAGACAGAAGGGCACATCTTGTTTCGTGTAGCTATTTTGAATAAACATAGTGGCACCTTGCAGCTATTACACTATGCAGCAAATCATACCACTATCTTCTGGTATAAACTGTAATCTTACTATGGTCAGGGATTCCTTGGGTCAAGAATTCAGACTAGAAGGGCTGGAGAGATAGTTGAGCAGTAAAAGCACTTGCTGTTCTTGCAGAGGAGTAGAGTGCAGTTCCCATCACCCACATGGAGCAGCTCACAGCGTCCTGTAACTCCGGCTCTATGGGATCCAGCACCCTCAGCAGGTACCCATACACGCACACATGCACATACATGTACACATAAATAAAAATAAAATAAATCTTAAAAAATTCAGACTAGAGGGAATGACTTGCTATCTCTCTATGCCTGGATTCTTAGCTCGGAAAGCTCAAAAGTTCAGGAAAATTGCTGGTATCAGGGCAGAGGTCATCTGGGCTCCATGAATATATTTCCTGCTGTTTGCCGGGAACTCGGCTATCTAGTTAGCTAAAATGTCTCTTCATGTGACTTCTTGTGGCCCGACAGAGGGCACCAACATGCCACAGTGTGTACTGCCAACTTAAAATAATAAAAGCAATAAGCTCCGCTCTCAGGGAAGTTTCTGGCATCCTAAAATTCAAAATGCCGTATCTTGCCTTGTGCCTGAATTACCCTCAATTAGAAACCCCGCCTCTCCACTGCTGTGGCTTGTTGCTGTAATTATTCTGTCATCGTTAATTCAATAAGGCCTATTAACCCACATCAGATAGTGTATTTATCTACAGTTCCACGTTACCTGCTCCCCTAGACACAGCAGCTGTCACACTTCAAGCCTGCTGTCTCTTTGTTGAGGTCCAATATTGTCAGTTTGCCAGTGTTTCATGCATCTAACAGAATCCTCGGTGATGGTGATGTGTTCCTGTGGCGTCCTGGAGCCTGGAGGCTTCTTGTTCCGCTGTGAGCTCTGGGAGTGAGTCACAGTGCTCCATCCTACCCCTCTGGGGTTTCCTCCTCTTCCTCTTCATCTTCCTTCTCTCATAAGAGCATGAGTTTTAAGCAAGACTTCCTGGTTTGAATCCTGCTTTGCTGCTGACCTTGAGCCAGCTGCTTGGTCTCCTTGAACTTCTGTTTCTCCCTCAGTAAAATGCTCACACTCCTGGTGAGAATTAAATGTGTTTGTTGATAGATTCAGAACCCTGAGACGCTCTTGGGCTCATCATGAGAGGTGATGACTGTTGCTATTACAATTCCTTTCTGTCTTCTTTCTTTTTCCTTCAAAGGAGAAGGTGTGTCAGAAGGATCTTTATGTGGCAGGTGCTAGGTTTGGTGATGGAGATTCACTAATGAGGTGGTCCTTTAAGGGACCTGCAGAGAAAAGAATTATGAACTCATACCACAGAGGGTACCAAGGGGCGTGTAACAGAAATGGTTTAATTTCCTTCAGGGGAGGTGGGCGTGATTAGGGAAGACTTCTGGGAGGAAGCAACATTTGAACAGAGACCCAGAAAATAAAAATCCAGGACAATTTCCTGTGTGTGAGTAATGGGAGCAAAATATGTGCGCTGTAGTTGACTCTTTTACTGTTAATATTTTTTGAGGTAGGGTCTCACGTAGCCCAGGCTAGTCTCAAACTCATTGTGTAGTTGAGGATGACTTTGAACTCCTGATCCTCCTGCCTCCATCTCCTGAGTACTTGTGTCACCACCATGGTTTATGCAGTGCTGGAGAGACAATCCGGGGGGCTTCATACATGTCAGGCGTGCACTTGACAACTGAACTACATCCCCAGTCTGCATTAAGTTTTTGAAAAGGAAATACTTTTACAGGATCCAAACTACAAAACTTGCCAAAGGACAGTGAAGTCTTTCTTTTTACTCCCCAATCCCTAAAGCAACAAACAAACCATATCTAGGATATTCTCTTAGAAACATTCCACATATACACAGGCAAAAATTATATGTATACATATGCATAGACAATCATACACAAATATACTTAATCTCCCTCATTTTTAAATGCAAAAGATGCTTATTTTTCTAGTAAAAATGTTTTACATTTATTATTTTATTTTATTTACTTTTATTATTTAACGTGTATGAGTGTTTTGCCTACATGTATGCCAAGTGCAGCCATGTATGCATGTGATGCACACAGAGGTCAGAAGAGGGCGTCAGATGCACCATAACTTTAGTTACTGACAGTTGTTAACTCTCATCTGGGTGCTGGGAACTGAACCCTAGTCTTCTGCAAGAGTAGTCAGTGCTCTTGATCACTGATCCATCTCTCCCATCCCAAATTTATTTATTTATTTATTTTTGTACATCCCGCCCCCCAAACATGTGGAGGTCAGAGGATAATCTGCAGGAATCATTTCTCTCCTTCTACCATGTGAATCATGGGGATCAAACTCAGGTTATCAGGCTTGGCAACTGGTGCCTTTACCCACCGAGTCATCTTGCTGGCTTCTCTGTTGTTAGTTAAACTCCTTTTAAATATGTGTTTGGAGCCCTTTTCCTATCAGTTTATCTAGAGCACTTTCTTCTTTTTGTCTGCAATGACTGTCTATAGTTCGTAGTGTGCTGTGGTTTGCTTAGGTGGCCTCTTCCTGGTGGCTGTTTGGTTTGTTTCTCCTCCCACTATGACAAACAAGCTACAATTTTGATACCTGTGTGATTTGCTCATGTGGAGACATATCTGTGGGATGAATTCCTAAGGTGGAGCCGTTGAGCCAGATGATCTGCTTTTCTGTATAGATGCCTTACTGTCAGCTTATTCCTCCCGAGTGACATGTGAGAATACCTAGCATTCTCTAGTTGCACAAAGCGAGATGTATTATCAAGCTCTTTTAATTTTGCCAATCTGGGAGGTGAAAATTGATATCTCAGTGTAGTTTTAATTTGCATTTCTTTTCCTACGAGTAGCACAAAGCATGTTTTCATTTGCCTGAGAATCACTTGCATCTCGTTTCTTACAGATTGTCCTTATCTTCTGCCCATTTTTCTATTGGGCTGCTCGCCTTCCCATTGATTTTATACATTAGGGAAATCAGCCTTGCTCTGTGCTGTCCCTTGCACACATTATATCCTGGTTTGTCATTGGTTTTGTGACTTTGCCTGTGATAGTTTTGTTTTTGCAGTTTTTAAAAAAACGTTTATTAATCAAATGTAGCTTTCTTATGTCTACTAGATTTGTGACACTCAGAAAATCCTTCCAAGATCCTAAGAGATTCTATTCTTTTAAAAATTGTCTTCTGGAAAGTGGCCTCTCTGGTCGTTGTCTACTCTCGCCCTTGACAATGTGTTTGTCTCTGATCTTCAGTAACTGCCTGTCTTCTTCTCCTCATTCTGTGGATCTCATTGGGAGTTTTTTGGCACTGATTACAGGGACTGGGGAGTCCTGGTGACATCTTTTGGTGCTCCTGCCTGGTTACAGTTAGATTTTCCTCATCTTCTTTATGCCCCCCAGGGCCCTGGGACTACCAGCTCCCATGGAACCTTGGAACAATCAACACATATTTAGTTTTCTTGAGTTCATCCACCACCTCTGGATCTTACAATCTTTGCACCCCATCTTCTGTAGTGATCTCTGAGCCTTGGGAGGAGAGGGTGTCCCATTTAGGACTGAACACTCTGTAGTCTCTTGTTCTCTGTGTCTTGACCTGTTATGGGTCTCTGTGTAAATTGCCATCTGTTACAAGAAGAAGCTTGTTTGCTAAGAGTTGCGGATACACTAATCTGTAGTTGGAATCAGAGGAGCCCAAGGATCCTGGTAGTGCAGAAGGTGGTAGACTTGGAGAAAGTGTAAATTTATTTTAAAAGTCTTGTTATAGTAAACTGTTAAATTAGCATATACAATATTCGGTTATCTCATGACATTTTCAAACAGGATTTGCTTTAGTTGATTCTCGTCGTCCCTCTCTTCTCCCCCTCCCCCGTATCCCTGCTTCTCGCCCTCCGATTTCATGTCACCTGTGTCCTATGGCCATCCCCCTCTTCATCAGCACCTCCTCCTCCCTCTGCTGGGCTTCTGCCTAGTTCTACTGCCTATAGCCCACCTCCAATTACACATAAAGTAGGACGCTCCAGGGTGCAGTCCACAGATGAGAGAAAGCAGGTGACTTTTGTCTTTCTGAGTGCGAGTCACCTGGCTTAATGTAATACTTTCTAGACCCATCTATTTTTTCCACATTTCATGATGTCCTTTTTCTTCCATTATCTATATGAAAACATTTTCATTATCATTTCATGTTATCACTCTCCTGCTGATGGACCTCTAGGCTGGTTCCATTTCCTGACTATTTTGAGTAGAGTAGCAGTCAACATGGATGTGCTGTCTCTCTGTGGTGGGATGCAGAGTCTTAGGGTACATGCCTAAGAGTATAGCTCGGTCTTATGGAAGTTCTCTTTTAGCTTTTTGAGTAACCCTCTTATTGATTTTCATAGTGGATATACTAGTTTCCTGAGCATGAACTTGGTAGATGACCAAGTCACGTCATAATGTCCACTGATTGGACAAGCCAGTAAGAGTCCTTGGGAAGATCAAGCCATCCCATTTAGAGTCACCCAGAACCCAGGGCACCAAGTCCCTTGCAAAGCTACTGAAATCACCTGCATTACAAAATATAGGCAGACTCTGGCTTGCTTTCTATTGGAGAACACAGACTGAGGGGGCTTCAGATGTGTAGAAATGATAAGGGTTTTACTGAGATGACACACTTAAAAAATAGTTATAACAGGGCTAGAGAGATGACGCAGCAGTTCAGAGTGCTTGGTGCTCTTAGAGAACACTGTCATTCCCAACATCCACATTGGACAGCTCACAACCACCTGTAACTTAGGCTTCAGGGGCTCTAACACCGTCTTTTGACCTCCACAGGCACCTGCACACAAGTCACACATACACACATACACACACACACACACAAATAAAAATAAACTAAATCTTAAAAAATTAAAGGAGGAGCTGAAGAGATGGCTCAGTGGTTAGCAGCACTGACTGCTCTTGCAGAGGACCTGGGTTCAATTTCCATCACCTACATGGAGGCTAACAACCATCCCTAACTCCAGTGTCAGGGAATTCATAGCCTCTTCTGACCTCCCCAGGAGAACTACTTACATGCAGGCAACGCATTCATACACATAACATAAAAATGGTAAGTAAGAATACTTAGAGCAGACTTTGGGGGCTGTTGCTGTGAAATGCAGCAGTGAGGTTTAAAGACTCCTCCAGCTTGGAAAATAGTTTCTGATTTTGTAAGTTCTTCCAGATCCTCTGGCAACTGCCACAGTCTGGTAGATTTTCAGTTTCTGAGTCTGTTGTAGGCTATGACTAAATTTTTCTCCCTGGGCTTCTGTTTAAACATTGTGGTCCAAACAGTTTTTACTTAATTTTAATTCAACAACCAGTGAATATTTATTAATATAAAAATTTGGTGAGCCCACACTGGGAAATTCATGTGTATTCTGATGACATACATAAGTCCCATGTAAGCTCAAGCCAGACAAAATCCCAGCAAAGATGTGGGGAAGTGGGTAAGATCCTTAACCTTACCTGAGGAACTACTGGCAACCAATGACTACTGGGAGAGAGAGAGAGAGAGAGAGAGAGAGAGAGAGAGAGAGTCAGTTTAAGGGGTGAGACTTTTGACCAGGTCCAGTGGATGAATTAACACCAAAGGACATTTGGGGACACAAACCTGACTCCATAGGAACATATATATATATATATATTACAGTACAGGAAATTTGGTGCGGAGTGGTAAGGGTCGTGCAGAGATGGGAGGGGATTTAAATATGATAAAATATGCTGTATGAAAATTTAAAAATTCAATAAAATAGGCTATTATTGTTTTAATTACTTTTGTTTTAAAGAGAACAAATCCATTAAACAGGGGAAAAAGCCCATTTTTTTTTCCCTAGGGTTAGGAATTCAGTCCAGGGCCTCATCCCCACGGGACAGGTTCTCTGCCACTGAGCTACAGCTCAGCTCCTCTTCTAACCTTATCATCCTTAAAACTCTGGATGCCCCTTTCTCTATCCTTTATCCTTCTAGCCTCTTTTTCCTCTTGCAAGTTTATATTTTATGAAAAATGAGATTATGCTGCACTTCTGTTTTAGGAGCCATCAGAGGTACCAGGACGTCTTTCACTGACCTTAACTATGTGTGATTATTTTGTTAACAGCTTCAAAGCTAACTATTGTATGGTTATGTCACGGTTGCTATGACTTACCCATTATCCATTAAGAAACACACTTTGTTTCTAGGTTGTTGAAAAGTTTGTGGTGTTTACGAGGCTGTGGCATAAATGAAACCATGACTCATGTTTCCTAATGTCACGAATGACATGTTTTCTGTGTCACTTTGGAAAGTGACATGATTTTCTGGGCCTTTCTGATTTCATGAAGTTTTGTTGTAACCTCTCTGGCTCTGAGCTTTGATCAGCACCTTTGGAAGAGCAGTCCATGTGAACAGCGGACCATCTCAGCAGGCCAGCTTCTCTCAGTGCTGACTCACCCATGACCTAGAAAACAAACCACTTTAGGGTTGGGGGGTGTAGAAGGGTTGATAAAGTTCTTGAATGAAGGCCTGGGTTCAAGTCCTAGCACTTCACTAAGAACAAAATAGGCATGGTGCTGTAGGAAGATCAGAGGTTCAAGGCCATCCCCAGCTACACAATGAGTCTGGGGTCAGCCTGGTCTGTGTGTGATCTTGTCTCAAACAAAGAAAAAAAAGAACCAAACCAAGACAAAAGAAAAGGAGAGAATAAGCCCAGAAAACAAGCCTGCTTACTGTAACTACCTTATGATGCCTTGCCCATGGGTAATTTTCTACATCCCACAGAACAATCCTCAGGGGCCCCACTGTTCATTATTTGTGTGAGAAAATTGTACTGAGTGCCTGTTATAGCCCAGGTGGTATACTGGACTTGGAAGCATGTGCAGATTACCCCAGGCCACTCCAGCAGTGACAGTCGTCCTCATTTCATGTCACGTCCAATTGATGTCACTCTAAGCCTAAGGCTTTGTCTCAGACAAAGCTCATGTTGGCTGCAGGACTTCAGGCAGTCGGTTCATGCTCTGTTCTTGTTTGCCTGTGATACTGCTGAGATTTAATGGGGTCGACTGCATATAGTGCATGGCGTATAATTAGCAATTCAACAAGCGGCAGCCATCATTGTCATCTGTGTCATTATCATCAGAGTCTATGTGTCATAGCTTGTGCAAACTGTTCCCCATAGGCTCATGTTTTGAATGTTGGTCTCCAGCCAATGGTGCTGTTTTATGAGGTTCTGGAAGGTACAGCCTGGATGGTTGTCCCTGGGTACAGCTTACAGAAAGTTAACAAAGCCAGGCTCTCTGCTCCCTGGTCTGCCAGGATTTGGGTGCACACCACATCATACTCTTGTTACCATGGACTGAGCCACTGCTCTGGGGCATCCCTGCCATGAGGGACTGAGAGCGCTCTAAAATGGTGAGCTCAACTAAATCTTTCTCCATTCGAGTCACTTTTGTTGGGGGTTTGGGTCATTGTGATGGGAAGGGAACTGACTCTCTCTGGGAAGATTTGCTCAGTGTGCAGAGGAGAATCTCTAACTCAGTCCTTCACTTTCCCTAGGCAGCAGATGGAGAAAGAAACAATTAGCCCCAATCATGAACAGAGAGGGGTGGGTCAGTGTGTGGAGAGCCTGCTGCTTATTGATTAATAAGCTGGCTTGAATGAGTCATCAGGTTTGACTATCAGCTCAAGGCCAGTGTGTCTTTCTGCAGCCTCCAGAGACGGCCCTAGCGTGTGGCTTCTTGCTTCTTGTGTTTTATGTGGCAGCTAGAGGGTGTCATGAGGAGGGCCAGGTAGGATATTTCTATCTCATGGATGGGCAAGGGGAGGCTTATGATGGCTGCTACTCAGATGGGGGAGACACTAATAGCATCCCTTCCCCACTGGGAGAAGTCTTCTCTTGTTTCAGACATCCGAACAAAACTGTGTAAGGAAAACAGCACCAAACTGAACACGGAAGACATTTTGTCAGTATAGCACTAAAAGCATCACAGGGCAGGCACACCACGGAGTACCACGTAGCCATGAAAAAGAGTGAGGTGGATTTGTGTAATGTGATGGCCGACAGATTTGGGGTGGGAGAAAGCTGAGCCACAGCTGGGGTCTGATATGGTGCAGGAAAAGAGGCTGAAGGAAGAGGTGGAGGGGTGAAGGGCGGAAGAAATGAAGAAAAGGAAGAGCATATTAGGGGGAGGGAAGAGGAGGAGGGGAGGGAGGAACGAGACAGACAGAAAGAAGAAAAAGTAATACAGCAAGGAGGGAGGGAGGGAGAGGGGAGGGAGGGGGACGGAGGAGGGAAGAGGACGGAAGGAGAGAGGGAGGGAGGGGGACAGAGGGAGGGGGACGGAGGGAGGGGAGGAGTGAAGGAAGGCTGGGAAGGAGAAAAGGCAAACGTTTCCTTATAAAATCAGGTGCCTCTTTGCATAACTTTGCATATTACTCCAAAAACCTTGAGGCATAAGTAAAGTGTTTTAAAGAGTTTTTAAAAAAGATTTTATTTTAAAATTATGTGTCTGTGTGTTTGCTCAAGTGATTGCAGTTCCTACAGAGGCCAGACGAGGGTGTCAGATCCCCTGGAACTGGAGTTAGAGGTGGTGGTGAACTTCCTGACAGGGGCACTGTGTGTTGAGCAGGGGGCGCTCTGACCTGCTGAACCATCTCTCCAGCTCCTTGTTCGTTTTCTTAGCAGTGGGTTTTATATGTATGTACGTGTGTGTGTGTGTGTGTGTGTGTGTGTGTGTGTGCACATGCATGCATGCCTGCCACAGTGCACATGTACAGGTCGGAGGACAATCTGTGGGAGTCTGCTGCTCTTTCCTTCTACCATGTGGGTCCCTCGGTTGTCAGGATTGGTGGCAAGGGCCTTTACTCACAGAGCCATGTGGCTGGCCCTAACATAGGTTTTTACTACAGGTCAAATGGGGTGGATTGTAATCAGCTTCTTTCTTGACACTTGATTTAGCTCCCTGGTATCCAGAGTTGGACTTTCCACACTGTGGTTCAATGTACATCCTACTGGAGACCTGGTCACAGCTCTCTTTCTGTGTATTCATGATATGATGGACACTCCATGAACTTGCTGACAAATACACTAACAAAAATTCACCAGCAGCTTCCTTCTACCTAGGCCAGCCTCGGTGGCCTGGGATTTCCCGAGCCTCTTGTTCCTTGTTCCCCTACTTTGTGTGACGTTCCATCACTTGCTCATTCTTTCAGATGCATTAGCAGGGTGCTGGGCTTTCTTAGGCAATGGACATTTCTGTATCTTTTAACTCAGAGGAGTTTTACATTTCTGGCAGCTTCTATAATGCGCCCCCATCCATAATGCCCCCCATCCATATTCATTTGTTCTTTTTGTCCTTGACCAGTGTATTCCGCTGTCCACATCCACACAGGCTCCTGCTGTTCCCCCACATCAGGTCTCCAGAGTCTTGTGCAGTCAGTCCTGTGCACACCACTCTGCTATGGCAATTTAAGGGCAAGGAGAGGAGCAGTTCACCTGGAGGCACTGAACCTCTTGGTCCTCTAGCTAAGAGCAGTATCCTATTCCTTTCTTCCTCACAGGACTTTGATTTGGGTCAGAGAACTGGATCTTCCCAGTGTTCTGGGTGAATCTTGGTGCACTGAGCTTCTCAGGCCAGGGAATGCCCTGATGCCCACAGTGTGATGCCCACAGTGATGCCCACAGTGTGATGCCCACAGTGGGTCTATGGTAAGGCAGAATTCCAGCTTCACCCCATATGGCTGGGGAGAAGAAATCCAGGTCTTTGTTCGTGTGTGGGGTGGCTGGGCTCTGCATCTTTTCCGACATGAATAAGGAAGCGTGGAAGTGGCCATGGGCTTTGAAGGCCCACTTGCAATTGTGAAGGCAACTGTCTTAGAATCAAAGACAGGTAAGGTAGGATTTGGTAAGACCAGATTCTTTCTTTCTTTCTTTCTTTTTTTTTTTTTTTTTGGTCTTTTTCAGACAGGGTCATTCTGTAGCCCCAGCTGGCCTGGAACTTACTATGTGGATCGGGCTAGTCTCAATCTCACAGAGATCTGCCCGCCTCTGCCTCTGGAGTGTACACTACTACATCTGGCTCAAGAACTAGATTTTTAATGACATCCTCAAACGGGTGATCACTTCCAGCTGGAAACTTGTTTTGGCCCTTTCCGCTTATATCAGTGCTGTGTAGCATTTTCCTCTGAGTCGAAACATTCCATCCTGGAAGGAAGCGTGTTAAGGCTCAGAGAGTTCTAAAGGGAGCTCATGAAGACTCAGAAGGTAAACAACTCATAAGTCTCAGGAAGTCCCTGAAACTGACGAGATGCACAAGGCCAGCCTTCCCTAAGGTTCCATAAGCAGTGAGGCTTATATATAAGAGAAGAGATTCCCTGTTGAGCTGCCTGCAAGTCACACAGAGAGCTCCAGGGTTCCTGCTCTCATGAGTCCTCACCCATGCTGGGGAGGGCGCTTTGGCGATGCAGCTGCCTTTGAGCCATCCACGATCCTGTAAGTGACCCTTTACACATACTCCTGTAAGTAACCTCAGTAAACTCACTTGTTCACCAAGTTGGACTTTGGTGGTATTCTTCTTTGGTCTGTCATTTGTTCCCCATCTGGGTCAGTAGACATTTGTTCATGTCTCCCCAGGAATCACACAGCAACCAGATAATAAAAGTCCTAATTGTTTAGTCCAGCTTGAATCAGGATTTTGTTATAGTCTCATATTTCCTCTCTCTCTCTCCCTCTCTCTCTCTCTCTCTCTCTCTCTCTGCAGGGAGACAGATTTGCTGTACAGCATTTGTTCCATCCTTGTTGCCTCCTGGTGGCAAGATGCAAGGCGACTGTTGCATCTGGGTGTCATTTCTTTTTTGAAAATGTATTTATTTTTATTTTATTTGTATAAATGTTTTGCCAGCATATAAGTAAGGGCACCACCACCTGTATGCCTTTTGCCTGCAGAGGCTAGAAGAGGACATCAGCTCAGATCCCCCGGAGCTGGAGTCTACAGGAGGTTGTGAGCTGAGTGCTGGCAATGGAACCCGGGTCTTCCGCAAGTGCAGCCAGTGCTGTTAACTGCTGAGCCACCACTCTGCCCCCTTGAGTATCATTTCTATGCTTAGACAAGAAGACTGGGAAACTGGGGGAGGGCGAGCACAGAGGCCTGGAAATGAAGTATCTGGCAGAAGATGTTGCGTCATTAGAATGAGTCCCAGTCACCTGGAGCTGGGCTTATTGCTGTTTAAGCAAATTTAAGTTTCCATCTATGAAGAGGAAGTGGGAGATGGTTACTGGGGAAATATCTAGCTATGTTTGCCACAGATGCACAGAACATGTTTAGACAGATATTCCAAAAAGCTCATAACAAAGAAAGCCTAACTAAATGGGTTTCAGGTTCTGAGAGTTATACTTTTCGTTGTATGAATTCTATGCTACTTATTTTAACTTTTCAAGGACAAATTTAAATGTAGAGGGCAGAGGACAACTTGTGATGGTCTGTTCTCTCCTTCTTCCATGTGGGTTCAAACTCAGGTCATTAGGCTTGGCAGCAAGTATCTTTGCCTGCTGGGCCATCTCATCAGCCCTTAGCATATCCTTTTAGGGGGACCTATTAGATCTATATAAGACAAAAATTAAGTGAGCCCAGTTAGATTTTGTTTCAAAATAAAAATTAAAAAGGGTTAGAGAAAAATTAAAAACGGTACAATGCCCTAGGCTCAACCTTCAGTGGCACAAATGAATACAGTACAGGACAAAACTTGCCCCAATTCTGGTGGCTAGCGTGGACAGAGAAGCCTCGGTGGCCCTGGGGCAGGGGCAGGGCTCGCAGGCCACCTGCAGAAAGCCTGCCCAAAGCAGCCGAGAAGGTCTACAAATCCACAGAGGAGAGTTTCTTCTCCAAGTTCATATCCAACCCTTTCCCAACAGGGTGGGCTTGGAGCATTCTAGAAGCAGAGACCAGCTTCGTGAACTTGACGGACTCCTGATGTTGGATATGCACCTGAGAGTAATCATTCCAGTTCTCATGGTCCACGCAGAAGACAGCTTCCTCCCTTTCCAAGTTTCCCGGGTCTCTAGAGGGAGGAGGCTGAGCAGGCAGAGGTGCATATAGATGTGATGAGGAGAGTGGGGCGCAGCTATGGGCCACAGTGTTCCTACTGCGGTTATGATAGTTCAGTGTGTTTCAGTTTGGCTGAGACATTTACATTCAATAAAGCATACCCATTTCATAGCGGTTCAGCAGTGAGGATGGAGAACATTTCATCACCCCAAAGCGTCTTTGCTCTTTTTCCTATAGAACAATTTATTTTTAAGTCTCTCTCTCTCTCTCTCTCTCTCTCTCTCTCTCTCTCTCTCTCTCTCTCTGCAAATGTGTCTGCAGGTGTCTGCAGAGGTCAGAAGAGGACATCAGATCCCCTGGGGCTGGAGTTACAGGTGGTTATAAGCTATCTGACATGGGTTCTGGAACTGAATTAGGATGCTCTGGAAGAGCAGCCAAGTGCTCTTAACTGAGGAGCATCTCTCTAGCCCTCCATAGTGCATTCTTTTTTTTTAAAAAATTGTTTTCTTTAATGTGTATGACTGTATGACCTGCATGTGTGTACTCGTAAGTGCACCCATGTCATGCAATGCCTGTGGAGGTCAGAAGAGGGCATTGGATTCCCCTAGAACTGGAGTTATGGATGATTGTTAGCTGCCATGTAGGTCCTGGGAACCGAACCTGGGTCCTCTGCAAGAGCAGTCAGTGCTCTTAATTGCTGAACCATCTTTCCAGCTCCCACAGTGAGTTCTTAACTCTACCTTAACTATAGCAATGCCTGGATAATTCGCTTACGTCATGTGGTTATCAGTTCTTTCTCACTCATTATTTCTTCTGAGTCTGTTCTCTTTTACAAATATAAAACAATGCCTTGTAAACCTTTCACCTACCGAGGGCTTTTTATCTGAGGAAATATTTGTGTCATAAAAAGCTTAAATAACTCTGCTCTTCCTTGAGTCCATGTGCTTGAGGACAAAGAACGTAATTTATGCCCTGGTTTTCAGTGAGAAAGTGGGTTGCACGTTCAGAGATTGGGTGATGGGATGGATGAAAGGATGCTGGGATTTTATTGAATATACAGTGTGACATACGCCTCAGTGAGGGCCCCGTGACCCTTCAATTCCTGGTCTTCATGCTTCAGTGTAATATTCTTCATTTTACTGACTGAGCCCTAATGAATCAAATATGGCAGAAGTATAGATTACCACTCCTGCGATAAGGCTATAAAATGTATCACCTGTGTTACAGACTATCTCTCTCTCTGAACGTTTGTCTGGGGAAAGTCGGGTCCCATGTCATGTCAGTTTCAACATGACAATGGGTAAAGACTTTCTGGTAACCACATTAGTGAACTAAGATTCATCTAGTGTGAACCTTCAGATGAGAACACAGCAGCACCCACAACTTACCTGCAATCTCAGTAGAGACTTTATGTCAGAGGCAGTCAGATAAGCTATTCCCAGACCCCTTGGGCATAGAAATGGAGCCATAATAAATGTGCATTGCTTCAAACCCCTGCGTTAACGGGACCGCTTGTTCTGCAGCAGGAGATAACTAATACATGTAAGAATAAGTCATTTCTGTTGTTATTGTTGTTATCAGTGCTGTGGATTGCATCTGTCCTTTTCCAGCACCAGGTTTCACAGAGCAGAGCCCTGGGGATGTGTTCCAACAATTGCTATTGTGTGCTGAGCATGGAATCGGCACTGTGCCAAGCACTTAATTCACTTCTCCTTTGATAGACACTACAACTCTATGAAAGAGAAATAATAATTGTCTCTTTTTACTGGGAAGCAGTAGAATTTGGGAGGACTTTAACAGAACCAGAGCTAGCAGGGAGGGAAGCTGGCCATCACATTCAAGCAGTTGGAATCCAGTGACCTAGGTCCTCACCACGTTACCACATCAACACCTTGGCAATCCATTTCCCCAGGTACCCCGGTGCCCACAGCTCCAGGCTGCCCCTCCACTCCTTTCCTGCCAGTCTCTCCTGTCAGCCCTGCCATACCTTCCACAGATGACTCAGTTCAGCCATCCCGGGCAGAATGCCACCAGGGACTGGGAAGATGATTTAGTTACTCAAGTTTTGCAAGCATGAGGACCTGAGGTTGGATCTCTAGCACCCAGGTAAAAAGCCAGGCTTGGTGATGCATGCCTATAATCCTGTCTCTGAAGGTGGGGCCAGAAGGAACCCTGAAGCCTGCGGCCGGCTGGCCAACCAAATTGGTGCGCTCCAGGTGCTCCCTGTGTCCTAGTATCATTTCTGTTGCTGGCAAAAAGCAACTTAGGAGAGGAAGGATTTATTTGGCTGATAATTCCAGGTCCCAGTCCATCATTGAAGGAAAGTTACAGAGGCAGGAGGTTGGGACGGCCAGTCACATGACATCTTTAGCCAAGAGCAGAGAGAAAGATGTGTATACACTTGCCTACTCGCTCCTACGCTTAGCTAGCTTTATTCACTGCTGATCAGTTCAGGGCCAGTGAGGGAACGGTGAGCCCACAATGAGTTGGTCTTCCCACATCATTTAGCAGTTGAAGCAATCCTCCATAGACATAGCTATGGGCCAGCTTGAGCCAGATGTTTCCTCAACTGAAGCTTTCTTCCTAGGCAGTTTTAAATTGAGGCAAGTTGACATTTAAAATAAACCATCATACTCTGTCTCTGGAATAAGGTGGAACCAGGCTTGATGGCGCTCACCTTTAATCCCAGCACTCAGGCAGCAGAGGCAGGCGGATGTCTGTGAGATGGAGGCCAACCTGGCCTACATAGCAAGTTCCAGACCAGTTGGGACTACAGGAAAGCTCTGTTTCCCCCTCCCCCTCCAAAAAAAGAATAAGGTGGAGACACTGTGGCCGAAACTCACATACCCACTCACATGTATGTGTACACATATGTATATGCACACACCCATTCGTGCACAAACCCATACACACAGACACACCCACATGCACATGTGCACACACCCACACATGTACACACCCATGCATGCACCCACCCACCCATGCATGCACACACATGCACATGTGCACACCCCCATGCATGTGCACACCCACGCATGCACACACATACACACATGCACATGTGCACACATCCATGTATGTGCACACATGCTCTTACAGTTGCCTCTCCAAGACTGTTGGTTGAGATGCTTGTTCTGTTCCTCTCTTTTCTTTCCCCCTAACCCTCAACACTCTTCTTTAGTCAAGCTGAAGCATAAAGGCTTCCAGTCTAGTTTTCAGCCCCAGTCTCAGAAATGAAGTCACAGTGAGCATGAATTTATACTTGAAGAATAGCTAACATGCCCCACTAGGGTCCAGGAGGAGGAAAGCACCCTGCTCTCTGGTCTTGGACTTGAATGTGAATTCTGCCTCTGTTGGTTCTTGACTGTGAGGTCAGGAGGATCTGCTGTCTCATCTACAAAACAGGGACAAGTCTTACATCACAGTGTTAGTAAGGCCATCTAGACAGCAGCACAATACCATCACTCCAATTATTATCATTCCTGATGTTGCTGCTGCTCCGCTCCCTCCCTCCCTCCCTCCCTCCCTCCCTCCCTCCCTCCCTCCCTCCCTCCCTCCCTCCCTCTCTCCCTCCCTCCCTCCCTCTCTCTTTCCCTTTCTCTGTCCCTCCTTCCTCATCTTGCTTCTCCTCCTTCTTCTGTTTTCTCCCAGTACTGGGGCCAGAGCCTAGGGTTCCGAGCATGCTGGACCAATGCTCTACTGCTGGCCCACACCCCTCATTGTCTTTCACCTTTCATTTTGAGACAGGGTTTTGCTAACTTGCCCAGCCTGGCCTTGAACTCTTTCTCTAGCTCAAGATAACATTCAACTTGCAATCTTTCTGCCTCAGTTTCCCAAGTACTCCTGTGACACTTCTTTATTTGTAAACTCTCAGGTATGTTTCCACAGAGTCTGGGAGTTTTCCAGTTCCAGAGCCTGAGCCCTTTTGCACATTCATCCTCCGAGTGACCACGGAGCTCGGTGACTCTACGGCAGGACAGGACACAGTTCTGCTCTGCTGTGACACAAGAGGCAAGAATTACTGCTGAGGTCCCAGGACACAGAGAAATCGGTTTTGAACTCTAACTCCTCCACTTACCAACCAAGAGACCTTGGAGAGCGATGAGTGCCGCCAGGCTCCTGTTAAAGCGGAGGCGAGCTTGGTGCCTGGTGAGGTGGGATCCTGAGCAGTTTAACCCGACACCTGCGCCAGTGATCAGCCAATGCAAGTCTTTGGGGAATGGAGAGGAGAGGCCACTACTTCAGTCTTCTCGAACTACCTCAAAAGCACAGTCTGGCTGTCTTCCACATCTTAAACCCCTACAGGCTGCTTTGCGCTCCTGCCTCTCTGGGGACAGCAGTGGTCCATGTGGAGCAGCGGGGGGCTCCTTGCTCCTCTTTCCTTCCCTCCTTGGGGGGTTTCCTTTACACTCCAGGATTCTATTCATTATTCCCCTGGCAGAGTCATATGTAAGACTTCTTTGCATATTTCATATTTTCTTTCCTTAATGCCCCTGCTCTGGGTCGCTCCCATGCCCTGCCTCCCAGACAGCTCCCGGCAGCTGGCACGAAATATTTATAGAAGCTTTTCTTTTTCTTCTTAATAACCTCCTAGACTGCCACTTCCCAAACCAGATCCTCTTTAACTAGAAGCATGGGAGGCTTCTGATTTATATTCCAGCCATATCCAGGAAAGGAGAAAAGTGAACGTGACCGTGAACTAGTCCCACCCTCTCTGATGAGGAGTGTATGTGCCCCTCATGCTTTGGATGCTGAAGATTCCTTCTGGACCTTAGGATTCGGCCCGTTAGCTTTGGGTTGTGGGGACTCCAATCCTCCTGTGAATTGTTGACAGCAGAAGGAACCCCTGCACAGACCCGCCATCTATACAAGACATGCATCACTTTCAGACAGCAGGTTTTTCATGCTACAGACATGTTAATGTCTCAGTGAAAGTGGGGTCCAGGTTCATAATGGCTCCAGAGGAAGGCTCAAGGGTCCTTTTCTACTCCCCCAAATTTCTCACTGAAGGAGGGCAACCCTCAATAGGTACTATGTAGAGAACTAACAAGCTCTAGTGGTCAGAATTCTAACTTGGTGACCAAGGGAAGCTTCCAGGAGGATGTGCATTTTATTTAAAAATACATAACTATTCCTTAGCATGTCACCCAGGCTGGCCTCAAACTCAGAATTCTTTTGCTTCCACCTCCCAAGAGCTGGGATGACAGGCTTGCTACCACATCTGGCTTAGGAAGTACATTTTTAATTATTTATTTTTATTTTTTTTGAGACAGGGTCTCCCTTGTAGTCCCAGCTGGCCTGGAACTCACTATGTAGACCAGGCTTGCCTTGAACTCACAGAGATCCACCTGCCTCTACCTCCTAAGTGCTGAGACTAAAGGCATGTGTCACCACACTTGACCCAGGGAAGTACATTTAAAATTTGTTTATATGTGTTTAAAAACAAGGTCTCACTATGTAGCCCAGGCTGGGGTTGAACTTACAGTCCTCCTACCTCCCAAGTTCTGAGATTGTAAAAGTATTTGATATGATCCCTGGTTTAGGAAGTGCATTTTAAATGGGACTTTAAAAATTGGTGTCACAGAAAATGCCTGCCATCTCTCAGTATCCAGTCCCTCCTCTCCTATAGTAATGCACCCTGTGTCTCCCTGGGGTGAAGACTGCAGATCTGCACAACAGTGCTTAAAGCGGTGGCCACATTGACACCCCCCACTCCCCCCACCCGCCGTGTGCACATATCTTGGGGGTGTGACTTTGTAATTTCTATTTAGAGGTGGAATTTATACATGCATACTAGTCTTGTGACTTGCTTTGGCTAATGTTGTGTGATGGAGGTGACGCCATGTCAGTTCTGAGCCTAAGCCTCAGGACTTTGCACACTTTGAATCAGTCTCTTCTCTTGGACTCCCACCCAAGCATCAAGAAGAGAGAGCCACAAGAAAGATGGCAGAGGTCCCATTGGAAGCACCCAGCCAGTGCTCCCACCTCCTAGGCAGGGGCCTGCCTAGACATGCAATTTACCTTCAGCCGGTAGCCAAAAGCTGCTGGGTTGAACCCAGTCTAGGCTACTAATCGACAGATGCTTGTGCTAAATTAAGTCTTAGTGAAAAGCCGTTGCAACTTAAGCTGCTAGTTTGTGACACAGTAAAACTAATCAATTCCTATGCAGCTGGGTGTGTTCATGTGATTGAGTTTCCATAGGAAAAGAAAGTATGATTTCTGGGAGTTTTCTTGCAGGAAGGATTTTATTCTTGCTAAGTAGACCAAGACTGTAACAGCTGGAGCTCTGGCAGCCATGCAGGGTCATGAAGTGAATTTAGGAGTGGAAGATATCCATGGCAGAAGAATAACTTCACGGATCCTTGTTCCTGTGAAGCCAGTGATGATCTTTTCAATATCATTCCCACTATCTCTACATTTATTAGGCGGAAGAGATAAATGCAATTTTATTTTGTTTAGGCACTTTTGAGTTCCAAAACAAAACATCAACAGAGACGGTAGATAAGGGAACTTACAATAGAAGGAACATGGCTAAAGGAGCATGTTACAGAAAAAAGGAAGTGTGGGCACAGCATGGATCACTGTGAATGAGTTCATATGACTGCCTGTGGGGAGCAAACAATCGGGACGTGTTTGGGGCCAGGTAATGTCTCCCCACTGATATCAGGCAGATATGGCTATAGTCAAGCAGCATAACAAGCATCCCCTCCAGCTCCTTACAACGATTCTGTTTCTCACTCATGGGCTTGCATGTAGGCTGTCTGCTGGCCTCTGTTGGCTCGATTTAGCTTGACTCTAGGTCATGAGTTGTTCTAAATTTGCTTTATAGCCTTCTTCAGTCTGGACCCAGTGCCTAAAATTGTTCCTGTGTAGGATGGAGGAAGGATAGGGAGGCAAGCTGAGGCACTGAGGTGCAGGTAAAGCCTTCAGCTGCACAACACTCGCTAAGGCTAATGGCCAGAACAAGTCACGTGGCCACGGTTAACATCCTTTGGTCTGAACATACATCCTATTTAAAGGAGAAAGAATGTGTCATGTTTGGAGAGTTGGGTCAGTGTTCCAGTCTGGTCTCATCCTGGAACTCAGCGTGCTTCTTTGTTCAGTGCACTCATGCCTGTTGGACAGTTTTACCATTTTCTTCCTGAAATAGTTCATATCTTTTGTTAGACGTACCACAGCACACCCTATTTCATTTTTATTAAACAAGATCTCACTGTGTAGCCTGGGCTGGCCTCAAACTCTGAATCCTCCTTCCTCAGCCTTCCAAGTGCTGGGATTATAAGTATGTATGCTATACTTAACTGTGTTCTTTTTGTTTAAAATTTTTAAAATTTCAAGGGCATACATGATACAAAGTTCAAAAAGTAGAACAAAACAATGTAACCGTGAAAATATGTTGGTTCTTGTTGGCTTCTGCCAAGGCAAATCTTACATTTCTTTTCAGGGCCATTCTGTGTGATCACACGATATATGTGTGTACAGTTCAAAATTATACAATATTGGGACTGGAGAGATGGCTCATTGTTTAAGAGCACTGACTGCTCTTGCAGAGGATCTGGATTTGATTCTCAGCACCCACATAGTGGCTGACACTGCCCTTAACTCTAGTTCCAAGGGACTTTGATGCCTTCTGACTCTGGCAGGCATTGCACCACATGGGTACACTTATATACATGCAAGCAATACACCATACATATAGAATAAAAATGATAAAATATTTTTAAAATACAGAATACCGTGTGATATTTCTTCCTTTGCACCTTCCTCTTCCTTTTTAGTAACCTCTCTTAGGAGTAGTTCAACTTCATTTCAGCTATTTTATTCTATTGAATGACTGCATTATTTTCTGTCCAATCTGACCACCATTAATTTAATCACCTCCGTGTTGAGAGAGATTGGCGTTTCTATTCTTTTGCTTCTAGAGCTGAGGCTACATTAAACATCCGGGAACAACCTCATTTTGCACAGGCCTGTGTGCATCCGCAGGGCAAATCCCTAAATCAGAAATTGCTATTCAAGGGATAGATAGCTGATGCCCCTTTATTTCTGACATGTTTTATGTATGTGTTTCTTATGCATGTGTGTGGAGGCAGGAGGACAGCTTTGGGTGTCACCCTTAGGAATGCCATGCACTTCCTTTGAGATAGGGTCTCTCACTGAACTCGGAGCTGCCTGGCCATCCGGCCCCAGGATCGTCTTGCCTCTGCAGCCCCAGCTCTGGGATTACAGGCATGTACTTGTGCAGGAAGCGCTTTATTACCTGAGCCACCTTCAACTCGTTGACTCTGTTTCTAGTCTTTCCTGAATGTCTAGAGTCGTTTGCTCGATTCTTTTATTTTCTTCTGACTTTTCTTCTTCCTGGTATTACTTGGGGCTGAAGGACGGCACGCAGGCAGCTCTGAGCAATTCCCTTCAGGATCCCTGGGGAAACTTCGAGGCTCATCCTTTGAATCCTGGCACATGGTCTCCATCGTGAACTTGGGAAGGCCTTGGTGTTGCCTTTGCAACCCAGATTACCCTTTTCACGAGGGTGATGGAGGAGCTTTGGATGTGGCATTCGCAAATGTGTTTGCTGAAGAGCTCCACGCTGAGAGTTGGATGATTTATTGTCTTTGGAGATCCCAGTAAAAAATGTGTACAATACCCTTTGATTTGATCTGCTTTCCCTGTAGCACCTAAATATTTAGGACAAATAGAAAATAGTTCTGATTTACAATCCCTATAAAAATTTTAAACAACCTAATAGGGCGTTTGATCATGAAATTGCTTGAAATAATGTTGGCAGCAGTCAGCCATATTTCTTCTAAATGGCCCGAAACTTCCGTGCAAACCCCCAAACATGGATTTTTTTCCCTGCTAATAACAATCTTATTAATAAAAGAATGATTTTCTCCACTGAGCCTCAGCAGCTGTGTTCCGGGTGCTTTTTTGTTCAATAAAGGTGGTGATAATAACTGTCAGAAGGAAGATGGGCCAAGGTTCCCGGGAGGAGTGGTTAGAAATACATCTTTTATTAAATCACATGAAATTGTGTTTCTTGTTTACTTTCTTTCATTTTGTAAGCCACAGTTGTATCTGATAGATTGGGAAACCTTGTCTCACAATTTTGTCATGAAAGCCCCAAACCAGAAGAGGTTAAATGCTGTGTGATCAGCCAGGGTGAGAAATTTTGTTGTGATGAACCGTCATGATGGGTATCTTTGAGTCTGATTCTTTTTTACATCTGAGGAAACCATCTGAGGTCGGTTGATTCTGAATATGCCCTCAGACCCAGAGAATAAAGAACAGTAGACAACCATGCTGGGGGCCTCAATACACACCTCAGTAGAGCATCACTGAACCCCTTAGTAGATACCTCAGTAGAAACCTTACTAGATACCTCAGTGGACACCTCATTAGATAGCTCAGTAGAACATCATTACATGCCTGAATAAAACATTACTAGATTCCTCAGTAGAACATCATTGGATACTTCACTACAGACTTGAAATTTTTGCTTACCCAGACTTATAACTTTTCCTTATCTATTCATCTATTCATCTAGCTTCTATGCACCTATTATCTATGTATTTGTGTACATATATATATATATCTATCTATTCTATCTACCTATTATCTATATATTTATATACGTATGTATTTATATATGTATCTATTTATTATCTATATATTTATATATGTCTGTACATATGTATATATCTATCTTCTATCTACCTATTATCTATGTATTTATATGTGTATGTATGTATGTATGTATGCAAGTGTGTATGTATGGGGGTGGGTCTCCATCTCCAGCATGGCTGTTCTGCTCCAGCCATGCCAGAGAATGGAGGACGATTGAATAGGGCCTCAGGTGGCTCAGAGTGCATCAGGGGGAGGAGCTCCCAGGACACTATGTCGGTGGGTAGTTCAGTTATCAAAACCAAGGCAGGGGTTTATATAGGGAGGCCTTTCTGACTTTTACAGAAGGCGGGAAAGTTAAAGGTGAGGGTTCTGGGGTAAAGGCGGGAAGGTTGTAGGGCTGACGTGGAAGTTCAGGAACAAGGAAACGAAACCCCAAAACCTCGTTCTGGTTTGGGGTGGGGGAAAAGAAGATTCATATCTAGAGATTTCCTGGGGCCAGGTTATCACATCAGGCAGAGCAGGCCAGACACCTGCCGTTCCTTCAGGGTATCCGGGGTTGCTTGCCTTGCTCAATACCCAGACCCCCACATATGTATGTATGTATCTTTCTATCTATTGATCTGTCTACCCACAGGATCTTACTATGTTGCTCAGGCTAGCCTGGAACTCATAGTCTGCTACATAGCAGGGACTCCAGGCACGGGCCACTGCACCCATCTTCTTATTTAATCAATAACACTCCTATTTTCCTTTAAGGGCCTGAACTTGCATTTACTTTATTCCAAGGATAAGTAGTCCCAATGTGTGATCTGTAACCAATACTAGGGGAGTGAAAATGACCCAAACTTTGTCAATTGTCACTCAGCTGGGCCAGTCAGAGTCATTGAGAAGCCTGGGTTTTCTGCTACCACTATTGGAAGAGATGATTATTATTTTTATTGCCATTCCCGAAAGAAGAAGAAACAAACCTCTTTTTTGGTTGCCTTGTTTTTTCAGGGGAATCACATCAATGAAGGGAAACAATCTGAAGACAGCAGCTCTGATGTGGAAAAAGACAGATTCCTGCCAGTGTCTTTTGGAAGCCTACGTCTGATCCATCAGTTAAATGAGCTATTTGCGTGAATCATTTTGACTTGGGTTTCTGCTGCTCGCTCTAGAAGAACCTTGATGTATGTGTTTTCCTTCTTTCATGGGTGGAGTAGCATGGTCAGAATCTATGACATCACTTCCCGGGCAGCTGTCTGACCCAGCACCCTTCCCTCCTGGAGTCAGGGCTCATTCCATATGATCAAGTGTCTCAGGGCTGGGGAAAACACTTCTCCAGATGATCCTAGTCCAGCATGTCCATTGTCTTTCTGAGGATTCTTGTTGCTGGAACTCCTTATGGTTTTCTGGCTCCCTATCCTGGGCAAAGGTATTAGGAGTTTGATGCCCTCCTCATCCCACTTACTCCCAGTAGCTCTGTAACTGCTTATGAACAAGTTACATATCTCTCTCCACGCACAGAGTCCAGCCTAGGATTTCTAGGCAGTTACTGGGAACCTCGTCCGGTTTCACATCTCTAAGACCCAGGTCCTGGGATTTGACTCTGATATGCTGCCCTTAACTCCCACAGTGTGTGTGACTGAACACTGTGGCACTGTTTGGGGAGGGTGTAGAACCTTTTGGGGCTTACCTGGTGGCCAAGGGTAGTAAGGAGAGGCTTTGAGAGATATAACCCAGACCTGCTCTGGTCCAACCCCTGCTTCCTGATCTGCCAAGATGTGTTGCAAGTAAGAGCTGACCAGACACCATGAGGAATGCCGTCTCTGCAGCAGTGAGCTGGAATAAATCCTTTCTCCCCATGATGCTTAATTTCAATCTCCAGTTTGATTGGATTAAGAGATACCAATGATGATATTTACTTTTGGGTGTGTCTGGGAAAGTGTTTCCAGAGAGGTTTAACAGAGGAGGGAAGACCCACCCTGAATGTGGGGAGCACAGTCCTGTAGGCTGAGACTGCAGACTGATCAAAGCAAAAAAGAGGAGGAAGCCAGCTGAGTGCCAGCATTCCCCATACACCAAACCTATCCTGCCACATGTCTTCCCCACCACCGTGGGCTGAATCACTCTAAACTGCGAGCCAAGATAAGCCATCCTCCTCCAGGCTGCTTTCTGTTATGTATCTGGTCACACCAATGAGAAAAACAACAGTACAACACTTCTAGTTCTTTCTGTGCCTTCTCAGTTTAAGTGACAGCGTTATTTGGGGGAAAGGGATGTGTGCCGACTACTGAGTATCAAATTCTGCTAAGTTTGTGTGCTTTTATATTATCATGTTTCTTGTAACACTGGTAATTTGTGTATGTCAAGGTGTTTGTGTACGGATGAATGTGTATACATGTGCATGTGTGGAGGTCGGAGGACAACCTCGGGTGGTGGTCCCCATCTTCTACCTTGTCTGAGAAAGGGTCTCATTGCTGCTGCATATACAAGACAAGGTGACCCACAGCTTCCAGTGATTCTCCTGTCTCTCCTCCTGTTTTGCCAAGGAAGCATTGAATTACAGATGTGTACAGTACCGCACCTGGCTTTACATGGGTTATGGGATCTGAGCGCAAGTCCTCACATGTGTGCAGCAAGAGCTTTACCCCCTGAGCATCTCCCCAGCCCCAGCCTAGTACTTTTTATAAGCAAGACACTGGGTGAAGGTCTTGTCAAGTAGCATCCAATTTTAATTCTTTTTCTTATTATTTCATTTATTTATTTTTACTTTATGTGTAAGAGTGTTTTCCTGTATGTATGTAAGTGTACCACATGTGTGCAATGTCCATGAAAATCACAAGAGGGCACTGGATCTCCTGGAACTGGAGTTACGGATGGTTGTGAGTTGGAAACTGAACCCAGATTCTCTCTGCGAGAGCAGCCAGTGCTTTTAACTGACTGAGCCGTCTCTTAGCCTTGAATTTAATTCTTATAAAACCAGAGAGGCGATATTATCCCCATGAGTAAGCTGAGGCAGGGAGGCTGAGTAACTCCCCTAACATCATTCAGTGAGGCCACAGCAGAAGCAGATGTCAGCTTAACCCTGAATGGATCTGAATCCAGTTTTCTTCCCTTTGGCATCAGTGTTCAGCATACTGTGCGGTCAGTCTGCGCCTTGCTCTTGCCTGTGAGCTTCCTGGTTTCTTGCACTCTGTGGTTTCTTTGGATTTCCCAGTCCTCACTCTTGCATGAAACAGGTTTTCAAATACCGTTCACTGAATAAGAATCATTACAGCAACATGTATCTTCTTCCCATTTTACGCACCAGCAAATTTAGGCTTAGGAAAGTTAAATAAATGGCCATAGATCAGAAACTAGCATTTATAAAATGTCTTTCTGTAGCTCTAAAATTTCCTTCTTCAACTGGGAAACAAGAGAGATGTTGTGCAAGGAGGTGGGGATCTTTAGTATTGCCGTGCATTTCAGTGTAAGTAGTGTGTTAATCAATCTCATGTTGCTACAACAAAATCCTCCTGCCTCCACCCTTTGAATGCTATGATTACAGGTATGCTCCCCTCTTCCCAGTTGAGGAAATGTTTATTTTACTCATGATTTTTGAGACTCAATGGCCAAGTAGCATATCGCAGGGTTAGTAGGGTCATCTCTGGATGGAATCACCTTGTGATTCGGACGGCAACAGAGTAAAATATGTGTTCACACTTAGAAGTGGAAACAGAAACTGGATGGGTCAGGGTCCCACACCCTCCTTTAAGGATGCTGCCCTGGTAATCTTAGGACCCTCCCATAAACCTCCTAAAATTCCACAGCTTCTCCCTAAAGCAGTATCCTGGGAATCAAGCCTAAAACACATGGGTTCTACAGCTATGTTATGGCATCTGTAATTGAGCCTCTTATATAAACAGGTAGACCATTGTTTAATAGAGCTGGACAGAGTACAAATAAATATGAGTCCAATGGGAAAATCTTTTATGGAAGCCAAAATGATTGCTTTAGGAATTAGTGCTGCAAATATTCACTTCTTAATCTCTAGTGCCTTGAGAGCTGGTCTAGATGGTAGACATATGGGATACGGAATCCTGGTGACTTTGACCAGTATGAGGAGTGTGCTAGGAAAGTACTTGAGCTCTGTATGTGGGGACAGTAGAGATCTGGGGATGTCTCAGCAGAACCTGCAGCACTGTGAGATGGGACTGGTGCCTCTAAAGGGCACATTTTGGAGAAACATCTCCCAGGGTATTAAGACATGAAAGCCAAGTCCAGGTTCCCATGGAGCTCTCTAGTTGAAAGCACTGACATTCTGTGGAGTTAATGGTGAGCTTCGTCATCATCCTTCTAACACCAAGACAAGGCAAAAATGCAAGGCGAGAAAAGAGCAGGAAGCAATTTGTACTCTTCACGGTCCTCAGGATGGCTTTTGAACTAAGTCACACAGCTGCCATCAGCCTGGCCGCCAGCACCTTTGGAATAGTCTATGTCAGATTAATAAGTTCCCTGAAAGATAAGAGAAAATGCCAACTTAAAATAGCAGTAAAAATTTTCAAGAGCTCCTTTTAAAAGAGGAAGATATGTCAAAATCACCCTGATGATCTCCTAGAAGTATCTCAGTTATGTTATTAAAATTCTTTGCCATGGAGCCAAGAATACATATAATTTGTCTACTCATTCAAACTCCCACTCACCATCTATCCATTTATCCACCCACCCATCTATCCATCAACCCACCAACCCATCTACGTGTCTACCTACCCATCCATTCACTCATCTATTCATATACCTACCTACCATCCATTCATTTGTTCATTGACCTACCCACCTATCTGTCTATCCATCTATTATCTATCCACCGATCCATCTCTTCATCCACCTTCCCACAATCATCACATCACTCGTCTATCATATCTACCCACCTACCCATCACCTATAAGTGTATGCATGTGTGCATTCATCCATCCACATGACACTCATCCATCCATCCATCCGTCCATCCATCCATCCATATATCCATTATGTACCCAGCCATCTGTCCATTCATCCTTTTAGCCATCCATCATCCATCCTTCCTTCCTTCCTTCCATCCAGCTACACATTTATCTGCCCCATCCACTTAAACACAGACAATACAGCAGGCATTAGAGCTACCAGTACATGTTTCTCAGGAAATTCCAAGACGGCATTTTTGCTACAAGGTAATTTTGGAAGGCAAATTTACTCTCAAAGTCTTGTTAAGGTGAATAAAACGGTATTATTGAGTTTATATAGATTTTGACTCTTATATAACTACACTTGGCATTGGGAATGGTATGAAACTAATTTGGGAAAAGATGGTCTAAGGTAGAAGTTGCTGTATCATGCGAAATGATGGGCTCTGAGAAAGAGCTTTTGTTTAGGTTTTGTTTTTCATTAGAAGCTGTGAAATTGTTGGGGCTCAAGGGGTTGTTTTGCTTGGTCAGATGTTGCTGGTCAACTAAAAATAAGTCTGTATCAGTGAACATTTTAGATGCTAAGAAAATTCAGATGTGAGCGAAAGAACTGAATGTATCTCCACTTTGTTCCACGCACAACAGAGGACGTCGAACACGCTGGTGAGAGGGCTCCAGAGCCACACGGCTCCAGCCCAGATCCTCGCCTACTGCTTACTTGCTTTGTGACCTGGTGAAAGTTCCCTTTTCTCTGTGAGGGTTAGTTTTAAATGTCAACTTTCTACAACTTAGAATCATCTGGGCAGAGGGTCTCGACTTTTTTATATCAGGTTGCTCTGTAGGTGGGCTGGATAGCTACAGTAGTCAACTTGACACGCCTGAGAACCTCAGCTGGGGAATTACCTCCACCCAGTTGTCCTGTGGGCATGTCTTGTGAGGCTTTTCCTTAATGGATGGTCGATAAGGGTGGGGCCATCCCTGGGCAGGTAGTTCTGAGATGTATAAGAAAGCAGGTTGGGTACAGGCCAGAAGAGCAAGCCGGTAAGCAGCATCCTCCACGGCCTGTGCTTCAGCTTCTTGCCCTTCAGGTTCTTGCCCTGAGTTCCTGCCTTGGCTTCCCTCAGCGATGATCTGTGACCTGGGAGATATAAGATAAAATAGCCAAGCTGGTTCAGTCAGTGTTTTTTAATCACAGCACTAGAAAGCAGACTGACAGTAGGCATGTCTATGGGGGATTGTCTTCACTGTTAATTAATGTAGGAAGACCGAGCCCACTGTGGGTGGCTCCATTTCCTAGGTGGGGTGGGTCTGAACTACACAGGACTGGAGAAAACTAGTAGCAAGCAAGTAAGGGTCCATGAACTGATTCTCTCTGTTCTTGACTGTGGATGCAATGCAGATAACTGCTTGAGTACCTACATTGACTTCCTGTCATTGACGGACTGTAACCAGGAAATAACCCGCTTCTTCCCGTATGTGACTTTGTTGTCCAGGTGTTAACACAGCAACAGAAACAAATTCAGAACACCCTTTCTGAGACCGAGTCTCCAAAAATCACAAAGTGGACTGAACAACAGTGTTTCACAACGCCACTCCTGTAGTGTCCTTTCTGCTGTGGTGACGAAGTACACTGACCAAAAGCAACTTGGGGAGGAAAGGCTTTTTTTGGCTTGCACTTCTGGGTCATAATCCCTCACTGCGAGATGTGAGGACGGGAACTCGAGGCAGGAACTAAAGCAGAGACCATGGAGGAATACTCCTCCTGACTTGTTCAGCTATCTGTCTTAGTAGTAAGGGCTCACCGGCCTAGGGATGGTCCCCTGAGAGTTGGCTGGACCCTCCCTCATCAATTAGCCATCCAGAAAATGCCCCGTAGACCAGCACACAGGCCAGTCTGATCTGGGATAGTCTTCAGTTGAGATTTCCTCTTGCCCTATGACTCTAGTTTGTGTTAAGTTGACAAAAACTAACCAGTACAGTCATTGAAAATTAAATGAGATAATACACATGAACTCATTTCCCTGCCTCTTAGGGGTGCAGTTTGGATTGGTTCTTTAGGGATACAGGATAGATTTATGACTGTTATTTTGCTCACTGGTTAGAGCAAGCACCTCACATTTTATTATGTTTTCTATCCCCATTAACTCTTCTACACTACAAGAACATTCTAACATATGTAATTCACATTTTGCCAATTTGCCTTTCATGTTTACTTAGCTATATGTAAATACTGACAAAAATATGCAGAGTTGTTTTTGACTCATTTACATAAACGGTTTGAGGCAAAAAAAGAAACCCTCCATTTTCCATGCTTCGCTCTCTGTGTAAACCAAAGTCGTTAAATTCTAACTGGCTCAGGAGTCAGTGTACGCAGAGACCACCATTTGCTTATCTGTCTCCCTCATGACGATCTCATGGGACCTCGGACTTTGCCCGGCAAAGTGCTGGGCAGCCTTGTGCATGATAGTTTTGTGGGGACTTCGCTGGGTGCATGTCCCAGTGTGGGGCTGCTGGGCAGATGAGTAGCTAGTCACACTCAGACAGAGAGGCCTCTGGGCCCCTGGGTTTACAGCTCTCAGCACTTGTGGCTTCTAACTTTGGGGTGTTTCGCAGAGCTGCTGTCTGTGTCGTGGCTGTTTTCTCATGGCTCTTCGTTGACTTGACTGGGCATTAGTGGTTCCTCTTCTTTTAATTTTCTCCTCATAGGCGTCCCCCCTCTTTTTTTTTCTATTGGTTTTCTGAGTTTTTCTTGGTATTTTACATGTGAGTCTCTAGGTAGCAATGCAGGCTGAGTTTTAGATGCTACAGATAACTTCTGGCAGTCTACTAAGGAGCTGAATGTGGAGATGAAGTCCGACTCTGGACAGAAAATCTTGCTTAAGAACATATCCCAAGTTCTTCCCTTTACATTTATTTATTTATTTATTTAGTGTGTGCATGTGTGTGTGTGTGTGTGTGTGTGTGTGTGTCTGTGGGTACATACATGCCATGGCACATGTGGAGATCAGAGATCAACTTATGCGAATCAGTTCTCTCCCGTGTGGGTCCCTGGGATCCTGCTCAGGCTGGCAGGCTTGGCAGTAAGTGCTCTACCTACCGAGCCATCTCACCAGTCTCTCTTTCTTTCTTTTTTTCATTTATGTTAATTTTTAGACAGGGTCTCATTCTATAGCCCAGCCGTCTTGGAACTTATTCTGTAGCCCAGGTTGCCCTCGAATTCACAGAGATCCTCCTGCTTCAGCGTCACGAGTACTGGGATTTGAGGGATTCGAGGTGTGAGACATCAGCCCAGAATCTGCCCAATCTTGACATCATAAGGACATTTACTGTATTTTCTTTGTTGATTTTTATAATTTACAGTCCACATCCATGAGTACAGGAGAGAATCCAATTTACATTTTTCTCAAACTGTGAACCACTTGCTCCCCACCTACAAAATCATTCATTCTCTCCATGAAATGCTGGCATCGAGTCTGGGCATATGAGGCTGTTTCTGAAAGCCCTTCCCGCTTCACTGATGGTTGTTTTTCTTTTCCTAAGACTTTTAAATTTTCTGGAGCTTAGCCATATGTACTGGTATTAAATAAAATTAATCTTTCCTCGCCCTCCACTTTTCAAAGTCATTAATACCTTAACTCTTTATGCCTTTTATAGTTCATGCACATTTTAATATCATTTTGTCAAACTCAAGAATTCCACATTAAATTTAAGGGTTAATAGTGGGGGATTAATATCCTTACGACGTTAAGTTATTTTACTATAAACTTGGTTTTCATTGTAACTGAGTCAGGTCTTTAAAAATGATATTTATAGGGGGCTGGAGCAATGGCTCAGTGATTAAGAGCACCACCACCCACTTGGTAGCTAACAACCCTCAGTAACTCCAGTTCCAGGGAATCCAACACCTTCTTTTGTCCTCCTCAGGCATTGTACAACACAGGTGTACTTACACGCATACAGGCAATACACTCATACACACAAAATAAAAATAATAAATTTTAAAAAATTAAAAAAATATATTGGTAAAAGCTTTACTTTCTTCAAGAACCGTTAGTAGATTCGTTTTAAGCATCATTCTAGATATATTATGTGTTTTGTTGTTTTGTTCTGCTGCAAATTGAACCAAATTCATGTTGCTATTGCATTTTAAGCATTCTACATAATGGCCTGGCACACAGTGGGGGCTCAGTAAACAGTGTGTAGAGTTACTATTGCAGCTAGTATGAGAGAGGCTCAGTGTAGCCCAGGCTGGTCTAGAGTGCACCATCCATCTCCTTCCTCCACTTTCCAGATGTTGGGATGACAGACATGAGCTACCACACCAGGTTACCTTTTCCTTTTTAGATGAAGAGTCCTGGACTAGTAGGTTCCACCCTTGAGTCCACTTCTGGATTCCACCCTAGGTGGTTGATCCAGCCAATTACGGAGAGTTCATTTTTCCAGTGTCAGTCATTGGTTCACGGATAGGTGGGCTCATGTCAGTGTGAACTAGCGAGCTGCTGGGAGGCATGTGTGGAGGAACTCTGGCCCAGGAAATCCAGCTTTCCTCTTTTTTTGAAGGTGAATGAAATGTCCTGCGGCAGGGTTTCTGGGTTCCTCTTACATGTGAGAGAGGAGCTAGCAGTAGGTGAACCCCACGTTGTGGCTGTGGGGTACAGGCGTACAACAGGCAGACGAAACCTGGGCCCCTGACATCAGTACTGAGCAGCTGTATCAGCCAAGCCTTGAGCCCCCTTCCCTGTGATGTCATACTATGTTGCCCTCTCACTGACTTTGTCAGTTTGAATAGCGCCCGCCCTTTCTTGCAAACCCAGGTGTCATATAGGTTCAAGCCTTGCTCTTGGTGTGTGTGAGTCTGCAAATGATGGCTTTGAGAAACATGAGTGGGGGAACATGTTCTTTAGAGTGGGTTTATACAGTCTCGGTACTCTAGATTGTTTGAACTTGCTGCTGTCTTTTAGTGGATCCAGATTTACTATTATTTGCATCCTTTGGAGAAGGAAACTGAACATTAAACAAAATACATGCTGTGCTCAAGTATGAATATAAGTCGATTACAATAAGAATCAAGCTCTCCCATCCTGGGTTGTTTCTTGAACTAGCTCTAGAGCTGAGGATAACCTTTGCAGCATCAGTATACTGGTATTATAATTACCTCAGCAAAAAGCCTAACTCTTAAATTTAATTTTTAAGAGTGGGCTTAGACTCAGAGGCAACACTGATCACATGATAGTTTTGAGTATTTTGGAAACTGAATTTTCAAAACAATGAAAATACCAGAATGAACCTCCGTGAGCTATTTACATTTGAGTAACATAGAGGTATTTAAGAGCATGTCAGAGATACCTTCACTGCACAGGCAAGTGGGAACTACTATTTATTGAAAGGATATCTGGAAGGTCAAAGAAATGAAGGGGACCTTGGGGAAGGAAATTCATCAACAGCCACAAAAGCAAATGACTGCTTCACCACCCACAACTGTGTGTCTCAGCTCCGGACTCAGATCCCCAGGAAGCAGCTTGGACGCACCAGCTCCGGGTGCGGATCTTTAGAATGTAGTCAGGACTGAGAGCCATGAGGCACATATGAGGGGTCTCTTTCCAAAGGAGGCATCATGGGGCAAATAGAATCTACCAATGGCAGGCACAGCACGCCTAGGGCACCAGAACTCCTTCGAATGACAGAACTGGAGAGGCTCTAAGTTGCCAGGCTGGCAGACAGGGCTCAAATCAGAGACCACATCATGTGGACTAGGACACTCCCAGGGCCTCCAGGCCTTCTTGAGATTCAAGGAAAGAGCTGGACAAAGACCTTCAAGGTTCTTAAGCAGCTTCCATGGTGCACGACCCATACAAAATGCTGAGGATTTATGGGGCGTGTCATTGAGACACCCAATGACTGGGAGTCAGAATTCAGTGTGCTGACAGAGAAGCAGGTGGCTCTGAAGGTTTTGTATTAACTAGGTAGAGGCCGAGCTGATTTATGCATTGAGTATAAATTGCTCCCTGGGGCATCAGGATGACAGTAATAAGCCAGTCTTCTGACTTTCGCACTTGGTTCTTTCCTCCTCTGAGTTAGAAAGAATTCTTTAGGCAGGGTGACCTCTGCACCAGCATCATTGGCAAAAAGGGACAAAAGTACAACCAGGCAATGGCTTTTTTCATGGGACACCTTCTCTGCTGGATGCTGGAAGGAGGTGTCATGTCCCCTACCTTTCCATGAGAGCCACTTTCAAGGCAAAGCAAAGACTATGTTTGTATGCTTAATTTTATAACACTGCCAACTATTAGGGAACAGTTCTTGACTGAACATTATGGTTACAAATTATGAGTAGCTCCCATTATTAAGGATCTCACAGCGAAGTAAAGACTGAGAATTTTTGTGAGTCTACTAAAACAGGAGTTAGACCTAAGTTCTTGGGCTGGGGATGCAGATCAGTTGGTGGAGTGCTTGCCTAACATACTCAAAGACCTGGGTTCCTTCCATGCCTAGCACTGCAATAACCAGGCATGGTGGTACCATCCTGTAATTCCAGGGCTCAGGAGATGGAGGCAAGCAGATCAGTAGTTGAAGGTTTATAAGAATAACCTTTATGAAATGGACACAATCTGGACTAATGACTTTTAATTAACCCTAGCAAAACCAGACGCTCTTGTGTGTCTTGTGACCTGGGCACCTGATCTTGTTACTGGGAACCTCAATTTGGTATTCTATCAGGATAATGAATGAATGTAAGTATGCTTGAAAATTAACATTTCAAAATGCTAAAAGGTGGCACACCTACTTGCACTGTACACAGTGAAGATTGGGAAGGACATGCAACTTTGGGTGAAAGAGATATTTTAGAACTAGGTATGAAAAGACGACGGTCTGTTAAGATTAAGGTGGAGCCAAGCTTGTACTTTCACAGCAGAAGCTGGAGAAACCATTTTGAATAAAATCATGGGTGGGGCTGGACAAAAGGACACAGTTCCATAGAAAAGGGTTCCAACAGCATAGTTTCAGGAGATGGATAGACGGTTCTGCAAGACAGCTAGGAGACTGAGTGATGCCCAGTTGGGTTATAGGGATCTAAGTCAGCATACCATAAAGATGCCTACACATGTAACTGTATTCATGGTAACCCAGACATGGAGGCAGCCTAGATGCCTACCAGCAGACAAAGAAAAGGTGGTAAATACACATGAAGGAGTATTATTACTATTATTAATTTTGCAAGTAGCAAGTTTTATTCTAGGCAACTGTAAATCATCCAAGGAACACTCACATATGACCAAGGAGCCCACTCCTATCCCCCCAAAGACAGTGGGGTAAGAACTCCACGTTCCCAAGACAGGCATCTGTCTTTTCCCCATCATCTCTGGGACAGAGACGGAAAATAGAATCTGAACAACCTCAGGTGATGACTGGTGTAATAGAATCAAAGTCAAATAGCCACTGGCACAAGCTGAATGACCTCAGATTACTGAGGAGTCTTCCACCCAGGCAGCTGCAGAAGCACGTCAAGGACAAGGACCAGAGAACGAGAGGATATATGGTAAGACACCAAAACTCCCAGAACGGAGCTTTCAGCTATGGAGTATCTCAGCCATAAAGAAGAATGAAGTAGTGTCACTGGGAGGGAAACAGAACTGGAGGTCATCACGTTAAGTAAAGAAAGCCAGACTCAGAGAGACGAATACCGGGAGGGAGCTGGAGAAATGGCTCAGCAGTTAAGAGCCCTGGCTGTTACAGAGGACCCTGGTTCACGTCTTAGCACTCAGTAGTGGCTGACAACTGTTCATAAAGACTCTCTTCTGGCCTCTGCAGGCCTTGTATGTGTGTGGTGCACTTACCCCGATGGAGGCAAAACACTTATATAAAATAAAAATAAAGAAATGAAAATAGAAAGATAAACACTGTATGTTTTCTGTCATTGGTGGACTCTAGATTAAAAAAAAAGAAATAAAAGTAGAAGGGAGACCATTTACAGGGGAGCCAGTGGGAGCGGTGTGGGGAGTGGGACAAGTACGATCAAATATGCTGTTGATCCATGTCATGATGTCAGTCATTATTTTATACACATAATATATACTAATATTGATTAAATAACAAAACGAACATCCCTGCTGAATCTTCTAGGAATCATGGTGTTGATAATAAAATTATTTTTCCAGATTTTTTTCAGTTTTATTTTGTGAGTATGAATGTTTTATTCACATGGATGTAAGGGCACCCATACGTGCAATGCACATAGAGGCCAGAAGTGGGCATTCAGTCTCTGGTACTGGAGCTATGAATGGTTGTTAGCCACTGTTTGAGTGCCGGGAACCAAACCTGGGGTCCTGTGCAAGAGCAGCAAGTACTCTCCAGTCCCTAGTCTTCCATTATTAATATCTTCCTAATAGATTAGAGAAATAGAAGCTGGTGTTACTGAACACTAACTGGCGACCTCACTTTTAGGAGGCAGTGGAGAACCTACAAGCTTCCATTTTGGGGGGTTCAAAGACTTGGGTCTGTCGGGTCCTAGGGGTGAGACAGGAAAAGAGTGACGGTGGAGGTTCCGGAGGACGTTGGCACAGAGCAGCAGCAGGGAAAGACTGCAGCCCTAGTTCACTGGAGCTCCACTCAGCCACGGGCGCACGCTCAGGGCAGCCTGTAGTGTAAGAACTGGGGGAGGTGGGTGCCGAGTTAATGACCCGTGAGATGTCACGGGGGACCTCACCTCCGCCTCTTTCCCCTTCCTGCCCTCTTAGCGTCGGGTCACGGGGAGTCACGTGCTTCCCGGCCCCTCCTTCCCTGTACCTGTCCCTGTGTCTCCGTACACTTCATCAGGAGCAGACACAAGAACCTGCAGACGTCAGCATCTGCCCTCTAGACTCACATCTGCTCCTGTGACAGCTCTGTGACCATAGCCAAGTTACTTAATCTCTCTGAACCTCTGTCTTCTCATTTGTAAAATAGAAATCATGACAGTACTTTGTAGGACTCGTACGAAGCTTCACAGAGTTAATGCGTGTAAAAACATCATGGCATGTTCTAAGCACCGTTTGTGCAAACTCTTTAGTGATAACTGTTTTGGCTGAATAAAATCTCAGGGCTGGAGAGATGGCTCAGTGGTTAAGTGGTCCTCTTACTGAGGACCTGGGTTTGATTCCTAGCACCCACATGATGACCAACAACTGTCCTTAACTCTTGGTCCAGGGGATTTAATGCTCTCTTCCAATCTCCACAAACATGGATGCACCTACCTACATGCAAGCAATACACTCATACAAATAAGATAAAATAATAAATAAAAAAAATATATAAAAAGAAACACTGAACTGATGTGGTGTGTTCAAGGCCACCCAGCTAAGACACAATAGGAGCCAGGATTAGGTCAGTTGTGCCCACAGAATAGCCCACACAAGCCTGGCACCGAGCAGGGAGTTCTTTAAATTGCAACATCTGTGTGTGTGTGTGTGTGTGTGTGTGTGTGTGTGTGTGTGTGTGTGGTTCACTAGCCCAGGTTTGGAAAGGGGTGTGGAGACAGTACTCCAGGACAAGTTAAAGGCAGAATTTGGGCACTTTCTCTTTTCTGCTCCTCAATTTACATGCCTTCCTCTCTCTCTCCCTCCAGAGTCCCCTGTGGGTCCCACCAGCCAGATAATCCCACAGCTTTGCAGTGTTAGTGGAGCTATTAGCTGGCGTTTATGATAAAGCCCTTCCTAGCCATTTGCATTTCAATGAAGGCTGTTCCTGAGACCCTGGTGGCTTTCTTTCTGAGAGCATCTACTGGGCTTTGCTCCTTCCTGCTCAAGACTGTTATCCAACCTGTTCCCAGCTCACCCAAAGGGCATCGTGCTTAAGGAGGGCCAAACTGCTTCCTATTGAGCAGGGCTAAAGTGGTTTCTGGAGTCCTGCTCCATGTACGGTTGCATGGTAGAGGAGGCGGGGTCAAGGGCCGGTCCTAATGGATTAAAATACTGAGATACAGGCATATGTGTGCATAATAAATTTATTTATTTATAGTTTTAATGTGTGTGTGTGTGTGTGTGTGTGTGTGTGTGTGTGTAGACCACATGTCGATGTTAAGTGTCTTTCTCTGTCACAGTCTACCTTGTTTTTTGAAGCAATAATGAGCCCGGAACTCATTATTTCAGCTAGATTGACTGACCAGTAAGTCCTGGAGTGCTGGCATTACAGATGCACTACCATTCCACCCGCCCTAGCTTTTAGGTAGGTGTTGGGCTCTGAACTCTGGTCCTCGAGCTCCCGTAGCAAGTGCTTTTCTGGCTGAGCCATTTATTTAGCACCATGTGGTGCTGTTCAGTACTGTCCTGATGCAGCTCTCTCTGAAGCCCAGGCTAATGGTGAACATGTGGCAATCCTCCTGCCTCAGCCTTCTTAGGCTTACCATGCCTATTACTTAACTGTGTTTTCACAGTAGTCCTGAAAATCCCGCAGTCATTTCCTTGTTGGGGGTCAAATAAATAAACAACGCTATAAAATGCAACCTAGAAAACCTCCATTTTATTATCATTTTTTCCTTAAGAAATTCCAGCACGGAATCCTTATTTTTCCTCTTGGAAAATGATGTGAGATCCCAGTTTGATTCTGGAAATGATATATGGAGGCACCAGGTGCACCCCAAACTGTCGTGGTAAGAGAAGGGGTGCAGGAGGCATCCCATACACCTTTGTGGGTGGCCGCTCTAAACCTTTGGCTCAGAGATTCTCATCCTTGGCCACCTGTGAGAATCACCTGGGGAGATTTTGAAGATGCTGGTGCGCAGGTCTGAGACTAGAGATTTTGGTTCGGTGGCTTGAGGGAGTAGGCTGACTGATGGGACAGTTTCTAATATGCATCAAACCAACTGCAGGGTTTAGCATGTCCCTCTTTGCTGTGGTTTGGATGTAGTCCCCCAACCCCCAATACATACTCAAACATGGATCTGGAGGTAAAACTTGAGCAGAAGATTATAGGTTGTTGAAGTTATCCTTCTTTTAGTCTTCCTGGGGTTTTGGTTAGTTCTTGTGAGTTGTTATACATAAAAGTTTAAGACTGGCCTCCCTTATTCTCTGGGTTCCTGTCTGCTATGGGATTACTGTCTTCCCCCAACTATATTAGCACTAGTAGTGTGTGTGTGCTTATGCACGTGTGTGTGTGTGTGTGTGTG
Source organism: Eospalax fontanierii (assembly GCA_035773235.1). Classification (NCBI taxonomy): domain Eukaryota; kingdom Metazoa; phylum Chordata; class Mammalia; order Rodentia; family Spalacidae; genus Eospalax; species Eospalax fontanierii. The sequence goes on along the minus strand of CM069546.1, from coordinate 43,360,685 downwards.
TGTGTGTGTGACTATGTGTGGGATCCATAGAACAACAACTGTAGGTACTGTTCCTCAGGCACTGTCCACCTTGTTTTTGAGAGATGGTTTCTCACTGGCCAGGGCTTGCCCATTAGTCTGGCCTCAGAGATCTGCCTGCCTCTGTTCCTCAGTACTTACTGGGAATAAGCATGCTTTACCACACCCACTTTTTTAAAATCTGTGTGTGTTCTGAGAGAAGAAACTCGGGTCCTCATGATGGTAAGCACTTTTCTGACTGAGGCCAGGATCTGTCTCCTTTACTCACCTCTCCAGATACTGTTTGCCACCTTGTGACCCAAGACAGATCAATGGGGCAGCCTACCCTCAGATTTAAGTCTCCAAACTGTGACCTAAATGTCTTTTGTCTAAAAAATGACCCAGCCTCAGTTATTTTAACATTAGAATGTGGAGTAAGTAATGACCCTCAGACAGCTCAATGCATATAAAAAAGTGGTTCCTATACTGTGTAGATAAGTATTTTAACGGTATTAATTTGAATAAATTATCCAATCTCTTTAAATTTCCTCAGTTTTGGTCTTTGTAATTGGGATGAAAGGATCACTGAACTAAGGGTTTGTGAAACTTAGTGCTGTCAGTTTGACACAGCCTAGACTCACCTAAGAAGAGAGTCCCAGTGTGGGAGGAATGAGGTCAGGCTGGCCTGTGTGTGTGTGTGTGTGTATGTGTGTGTGTGTGTGTGTGTGTGTGTCTGTGTCTGTGTGTAGGATAGACTGACTAGATCAGGCTGGCCTATGGGCACGTGTGTGGACTGTGTAGATTATACTGACTCATGTAATAAGATGCAGCCCACTGTCTGTGGGTGGCATCATTCCCTGGGCTGGGGATCCTGGACTGTATAAGGTGGAGGAAGCAGGCTGAGCGTGAGCATGCATGCGTTCATCTCTCTGCTCTTGACTGCGGATGTGATGTAACTAGCTGCTTCAAGTCTCTGCTGTCTTGACCCTGCTGTGGTGGACTGTAACCTGGAATTGTCAGCAACAATAAACCTTTACTCACTTAAATTGCTTTTTGTCAGGGGATTGTATCACAGCAGTGGAAATGAAGCTAGGTCAGGGTTGGGGTGTGGATTATGTAGGGGAAATTCATGTGTCATACAGCCAGCACTCGATGAATATAGGCTACTGTTCTTACTGTTGTTGTTATTACTGGTTCTCAGAATTCATTGATATCTGATAATAAGAACTCATTTTGTTTAATGGGGTAACACTTGCTGATTAATGCAACCAAATCCCTGGAAGCAGATCTGGCCTTGGGGCAGGTGGGTCCAGGGACTCCACAGTGCTCTTTCTGGACGTCTTCCTCTCGTTTCTGCCTCCCTCTCACATCAGCCCCAGGCTCTGGAGCTGCTTTCTGCCTAGGAGGAAGTGTTGCCTCAGGCTGGCCTGGCACACATCTTATGACCAGAAGGTGGAAAGGAGCCTTTCTCAGCAGCTTTGGTTAGAAAGCGCCTGAAGGACTCTGAGTGTCCAGACATGGGTCATGAGCTGCGGTCAGGAAGGTGGATCTGTTCCCACAAAGGCTTGGAACAAGGTGCGAAGAAGGTGAAACTGAGAACCACTCTGATGACTTACAGTGACTGTATCCATTTTCCAAGTACATCCAGCATCTATTACGGACCAGGGGTGGTTCTAGATACTGACTTTTAAGTTGAGAAATGGCCATGGTACTTTAAAGTGCACACTGAGGCATATTTTCCTACAGTAAAACTCACACTTTTATGGGGTTATAATTCAAATACAGTACAATTCACTTTTTTTAAGATCTGTAGTATTTCACATCTTTGGGTGCTGTTGTAAAGGGTAGTTAGTAATTTGGAAGTGGGAAATGTCAGGTTTCCTGCTCTTTCATGCATTTTGATAAACACATAGCCACCAACACAGTCAAGATGTAGACTATTCCAGGTACCCCCCAGTTGTCTTGTGTGACCTTATTGCCCACCCCTTCCTCTGCTCTGTGCTTCCAGAAGCCACAGGTCTGTTTTCTGTCTCTGGAGCTCATCTTGGCCACAGTGTCCCCTCAGTGGGATTACCTAGTACACATTCTTTTTGCACTTGGCATTTGAGAGCCCTACAAGTTGTTGACGCATCAACCGTTTCTTCTCTTTTATTACTGAGAGGCAGCCCATTGCACAGATGTGTTAGATGTTTGGTCACTTGACAAATACCAGAGAGAAACAATTTATAGGAGATAAGATTTATTTTTGCCCAAGGTTTCAAACTACGGTCGTTCGGCTTCATTGCTTCTGGGTCTGTGGTGAGGCAGAGCATTGCAGTGGAGATAATATGATAGAGCACTGGGCTTCCCTCACAGGAGCTGGAAGCGAGAATGAGACTCGCCTCACTTTCCCTTCTTTCTCTTCCTCCGGTTTCCTTTTCCATCTTTCCTTCCTTCTATTTTTATGTGGTGCTGCAGATTAAACCAACGCAGCACCTTGGGCATGCTAGGCACACACTCTACCACCAGCTGTATCTTCAGCCTTATTTTTGTCTTGAGTATTTTTATATATTGTAGATATTTCAAAATGTCAAATATGTACTTTGACTATGTTTCCTCCTAGTCTTTGGCTTGCTATTTCCTTCTATTAATGGTATCTTACAGTAATTTTCTCCTATTTTAAAGATGTTTTATAATCTTAGGTTTATATTTAGGCCTATGGTCCATTTTGAGGTAGATAGTATAGAGTATGTGGAGTATGGGTTGGGTTTCATTATTTTATATTTGGCAATCCAGTAGTCCACTGAATTGCTTTTGCTCCTTTGTGAAACACAGGCTGATTGTGTTTGTGTGGTCCTTCCTCGGTTCTCTCTGGTTGCATTGATCTGTGTATTTATCTTTCCACAGTACCATATGGTATTGATTATTACAGCTATGGAATAAATCGTGAACTTGGGTAGTGTGTTTTCTAAATTTTAAATCTTTTAAAAAATTATTTTGGCTGTTCTAATTCCTTTGCCTTTCTGTAAAAATATAGGCATCAGACCATTGGTTTCAATGAGAGCATTCTATTCAGAGTTTGTATTAAATTTATGCTTGTGGAGAATCAGCAGTTAATGATATTGACCTTTGCTGTTCATGAACATAGTTTATTTTTCACTTATTTAGGTCATTCTTGATTTCTTTCATGGCATTTGTAGTTGTTAGCACACTGATCTGTCTTGTGTGGCCTCTAAACATTTTTATTAGTGTGTACTCATTGTGAAAAGTGAGAGATGCCACTTTTACTGTGTTCACACCCATGACCCTATCCTGTCCTCCGCACTTCCCATCAGTCTCCCTCCTCTTCCCAAACAGTCTCCTTTATCCTTTCATGCTATATATGTCATATATATTTTCCAGGTTCTACAGATGAGAGAAAACAGCATACAGATGTTAGAGGGTTTTTCCCCCCAAGCATTTCCTGTCTTTTGGTGCTACTGTAAATGTGTTAAAAATCTGAAATCAGGAAGTACAAATCCTTTGGCTTGTTCTTCTTTTTCAGTGTTGTTTTGACTATTCTGGGTCCTTTGATTTTCCATGTACCTTTTAGTATCAACTTTCTGGAAAAAAAGTCTTTTTGGGATTCTGACAGGAATGGTGTTTCTAGAGACTGACTTGGCAAGAATTTTTACCTTAATAATATTGAATGTTTTTATTTGTGAATGTAGAACACCTCTCCACTTATTTGAACTCTTTTGCATTGTTTTTAATTTTTTATGTTTTGCTAAATTTATTACTAAGGATGCTGTTCTTGTTGATACTATTGTGAGTAGAATCATCTTCACTTTATTTTCAGAGTGTTCATTGCTGGATAAGGAACATTTTATTTTTGTAGATTGAGTTTCTGTTTCTTTTTGACTAGGTTTGGAAGCTTTTGGTTTTTAAGGAATGTGCCCAGTTCACCTCTATGGTTGAACCTGTTGACTCTGTTGATAATATTATCATTTTCATGTCTGTTGGGTCTGTAGTCATGTGTCCGTCCTAGTGCCAGATATTGAACATCATGTCTTCTCTTCTTTTTGCTTGATCAGTCTAGTTAAGGACTTACACCTTATTGATTTATTTCTGTTTTATGTGTATGAGTGTTTGCCTTGCATGCATACAAGCACCATGCCATGCAATGCCTACAGAGGACAGAAGAGGGCGCAGGATCCTGGATCCGGTGGAGCGGGAGTTACAGGTGGTTGTTAGCAGCCATGTGGGTGCTGCGGACTGACCAGTGCTTCAGCCAGTGCTCATAACTACTCATACATCTCTCCAGCCTCCTAACTACGGACTTACTTCATCTGTTGATCTTTATAGAGAAACATCTTTTCGTTTCATTGATTTTTCTCTACTGTTTCTTTGCTTTCTATTTTGTTGGTCTACTTTTAACTTTGTTATTCCCTTCTTTTTGTTTACCTAGGTTTAGCTCATTTTTCTTTTAGATAGAAGGCTAGGCCATAACTTGAGATCTTGTTTTCCAAGTTAAGAATTAAATGATACAGAGTTCCCTCTAAACATTGTAAAACATTCAGCAAAACTCTTGAATACTATTTCATTGATGTGATTGATACAGTCAATGAATAGTCAGGGTATGTGTGAGAAAACTGAAGCTAGAGACAGCAAGTGACCAAACCAGAGTCACAGGGTGGCAGAGCTGAGATTGGAGCCTAGGTCTGTGTAAATTCAGGACTTAATATTCTAATCACCATGTGGAAAGATTTTAGGTAAATAATGTGTAAGCAAACATTCATGATCCTAATAATTGTTATCAGTATGGATGTTGAAGGTTGCAATTAGAGTTTCAACCATTTGAGTGCCTATCCTTTTAAGGTAAAAGCTGGAGGAGCTACATCTAAGTTGAATGGTATTTGCCTAACAGGCACACAGCCTGGGCTTTGGTGCCCAGCACTGCATAAATCACGCATAGTAACACACACTTCTAATCCTAGCACTTGGGAGGTGGAGGTGGGAGGATCCGAAATCTAAGGTTATCCTCAGGTACATATGTGAATTCAAGGTTAGCTCAGGCTATGAGACCTGGTCTTAATAAATAAAAATAACTTGATACTTGATATTACTTATTAGAATAGCTTTCATGATTGCCTCTGGTTGTCAACTTGACACATCTGGGAGGAGGAACCCTTAATTGGGGAATTTCCTCTATTGGATTGGTCTGTGGCCAAGTCCATGAGGCATTTTCTTGATTACTAAGTCGTGATGATGAGGGAGGGCCTAGCCCACGGTGGGTGGTTCCACTCCCGGGAAGGTGGGCCTGCGCAGTATAAGAAAGTAGGCTGAGCACGGGCCAGAGCAAGCCAGGAAGCAGCATCCTCCACGGTCTCTGCTTCAGCTCCTGTCTCTAGGTTCCCGCCACCTTGAGCTTCTGCCTGACTTCCCTCCTTGATAGACAGCCACTTGGAAGCATAAGATGTAATTAACCCTTTCCTCCCCAAGCTGGTTGTGGTCTGTGGGTTTTATCACAGCAGCAGAAAGCAGACCAATACAGTAGCACAAGTGAGGAAAGATAATGTGTTGTTGAGAATGTGGAGAAACTGGAGCCCTGTACACTATCGGCAGAAACATAAACTCAGATAGCACCTGTGAGAAGCAGCGTGGAGAGTCCCCTTAAAAAGTAAAAATAGAGCTAGTGGACATATACTCAAAGGAAATGACATCAGTATGTCAAAAGGACATTTAAGCCCTAGTGTTCTTTGTGACATTATTCACAATAGCCAGAGCAGGAAATCAACCGAAGTGTCCATAAATGTATTCATCAGTGAAGAAAACCTGGTACATATGCAGATATATGTGAACATACACAAGAGAACACCAGTCGGCCTTGAAAACTAAGGAAACTCTGCCATTCCTGACGATGTAGATCAGCCTGGTGGAGATGATGGTAAGTGACATAAGACAGGTACAGAGAGACAAGTGTCCCATGAGGTCACTCCTTGTGGAGTCTAAGAGACTGAAACTTACAGAAGCAGAGAGTAGATGGAGCCTACCAGGGGCCGGGCTGACACAGGTTAAAAGATCTGAAACTTTATTCCACAGGCGGAATAAATTCAAGAGACATCTTGCTCAATACGGTGGCCACCCCTAGGAACACAGATGTGCCATATTCTCACCACAAAAAGGTAACGCGGCGAGGTGATGTGTATGCTGTCACCTCACCATTCTACGACATAGACCTATTTTAAGACATTGCATATACACAATGTGCACGGATTTTATTTGTCAGTTAAAATGAATTACATTAATTGCATTAAATCAAGCAACGATTTGGTATTATTTTGTGTGCCTTCATTAGAGAACCTGTAAGTGCTGAGTTTCGGAAAGCAGACAGTGGAGCAGAAAGGCTCTCCACGTCCACTGTGACCTGGCCCAGGGACCTGCCTACTGATTTGCTCATTTCTTGGATTAGTACAGAGGCCAGGCTCATGAACACTTCTGTAGAGCAAGGCGCTCTCTAAATGAAGACAGCCAGTGGGGAAGCAGAGTGGTTCTGACACCTGCTAAGTGGCTAAGAACCCCAGGTCCACCAGCTCACCGCCATGTTCTGTTCTTCCCTCCAGAATCCCCTGTTAGCCACTCTCTGATCAAATTGCAAACCCACTGCAGACATAAATTATGGAGTGGCACGTCCTTGCTGCTTCCCTAATTCAGAAAAATCAAGCTCCTTCCTGTCCTACGCTGTTTCCTGCCATGCGTAATACAGCAAATTAATTAGTCGATCTGGAGGCATTTTGTTAATACAATTTCTCTCTCGCTCGAGGTGAATTATGTTCATGCTTCAGTCACTCGAATATTACTCTTCCATGTTTGACGGAATTATGTTATCAGGTGACGATTCTATTGCACACTATCTGATTCTAATTAAGCCAGAAAATAGCAAATTGTAACAGCGGAGAACGGCTCACGGTCCGTGCTCCCCACCGCTCACCGTTCCAGTCTGGTTTTAAAGCTCTCTGAGCCGTGCCTGGGCTGTTCTCTGACACCTACATCTTATTCTTCCCTAGTTACAAGACCTGCTTCATCCGAGGTAGGATCTGTGCAAAGTGAGGCTCGGGAAGACCTGTTGCTTACACCTCCCCTTTTGTGTCGGAAACCCAGAGTCCGGTAGTGGCTGTATTTATTTCAGAGGACATCAAGGGAGAAAAGGTGTTGTTTTGTCAAAATGATTTACGTAACTTAAAGAAATGTTCCCTAGTCTGGGAGAAGAGGAACTAAAATTTTAGAGACGACAGGGGAAACAATGCTGCGTAGGGCTTAAGACCCCAGGCTCCGGGGAACGTCAAGATCTGAGGTTACATTCTGACTCTGCCCCTGTCCGCTATGGCCTCCCTCGCCTGCCTCTCACAGCAATAAGCGCTTCCTGAACCTGAGGTTCAGAGGAGAGCACTGGTGTGCTGGAGGTCTGATGATGTAGCGGTTACAAAGCTGGAGCTGGGACTCTCCCCTTCCATCTCTCTTTCTTCTACACCCTTTAAACTCGGAGCCCTCATTCTTACCAGGGCATAGTCTTCTGAGACATCAATTAGAGTAGGTCACTGGGTAGCTGAGTCTCTTTCTCACTAGGATAAAGATACCCTTTGAGTTAGACTGCATGTACCTTCTGTAAACCTCGGGTCACTGGTGGCGGAAGAGGGTTGTAAAGCCTGGGACAAGTCCAGGGTGAAGTGGGCACCATGCTGCAAATGAAAGGCACTTTTATGGCTGGCTGAAAAATAAAACATACTGTACTTGCCTTGCACAGAGCAAGTTCAAGTGCAGGGCTCAGTCCAGTGTGGTCTGTCAGCTTTGTTCTTTTGTCACTGTTCCAAGGTGGAGGAACTAATTGCGGGATGAGACTTGCTCCCATTGGGAAGATTCCGCACACAGCAGGCATGCTAACTCTCCAGGCTATTTTTCTTCTGGCAACATGGACTTCGGCCTTGAAATAACCAGATGTGTAATTCGGATAGCGCCTGGCTTCATTTTCACCTTGAATTTTATCTTTCACGGTGAAGAGAGACAACCTGGCCACTACCTCTCCATTAGACTGTATTCCTTCCTGCACGGAAGGCTGATTGAAAGCCTGCCTTTGACCAGAGAGAGGACAGAATTTTCTTGGGCCAGTAAAACATACAACCCAGAAAACCCAAGGACTTTTTTTTTTTCTTAGAATGTCTTCTTGTGGACATGCAAGGGCCAGAGATATGTAGCATATATTTATTGAGTATCTCAGGTCATATTCTGAGTGACTGGGAGAGAACAGTAAATAACACTGACAAAGTCCCTGCCCCGGGACCCAGGTATGATGGCACATGCCTGGAGTCCAAGCACTCAGGAGGCTGAGGCAGAAGGAACTCGAGTTTCAAAGCAGCCTGAGTTATGTAGAAAATTTGAGGCCAGCCTTGGACCCTGTATAGAGAAAAGTTCCTGCCCTAGAGAGTCAGGAGTGGGGATTTAATAGGGCAGAAAGATCACTGGAATGAGGATCCTGGCTTTAAACATTTCCTCTAATGGGGAAACACAGTAAACCAGAAGAAAGAAAAGTGCATAGAATATTGCAAAGTGATAATTCAGTGCAGACAATTAAGCAAGGGAGGAAGATAAAGAAAGAAGGGAGAGGAGAAAAGAAATGAGAGAGAGAGAGAGAGAGAGAGAGCGAGCGAAAGAGAGAGAGATTTCTATTTTTATCAGGGCAGCCAGGGAAGACATCTGGAGAGGATACTTTTGGACAAAGACATAAGAGGCAAGAGAAAAAGTCTCTAGAATGATCTTTTTCAGGATATAAAATCAACAAGTGTGAAGTTGTCGAGGCAGATGTGCTCCTCCCGTACCTGAAAAAGAGCAAAGAGGCCAAGTGTGGCTGGATAAGGAGGGACGGTTGAATGATGGGGCCCGAGGTCATCTTAAATGGCGCAGCTGATGGTGAACAGGGAGGAAGTGATTTGAGTCATTCAAATAGCAGATAGTATCAGACTAGGTGCTCTTGAACACAAGGACTGGGTTCAAGAGCCAAGTAGTATCAGTCAGAACCAAACATTAAACACACAGAACCTGAGAGGACAGTGAGGCCAATCTGCGCTACACTGGGGGCTTGAAGGGCGAGAGAAGGTTCTAGAACAGTGGGTAAAGGGGAAGGCTCTGGAGACAGACTGCTTGTGTCTGTGTTGCAGCTTATGCAGGAGGTGCTATGTTACACTTGTCTTCCCTGCTGTTGAAGAGAGGGCCCAGAGAAGCGTCGTAAACTCCTAAAGGTCACACAGTAGTTGGTGGATCTGGGACCTAACTCGGGAGTTTCTACTAGACTTCCCATTGCTTCTTTAGATTCTAGGGAATCTTTGTGGGGCTCTGATGAGACTGGAGAAGCTTTCTGGTTTGGGGGTATCATAAGCAAGAAAGGTCCAGTAGGTAAGAAACAAGGGGTCATTGTGCTGTTATTATCACATGACACTCTGCAATCACTTAGGCTCTTAGGTCCTTGAAGGACCAGAGACTGGGGAGCTCCCTGGCTTGAGAAGGAAGATGTGACTATTGGGCTGTGACCATCTATGAAGGCAGATCCACATGGCTCTTGCTTCACGAGGAGACTGGGTTTTTCTTGGTAAGTGCTGACTTGTTGACTTAAGGACAAGGACGTTCTCAGGTTCCTCTATCATGATATGAAATTTGATGGGCAGCTGGAATCAGCCCAAGGACATTATTGCAGGTGGACAAAACTGACTCACAGTGCAGGGAGTGGTTTGAGCAGTGTGGCTCAGGGCACAGGTGTCACGGACCAGGCTCCTGGGTTAGGAAGGGGATGCTTTCTTAACTGTTACTGTGTGAGTGACTCATGCAGGGAGTGTCTCCCATAGTTATTTGTGAGATGTTACTCTAAATTTCTATCTCTTCTTGGAGTAATGGTCCATGAGTAGCAAGTTACCAGGTGTTGAGCACTTTTCTGCAGCTGAAGATGGAGATGGAGCTAGGTATGCAGCACTCCAAGAGGATGGCCAGGAACCGGTGGCTCTCAGGTATTTGCTGTCTCTATCGATGGTTTTCTCAGGCAATAAAAACAAAGCTTAGATGTTAAACTTTCTGCTATTATTCTGATGGTTAGGACAAGTTGCTTCATCAGCCTTTTCTCCAGTTGCTCTGGGATAATGAAAAGACTTGGTGAATATGTTACTTAAAGCTTCAGGCATGAGAAACTTTGGATTCTTCTTGAAAATAGAAATGTTAGGTTCAAGATAAAGAGCTCCGAGGCTGTGATATTCTTGAGAAGACCTTGAGCAAGACGTGGGGACTTTACCAATTTGTGGTCGTGTGGTCTTGAATAACTTTATTTCAATTTCTTCATTTCCAACACGATGGTCAATTTGCATATTATAAAAAATACTTTGAAGGTCTAGGAGTCTACAATTTTGGTATAGATCTGAAATTATTATTTTTTCTTCTTTCTTTTCATGTGTATGTGTGTGATATGTATGTGTGTTTATATGTGTGGGTACAGGATATATGTACATGTGTGTGGTGATCTGAGGCCAACATTAGGCATCTTTCTCCTTTGTTCTTCTACCTTAGTCATTTGAGGCAGGTCTCTGAATCAAACCCAAAGCTTGCTGATAAGATTAGTCAGACTGACCAACTCGTTCTGGGGATTTCAGGTTCTGCCTTTGTAGGCTTTGGAATTGCAGATGAGCTGCCATACCTACACAGTGTTTAATGGGTTCTGAGGATCCAAACTCTGGTTCTCTTGCTGGCACAGCAAGTACTTTAGCTACGGAGCCATCTCCCCAGCCCTAGATCTGAAATGAGTGTGATAAGGTTTTCTGCATGATGCTGACTCATTTCCGAAGAAGGAAATATATTCTATATCTCCACGAGTGCTGTCTTGGCTTATCATCTTTGTTGAGTGAAAAATAACAAATGTTGTTTTGTACCATATTTCCCTAATTTGTGGGGCAGGCTGAACAAGTTTTCATATATATTAAGTTTGAAATTTTTCTTGAAGAGTATTGTTTGATTTTTGTGATCAGTGATAAACACGCCGTCAGCTGCCTCATCATGGATTTTGGATTTGAAGGCAGTATCATCACCATCGACATCATTACTTACAGTGAGATAAATTCCACCACTGTAAAAGGATTAGAAGCCACATAAGAAAATGAGCTTCAACATTCAGAAATAGCTTTAGTGTATCAGAAAAGAATACAATGTCTCTTATCCAAAGCTTCAAAAGTAAACAGGAATTTAAGCAATGTAGACATCAACCAAGCCTCAGCTACTTGTGAAGAGGACTCATCTGATCACCGATGTAATCTCAAATTCACCATCACTGGGTTATTTTCCTCCGTAAAACTCAACACCAGCCATTTGCACTCTAGAGATGAATCTGCTCACATTACATATGACTTTACAGGTGAAAACATCTACTTTTTGGACGGTTATCTCTTTAAAGAAAAAGCAAATGACTTCGTTAACACACGACAGGGCTGTGTAAATGCTGCTGTCGTCTGTTGACTGAATATATTTGTCTCTGTTGCTGCAGGTTAGTATCCTCTTGGCTACCAAACTCCTTATACCACCTAAAAATTTTCCAAAATTCACAAACTCTTCGATTGCATCGTTTATATTGTTGATAACAATTTTCTTTCCTCTTCACTGGGAAGGCTAAACGGCTGTATCAAAGAGTAACTTTGTTTTCAGGGTGCTGCAAACCTCACATTTGAGTCCTAATCTTGCCACTTACTGCTTGTATAGCCTTTCAACAAACCATTGCATTGATGGAGCCTCAGACTCGTGGTCTGTATACTGAGAATAATGACAGAATCTGCCTCAGAAGTACTGAGAAAATGAGCTGAAATAATGTCTGTAAAAACTGCTTAACTTTCTGCCTGGAAACTTACTGATGGTTTACTTCCAGGTCACTGATTGACAGCACGACTAGGCAGAGCCCCAGTTGGACATATGGGGCCACTGGGGTGTCTTTTGCTCCAGGAGTCCATGGTGTGTGTATGTGTGTGTGTGTGTGTGTGTGTGTGTGTGTGTGTATGTGTGTGTGGTGTGCGCACACATGCTTATGGCACTAGAAATTACTTTCAGGGCCTTGTGCATGCTAGGCAAGCACTTTATCACTGAGCTACATTCCCAGCCCTTGGAAACTTATTAATGATCAATAAATGTCATTTATGTTTCAGTCTATTCATTCATTGTAAGGCTGTTCTATAACAACAGTAATTATAGTGAAAATTTAAATTTAAATGCTCAGATCCCTAGTTTGTGGTTGGTAGTTGCCTACCTATGTGTGCACCTTTCTAGCACATTCCTGGGTAATGCCGATGTTAGTGGCCCATGGATCACACTTGGTAAACTGCTGCTTTAAGTATTTGCCAACATTTAGTGCTTAGCACACTGGTGTTGGAGGCAGGATCACTCATCATGACTGTTAACAAATGATAACAGTCCAGGTTCTGCAGCCTGAAGTTGAGGGGCTGAGACTTAGGCTGTGTTCTTCACTTCTCTTTACCTATGAGTACTTTTCTGGAGTTCTAAACCATCACTCATCTTGACCCATTCCTTCGTCGCTCTCTCTCCCTCACCTTTCCCAACTCCAAGCCACTGACGATCCCAGTCACCCACCTGCTCAGATTATATTTACTTACTTGTGGTGTGTGTGTGTGTGTGTGTGTGTGTGTGTGTGTCTAGAGTTGTGCATATGGAGGCCAGAAACACTTTTGGGGGCATGTGTGACAGCTTTTCTCTCTACTGTCCCCCTTAGTTTTCTCCCGCCTCACTGGGGTCACAGGCATGCTTCCACACTTAACTTTACTTGTCTGCATTCAGGTCCTCTGGTTTACAAAGCAACCACTGAGCCATCCCTCGGCCTCTACATCTGCCTATGCTTTTGATGTCTTCATCTGTCTCTTGCATAGCACGTCTGGTAAAGGTCACCATCATTTCTTAGAGCAAGACATTGATTCAAGAAGGGCTCATAAGTTCCCCATGCTGCACCGCGTACTCTTGTAAAGCCACATGCCAGCCCATTGACACACTATTTTTTAAATCAAAGCTCAAAATGTTAGATATTTCCTAATGATTTTTTTTTTTTTTTGGTATTTTGCAACCATTCAGTATGGCTTGCTGGGAATAAAAACATCCTGTCTTTAATTCTTTCTCCACCTTGCCTAGAGACAGTACTTGATAATTTATTTTGTTTTGTCGGATTAAGGTGATGAAAATCTTACCTAAATACACACATGTTAATGTCCTGCTATCCAATGGTACACTGTAGCTCTGAAGAAAGCAGACTGTGGATATATGCTGAGCTCCAAAATATTCAGTGACACTACAGTACTGTCCGTAGCACACTGTTTCTCAAGAAATGCATATCTAAGTGCTGTTATTGGTTATTATTATTGATGACTGCCTTGATGAAGCTCTCTGTGTATTAGCTGGTTATGTTTTCTTTCTTTTGATTTATAGAAATATAAAATGCATTAAAATTATTATGTCCTTGAAAAGTATGTACTTTTTAGAGTTAAAAACCATGTTTTGTTTGTTTGTGTATGTGTGTTAAAGGAGGAGGTCAAGGACAACTTGTAGGAGATGGTTTTCTTCTTTAACAAGTGGGACTGATCATTGAACTCAGATATTCAGACTTGGTGGCAAGTGCTTTTATCCACTGAGCCATACTATCAACCCTAAGAGATGTATGGGAATTCCTGTCATTCTGTTGATTTTATAGCTCTGAGTATCTTCTTAATCCCCTTTTGTTTATTAACTGTAGCCTTTTGGATGTGTTTATTTTTCTTTTCAGTCCGAAGCATTCTTTCCAGTATCTTCTGGATACTGGAAAGTATGGATGGCTTGATGGTCATAAAGTCCTTTAGTCTGCTTTTGTCAGGTGGGGTGAAAATGACTGAAATTTGTTTCATAAATGTAGGAGCCTGACAGCCAATCAAAAAATCAGTGACAAAAATGAATTGAGAAAAAAAGCCAATTGTGTAAAATTCTAAAATGTGTTTGCATGCCAACGGCTCCCAAAATTTCAGTCACTGGGATGGCATTGTATCTGCCCTCATCCACACAGCACTCGGGACACTGAGAGGACAGAGGGGAGATGATGGCTACTATGTGCGAGGTGTTGACTGGAGTTCCTTACGTGTCCCAAGAGAAAAGACCGAGGAGCAAGTATTTACCACAGTGAAGAGGACAGACTGGGGAGGTGGGTGGGCCATTGTCTTTGACCTTTTAGCTACTTTATAACTCATGTGACGTCCATCCCTGAGCTTTACCCAGTGTGACTTGGCTTATTCTGTATCTCTTTTATGCTGACAGGACAATGAGATCAGCTTCCTCCCTCTACCCTGTAGGTTTCCGTGAGCTGGTCCCTTCCTGCCTTGCCGCATCCGCTCAAGCTGTTTTTGACTTTTCTCCCTGTGGTCCAGCCACACTAGCCTTCTTCATTCTAGACGCAGCATGCTCAGTCTTCACTCAAAGTCTTTTTCTTGTGGCTTCTCTGTCTCTCATGTACTTACTACTCTGTCAGCATCAGCTCAATAGGACCTCCCCAGAAAAGCAGTCGATCTTCCTATCAGTGGTGGTCCCCTCTTTGTGACATCGCCTTGTAAAAATCTCCCTCCTTATATTCATTACTGAATGGAAGTGTCCTGGTGTGTGTGTGTGTGTGTGTGTGTGTGTGTGTGCGTGCGCGCATGTGTGGTGTATGTCTGTGTGTGTACTGTGTGTGTTGCACATATACCCTTCCCCCCGGGACCTAGAACTAGGCAGCAGCCAGCAAGCCCCAGCGATCCTCCTGTCTCTACCAGGCACAGTGCTGGGGTTGCGGGTACATGTGCAACTATACCTGCTTTCTGTATGAGTTCTGGGGAATTGAACTCACGTCCTCATGCTTGCATAGGGTGGCTTTCCCCATAGGGAAAAGCTTTCACCCTCATAGGGTGAGCCATCTCCCAGTCCCTGATTCTTTATTGCTTTGTCCATCTTCCCTACAACAGGACCCCCATGAGGTCAGGATCTGGCTTCCTGGTTGAAAACAAAATATCATCTGAGTCCAAGCAGATCCTCAGTAAACTACTGTGACTGAGCAAGTTTGCCCCCTTCTTTGTCTCAGGAGGTGGCATAAGTGCTGAATAAAGGCGGCCGAATGCAGGAGTTCCCAGAATGGTTCCCTGCATGGATGGTGGAGGTATTGATGAGGGGAGGCTCAGGGTCATTTTCTAGGGAGCTGGTGATGCCCTCTCCCTTGATCTGCATTCAGCCAGTACAGGTATGTCCAGGTTACGACTCACTGAGCTGTGTGTATTTGTTATACTTCATTAAAAAGTCTCAAAGAAAATAAGTCAAGTAGGCTGAGTGGGGACAGGACATCTTGGAATAGTGGCCCTCAACCATGGAGGTTTTCATCCTCTCCTTTCTTCCTCAACCCAAGAGGCATTTAGCCATGTCTGGAGAGAATTTTGGTTCCCATAGGCAGAAGGAGTGCTGATGTGGAGTGGGTAGAGACCCAGATGCTGCTGAATATCGAACAATGCACAAGGTAGTCCCCTAATAAAGAATTACCCAGTCCAAATGTCCATAGTTCCGAGACTGAGAAGCCCTGCTTGGAAAGAACCTATCTGAGGAACCCCCAGGAGCACCCAGACATTCATTTCATCTACCACAGGCTTTGCTGGCACAGACAACCTGATTTACAGGATTCGGAGAGTGTTCCTGCTCCCAGGGGGTCATCTGAATGCAGGAGCAAATTTTGTTTGCCACCTCATAAATCTCTGAAATGGAAAACAGGTCCAAATATCCCTCTCTCTCTCCTGGTTTCTTTGAAACCCTCTGAAGTGGGCTGTGGCATTAAACTCAAAACAAAATCCCCCAGATACAATTTAAATGGCACCTCAGGGCTGGGGCGAGGCTGTGAATATTTAAGCTGCACATTGTTTGGGTTGTGCCTAAATCCTTTATGGATTTTGCTAGATGAGAGAAACGAGTCAGTGCTTTTTGATGAGGTTCGCCTTCCTTCCGTACTATTCAAACCCAGCCGAGTGAACCACACTGTACCTGCTGGGGAGAATGGGCATGCTGTTTGGGGGTGGTGTGAGATTCTCCTCCCAGCACGCTGTATTTATGGTTCAGAACCAAACGACAGGTAGAAATTTGTCTTAGGTCAATGTGTCCTTGCCAGCTAAGTGCCAGACACACCCAAGACAGGGAGCGGGTGAAGTGGAGGTAATAATCCATCCCTGGGTGGAGAATTAGGTATGCTGATAATTGAAAGCATCAGACCTTAGCTCAAGAGCTTAATCCTTTCCTGTTTTTCAGTTTGAATCCCATGGGAGTGATATAAATCAGACAGCAAAAGTAAAAAAAAACCTACAAGTGGAGATTGACAGAGAGAGAGAAAGAGAGAAAGAGAGAGAGAACAGTTAACAAGGGACTAAAGAGATGGCACAGTGGTTGAGTGCTTACTGTGCAACCATGAGAACCTGAGTTCAAATCTCCAGTACCCATGTAACAAGCTTGGAGTGAACGTGTGTGTACTTGTGACCCCAGTGCTATGGGGCGGGTAGAGACTGGGGTATCTCTGGGGCTGGCCGGATGCTAACCTAATCAAATGAAAAATGCAAGCTCAAAGGAATAAGGCAGAGAGTGACAGAGAACACTTAATGCTCTCCTCTGACACCTGTGTGCATGCACAGACACATGCATCTGTACACACATGGCATGCACTATACTACACACACATATACATGCCATATACACCACACCACACACATATGACACATACCCACATGTACACATACTATATACACATATCACACACAGTGCACATACCATATGACACAAACCTCACATATACACCCACATTACACAAACACACATCACACATATACACATACCACACATACTATACATATAACATGTACACTACACCCACACACATATACACACACCTTATATACCATCCCACACATACCACACACACATCACACACCACACACACACACCACAAATACACCACATACACTTCCCTGACACACACACATACACACACCTTATATACCATCCCACACATACCACATACACATCACACACATATCACACCCTCCTTCCACACACATATGAAACACACATCACCGCCCAAAACTAAAAATTCCATGGAATACACAAAGAATATTTTAATTTTTTTTAGAAGAAAAAATTATGCCTCTACACTTCATTCCCAGTCCCTACCCAGAAATTAATTTTGAATGTTAACATGGAAGCAACCTTTCTCTTCTCTGAACGCTGCTTTTGATTTTGACAGGATAGCTAAAAGGCTGCTATTAGACACATTTTCATAAACTAATAAGCTGGTTCTCGGGAAAAACATGAATTTTTTGTCATCTCATGTGAAAATCGAAAAAAAGGCATAATTAGGAAGAAAGTCACTAATTATAAGGCACAAAATTTGTTTGCTAAGAATAGTCATTAAGAGACGAAGAAAGCATTAGGAACCTCTGTATTAGAAAACAACTATTAGAATGTGTTCGGAATCCAGCATAATGACGGCTTTGCATCTACAGGTTGGTGACTGTGGCCTGGTCTGAGGCAATGTCAGGACTTTTTAAGGAACAGTGTGCAGTAGGACTAAATACTCAAAGTACCATGGCAGTTGGGTTCTTGATTGCAGATCTAAGTTTTGGTTTCTGGGGAACGTTTCTGTGGGCAGAGGGGCTCAGCTCCACGCCAGTGCTGTTATTGTTCTGGGAGTTGAGGAGTTGGGCAAAACTGCAGCCCAGGCAGTTTAAAGATCCAGTTCTGCATGAAGAGTGCCTGGTGTCTGATGTGGCGGTGGATTGGCACGTTGCCTCATGATGCATTTCTCTCCTAAGAGATAACTTGATTGTTTTTGCTTTTTGACAAGTATTATTCACTGGGGGGAGGGGAGGATGGTGTGCAGAAAATTTAAATGAAGAAATTGAAAATTCTCCTTAATTCCATCATGCAGGGACAGCTGGTGGACATTTTGGATTACTTTCTTGTTAGTGTCTTTTAAATTTCCATTGAATTTTAACAAATATGTGATCAAGTGGGCAAACTTTATCTAATATTTTTTGTTTTACCTCTTTTGAGGCAAGATTTGACTTTGTAGTCCACAATGGCTTAGAACTCATAATGTAGCCCAGGCTGGCCTCAATCTTGAGGGCAACATCTGCCTCAGCTTCCAAAGTGCCGAAGTCACAGATGTGAGCCACTGTACCCAGTCTATGTTTAACTTTAAATGTATTTTTGTATGTACTTGACTAGGTCAACAGTGAGTACTGTGATTTGGTGAGAGAGAGGAGAGAGAAAGAGGAGAGATAGAGATAGATAGAGAGAGAGAGAGAGAGAGAGAGAGGAATGAGAATATTAATTCGGTGGCTCAGGTGGTGGTAGAGTGTTTACCCAGCATGTGGGAGGCCCTGGGTTCAGTGCTCAGCAAGAAAACAACTGAGTCCTGCTTCCCTTTCCCAGTCCTCCTCGCCCCCCCTTCCACTCAGGGAACTATTATTCTGATTCTCTCACAATAAACTTGGTGGATTTTAAGCTTAAAATAAATGGACTTGTAAAATATTCATTGTGAGTCTGGCCTTTTCACTCAACACCGTTTGGGAAATTTATCTGTCATATTCATAACTATGCGTCTTTTCATTTTGTGTAACAGTCCACTATTTCCTTTGCCACAACTTACTTAACTGTTGGCAAATATTTGAGTTATTTTCAGTTTTAGCTATTACATATAAAGAATAAGCATTCCTAAAGACATTTTGTGCTGATGTGCTTAATTCCTTTCAGATTCCTGCCCCTTAGTGTGTATGCATGCTCAGTGTCTATTATATCATCGAAGATTAAGCTCATCTGATGTCTTTCCATCTCTATCTCCAACTCTGTGTCCTTCTCAATCACAGAATTCTGAGGTCTCCTAGGAAACAGGTCAATTTTAGTATCTTTGATATGCTCAGACTTGGGGTGGGGGAAGCAACATGGCTACACATGCTGGATAATTCTTTAACTATGCAGGCTCACCTTCTTTTCATCAGGTTCAACTTATCTCTGACCAGGCTGACCTAATTTACTGACATGGCATCCAGGAGATATGCTAGAGGCCACTTTGGAGGGAGTGGAGTCCCTCTCATCTGTCAGGGAGAGGTTTCAGCAGGTGAGCTCTTACTGTGGGAAGAGTAGGCTACCCTGGCAAACCCTGGGAGGGTGCAGAGTCCATGGTTTCTTAGTGATTCATCCAAATGTCTGTATGTCATGTCTGAGACTTTTCCTACCCGTCTTTGACCTTCACAGAACACATGGACTATGGCTGACCACTCAAACATCTCTGAAGCTAACTAACAATCAGGTCATCAGTCTGCCACTCAGTTCTCTCTGCCCTTCTGTGGCAGACCACAAAAATCTCTTTGTTGGCTACCAGTGAGGCTTTCTGGGTCTTAATTTGCCATTAACTATTTATTAACAGCCATTAGTCTCTTGTTGTTCTTCTTCTATGCAGCAATATATCCAGTCTTAACCAGCCAGCTGTGCTGACTTCTGCAGCATTGTTGGCTCTCATTTTCCAGTTGCCTGTTCCACTACACTACAGCATTTTCTCTCCTTCTGTTATGCCACTGTATGTGAACTTTTAAGCAACTCAGATACCATCTTTAGACAGAGATTGTCCGTGTTCCTACTAACCAGGACATCTGTTTACCTGAAGAGAAGTGGGTGAGCAGTCTCAAATTTCCATCTCATTTCCTCTTTGGACCACTTCTGGTCTCATTTGTGTTAGTCCAAGTCTTCAGCAGGTATGAAATGAGGGCCACATGTGGGAAAACACCTGTTACAGAATGCTGAGGGCATCAGAGAAGCCTGGAGGACTGACCCATTAGACCACAGCACAGGTCTGACCCCAACTGAAGAGAGAGGATGAAAGGCTGGATGGAACCACTGTTTGGTTCCATGTCACACTGTGGAGGGACAGCTCACAAGGCTGCCAGGGGGCTCTTGGGTCCAGATTCTTCAGCAACAGGCCCTTGGTTTCTTTGCTTCTCTCAGACATTGGCTGGAAGCAACCCATGGAAGCATGACTTCTGTGCAAAGAGAATAATGATTTCCAGGGGCAGTGAAAGCTTGGGCTCAAGTTCTTGGGCAGTTATGCTTTTTATAGCTGGAGGTTTGTGAGTGTGTTTTCCTGGTAATTGTTAATGCAATCAGCACAATACTTGGAAGGAAGTAGGTCTCCATGAATTAGTTATTGTTACTAGAATTTCCTCACGTTCGTCTCTACTTAGTGTATCTCTGATAATCAGCTTCATAAACAAGGCTACTCTGAGCACGGATGTAATTCAGTGTTTCCTAGGGATAAAGTCATGGAATTGGAATGGTGGGGGCAAAAGCATGTGAGTATTTTACATCTTTAAAAAAGAAGATTTATTTTTATTTGTGTCTGTGTGCGTGTGTGTGTGTGCGTGTGTGTGTATACAGGAGTGCAAGTGATCATGAAAGCCAGAAGAGGGAGTCAGATCCCCTGGAGCTGAAGGTAGTAGTGAGCTACCTGACTTGGGTGCTGGGAACCGAGTGCTGGTTCTCTGCAAGAGCAACAAGCACTCTTCAAGACTGATTGACCTGTCGTTATGGTCCCCATTTTACATTCTTGATATGGGGTGCCAGTTGCCTTCCTGAAAGCCCACACTCATCAAAGCTCCCCAGGAGAACAGCGGATACCTGCTTCTTGCTATACACCTGAAGAATTTCAGTTCTCTGGGTCCACACAAGGCTATATTGAGCAATGCAGAGGACATATGAGCTCCATGATGCAAGCAGGGGGAGATGGAGGGGGACAATGATTAGGGGCACAGCATGGGATGGTTTTGTGTGGGTTTAGCTTGCCTGGCCTGGTACCGTTGGGAGGGGTGTGGGTTACCTGGATACAGCAGCCAGCGGGAGGGCTGTCTCATCACCTCCTCAGGCAATCCTGGCATGGGCAGGGGAGGAGGACTCACACATTTCTCACTCCAGATCTTTCTGGCCAGTGTCAGACCTTGAGCGTTTTGAGGGAGGGGCTCATGAATGCCTTGTTCTCTACTGTGCTCTTAGCTCTTACAACAGTGCCTGGTACCGCTAAGATCCTCGTATGATGCTGATCTATGTTTACGTTTGGCCTTTGGGGAAAAAGGTACAGAGCTCACCAGCTGCCCTGAGAAGAAGGAGAGGGAGAGAGGAAGGAGGAAGGGAGGAGGAAAAGGAAAAAGGAAGGGAGGAAGCAAGATGGAGGAGGGAAGGGAAAGAGGGAATGACTGTCTCCTTGAGGAAGAATCTAGGCTCTTCAGGCAAGTTGCTGACCCTCCCTGAGCCTGGCTTCACCATCTGTAAAGTGTACATGTACCAGAAAGCAGGCTTTTAGTTTCCTTCCCCTCCCTAACCCTCCCCTCCCCTCCTCGCTTTCTCCTTGCCTTTCTTCTCTCCCTTCCTCTTCCTCCTTCCTCTCTCCCCCCTCCTCTCTGCCCTCTCCTTCTTCTCTTTCTTTATTGCTTATTTTTTGTATCTCTTTCCTACAAAATCCAGTCTGCCTTTGGGGAATTATCTTTCCAGTGGGATGTGGTCCTAAGGGGTGGTAATCCGCACGTCTCAGTCTCACCTACCCTCCTGCTTCAGAAAGTGAATAAGCCATGGGAAACCCTTCTGAGGCTCTCTCTCCACATTCTAGAACAAATGTGGAGTAGGCCTGTGGCCTGGGGTGTGAAATTCTGAATGGAGGGACTCAGGTACGAATCTCTTTGCCTACTTTGATGGGCAGCTGGTGCACTGAGGGAGAAACAATGAACCACCTCTTCTCTGGGGAAGCACCTGTCTCTTTAAACCCTGGGTCATCACGCCTCCCATCCATGGGCTCCTTTTCTGTTTTAGCTTCTGTTGCTTGCCACCAAAGGCCTCTACCAAACATATCCACACCCCAGGTTCTTGATTTTTTCTTTTAATGATGAGAGTGCACATCAGCCTGATGAGGGACCTCAAAGCCGAGGTTGGGGATGGCATGGGAACAGCACCAACTTCCTGCCTTCTTGTTTCTTCTTCTCTTTCCATCTTACAGCATGTGCCTTCTTATTTTTGCTAGCAACTGTCCTGTTCCTCCAACTGCAATTTTTTACTTACAAAATGCTTTATAAGCACGGCATAATTACCCATGCTGATATGCAGGGCTATAGAATTCCTTTGTAGCTCAGACAATGAGAATTTCAGGGAGCTGAGAATTAACTTATCATCTGTTTTTGAAGAAATGTGTGGGGTGTGGGGTGGAGCCTTTTGATTGTGGCTCAAAAATTGATTCTAATTGCTGTTTTGATCACTGCTTCAGCGGAAGCTGCTTCTAGTTATTTACCTTTTTTCTCCTTCTCTTTTTAAGCGACTTCAGCAATGGCATATTTGACTCCACCTCAAATGCATTTAGTCAAATATTTAGTTTTTCTATCCACTCCGGAAGTTGGATGGATCAGAAAATACCTCATATTTCCCAGAAAATACCCCATAATTCCAGGTTGACTTACAATATTGATGGTAAAATGTTCTCCAGAAGTTGGTGGGGACTGAGAATCTGAAGAATTCTCTTCATTTTTGAACTATTTTACACTGATTGAGGAAATGTAGAGAACAGAACTTAAAGAAATCAGCTTTGAAGCTAGTGGAGATCGATTTATTTACTTACTGATTTATTGATTGATTTATTTAGTGTGTGTGTATGTGTGTGCAGGTAAGCTCATGAATGTGGGCACATGTGGAGGGCAGAGGTTGATACTGGGTGTCTTCCTTGGTTGTTTCTATATTTTACTTTTTGACATAGGGTCTCTCACTATTTGTTATTTCAGCTAGACTGTGTGACCAGCAAGTCCCTGGGTCCCTCCTGTATTTGCCTCCCCAGTGCTGGGGTGATAGATGTGTGTCTGGTTTTTAATGTGGGTACTGGGAATATAAACTCAGGTCCTCATGTTTGTGCAGCAAGCACTTTATCCTCTGAGCCATCTCCCAAGCTCATTTAAATCCAACTCTGCTACTTGCAAACTGTCCCTCTGGAAAGTTTGTTTCCTTGACAGTGAAATAGGGTGATACTGTTAGCTGAGCCGATACTGTTGGCCACCTTCAGTTTTCAAACCCTTGTCTTGGAGAAGTTTCCCATCAGATGTTACTTCAAGCTCAGTCCAGCTCATATGCTCTTGCTCTACTTGTCCATAGATGTCTTCCCTTTATCTGAGTCCCAGCCCAATCTGCAAGGGAATATTTATCATTAAATTCTTTAATTATATCTTCCCTAGTATGTCACTCCATACTAGTCAGAAGCTCTGTGAGTTTAAGGACAGTCATAATAATCACTGTCATCATTCTGTTTCCAATACCTGGATCTGGATTACACTTGGTAAATACTGAAATTGGGTGTAATGTGCACACACGCCTGTGATCCCAGTCCTGGGAAAGTTGTGGCAGGAGGATCATGAGTTCAAGACCATCTTGGACTATATAGTGAGATCCTATATAAAAAACAAAACAGAACAGAACCAATTAAGCTAACCAACCAACCCCAACAACCAGTCAATCCAACCAACTCAACAGACCAACTAGCTAATCAAGCAGACCAATTAACTAACAAATCAAGCAACCCAAGTAACCAACCAATCAAAGAACTAACCAACTAACCAACCAACAAATCTAGCCAACCAGCCAACCAACCAACCAAACAACTTACTGAGTGAATGAATATGTGAAGTCTGACCTTCCTTGACGAGTGATTGAGATAAGGCATAGAAACACACTGTTTAGAACACAGAAAGAATAAGTCTGGCCGTCTCAGAAACAAGTACTCAGAATACCACTAAACCCAAATCCACAGCACCCTCAACCATCAAATCTTGTGTCATGAGGTCATGCATTGAAGTATGCCATCGTCACTGGAGACTGATTGTTCAGGATAAGGTGTACTCCTAGAAGAGCCCAAAGCCAATCAGTTATTCAAAAATAAAAACTATTTTCTTGCTTGTGTACATTTTTGATAAAAATTGGGTCTATAGTGAAGCCACAACTCTCATACAAGAGAAGAAAGAAAGGCAGGGGGTGACCATCTGAAGATCCATGCTCTAAACACTTACTAAAGAACTTTTATGTATGGATCACGGACTGACAGAGAACCAGAGAAGACAGGAGGCACTAGTCATACACAATGGAACCATCTGCTCTGGCTCTGAGGTCCCTATGAGAATGGAATTCTGTCCTTTGCACCTCTCACTGTCAAGAAGTAGCATCCCAGCTAATGAAAGATAGCTGTCAGACTACAGCAAGATCCCAGGTCTCAGGACATTGTCTCTTTTTTTACGAACCAACCTGCCCTAGGGTGGGCAGAACCAAGGCAGTGAAGAATCAGGGGGCTTGGTGACCTCCCCAAATCTGTGCTGTCCATCTGTATGATGATTTCAAAGGGGAGGGGTCACAGACAGCCTGGGAAAGAGTGGTCTGAGGTTGTGTGCACTCAGCAGGTGACTCTTTAAGCTGCTTTTTCTCACACCCACACCCCAGGACCCAGATGCTTGAGTCAGCCTGCGTGTAGTGTGAATCCCCAGGGCATAAGCATCTGCCATATTGGAGGGTACAGCTGTCTTGAATGGAGGGAAGGCAAGAAGGGAGACAGAAAGGGGCAGGAAGAGGGAGAGAGACAAGTAGGAAGAGACACAGAGTTATGCAGAAACATGGACGAGAGCTCTGGAGGCAGATACAGGCAGGGCTAGAGAAAGAGAGAAGACAGTGTAAGGGAGACACAGAGAAGGAACAATAGGAAAACAGGAGGGGAAAGGGGGAGAAAAAGAGGAAGAGAAAGAGTGGGAAGGAGAGGAGGAGGAGGAGGAAGAAGAGGAGGAGGAGGAGGAGGGATGATGGATATAAGAGAGATTGATGAGTCGATCAGCAAACTCTGCAAAGAAAGAGAAATAAAAACCTGGTATCGGTATCCAGGGTTAGTGTGCTGGACAGCTTTAGTTGTCAACTTGACACACCTGGGTTGAGGGAGCCTCACTTGGAGAATTGCCTCCATTGGACTGGACTGTGGCCACGTCGGTGGGTTATTTTCCTGAGAGTTGAATGATCCTGTGCCACCCAGGCAGGTTGTTCTGTACTGTAGAAGAAGGCAGGCTTAGCATGGCCAGGGGAGCAAGCCAGTAAGCAGTGTTCTTCCATGGCTTGTACTTCAGCTCCTGCCTCCAGGTTCCTGCCCTGAGTTCCTTCCTACCTTGGACTTCGTGGAGATGTGAGTCAAATAAATCCTTTCTTCCCCAAGCTGGTATTGGTCAGAGTGGTTTTTTTTTTTTTTTTTTCTCACAGCAATTGGAGGCAAACTAGAACAGTTGGGCAAGAAAAGGATCAGGCCACGGGAAGACCTTCTCTTGGCATTTGTGGGTCTACTTATTTTGTCGGTAGACCTGCTGACTTGGACCCCCAGGATGGCCCATTAGCCCCACCATTTCCATTGTAGGCTAGACACCATCTTATCCAGGCCCCTTGCCTCTGGGCCTTATCTATTGCTCAGAAATCTGGGGCCCTGATGAACCCCTGCTGTGAAGCTCAGTTGAAGTGTCCTTCTGAGTCACAGCCTTGGCCTCCAGCCCCTGCAGCCAGGAAGAGAGTGGGAGGATTGAGTGAGACTGGAGCCATAGCTTTAGAAGGCAAAAAGTAGAGTCTGGCTCTGAAAGAGGCAGAGGATTCTTTCCTGTTACTTCGGGATTCAAGTCTTGACTTCATCCTTGCCATTAAATAAAAAATAAATAAATAAATAAATAAAAAATCTACACACATGTCCTAGTATGACTTTTGTGGCTTCAAACAAAATTAAAGCTCTTTACAAAGGTTTATCTATTTATTTGTGTGCATATGTACACATCTATTCATGTGTGTTCAGATGCACGTTGCACATGTATGCACCTGTGTGTAGGGGCTGGAGGTCAAAGACAGGTGTTGTGCCTCAAGAGCCAATCACCTCGTTTTTTTATAACTTAATGTTTTTAATGAATTTTTGTGCATTTCATAAAGAACATCTCAATCAGTCTTAATCACTTGTACACGCCCTTCCTCACTGGCACCCTCCTATAGCCGCCCCCTCTTCCCGGAATTTGTACACTCTGTCATTTGTGTTAAGGCCTATTGGGTCAAGGTAGTGTCCCTGGACATTCCTGAGTGCAAGTTCATCCACTGAGGTCTTGTCAGCCTATCCAGAGCCCCTGGCTTTAAGATTAGCTCTTCACCCAACAGTAATCATCTGTCGATCTTTCTTCAGCAAAGACTGGGGACTGTTGCCCATTTCCCCGGTCCATGCTGGGTTTTTGTCTGCTTGAGTCTGCATGGGAGCTGAGCATGCTGACACCATTGCTGTAGGATCATATGAGCAAGGACTCAGAAAGCTGCAGGACTCTATTTCCACATTGTCATGCACCTTCTCCTGGGCTCTTACAATTCTGCCCCCTCTTCCACAATGGTCCCTGAGCCCTGAGTGAGTGAACCTTAGTATAAGAGTCCTGTCCAGGGATCCACACTCTCCAGACTGCTAATCTCCACTCTTTGGCCATTTGTGGCCTTTTGTGCTCCTGGTCCTCTGTTGCATGAGGGAGCTTCATTAATGAGAACTGAGAGATCCATTATAGTCCTCTTTACCCCTTGTTCTATGTTGTGTGAACCTTAGGTGTAGAGTTTGCATTGTAGATGTGCTGCTTGGGCCTGGGCAATTCACAGACAATGTCTGTGTGTGGCCACTTGTGGTACTTTGTAGTAGTTTCCATCTGGTGCAAAAGAAGCTTCTTTCATGAGTGGTGACTGGGATACTGGACTGTAAATATAAGGGTATGTATTTTGTACTTGTAAGAAGTTACACTGGTCTAAGGATTTGACAGCCTTGGGGATTTTTCTAAGATCTACGACCTCTTCAGCCATGTGTATTTGGCTGTGATTATAGTACCACACATGCGTTTCCTCCCATCGAGTGGGCTTTAAGTCCAATTAGGAAACTGTTGATTGTCCCCCAAGATAAAAGTGCCACTACTGTGCAGTGTCATGCGCTCTGCTGGTCATTGATGTGGTCATTTGATCGTGAAGCCGGTGTTGGGCCATAGACTGATGTTCTCCCATAGCTGCTTGCATGGTGCTCTCCAGAGCTATGAGAGCTAGCCTTCAGG
The DNA here is from genome assembly GCA_035773235.1 of Eospalax fontanierii. Lineage (NCBI taxonomy): Eukaryota > Metazoa > Chordata > Mammalia > Rodentia > Spalacidae > Eospalax > Eospalax fontanierii. The sequence continues at coordinate 43,333,488 of CM069546.1, read as the reverse complement.
GAAGTGGCTTCCAGGCCAGTTCCAGCTCTATTGCTTCAAATCTGGTCTCCAAAGAATGTCCTGTCTTCAGCAATAGGGTCTGATCTTAAAGTTTTGAGAGGCAATCAGTGGCTGTGGCAATAGCCTACATAATTTTGGGATCCTCTTGGACTACCCTGGCCGACAACTAAAAGGAAGGTTTCTTGTTATGTAGCCTTCAGCTATGTACATGGACTCATGTAGAGATATTGGATGTGTAATTTGTCATTAGTTGTTAGACTAATATGATTCCCTCTGGTGGTCTTTACTAGCTAGGCTTTATTTATCTCTCCTTTCTTTCTCTCTCCCTGTCTAACCCTCCATCACCATTTCTTCTTCTAAAGTGTCTCCGTTTTCCCCATTTCTTCCTTGATATTACCAGTCTCCTAAGCCCCATCTCTCTCGAGCTCTTTCTTTCCCTTTATCCCCGTAATCCCTTGTCTGCCCCTCCCTCTTCCTTCCCATTTAAACACCCTCATTTTTTCTATTTCTCCCTTAGTAACACCTGTCTTCTATTATTCATCTCTCTTAGGTTCCTTCTTTCCCCTTACCTCCCTGATTCCTCTCCATTTTCCTGATTCCTGCAGGTACATCAGGATACACACATATAAGGATTTGGTGTTAGGATCCACAAATGAGGGAGAACATACGTCAAACATACATTTGTTTTCTTGATTCTGTGTTATTTCGCTTGGCGTAACAGTTTCTAGTTCCATATATATTTACCTGCAAATTTCATGATTTCGTCTTTCTTTACCACGGAGTAGAACTCCATTGTGTAAATGTACTACATTTTCATTACCTACTTGTTAGTTGAGGGACAGAAATTGCTTGCATCTCTTGCAGCAGCAAACATGGATGTACAAGTATCTCTGCAGTAGGATGAGTCCTTTGGGTATATGCCAAGAAGTGGTATAACTGGGTCAAATGGTAGATTCATTTTTAGTTTTTAAAGAGTTCTCCACGCTGCTTTCCATGAGGGTCGCATGAGTTTACAATCCCACCAGCAGCGAATGAGCGTTCCTCTTTCCCCACATCCTCTCCAGCATTTGATATTTGTTGTTGGTATCTTGATCTTGGTCAGTCTGACCGGGGTACGATGAAATCTTAAAGTGGTTTTAATTTGCTTTTCCCTAATTACTAATGATGTTGAACACTTTTCAACATTTTTCTTAGCCATTTTTATTTCTTCTTCTCTGCTCCGATCCTTAGCTTGTCTTTTAATTGATTGGATCACTTGTTTTCTTGAATCTTTGTTTTTTGAGTTCTTTATATATTCTGGATGTTAAACCTTTGTCAGATGTGTCACTGGTGAAATTCTGTAGGTTTTCTCTTCACTTCTTTGGTTGTTTCTTTTGCTCTACAGAAGCTTTTTAGTTTAATGAGGTCCCACTTGTTGATTGTTACCACCTGTTTTTGAGATAAGGTTTCTCACCCGGATCTGGGGCTTCTAGACTAGGGTAGGTTGGCTGGCCAGTAAGCTCCAGATGTCCTGTTGTGTCCCCTTCCCAGTGCTGAGATTACAGGTACATGTCACCATTCTCAACTTCTTTGTGGGTGCCGGAGATCCAGTCTAGGTCCTCATGCGTTCATGGCAAACACTGTCTTGATGGAGCCATCTCCACAGCCTGGAGAGTCATAACTCCATAGTGAACTTCCTGTGTTAGGAGCACTGAAGGACCATCTCCTTTAATCTTTGCCTACTAAGAAGGAGTTACTACTGTTGTCTACTTTCACAAATGATGTAACAGAGTCTCAGAGAAGAGAAACTTGTCACAAATCCCATTTCTGTGCACAGTGCAGCCCAACCTCTCTGGTCATGTTTCTTGGTTGCTATACTGTCCCATCCACCTTAGCTTCAGGTTACAGATTAAAAACATCATTAGGTGTGATCATCTGCCTGGCAGCACTTTTATAGGAAGTTGCAGGTGAGGATTTGAACTCAGGTCTTCTAACTTCAATCACTGTGCTTTTACCCTCATGCACTGGATGAGGATTCAGAAACAAGGCACTAACTGAGTGGATTGTTTCTCCAGAGACCCCAGGCATGGGTTGACGGTACCTCATCAGGAAGTATGGAAACTCAGTTAGCAAGACGGCCCAGCAGGTAAAAGAGATTGCCACACAAGCTCTGTGACCTGACTTGATCCCTGCAGCCCTCAGCTGAAGGAGAGAATCTACTCCCAGGTTGTCCTCTGACTTCTACGTGCATGCCACATCATGTGTGCCCCGCTCATAATAAATAAAACTTCAAAACACAAAAAGCAAAGAAGCCGAAGGCACTAATAGGTGCCTTTAAAATAGTTAAGATGAGGATATGCAAATTAACTCAGCGGGTAGACGCACTTGCCAAAGTAAGCCTGAGGACCTGACTTCAATGCCCGGGACACATGGTGGAAGGAGAGAATTTACTCCCATGATCTTTCTTTTGATCGCCACACATGTATTGTGGCATGTGAGTGTCCATGTGTGTGTGTGTGCACCCATGTACACACAGAAACATACATCACACACACAATGATAAAAACTTAAATAATTGTTAGGATTGCCTAGGTGTCCATAAATAGACCGATGGATAAAGAAGATGTTACACAAGAAAAATGTTACACACTGAGTGTTGTTCAACCATGCAGAAGATCCAAACTGACATTTGCCGAAGAATGGATGGACCTGGGGCCATCAGCAGAATAAAAATCAAGGTCTGGATCCCACCCACCTGTGAAGTCTAAGGAAGCTTATTACTCACTAGATAGGTGTGGGGAGAGAGGAGGATACAGGGAGAGGGGAGGATGGGGAAGGAAGGGTAGGGAGAGAGGAGGGGGGTGAGAGGGGGAGTGGGGGGAGGAGGAATGGGAGGGAAGGACGGGGAGCAGGGTGGGAGAGATGGGTAGTGGACAGTTAGAAGGAATAAGTTCTGGTGTTGTATTACAGAAGGTTAATGAAGTCAACGATTTTGTATCTTAACAATTCAAAATGCCTAGAATGAATGTTTCCATCACATGGAAATGATAAAGGTTTGGGATGGTGTATGACCGAAATATCCTGAGTTGATGATCACATAATGCCCAAGTGTGCCAAGACAACAGAGTGTACCCCATAAAGATACCAATCAAAAAATAAATGAAAAAATGGATAAGATGATAAACACCAAGGCCAGTGAGATGGCTGAGTGGCTGAAGGCTGAGGACCCAAGTCCCATCCCTGGAACTTCTGCAAAGGCAGAAGGAGAAAACTGACTCCATGAAGTTGTCATCGGACCTCCACATGGTGACTTAGCTCCCCCTCCACTGGCCGTTCTTTCCCCCAATCTTGTGGCTTCTTCATGCTCACAGCTTCCTGTGTCTTGTGCTACCTGCTGGCCTTGTGCCTCAATCTCTCTCTCTCTCTCTCTCTCTCTCCCTCCCTCTCTCTCTCCCTCCCTCCCTCTCTCTCTCCCTCCCTCCCTCCCTCCCTCTCCTTTCCCTCTTCCTCTACCCTCATCCTTCCTTTACCTCTCTTTCTCTCTTTCTGTACACATATCCTTGCCACAAGTCAACCTTCTTTAGAGGAAGGACCAGATTTAGTGGCGTCTTAGGCTACTCCCCTGGAACTGGTCTCTCTGATGGATATTTGCCTGCAGAGAATTGTGGAGATTGCTAACAGGGTCTGCACCCCGGTGATGTGTGCACAGCAGGACTGGGCAGACAATGTCAATTAATCTCAGTAAAGGTCTTCGCTGACGTTGTGGATGCTTGGTGCTCAGTGTTGTCCCCTCATGCAAATGGGTCAGGTCTTTGCATCCTGACAGTGGCCTGTCATTGGATGGGTGCTGCCAATGGGGAACCATGACCTTGGATGACATGGTTGTCTTTCACTGAGGGCGACACCTGGAAATCCAGTCATATGAGGTTCAATGGCCATCAGCCCACTCAAGAGCTGAGGCCATCTTGGCTTCTGGCTTGAGAGAACTTAGAGTGTCTTTCAGTGTCCCCAACTAATGGGGTAAGCACTCTCCAACACAGCAGCCCAACTACGATTTTAGGTCCTGTGGCCTGGAGCACAGGAGCTCTGGGCAAAACAGCTTTGCTTGGATCCAGCAGGGGGCACAGCGGAACTTTTTAGCACCCCAGTGTCTTTGTGGTAGCTATGGTGACTCTCTGGTTTCTCCAAGTAGGTCTTGCTATTCAAGGGCTGTTGGTCCAGTTAAGAGTTCAGATCTAAAGAGATCCAAGAGCCCATCTTCAAATAGTATAGTCATTTATTCTCTGCTCCACAGTGGTCCACATCATCCAGTCTCAAAAGATCCCTAATTGAACACTGAAGAAGTGTTCCCAGAGAGGGAGCTGATCAACCGAGAATCATAATCCTTCTTGAGCAAGAATCCTTTAGTGTCAGCTAGTAGGCCAAGTATGCTGCCTCCCGCACTCTGATGTATTATTGTGAACAATTATCTTTTGCCTGCTAAGTCTACAACTCTCCTCGCTATCGATTTCCTCCACGAGGTGAATATAGACATGCAGATACTCATATGCTACACGGTACCAATATAACCCCATCAGTCAACCTCCTCCCTCTCTGCTGCAGTGAAGACGAGGCAGAGCTCCCATCCTTCCCTTCCCCTTAGTTGATTTCCAAATTCAGCCTCCTGGGATGGTGCCTTGGCTGGCTTTCCAAGTTCAGCCTCCTAATCTTAATTTAATACTTCCATGGGGGTGAGAACGTATGTTTCCCACCTACTAGTTGGCATCTGGCTGATTCTTCTCATCCTGAAGAATTGAGTTTTATTAATATCAAATCTTCATACATTACGCTGGGCTTGTCAAAAGTGAGGCATCCTCAAACTGTGCCCAAACCTTCTGAAAGAGGGCAGAGTAGGAGTTTAGGAGGGTCCAGGTGTACCCCAGGTGAAGATTATCAGCCGCAGGGATTTTCCCATTAAACCCAGAGTGCAGAGGGCTCAGTGGGGGTAGCTAGTGGATACTGAAAGCAGGCTGGATGATGCAGAACCCGCTTTGCTCTTTGCTGTGCCTGACAGCCTGCTGATGGGTCTTGGAGGATAACTTTCCCACCTCCTCCTTCCAAGATTGAGCCAAAGAGTCTATTCTGGAAGCACGTAGTTCTTCTGCACTGTGTTGGCAAATGGGTGTGATTGATTTTGCACAATACCTTCTGGACACAAGACCATGTAATTAAAATAGAAATAGAAGATTGTGAAAACTCAAAAACCACCCTAGCAGGGTTAACTCTTGGCAGCGTAGTGACATAGGGAAACACGTTTGTTCATCCATATTTTGTTTTTCCAAATCAGTTCTTTTTAGCCAACATTAATGAGTGGCCACGAGTTACCCAAATCACCTCAGGGAAACCAAGCATCTCAGGTTTGTTGGTGCAGCTTATCAGTACAGATGAAGCCACTATAGGATTAACGCCCCAATGACATAAGTTTATAGTTTCTCCTCCCACTGGTCCCTGTGTGGGAGCCCTTCCTGTGTCCTACTCAGGTTGTTTTCATTCACGCCTTTTATTTTGAAATGAAAAATCTATTGGAAGGCAGCTGTCCTTTGCACTTCTCCTGGAGTCTTGCAGGACTGATTCATTGACATTGCAGTGAGTACATGGGACACCTTGGGTTATTTTGCAAGTGTACCATGGTCCTTGCGGGCTACTGCTACTGTGTCCCTCTGCTGCAATAGAAGAGCATCCCTGCTGCCCAGCCTTGTGTTCAATTCAGTCCTCAGGCTCTCAGAGCCTTATGCTCAGAATCTCTCAGCCAAGCGTCCATTTCTTTCATCTCGTCAAAGCTCTAGCCATTGACACATGGACCAGTCTAGCATCTCTTGCTTCAAAGCTCATGAGAATGTAAATGGAAGGATCATTGGAGTTCTGGATTTTTTTGCCTCTTGAGGAAAAAAAATGACCCCATGTCACCAGGAGTAGGGGCAGAGGATATGCGCTGTAACAGGTGCTGCAGAGCAAATCTGGTGACTCACCCTCCTGCTGTCCCTCAGTCAAGCACTTCAAGCTGCTTCCAGGGATGCTGTATAAGCCACATGTGGTGGAGGGAATGGAGCTAGTTCATGCCAGACCAACAGCAGCAAAAATAATGACATCATGGACAATAACAAAATAATCAAGTTGCAACAGATGGAAGGGAAACATTCCAGTTATTCCTGGGAGCTGTTAGCAGCACGACTGTTTGGGGTCTTAGCTGGTCAAACCAAACCCAGTCCCACTAGCCAAAAAGTAACAAGAGTGCCATCTTGTAGCCAGAAACATGAGCCAATACATCCTACCGTCCAGAAAAGCCATTCGTTTAGGAAGTGATGGTGGGGGCGGGGATTTCCAAACATCACCCTTCACTCACCATCAGAGCCTCATTTGTTCGCTGATGCAGAGTAGACCAGAAGAGGAGCTGGATGAAATTTCCTCCTGCGTGTTGCCTTCCTTTATTAATGGAACCCTTTTGAGGTCTGTTTATACTTTTTGCTTGTACAAAATCACAACACTTCACACAAAGGGAGCAGATGGTACTGAAGTCCCAAGATTGGGCCGAATTGCATCTCATGTAAATGGTGCTAACCGAGCCTTGTCTCGGATGTAAAGGAACTTGAATCTAATTGCGGGGTTGGTTGTTCCAATTCTGGGTAACTATGTGTTTCTTTGTCTGTGTTTTTCCTCCTCAAATTGAATGCTTCTCTTTGAGTGCCTGTCAGACACCTCCTTTGGGAGTCTAAGAGGAATAACAATACTGAGTTTTAACACCAGTTTCATGGAAGTGGTACCCCTAAGACTGAGGGTCTCGATATCTACACCCGCCTCGGAGCCTCCTGCTGAGGTGCCAGAGTTGTTGTCATATGAGAGAGCCAGAGGAGAGACAGAATAGGGACTGGTATTTAAATCCAAAGCAGCCAATAAGGGGGCCTTGGTGGCAATCCTGCCCAACAGGGAGCCATGATCAATTAGCCCAGGTGGGTTTGCGTTCTGAACATTCCACGTGTGAGGCAGACTCGGAGCCTTGAGATGTTAGCTCACATAAGTAGGAACTTTGTGTGTTTCCTGTCCTCGTTCATCAGTATTGGCTGTCACAGGACCCAGCATGAACATACAAGAAACACTTGAGAAGTAAATCAACACATAGGCCCACTATAGCAAGACCTTATAAGTAAATTGGCATCTATCTCCCTGCCAGGTTCTGCGTCCTCCATGTTTTCACCATCACTATTTTATTATTATTATTATTATTATTATTATTACTGAGACAAGGCCATTCCTGTGGTCCAGGCCAGTCTGAAACTTGCTGTGTAGTCCAGGTTGGCCTTGAACTCGCATTCCTTCAGCCCCGGCCTCTTGAGTGACGTGAGTCACTGTGCATGGCTATTATCATTTTAAATCAACTTAGGTTTGAGGGAAATTTTAGGCTCACAGCAGAACTGAGAGAAGAAACAGACTTCTCTTACATCCCCGGCCCCAAACATGTTTAGCTCCCCTTGTCTCGATAGCTCCTACAGACTTCTCTTACATCCCCGGCCCCAAACATGTTTAGCTCCCCTTGTCTCGATAGCTCCTACAGACTTCTCTTACATCCCCGGCCCCAAACATGTTTAGCTCCCCTTGTCTCGATAGCTCCTACAGACTTCTCTTACATCCCCGGCCCCAAACATGTTTAGCTCCCCTTGTCTCGATAGCTCCTACAGACTTCTCTTACATCCCCGGCCCCAAACATGTTTAGCTCCCCTTGTCTCGATAGCTCCTACAGGCGAGCACATTTACCACAACCCATGAGTCTATGATGATACAGCAACACCACCCAGAGTTTGCATCAGTCTTTTGGTGTTGTATGAGCTTTGGGTTTGGCCTAATGTATAAAGACATGGCCACCATTATAGTATTGTACTGGATAATTCCCCTGTCTTCAGAGGCCTGTACTCTGTGGGATTATCCCATCTCTTTTCAGCTCTAATCACTAATACTAATTCTTTCAGTTTAGCCTTTCCCTGAACGTCACATAGTTGGAATCATATGGAATGGACTCTTTCCAGATTGGCTTCTTTCACTTAGCCATACACAGCTAAGGCTTCTTATCTTCACATGGCTTGATAGCACATGCTTTTTCAGCATTGACTAATATTCCAGTCTATGGATTATTACACAGTTTTTAATTCATCCACCTATGAAAGGCCATCTTTGTGGCTTCTAAATTGTGGGTAATTGCGGAGACAGTGACTATAAATATCCCTGTGCAGGTTTTTGTGTGGATGGGCCGTACCACAGTGTGTGCTTGCTGGACCATATGGTAGGGTATATTCAGTCTTGTAAGGTTCCTCCAAACCGTCTTCCAAAGGGACTGTGTGTTTTGCACTACTAATGCATTAGACCTGGAGTTCTACACCCTCTTCTGTGTCTGGTGTTGCGTCTCAGATTTCTGCCGTTCTAGTAGGTGTGTCCTAATCCCCGCTGTGGTGTGTATGCCTTTGATGAAGTGTCTGTCAACTTTTTTGATCATTTTAACTTGGCTTGTTTGTTTCCTTTGTGTGTGCGTGAGTGAGAATGTGTGTATGTATAGTGCGTGGGCACACGTGTGGGGGTGAGAGTGTCTGTGTGTGCATGCTTATGGAGACCAGATGAGAATGTCAGGTGTCCTGTCACTCTGTACTGTGTTCTACTCTTTAGGGTCCATTACTGAACCTGAGCTAGGCAGTGGCCAGCAAGCCCCAGTGACCCTCCAGTCTCTGTCTCCTTACCCTCAGCACTGATGTTATAGGTGTGTACATCCACGTCCAGTCTTTCTTCTGGGTGCTGGGATCCAAATTTAAGTCCTCATGCTTGTACAGCAAGTGTTCATACCCGTGGAACTATCTCCCCAGGCCGAATGGTTTGTTTTCTTATTGTTGAATTCTAAGCTCACTTTGTATATTTTGGATGCTGGGTCTTTATTGGTTTGCCTTTTGCAGGTAGGTTCTCCCAGTCCTTGACTGGTCCTCTCATGCCCTTGCCACTTCCACCTTCTTTGACTCTGCCCTCATAGGCAGTGTGGCACAGTGTTTAAGTGCTCGGATTCTAGGGCCTCTTCTTCAGTTTGAGTTCTCACTTTGCCACTTCCTCAGACAATAAATGAGACTCTTCTGGCTCAGTTTCTTCACCTGTGGAGCGGAGACAGTCATGCTACCGGTTAAAGTTGTTATGAGAAGTTACAACTCTCCCAGGATGTAGTGGGTCGTTATTAGTAATTATTGTTGGTAGTGCCTCTGTTTTCATAGTTGAGACACGGCTACAAATCCACTCTCCTCTTCCACACACTCTCTCCTTCTCTCGCTCCGTCCAAGGCTTGCTCTCCTCTTTCTACCTCAGCCTCCTTGTCCTGTGTCTTTGTCCTGGAGTGCTTTACCCCCAGGATGCTTGGGGTTTACGCTCTCAATCTCCGACCCTTTATAAGAGACTGAGCCCGTTGATGCTCCTTCTTCTGGAGGGAGGCAGTGGAGGAGTTGAGAGATGGAGAAGACAGACTCCTTGAAAATGGACAAGAGAGGGGGCTGTGGATTTAGGGAGTACTCTAATAGTGCTCCTAGGAGGTGACAAGACCCAAGGGGATGCTTCTAGAGAGCCTACGTACCTTAGAACAGCCAGGAATCCCAAGGTCCAAGCATGCTCTGAAAGTGACAGACCTTCTAGAATGGAAAATACCATACTGATGTAAGTCAAGGGTGCCCTGTGGTACCTCAGTGGACCAATGTTTTGGGTATACAACTTTAATATCATGTGATGTGAAACTATTTCTTCTGTATCCACTAAGGTAGCCAAGATGAAGCTTCATGTTAGCTCCTAGGCATGGGGTCTCAGATTCAGAGGGAATTTGATGATACAATGTCAGCTTATAATCATAAAATGCAGAAAGTGATGTTTCTTTCTCTTCTGATTTTGGACTTAAGAATTACACATTCAAGTGCATCCTTGTCCATTTCGGTGTGAAAGACCCTGGTTCCTTTTGAGGTTCCTTTAGAGACCTTCCAACCATCCTCTACCCCGTGCCTTCCTTCCTTGACCTTGGCTTCTCCCAAAACCCTTCAGGTATTGGAAATAAGCCCGCTTCTCAGACCCCCTTTGAAGTCTCTGCCCAGACACTGTGGCATCCAGTCACTGTTGCTTTGCAATGAGAATCATCATGCAGCCCCCTCATTTCTAGTTCTCTTTGCTCTTGGATTTGTGGCTGGGATGCTTTTCCTGGCCCCTCATGGTGCCATGACTCTGATGGAACACAGGGAGTGGGGTGATATCTGCCACTCTACCATGGAACGTCTATTCTATGACACTCCAGCCATCTTCTGGTGTTCACTGGAGTGGAGGCTGGTGATATAGAGTTGATAGCCATGTCAGTCTGCTGTGGGTTAATTAGGATCCACCAAGCCTTCTCCATCAAATGGTGGGACAGACCTTGAACAAGAAACAAGCTTCTGTTGTTTCAGATAAGTGAGATTTGGGTGTGTTTCACCACCTCAAAGACACTATCCTGAATGACCCCCACATTCAGTCCCTCACAGATACTGCCACCACATTGCTGAAACCATAAGAAACCTTCAAAACACCGGAATCAGCATATCTTTACAGAGAAAATATTTTGCCTTGGCAAACATGTTGAGAAGGAAAGTGAATGTTGCTATATTTAGAGCACGAAGCAAATGCACTGTTTTGGCGAATTCAGTCACATAAACACTCTCAGAAACACGTTCAAACTGCTCCGTCTATTCCTTGGTTAGAAATGTTAACACACCATACAACTTGACTGTTTCCTTTTGAATGGTGTGTGAGTATGTTCACATACACACCACACACACACACAGTCAGAGACACACATAGACAAACACACACAAACACCTACAGACACACACACCAAGACACACACAGTATAGCCTAGAGTGTTTGGTTATAGACAATGGAACATTTGATCAAATTCACAGAATTAAGCAATCAAACGATCACACAGTGAAGGCAAGACAGACTCAGGTCTTTGGCCTCTGTGTCACCTCTTGCTGATCTTGTAACATCACAGAGGTTCCTGAAGTCTCTCTCACCGTCACAGTTGACGGAGCTTTCACAGACCTCGCGTATCAATTTCTTACTGAATTTTCACCATTTGGCTCTCATCTGCTTTATTCCTTTACTCCTTTGATTATGTATCTTCAGTCTGGGGACATGTTTTTCTGATTATGATGTACTTTTCAGCTTTTGAATGCTGTTCCTCATTTCAGAATCTCTGTGAAGACTAGACAGGGGGGCTGGGGGTATAGCTCAGAGGTAGAGCATTTGCTTAGTGTGATACCTAATCTTGATTGCCAACTTGATGGTATTTAGAATCATTATGCAAACAAACCTCTAGTCATGTCTGTAAGGGCTGTTTCCATATTAGGTTAATTGAAGTAAGAAAAGCCAGCCGAGCATCAACATTCCTTGCTCTGCTTTCTGACTGAGGATGTCGTGTGAACAGCTACCTCAAACGGTTGCTGCTATGACTTCCCCGTGGTGATGGACTGTGCCTTCAATTTGCACGCCAAAACAAACCTCCTTCTTTTAGATGCTATCGTCAGTTATTTTATTCCAGCATGAATGAAACCCTGGAAAAGAGAGGCGAGAGCGATAGGAGGGAGAGACAATGAGAGAGAGAGAGAGAGAGAGAGAGAGAGAGAGAGAGAGAGAGAGAGAGAAGCTTTCTAAGTGTGTTGAGTTGTAAGGGAGAGTTGGGCTGAAGGGACACGTCTACAGTGTTTTACCTAAGAAATTAGAAATGGTAATTGTCTGTACTGGGGCACGGGGAGTGGCTGATAGAGGTCACAGAGAGCTGCATGACTGCCGGCATCCAGGAGAACCTTCATGCTGAAGCTAGTGCTTCTCAGTGCCTTTCTCTTTCTTCCTTTGAGCCAGAGTCTCAAAGCTTTATTTTATTTAAAAAACTATTTATTTATGTATTCATCTAATGAGTATGAGTGTATTGTCTGCATGTATGTAAGTGCACCTATGTTGTGGAATGCCCTTGGACATCAGAAGAGGGCATCACATCCCCGGAACTGGAGCTCCAGGTGGTTGTTAGCCGTCATGTGGGTCTCGAGACTCAAACCCAGGTCCTCTGCAAGAGCAGCCAGTGCTCTTAACTGCTGAGCCATCTTTCCAGCCCCCCAAAACTTTTTTGTATCTTGTCACAGTTGGTGGAGAGAATAATGGATTTGCCATCTCAGTCACTAAGTGAGAGACTTCTGGCAAGTTGCTTAACTTCATAGATGGGGAATAGTCATGAAACCGAGTTTATGAGACATCCGGGCAGGATCACTTCTGGGAATGACTCTCACACGGTTAGGACCCCCAAAGCCTTGATTTCTCTTCTTTTCCTGTAGTTAATAGAGGCAACTCAACCCAGGGTCCAGATGCACAAACTGTAGTCACCCACCCAAATCCTAATTTCTGCCTCCTACTTTGTTTGAACTAGTAGAAAATTAGTTCACTTTTGAAAGCCTTCCTTGCCATGCCTACGAAAAGATGATGAAACAGGGACCAGACTATTGAGACTATTGCAGGAGATGTGGGACACAGTGCTTGGCACTTTGGACATGCTCAAGACTTGGCTGTTCTTGCCAGCTTCACGGCTAGCTGTCTCTTCATACGTAGCCTCTCATTTTCCAACACAGGCCTACGGACCTCCTTCCGAAACCCTTGAAAGCATGTGTTTTGGAACTTAGAATGCTGTGGAAATTAGAAGTGAATGTTGTAAATAAACCATACACCCACAGCCTCCTCCCCGCACCCTAAAATCATCTCATTCTGCAGTGATATGGGATGAAGTTTAAGGTCAGATTTTACTACCAAGTGAGATTATACCAAACTTAATGGAAAAAATTGTTTCCAGGATGTGTTAGAATCCATAGATTTGGGCAATCATTAAAAAAATTTCCTGTTCAGTTTTTCAAAGTTATTTCTTAAAAAAAAAAATCTTTATCTTTATTTTATCTGTGTGTGTGTGCCATGTGTGCTTGGGTACCTGCAGAGGTCATAAGAGGGTGGTGGATTCTGTGGAGCTGGAGTTAGAAAGGGTTGTGAGCTACTGACACAGGTGCTGGGAATCGAACTCAGGTCCTCTGGAAGGACAGGGAGCTCTGCTAACTGCTGAGTCACCTCTCCATCTCCCTTGAAATTGCTTTTGCTGTGTGATTCTTCTTTCAGCCGTGCTTCCCCTCCATGCCTGTGTTTCTGGGTAATTTTTCAAGTCTTTCTTTGGCCTTCGAGCGCTCCTCCGTGGGCTCCCTCTGGTCTGTTCTTAGCACTCTGGATTTTCCCGCTCTCCCTCTGGAGTCCACGCACGAGTGGAACACAGTCGTTCCCTTGCTCCCCCTGTTACATTCTCCTGAGTGTCTCACCCTTTTGTCTCTCCCCTGGGCCTCACACGTCTTGCTTTGTAGTGAAAGCTCCTGACTCCTCTGTGTCGGCCCATCTTCCATCTGATTCTTTCTTTCTGTCTTTCACTCTGGTGGCCCTGGGCTCCTGTGCCATGACACCATCATCTTTCAACTCATCTCCAGGTAGCTCTCCTTGCCCATGCTTTTTTCTAAAATGCCAAAATTACCATTATGATCATGCCAATAAGATCATTATTGAGTTCTTTCTGTGTACTAAGCACTTTACATGGATTGTTTAATTTTATCTTTTCTGCAGACTATGAGGCAGGACAGACACTCTCTTAATCCTTTGGCTCAGAGATAAGGCGACTCGTTCAAGATTCTATGTCAGTAGCAGAAATGGAATTCAAATCTTGTTACAGTCAATCTTTGCACCAAACCTTTGATGCTTTAAACTAATTTTAAAGCTTGTGATTTAAACTGTTGCGCTTTTATTCCTCTGTTGTAATGGGTATTACTTCACGTATCTTCGCTTTCCACAGCTTCTCTTTTATTTCCTTTTCTATCTCTTCCTTTCCCTCCATCTCCCCTCCCTCCCCTCTCCTTTCCTGACAGTGGCTCCATATGTAGCCTAGGCTGGTCTGAAAGTCATGATTCTCCTACCTTAGCTTCCTAAATGCCAGGATTACAGGAGTTTGCCCCCATGCCCACTGCTTTCTAGGTTCTTGCAGATTTTCAAGTCTGTCTCTGTTTTGTCTACTTCTTTCTTAGTATGCCATGATCTTCAGCAGTTTGTCCAGATTTGTCCCTTTCTGTAGTTGGTCTTTATCTTCTATCACACATGGACAGTATATACTTAGGGTAGACTCTGTAGGCACACTGCCAATTTTAACCATTCTGGGTTTTTAGAAACACTGACACATCCTAGACGCAGATGCTTGACACATCTGCCTCCCATTACTACATGCCTGCCTTGAACACACTCAGAGTCATGAAATGGTTTCTGTCATAGGTTTTCAGGGATTTGAGCCCATGCTCACATTAGCTGCACTTGCTCTTGGAGGAAACACAGCCTTTGTGTTTCTGGTTCTTCACAATAAAGACATATGTCTTTCATCACAGTAGGAGATGGTTCCAAAGGCGCTCCTTGACATTTCTCCTTGAGCATTGACTTAGGGCTTTGGGATAGTCTCATTTTGGAAGTACCATCATGAAACTCTTCACTTTCTGGACTAGAATGGGAAGGATATGGCAGAGTTACAGATGTAGGCACAAAGACTCATCACTGCCACCTTCACTTTTTGGATGAGATGACATACTCATGGAGAACACATGAGCCAGCCTTCCCAAGCCACTAAGAGGTCAACTCAGGACTAACAGCAGGATCAGGACTTTTCATTAGAGATATTTATCTATGTTAATGATTTTTGTCTTCATTAATTTATCCTTGCCGAGTTACTGGAAATTTCCTTCATTTTTTCCCTGATAATTCCAGTGTAAGTTCTAGCAGAGATTTCATGGTCTGGGCTTGGATCACATGTTCATCAAATGAGTCACATGTCTAGGACAGTGAAGTATTCTGAGTGGTCAGGTCTAGGTTAGGTCTAACTTACTCAAGTGTCACAAGGTGCACTTACCCCTAGCATATGTGATGGATGCAGTGGAGAACTGTACTCTCAAGCAAAGACAAGGCGCTGTCTCAGAAAGAAAAAGCAGACATGACAGACTACTGAATGGAGCTACTGAGTGAAGAAGGATGGGTAATACAGAATTAGTGATGACTGAATGAGTGAACAAAGAACACATGAGGATTCTTTAAGGTAGGTTGGGGGATCCTACAAATGAGGGAAAGTAAATTCAAGGTAAGTCAAGCGTGCGTTGAGCCTGGGTCCATGCTTCTCATTGTGTGTAAGGTGAATCTCGAAGGATCCAGAGACTTCGTGGTGCACACATGAGCATGCTCCTCCAGTGCCTCTGGTCGTTCTCCATCTCTCTGAGACCGAAACAACTCCCAGCTCCACGTCTTCTCATCCCCATGAAAAGAAACCCACAAAGAAAAGGGGGCGCCTTCCTCAAACTCTGCAAGGCTTAGCTCCCTCCTGTCCGTGGGCCTCCCTGTCCTTATACAGTATCTTCCCATCAGGAAGGCTGAAAAGTAGCCAGGAAGCCACCAACACTTGCTTCCTTGGGCAAAGGGACATGTACAGTGCCAGTCCGGGAGTTCGTTTATCTCTCCCTGAGTCAACAAGATTTTGTCTATAGGTCTTTCTAGTGTGTCCCTCCAGAGGGAGGAACTGCCTTTATGTAACTGCTGAAGCGGCCATAATCAGGGAAATTTGATTTGAGCATGCAGTTTGAATCAGGAAATGTTCATATAAATAACCGGAGCTGCTGAATGCGGCAGGTTTGTGCTTTATAGATTATTATTGTTTTTAATCTCAGGGTCTTCAGAATCAAAATTCTGCTACAGCAGCCCATACCACTCTAGGTCCTGCAGTCTGCTCTTGTCCTAGTTTAACACCGTTAACTGCTGGGCTTGTGTTTGGCAAGTTGAAAGTACATAATTAACTTTGTATCTTTGGAAGGAAAACAATGCTCAAGCCCCCAAAGAATTTCATAGTCTTTAGTAATATAGTCTTTCAAAGAAGAATTTCAAACCAGGGAGGTGTTTGGAGTCATTTAGCTCAACTTCAGCAATGAGAGATTAAGGAACCAGTGAGGGTGTGGCTTGGTTTCTTTTCCTGTTTCTGTGATAGAATACCCTAACCAAAGCAACTTTAGGGAGTTCAGGCTCAGGCTCTGAAGGGAGTATTCCATCAGGCAGAGAAACAGGCAGGGAAGGCATGGTGGCAGGATCAGGAGGTTGGCTGGTCAAAGTGTATCTGCACTCAGGAGACAGTGAACCGAAAGTGAGGTGGAGTTATGCAGCCTCAAGGCCCACCTCCAGTAACTCACTTTCTCTAACCAGGTTCTATCTCTTAAAGGTTCTGGGGGCCACCTACTGGGGACCAAGTTCTCAACATGTGAATCTATAGGGGACATTTCATATTCGAGCCACAATGGGGATCACTGGCTGGAGGTCACTGGAATCTGGGAGAGCGGTGTGTTCAACTGCAGTAATAGGCAGCTCTGGGCACCGTGGGAGTCAGTGTTGAGCTCACCTTGCTTCAGAGCTGCAGGCATCCGCTGGTTCACAGTCCTTTCAAGGAGCGGCTACTCTCTAGGGTGTGAAGTTCTCCTGGCTAATGACAGGATGGGCAAACTGAGCCACATGGCACGCTGTCAACTCCTGTCTGAATGAGCTGACATCACATATAGCCACACATCACTGGCCAAGCGAGGTCCCATGGCTGTCAAGCCTGGTCACAATAGGGCTTATACTCCATCTACTGGGGAGCCTAGCAGGACTAATCATGACTCATGGTTGTGAACAAATAACACAAAGTAAAGTTCAGCTTGCATTGGAAGCATTAGAAGTGTGTAAATAGAAGACATCATTAAAGCTTCTTCTTCCCATGGAGCTATCTGTGAAAATTAAGGCAATTACCCAGTGATGGAGACTTAATGCAGGGTGTCTCTTTCTGTCACATCTGATGACCAGTGGAATCTTCTCCAGTATGTCTTAGAAACCCTGATTGTCAGCCACACTTCATTTCCTAAGGTTTCTTCCTCAAGCCCCCTTCACTCCAGCCTGCAGCAAGACCAGCCTCACGGCAGATCTAGTGTACTGTGATGGTTAATTACGACTGTCAACTTGACTGGATTGAGAGGTGCCTAGGGGGTTAGTGAAGCACATCTCCAGGTGTGCCTGTGAGGACGTTTCCAGGATGACTAGCTCAAGGGGGCTCCGACTTAATGGATGGCTAATCCTTCGGTGGCTTCAAATCTGAGGCTGTTAGGAGACGTGGACTTGTGAAAGGCAGAGCCTAGCTAGAGAATGTCACCGGGGGAGTTATGACCTGCCCTGGCTTCTTCTTGTTATGGCTTTACTCTGATTCCTAACTGCTATGATGTGAGCTACTCCTCCCACCCTCCCACCATGACAGAAAAAAACCTCTGAAATGGTGAGCCCAAAGAAAGCCCTCCTTTAAGTTGCCTTTCTCAGAGCTTTGGTCTCTGCACGGCAAAGCAGAAGCTCAATACAGCCAGAAGTCACTTGCTTGAAGTCCATCAGCAATAAGCTCGGATGCCATTCTTCTTTATGCTACCTTGTACATTTGATTTCTGTTACTGCCCACCTTCGCTGAGGCAGGGGTCTCCTGTTTAATTGTCTAAATCCAGTGCCTGTTTGCAGACCAGTCAGATTATTATGGGAGCAGGAAGTGGGACGGAACATGTTGATGTGTTTGCTGGGACCCACAAGCAGGCAAGAGCTAAGTAGGGACCGGCTATAGGTACCAGAAGGAAGAGAAGAGGGAGACCAAGTCCCAGCACAGGTGAGTCATGTAGAAGGATGAGGCAAGACATCCCCCGTGAGGACTCAGTGCCACAGCGTCTCCCCTTCTTTCAGCATAGGGATGGTCCAGAAATACCACTTGCCATTTTTTCTAGTTAGGTACCACTGAACAGTCTCAGGACATCATTATGACTTAAATATGAAGTTCCTCACTCGCAGACCCTGGAGAGCTGACTTTTGTCTCATATCATTGTGAGCTGAAGTCATCTCAGTTATCTTCCCTTACCATATTATTGAGGGAACGACTACATGGAAATATCAGCAACTGTGCCTTTGTGAGATTCTTTGTGGCTGCAAAACATTTATCTTCCGGTCTACTGATGGTCTCCCCTTACCCGCCTCCCGCCTTTCTATAATTGTCAGTGTAGAAACTCCTGTTCCACATTCTGATCCTCGCTCATACTGTGTCTTCATGGAGAGCTCTGCCCTCTCTAAGAACTGACATTCTTTTCTGAGCTTTACACAGTGCCCTGCATCTGTATCCACTCAATATTTTCTGAGGTGGAGTGTTGCACAAGTGTGTCTAGACTCAAGTGAGACTCCTTTCTCTGACTCCCGAGTAATTGGGGCTATAGGGTTGGACCGCTATGCCTGGCTTGTTAGTTACTTTTGTACATTTAATCATATTTCATTTTGCACACTATTATTCCTTTGTGCATGTGAATATGGGCACATGCGTACCATAGTGTGCATGTGGGGGTCAGAGGACAGCTTTTGGGAGTTAGTTCTTGCTTTTTGCCTTGTACCCAGGGCCTGCCTGTTGTTTATGCCTCTGTTAAATTCAGTTAATATTTATGGACAGTTTTCTATATGACAGGCATTAGGAACACAGCTGTGAACAGGAAGGACAAAGCTCCTGGGATCATAATGTCCACTGAGTAGGGAGCGATCTGGCATCCAACAAAGTAACCCGGGAACTAGATAGTTATCTGTTGGGGTTAGTGCCATGGAAGAAATAAATGAAGTCATTAATGGGACAGTAGCTGAGGGAGGAACTCGGACAGTGGAGTTGGGGCAACCTCATGAGGAAATAATATCTCAATTGACGGTTAAATAGGAGCAAGAACTAAATATTTCATATTCCAGGGAAAGAAAAAGCACAAAGGCAATGGAAATGGTGAACCCCTAAGGGTGAGGAAGGGACCGATGGGAGTCAGTCCTAGCCAGCAGTCAGGAGTGTTTGCAGTGGGTGGAGACAAAGCAGTGGGCGCGTGAGGGGCATTCTGCGGACTCTAATGATAAGGAGCTGCTGCAGGGTTCCAGGCAGAGGAACAGCATGAACCCGTTTATCATTTTAAAAGATCACCTTGATCTGAGTGTGGTGGCTCATCAAGCACTTGGGAGATTGAAACAGGTGAGCTGTCATAAGTCTGAGGCCATCTTGGGCTATATAATGAGTTCCAGACCAGCCTGGACTACAGAGCGAGACTTTGTCTCAGAACAGTAGCAAGTTAACATGATCATTCTGTACGGTGTGTGGATTACAGTGAGAGATGAGCACAGATATAAAAATCCTATCTTTATTTCCACTGGTAATAATCTAGGAAGAGCTGGATCCAGATGTCAGGAGCATGTAGAGGAATAGGTGGAGTCAAGAGCCGTTCATACTCTGGAGGTAGGGTCTAAGAGAAAGACATCAAGGGTGACTTTTATATGCAGGGTAGCTTTTTCATGGGTGCCAATGAGTGGACACAAAGGACTTGTAGGAGGTGGTGGAGTTGGGGGATACGTGGGGGTGTTGTAGATATAAGTTTGAGATGCCTATTAGAGAATTTTAGAGTTAATGTTAGGTATAAGCTTGACTGGACTAAGTGCTGCCCAGACACAGGTGATCTGGTGCTGGTACAGCATTATTTCTGGTGTATTTCTGAGGGTGTTTTTGGAAGAGACTAACATCTGGATTGGTAGACTGAGGAGAATGCCTTCATAATTGTGAGTGGGCATTATTTAATCTACATAGGACAAAGAGTAGAGGAAGGGTAAGCTTGGGTTTGCTTGAGCCAAGATACCCGTCTTCTCCTGCTTTCAGAAGTCGACACTACAGGTTCACGGGCCCTCAGACTCAGAGTGGGATGTAAACCATCAGCTCTCCTGGTCCTTAAATATTTAAGCTTCTACTGGAATGAAACTAGCAGCTTTCCTGGCCTTTAAACTTAGAGATGGTAGATGGTAGGACTTTTTTGCCTCCATAGCCAAGTGAGCCAACCTTGTATCATAAATCTATCTATCTGCTACCTATCCATCATCTATGTATCTATCATCTGTTTAGCTATCATCTATCAATTATCTACCTATCTTTATCATCTGTCTATAAATCATTTAGTCTGTGTGTATGTTCCTGTCTATGACTCTATCATCTATGCATTTATCTATCATCTATCAGTCATCTCTATCTATCATGCATCTGTCATCTATGTATGACCTATTCATATCTATCTATCAGCTATCTTTCTATCTATCTGTCTATCATCTATCTATCTATCTCTATCTCTCATCATCATCTGGGTCTCTATCTTCTATCAATTATCTATGTCAATATCACCTATTTATAATTTATATCTATCATCTATCAATTACTTGTATATGTTTATATGTATGTGCTTATATATGTATGTATGTTTGTATCTAACAATTATCTATCTGTGTGTATCCATCTATCCATCCAACCATCCATCCATCCATCCATCCTCTTTCCTCTATTTTTCTGGAGAACCTTGACTTATTATAATAGGGAGGGTCAAAACATCCATCTTCTACTAGACTGCACTGTATCTCTAATGTTGAGCACAGTGTTCAACACATAGCCGGTGCCCAGAAAGTATTTGTTGAATGGGAGAAAAGAAATAACGTGCTTAGAAGCTACGGATGATAGATGGCTTGCAGAACCTCAGACAATCCAGAGTGCTCAGCAATGGTTAATTAAACCGTTCCAATCTGATGTCCGAAATATTGTATGCTAGAGACCCTCCTTTCTGTCCCATTAATTGACTAGGCCCTGTCTTTTTGCTTCTTGTAGTCCATTGTTCTTTAAGTGTAATTAGCTGTTGCATTTTGACAGTAAACGAGGAGCCAACACTTTGATAAATGACTTACTTCTGGGAAGAGAGTACTTGTGAATACGAACCCTATCTTTTTTCTTTGATTTCTTCCTCTTCTATTTTACACTGCCCTTGGCCTACGTGCCCACCCTCAGGAAGCCCATGTGTCTTAAAAAAGAATAGCAATACAAAAAATAGTGGTTATCATTTATTGAACACCTACAAGACAGACAGATACATTGTATGGAGTAAAATCCTGGAAATCTATTTTTAAGAGGTTTGCTGTTTCAGTTGAGTAAAGTGAATTATGTTCATAGAGATGAAAGAAGTTGTTAAGATCCCACAGCTACTGGGATGCTGAGTGGATATTTAAATGTCCTCAGGGCTCTGCCTTCACCTTGAGTATGTGTCTTGTCGTAACAGTGGTTCTTATTGCAGAGCACGGTGTGACTCACTTACTGATGGACAACAGTACTGACTGTCTTGGCAAGGAGCAACAACTTCTGACTGTTGCAAGCTTGTCATCTCTGATTTGTCTGGTCTCCCCATCAGCCGGTTGGGATGGGGGATTGGGACTCCTCTATATAACAGGTGATTACTTGTGCTTGAGTATCTGAGGAACCAACTCTAAGGGAGTCTAACTCTCTATCCACTCCATTATTCTTTCATGATCTCCTCTCAAGGAAGACTCATTTTCATCCATTCTCTACCTTGTATTAATTTGCTGGATTCTTTTAGAGATAGGATCAATAAGAGCTAAGCCAGTTGAGTTTGTTTCCTGTGTTCCCACCTAGAGGGGAGAATTGTCTGTGGTGTTCTTATGCCATGAGGATGACTGCTGATAAAAGAATAGACATGGCGAGTATTGGGAAGGAGGCAGAGAGGATGCAGCCTTTGCGTGTGGAAAACAGCACGGGGTTCCTTACAAAGCAGAGTAGAAAAACCATGTGATCCAGCAATCCCACTTCTGAATCTATGGCCGCAACAATTTCAAAGGCATGTATTAAATAAATTATTGCTCCAATGTATACTTCAGTACCATTCATGATAGTCAAATCATGAAGACAATGGATAACCAGATAAAGAAATTGTGGTGCATTTTGCAGTATTATTCAGCCTTAAAGAAGAGTGAAAGCATGTCATTTGCAGGCAAATGGATGGAGCTGGAGGTCCATGTTAAGGGAGGTCCATAAACCTGTCAGAGAATAACAAGTATCACCTCTTTTCTTTCATGTGTGAGAATTAGAATGTCAAAAATTGGAAAGACACCTGGAAAATATTAGAGAGACTTCCAGAGAAAGGTAAGGAGACTGTGGGCAGTGACAAATGAGGAGAGTAAAGGTTAGGGAAGGTGATGCTATCAGGACACAATATATTCTGTATGGCAATTTCACAGTGACATCCATTAGTTCATACAATTAATATGTATTAAAATTGCAATAAAAAGCAAAAAGAGGAAATTGTGGTATGTATAGACAATGGAACATTCTTTAGTCTTAAAAAGGAAGTAAATTCTGTCACATGCTGCCATGTGGATGAACCTCAAGAACATGATGTTAAGCAAAATAAGCCAGTCACAAAAGGACAAATGTCACATGACTCCAAAAAGAAGACATTCTGAAGTAGTCAAAATTTTAGATACAAGATCTGGAAAGATACTTTCCAGGGTCTGGGAGCACAGGAGACGAGGAGTGATTATTGTGGTGGTTGTGATAGCATTAACTGTCAACTTGTCACATCCTAGAATCACCTGCGACGAGGAAGAGAGTCTCAAGGAGGGGCCGTCTATGTTGGGTTGATCCCTGGACATGTCTGTGGAGGATTGCCTTGATTCTGTGAACTGTCACTGTGGGAAAATCCAGCCCACTATGGGAAGATCCATTCCCTAAGCAGGGGCTCCTGAACTATTTAAGAGTGGACTGGCATGTGAGCATTTCCTCCCTGATCTTGACTGTGGATATGATGTGATAGGCTGTCTGAATTTCTTGTCTGGACTTTGCCACAATGATGGACTGTGACCTAGAATTGTAAGATGAAAGAAACCCTTTCTCCTGTAAGTTGCTTTTGGTTAGGGTATTGTATCACACCAACAGAATGAAACTAGAATGGTCTTTAATAAACACAGAGTTTCAGGTATGCAAAACAGAACTTTTCTAGAGACACTGCACTGTACTTCACACTACTGAACTGTACACTTAGAAATGACAGATAATGTGTGTTTTGGTTACCTTTCCTGTTGCTGTGATAAAACACATGAGAAGACACAAACAAAGGAGAAAGATTGTATTTCGGCCCACAGTTCAAGGCTATAGTCCATCACAGAGGGAATCATGGTGACAGGAGCAATGAATTCCTGGGCTCAGCTCTTTTATTCTTTTTATAGAGTGCAGAATCTTAGCCTGAAGAAAAGCACCGCTCACAGTGGGCGTGTCTTCCCAACTCAGTGAACCTAACCAAGATAACCTCACCTGTGTTCCCTGAGTAATTCTAGAGCTTATCAAGTTGACAACTGAGATTAACCATCACAAGAAAGAAATATAATGGTATGTGTTTTTTATAACCACTACCACCAAAAAGCAAAAAACAAAACAAAAAAATCCAACAAAATAAAACAAAAACAAAAAACCCCAATCTTAGCTGTGGTGGATTTAATACTTGAACTCTTGGCTTCAGGATCCAATTAGGTTTGCGCTGTCTGAGAGACAAATATCGTCTAAATTTTGTTGGCCAAGACTCTCTCCGTGTTTCGGGCTGAGTTTTCTTTGTTTAGCAGCAATGAGAAGAGAAGAGATGCTTTTGTGAGACCTGAGCGATAGCTGTCAGGGAGTGCTTCTTTCAAATTGCCTTCATCTCCCTCAACACGGGAGGTTCCACATGATCTAGGAGGTACTTGAAGATAGGGTTATAAGTTCCACATGAAGAAACCAAGACTTGGTATGAGTCCCGGAGTGTTCAAGGACACCTGAGTATCAGTGTTATGGGGAAGACTAAATCCCAGGAATTCTTTTGTTAGGTCCTGTCAGTGCTGCTGCTGGTACAGGACATTTTAAAGGCTTGGAACAAAGAAGAGATGGAAAGCTTGGATGCCTTCCTGATTTCTAGTACATCATAAGGAGAAGTTCTATCAAGTTATCCAGTCCTGACTCCCAATCCCAACGCCCTTCTGTGACCTCAAACTCAGGTTCTCTTGGAGTGTGCTTGACAAGTCACATGCATACCCTCTAGGCCATGGGACCCTCTGAGCCATCTTCTTCCCCAGTAGTTGAATTTCCTTTTTCATGCTTGAACTTCATAGGCCCCCAAGGGCTTCTGCCTTAATTAAAGTTTAAATTCACAAATCATTTCTTAAACCATCTCATAGGCAGTCAAATAATCACAGTCATCAGCGGGTGGTCGAGGTTGCTTTCACGTTAGCATTTTCAGAGAGCAGTGCCTACATCAGTCCCGTTCCACAGACCTCACCCAGAGGACATCGCTTAAGCACACCTGCTTTCTGTTGTCATAGAGTGCCTGGGCTCTCAGTTCAGAATGCACAGCCTATCCTGTGCAGTTCCTCTTCTTGTCCCCGTGACTCTCTGTTGCTGCTTGCTCTGCCCAAGAGGCATCCTGTTTTGGGACCAATCAGTACTGAGGTCTGGAGCACAGGGAGAGCAAAGATGCATCTCTCTTAGGGTCCACCTTTGGGCTTTGACATTGAATGAGTCCTACAGCCTGGCTGTTGCTCCTTGGAACGTGCAGAGTGTGCCACAGCTTCCCCTCCACCAGCCCAAGGTTCTTTGACCATAATGTTATTGAATTTAGATGTGGATAGCTTTTGGGGTGGGGGGTGGTAGATTGACACAGCTTAGGATCATCTGGGAAGGACATCTCAATGAGGGATTGTCTACATTGAGTAGGCCTTTGGGCATATCTGTGGGAGATTGTCTTGATTATATTAATTGACGTGAAAAGACCCAGGCCACCCTGAGTGGCACCTTTCCCTAGGCAGGTAGTCTTGGATTGTGTAGGAGTGGAGAAATCAAGCGAGATCAAGCAAACAAGCACCATGCACGTGTTCTCGTCTCTGTGCTTATGACTGTTGATGCACAAGCTCCTGCGCAACTTCTTCACAACGATTGACTCTAATATGGAATTTCAGAGTGAAATAAACCTATTTTCCCCAAAGTTGCTTTTTGTCAGAGTATTTTTTTTAACCATATCAACAGATGTAAAAATAGAACATGTGGAAAAAGAGAATGCCTGTGCTTGGTGAGATGTTTGGCAGAATCCTGGACCTCTATGTACTCAGTGCAAACAACAACTATTAGTTGTGACAATCAAGGGTCTTGAGATGTGACCATGTTTTCTGGGGCAAAATCACCTTATGGAGAATCACTGTCTGTAGGGTTTGGATCTGGAATCTCTCCCATAGACCTATGTGTTCAAACATTTGATTGTCTGTTGGTGGTGCTATTTGGGAGGGTGTGGAAGCTTCTGGAAAGAAACCTTGCTGACAGATGTTGGCTGCTAGGGGCAGCCTTTCAAGGGTGTAACTCCGCTCTGGACCACGTTGTTCTGATTCATGATCTGCGGCAACGTGAACAGGCTGTGTGACTAGCGCCTACCACCACAGGTGGAGCCAGCCCAACCTGTGTCTTCTTAGTTCTATTGGACCGACATTCCCTGAAACCATGAGCCAAATTACACCTCTCATAACTTGCTTCTGTCACAAACACACCGTCTTAATAGAGTCTCCAATGGCAACTCCCTGGATTCGGACTCCATTTCCTTCTTCTTCATCCTATTGTCTTTATAGATGTCTAAGTTCTGACATGCTTAAAAGGCTATCCGGCACACATCTTAGTCTTCCCCTTCTACAGCAGGTTTAAACCCTGATGGGAAAGATAGAGCTTGGATGCTTAAGAGTCTGTTTATTCTTCTTGGAAGATGAGGCAGGGGGAATGCAGGACACCAGGTCCCTCTTATCTTCAGCCACCTCTCTACCAGCAGTGAGGGCAGCCATGTGTCTCTGGAGCCTGGGATCCTGCCTCCCGCTTTGACTCACTGTACCTTGACAGCGGTGTGGTGCAGGATCGTGGGTATGACTTCTGTTTCTGTTCCTTAACTAGGGATATGTCCTTGGGATATGATTCTTCCTCCCAGGTCTAGTGGGACTTAGAAGGACCTCTGTAATTATTTCCAGTTCTGAAGATGACTATCTGGTCTTCAAGGCTTCTGAGGAGAGAAGGTTTTGTGGAATGGAGGAATGGCCCATCCAGAAAAATTAGGTTGAACTTCTTATGGGCTCTAGACCCTGGGCTGGGTCATGGGTATTAATGATAATCACAACTCCACAGACAACAATTTCCTTGCTTAGAAAGGAAATATATTAGTTACTTTTTTCATTGTTATGACTGAATACCTAACCAGAAACAACTTAAAAAAAGAAGGGTTTAT
This sequence comes from Eospalax fontanierii, assembly GCA_035773235.1. Classification (NCBI taxonomy): domain Eukaryota; kingdom Metazoa; phylum Chordata; class Mammalia; order Rodentia; family Spalacidae; genus Eospalax; species Eospalax fontanierii. Next base: position 43,307,185 of record CM069546.1, on the reverse strand, counting down.
TTTGGTTTACAGTTTGAGGGTGTAGCCCACCATGGTGAGGAAGTTTTGGTGACATGAAAACGAGGCTGACTGCTCACATCTGAATAGATCAGAAAACAGAAAAAGGAAATACAGGCACTCGCATTTTCCTTTACCGTACTTAAAAAAAATTATTTATGGCATGTATATGCCACAACACATGTATAGAAGTCAGAGAACAACTTGTGGGAGTCAGTGTTCTCCTTCCACTACGTGAGTTCTGTTCTAGGGATCGAAACTATGTTGTCAGACTTGGTGGCAAATCAACTTACTTTCTCTTTTCACAGTTTTGAAATAAAAAATTTATTATTATTATTATTATTATCATTATGATTATATTGTGTGTGTCTGTGTGTGTGCATACATACATTTCAGAGCACATGTGTGGAGGACAGCTTTGTAGAGTCAGTTCTGTCCTTCCAACTTGATATGGGTTCTGGAGCTGGAACTCAGGTCCTCAAGTTTTCATGGCAAGTGCTTTTAGCTGCTGAGCCAATCTCACTGGCCCTCTTTCTGCCTTTTTAATCAGTCTAGGATACCCACGGCATGGTGCCGCATACCTTCAGTACAAGCATTGCCCACTCAGTGAATCCTTTATGGAAATGCCCTCAGAGATGCACCCAGAAGTGTGCCTCACCAACACTCTAGGTGTTTCTTAACCCAACCAAGCTTATAATCAAAATTAGCCATCACAAGGAGGCAGACAGGTAACCAGGAACACTAAGGTGAAGAATCCAGAGTAAAGAAAAAGCAAAGCAATGAGCAGCTCAGCTGGGATGAGCAATTATCTGAAGGACAAAGAGAGCTTCTGTAGCAATCCTTGTCTTAGGACCATAGGAACTGGGTGTACTGTCTACTTTTCTGTTTGCTGTGATGAAACACTATGACCAAGGCAACTTATAAACCAATGAGTCTATCTGGTTTATGGTTCCAGAGGGATAAGAGTCCATCATGGTGAGGAGGCATGGTGACAGAGATGGTGGAAACAGAAAGCAGAGTGCTCACATCTTCAAGTGGGCACAGGAAACAGAGAGGGACAAACTGGAATGGGGCAAGGCTATGAACCCTCAAAGCCCATCTCTAGTGATGTGTCTCCTCCAGCAAGGTCACACCTCCTAAACCTTCCCAAACAGCATCACCAACTAGGGACAAAGTATTCAAATATTTGGAGCCTTTGGGGGAACATTCTGTACTCAAATCACCACACCAGTCAACTATAATTGTCACAGGATAAATTCTGCTCTGGCCACCTGTTGCTACACTTATACCTAAAACCAACCACTCCAAGCCTGGTGGCTTGAAAACAACAATGACTTTATTATATTCACAGATTCAGTATGTCAGGCACTGGACAAGAAGTACTAGGGCCACTGAGTCTGGGCTCCCATCTGGGAAGGTTGGCAATATGCCAATGGATTGGACGGGAAAGCTTCTTCACTTATAGGTCTGTCATTTGGGATGGGATGAGGCAACAGGTACGTTTGTCTGGGACAGTCCACTGGGGATCCCACAGGTGGTCTGTCCCCTTGCCGTGGCCTTCCTCTCATCATGGTGGCCTCGGGTGGTTAGACTGCTTCATGCTGACTGAGGTCTATGAGAGTGACTTGAAAAGTGCTATGTAGAAGTTGCATAACGTTTTATGTCCTAGTCTTAGAAGGCACACAGACTCCTTTCTGCTCCACTTCATAAACTGAGGCAGTGAAGGGGAAGAGATCCAGGTCAACTTCTCAATGGTAAGAGCATATTAAACACTTGCATCCCTATCTGAAAGTCACCACACCACTGTCGTTGCTGCATGCAGAAGCCTATATTTCTCTGAACCTTCAGCAGAGAAGCCGAGCCCACCTTGAGAAATCTTTCCAGGTGTATTTACACCAAAAGCCTACTTCAATTAATCAATTCTAATGCTCCAATTACTCAGCTTATATTTCCAGACACTCTAATAAGCACCACAAATGAGTGGGAATTAAACTGATGGTGCATCACTCTCCACTATTAGAAAGACCACACTTGGTTTCCCAAGCAGCTTCTGCCTTTGTGAAATGAACTTCCTCTTGCCCTTCTACATGAGGAAACATTTCTTGGGGGTTGGGATGATAACTGGGACATCTGAGGAAGAGTTCAAGAAAATGTAGCAAGGGTAATTAAAGCACATTTTAAATGAATGCTGGAGATCTTTGGGGTAGTTTTCTTTTTCTTTTTTGGGAAGACCTGTATTTCTGTGTAGGCTCTGGTCCTGAACAACCTGTGCCTCAGTTTTCTCATTTGTAGAGTAAGAGGATGGGTCTCATCTTTTCTAAGGACTCTTCTAGCTCTGAAAAGTGTCTGTAATTATAGGAGTGTTTGCCAAGGGAAATTTTCTGACCTCAGCCCTCAGCGGGAACATCGTGATGACAATCTGGCTAACTACAACCTTCAAGGAATACTATGGGCTGAGTCTGTCATTCCAACCATGTGGGAGGTAACCAGAGTGCAAGGTTACTCTGCAGCCTGGGCTGCAGAGTGAATTCAAAGCCAACCTGACCATATAGTGAGATTTTGTCTCAAAATTTTAAAAAAGAGATAGAGGTTCCAGAGAGATGGTTCAGTGGGTAAAGCAGATGTCGGGCAAGCATGAGGACCTGAGTTTGAATCCCCAGAATCTACATAAAGCCAAGCACAGTGGCGTCCATCTCTTTGATCCCAGTGCCCCTGCAGAGATGTGATGCAGAGATATGAGAACCCCCAAGAACTTTGTGGACCACCAACCCAGCGAATACAGTGGAAAAATCGGAGAGACCCTGCCTCAAACAAAGCAGAAGGTGACTCCCAACACTTGAGGTTGTCCTCTGACCTTCATATGTTAATAATAACAGAGGAAATAAGAAGCTGGGGTTAATAGCTTAGTGGTGGAGGGTTTATCTTACATTTACAAGGCTCTGGGTTCAATCCCCAGCACCGCACACACAAAAAAAGAAAACAAAACAAAGCAAAAAGTTTGAACTTCTGGTAAGCGTATCTTTTACTCTTCGTTTACACAGATACACACAATTTCACACAGTGCCGTCTGTTTTCTTCTGCAATTTCTCCCTTTCCATCGCTGTAACATATATTGAAAAGTTTCTGTATTGACACATAAAGTCAGGCTTAGTAATTTTCTACAGGTACCTAATAGTTTACTGTATCAACACCGTGTGAACTATTTACATAGTCCTATTTAATGAAAATTAGGCTCTTCTCATTCTTTTGTCTTTACATGGACTTTGTTGCAGTAAGCAGCCATGTATGTCCATCACTGCAATGGCTGATGCTCTGTCTCAGCTTGACTGGGTAGAGGGATGCTGGCAAAACATTGTTCTGGGGGCTGGAGAGCTGGCTCAGTGGTTAAGAGTACTGGTTACCGTTGCAGAAACCAGTGGGTTTGAATCCCAGTGCCCACATGGTGGCTAATAACCACCCGTAACTCCAGCTCTGTGCTCTGCCTGCACAGGGTGCACTTACCTACATCTATATACATAAAATCAAAATAAAAATTCAAAAAACATTGTTCTTGGGTCTCTGTCTCTGTCTTTGTCTCTGTCTCTATCTGTCTTTCGGTCTGTCTGTCTGTCTCTCTGTTTCTGGAAGTGATTAGCACTTGAATCAGATCAGTGGATTGAGTTAGGGGCCTGCCATCTCCAGTGTGGGTGGGAACCATGCAGGTTTCGATGGAACATGAAGGTGGAGGAAGGACGGATCCTCTGTCTTCTCTAGAGCTGAGACACTGGGACTCCTGTTCTAGTGTTTTCAGGCTCTTATTCCCACACTGTGACTCCAGGTGTTCTGCGGCCTTTCTTGGTTCTTATTCTTCCAGACAACAATGCTGTGCAGGACTTTGTCACCCACCGACATCACAGAAGCCAGTTCTCATCATCAGCCTGTTACAGGTCTCTGTGTTTTCTGTTGGTTCTGTTTCTACAGAGACCTTAACTGGCCCGATGCTTTTGCTCCTATGCAGGTATATCTGAAGAATCAACTTCTAGATGCAAGTTTTCCAGGTCAAAAGCCATGGGCTTTTTGTAATTCTGATAGGTATTGACAAATTTCTCATCATAGAGATTATACCAATTTATTCTTCAATGAATAATGCATGAAAATGCTCTTTCCGTACACACAGGATATGATCAAACTTTATAGTTCTTGCCACTCTGATAAGGTGAAAATGACATTTCATTGTAATTTTAAGTGGTGTTTCTCTTTCATGCAAAAACTGGCATCATTTTTTCATGCCTAGGAGTCCTTTGTATTGCCTTTTCTCAGAAACAGATTTTGAAAAGGTGTAACTCAAAACATTTCAGTGAGTATTTAAAAGTCTGCCTGGTGGACCCGGTCAAGGACATCACGTTGGCCTCTTCTTTCTCCCAGTTTCTAGAGTCATAGATAAATCCTTAGGCAGACAGTGATCCTCACTCTGTCCTTCCATCCATCTATGCTTCCTTTTCAAAAATACATATTTTTCCTTTCTTTTTGAGAATTTTAAAAAGCACACAATGAACTATGATCATACCTGCTCACCATCTTCTCCTCCAACACATCCCTCACAACCTTGTGCATTCTTTTTCTTCTTAACTGAATTTTGCAATTTTCATATAATATAGTTTGATGGTATTTAGATCCCTTTCTCTATCTGTACCTTCCTTCACTGCCCCCAGTATTCATACAGAGTCTAATTTCTGTCCTTAAATGTCCTCCACTGTGGGTTCATCCACTGGACTCACCAAGAGTCCCATCCCTGTAAGACACTGTCTTTTCCTCCTCCCATCTGTCATCAGTTGCCAGAAGTTCCTAAGGTTGGGTTGGGATTTCTCACCCACTTCCCCATGTCTGTGCTGGGATTTTGTCTGATTTGAGCTTGCATAGGACTTGTGCATGCGGTCACAATTGCTGTGAGTTCATATGAGTAACTGACCAGCTGTCTGGAAGACTCTGTTTCTGTGTTGTCATCCACCCCCTCTGGCTCTTACAGTCTTTCTGTCTCTTCTTCCTCAATGATCCCTGAGCCCCAGGAGGCAGAGGTTTGAAATAGGTGTCCTGTTCAGGGATAACCACTCGTGTGTCCTCTTGTTGTCTCCACATTGGCCAATTGTGGTTTCTGTGTTAATCACCATCTGCTGCATAAGGAAACTTCCTTGGTGAGAGCTGAGAGATGCATTCATCCTGTGTGTACAGGTTGTACTGACGATGTGTCACTTAGAGTTAAACATCACACAGACACTTATTTTCTGTGTTTGACTAGTTCGGGAACTCTGTAATAGTCTCCATCTGTTGCAAAAAGAAGCTTCTTTGATGAGGGGTGAAAGGTATACTTGTCTGTAAATGTGAGGATACATATTTAGAATACAGTAAGAAATTACATTGGTCTAGGGATGGGCCCAAAGTAGGTTTTTATTTCCAATCTATAATCACTACAGCCATGTGTATTTGGCTATGTTTACAGTACCACACATGAATTCCTTCCCATTGAGTGGACTTCAGACAGCTGTTGATTACCCCCAAGATACAAAGTGCCATTACTGCATCAATAGTGATAGTCTGCTGGTCCAGCATTCACTGTGTATTAGACCGTACTCCTGGGTAGACCATCGATTGGATTTCTCTCTTGGCAACTTATATATGCATTCATATATTTATCAGGTGTGTATCTTTCGGTAAGACTTTGACTAATTCATTTCTCTGGGTTTCCATGCCATCTAAACACTATTTATGTGCAGTTAGTGCTGCCCACAGATGTATGAGTGTAGGGCCCTCCAGTGGAGCATGGTATACCTACCAGTTGGCACACCTACAAAGAAGAATGATTCTCCCCCTGCCCCAGTAGCTATCTTTTGTTAACCTCGGTATCTTTTGTTAACCACCTCGGTAAGAGGTGGGTCCTGGGTAGCACCTCCCCCATCTGTGCCAGAATTTGACTGTGGATCTTGTGCGGGTCAGGGGTGGGAAAGTACAGCTGCTGAGCGTTTGTGGGTGTGGTGTCTCTGTCATGTTTAGAAGACAGCATCTCATAGCACTCCTCCCATCCTCTGGCTCGTACATCCTTTGTGCTTTCTTATCATCGTCTTTCATTAGAGTGAAGTCGGACGGCTGCTGGAGTGATGCCTACGAACTACTGAATTGGTCTGTATTTACTAGAAATTTAGTTGGCAAATAAAATGAACCAGCAGAACTAATGAACCAGCGGAACTTTCTTCTGACTTCCCCATATGCTTTTGTCTAGAGCCTTGGGGAGGAGCTGCACTTTATTTTTGCTGAAGGCTTTTGATTTTTGGTGCATTTTTGGATCATTATGAGTTTTGTCAAAAGCAAATCAACTCATGGCCTTTCTAGAACAAGTAGAACACTGGCTGATTCCATTTGTTCGTATCCTCTCTTTCTACCTAAAATGATGGCAGCCAAACCTCTTCTCAGCAGATTTGTCAGCTCTGCTTTTGAAGGAGGTGGAAGTGCAGATGGTAGAAGCCTAGCTTTGAATCTGAGGTGTCCTTCACAGCCTCATGTTTTCAGTGCTCATTCCCTAGCGGGAGGGGCTGCTCTGAAAGATGCAGAGCCTTTAGGAGGCGGGGCTTAGCTGGAGGGAGTGTGTCATTGAGGGTGGGCCTTTGAAAGCTGGTTCTAGCAGTCACGGTATGAACAGCCTTCGCCTCTGGTTCCGCCTGCCGTGCATGGAGCCACTCCACAGTGTCTTCTCCACCAGGATAGACTGGGAGAATCTGAAGCCATGAGCTAAACAAATTTTTGCTCCATCACATTGTTTCTGTGAGGCATTTTGATTATGGTGACTCAAAAGTAACTAGTACACCCTTGTCAATTCAGCCAAGTAGAAACCATGATTCCTTCCTTCCTTCCTTCCTTCCTTCCTTCCTTCCTTCCTTCCTTCCTTCCTTCCTTCCTTCCTTCCTTTTTTTTGTAGTGTGTGCATGCATATGGGTGCATGTACATGTATGTGGAATGTGGTGAAAGCCACACTTCAACATTAGGCATGTTCCTCAGTTTCTCCATACCTCAGTTTTTGAGGACAGGGTCTCTCACTGAGCTTGCAGCTTACTGATCGACTAGACCGGCTGACCAGTGAGCTCCAGGAATCTGCCTGTCTTTCTCTACTTGTGCTGGGGTTACGGACACATGCCACCACAACCAGTGTTTATGTCGGAACTGGGGATCTGAACTGAGGTCTTCATACTTATGCAGTCAACACTTTACTGACTGAGCCATCTCTCCAGCCCAAGCCATGCCTTTTGAGGTTGCTGCTTCCATGTCCAATCAGCGTAAAGATTACGCTGCGCGGACATTTACAGGTGACTTTAGGGTCTGGTACCAATTGGCTAAACTCAAAGGGAAGGAAGTTTGTGCAGTTACCTAGATTCTAGTACTCTCTATGCACTAGGTTTTGTGTTAGGAATGTATTTGAATTTCTAAGATACTGCCCCTGGGCTCAAGTAACTTACACACCAGTTCAAGTCAATTCAAAAACAGATGTTTGTGGTACAGTATGACAAGAATTGTGACAGAAGGAAGCTTCCCAGTCAAACCCAGGGAAAAAGTGTTGCTGAAATGACAGTGAACGGGACTACACAGTCTGAAGAATTCTGTTCTTCATCCAACCTGGGAGCCAAGCGCAAGACCGAGGTTTCTTGGAAGATCCATTAGGTGACAGATTTGTTCTTGGGAGCAAACTGGCTGGGTTGGCCATATACAAACCCAGCATAGACTGTATTTAATAGGCATTTGGAGAGACACAAGAGGTATTTTAACAGTATGCCCTCTATTTGCCTTGTTAATCTTTTAACATGACATCCAAAGAGGAAGCAAAATTACTTTGCTCTCTGTCCTTAAAGACAATGAAGGAGCGCATAAGCCAAAGTCCCGGAGACCCCAGGAAGGGCCACTTCTGCTTTCACGTCTTCACTGTTGTCTTAGTGGTTCCCGCTCCCTTATCACAGCCCTGTGCAGCCCTCCATTTTCTCTCCTCTCTTCTCTAGTCTGTATTTTTTCATTATGTAAGCTGATGGGAGCCTGTCTCCAACAAAGAAAAATCTTTCTTATTTCTGAGGCACTCTGAGATGGGCAGGAAGAGAGTACATCTTAGGTTACAGGATAAATTGTGCCCCATGCCCACGTAACTTACATGTTGAAGTCCCAACGCTCAGTACTCCCATATTTGGAGACACTGCTTTTATTGAGGCAGTCAAGGCTGAGCACTAATCCGGTGTGATTTTACCCTGATAAGAAGAGGGGACTGGGGGCTGGAGTTCCCTCAGCGGTTAACAGCACTGACTGCTCTTGCAGAGAGGACCCAGGTTCTGTTCTCAGCACCCACATGGGGGCTAATAACAGTCCATTTCTCCAGTCCCAGGGGATCTTACACCCTCTTCTAATCTCCACATGGCACAGGTTCACTTACACACATGCAGGTAAAACTCACATACATAAAAAATAGAGGGAATGTGACACAGACACACAGGGGAGGGCCACATGAAATTATAGATGGTCACAAGCAAGCCAGACAAAACACCACCACTCGCAGACACATCATCCCAGGTTCCTCGCTTCTGCAACTCTGAGAAGATTAATTTCTGCTCTTCAAGACACTTGGTCCATGGCGTTTTGCTTCGAGAGCCCCAAGAAAGCAAGACATGTTGGAAAGGGGAAGAGGCTGTGAAGACTCACAATGCCTGCCCCGTCCCGTGTCACCCTTTCACATTCACACACAAAGTGAATCACTCACCAACGGGTGCTTTGGCTGCTTTGGGTCATACGTCTCTCTGGTGCTCTTTGCAGCTTGTTGGGAGAGTGCAGAAGCACAGCTGTGGGTGAGATGGGCCCGTGGGAGAGACAGTGTGATGGATTTGAAGTTTGGGTGGATCCCACCAACATCAATATGGAATATGAATCAAAGAAAAGGCAGACTGGAAATGCAGGTCATTGAAAAGCTTTTCGACACAGCAGTGACAGCAGAGGGCTGGAGAGTGGGAGGTGGGATTGATAACGATCTAGATGTGAGACTGTAGTAATCTTAGCTGCTAGAACGGGGGTGGAGAGTGGAGGCAGAGATGGGTAGTGGCTATCTTCCTAGTTCAGCACCATCAGTGGAAAGCCACTTTAGGAGGACTTATCTGTTGCATGCCACCACACTCTACAAAGCACTAAACACAATTACTGACTATACATAATTAAGGGAAATAGATGATAAAAGTGAGCCCAGAAGCAAGAAGAGGTGGTAAGAACGAGGCTAATGGAAGTCTGCATCTGATTATCACTACCTGTTTTAGGCCAATGAATGACATGATTCACATATGTTAGTTTGGTCAAGGTTGTCCCCTTTTTCCAAGAACCTGGAATATTGAAATTCTGGTGTCATGAAAATATGGCTTTTGGGTTCTGGGAGTCAGAGCTACCAGGGTCTGGGAGAGGCAAGGGTTTAGTCTCTGGAGAGTCTCTAGGGATAATGAGGGTCAAAAGAATGGCTCATTCCCGCCTCAGGACAGTAGAATGCGGCTGCCAAGGGCAGAGACTGAGAAGAAGACAGAGTGTCTACATTTTCACGCAACAGTGTAAAACCCATTTATTTGGGAAAATGACATGGGGATGTCATATGCTTCCTGAGATGCCACTTGACTGATTTACATAACATCGCTGTTTCCGCTACGTGAATATACAGGTTACAGAAGCAATCTGGCAGCTTAAGTCTTGATACTGTCATTTCCAAGGCAGCAGATGGTACAGAACAAGGTAGCTTTTTCCTGCTACGGAATCCAGAATGAACAGGTCCCTGCTCAGGCACGTTTCTATGATCCTTCATCTTTAGAAGATACCCAAAATGCTATGGGCTAACCCAGGGGTGGAAAAGGGATGGATGCTTCGAATTCCTTGAGAGTCTTCCTCCTGCCAAGGGTTAAGGGAAAGTCAACAGGGTGCTCCAACAGCTCTGCGCTCCTGCCGTCTGGGGAGCACAGCACCCAGGGACTTTTTAAAGTGGGCGTTTGAAGTGAAACTTGACACTCCTGTCCCTGAGCCTTGCTGGCTACAGACAAGGCTGGGACCTGGCTGGGACCTGGCTGGCTAATCTTTGCTGCTCAGGAGAGTGTGCATATGTGTGTTTGAGCACACTCATCCATGCACACATGTGTACACAGGTACATGTTTTGGGCATGCTTTGCTCTGTTCCCTGTGGAGTCGTTTATTGCCGTGGCTACCTGCATCCGTTCTGTCTCCCACAGTAAAAATCATCCTTCCTTCCCCTGGGAGAGCCATTATCTACTTTCAGCCCAAGAGTGAAGACCTGACATGGCCTGTTGTCTCCCACTGTTCTGACTTCTGGGATTCGGGGATGGGAACATGACTTCATCTAAGCCAAAGAGAATAGTCAGCATCATGTGTGTGTGTGTGCATGCATGTGTGTGTGTGTACATGTGTGTGTATATGCATGTGGAGGCCAGAGGAATCTTTAGGTGCCACTACTCAGGACCTATTCACCTTGTTTTTTATTTTTTTAAATGTATTTATTTTATATGTATGAGTGTTTTGCCTGCATGTATGTAAGTGTACCATGTGGAGGTGAGAAGGGTGTGTAGGATCCCCTGGAACTGGACTTACAGGCAATTGTTACCATCATGTGGGTGCTGGTAACTGAAGCCAGGTTATCTGGAAGAGCAGCCAGTGTTCTTTACCACTGAACCATCTCTCCAGCCCTCACCTTGTTTTTGGAGATAGTGAGAGATCGTGGGCTGGGAGCTGGCCGTGTAGGCTAGGCTGGCTGACTTGTGTTCTAGGGATGGAATGCAGGACTTCACACTTGTGCATTACTGACTTTCCTGAGTGAGCTATCTACCCATCCCCCATTTCAGCACCTTTGAAAGGATTCTAGTGGAAGAGATATCCTTATTTCTCTGGGAACCCTTAATCTAGTACAGTATCAGCCTGGAGCTGCTGGTACCGTTATGTCCCCATATGGCGACTGCGTACCTGAGGCTGAGAACAACACAGAAAGCTTGATGTGTGGAAGAAGATAGGCAGCCCTGCGTGAGGCCAGATGCACTGTGGGCTTCCCAGTGTGGTGAGCTCACAACCTGGCTGTGGTTAGTGCTGTTTCCCTTACACTCATTTTACCACTGTTGCTTGTAACTGCGAGTCTTGTCTAATTGTCTGCACTCTGCGTGCTTGCTGACCTCCAGACGGGATCTGCTGTGGTCTGAATATGGTTTAAACATGTTCCTCAAGCTTCCTTTTTCTTTGTGCAGTGTCCTGTGCATGCTGGAAAAGTGCTCTACCACCAAGTTACATGCCCAGCCCAAAGATTCGTGTGCTGTAAGCTCGTGTAAGCTCGGCCCCAGTGGCATGGTGCTGAGGTAGTTTAAGGATGGGAGATGACTTGGTTATCGGGGCTGTGCCCTGTGCGGGATTAATGTTGATCCTGTGTGTGCGTGCTTTTTTCAATATTGGGGATGGAACTATTGGCTTTGAAGGTGCTGGGTGGGAACTCTACTCCTGAACCACCTCCTGAGTCTCAAGATCAGGTTTGTACAATGCAGGATTTGCTGTCTCAGCACTCACACTCTCTACTCCTCCACCCTCTCTTTTTATTGTCTCACCATGTGAATTTCTTCCCAGGCACTCTTGTGATACATTCTCTGACAGGAGGCCCTCAGCAGAACCCAGGAAGTGCTCTTGGTGCTCCAGAAGTCAGAGCTAAATAATCCTCTTTTCTCTATAAAGGACAGGGTGTTGGATATTTCTTTTTTTTAAAAAAAAAATACATTGCATGAAATTCTCAGAGAATTAATAAAGCTATATTAAAAATTCTGTGTGTGTGTGAGTACACACATGCATTCATATGTGTGAGTGTGAGTGTGTATATGCTCTAGCACGTGTGTGGTCAGAAGACAACCTGGGGTGTTTGCCGTCATCTTGCACCTTGATTCAGAAGAGAGGATCTGGGTCTTTCTATCTTCTCTCATTTCCCCATCGTAGCACTATGATTAGGGATGTGCACTATACCGTGTCTGGCTATATGTGGGCTCTAGAGATTTGAACTCAGGTCTTTCTGTTTGCATGGCAGGCGCTTTACCCGCTGAGCAACATCGGTGGCCTAGATATTTCTCCATAGTAGAAATAGAAATATCAGTCCATTTTCTATAGAGGATTTGACCAGCCGCTGGTGGTGTTGTGGACAGGGAACGTTACTTGTTTTCTATTCTTTTTCCTTTGACACATACCAGACCAAGAGTATTGACTGTGGAGTCAGAGAGAGCGCTGGGTATGCATCTTGGTCCAGTCAAGTCATTTGTTTCTGCATAAATGATCAATCTCGGAGAACCTCAGCTCCTTCCTCTGTAATGTGAGAGAAATAGCAACCACCTCGGAGGATGGCTCCACTGTGACAGCAATGCAAATGAGCGCCCACGCAAGAGTCTGCAGCATTCCGACGCAAGAAATGCCAAAATAATTTACTTGTTTTAAATCAAATTAAATCTGGCTCTAGGCTCCCATTAACTAGGATGTTGAGAAATTCAATCACAGACACGTTTAAGGACGTCCCCTGCCAATCCCCAAAGATATACACAGTCTGGGGAACATATGCTGTGATTTAAAATGAAGGAGGGCCTGGATGCCAGTTCCCGGGGCTGCTAGAGTGTCTGCAGCTCCTTCCGCCCCATGCCTTGTCTGCATGTCTTCTGCTTCGTCCTCTGAGCACAACTGGCTAGGGGTGGACCACAGAGCTGTCTGCCTGTTTTGCAGCACTCCTGGGCATCCCAGTTGTGTTCAGAAAGAGAAAGGGTTCTACCCACTGTGAAAACCCGAAACCTCACTCCCCTGGCTGTCTTGGGCAAACAGAACTCTGGCCATCTCCATTCCTTCCCTCCCTTCCTCCTCAGCCCATTTTTTTCTTGTTATGAATAGGCCTTTGGCACCTCAACAAATCTCAGGTGATCTTCTGGAGGCAGCAGCATTTATCTTTAGCTGACCCTCTGGTGGAGACTTTGGGAGATGCCTCCTTTACTGTTTCTTCTTTCATGCCAATGGAATTTTTAGCTGCACAGGAAATGCCAGGAATAAAGCTGACATTTAGCAGCCTGCTCTGCAGCTGGCACTAACCATGCACTTGAATTCTAGCCAGAGGGATCTAGGCAGAGAGTGTGGGTGGCCGATTCTTCGAGATTTCTTTAAGACATGTCTCATGCCTTTTCTTTTGCATTGCCTCTTCTTTTCTTCTACCTTGCTTCCTAGAATGCAGAAGCTGCCATCATGGATGAAGAGCACACTGATCATATCCTGAAAGATGTCCAAACACAAGTTGGGACGGGACAGAATCCTTAATAAGAAAGTAGACTTTTCTTCGGTCAGGTCATGGTTTTTGACCATGAAGAAGACAAGTTCAAGGTAACTGAAGGCAGAAGAGTGCCGGAATCCCTGAGGACACCGCAGCCCAGAGCTTCCCTCTGAGACTTCTTGTGATAGGAGAGGAAATATTTCAACCTCTAGAGTAAGCCATTTTTATTGGGAATTCTATTACATAAAAGCATTCTCAGAGATGGGACATGAAGGACAACAGTCCCAGAGTACCAAGGCTCAAGGCTGGCCTTCCTGTTTTTAAGACAAGGCAGGGGATATCCCTCTTGATCTTACTAGCCTCCTGGAGCAACATGAACTGGCACGCAGTTATCTGTGTAAATTATCCCCCCATATGTAAAGAGCCCAGCATGGAACCTGACACATTTAAGCAGTCAGTAAAAGGTAGCTATTTTTCTTTTTCTTATTAGCATAATGCCTCAATAAATGTTCGTTTCGATCCTATCTCGTGGAGTGTCCTCCCTTTGCTGCTGAGTCCCCAAGCACCTTCACATTCATCTCCCTTCTCCTCTATTAAACCTAGCTCTTGAAAAGACTGTCAACTTGCTTTCAATGAGGTGTCAGTGGTAGATAGGGCTTAATGTATGACCTCATTCCCCAAACACTATCAGCTTGCCAAGGAGATTTACATTTAATAGGGGATTAAAGCCTTAAGCCAAAAGAATGAATCTTTAATGGTGAAATTTGAGGTACCGGAAAGCTTATGAAAAACTAATATTGGGGGAGTATATTGGGGATAGTTTCTCCTTGGTGATCCTGATTTTCTCAGGGGTTTGTTAAGACACCCCAAAGTTCTGCCAGATTTAAAAACTGCATGGACATTACTTTCTAATTAGCAGTTGGCAAGCAATGGATTCTTGGTGAAGCTCTGTGGAATGGAACAGAAATGAGAGGGGGACCATGCGTAAAAAGGGAATGTCTTGGCTCCAGAGGGGGCTGCTGGTCCAGCTGGGGAGCCAGGCTGTCTGTGCAGTGGATGATGATGATGTTGCCTGGGGCCGGGGTGCTGCCCTCCGGAGTAAAATCAGTTGCTGATTCAGCCATGTTCTGCTTCTTGTCACTGATGTTTTAGTCTTGGGGCGGGAGGCAGGCCATATCAGCCCGTCTTTCTCGTGCCTGCAAGCTCCACCCTTGCCCCATTTTTACATGTGAATTTTCTCCCTCACCTTCATCCTTGCCTCAGTTCTTGCTCGTCTCCTTCCTAAGTGCCTCTCTGGCCAGGCTTCCCCATTCCTAAGAGATGGTCACTGATGTGTGACCGACTCCTTGGGCACCTGGGTTGTAATGGCTTGGCAATGGCATGCTTTCTATCAGAGCTTCTGCTGATGGTATTTCTGGTTCACGACCTGCTCTTGGATGTTCACTCATACCTTCAAGTGTGTGCCTCCTGTCTGCCAGCTGTTGGCCTAGACACGGTACCAGCTGATGCCTTCTTGCTTTCTCTGTGGAGACTGGGACTCAAGAAGGGTGTGGGGGAGTGTTCGGTTCCAGCCACTTTTCACCCCCAGTCTCATTGTGCAACTCCAAAGCCTGCTCCTGTCAACGCGGCTAGCTCCCTGACAGCATCCTCTCTTTCTGTCCCCTAGCTCTGGGCACTAGTAGCTCTGCTCTTGTCACCGCAAGTGGCTGGTCACACCTTCTGTGGATTTCCCTGCAGGACTGTGGAAGAGGAAGGAGGCCCCAGCTTGCTCTTCTGAGCCTGACATTAGGGCTGGAGCTCGGCAGTCTGCATCTTAAACCCTCCTCCGGATCTGGGTGATTTTGAAGCACATGCCGTTTAGAGGTCACTAGGCTTTATCTTCCCAGTTTTGTAATTAATAAACTTTCAGATGATGCCACGTGGGTGTTCCCTCTGTTTCTTATTGAGATGGCCACTGATAGAACAACATCAATTATAATGGAATTCAGATCCCAGCACACTAGTGGCCTTTTGTTTAGTCTCCATCTCAATGGACAGAGAGCCTTGGGAGTTGGTCTCATATACCTTATCCAAGGCAGCGTGCCCCAGTACTTCTAGTAGATGCCTGGAACCGTATATAAGGCAAACCCTCTATGGTCTATGACTTTTCTTATACATACATACCTATGATAAATGTTGCCTTATAAATTAGGTCCAGCTAGAGACCAAGAGCAATAACTTACCATAAACCTTGGTAACTTTGACGATATTTTTCTCTTTATTACACAGATGACATTTACCTTTTTACCTAAAAGAACGTGTTTCAGCTTCTCCTCAGTGTATCTGATTGGTCAGATACCCACTCTTAATGCTTTGGGGCCATTTTAAGTAAATAAGGGTGATTCAAATACAGGTAGTATGATACTGTGACAGTTGATTTCATAACCAAAATGGCCTCTATGTGTCAAGTAGGTAGGTAGCATAATACAGCCTGGATGTCTTGGACTAAGGGAAGACTCACATTCCAGACGGCTTGAGAGTTCTTTGTACTACTCAGGATGGTTCAAAATCAGAGACTGGATATTTAATGGAAATTTCCATTTAAGAATTTCAAACCGAAGTTTTCCACGGGGAATTGAAATCACGTAGGAGGGAGGGCTGCAGGGCTCCATTTACTCTCAGCATCCACCCATCCATCTGATGTATTACAGTCGACTAACAATAAAAGCCTTTCAACGGAAAGGCTTTATTTTGAGGTTTTATGGTTTTGTACATTTCCCAACATGTCATCTTACCTGATCTTTGTCAACTTACTTACCCAGCATCACTATGTACGTACTATAGATATGAAGCCGAATACAATCTAGTGTTTTCTGTTACGGGTCTTATGAACGAATGGGTGTGATACCAGCTTCCTGAGCGACAGGTTTGGCCCCTAGGAACAGCCGCTCCATAGGGCCATTGTGAGGATGGAGTGGGTGACTCACCCAGATCTCTCTGCACAGCGCTTAACATTGGACTGATGTTCACTGAGCTTTGGGTTCAGCTATGGTAATAACAACTTCCAATATGGACAGAGGAGTCCTCTAACCCACGGCTTCATGGGCCTCACTCCATGTCACAGGGATGAGCGTCTCTCAAGTGAATAGATATGAAAGGGCTTTGTGAACTGGAGCTCTGTGAGTACACTGGGTTTATTTTCTAATTATTTTCTGATGGTTCAGCTCCTGTTCTTGTCCTATTATAACATCTCTTCCTTGCCTTCCTGTCCCTCACTGCTCTTAAGTTCCCCTTTGACCTGCTTTTATTCCCATTAAAAAGTTAGTACCGACAGCTGATTACTGCTGGGTGAGGAAGAGTTGATCTTCTCTAAGGGAGTGACTCGAAATAGGCTGACTAGACCCCAGTTATGAACTTGCACCAAGGGACATCTGGGGACACTAACTGGACATGATAGGCCTTAACATAAATGACGGAATGCATGAAATCCAGTGGACGGATTATAGGAAGGTGCCATTGAGGAAGGTGGTGTAAAGATGATTAAGATGTTGTGTATGAAGCACACAAAAATTCAATAATAAATAAATAAAAATTATTAATTAGAAAAAGGAAAATAAATTGTCAAGACATATATAAGAATAGCATCAACATCAATTTAAAGTTCTACTGAGATAACCTTCCTTTGAAAGTGTACGTGTGAACAAAATAAAAGGCAAAACAAACTCTAAAAATAGAAAAAGAAGTTTTGGTGTTCTACTAGTCAAAGTAAGTATCTATTTTCTTTAAAAAAAAATCAAATGATAGAAATGCAAAGGACAGAATACCTGTCAGCTGAAGTAAATCACTCAAGAAATATCACATTCGTTTTGTTGAACTTTTCTTAGAATAGACCATGAATTTCTCTGAAGCTTTATCTAGCTAGATAAAATAAAGCTTTTCAGTTTTATGTAAATGGGGGTTATTCTACAGCACCGACTTTCGTTTCAGAATCCATCCCCAGAGGCACTGGGAAAAGCTGTCTGCGGATGCTCACCGGCTCTGCTGTGCAACCACGAGATGGCGCTGTTTCTGAATTTATCAACTTTCTGGTCCTTGGTGTTTAGCTGAGGAAGTAGGGTCCGTGCCCCAAGTCTGGGACCTGAGCCTTTCCTGTCCCTCTGGCTTAGATGAAAGATGGATTGATTTTGTCCTCAGTGACTGTGGAGGGCAAAGGTTAGGCCTGCATTCCAACCCGGAAGGACTCCCTTTGCCCTTGGACTAGGCCAGTTCTGACTTGCCGTCCGTCTTATGTTATGACTGATAGCTCCTCCCTCACTTCCTTATCCCCAAATTATGATGTGGGGATTTCTGCAGGAGGGGAGAGGGTCCCTAACTCAGAGCTTTGTGCATATAAAACACTGAACACCTGTGAACCTCCATGAAGAATAAGGTGATTTGGAAGGAAGGTGTGTGTGTGTGTGTGTGTGTGTGTGTGTGTGTGTGTGTGTGTGTGTTGTGTTGTGTTTTAAAAGAAATAAAATGAAAAAAATGCAAAAAGGAATCTTAGACCAGGAGTCAGAAAAGCACAGATTTTAAGTTTGGATTTGGTAATAGCTGACTGATCTTGGGTTAGCAGACTGTCCTCTCTGGGGTCCCCTGGACCTCTGAGTGTAAGGAGAGGTAGGTTATAGGATAAGCAGGCTTCTTTCAGTCCTGGCCAGTTGGGATACAAAAATCTCTCTTGTTTTCTTTTCCTTTGGGGGTGTGGGTGGGATGGGATGTATGGTCATATTGTACCTAGAAATGAGTCGTGGTGAGCACTGCCGAGACCCTGGAACAGGTCCAGCATGCTCTGAGCAGGACCCAGCCCCAGCTTGGCCTTCTTTGAACAACCTGCCCGCCTGCCTTCCAGGGCCACTGGCTATACAGCTCATACATCATTATTCCATTCCCCTCATTGTGTTAATTGACACAGGATGAAAAATACTCAGCGAAGGAAACAGCAAATGTTTTTGCATGCAGCCAGGGCAGCTGGCAAATGGGTGAAAGAGCTGTAAATGTTAACTGAGAGTGAAAACAGACCCTTGGATATCGTGTAGGGTGAATGTTTCCTAATACAGAGCCAGATACGATTGGCGGTGTGAGTAGAGGGGACAGAGAGGTAGGGTGGCTCAGAGGAGTCCTGTCTGAAGTGGCAGATCCTTTGAGAGAAGGACAGAATAAATAAAGATTGAAAGGAGAGAGAAGAGACACTTTTGTCACTTCTACATGACAGTGACGATCATGTGCACTTAGCAGTTGGCTGAATAGTTTTTCAAAGGTGTCAGGACTAGGTGCAGGAGAATGGGGGAAACTGTTATCCTGGCTCCAGAGCTGAACTTGTCAACTGAGGTTGATCCCAGGGGGACACTGGGTAATGTCTGAAGATGTTAGGGTGGCCACAGCTGGACTGTGCATGGGCTAATCTGTGGGAGAAGGAGATATCACATGGCAAGTAGCCACAGAACTCTCTACCTATGTCACCCACATCTCTAGAAATACAAGAAAGTTATCTACCAGATCCACAGCTGGCCACAGACTGTGAACCAGAGATACGAACCATCCAACTTACCTATAGTCTCCAGGGCAAGAGTTGATCATCAATATTTTAATCCACTGAGTTTAACAATATTTGTTATGCAGCAATAGCTAACTAGTCCACATGTACATGAAATGGAGACTCAATTAACAATGAATTCTGCAGGGAATGGGGAAATTCTCAAGATTTTCTTCCTTTCTTAATAGCTGGCATTTTTATCAAGTCAGAGAACTTTAAATAGCTCAAGATGTGTCATTGCATGCTAGAGTTCCCAAATAATGGAGCTGGGAAGAATCTGTCTGGAGACAGGTTTGCTTAAGGTCAGTTTTATCCGCTTGTGTCGTGGCAAGCCACAGAGAGCAAGTCTGACTTAAATAATAGCTACAGGTCATTTGTCAGAAGGGTGCACAGAAAGCTGAGAGGAGAGTCCTCAGATCAGGATCTAGATCAGGATCCTTTTAGGGACCTGGACGGCAGAGATTTGTAATTCTCCCTTCAGAAACATGTCTGGGTGACTGCTGCATCCACCTTCCATCCCTATGCGCTTGTGCTCAAGATCCCAATCCTGGGATGGAAGCATCTGATTGGCTGGCTTTCCTGAGCCACCTCCCCTGGTGAAAGAGGAGGCATCATTTGATTGACAGCTCCACTAAACCCATATACAGTGGGAATTATGAGGAAGAAGGAAACAATAGATGCCCTCTACCATCTCCTCAACCCTTTTCCTGAATCCACAATGCTAGAGATTGGGAGGGGCAGATGACACACACGTAGGACTTGGAGTGTCTGTCTGGACACCCAAGACATCTTGCTATGGCTTAGTTGTAAAATGGAAAACCTTAGCAGAAATTAAAAAAAATCAACTAGTAAGGTTGTTGATTCTCATATCGTCTTCCCATTCTCCTTCTCCTTGACATATTGCCACTGGAGAGAGGTGCTGGGAAGGAAGGAAAGGTAAGAGAGAACAGGGTGGGTCCTGCCCTTCAAGTACCCTGTGAGGATCTTACTATGGCTTGGATCTAGGCTTAGTGAACCCCTGCCCGTGGTGCTATTGGGGAGTGTGGAGCCTTTTGGGAGGTCTTTAGATCTTTGAGACTTGTTCTGAAAAGGACTGTAGGATCCAGCCTTTTCTTCTGTTTCACTTCCCAGCTATGAGGTGACCAGCTATGATGTGCTGCCTTACTCAAAGCAACAGAGTTTCACTGATCATAGACTGAAACCTCGAAAACTGTGAGCCAAATAACTGTCCTCTCTTGATAAGTTGATCATCCCACATGGATTATAGTGATGAAAAGCTGACTAGAACAGACCTCAGTTTTTGAGTCAGATTTGGATCAAGATCGATATTTTTGTTACTGGTTCCTTAGCAGGTATGCGTTAGCAGGTACCGGGCTTGAGCATTACTTCTGAGAGTCTCTTCACCAGAGGTCAAGTTTCTATTGTCTCTAAGTTGCCCTGATATCCTCCAAATATCCCTGTCATTGTGATGAACCAGTCATCTATTTCCCATCTGTGAATTAGGAAGGCTGAGCGAAATCAGTGGTTTCACTTTTTTTCCTTTTGCTCTTAATCTCTTTTGAATCCCCCAATTAAAATCTTAGACTGAGACTCAGCATGGCATGTACAAGATATAAATGTGGAGCCTTTCTTTGTAGAAATGGCTGCATGTGTTTTGCGGGGTAGGAGAGGACAGGAGTCTAGAGTGGGTTTTGATTCCCTTTTGTCCGCGTTGTCTCTAGGGGGGATGCTGCCGTACTCTTGGCTCTGGGGTCCACTTGAAGTGACTTCAAGTACTCTGTATAGGGCTCTGTACATGTGGATGTGAGGACTAGCTTCCCTTAGAAGTGAGAAACAAGATCATTATGATGAAGTCGCTGTGGATATGGCAGGTGCTGGACCAAGTTCTTGAACCACTGTAAATGGTGATAATTTAGCATTTGTCGAAGTGATGGAAACAAGCCTTGGAGACGGAGCTCCACAGAGTCTTACAGTCAGATACACAGCAGAGGAACCATCTCTGGCTCCAGTTCCCTTGATTTTTGCCCTTTGGAAGCTGGAGAGTTTCTTCAAGGTTCTGAGCCTTGACTTCCTCATCTGTATAATGGAGAAATAGCCCGTACATCTTAGCATCCCCAAGAGAGTTTGAATTGTAAGAACTAATACAAGATGCTTGGCAGACTGCCTAGGATGTGCCGAGTGTTAAAGAAGTGTTGGCTGTTAGTCTTATTAATATTCTTGTTGTCACTTGGAAGCTGATAGCTGGGATCAGAACTGTGAAGCCCTTGCGCTTTTCTCTTCACCAAGAATGAATAAAAGGAAGATGCTCCCCCACCCTTGTGGTTTACCCCCTAAGGTCTTTTTGCAAAGTCAGAGATGGCGTTCCCCTTTCTTTTCCTTCCAGAGGGCAATTTGCTTTCTCTTGTCGTCCCCCTGCAAGAACACCAGGAGAGAAATTAAGCAATAAGGGCTAAACTGTGTACGACTGGAGAACGAAGCATGTGATAATGATATATAAAGCCAAAAGCACTAAGTGGGCAGAACTGGTGCCATGGAAGTGAGTAAAACCAGGATAAATTGTCCCTGGAGAGTGATAACACATAACTCAAATAGCAGAGCAGCAGGGGGCTGCAAGGCCTTGAAGAAGAGCAGTTTGCACTCCTGCAGAGCACAGCCTCTGCCCAGCATCTCTAATTCCCTATGGGTTGAGGTGATGCCTGGATGACTGAGGTTCTGCCTCCATCCCATTTGGAGCTCTGTAGTCTTAGTTAAGTTACTTCACCTCTCTGGACTCCCATTTTCTAGGGTGCAAATTGAAGATGGATGTGGATATGCCTGCCATTCAATGGGCGTGAGGTTACAACTAGATCAGGAATTCTAGTGCTCTGTTTCGCAGTGGGGTGACTAGTTGACGGTAATATAATGTGCATTTCAAAAAGGCTGGAAGATGGGGATTTCAAGTGGACTCATCACAAAGAAACCAGGGATGTTAGCTGGATCTGGTATACCAGACCTGTCATTCCAGCTGCTGGGGAGGCTGAGGCAGGAGGATTACATGTTCAGAGCCGGCCTGGGCTACAAAGCAAGTTCAAGGCCAGTGTGATGTTTAACCTCAATTGTCAACTTGAGATTTAGAATCACTTAGGGGATGGGTCTCTGGGGCTGTCTGTGAACGAGTTTGTAGATTGGGTTAATCCAAGTGGGAAGATTCACCCTAAATGTGGGTGGCACCATCCCATGGACTGGGCTCCTGGACCTCATACAAAAGGAGTCAGCTGAACACCAGCATTTATTGCTCTCTGTTGCTTGACTGCAGATGCCATGTGACCAGCAGGCTCAAGCTCCTGCTGCCATGGGGCCCTGCCATAGTGGACTGTGTCCCTCAAACTAGGCACCAAAATAAATAAACCTCTCCTTCCTTAAGTTCCTTTGCTTGGGTACTTTATACAGTAATAAAACAAGTAATTAACATAGGGTGACTGCAGGAATTAGTCACCTTTCTCTTTGCTATGACACAATACCTGAAAGATCAACTGACAGGACTATCTTTGTTTTGTGTGGCTGTGATAAAATACCCTGACAAAAGCAGCTTCAGGGAGAAAGGGCTTATTTAGCTTACAAGTTCAGGTTACAGTCAGTCCAGCCTTATGGGGAAGTCAAAGCAGCAGGAACTTGAGGCAACCAGTCACATCCAGATTCAAGAGCAGAATGAAGAAATGCATGCATGCTGCTGCTCAACAGGTTCTCTTCATTTCATACAGTCCAGGGTACCTGCTCAGGGAACATTCCCACCCACAGTTAAGGGTCCTCCCACATCAGTTGAGGTAGTCAAGACAATCCCTCACAGACACTGGCAGAGGCTGACCTTAATCTAGACTGTCACAGGTGTGCTGGAAGCCTGCCTCTTAGATGTCAAGTTGACAAATACTACTGTCACAGGGACAAAAAGTTCATTTTGACTCATGGTTTCAGAGGGTATCAGCCCATCATAGGAGGGAAGGTGTGGTGGCAGAATTCACAGCAGTGTGGGTGTGTAGTAGAACAAGTTAGAACCAGAAAGTACAACCAGAAGGCTCACTTCCAGTGACCCACCCACATCAGCTAGAGCCCATGCCCCAAAGGGTTTACGGCTTCCCCAGATAACGCCATATGCTAGGTGGAAAGCAGTTCACATTTAAACTATCACAACCTTCTGAGGCAGGCCATGGTTTAACAATGAGTCCTTTATAGAAAAATGGTCTTGATTTGTATTCTTGTTCCTTAGCATGCTAGAAGCTGACTTCACTCATTAATAAAGATGGAGGGACCTCGTGTCCATGGGGGCTAGTGCGACTCCCAAGCAGACAGGCTCTGCTTGATGCCAGGCATCTTGGCTCCAGGAGAAGCAGAGGAGTCTTCTTACTTCTCCAGGGACTCCCTGCAGATGCACCTGGCCCTTCACCTCCAGCCCAGTTGGCCTCCCTCCCTTCTTTCTTCTTTGTTCTTTCTCCTTCTCCAAAAAATACTAAAAATGCAGTCTGAGAAAGGTTCAAGAGTCTGGGAAAAGCTCCTCAAGGCAGGGACTTTTCTCTGCCCAGTAACAGTGTTTCTGTGTTCTGTAGCATTCACACCCTCTTTTCCTTTAGACATGGATTTCTTAAGCTTGAAAACTTCAGTTCTGAACTCACAACATGACCCTCACCTTTACATTTCTGCAGCCTCTTTGTTAAATAAATAAACGCCATAAAATCTATTGGCTGCCGGAGGGGTGGGGGAAGAGTTCAGAGTCACAGGAACTTTGCGAAGGAAGAGTGCTTACACAGTGATTTAGAAGGCAGTGTCTGGCCGCCCAAACTTGTAGGGAAAATAGAAAGTGCAGCCCATTCCACAGCCTCCTTGGCTAACCTGTCCTTTTATTTCAGAAGCTCTGTATGCATCATTTTGTTGGGAAGCCTGAGATTCAAGTTAAGAATGCCCCTTGTTTGTGGCTCTCAGGGACAGCTCTTAGCCCACACTCTCAGAACACCTCTCCATCCCATTGTGGGCCTGGGACCTCTCTTCCTTCTGGTCCTGTTGAACTCAGCATTATTCATTTCTGTTGTTCATGATGTCCGTCTGGTATTACTTAATGAGAACTAGAAGGAGAAACTGCTTTGTGTCTATTTTAAAACCTCATTTTTCTGGCTTCAATATGGCTTTTAGTACCAACATCCTCAGAAGGGCATGTTTCGGTTCTCCACACGTTCACCTGTGATTTGACTTGTGTATCTGGGTGAGAAGGGATTTAAAGGCATCACAAGGAGCTCAGTTTCTTGATTGGAAATGCAAAGACAATTCAAAGAGGCCATCCCTAGAAGGATGAAACTCTACTTTCAGCAAGACTGAGAGAATTGGTTGGATATTTAAATCTCACATTTGCATGATGTATTCAAATTAATAAAAGGCATTATTATACATTAATCAACAAGATGGAATTCTAACAGGTAACTATTATAAGCTGGAGTAAGAGGGATCCAAACATAGACACAGATACACACATATAAACATACACACATATATATACATACATACACACATATATAATACATATATACACACACAGAGACACACACATATAAACACACATATAGTTTATACACATATGCACACACATATATATACACACGTATATTTACATCATATATACATGCACATATAACCACAGTCAGACACACACGTGCACAAATATATACACACATACACATATACACATATACAAATATATGTACAGCATACATGCATGCACATACAACCACAGACACATGCATACACAAATGTATACACATCTATATACATGCATATATATACACACATACTATACACACATATATACATACATACACACATATACAAATACACCATACACACATATACACAGTGCACACACACATGTATATATGCACATATATACACACACCTTGGTGCAGATTCACATGCCCATGTGTGTATTTGTGTATGTAGAAACCAGAGGTGGACATCAGGAGTCTTCCTTGATCATTCTTCACCTTATTTATTTATTAAAATTTTCCATTTTTAAGAATTTCATACTTGAGTATTGTATTTGCATTATTTACCTTCCCTAGTCCACCTTCCAACTCCTGCCTCAATTTCTTGTTCTCTCCTTGGATTATTATTGTTGCATATGTACACATACACACATTTTGGGGAAGGAATTTTATACATGAGAATTATATTTGCATTATTTCTACCCCTTCAAGTCCTCCTCCAACTCTCCTCAAATTCCTTCTCAATTTCTTGTCTTTTTCTTTGATTACTGTTACATATATATTACATACATTTACAAATACACACAGCTGTGCATATGTATGTGCATATATATATATATATATATATATATATATATAATGCACTGAGTCATTTTGTGCTAATGTGTACCTGTGTTTAGAGCTGCCCAGTTGGGATTGCATAACCTCTCAGGGAGCTAGTCCCCAGAGAAAACTGATTCTCCCTCCCTCAGCATTCATTGGTTGCCTCAAGCTCTTCATCTCTAGTGGGGACCCCATGAGATTTCGTCCATCCACCTGGCCTGCTAACTGGCTTTGCCGTTACGCAGGTCTTGTTAGACATCACACTGCGGTGATTTCATGGTACAGCCTCCCTGTCATGTCTAGAATGCATTAACGAGCAGCAGGTGTCGTGTCCCTCTGACGGACTCTTCTGCCCCCTCTTTACTGATCCTCCCTGAGCCTTGGATAGAGGCTGCATTGTAGACGTGTCACTTAGGCCTGGGTCCCTCACAGTCACTTATTCTCTGAGTTTGACCAGTTGTGGGACTTTGTATTAGTCTCCATCTGTTGCAAGAAGTAAGAGCTACACTTGTCAGACTGGTCTGGAGTGTGAGCAACGCATTCAAGGGCCTTGTCCCCAACCTCATTTTTTGAGACAGTATCTCTTATTGAACATGCTGCTCACTGATTCCTCTGGACTGGGTGACCAGTGATTTCTGGGAATCTTCTGTTTTTGTAACTAGGGTTACAGAAGATTGCTGTTCCACCTAGCTTGTACGTGAGTGCTGAGGATTCAAACTCAGGTCCTCATGCTTGTGCAGCAAGCACTTTACTGACTGAGCCCTTTTCTAGCTCCTTGAAGAGGAGCTTCAATAATTATTGAAGACCAGCTGGAAAATCACCAATTAGTCATTGAGTTTATTTCTTTGATCAATGCTGTCCACTGCATGTAAACCTACTTAAGAATGTTCATTGAGGATTACACTTACCTTCACAATGAATACTCTGCTTTATTTTATATAGAAAAATCATATTAGAGAGGAACAACTTAATGGTGATCTGTAGTAATCCTGCCCATCCACTTTCTAACTATTCTGAAGGAAATGCGGTCCAGCAAGCCTTCCTTACAAAGATGTAGCCAGCCACGCATGTTGCTAAAGCCACAGTGGCTGCATGAAGCACTGTGGTGATAGCATTGTCATTCTTGTGAGGGCCACGGTCCCAGTTTTGCAAGCTCCATCTTGTCTTGTCAACTCCATCCAGCCTTGACAGCCCAGCTTCGTTTATAGTCATGGTACCAACTTGTCTACTTGGGAGGCTTTGTTCTTAGCTAGCAGAAGGAAGATGAATCAGGAAGTGACAGCCTCGGGCCCACGTGGCTTTTGCTGGATCTTGCAAATGCCAAGTTAGTCCCCAACGGATGTTACTTCTTCAAAGCATGTCCCATTAGAGGCTCACACTCCTGATTTCCATGAGCACACCCCACAGCCTTGTGTCGTGGAAGGAAATGAGAGATTGGCTGTCATTCCTGAGAGTAATTAAAGGGTCTGCCCCTCATTCTCTATGACCTCCACTCCAGCTGAAATGACCACGTGGGATTTTGCAACTGAACCCAGACATCAAATAGTCAGTTGCACCCCTTTAATCTGAAAATGAGCGGCTCAGACACCGTGGAAGGTGATTGGAATTCCTCTACCAGAGGAACTTTACCTTAATTGCTGTGTAGCATGAGAGCTAGAAGGTCTAAATGACAGGTGTATCTTTAGACCTGCCCTTTCTTGCCTTAATAGAGGTGTGGGTGGTGCTGGGGTCTGCCAGTCCATCTTCCAGGATTTCCTACAGAGTAAGAGTAATAGAGAAGTAAAGAAGGAAGGACCATTAACTAGGTGAGATAACTTAGCCTAGTCTCACATCTATATCTGTGGACTTCAGGTCCATCGATTCAACCAACCAAAGATGGAAAATACTTTTTCAAAAATTGCACCAGTGGGGAGGTGGAGGCCGGAGGATCCGCAGGAATTGCTGATCAGCCTGTTAAGCCAATCAGTGAGCTCCAAGTTCAGGGAGAGACCCTGTCTCTAAAAATAAAGTACAGAGGGATTGAAAGAGACACCTGGCATTGCGTTCTGTCTCGAGACGCACACAAATGAAACAATCACACCAGTACGGCACATACATTATCTCCCAAACAATATGCTCCAACAACTGTCTGCATATCACTTACATCGTATTCAACATGGTAAGTAAATTAGAATGACTTAAAGTATATGGGAAGAGGTTAGGTGTCAATACTGCAGCGTTTTATATCAGACTCAAGCATCCTCAGACTTTGGTATTTGGGGGGTCGGGATGGAACTGATCCTTGTGTGATAACAGTAACAGTGAAGATGGAGCTAGTGTGTCTAGGAAACTTCTCCTTGAGGAATGCATTTCCACATAGACCTGTAAAGATGTCTTTCTATAATAGACTGTGGCAAAAACAGCACCCAGCTAGATGTCGGGCTGTCTCTGCTTTACTATTGACATCTGTCCAGTTCTTAGACCCCAAACCTAACCCTTGAAATGACTTAAAGCCTAATAAAGGCCCAACCATCAGCACGAGACAGGTAGATATTTTCAGCACATGCTCAAACTAGACTGTTGGATCTTCACTCCACTGGATTCCTGGCGACCATCTTCTTTGCCTCCTGGTTTGCGGACATCGGAACTTGTTAGTGAGAGGAAATAGAAAATCAAGTTTACTTGGGCTAAAAGTAGGGTGTATACTGATCCCACATGAAAAGTGGGGGCTCTTGAAAAAAGAGATGCGTGGGTGCTGGTGTGATAGCTACAAACACCCTCTTCGCCTCTTCACAAACATGGTCTGATGGTTCCTTGTAGCAAGAATTTGACAAGGCCGCCTGTGCCTAAGATTCTGAGCTCTCTTCACAGTGCTTTCCAGTAGTGGGCGTGTGGACAGTTACCATTGCCTGTACGTCTGTAAAACAGATCTCCATATTGAAAACTTATTCCCCAGAGAGTGTCAAGGACCCTTGCTTGTGTTCTGAAATACTTCCCTGTATGGGAATGGAAGGTCTGGAAAGGAGTGATCAGCAACCTGCTAACCTATTAGTGACAGCTAAGCTGAAGACGAGACGCCAGCAGGAGAGCTTGTCCTCAGGTGTGCGGGACGGGTTCTGCTAACGGTCATGCACGCCACCCTGCACCGGCTACCAAGCGAGGCGGAAGGATACTGGAAACACTACCAGCTTTCGCTTCTGTTCTTGCAGACTTTGTTTCCTCCTCCTCCAGCTGAGCCCTCCTCTGCTCATTCTGTCAGGAGGAATAACAGGACAGCAAGAGAACAAAGGGGAGCTTTCCTTGCCTTTAGGGTTCCAAAAGTTAAAGTCTGAGGGGAACAGAAAGGGAACGTTGTCCAGTCTGCCCCACCTGTAGACTAGCCAAGAGGTTTCCAGGCCCTGAAATTCTCTGATGGTTTGTTGTGCCACATAGCTGGGGAGAGTCCCCACTGGGAATACACGAGTGGGCGATGGAAGTGCCTCACGTTCATGGCCACTACGGAGCTGTTAAAATGAGTGTGTTGAGTCCACCCCAGTTCATTTGGAGGGGGTTCCATCTGGACTTTCTGGTTCATGAGACAAGGGAAACATAGAGAAATGTATGCCCCAAAACAATGTCTACCTCAGTGATTAACATATTTGTTTGCTTATTTGCATATGTTTATATGAACATGGGGAAAGTCCACACTGGTTAGCTGGGGAGAAAAGAGGTAGAAAAGTAAGAAAGTTAAAGAAAGCACAATAAAAAATATAATTGCAATAATTCTATGTGTGCAACATAATGGGAATATGTATGAACACATAATTTATAACACATTACATCTGTGAATATTATATATACACAGATGTGTGGGAAGCATTGCCTTCAACACAGACAATAGGCATGTATACATGGAAACTTGAGAAAGAACAGCAACATTTCAGTTGTTGAGTTTCGTTGTAACCCAAATGGTTCAAACTATTTTCCCCAATGCTCAGGTATTCCCCTGCTTTTACATGGGCAGCAACAGAAACCATCTTACAGAGAGTACGTGTGAAGTTACTGACACACCCTAGGCACCTAAGCAATACTTTAAAGAGAAACAATAGGATTTTCAAAATCAACAGAGCACCTGTCATTGCAGAGGGAACTGTGCTTGGGGTGGGGATGTATCTCAGCGGTACAGCGTATGACTAGCATGTGCAAGGCTCTGGACTGCCCCCACCTCTCCCAGTACTGCAGTGCGCGCACATACACACACACGCACACACACACACCACAGAAAATTATGCTTATAGAACCAAGAGGAAGCAGCCTATGCCAGCTTCTTGTCAGAAATTAGATTTAGGAAGCCCAACTATAGTGGTGAGGAAGAGAGAGGCTCCACAACCCCAACTTACAGCCATGGCTGTGACCTCATATGTTGAATATGCTGAGACTTAACACTGACCCTGAGCAAGTCGGACACTCACGATGGGGCTTCCCACTGCTGCTTGGCGTATATAGGGCAGGAGGCTGTAGGAGCTGGTGGTGCTGTTGTCCTAAGGCCTTGACCTAGTGGGGTCACTCCTCTGATGTCCCCTCTCAGTACGTTCAGCAGCAGAGATGGGGCTGGGGGAGCCATAGAAGCCTCAGCGTTGTCGAGTAGAGTAGGGACATCTGCTCAGTTCATGCTGGGTGACTGGGTGATTGAGGGAACGCATGAATGAGGGAATGAAAGGGTCTGAGTGAGGGAATGGATGTGAGACACAGATGGCTGAACGCCGAATCCTCAGACCACGATCTATCAAGTAGCAATGTCCTTTTGGCTCTCAGTGTGTAGCCCACAGCCTGCAGCTGGGGGATGGAGCAGCATTTCCTGGCTCCATCAGCCTCCTCATCAAGTGTCTTTGCCTGGTGGCCTGGTCAGGGAGGTAGTATATTTTGATTTGTCAGACTTGTATTGTACCTTTGTCCCTGGAGCTCGAGGGAGAATCAAAATATCTGGATGGAGCGTGGAAAAGTTTCTTTCCCAAAGATCACACGGAGATTCTGACTAGAAGATGCATTAGATGCTGAGCTTTAATCAGGAAGCCCAGGAGGCAGGAGGAACTCAGAAGCCCCTAACTCTCAAAGACCTTGGAGAATTACTGGAAGGCCACTAGACAGACATAGAATAGACTCTCTTAAAAATGCACATCTAGGATTGGTGAAATGGCTCGGAGGGTAAAAGTGCCTGCCACACAAACCTGATGACTTGAGTTTGATCCCAAAAGCTGTCCTCTGACCTCTACATATGTGCTGAGGCACATGTACCCCTGCGCTCACACATACAGCGTACATACACACAACACGAATAAATAAAATGATTTTTTAAAGGCCACATCTACACAGAGAGATGCTCTCAGGAGTCGCTCTGATGAAATGTGCCTGAAGAGCTTCCACCCAAGGTCCAGCCGCCATCCAAAGGAAATAGGGCAGAAGAGGACAGTGGGCTATGGTTGACCTATGAAGCCAGACAGGCTCCTGATTGTATTTCAGTTCCCACCAGCTATGGGAAGACAGCTTTCTTACCTCTTTCTAGCTACAAAATGGATATAACAGTAAACATATAATAGTAATGATTTTCCAAAATTGGTGGAGCAAAATGAACAGTTTCTGATAGTGCTTGCCATGTGTGTGTATGTGTGTGCATTCATGTTCATGCATGTGCAGATGCATGTTTGTGGAATGCATGTCTATATGTGGGCACATGCATGTGGAGACCAGCAGACAATCCTGTGTCATTCCTCAGGCTCTGTTTATTTTTTTCCCCCGAGCTGGGGTCCCAGCCTGGAACTCACCAGGTAGCCTCGACCGTCTAGCCAATGCGCCTCACTGATCCACCCAGCTCTATATCCCCAGCCCTGGGACTGCTAGTGTGACCACCATGCTCAGCTTTTTTAATGTGGGTTCTAGGGATCAAACTCAGACCTTCATTCTTGCATGACAGGAATTTGCCAGCTGAGCTGTTATCGCTCCTCCAGTGCTTGCCATATTTTAAGAATGATATGTCTAAGTTGGTTCCTTTGCCGTTAATCTACCCTAAAGGAGAGTTTCAGAAAAAAGACCAGGGGCACAGTGGGGGGCTTCTTAGAGGTGAAAGACATAGCTTCAGATCTTGAGCTCACCTGGCTTAAAGAGTGCCTTTCCCAGGGCTGGAGAGATGACCCAGCAGTTAAGAGCACTAGTTGCTCTTCCAGAGGACCTGGGTTTGATTCCCAGTACCCACAAAGTGGCTAACAAGCATCCTTAACTCCAGCTCCGGGAGAATCTGACACCCTCTTCTGATCTACGAAGGCATTGCATGACATGGGTGCACTTACATACATGCAGGCAATATTCATACACATGAAATTATTTAAAAATAATAAATAAAATATAAGAAAAAAGAGCACCTCTCCCATTTTCTACCTGTATGACCTTGACCTCCCCCTTTTAAAGCTTAGATCCCTTACTTACAGAGTGGTAATGCGACCCCAATTTCTTGGAAAACACACATTAACCATGCCGTGGTAAACAGTTATTATTAGAGGAAGCACAATAAAGTGGATCCCAGAGGGAGGTGAATAAATTAAGCATGACATTTCTTGCTTCCCTCCCGTTCTCTTCTTCCCCCAGATCTGTTCAAGGCCTCATCATCACTGCCTGTGTTTCTATTTTAATCATCTTATAGGTTTACAGTATTTTTCCTCTGCATATATATGCTATAATTTGGGTACTATTTTTACACGAGACCATTTTTAACTGAGAACAGATTCAATTGTCTTTCGCATATATCATTGTTTATCTTAATTAATGCTAAAATATTCTTAGGGGGGAAACACATCCCACGGAGTATTATGCAAGGAAAGTTAGCATTCGTTTTTTTGCCTCCTCTTGTCTGGCATATCAATTTATAAAGGTTTCAGCATCCTGTTATTTCAGTGATGGTAATGCATGCTCTTAAATGCAGACACCCTTCTGTGGGAATTAAGTCACAAGGTGTCAATATCGGGTTGGGATTAACACCGGAAAGGTGTGTGTTGGAGGCTGGAGGATTGACAGCTGGAAGGCGGGAACTCTGCTGGTGAGAATAATGTCAAGTGAAGTCATAGAATCGTCTATGTTCAGGCACGGAGCATGCTGCGCCACTCTGGACTCTGGGTGCTCGTCTTTCCCAGCAGACTCTCAGGAGGGCTGAGGATGAAGCTCAGTGGTGGAACAGTTGTCTAGGTGTCAGTTTCTTTGATTCCTGTGACAAAACGACAGACAAAAGCATCTTTAGGTTTATTTTGGCTCACTGCTCGAGAGCTCAGTTCACAGTGGCAGGGAAGCTGGAAGCAGCTGTGACAGAGCATCTGTAGTCGGGAAGCGGAGAGGGGCTGCTGCTGCTCAGCTCACTCTCTCCATTTTGTTCAGTCTGGGATCCCTGCCCGTGGAAAGTGCTGCTTACGCTTAGGATGAGCCTTCCCACTTCAAGAACCCCAATCCAGAGACTCCCTCACAGATGTGTTAGGTGGTTCTAGATGCTGTCAAGTTGAAAATCAATATCAATATTAACTATCACACCTAGCACATGCAAGAATCTGGGATAGAGCCTCAACACTGCAAAAACAAAATCAACAAACAAAAAGATTGATATGTGGCCCTCTGCCCCACCCCGCGCCAGGGATGGACATTGACCTCTGCCTGCAGCCTCTTTTCTTCTAATCAGATGCTCCAAACTCCCCTGGGGAAGGACCCTTCCTACACTCTGCTCAGGTGTTTGGATTTCTGCTCTAGCTCCTCGAATGGACACATGATAGCAGATGTCCAATCAATACATACAGCTCCCTGGCTACTGTGATTGGGCAAGGGGTGGCCATGTTACCCAATCAGAGCCAATGAGATTCTGGTTGGGTACTTTCCAGAGAAACAATATTCGACCTGGGATACTGCACTTGTGAGAGCATGGTGTGGAGCTGCCGGCAGCTGTCTTCGCTGTGAAATGGGGAGAGCTTGCTTAAAGCGATGTTCACATGAAGGAACAGAGCTTCTGGTCTCTCGTGGACCCTGGACTACTTCTTGCTTAAAGATAGCCAACCCAACCTGCTAGAGCTTTAGTGTAAGCCAATCAGTCTTTTAACTTAGGCTGAGCTGTGTTTCTGACCTTTATAACCAGAACAGTTCTGAGCCCGTCAGGGCTTCAGCCGGGACCAGTAAGGAACCAGTGGAGCCTCCTGATGACAGGAGAATCTTGTGGGGCTGTCGGCATCGGAGAGTATCTCCCATACCAGATGTGTTTCTTCCTAAAATTGAACATGGTTTGGTATCTGGAAAGTTCCAAGTAACCTTTAAATCACACCATCGGCCAGAGGAGGTCCCAAGAGACTAGGGTGTGAAATGTGCCACGGTGCTTGGGAAGGCAAGATCCTTGGAGCACTGTGTGTGCATCAGTGTATAAAGGGTGAGGGAGAACCACTTTGCTGGGAAAGGCACATGGTAAACCCGGCCGCACACCG
Source organism: Eospalax fontanierii (assembly GCA_035773235.1). Classification (NCBI taxonomy): domain Eukaryota; kingdom Metazoa; phylum Chordata; class Mammalia; order Rodentia; family Spalacidae; genus Eospalax; species Eospalax fontanierii. Next base: position 43,273,546 of record CM069546.1, on the reverse strand, counting down.
CTGAAGGGACCTGATCTGACAGGGGCGTATGAAGGCCCTCAGGAGTCATCATCTTGTACTGTTGTTATTGTGAACCAGACGCTGTGCTTGCTCACATCATGGTACTGAATCCTCTCAGCAGCCTTGTGAGCTGTGGGGTTTATTGTTGCCCTTCTTGTTTTAAAGATTTATTTTCATCTATCTATGTGTGTGTGTGTGGTAGTGGTGATGGGGCTTGTCCATGTGTGTGCAACGCCTGTGGAGGTCAGAAGAGGGCATCAGTTTCCCTGGAGCTTGAGTGGCAGGTGGTTATGAGCGGCCACCACATATAGGTGCTGGGAACAGAACTTGGGTCCTCTTGAAGAGCAGTAAGTTCTCTTGACCACAGAGCCATCTCTTCAGTCCTTTATTATCTCTGTTTGACAGGAAGGGGGAACCAAGACATTAAGTAAAGCAGTGACTTAGTTAACCATCATTTCTGCCTTACTCAGATCTAGGCTTGCTATTGGACTTTAGTCAACAGCAGGAACAGATGGAAGAGGGGACGGTATCCAGCCACCCACATAATGAAGGCTGCCAAGACTTAGATTCAACATTACGGTGGGAGGCCCCAATTCTAGTGGGAAAGTTGAGTGTGACAGAGAAATAGACAGGAGTCCTGGACTGGAGCCCACATTTCAGGGACACAATGGGAAGACCGCAGTGTTGGACCTGAATCTGGGGACGTATGCAAAGGACAAACCTGGGTTTCTAAAGGCTTTGCAGACATGGGTTGTTTCCTGATGTCAGATGAAGACTACATCTAAGGAGTGAGCTGGTTATTGGTTGCAAGAGAGGCTGAAAGGCTGTTCATGTTTACAGGACATTGCTCTGTGTTCATCAGTGCCTAAAGTCTCTACTTAGATTCTCCCCCTCTTTCTGAGACAGAATCTTGCTATTGGGTTACAGGTTTGTATCCCCACACCTGGCTGGATTCTCATTATCCTTAAAATATCCTTGTGGTGGTCAGGGGAATGACTCTAAGAGTAAAGAGCTTGCTGTGTGAGCATAAGGATCTGAGTTTGGACACCCAACAAGTGAGGCGGCATGTGTAATCCCAGCACTGGGAAGGTGGAATTAGGAAGATGCCTGGAGCTCACTAGCTGGCCAGTCCAGCTGAATCAGCAAGCTCCAGGTCTAGTGAGAGATTCTGTCTCAGAAAAATAAGGTGTAGAGAGACAGAGGAAGACAACAAATCTCAGCCTTTGACTTCCACTCAGGAGCACACACATGTACATGCACCCAGTTGCACATATGCGCATACACATGACCATGGGCACACACAGACATATGTACACATAGCCCTATAGCATTCAGCCAGACATTGTCATCATCATCACTGTGGTCATTATACCCATTTTACTGGTGAGGAGACAGAGGTACTGCAAAGTAACTTGGTCAAGATCACAAAACCAGTGAATGTAGCATCTGACTCCAGGCAGCCTGGTAGTATGCCAAGCTATTGGGAAACATGCCATCTTATCTACAACCCTGCCTCAGTTTCTCCATCTGTCCACCTCATGAAGCAAACTGGCATTCACAGGGCTTGGAAGGATTGGCACACAAAGTGTAATCTGTGTTGGATTACATCGTGGCTGTTTCTTTTTCACATCACCCTGGCCAAAAGGTCACCTCTCCTTTTTCCACAGCTGGCTCATCTGCTCGGTTAAAGATGCTGAGACGGGCCAGGGAGCCTGCAGGGTGTGGACATCTTTTAGCATCATCCCAAGATGCAGGACCAAAGAAATATGCCTGTGGACTGGAGGTTAAGACCACAAACTGCTCTTGCAGAAGATCGGAGTTTGGTTCCCAGTGCTCATATTTGACAGCTCACAACCTGCCTGTAACTCTAGCTCCCGGGGCATCTGACTTCTGTGGGCATCTGTACCCATGTGCACCCTCCACATAGACACATAATTAAAAATATTTAAAAAGGAAATTTACTTGATATGGCTTTATAAACTCATTTTAATCCAAACATTGATTTTCCTTTGGAATAATCCCCACCGGCATAGCATGTACATGGTCCCTCCCTGAGTCTAATATGAACACAAATATCTATAACATTATTGTGATGAAACAATCACCTCTTTCTTATTCTCTTCATCTGTCCATCCTCTTGGTCCTCTGTCTTTTCTGCTCTCAGCTGCTAGCATAATTCACTGGAATGTCTTCTTTTATCATCACCAGCCATAACTCAACATTGAGCTTCCAAATAGGGACAAGCAGTAAAATGTGAGAGATTTAAGCAAATTCAACTGGAAATAATGTGAGAAAAATATTATTTGCCCCAGACACGTGCCTCTCTTTTGATCTTCCTTGCCCAGGACACATTTGTTAAAAGTGCTCCTTTGATGGCAAGAAGCAGGCAGGTGTGGAAAGGAACCCTTACGTCTTTGTTGGGAAATAATTAGTCTGATGGAGTCTCTTGCTTTCTGATGCACAAAGGACTCTATAAAGAAAATCATTTGTGTTTTCTGAGCCCCGTTATGGAGTGCAGCTTTCTTCGGTTTGGCCTTTTAGATGAGGGTTTGGGGAATGGAAAATTTCCTTGAATAAGAAATCAGAAAGCTTGACCTCCATGGTTACCTCTTTCTTAAAGTGATAACAATTGGCAATTACTTTTTGATCCGAAGTGTGAGGATGAATACGGAAAGGCAAAATCACTCTCCTTCTCCTTGCCTGCTCTCTCTAGCCTGCACCTGAAGGTGATTTTCCTTTTCTGTTTTTCAGTCCTAAAGATTCAATACAATCTGTAGCTAGAAATACCTACACTTGCTGTAGCTAGGGGGAGAGACGGTTGGCAGACTCATGAATCAGGTTTTCTTTTCTTCTCTTATGGAAGGTAACTGCTCTGATAGTTCAGGGATGATTTGAAATCAGGCGTGAGCTGGTTGCTGGTGTCAGCATATTACATAGCGGCTTTAAACTCTGGCTATAAAGAAGTCTGGACATTCACACCTGCCTTTAAATTGGAGACACCAGTGGATCTAAAGAAGATAGAACATCATGTCTGAGCGTGCTCATGGGTGTGTGGTGAAGAATTGGGCTCTGAAATCAACCCCTTTGGTCAAGACCCTTGGTCATTGATTAGTCCCTCTGATGTTCACTGTTCTGCCTATAGAATTGGATCAATAAAAGCAGCTTTGTTTTGACACTGTGGTTTCTTCTACTTGGCATTATTATCATTTGGGCCAGATAATTCTTTGCTATGGGAGGCTTTTGTGGACATGTTAGCCTGTTTAGCAGCAACCCTGGCTTCTACCCGTTAGATACCAGTCACATACTCTCCTTCCTCTTAGTTGTGACAATCAAAAAATGGCTCCAGATAGTTCCAGATGCTCCCTGGGAAGTATAGTCCTTCCCATCTCCCTTGTCAAGAGCCACTGCCACAGAGCCACTGTGAGGATGAAGTAAAGCGATCTGTGTAAGACTCCCAGACATTGTTCAGGAGAGACTGGACAGCAGGCACCACATAAATATAATTTGTTCCTGTATTCATAAAACTAAGTAGAAACCTAATGCAGCTTTCAAAGAATTGTTTTTAAAATTGTGAGTGTGCGTATGTGTTTCTGTGTGTCTGAGTGTCCGTATGTGTGTGTGTACACTCACATGTGAGGGTAGTACCTGTAAAGTCCAGATGATGGCATTGGATCCCTTGGAGCTGGAATTACAGGTGGTTGTGAGCTGTCCCATGTGGATGCTGGGAACTGAATATGGGTCCTTGAGGAGAGCAGTATGTCCTCTTAGACACTAGGCTATCTCTTCCGTCCCAATGTTTTTCTCCAGAGGGATCATAGAGAATCCTTGTATCCCTGGGGGTCCAAATCCCAAGATATTACTTGAGAATCCTGTTTCTCTCCCTATTTCTGGTACATTATTTTGCCTTCTGTCAAAACTACCAGTTGTTCCTGGGTGTGGCAGCACATGCCTTTAATCCCAGGGGGCAGAATTTGATGGATCTCTGTGAGTTTGAGGGCATCCCGGACTACATATGGAGTTCCAGGTCAGCCAGAGCTACATAGCATGTCAAAACCCAACAAAACAACCAAAAAACAAACAAAACCACAGAAACAAAACACCAAACCCAAGCAACCAAACAAGCAAATAAAAAAACACCAGTTGCTAAGAAAAGGGAAGTTGGCTTCCAAGTGCTTGTGAACAGATGTCACCTTGCCTTGGGAAGGCCGTTTAGAAAAGGAATCCTAATTCCACATCAGTAGTGTTATGAGCTATTTTTCTCATCACTGACAAAATACTTGACAGATATAAGGAAGGGAGATGTGATGATTGGTTTTAACTGTAAAGTTGACACAATCTAGAGTTACCCTAGGAAGAGAGTCTTAATGAAGGCCTATCTAGACCAGGTTGGCCTGTGGCCATGCCTGTGGGAGATCCTCTTGATTACATTAATTGAGGTGGGAAGACCCACCCACTGTGGATAGCCCCATTTCCTAGTCAGGGGAGTGAGTGGAGATGTGGATCTGAGCACAAGCATGTGTACATTAATTCATTACTCTCGTAACTGTGGTTGTGATGTGACTAGCTGCTCTAGGTTCCTGCTGCCTTGACTTCCCCACAAGGATGCATTGTAACCTGGAAGACTGAGACAAATCTCTCTCTCTTGTGGTTCCTTGGTCAAATATTTTACCGAGGCAACAGGAAATGAGACTAAGACAGAAGGGTCGACCTTAGCCTATTGTCTCAGAGGTGTAGATCATCGTGGAGAGGAAGACTTGGTGGAGCAGAGCAGATGCCACCTATCATGTCTACCTTCTGATTCTCTCTCTCTCTTTGCATGTGTTTAAATGAAGCCATATAGGCATTCAGAATAATTAAATTATCCATTTGTCTGCTTCAAGGGCTTGTTCTAAGGGCTATGGAATAAAAAATAGGAACATGAATTCACACCTCTCCTTTATAGCATATAGAAGGGCCACACAAATCTGACCTTTGTGTCTAATAGGAAGTTATGAGCTCCGCTAAATGGGGGATCAAGTGATCCCATTATGCATGAGTTATTTGTATATTGGTTCTTTTTTTTTTTTTTTCGTCATTGTGACCAAATCACTTAATAGAAGCAAATTAAAGGAGGATTTATTTGACTCACAGTTTCTGAGGTGTCTGTTCATCAAGGTGGCAGGGGTGGGGCATGGGTGGAACAGAGCCGCTCACTCATGGTGGCCAGGGAGCAGTGAAAGGAATATAGTCAGGAGCTAGGGCAACACATAGCCCTGAAACAACACCCCAGGGACCTGCTTCTTCCAGCTAAGCTCCCTCTCCTCCTTTCACTGTCTTCTAACTATGCCACCATGTTATGAAGCCATCAGTTAGGTCAAAGACCTCACAGTCTGATCTCTAGAAACAGGATCAAATAGCAAGTGGTATGCTTCACTGATCTCTACGAATTTCCTTAATTTAATTAAGTTGCTGATTAAGATTAACCATCACAAATAGAGACCCACTCCCAGCCTCTGAAGATGTGTAGGACATCTGCATTCCTTGTAATGAAAGCAATGTGCCCAGGAGAGGTGACCACACTCTTCCCCTAGGACTCAGAGCTCTGGGTACATCTTGAAAGAGGGATGGGGCAGTGTCTCAGATGTCAGGGGGAAATGTGGGCTCTGTGCCACTTCTATATTCTATTTCTAGATACTTCTACCGGTTCACAGGCTGCTCATCATCCAAATTCAAATGTTCAAGCCCTAAGCTTCAGTGTGCTTCTGTTTGGAGACAGGGCCCTTTAGAAGTAACTGAGATGAAATGAGGACCTCAGGGTGGCCTTTTAATCCTGTAGGCTGGTACCCCTATTAGACGGGAAAACAATCAGAGTTCAGGGTTGAGACTGAAGCTCAGTGGCAGAGTACTTGCCTCACATGCATGAGGCCTTAGGTTCAATCCCTAGTACTGTCAAAACCAAGCCTAAGTAAACAAACAAAAAGGAAAAACTGGACTGCTGTCCTTATGATACAGAGAAGATGGTCATCTGCAAACCAGGAACAGAGGTCCCAGCCGAAGCTACATTTTCTGACCTCTTGATCTTGAACTTTCAGCCTCGGGAACATGGACAGCATACATGTCTGTTGTTCAGGCTATCCTGTGGTAGTTTGCTATGGTGGTCAAGCTGACCATTCCAAGTGCTTGCCAGGCATTCAGTGGAGGCACACAATTTTGTTCTCATTATAACCCATGGAGATGTGTACTGTCATCCCAATCTCCTTGCCGATGACTCAGAGAGTTTAAAATGTACCTAGTGCCTTACAACCTGAAAACAAACCACTGGGATTTGAATCTAGGTCCGTCGATCTCCAAATCCCAGGTTCTTAACCACTGAGCATCTCCACGCGGCTGTATCAGCTCTCACTCTACTTCCATTTGCCAGGGCTTAAAATGCATCAGCTCTTTTAATCCCTACCACAACCCTATGAGCAGGTCACCATTAATGCCCCCATTTTACAAATGAGGAAACTGAGGAAGTCTCAAATCAGTTGACACGAAGGCTTACAACTTCATCTGATCCTGATTCACAGCTAGAGCTGGGACCTGAAACTGGTTTAGTCTTTTGCTTTGGAATCTCTGGGCCAGAAACTGCTCCTAAGTGAAGTGAGATATTTAGTCATGAATCAACTAATCAATCAATCAATCACTGTTTTGAGTCAGGATCTTATCACGGAGTCCCAGGTAGCTTTGGATGTGTGATCTTCCTGTTTCCACCTCTCGAGTGCTGGGATTCTAGTTGTGTACCACCAACACCTAACTCCTACCACATTTTCAATTTTATTTTTACTTTTTTTGAGACAGGGTTTCCTAGCCTGGGCTAGTCTCAGACTCATTATGTAGCCATGGATGACCTGAAACTCCTTATCCTCTCACCTACACCTCCAAAGTGCTGGGATTACAGGTATGTGTGTGCAACAACACCTAGCTTGCTATTTTATCTTTAGATACCCCAGAAGCAGTCTTTTAATTTTACTGACTCTAATTTTAATCCTCCCATAGTTTCTGGGGTTGAGTGGTGATGAAAGGCTCAGAAGAGTTGAGGACAATCCCCTCTAGTCACTCTGGGTGAGATGGCAGCTGGAGTCAGCCAGTGCCTCGTATTTGTTCCTCCTGGAATCTTCATGTATGCAAATGAAAACAAGACGTCTCAGCCTGCAGAAGGGGAGAGAGAACCCTCCTCCTGCTCCAAGATAGATCTTTCTGCAGCTGGGGGCTTCGAAACAGATTTCATCTCCTCCCTTCTTTCCTTTCCAAGGACAATGCATACTAATCAGTCACAGCAGAGCCAAGAGCCTTCCAATGTGATTTGAAGCTGCTTGATTTTACCTTTAGATCACTAAAGGGTGTGTGTGGGTGCTGTCCAGGGGATGAAACTGAAACAAAGTCAGGACCCTTGACTTCAAATTCACAGTACTTTCGCAGGTAGAAGCCCTGGATTAGGAGTAAGGCTGCGGCTACTCGGCTTGCCAGTTATGGCCAAGGCCAGCAGCGTTGGAGACCATATAATGAGGCTTGAGTCCTGACCTAAACATATGTCTGACTTTGGACCTGCTACCTAATCTCTCTGGCTATGACTCAGGTAAGATCAAGATGGAGTTGATAATCACCTTCTGAGGTCAGCTATGTATAGCTTGAAGCTGTGTGCGGAAAACACAGTGCTTGACACACAGTTTATACTCAATGTTGTTTTCATTGCCCTCAGGGGATAAAGCTTTCTGGAGTGCATATTATCAGTGCTTAGGGACTGTGTCTCAGGACCCCAGGTTATCTGCAGGTTGTAGAGTGCTTGGAAAGACCTTGGAGGTCATTATTATTTGGGTGGGGCTTGCTTCCCTCATCCAGGGAAGATGACACAATTCTGAACCAACAAGTATTTGATTAGTGATCATCCAATTATCGGCCAAGAGTTTTTTGCATGTAGTTAATTAAAAAGAAATTTCATTCAATTTTTGCGATTTTCACACAATATAGTTTGATGGTATTTAGATCTATTCCCTTCTTCGTATCTCTCCCCACTGTCCTCCATCCAATTTAATGAACACTCATAAATACTACACATCATATCACCTATCTTATATATAATACGGACTTTAGAGTCTGATCTGTGTCCCCAAATGTCCTTAGGTATGGGTCCTCCACCGGGCTCACCAAGAATTCCATCCCTGCAAGACACTGTCTTTTCCTCTCTCAGCAGCCATCAATTGCCAAACATGCCTTAGGTTGTGTTGGAATTTATGACCCATTACCAGTGCCTGTGCTTGGGTTTTGTCGGATTTGACCTTGCATGAGACTTGTGCATGCTGTCACCATGGCTGTGAGTTCATATGAATAAATGACCAGCTGCCTGGAGGACTCTGTTTCCTTGTTTGGCCAAGGATGTTAATGGCTGAGAGTCAACAGAGCCCATTGTTTGTGGACCCAGTACTTGAAATTAGACTCAAGTCCCATCTAACATGGTGCAAATATGGGCGTATACCTCATGAGGTTGTAAGAATTAAACAGGACAAGGCCTATGACTTGCTAAGCCTGCCTGGCACAGAGTAGGCTGATGGAGCCAGCTTGGACCTCCACAAGCGTCTACCCTGCTGTTTCCTGTCCCGCAGAGGCAGAGGAAGTAGCTCTGGAAGTCAGTTAAATTTCCTTTTTCTACCTGCCCCTCTGTCCTACTGGAGAGTGTCCAAGATAAAAGCCAGTGTGAAGCTGGGCCTGGGGCTACCCTTCTGTCATCGCAGCACTTGGGATGTTGAGATGGGGAGGAAGTGAGTTTGAAGCCTGCCTGGGTTACATGGCAAATCCTGTATCAAATACTTATCTTTCCATTTTAGCAAGGAATTTTCCACCAAGAAGTAAACACCCCCCTTCCCCCGCCCCCGCAGTCACCCTGCTGGTGTATACCAGCAAGCTTAGGATTTTATGTTATTTGGGGGAGGGTGCTAAATCACTCAATGAGGAGCAAACACTCTTTCTTCTGCACATACTGCTATGTTCTTAGAATCGTCTGAGAGTATGTTGTCAAGAAATCCAGGGTTACCGGCCAAAGTTTGCCTCTTACTACACACATAAAGGCGGGTGTCTCTCCTTATCTAGTTCTTAACTTTTCATTATCCTCGTGGGGCTACTGGGCAAAGCAGCATCTAAGATCCACCTTAGTTTCAATATATTGTGATTTAAAAATGTATTGTTTGAGAATTTCATACATGAACATACTGTTTTGATTAAATTCCTCCTCTCCAGTTCACTTCCCACTTCTCCCTCCCAATTTCATGTGCTCTATTTTAAACCTACTGAGTCTGCTCAGTGCTGCCAGTGTGTGCATGAGTGTCAGGCATTCACTGAAATATGGGCAGCCTGTCGGAGGCCATATCTGAAGAAAACTGACCCTCCCTCACCCAGCAGCCATCGACTGCCAATAACTCCTCAGCTAGGGGTGGGGCTTTATGACGTCCTCTCCCATGCGTGCTGAAATTTTGACAGGTCTCGTGCATATAGTCCCAGTCACTGTCATTTCTTGTGGGCAATGACCCCAACATGTCCAGAAAACATTGCTTTGCAGCCGTCTGCCACTCCCTCGGGGTCTTACAGTCTTTCCATTCCGTCTTCTGTGATGGGCTTTGATCCTTGGGGGGGATATGATATAGATGTCCCATTTAGGAACTGAGCACTCCACAGTATCTTATTCTCTGCACTCTGCACTTGGACCAGTTGTTTTTAAAAATCATTCTCTTAATAACTAGGGCTGAAGTTGATCAGTCCCAAGACCTGAGATGTCAAAGGACTTATGTCATAGCACATTTCTCATCTTCTTTCCTGCCTGCCTAAGCTAAGTCATTGCTTTTGGTCAGAAAGATCTGTGACAAGAAATGATATGCTCTTCCCCAAACTCATTTTACCTGCGCTTTGACATTCTTTACAGGGAGGCACAGGGACTAAATGTGGGGTTTGAAGTTCAAATCCTATTTCCAATACTTCCTAGCTGCGAATCTAAGACCTACTACTTTTCAACATTTACTCATTCAGTTCCAAAACAAATACTGAGAAATGACTTAGGTATTGTTGGGGCAGATACTAGCCCTACTTTCTAAGAGTAAAATCATGTGGGGAAGATGGCACTGAGTGTGGTACATACTCCTGCCAGAAAACCGGGAGCCTGAACCTAATGAAACCGTGCAGTAGAAATCCCTAATGTGGTCTGGGAAGGTAGAGGTCAGAGAAGGATTCTCAGTGGACACCGTGTGACTTGCAAACCCTTTTTATGTGCTAGGGTTTCAGCCCTAGGCTTTGGGCATACTAAGTAGGCACTCTTACAGCAAGGCACATCTCCAGGCTCAAGCTGAAAGAAAACCTATGTAAAAGCTAAGCAGAAAGACCCTCCCCCTAATACAGAAGCTAAGAAGATGGAAATAAAGTAGGAAATAAACAAATAAAAACAAATAAAAGTCCAGATGGAGGAAAGCAGAAAGGGGAAAGGTGAAGAGAGAGAGTGTGGGAGACAGTGAGGACAGACTCGTAGAAAGAATTTGTACACTTTATTACAGAGAGTAGATCATTTTCCCAAAGTAGCAGGAGCTCTGCACTGTACAATCAAGTTTTGCAAAATTGGCTACAGGGTTTTTATAGAGAATGATAATGTACTGTATAGCTCAAGAAATAAGGAGAAAAGATATTGAGTGTTTTCATCTTTAGGAGATGATAACTGTTTTTGAAGAGATAGATATTTTCACCCTGGTTTGAACTTACACAATATTACATATACAACGTGGCATGGTATCACATTCACGTGCATACATTTTATGGCTTAATGTATCATTCAGAATGGATTTTTAAAACTCAGGCCACAGTTTGGAGAACAATCTGTGTGGGAAGAGAGAAGGAGAAGGTGGAGGATGACCTAGTGATATAGACAGACATTGCTAGAAAAACTCTCCTGCGGGCTGAAATCTTTGTTTCTTTGTGGTTCCCAGGTCCTTGGACCCTGGTTTGCACATGCCTGGCAGCCACTGCTCATCGGCTACAGTGGGTTATATCAGGACATTGACTGTGGGGTGGAGGGACTCATGTGGATTTCAGACCTAATTTGGGGGGGTGAATAGCAAATAATTAATAATTGATTACATGGGAATTTAGAATCATACTATGTTGTAGCTGGAACAATTGATGAGGACAGGGTACTTGCTATGGTTTGAATATGAAATATCCTCCTCAGGCTCATGTTTTAAAGCTATTTTTATGCTATTTCGAAGGCTGTGAAGCCTTCAGGAGATGAGGCCTGACTGGCAGAAGGCAGTAACTAGAAGGGAAGTATGAAGGTTGAACTCATCCCTGGTTCTCACTGAGGTCTCTGCTTCCTGGTCTGCCCTGTTGCAAACAGCCTCTGCCACAGGCTTCCACAGATGGGGCTGCCCTCACTGCTGTGTTTCCTCATTCTGATGGACTGAAATCTCTCTGAAACTATGAGCTCAAACAGCTTTCCTTCCTGAAGGTGTTTCTGTCAGGTATTTTATCACTGCGCAAAGAAAAGTAACCAACACAGTAATGTTCCCTGCGATGGGAATTCCTCAGCTTCTTTGAGTCTCTGTCTCCTCACCTATAAAATGGGACCAATGTTCGCATCTCACAAGCCTGGAAACGGAGTTGCCTAGTGCCTGCTGGATGGGGGGTGATCAATGCGCCTGTCACACTTAGAACTCTTTTTGACAGAATGTCAAATCTGCTGCTGGTTATGTGTAAAGAGTCCTTCCCCCACATCCCCAGAGTCTCCAGGTAGCCTATTCCCAGAGATGGCTGTGGCAGCAAAAGGAAAAATGTGCATCCTGGAAGTGAGACAAACAACTGCAATCGCTAATTGGAGTTTATTTTCTAAACATCAGCTGTGATGCTCAGCCGGGCTCAGTCTTGCTAACCACGTCCTTAATGAACAATTCTGCTTGCTGTCAACTTGAGGGTTTGGGGTTTTATTGGACAGAGGGGCACGTAAGTAAGGGGCATCAGAGCATGGGGAATGTAACAGAAAGGAAGTGGGTTTGTTTTTAAGCCTCAGGTTTACAGCTACTGAGGGTCATTGCTTCAGCCCGACATTGTGGGAATTGTTCCTTGTCATGGGTTGGGATGGTATCGATGAGGCTGTGATTTCTTGCAAAAAAATAAATAAATGCCTCCACTTGTTGGGTATGGTGGGCATATATCTACCATCTCAGCACTTAGGAAGCTAAGGGAGGGGACTTTCCAGTTTGAGGTCAGCCTGGGCTACATAGCAAGTTCAAGATTAACTTGAGAAGCAAACAAACAAGCAGGCAATTACCTCCTAGAGAGGCTGAAGGAGTCTCTCAGGGCCACCTCGTTTTCTCCTGCCATTCAATGAATGGAGACCAAGCAACAACAATTCTTAAGCACCTGCTCTACTGATGTGAGCCGGTCAAACCAGCTGCCTTTTAGGAAAACAGATTGGCCAGCGGCCACTTCTGACCCCCAAGTGTCTAACTCGCTCTTGGCAAGAATCAGACACTTGGTTAAGTTTGTTGATCAATCAGTGAATGAAAGCAGAGATCACAGGAGCCCGAGTCCATCGAGGAGGTCATTTCTCTAACCCACTTACACAGAGCAGTTTAGCATCTCCTGTTTGAAAGACCGGTTTGAGAGGGTGAGAATGACAGTCCAAAGAATATTAAGAACCAAGCATGAATGACAATCCACTAACCATGATTATCCCTGGAGTGGGGGATGAAGGAGGCTGTAAGGACTGGAGGGCGGTTACTTCAGCTTTCATTTCAGACTTCAAAAGTGTGGTGTGATCAGGAGATGGTTTTTACTTTAAGGAGATTTTTTTCCCCCATAAATTAAAAAAAAAGGCCAAATGAACAAACGGGAGGTTTAAAGGTAGATCTGGGTGCCAGGAGGCTCTGGGTGACTTTGGAAAAATTGTGTGTCCCCTCTCTATGCGTATCTCTACCCACAAAAGGAGAAAGGGAGCATTTGCCTTCCGGGAGCACTGTGGGGATGAGAAGCCTAGTGTCTGGCACTGAGGGAGCGTTTGATAAATGACAGATACTGCTGCTGTTATTAGTACTAATGATAACAGCAACACGCAGGAACATGACAAATCTGAGTGCACAGAGGTCCCTTCTAGCTGGGACAGTCCTTGAATCGGATTTTATTTATAGCCTGTCTGCTTATGCAGGTTGGCTTAACATATTGATTCTCTGAAGACCATATGGCTTGGTGCTGGAGTGGAGGCTTTTTAAATAAACCCCTCTTACTGACAGTGCAGAAAGCAGTGGCCTCAGCCATGAAGGGCTGCCAGGTGCTCACGGTAGCTACCATTTGCCAAGCTCTTCCTATGCACTGATTAGTCCACAATGCAGTCTCAAGAGATTTATCATTCTATTCTGCGTAAGAGAAAACCATGCATGGTTGGTGAGTGGCTTGTCTGGGACTCAAACTCAGGGCTTCTGAACTTAAAGTTCATAATCTTTTCGTTAGACCCGATGTATCTCAAGATGCAAATAATACGAAGAGGAAGCCAAGGGCAGTGGGGCTTGGGAGCGTGAAAGAGAGTTTCCAACGTTTTCATGTGATGACTCATGCCATACCCCAATGGGACGCAGAAGTCTGGGTATGGAACATGGTTGCCTCTTGCTACCACCACAGAAGCCAGTGACTTCTGTGAATCTGACGGAGAGTGCAGGCTGAGTTAGTGGAGGGGTTGCTATGGATGCCTGAGGATGCTAACTAAAGGACTTCTAGTTTTTCCTCTCCGCCCAACCCTTTGGTCTTCCCTAGTAAAATCATCTTTTCTCCTAAAGTGGAGCACATGGTGGGTAGACTGAAGACTGCCTCTCAGCCATCCTTGAACCAGAATGTGGCTATGTGTCCACTCCAAGGCAGAGTGGGTCTTCCACTTGTTTAACCTTTCCAGTACACCCTTGAGGTGTTTCCAAGATGACTCCAAATCCAGCCAGGATGACGGTGAAAATGAACCCTCACGGAGGGTGTGCATATTGCTTGCTGTGGGGTGTCTGAGGGAGTTTACTAGGGCTGCCCAGCAAAGTATCTGACAAAGAACCACAGACCAGACCAGGTAGGTTTAGCAAGAGAGATGTACTTTCTCAGAAACTGGAGGGCTGAGATCAAAGCGTCAGCTGGATGATCCCTTCCCTCATTGGCACGTTCGAGACATCTTCTCCGGTGTCTTCGCATGGTCACTGCTCCAGCTGTGTTCCAAAATTTACTCTTCTTCTAAGGACAGTAGTTATATTGGATTAAGACCCCCTAAAGGCCTTATTGAAATAATCCCCTTTCAAAGTTGGATCTCAGATATAGTCAGACTCTGAGATCCTGGGGTGATGGCTCTAACGGACATTTTGACAGGGCCACAAGTCAGGTGCTTCTACTGTCTGAATGTTCTAGTGAATGGTGTTTAGAAGCAACTCCAAAGACTGACATCCAGACACTATTGCCATTAAAGCTAACCTTCAGGCTAATTGCCCTCAAATGGAAGAGTCCATGACCATCTGAGTGCAGCAGCCATGTCTGGCTGTCCTTTATCTCAGCTCTGATGTGCTACAGAGGAGGGCTGATTGCTTCTGGTCTGACAGTTTTGCTATGGCAACCACTCACTGGGAAGAGCTTGCCCAGGGTGGTCAGCTCGCCTCACCTCTCCCGGCTTCCTGAATGACTCGACCATATCTCAGCCACCAAACTCCCAGAGTGTGGAGTTTACTGCTGATGGAGAGGAGAGAGAGAGAGAGAGAGAGAGAGAGAGAGAGAGAGAGAGAGAGAATGTCTATGTATGCATGTGCATATGTGTCTGTGTGTCTTTTTGTATGTGTACCTGAATGTGTGCTATTTGTGTGCCTTTATGAATTTGTGTGGATATGTGCTTGAATGTATTCTTACGTGTGTAATGTGTTTGTTTATATGTCTGTATGTATGTCTCCGTGTTTATGTTTCTTCCTGTATGTGTGCATATCTATTGTCTTTGTATATGTGTGTATGTATGTCTGGGTGTATGTGTCTGTATGTATTTATGCCTGTGTGTGTCTGCGTGTCTTCTTGTAAGTGTGTGTGCATATATGCATGTACATGTGTATGTATGCATGTGCCTGGGCAAAGCAATAGCTTCCAGGCTGCAGCCTGGAGTGGGAAACAGGAGCCTACTGTTTGAGGCAGAGGGAGGCTGCTTCTGCGCTGACGGGTGGACTGCCTCTGAGAGCTGTGTCCAGCTACCCTGCACTCTGGTTCCTCTGCAGCTCTCACTGCAGTGACACTTGCTGGGAGTTTTAAACAGGGCTCATCCTCTGCCTTCTCCACAGCTGAGAATAACGGTATTCACCCTTCACATCCCCCTGACTCCTCAGTCCTATGAAAGCAGGAGCTGCCTGATGAGCCTCTTGTGAGCCTGTTCTATACCAGTCACAGCCCGGCTCAGGAGACTTCCAGTGGCAGGAGCAGCAGTTGGTGGTGGGCAGAGGGTAGCAGTGAGCGGACTCGCCCGTCAAGGATCAGGTGACTCACTGAGTCAGCTCCCCAGTGTCATCTGCAATGTCTCCAGGGCCCAGAAACCTGGTGAGACAATGTGAACATGTGAGAGGGGCCTGGAAAACAAGGAGTTGCATGAACATTCTCTCAGCATAGAGGGACTGCGCGTTGAGAGAGACTGGGGTCGTCCCAGTGCTGCAGCCTCTAGGGGCCTCCCTGAGGAGCAGGGTCTCCTGCAAGCTGTTCTCCTCATCCCGCAGCATGCTGGAGGCCAGCTTGGTGCAAAGTTTGCTTTCTCAGCTCATTGCTCCACTGCAATTTACAGAGCTCTCTGCCTGACAGACATTGCCTTGAGCAGCCCCGTGGCTTCCCATGGGCCTGTCAGAGGTGAGCTCTGAACACAAAGCCAGAGGTCTAGCTCCTTTCCCCTCTTGTCCTTAGGAGCCAGCTATAGCCAGTGCCAAGGACAGATCAGATCTCTGGATCCATATCTCTGAGGAGCTCATTTGAATATTTCTTTGTTCATTGGTTGATTGATTGATTGATTCATTTGTTTGTTTCACAAAGACTCATCAAGTATCAATGATACACCGTTATACGTGACTATCCTTACCTGGTAACATACCAATAAACAAAGCCCACCCATGTCTATATTTTAGTGTGGGTAGGTGATTCAGGAGGCACGTGCACTTGGGTTTTATACTCCATAACAAATGTGTATGGCACTTTTAAATCCAAAGTAATTTCTAACTGCTAAACCAATCACTTTGAGACATAACCATCCCATTTTGAATCTCCTTCCTAGACAGGAGGAATTTGTGGTTTGGGGTTATATCTTTGAACCATTTTTATTTTTAATTATATGTATATGTGTATGTCTCTGGGTAAGTATGTGTGCCTGAGTGTAGGTGCCCTTGGAGGCCAGAAGAGGATGTTGGATCCTCTGGAACTGGAATTATAAGCAATTGTGTGCCACCAGACATGGGTACTAGAAACTGAACTTGGGTCCTCTGGAAGAAGGACCACTGAGGCATCTCAGTACCTGGGGATATCCAGCGACATATCTTTCTGTTCCTTTCTGCTTATAAAAGAAGTTCTCAGTCCATTTTGTGCTCTGCATCCCTTTGGCAATTTTGTAAAACCTCGCTGAACATTCTTAAATGTATAACACACAGTCCATAGGGTTATGAAGAAAATCTACAATTTAAATTTTATGCGCGTCTCAAGATACTTAAAGGTTGCGATCTAATAACAAGTGCTGTGTTACTAGTATGTTAAACTGACACCATTTAACAAAATGGGATTATCACAACTGTGATTTCAAAGTTCTGATGAACATCAAAGATATTTTGAACCATCTGTTATACCTGGGACATGATAGGAAAATATCCCCGATTTTGACTGGCAACAACCTTCCAGTTGGTTCAGACAGAGCTCCCACTTTATTAGCATAGGCCATTCCTCTTCTGTATCAGGCAGCCAGCACTGCTGTAATGAAGTTCCCACCATGAACTGTGTCCTGCCCGGTAGCTCTGGAGGCTGAAAGTCTGGGACCCAGGTGTGGGCAGGACTGTACTTCCTCTTGGGCAATAGGAAGTGGCCACGATGACATATCTTCTGCACATACACCCCACAGGCAGGGTGTATGATGTCGGAGTCATGTTTTCAAAAAAAATATGAGGCTTTAAGTAGGCCATACTCCCTTCATATTAAAGAGTGTCCCTCGATACAGAGACATACACATAGACATACCTGTGCCTCGATAGCTAACTAGGTACCTGCCTCACACAGTTCTGTCAAGCAGCTAGAGTTATCACAAGTGATGGTCCTCTGACACTGACATGGCTGTCCTAGGAGTACTTGGGGAGAGAGCTACCTTGGATTTCATTATTTTTAAAAATAACTTTTGTTTTATTATTTTTAGAATATCTTTTATTCCTTGTCAGTTTCATAGGTATATACAATGTATCTTGGTCATGCCCACCCCAACTCTACCCTCCCACTTCCCAGAAATAGCCCCCAATACATTCCTTCATATTCTATCTTCATATTCTCTCTCTCTCTCTCTCTCTCTCTTTCTCTGTTTGTCATTATTACTTAATCCACTGAGTCCAATTGGTGCTGCCTGCTGGAATGTTGACTGGCCTTGTTGGCTTGAGCTTGTGCTGGTCTTGTGTAGGTAACCACAGCTGCAGTGAGCTCCGGTGTGTAACAGCCATGGCATGTCTAGAAGACAACATTCCACAGGGCTCCTTCCCATCCTCCAGTTCTTACACTCTTTCCATCCCATATTGCATGATGTTCTCTGAGCTTTGGGGTGGGGGGATGTTGATATAGATGTCCCATTTAGAGTGAGCACTTAACAGTCACTTTGACCAGTTATGAGTTTCTGCCTCGACGCTTCTTTCATCAAGGTCAAGAGAAGCACTAATCTACAAATATAAACATAAATATTTACAAGGAAGTTTAACAACATGTCCATTTAGCAAAACAATAGTAGTGGGTTTCTCCCTAGCACCTGTGATCTCCAAAGCCAATGTTTTTTGACCAGATTTAGAGTATCAAGCATGAGTTCCCTCTTGTGGAACAGGCCTCAATCCAATCAGAAAGTGGTTAGTTAACCCCATAAACATCATGCCATGATTGCACCAGTGGGCACATCTTGCTTGACAGGTGGGTATTGCAGGATGCAGGATCAGGTATTGGATAAGACCACTGATAACTTTTCTCCTCCAAAAGCCTACATAGCACTTTCTGGCATTGTGAAAGAGCTCAACAGGAAGTTTTCAGCAGTTCCAGCTTGATTTCTGAATGTACTATAACCAAAATATGTTGTGTTTTCAGCAATAAGGTCTTACTATCTAGTTATCACGGGCAACCAAGGACAATGGCAACAATCTGTGTTTTTTTCGGGGGGGTGGTGATCTCTGGGGTCTCCGTGACCCATAATTTGTATGATGGTATCCCATGCCTGACCCTTAGATGTTCATTTAATAACTATGTCTTATAATTGTTTTTTAGTTTTGAGATAGAGTCTTGCTGTGTCATCTAGGCTGGCCTTGAGTTCAGGACAGTCCTCCTGCCTTACCATATACCATCAAGTGGTAGGATTACAGTCTTGAGTCACCACACCGGATGTCCTGTTTTTAATCTATAAGTCAAATGCCATCATGCCCCTTCCTCCAGCCCTTTGATGACCTTCTCCTTGTGTTTGGTGTCCATATGGTGGTATTCACATTTCCTTGTGGCTGGTCCCTGTCCTCCTGGCCTTTTTCTACTCCCATTCATCCCCAAGACAGTCTGGCCATCTGCCTTCTCTTGGGTCAGTGAGCACCATCTCCTTTCTGCCTCTGGCCTTAGCACGTATTTCTTCTTCTGTTGGGATTCAGAAAGTTTAAGAATGTCTGGAAGATGCCAGGGGAACTGACCTTCCGTGGCCGTCAGTCAGCAGGGGAAGACTGAGCTTAGCAACCTGTCAGAGGGGCCCTATACGTGAGTGGGAGTTTCATTAATCTAAAGTCCTGTGCTTTGGGAAGAGTCAAATGTGTTTCTATTTTTCCAGCCTTTAATTGTACTTAAAATTTAGGTTCTGGGGTGTGAATACCTGTGTGTCTGTGCATCTCAGAAACCTGGAGTAATAAGCTCCCCAGGTGTGCAAGCTGTTGGAATAGTAATCAACCTGTGCTATGGAAACTGGGGCCTGAGAAGTTACCTGTGGGAACAAGAGGTGCCTGTGAGGCGGGACTGGATTTCTTCTCTAACTATAAGGTATGTACGTATGTGTGTGAGAGAAAGAGGAGGTGAGGGAGAGTGCTGCCTGATGGTGTTCGTTTGCTCATGGCTTTCCAGATTCCTGTTCTAGTATACTTCTTACACTAACGTTACTGCAAAGACACATGCTCTATAATGTATATAATCACCTGGAAGAAGAATCAAAAGTGTGTATTTGATAGACATATGTCATCCAAAGAGTAGAATACGAACTCTTAAAACTTAGCTGTAAGAAAACAAAGATCCTGGGTTGGGGGTATAGCTTAGTGGTAGAGCACTTGCCTGGCATTTATGAGATCCTGGGTCTCGTTCCCAGTATAGGAAGAAAGGAAGAAAAGAAGGGAGAGAGGGAGCGAAAGAGGGAAAGAAACAAGAACTGAACTTAAAAATGGGCAAAGACTGGAATAACTATCTCACCATGAAGATCTGTAGATGTGTGGTGTAGCAGTGCTCTTCTAATTTGAAATATGACCTCTAGAAGGGAGGAGGAAGACCTGTAAGACTCAGAAGTAAACAAAACGTACAAGTGTCAGGAAGCTCCAAAACTTACAATACACACACACACACACACACACACGTTTTCTGGATATATGTGTTGCAGCCATGAGCAGGTTGTGTGGGAACTCCGTGATGCAGTTTTCATGAGGTCATCACTAAGGATGAGGTGGGACTTTGCACTTTACAGTGACGCAGCTACTTTGGGGTCACCTGCATGTATCTTAGTAACCCCTCACTCGTGTTCTGCAAGTAAACCCAATAAACCCATTGGCTCACTAAGATGGATGTAGGTGGAATTGTGTCTTTGGTCTATCATTGATGCCCTATCTGTAAATAATAGAAGTTTGTTCACGTCTTTCTGGAAAGAGGCATTAAAAATGTCAAATAGGTAAAAAGATGTGTGTTATCATCTGCCGTTAGGGAAGTGAAAATCAAAACAGCAATGAGACAGCAGGTACCACATACCCATCAGAATGCGCAGAGCTAAAGCCCTAACATCCCTAAGCATTGAGGAGGGTGTGGAGCACCAGAAATGCTCACACCGCTTGTGGGAAGGCAAAATGGCATAGCCACTTCGAAAGGCAATTTGGAAGTGTTTTGGAAAACTAAGCGCCCCCTCGCCATGTGATCCATTCTCTTTGTTTTTTACTTCACAGAAATTAAAAGTGAGATCAGCACAGAAACCTGCACACAAATGTTTATAACAACTTTATTAACAGTGGCCTCAAATTTGGAGCAACCCAGATGGCCTTCTGCAGCTGAGTGGATAAAGCAACTGTGGTACATTAGATGATGAAATATTATTTTATGATGAAGGAAGCAATCCAGCTGAAGAATCACACAGAAGACTTAAATGCATAGTAATGAGTGAAAGAATGAGATACATATAGTCCATTTTCCACTTAATGATATTCTGGAAAAGGTAAAACTGTGGAGAAGGAAGAAAAGATACTGGGTAGCCAGGAATGAGGAGGAAGAGAGTGAGGAACAGGCAGAGGTGTCTTTTGAGGACAGTGAACCTGCTCTATGTGACACACTAGTGAAGACATCGTGCATTTTTGTATTTATCCACATCATGGAAGGCACAATTTGTAAATAATAGTTAATTACCACATATCACACTGGGTCTTCAGTTATAACGAATGTACTACAGCAAAGTAAAATGTTAGTAACAGGAGAGACTGAGGGGAAGCCAGAGGGACTGTTCTGGAATCCTTTGTAGGATTGGTAAACCTAAGACTGCTCCCAATGCGGTCTATTACCACTGTTTTAAAACGAATAGAATAGGACTAAGGTTGTGACTCAGTTAGCAGAGCACTTGCATGCATGCTTGAGGTTCTGAGTCTGATCCTCAGCACCACTTAAGAAGCAGCTATAGTGACTCAAGCCTTCGATTCCAGCACTTGGGAAATGGAGGCAGGAAGATCAGATGTTCAGGGTCATCCTTGGCCACATGAGACCCTGTCCCCAAAACAGCAACCTACTAGAATCAATACAAATCACAAAAGGACCTTTTTCGTGTACCCCATAATAGCCTGCCAGTAGAACTTGTACTCCATAGTTTTAGAAGCAATAGTTTCCAGCTCTAACCATTTAAAATGTTTTTTCTTCCCCCTTCTTCCTCTGCTTCCTTCCTCGCCGCCCCGTTCTCCCATCCACTGCCAATTCCCGACTGTGCACTTTCTATGCTGGGGATGGAATGGGACCTCCCTGGGCCTTGCAAATGCTAAAAGCCCACCACACACCACTGAGCTACACCACCACATCTTTCTTCCTTTTGAAGCTACAGACCCATCCCACTTCTACTCCCCAGGAGTCTTTCCTGGCTTGAAGACAGGCTATGGCAAAGTTGCTTGGACTGGATTGGGACAGAATGTCTCGAGTTCTAGGTTTACTTTGTTCTATCTTCTTGTCTTGTCTGTGATGCCTCCCACTCTCTCTTTCCTCCTGACAGTACCTGAAGCCCCAGTGCTCTGAGAAACAGAGCTGAGAGAGGGCTGGTTGGAAGGCCAGTGTGCCCGATAGGGATGAGGATGCTCTGGTTCCCATCAGAGCTCCCCAGCAAGTGTGGTCGAAAGTCTCTGTCTGTGCCTCAAGTCTCCCCTCTACCTGGAGCTTTCCTGGGTAGGACAAGGACAGAAACAAGACAGACTCATGTGTCCTTGGAAGAGTCTTGAGACAATTATTTCAGGCTGAAAGGACCTAAGTTTGACCCTTTAAGGTACATTACTGATGGGAATGAGCATTCAGGCAACCACTGCAGGTGATTAGGTGCTACGGGGACCAGTTGAAGGAACAACGGACTCTCTGGCCACTGTTGCTGCACTGCAGATATGAGTTTAGAAACCCTTGAACTTGTTCACAGGGGCATGTGCAAAGACACTTGTGAATGTGACAGTTAGGCACAAGCTAAATGTCCATCAGGAGGGGAATGGATAAGTATTGTGTGATCACAGAGCGGAATATCAGGCAAATGAACTGGTATGTAACAACGTGGCTGGGTCTTGAAACAATGTTGGGTAAAGAAAGCAAATTTCAAGGTGATGTATATATGATCTTACCTCTTTCTTAGAGAGAGGGTTTTGCTGTGTAGCCCAGCTTGGCCTTGAATTTCTAGCAGTTCTCTTGTTTCCACCTCCTGGGTGCTGGGATTACAAAGCTGTATCACTACACCCATATCTGATTGAGTATAACTGCCAAATATACTGACCATACCAATGTAGTTTACAGTTACATATCAGTAATGTATTATAAGAACATTGCCTAGAAGATGATATCCATGATAAAACAGCTAGGGGAGAGGTCCCAGGGAAGGTAACACTGGAGATTGTCTTCACACACACACACACACACACACACACACACACACACACACACATACACACATCTGGTGAGAAATAAAACTTTTCTCAACTTGGATGAATACATGTTTATTTATATGTAGTTCTTTGTGTTTTCATTTTAAGATTTTTTTGACATAAAATTGTACAGATTTATGGGGTACCACGAAATATTTCTGGGCATCCATTGTGTAATGCTCAAATCAGGGGGAACATATCTATTCAATGAACTTTTATCATTTCCTTATAGTGACAACATTCAGCTTCCTTTCTTCTGGCATTTTCTGAAGTGTACAGTTAGCTATTGTTACTACAGTCACCCTACTGTGCAGTGGTAATTCTTTGTGCTTTGTGCATTTAAATGCTTGTTTTTTTTTTTTTTTCCTGGAGTAAAGAGAATTTCTTTCTGTCTTGCCCTGATTTACTCATCAAATAGTTCTATGGCATAGCACAGACTCTGCAAATCATAATGATCCAAGCCGCCTATGAACTCTAAAAAGTACTAATTTTAGAAGTTAGGAAATGAATGCACAAAGAGGCCAATGGAACCTAAGATAAAACAAATCCAAGAGCCCTGCTCTCAGAGCCTGTGGTTGGCACTACCTGGCTTGGAGGCCCTCATTGTTTCTCTAGATGTGTCCCATGGCCTCTTCTCACACTGCCTATTGACTTGACTTCCTCTCCTTTGTTATAAGCTGAGTAGGAGCTGGGTTCATATCTCCCTCAGCTACCCCAAGCTGACCCAACACTAATTTGGCTCCTGTTGAGTAAGTAGGAAATGCCCGGTGATGAACGGATGGATGCAAGAGTGACCTTGGGTTTCAGGGATGTGGTCTGTAAATGTCAAGGTCAGTGTCACTGTCCTGAGTCCTCCACCATGTTTTATGTTGGGTTTCAGGGATATAGTCTATAAATGTCAAGGCCAGGATCATTACCCCAGGTTCTCCAGCATATCTTGATGTCAGCATTAGATATGGGAATTAATCCAGTTAGCAGAAAAGTTGGCTACATTATGTGGGCTCTTTGTTCACTAAATGTCACGTCTTTTCCTTAACATAGAGACAGGTGATCAGAGAAAGTTACGAAGTTTAGTTACGAAGTCCAGAATCTTTTCACCAATCTATTTTCTTTCTCTGGCTAGTTCTCATTCAACTTCTGATTTCAATTTAGTGACACTTATTTGGTGAAGGTTTCTTTGGCCACCCTGACTTCTCCCTGCCTCTATTCTTTCCCATTCTGTGAAAGCAAATTAAGTTGAAGACTGAAATTGAAGAATCCCAGAATAAAGAAAACCAGCTAGTCCTTCAAGCGACCTCAACCATGCTTGGATTCACAAACAAAAGCAAAACTCAACTTGAGCTATTTCTAAATTCCTACGTTAGAGAAAAACAAAACTTAAACTAATCAGAGGTGGCCAACCCACTTAGGATTCTATAACTAGAGACTTTGCAACCAGATAGACCAAACTGTAGCCAATCAAACGCTTTGACTTCTGTGACCATGTTGTAAAGCATTCCCCTTGTACCCCCGAAAGCTTCCCCTACGTGTCTGTCCTGTCGAAGTTTCTGTCTGTGTCAGTCCTATAAAACCTTCTCCCAAGTGTCCTGAATTTTGTTTTTGGTTTGGAGCTGCCCAATTCATGAATCCTTGGTTGTTCAAAGAACTCTGTACAATACACCTAATGTAATTTTCAGTACTTTTTTTTCTGACAAAACTGTCCTACCAAACTTCAACAATACTGTGAAATTTATCACTGTTATAATGTGAGTTTGACATTCACTTCCTATCCAAATTTCCTAACCTATACGAAGTTTTCCAGTGTCATCATGTTATCTTTCTGAAAAACAATGGTAATAAATTTTTTTAGACATTCTTTATTGTGCCCCATTTTACCTTCTAAAGACTGTCCATTCTTATTATTGAACTTAGGACGGTCTGTAAATTTATCTGTGAAGTCATTATTTTTGGTGTTATTTTGGTGTTACTTTTACCCTAGGAAACAATAAACCTTTTGGCAAGGATCATGCTTGGTTTTGTTCACATCTGTTGTCAGGACCTGGCTGGTCACCCATCACATGCTAACCATTTATTATGGATTTCATGGTCTAGTACAGTACCTTAGTTGAAGGGCATCTCATTGTAGCTTACTGAATACTCGTTCCTGTGACACAATGCATGTGTTGGAGGTCAGAGGACAACTTGCAGGAGTCATATCTCTTTTTTTGCCATGTGGCTTCCAGGAATTGAACTCAGGTCCTCAAGCTTGACAGCAATCATCTTTACATGCTGAACCATCTCATAGGTCTCCAAAAAATAATTTTTAAGGGGAGCTTCAACATCCTGGAGAAATTCTGTTGTTGTCTTTTCTGTATGCCAGATATCACAGCAAGATTTGTTGCTACACAGCTGGGATCCGTAATGCCAGTTGGGGTGACAGAGGCCAAAGGGCAGCACTTCCCATTAACCGCCCGCCTCCCAACAACAACAACAAAAAAAACAAGGCAAGCAGGTGATCTTGGCTCCTGACATGGGTACTAGAGTCAAACCAGTCATCAGAACAGTCAGAGTACAGAGACCTAGCTGATCATGGTGAGCATGGACAAGAATTCCGTGGACAGCCTGCTGAATTTTTACTTGCTGTCTGAGAATTTGCTGCTTGAACAATGAGCCCAAGGGCAGGAAGGGTTTAACACACTTCAAGTACTCTGAACTGGTGGTTAGAAAACTCTTCCACTGCACTAATGCTCCGGCTTGTGCTGGTTCTCCAAGGGTCATTTTATGCCCTGAGGCCACTGCACTCAATTAGGGGCAATTAGAATCACCTGTGCACTTTAAAGTGCTGAGTCTCCCTAACTAACTACAGAGATCCTAATTTGAATGGACTGGGCTGAGGTCTCAGTAATAGAAGACATTAAAAAGTTCTCCAACTCATTATAGTTAGGGTGAGACCCAGGGGGACTCCAAGTATTTAGAGGGGCCAAATATCACCCTCAAAGCAACCTCTATGCAAGAGCAGGGTCTCCAGAGGGTCATTCATGTGGAGCTCAGGGCTTTCAGAAGCTGGGCAGGTGGTGGGACTCAGACTTTCCCTGTCAAAGAGACCAATAGACACGGGTTATTCCGGAAGGATGGGAAAGCCCCTGCTGCCAGGCTTATCAGGCCTTGAACACAGAGGAGGGCACAAATGTGAAGGGCGGGTCTCAGAGCTGATGGCTTCCTCTGGCATATTATGACTTTGCAGCAGAAATTTCAGTCACCCAAAAGAAGAACCCCCACACGGCATCAACATCATTGAACTAGAAGGTAAAACTGCACTAATTCATTTCAGAATTCCTCATGCTCCTGCAGGGAGAACTGATCCCAAGAGGGAAGAGGTTATGTGTCAAGAGACCTAAGAATGTCTACACCTTTGCTGTCTGAGGCTGTTCGACCTGGAGTGGCTCATTCAAAGGCAAAAGGTAGCTAACTACACAAAGATATATGCATGTAGAGGTTACAGTAATGGTAATTGTAAATCAAAACTCAAAAAAAAAATAGCCTATATGCTTATTGTAAGGGAATTGAGTAGTGTTGAAATAGTCATACAATGAAAGATTATACAGCCATTAAAAGTATTTTGTATTTGTAGCCCATCAAGATCTGCATAATGACAAAACCAGTGAACATAACAAAGTGGACAAAATTTCACAGGGTCCCACCTCAAGTTGAAGATGATAGATAATCCATGGAAACTGAGAGAGGGAGAATCAGCTTTCTCCAGGGACTAGCTCCCTGAGAGGTAATCTCTCTAATTCCAGGAGGGCAGCCCTAAACACAGGTACACAGGAGCGCCACTAAATGGACTCAGTACATTATGTATATGTATATTTATAGATGTATGCATTCATATGTAACAATAATAAAACAGGAAACAAGACTGAGAAGTATGTGTGGGGAAACATGAGAGCGGATGGAAGGGGAATGGTGCAAATACAGTACTCACACATGAAATCCTCAAAAAAGTGAATATGGTACATTTATTATAAAATATAGTTTAGAAAATAATACTGCATAATCTGTAGCCAAATTTACACATCAAAGGCAATTTCGGCTCATTAAACAAAACATTCTATTTAACTGATCAGCTAGTAGATATGATAATGAATTTGATGTACAGTTTTTGACAAAGATTTGTTTTGACTGTATATTCATATTGAATTTGGACACATATAGGTATTTAAATTTTTATATTTTTTTAATTTTATGTGTATGAATGTTTTGCCTGCATATATATAAGAGCACCCATGTTGTACAAAGTCTATGGAGGCCACAAGAAGGCGTAGGATCCCCTGGGACTAGAGTTATGGATGGTTGTTAGCTGTCATGTAAGTGCTGGGAATCGAACCCAGGAACTCTGTGCTCTTTAACAACTGAACTATCTCTCCTGAGATCATTATATTTAAGTACCAAAAAACTACTGTGCTTAGAAAAATATTAAGTGTTTTTTTCCTTTAAAAAATACTTAAATTAACAAAACTGTATGTATTTATTACACACACCAAGCCACCTTGATTGTACCCATATATTATGAAATGGTAACATTTTGCTAATCAACCCACTCATCTTCAAACAGAATAACCGTTTTTGTGGTAACATCTACTCTCCTGACATTCTTAAGAATTCAGTATCTCATCATTGATTATAGCCGCTATAGTGTACTTAAAACTGTTTCTCTTAACCTTAATTTTGATTTCTTAGATCGGTATCTCATCAGCCCCTCCCCCAGTCACAATAGCCTCTAGTTAGTTCTAGTAACGGCTGAGCCATCTCTCAGTCTGTGAGGTCAGATGCTTTTTTAGATCTGTCCCAGGAGTGAGCTCATTCAGTAGTTGGCTTTCTGTGCCTGGCTTATTTCACTTAGCGTCGTATCCTCTGGGTCCCCCTATATTGGAATATGTGGTGAGATTTCCTTCTTTTTAAAGGCTAAATAGAATTCATTCCATTGCGTAGACATACCACATTTCCTTTGCCCATTCACTGACTGATGGACACTCAGGTGGATTCTATATCTTGGCTCCTGAGAGTGGGGCTTCAGTGAATCCAGGGTACAGACTCTTCTTCAACATCTGATTTTACTTCCTTTGGTGATGTGTTTGGTTAATGGTAGATCATAAGTGACTTCTATTTTTATTTTTAGTTACCTCCAATACAATACAAATAGCAATTTGTATCTATTCTTTGGAACATTTTAAGGTCTCAGTTTTTTTTCCAAACAGATAATAAGCATCTCCAACATGATTTGTAAAATGTATTAGAAAAGGCCCTCCTCAAAGAGCGACATATTTCATCAATACTTACTATGCCAGTAGGAACCTTATACAATGTGTTTACATAGCTCTTCTTTAGGATTTGTTTTTATTTTTATTTTATGTGTATGAGTGTTTCCCAGTGTGTGTGTGTATACCCACTTAATGTGGACAGTGCCTGTGGAGGCCAACAGAGAGAGCTGGATCCTCTGGAAATGGAATTTAGGCAGTTGTGAGCTACCACGTGGGTGCTGGGAATGCAACCGAGGTCCTCTGCAAGAACAGCAAGTACTCTTAACCTCCAAGCTGTCTGTCCAACCTCTACAGATCTCTTCTATTTGTTATTTCTAACTCATCAAAAAGCATTTGTATGTGAGTTATAAACTAAACCAGACTGAAGATCAAAGACTTGCTAGAAGATTAGAAAATTTGATATTCGTGATACTTTCAGAGATAACTGGCCAGTGTGTCTTTATGTGAAAATGTTTGTTCGAATCCTTTGCTAGTATTTTAATTGGCATTTACATTTTCTTGCCATTGAATTGCTTGAGTTCTATTCTTATATTCCTTCTATACTTTGGCTATCAACCCACTATCAGATGTGTTGTTTTTAAACACTTTGTCTTGCTCAGGCTGACTCTTTGCTATATCTGTGGGGAATTGTATTTATTAAGTTATTTAACTGGGAGGATGTGCCCAGTGTGGATGGCACAATTCCATGGGCTGGGATTCTGGACTCTGTAAACAGGGAAGGTGAGTGGAGCACTAGCATGCATCTCTCTGTGCTTCCTGACTGTGGATTCAAAGTGACCAGCCGCCTCATGACCTGGTACTGTGACTTCCCTCACATGCATGATGAACTCTGTTCTCAAAATATGAGCTCGAATGAACCCTTTATCCCTTATCTTGCATTTTCCAGGATATTTTATTTCAGCAACAGGAAAAAAAAAACTAAGATAGGTTCTAACAACATTTTGATGGACACTTCAGGGATGTCTACAGTATAAGATGATACCATGTGTAAACAAGGACAATTTAGCCTTTTTACTTTCCAGCTTGGTTGTTCTTTTAAAAACAATCATAGAAAAAATTGTTCCTAAACTATAATTAAATTAAAATTTTACCAGGGACTGGAGAGATGGTTCAGCAGTTAAGAGCACTGACTGCTCTTGCAGAGGACCTGGGTTCACTTCCAAGCACTCATATGGCAGTTATCAAACGTCTGTAGCTCTAGTTCCTGGGGAATCTGATGCCCTCTTCTGACCTCCGAGGGCATTGCACAACACAGGTGCACTTACACACATGCAGGCAATACACTCACACACATAAAAGAAAAAGAAATAAAATATTTTTTAAAAAAATTACAAAATTAGATTTGGTACATTTTTGGTGTTTTGCTTGTGTTGTTAAATTTCTTGGGGTAGGAGAAAGATAACAGGCAGAAATATATAAGGCAGTCATTGAAGATGATATTACAGGAAACCGTTGCATTCAGCTTTGATCTTCTTTTAGCTATCTGCATTTTTTTTCTACAGTAAATACAGCATTTAACATCAAACCACTCAGAAGGAAATGGTGGCAAACTACCAGAGATTTCAGTGTGAGAAGTGTAAAGGCGGACCCTGGGCTTTCCACAGCTCCCCACCTCTGGGCCAAGCAAGCTCTCGAGAATTCTCCAGAATGGGACTCCGCAAAAAAGCTGCGTTGCGATTCTCAGCGCCACACGTCTGTCCGATTCTCAGCGTCTCAGTGCCACAGCGGAAGCATCGTGATGCTGTTGAGGAGCGCCCAGTTCTCCCTGTACCTTCTGCTCCTGTCGATCCTCCTCCTTCCCTTGTCTTCCATCCGCCTTCCAGATGCTCAGGGCTTCAGGGCGGCTCATTGATCTTACTGTGAGGATGACTTACAGCCTTGCGTTCTTGTTCCGTTGCCTTAGTAAGTCTCTTAGGTTTTCATGTTTTGTCTAATTTCAGTAACTTTTCAAATAGTCTCCCACCCCTGACTCTATCAGGAGAGCACAGCACCGTAGCATAACCCGAACTCTTCTAGCCTCCTGGGCCCTAATCCCAGTCGTTCACCACTGTTGCTGTGTCTAAGAACTTCCTAAGAAATGAGTTCCATGTCCAGAGATCCTGTTCTATTGATTGTTAGCAGAGTGGGATGGAGCTCTGTGGGTACAGTGCTTGTTTAACATTCATGAAGCCTTAGGATCCATCCACAGCAGTGAATAAACTGAGCCCTGTGATGCCCTCCTGTAACTCCAGCACCTGGGAAGTGGAGGCAGGAGGATCAGAAATTCAAGGTTATCTTCAGTTACATAGAGTTTAAGGCCAGCCTGGGCTTCATGGAGACCCTGTCTTAAAACAAAACCCGTTGTAGCCTAATGATCCGCATGGAAGCTGTAGCTCTGGAATGGTACCCGCCTGCCTCTGAGGAGCAACCCCGGCCTGTGCTTCGTGTGCATGTGGTGTTGATCAGCAAGTGCAGTGCTCCAGATTAACTCTTGTACTTGAAAGAGTTGTTCTTACTAAAGTCGTGGTCCACATTAGGAAGCTGTGTCAGTCGTGAAATCTCACTTGATTTCTCCCACTGGAATTCACTCAGTGTTCATTTCTTCCCACTGCAGAGCATCCTGTAAGTCTGCCTTTAACTGTCTCTCACAAGCATCTCAGTGGAGCTGGCTAAAATCCACCCTGCTCTCCCCCAGCACTCACTGAGTTCTAACCTCCTTCCCATCTTCTAATGGGATCAGCATCTGTTGCTTGAACCAGCACCACACCCTTCTAGTCTTCCCCCCTTTACCCCCAGCAGCCTGTTTTCTGTCTCATCTGCTGCAGGGATCCTTTCAGATTCTCTCCTAGTTAGTTTCAATAGTCAATTTGACACAGGCCGGAGTTGTCTGAGGGAGGCTCAGCCGCGGGATTGCCTTAATCAGACTGGCTTGTGGGCATGCCTGTGGAGCACTTCCTAATCGCTAAATGATGTGAGAGGACCTGGTTCACGGTGGGCAGTGCCATCTCTTGGCAAGTGGGCCTGAGATGTGTAAGAAACATAGCTGAATCCTGGGAGTGATCCTAGGAGTCAGTCAGGAAGCGGGAAGCAAGGTTCCTCCGTTGTGGGGATCTGGGTATTGAGCAAGGCAAGCAACTCCAGATACCCTAAAGGGATGGTAGGTGTCTGACCTGCTCTGCCTGATGTGCTAACCTGGCCCCAGGAAGCTACTATAGATGTAAATCTTCCGTTCCCCCACCCCAGACCAGAACCAGGTTTTTGGGTTTCGTTTCCTCGTTCCTGAACTTCCACATCAGCCCTACAACCTTCCCGCCTTTACCCCAAAACCCCACCTTTAACTTTCCCGCCTTCTGTAATGGTCAGAAAGGCCTTCCTATATAAGCCCCTGCATTGGCTCTAATAACTGAACTACCCACCGAAGTAGTCTCCCAGGAGGGAATTCCTCCCGCCACACTCTGAGCCACCTGAGGTCCCGTGTCATCGACCTCCATTCTCTGGCATGGCTGGAGCACAACAGCCATGCCGGAGATGGAGACCCACCCACACTCCGTGGTCTCTGCTTCAGCCCCTGCTTCTTTTCCTGCCCTGCCTTCCCATAGCGATGAACTGTGGCCTGAAAGGTAAGCCAAATAAACCTTTCTCTCTCAAAGTTTGCTTTTGGTCACGGTGTTTATCACTGCAACAGAAAGCTAACTGGAACCCTCTCCTTTCTGTGACCATGCAATCCCTCTGCCTAACAGGCTTCCATAGCCCCCAAATACCTGGCTCACAACGCTGTGATGAATGTGAGGATGATGAAATGAGTTCTGTAGTTGCTGCAGTTTGAACACAGTCTGTCCCTCTAAACTATGGGAATCCAGCCTCCAAAGTCGTATGTCAATGGCATGAAACGGGTGGAAATGTCATCCACCAATGGTGTTTAGAGGTGGGGCCTCTGGGAAGTGATTAGACTTAAAGGGATCAGGATGGAGCTCCATCGTTGCTTCCTGATGGCCTTCTAAGAACAGGGAGAGAGACAGGACACATAGGGATGTGTATACCCATCTCCTGACACAAAATGCCATGCGCAGCCCTGAGACTGCCAGCAGGAAGCCATCATCAGACCTAAGCCTGCAGCAGCACCATGCTCTGAACACTTCACAGCTGTGAGCTAAATAAATCTCTTTTGTTTATAAAACAAGCCTTCCTCCAGTATTTTATTATGCCAATGAAAACCTGACTCATACAATGTTTATCTGCTTTTCTGAGTTCTTACTATGTGCCAGGCACTAGGCTTCAAGCACATGATAAGCACAGCCTCCCTCTCAGAATGTTTTGTGATTGTGTTATGATATTGAACTTTGTTTTTGTTGCTATAATAAAAATGCGTGAATCAGGCAACTTTGTAAAGGAAAGAGGTTTATTTTGCTTGCCGTTTGAGATGCTGAAAGTCTCAGTGTTGTGACACAGGGCTTGGTGAGGGTCCCAATGGTTGTGTCACACTGTGGTAGATGGCAGTGGTCAGGTGCATCCTGGAGGGAGGTATGGCATCATCTGAAACAAGAAACCCGGCCGGAGAGACCCAAGGCTCAGGCTTTCATCACAAAGGGCTCCTGCCAGTATTACCTTGCTCCCTTTAGAGGGGGCGTCCTTGATGACCTGAGGACCTCCCACCTCTTCAAGGTCCACACTGGTCTCCTACTGCTACCTTGAATCAAGCTCTGGAAGCCCAAAACTTCAAGAAGACAGACAACATCCAAGCCATCGCACTTGAGAAGATGTCCAAATAAACAAAGAGTACTGAACAACAACTCTAACTTCTTCTCCATAATCCCCTGAGGCTCTGAAATTCAGAAAGTTGTCCTATATCAGGTATGCAGAAAACCACCTCGCTAGGAGGAAAGGTGAATAGCACCCCACACAGCTGAAACTTTTTTATTGAATACATTCTTCACTTAATCTGCTTAGTGCAAATATCCAGTTTTATCAACTTAGTTTACAGGGTATCATGCACACCGCTATTAAAGACATATGTAATATACAGATAGCACACATACCTGATTATCTCTAAAACCTAGAATCATCTGAATTCCAAAACACATTTGATCTCCAAGATGTCAAGATATAGAATTAAGTGCAGGGAGTGCATGTACACGTACATGCATGCATACATGCACACTTAGACACACATGAACATGTCTACAGTGTGGGTTCAGAAATTGCTAGCATGCTGACATTTTTGCTTTTCCCTCAGTCTATAGAAATGGATGGATAGAGGTCAAGGCACTCTGAGAGAGATACTGTTGTGGGCAAAAAGAAAGCTGCATTCAAGACAAAACCATGGGACCTGTGAGTGGGACCTTTTGAAAATTATATTTGCAGCCAGCATGAAGTCAAACATGAGATCCCCCTGCATTACCCAGGTGGATTCTAGATCTAATGCTGACTGCTTCCTGGAGACACAGCGGAGAGATGTACAGACAGAAGGGGAGGAATGTGAAGACAGAAGCAGAGAGCAGAGTGACAGTGACAGGGCCACATGTCCAGGAAGGCAGCACTGACAGCCGTCAGAAGCAGAAGAGGGAGAGAGGATCCCTTCTAGAATCCCATCCCCACTGGTACCTTGATTGCAGACTTCTGGCTTTCTGGCCTTCTGCAGCCTGAGAGAAAAAGCTAAATTCTTTGCTGTTTTCTTAAAAATTTTTATTTATTTTTATTTTATTTTATGTGTATAAGTGTTAAAGCTGCATTGTATGTAAGTGCACCCATGTCCTGCAGTACCCTTGGAGGACAAACAACGGTGTCAGATCCCCTGGAACTGGAGCTAAGGATGGTAGTTAGCTCCCATGTGGGTACTGGGATTCGAACCTGGGTCTTCTGCAAGAATAGCTAGTGCTCTTTACCACCGAGCCATCACTCCATCCCCAGTTTCATTCCTTTTAAGCCACCAAGTTTGTGGTCATATGTTGCAGATGCCACAGGACACGAACACAGATTTAAAGGCAGGTGTGGGATAGAAAGACGGGAAATTATAGGGATGTAGGAAGGGAGTGGAGCCTTTACCCCCACAGTCTGGTTAAAGCCCATCACCAGCTGAGAGGCAAAAACTCCTGCACAATCAATATTTGCAGCAAAGGTTGCCGCACAGAAGTAGCAGTCCTTTCAGATATAGAAAGTTTGTATTAAAATGCTTGTGTACCAGGTTCAAGGCATGAAGCTTCATGACCTTGTATAGGGCTTCACGCCTATCTCATTTTCTGGGGATCTCAAATAAGACCATTGGCTATGTTTACAGTGCAGATACCTTGCCTTTCCACATCCACGTGGTCCAGATTTTCACCTCATCAACGGTAATCCTGTTAGGTGCCTCTCAAGAACCACCGTGTGTTCTCCTCGGGTTCCTCAGTCACCTTTTAAAAATGGCATCTTCAGATACTCAAATTCTATATAGGGCTATTGTAACTAAAATGAGACATGGTTCTTCTTGGAGAAGCCCACACCCATGCTTTGGGTATCTTACTTTCTTCCCAAATACCTCTCTTGCTCTTGGCCATTGTGCTTAAGTTCTAAATGAACATTTCTTGAATAAACTCCGACTCTGAGTCCTACTGGCTTGTCCAGAAACTCCTTTCTGTGTCAAAATTAAGGATCAAGTTTTATCTGAGTCAGAGTCACTAAACGAGTAAGGCAAATTTTCAGGCAGCTATATGGGAGAGTATGGAGCTATTTCTCTGTCTTTACCATTGTGGACAGGTACAGATCCCAATAGACATACATGCTGACATCAACACACAATAACGTCTATAGATGACTACTGGCAAGTGTTTTTAGTCTCTGTGACACTTCACTCCAGTTATCTCTGGGTGCATGCATCTTATTTGAGGCTCCTAGGCTCCTGCAGGAAATATTACTGTGCCCGTTCCAGAAGCCAGGAAGGAGACATACACAGAAAGCACGTGTAGCTCTAACGCATCCACTCTTGAAATCAGATCCAGAGCAAGGGATGGAACCTGACTTGTCCCAGAATGTTCCCATAAGCATCCCAGAGAAAGAATCCAGAGAAGACCAAAACCTAGGCAGGGAGAAGAGTCTGGCATTAACAGTAGCTCCTGCACTTTGAAAGGGGGTATTGTCCCCAGTCCTTCTGGCAGGGAAGCATTCAGTAAACACAGGACTCTGCTTCTCTCCTTGGCTGGGTGGCAGCAAGGGCTTTAATGACTATGGGCGCTGAGCCTGTTCCATGTTCTGATGCATTGTCCCTCCCGCTTGGCTCTCACCGAAGTCATCCAGGGTCAGTCAACAAAATGGCAGGGCTAGATGACTGCCTCCCCAGCAGGGATGATCGTGTTTGTCTGAGCAAGATGACACAGGCCAATATTGCTACTGGGTCAGCTGCACTGAAGTGGTAACTGGCTGGGGAGCTAACGAGCCTGTAAATTGGAAAGGAATTAGACTATCAGATGGCAGAGGCAGGACACAACACAGCCACCCACTGGAGTCCCTGCCATAACTCAGAGAAAGCATAACAATTTCCCCAGGAAGAGGTCATCTGAAGAGCAAACCAAATCAGGATGCTCATTTACAGGGGGGATTTATGGGTCTATTAGTAGAGAGTCCCAGGAGGCTGACTCAGGCAACTGGGAAGAGAGGACACACTGCTTGTCTTTCAACCTACAAAGAGAGGCTGTCTTGGTGAAAAGATCCTTTGGCTACATTCAAGGTGGGCTCAGAAAATCGTGTCCAGGGGCAGTCTGCAAGGTGCCTCGGAGTCCTCAGAGTAGGGTCCAGTGAGGAAGAGGCAGGACAAACTGATGTTCTCCAATCCCACCTCTGCCCCAATTTAAGTAAGAAAATGTGATGGTTTATGGATGGGAATCTGAACAATCTCATTAATGAGAGGAATTATGCTAATTAAAAACAAACAGAAGTTGGAGAGAAGCTAAGAGCACTGGCTGCTCGAGCAGAAGACCCAGGTTCAGCTCCCAGAATCCACATAGTGGCTAACAATCATTGTAACTCCAGTTCCAGGGAATCCAACATCCTCTTCTGACTTCCTGAGGCATTGCATGACATGGGTGCACTCACGTACATACAGACAAAACACTCATATATATAAAATAAAAATAAACAAATAAGAGCTTAAAAGACAAACAAACAAACCAACCCAAAGCGGGGTGGGGGATGACAAAATAACCCAGCAGGCAAAGGCACTTGCCACCAACAATGGTGTCCACAAGAAGGCCCAATCCAACCTCAGGCTCCTTCTACCATCATTCCAGGCCTTCAACATCCATTTTTTTTTTTAATTAAAAAAATTATCATTTTATTTTGTGCCTGAGTGTATTGCTTTCATGTAGGTCTGCCGGTGTCATGCAATGCCCGTGGAGAACAGACGAGGGCATCAGATCCCCTGGAACTGGAGTTAGGATGGTTGTTAGCTGCCATGTGAGTGCTGGGAATTGAACCCGTGTCCTCTGCAACAGCAGCCAGTGCTCTTAACCACTGAGCCATCTCTTCATCCTTTAGCATCCATTTTCCCACACTCCCCTGGTTTACGCGTGTGTGAGTTGGAAAGCTGTGCAGTGATCTTGGAGTGTACTTCTTCTCGGACCTCCACCTTTGGGAAGTGCTGGGACTAGAGTCTAGCTATGGGTCTATCAGCAAAGAGGGACGGCGGACATGGCTTCTGAGAGTGACTGTGTCCATGCAAGCTTGTCACTTCAGAGGAAGCCATTACTTATTCCTTTCAAGGACCATGGTCAAGAAGAGAAGGGACAACTTGAGGTTCTGTGTGACTGGCTTTCCTGGGACGATCCCAAATTTCATGCCCCACATTTTAGGAACTCATTCCTTCCTGATCAGTTCCCTTTAAGCAGACACCTTGAGAGTTGTGGGCTTGGTTGCTCTCATCAGGAGAGTCCTAGTTTGCTTGTATGCAACCCCAGCCCATCAAGAGATTCAGAAAATAAGGTTTCTTCCAGGCCAGACATAGACTTTTTCAGGTCCTTAAATGAGGATTGGAATTGGATACTGAAAACTCTATGTTCATTTTCTTTCTTTCCAACTTTCTCAGATCTGTTAGGAACCATCAGTCAGTATGACTAGGCTCATTTTATTGACTAAAACATTATAAGGAGGCGTTTTATTGACTTGGAGTTCTTTGGCGATTTTATGCATATACATAAAAATATGTATGTAAATGTGATAAAGAAGTAGAAATAAACTGTCTGGGGTTCAGAGGTGACTAGGAGAGGACAAGAATTAAGTAGAAGGGGGCAGGAGGTTGTGAAGGGGAATATGTTCAATACACTTTAAAAGATTAAGAAATACTGTAAGGTGTCAAATACGTAAGGATGTGGCCATGTGTGTTTAGTATTTGGAATGTGAGTGCATTGAAGTGTCTCTTGTTTATTGAATTCAGATGGAACTCTGCCACTTGTGTTTTTGGCTGGAATCCTACCTTGAGGACACTACCTTCATCATGCAAAACCTAAGTGTTGCCCTCTCCTTGACTGTGGCAGCCAGGCAATCATTTCTCTAAAAAAATTAATATTTTAGTTATTTTTATTTTATGTGTATGAGTATATTGCCTGATTGGATGTAAGTGCACCCATGTCATGCAATGCCCAGGGAGGTCAGCAGAGCGCATCGGATCCCCTGGATCTGGTGTTAGGGATGATTGTTAGCCACCATATGGGTGCTGGGAATTGAACCTGGGCCCTCTGCAAGACCAGTCAGTGCTCTTAACTGCTTACCCACCTCTCCAGTCCCCAGACAATCATTTCTTATTTATTTATATAAAACATGTGATGTTCAAAGCACTGTTCTGAGTGCTTTACAGAGACTGAGTCATTTAGCCCTGATTATAACTCACAGGTTGATTCTGCTAGTTCTCTGTTTTCAACATGGAACAACTGAGTCTCAGAGAGAAAAATGAATTGCTTAGTGTCTCAAAGCTGAAAAGGTGGAACAGCTGGTACACCTACAGACAGGATCTGGGTTCAAATAAGCAACCATGGGTATCTATTGCCAACGTCTCTTGCTGGAAGCGTTCATAAATCTCTATCTGTCCCTATTTTGGGGTTTTTAACACGTTACTGACTGTCTTCTACCAGGCTGCGAGGTCATTGGCTTATACCATATGGTAGGGAGTATTTTGGAGGGGGTAACCGAACTCAGGGATGTGTGTGTGCTAGATAAGTGCACCACTGGGATATATCCCCCTTGGTCTTGTATGTAGCACAGGCAGGCCTTGAACTCGTGGCATTGTTCCTGATTCAGCCTCCAGAGTGCTGGAATTACAGGTGTGTGTCACCAAGCTTCCTATGGCACTTATCAGCACACAGTATGTAACAGGAAACTTCCATTAAACAACTTCTTTATTACCCACCATTAATAGAGAATGACATGGTGACATGTGCCACAACATGGATGAACTTTGAAGACATTATACTGAGCAAGGTAAGGCAGAGGCAAAGAATTGAATATCTTATGATCTATTTATATGCAATTCCTACAGTATTAAGTCAAGGGGAGTGGGAAGTGGAATGGTGGTTTCCAGGAACCTCAGGAAGGAATGGGGAGTTCGTGTTTAATGGGTGTGGAATTTTAGGGATGATGTCAGAGTCCTGGAGGTGGGTGGCAGTGATGGTTGGAAACAGTGTGATAAGGAGAGCTCTAACTGGCAGCACTGACTGTTGGCATCATTAGAAATGGTAGAATCCCTATTTAAATTTTACTGAGAGAGTTTTCTTCTGTGAGCCATCTTCAAAGCATTCAGCATCTCAAATGGAAAAAAAAAATCAATTCCAACTAATAATAACTTCATTTCTGAAGAGCAATGCTGCAGTGGAACCAGGCAGGAAGGCGAGGCAGAGAGATACATAGCATGGGGAATGTAGAGGGTTAGAAGCTTCCAGACCACTGGGAAAAGGGCTTTTAATCTAGGCATGTTCTGTTATGATACTCCTCCACCCACATGCCCAGGGCAGACATTACTAAGAGATCAGTGTGATTTTCCCCACTCAATCCAAAGATGTAGCAGAATCCTTAAGAGGAAGCTCTGGGCACTCACCAAATGAGCTGTGAGACCAATTTATACCCCTCACCCCTTTTAGTGCCTTAGATAAGTGATATTGCACATGCAGAAGAAGCTTTCTGAAAGCACAAAACAACTGAATTCACCACAAAAGACCAAGTCGTTCCCATGGGATTAAGCGGGGGGGTCCACAGGTCACAGGACCCAGAGGCTTAGAATCCATTTTAAATATACTAAACAAAAAGTAGCCAAAGTCCCCTGTCTGGCCTGGATGGCTGCTGCATGCTGGAAAACGTTTCCTACCCAGAGTGTGCCTTTGTTCTTCTAGTTACAAAATATTAACTTTGCCTCGTGCTTCTGAGTAGCTCTCCGTCTCAAATGTCTATTTCCATCTTTAAGTTGAAGCAGTAAAAAAAGAAGAAAGCGGTCAAGCTCAGAGAAGAGATTGGGAAATGCCAGGGGGCTGTGGGACTAGTCCATCAAGGGCTTCAACGGCAGTGACAGTAGCAAGAAAGAAAATTTGCTTCATGTTTTCTGTTCGGTAGATCTCGTGTTAGGATGACTGATGTGCGGCTTTTTTCATTTTCTCTGTACAAACAGTCCTCTGAGTCAGGGTTGTGAGCATCTGAGGCGAAACGCCTTGAAGCTTAGGGAAGTAAAGTCACTTGCTTAAGGCTACATGAGTTGCAGGTTATGAGGCTGTGTAATTTGAGTGTGGGCATGATGGAGCCAAGAAAGATTGCTTTTTAAATTGTGTCTGAGATCACCATAAATAAATAAATAAATAAATAAATAAAGGAATAAATAAACAAAGGAATAAATAAACAAAATAAAAGGTGACTTATGGACTAGTAAGATAGCTCAGCAGTGAGGGAGTCTGCTGCCACGCCTGATGACCTGAGTTAAATCCTTGGAACCCACAGAACAGGAGGAGGGAACCAACTCCTGAAAGTTGCCCTCTGACCTCATGTGTACCAAGGCATGAGTGCACTGCTCCTGAGCACACATACAAATAACATGGAAAAAAAAGGTGACTTACAGTTTTTTTTTTTCATTTTTTTGCTGTTATTTTGCTCTTTTATTTCTAGCATACAAAACTTACACCCAAACTATATTTTGATTTATGTAAGTTTTTCATTTCTGTAGAGGAGCACGATATACAGTATTTTCCAAATGTCCCTTTGTGAAATCTGATCACAATATAGCACATTTGTATGCAGTTTGGCTTATTAAAAGATTCAAACATTTTTATTTATGTGTATGAAATGTGAGTGTGGGTGCCCATGGAGGTCAGAAGAGGTGTCAGATCCCTTGGAACTGGAGTTACAAGTGGTTGTGAACTGCCTAGTGTGGGTGCTGGGACCCAAAATTGGAGCCTCTGGAAAAGCAGCAAGTGCTCTTAATTTCTGGGACATTTCTTTAGCGCCTACAGTTTAATCTTAAAAATATATCATCATGTCCTTTACGTACACAACAACAATCGGCTGCCAGTCTTTCTTCAGCAAAGACTGGGATCTGTTGCCCATTTCCAAAGTTCCATGCTGGATTTTTGTCTCCTTGAGCTTGCAGGGGTCTTGAGCGGGGTCCCAGGAGCTTGTAGGATTCTATTTCCATATGGCCACGCGCCTCCTCCCTGGCTCTTACAAACTTTCTGCCCCCTTTCCACCATGGTCCCTGAGCCCTGCGTGAGTGAAGCTCACTATAGGAGTCCTGTCCAGGGACCCACACTCTGCAGACTCCTAGTCTCCATGATTTAGCCATTTGTGACCTTTTGTGTTCCTGGCTCTCTGTTGCATGAGGGAGCTTCATTGATGAGAGGTGAGAGATTCATTAGTGTCCTCTTTACATCTTGTTCTTTGTTGCATGAGTCTTAGGTATAGAGGTTGCATTGCAGATGAGCCACTTAGGCTTTGGCAATTCACAGACGATGCCTATTTGTGATCAGTTGTGGAGTTCTGTAGTAGTCTCCGGTGCAAAAGAAGCTTCTTTGATGAGTGGTGACTAGGATACTTGATGGTAAAGGATACATATTTTGCACTTAGTAAGAAGTTACATTAATCTAGGGGTGTGACACCTTGGGGATTTCTCTAAGACCTATGACCTCTTCAGCCATGAGTATTTGGCTGTGATTACAGTACCACGAGTTTCCTCACATTGAGTCCAACTAGATAGTCATTGATTACCCAGAAGATAAAAGTACCACTGCTGCCCCAGTGTCAAATGCTGTGCCAGTCATTGATGTGGTTATTTGGTCATGAAGCTGGTGTTGGGCCATCAGTTGATGTTCTCTCTTAGCAGCTTGCATAGTGCTCTCCAGGGCTATGAGAGCTAGGCTTCAGGGGAAGTGGCTCTCAGGTCAGTTCAAGCACCATTGTTCCAAAGGCCGTGTCCAAAGTATGGCCTGTCTTCAGCAATATAGGGTCTTACCTTCAAGTTCTGGGAGGCAATCAAGGACTGTGGCAGTAGTCTGTATGATTTTGGACCACAACTCAAAGGAAGGTTTCTGTAGTCTGGTACTGTTTCTTGTTATGTAGCCTTCAGCTATGCACATGGACTCATGTAGAGATATTGTGTATGTAATTTGTCATTAGGTTGTTAGAATAATGTGATTCCCTCTGGTGTTTTATACTAACTAGGTATTATTCTCTCTCTCTCTCTCTCTCTCTCTCTCTCTCTCTCTCTCTCTCTCTCCCTGTCTATCCTTCCCTCCATGCCTTCTCCATTTACAGTGTCCTTATTTTCTCCATTTCTCCATTGATAACACCTGTTTCCTATGGCCCCACCTCTCTTGAGCTCCTTCTTCCCCTTTCTCCCCATAGTTTCTTGTAGAACCCGCCTCTCCCTCCCATTGAAATACCCCGTTTTATCTCTTTCTCCCTTAGTCACACCTGTCTCCCACTACTCTCCTCTCTCAGGTTCTTTCTTTGTCTTTACCTCCCTAGTTCCTTTCCAATTTCCTTCCTGCAGTTACGTCAGGAGACATACTCACATACAAGGATTTGAGCTAGGATCCACAAATGAGGGAGAACATATGTCATTTATGTCTCTGAATCTGTTATTTCACTTAGCCTAACAGTTTCTAGTTCCATCCATTTACCTGCAGGTTTCATGATTCTGTCTTTCTTTACTACTGAGCAGAACTCCATTGTGTAAATGTACCACATTTTCATTATCCACTCGTCAGTTGAGGGACACTCAAGTTCCTTCCATCGCTTAGCTATTGTGAAAAGAGCAGCAACTTACACTGATGTACAAGTATGTCTGCAATAGGATGAGTCCTTTGAGTATATGTCAAGGAGTGGTATAACCAGGTCAAATGGTAGGTTCATTTTCAATTTTTTGAGTTCTCCACCCTGATTTCCATAAGGGTTGTATGAATTTACAATCCCACCAGTGATGAATGAGCGTTCCCCTTTCCCCACATCCAGCATTTGATATCATTTGTTCTCTTGATCTTAGCCAGTCTGATTGGGGTAAGATGAAATCTTAAAGTGGTTTTAATTTGCATTTCCCTAATTACTCACGATACTGTACACTTTAAAAGATATGTCTTAGTCATCATTATTTCTTCTTTTGAGAACTCTCTGCTCAGAGCTTTAGCCCATCTTTTATTGGGCTACTGATTCTTTGTTTTTTTGAGTTCTTTATATATTCTGGATGTTAAACCTCTGTCAGATATGTCATAACTGAAGATTTTCTCCCACTCTGTGGGTTTCCTCTTCATTTCCTTGGCTGTTTCTTTTGCTGTACAGAAACTTTTTGTTTAACGAGTACCACTTGTTGATTATTGACCTCAGTTCCTGGGCAACTGCTGTCCAATTTAGGAAGTTCTTTTCTACACCTTGTCTTGTAGGTCACTACCAATGTTTTCTTCTAACAGTTTCAGAGTTTCAAGTTTCACATTGAAGTCTTTGAGCCATTTGGAGTTAGGTTTTATACAAGAGGAAAGATAAAGGTCTAGTTTCATTCTTCTACAGGTGGAGATTGAGTATTGCCAGCCCCATTTGCTCAAGATGTTATCTTTCCTCCAGTGAGTGTTCTTGGCCCCTTTGTCGAATATCAGGTGGCTGAAATTTGCATGCACTCATGTTTGAGTCTTCAGTTGTGTTCCATTGATCTATTTTTCTGCCAGTACCAGACTTCTTTATGACTACAGCTCTGTAATATAGTGTGAAATCTGTACAGCAATACCCCCTGCATTGCTCTTTGTGCTCAAGATTGCTTTGGCTATCTGGGGTCTTTTGTGCATCCATATGAATTTTAGGATTTTTTTTTCCTAATTCTGTGAAGAATGTCATGGGGATTTTGATTGGAATTGAATTGAATCTGCATATCGCTGTTTTTAGGATGTTCATTTTCACAATATTAATTCTTCTAATCCATGAGCATGGGAGTTCTTTCTTTAGAAATTTTAAATTTTCACTGTAGAGATCTTTAACGTCTTTCGTCAGCTTTATTCTGAGGTATTTTATTTTATTTTTCTGAGGCTATGTGAATGGGAGGATTTCCATGTACTCTTTCTTCAAGTGCTTGTTATTGTTATATAGAAAGGCTACTGATTTTGTAGATTAATTTTGCAGCCTGCCACTTCACTGAGAGTATTAATTATTTCTAGGAATTTTCTGGCAGAATTTTTGGCATCTCTTTGGTATAATATCATATCATCTGCAAAGAGAGATAATTTGACTTCTTCTTTTCCAGTGATCACTCCTTTAACTTCTTTCTCTTGTCTTACTGCTCTAGCAAGAGTTTCAAGGACTATATTAAAAAAAGAGTGGCCATAGTAGACAGCCTTGTCTGGTTCTTGATTTTAATGGGAATGCTTCCAGTTTTTCTCCATTTAGAATTATGTTGGTTGTGGGTTTGTTGTATATAGTTTTAATTATGTTGAGGTGTGTTCCCTCCAGTCCAATTCCCTCTAGGACTTTTAACATAAATGCATGTTGGTTTATCAAAGGCCTTTTCTGTATTTATTGATATGACTGTGTGATTTTTGTTTTTGAGTGCATTTATATGATTTACGACATTTATTAATTTATATACCTTGAACCATCCCGGAGTCTGTGGAATAAGTTGACATGATCATGGTGAATGATCTTTTTGATGTGTGTCTGTATGAGGTTTGCAAGTATTTTGTTAAGAATTTCTGCATTTGTGTTTGTTAAGGAACTGGGTCTTTGTTTTTTTTTTTTTTTTTTTTTGTGGTATCTTAATGTGGTTTGGGTATTAGAGTGATGTGGTTTCATAGAAGGAATTTGGGAGTTCTCCCTGTTTCTATCTTTTTGAATAATTTAAGTAGTATTGGCTATAAATCTTCTTTGAATCTCTGGTAGAATTCTGCTGTGAATCCATCTGGGCCTGGACTTTTTTCAGTTGGGAGGTTTTGTGTTACTGTTTCAGTTTCCTTATAAGTTATATGTCTGTTGAAACTGTTGATCTCTTCTTGCTTTAGTTTTGGTGATTCCCTTGA
This sequence comes from Eospalax fontanierii, assembly GCA_035773235.1. Classification (NCBI taxonomy): domain Eukaryota; kingdom Metazoa; phylum Chordata; class Mammalia; order Rodentia; family Spalacidae; genus Eospalax; species Eospalax fontanierii. The sequence continues at coordinate 43,229,161 of CM069546.1, read as the reverse complement.
TTTTAGATATACATCCATTTCTTTAAAGTTTTCAAATTTAGTAGCATATAGGTTTTTAAAGTATTCCATTATAACGTTCTGGATCTTTTTGCTGTCTGTTGTGATGTTTCTCCTTTTATCTCTGATTTTGTTGAGTTGAAGTTTGATTCTGTTTGTATACTTGATGCAACTTGGTTGTTTTCTTATTGGATATGAAAGCCGGTAGGTCAAGACTTCAAGTTCTCTCTTTTGGTTTTATATTGGAGGGACCAGATGACTCTGGCCCAGCTGCTCAAGAGTTGCCATGAAGACACAAACCAGGGAAGATCAGATCCTCTCAGGCTCTCTCGTAAAGTCTGGGCTCCTCTAGCCAGCAGGCACAGCATACTTTGGGAAGATCGCCAGCTGGAGACTGAATTCAGGCATTCTCAGGCAGTCTGCAAAGGGCTGGACCCTTACTACAGGGTTGTGCAGCAGTGGGAAGGGCTGCAGATGGCACCAGTGTAGGAGCACAGTGTGTTTTGGAGAGCTCATAGCTAGGCAGAACTAAGATGGTAGTCCAGAGATCTGGGGAGCCAAGAGCAAAAGTGGGCCTGTGCCCAAGACTAGAAGGAGAGCAAGGTGTGGTGTGGGCAAGATTGGAGTTGTTGCAGTGGTAGGGGACTGGAGATGCAGTCTCCAGGGAAGAAGGCTGGTCTCAGGAATCCAAGGCAAGTTGGGAGTGGGGACAGCCTGTGAAGGCTCTAACAGACTAGACTGACAAATTGAGTTTGTCTGAGTATAGGGGATCAGGACACAGTGGGCAGATCTGGACTAAGTCCAGAGATCTGGGGTGCTAAGAGCAAAAGTGGGCCTGTGCCCCAGGCTAGAAGGAGAACGGAATGTGGAGTGGGGAAGAATGTGACTTACAGTTTTTAAAAAACATATTTTATTATTATGAGTGTATTGTCTACATATATGTAAGTGCACTGTGTTGTGCTATGTCCTTGGAGGTCAGAAGCAAGCATTAAATTCCCCTGGCAGTGGGGTTATAGATGGTTGTTTGCTGCCATGTGGGTGCTGGGAACCGAACAGCCAGTGCTCTTAACAGCTGAGTCATCTATCCACCCCAACTTACAGTTTTTTATTTTTGTTATTTGTGCATATGTGGTGTGTGCTCATACATGTGTGTAGGTGTGCATACCTGTGTGTATGCACACAGAGGCCAGAGGAGGTTGTTGGGTGTCCTGTTCTATCCTCCTCTTCCTTACTCCCTTGAGACAGCATCTTGTGCCAAACCTGGAACTGAGCTGGCAGCCAAGAGACCTAGTGATCCCGTCTCTGACGTCCATAGTATCTGAGTTACAGGGACACACTCAGCCACATTAAACTGTTTACATGGGTTTTGGAAATTCGCACTCAGGTCCTCACGCTTATGCAGCAGGTCTCTTACCCACTGAGCCATCGTCTCTTCAGCCCCTGACATGGAGTCTTAAACACTGAGTGTAAGACTTGGACTCTTTGTCTTTCCTATTTTGTGGAATATTCAGTTGAGTCAATATTTGGTACAGGTTGAGGTTTCCCACATGTCTGAACACACACCACACCACTCTTATCCGCAGGGAACTTGCAGATGTTTCTAATTCCTTTGTTGCTTGCTCCATAGCTGTAGTATCATTCCTGTAGCTATGTTACTAATGTATTTGTAGAGCACCTGCTGTATGCTAGACAGTATAGTAGCAGGATAGTAGTTGACACACCTCAGGCCCTGCTCATGCTTACAGTCCAGAGGGGAGACTGACCTAGGAGCAGGGTAACAGCAACAGTAGAGTAAGTGCATCTATCTAGGAGGATGGTAAACCGAAAGTTGAAAAAACGCAAACATGAGGACCTGCGTTCAACACTTAGTGTCTAGGTGACACATACACAAAGCTGACAGAGTGGTATGTACTTGTCCCAGTGTTGGGGAGGCAGAGACAGGAGGATCCCTGGAGCCTGGCTAACTAGTCTAGCTGAATTGCTGAGCTCTAAGTCCCAATGAGAGACTCTGTCTCAAAACAACAACAACCAAGGTGAATGGCTCCCAAGAAAGGACACCAAGGTTGACCTCTGGCTTCCACCCACATGTGCACACATTCATCTGTAAGACATGCACACACACACCCAGGGGGAGGAGAGAGAGAGAGACACACACACACACACACACACACACACACACGCAACAGTAGTGGCTATAGGCTTCTCACTCAGACTTGGGGCCTCATGGTGAATGCTTAGGTGAAGGTGACACCACCGTATCCAACCCACTCAGGGTTTTCCGTGGGCAGGCACTCATCTGCAGTGTTAGGAGTGGTACCTTTAAAAACCTCCAACTAGTTGTTAATCTATAAAATCTCCCCATCACATGTGAGAAGATGTTAGGTAACTCTCCCAAGGTCAGGACAGCAGATGGAAATGCTGGATCCAAACCCAGCTATAACTGTAACCGAACCCAACTTCTACTCTGCTGGCTGAGATCTGAACACTGAGTTGAATTAACTTGGACGACAATAAGGGAAGATGGGACTGTTCAGGAAAGAGGGAGTGACAGCTGATTGGACAAGGGATAAGTTAAAAGGTGTTCAGAACCTTCCCTGGGAAGGATGGAGTGAGCTGGGTGGGTTTCTGATCTGCAGGGTTTCCTTTAGCCCTGAAGGCACTGGGAGGTGGCCCGAGGGTAGTTTTATCCAGGGAATGATAGGACCCAAGTTTTACATCTGAATGTGAAATGCTCCTCACAGTTTCGTGTTTTGAAGGATCCTTCACCAATGGGTAATTATTTTGGGAGGCTGTGGAACCTTTAAGAACTCCAGCCTGGCTGGAGGAAGGAGGTCACTGGAGCAGAGTAATAACTCTGCCTCCCATAACTCTGTCCTCCTTTTTCTATTCTCAGGTCCACTGTGATGACAACAAAGTAATGCCCCTGCGGCTATGTCCTGAGCCACCCTCCCATGTGCCTTTCCCAGCCATGCTGGACTGAAACCCTCGGAGACTGTGAGCCAAAAATGCCTTTCTTCCCTTAAACTGTTTCTGTTTGGCGTGTTGTTACAGTAACACAAAAATGACTAGTATAAGATTCACCTTGTAAAATCCTCTTGGCTACTGTGATTGCTACTGAAGGAGTTGTAGGGTGTGTGTGTGTGTGTGTGTGTGTGTGTGTGTGTGTGTGTGTGCTAAGAACAGAAGAGACTGTCAGAGATGGAACTCCAAAGCTATGGTGACTTAGGACATTGTCCTCCACCAGACTAAGTGTCTCTCCAGATCTTGTGCTCTAGGTACTTGCTGTCCTTACGTTAGTCTGGATTCTGCCATGTAGGCAGAGCTCCGAGGCCCACAGAGGACATTAGGAAGCCGGAGAGTCTCTTCTCATTAGCAAACTCATCCTAGCTCTCACAGCCAGACGGTGGGAAGGTGTGTGGGTAGAAATGTCTTTGAGACATATAGTCCTTAATTTTTTTTGAGTGTGTATATGTGTGTGTGTGTGTGTCTGTCTGTCTGTCTAGGTGTATGTGTGTAAATGTGGAGGTGGGTAGACAGACATTCATGTCCTTGGGTGTTGTTCCTCAGAAGCTGTATTCTTTGCTTTTTGAAACAGGGTCTTTCACTGGCCTAGAAGTAGCTAAGCAGGCTACGCTGACTGGACAGTGAACCCCAGGAATCTACTTGTCTCGCCTGCCATCCATGGTGCTGAGATCTTGGATTATGAGGGCACCCCACCATGCCTGGAATTTTATTTATTTATTTATTTATTAATTAATTAATTCATTCATTCATTCCAGACAGGGTCTCCCTGTAGCCCCAGCTGACCTGGAACTCCCTACGTAGACCAGCCTGGTTTCCACCTCATAGCGATTCACCTGCCTCTGCCTCCTGAGTGCTCTACCACCACCCGGAAGTTATGCCTGGAATTTTTAGAGGTGGAACTCAGGTTCTTCGACTTTCACAGCAAGCACTTTACGGATTTAGCTATCTTCCCAGCTCCTCCTTCTTTCTCGAATCAGCAGAGTGGGGAGGGAGAAAGCATTTAGCAGTAGAGAGGGAGCTGGGAAGTGCGAAGATGGAGAACTAGATAATAAACTTGTTTGCGGGAGTCAGAGGACAAGCAAAGCCAGTTCCTACAGAGCAGAGGGAAAGCCAGCGCCATTTCGAAAGGGAAGATCCCTCCTCTCTGTGAACTGTTCCTCCCCAGCACACTTCCCTGTTCTCAGGCCCCTTTGTGAGAGATGCTGTTTGCAAAAGGCACTTTAATCTTTAGCAGGAACCTCCAGGGTTGCTGAGACTCCACCAACTCGGATGACTTTCAGCAGAAAAAAATGTTGGACAGCACTTGCTGTCAGCCTTGGAAAGTTCCTCAAAATCAGGAAGATTAAAGAGTTTTTGAAGCTGATTTTAAATGCTTGCAACAGGCGGGCGAAGAACCAAGTAGAACTGAATTTAAATTAGCTGCCCTTTGGAGTGCAGGCTCGGAAGTGTGGATGTCTGTGATTGCGGTTTTGGGACTAAGGAAACTTCCAGATTGAGTTTCTTAGGAAAGCAGGCTCTGATTTTATCTCTGCTCATTTACTTTTGCTTCTCTGAGTACTGGGTCTGACCCCACGCCCAGCTAGGCTGATTAAACCCCAGCCCACATGCTCCTCCTCTGGCTTCAGAATGCTTTCACTGACAACTCTTTGCTGGCCTAAAGTCCCACCTACCTGGTGGGACTTTGTGTATTTTTCAAGGCAGGATCTCATGTAGCTCAGGCTGACCTCAAACTAGCTATGTATCAGAAGGTAACCTTGAACTCCTGGTCCTCCTCCTTCTGGCTCCCAAGTGCTGGCGTTACAGATATGAGCCTTCATGCCCAGCTTCAGCTTGGATTTGAATCCAGTTCCATTGCACAGCTTCCCTGTGAACTTAAGCACACCTCTCTATCTCGTTACGGTTGACATGAAGGATAACTGTGGTACCAGGGTTCCAAGCTGCTGGAAACATGAGTCTAACCATGAGGTGACACGTGCCAACTGCTAGCACATGCTATGCATTTGTTAAATGTTGGCGTCTAGTGTCATTAACTACCGGCTCTAATGAAATTTAAAGAAATCATGAGACTTCAGTTTTGTAATGGATTAACTACTGTGAGAAGATATTAATTGGTATTAATACATTACAAGTGATTAAAGTTATTAATAGGTTAATATTCATCAAATTTACATTAAATTATTGGATTAATTGCATTACAAATATATCTCTAATGATTACAAATAATATATTAAATGATTCAATGTGTTAAAAATGAAACCAGTTGATACTCATAGAGCAATTGGAGCAGTAATCTGTACACAGTGAAGATTTGACTAATAATAATGATAATGATTATTATTTTTTTTTTTTTGAGACAGAATTTCTATGTGTGTGATAAGGCACCTTTTAGGTTAACTATAGCTACACCATGTTGAAGGTCAGGCTGAACCTTTCGTCTGAAACTAGAGGTAGTTGATTCAAAGTATGGGAATAGAGAAGTTTGGCTCAGTTGTATCAGGATAAGGGTCTGAGGAAAGGGCGGTTTGTGTCTGACTGAAATGCCTCACCATCACTCTTGCTAAATGCTTATTGTTAGCTTCTGTGCTTTCTGCTTGGCTTTGTTCTGCACAATAGAAAGTGTTGCGGGCGGGGGTTGGGTGGGTGCTGTTTCTACCCCTAAATTTGGGAACTTCTATATAAAAGCTTATCCTGACACCGCACTTGGGACAAAATTGCCCAATGTAGTCGCCAGCCAGCTCTAAAGACTTTCTTTTGGTGATACCTTGTGTCTAAGTGGTCTTCTCTGGTGAAATACCTCATGTGGTATAGCCCAGGCAGGCTTTGAACTTGCAATCCTCTCATCTCAGCATCCTAAGTGCTGGAATTACAGGCATGCACCACTATGCCTGGCTGCCTAGCTATTAGTTTTTAGACTTGATAGTGTTTGAATTATCCATGGTGATCCTTTCAAAGTAACATCCTTTTGGGTGAAGGGCTATCAGACTGAAGAAGAGGGGTGGTATTCTTCACCTGAATGATACTAACCATCTCACCTCCATCCATGTTCCCTGGCCTGCCATCTAGTGCTGGAAGTCTGAGAATGGGAAAGGAACAGAGGTGAGCTGAGCTCCCTCCCAACAGGGTAAGTACGACTGAACCTCATTTGGGAGTGAATTTAAATTTTTTGTTTAATTTCAAGTTGATAGAACAATCACAAGAATAACAGAGATTTGGTTATCAACTCTGTCAGATTCGTCCCGTTTATGGGACTCCCTTTCTTCATCATTTCCTCCCCACCCTCTATAGTTTGGTCTGTTCCCCAAAAGCTGTCTGCTGGAAGCTCACCTCCTGGTGTGACAGTGTCCAGCGTCCAGTGTCGAGGCTGCAGAAGCCACAAGAGGTAGGTCTAGACAGAGACGGGACTGGGCCACTGACTGTACTGCCTTTGAAGCAAGGCCTGTATACTGGTCCTGCGGGTGTGGACAGTGTGGTTGCCTTCACATGTGGCCTCTTCTCCCTGGAGCTGCTCCACTTAGCTGCTCATCCATGTTGCGATGTAGTCAGGGAGTCTGTGATGGGCCCCTGCACAGTGCTGTTTGAACTTTACAGTCACCAGGCATTTTCTTTTTGTGTGTGTGCATGTTGTGTGACTTTTCCTGGGGAGATCTGGACAAACATTTGAACATTTGTTTGTAGGGCACCAATGACAGACCAAAGAAACAATTCCATCAAAGTTTAGGTTGGTGAACCAGCCAGTTTATTTGAGTTACTTACAGGAGATGGATGAGGGGTTACTGACAGTGTGAGTCGATCAAAGCAGCTGCATCGCCAAAAAGCCAGTCCAACCTGAATGATGCCTCACATGAGCTGCGTCCCTGGGGCTCAGTGCATTGCTGGGGTTCTCTGCGCACCTGTCGGCAGCTCCATTGGAGAGTCTCTTTTCCCAGAGATTGCTCACTGCTCAGATAACCTTTTCAGGGTGGGGTGAATTGTGTAACTCTCTGAGCTTTGTGAACCTTGTTTCATTTGCTTCCCATGTCCTATAAGCCTCCCTCTTCACCCTAGGAAGGAGTGTTTCAGTCCAGAGAAAAGAACTGCACACCAGTGCCATGAGGACAGACTAACACAAACACATGCACACACAATATACATGTACAAAACAATACAGAACACACACACACATGCATACACACACATATACACATATACCTGCACATACATATACATATACAGAATACGCTCACATATGGGGCTGGAGACATGGCTCAGCAGGTAAGAGCACTGATTGCTCCTCCAGAGCACCTAGATTCAATTTCCAGCCCCGCCACATGGAGGCTAACAACTGTCCAGAACTCCAGTTCTCCGGGATCCAATGCTCTCTTCCAGCCTCTTTGGGCTTTGCACGATATGGGTGCACTTACATAGATGTAAGCAAAATACTCCCATACATAAATAAAAACATGCACATACACAATATGCACATATACATGTATACACACATGCATGTGCATGTACACACATACATATATACACTTACACCCTCATACATACACCCCCCTCACACAAACACACATCTGCCCCACACATATACATATGCATACATGCACACACACATTTTTACAGACACACATGCAAACATATCGATACACATACACACAGATGTACATACATATAGTCACACATGCATACTTACACACATAGGCGCAAACATACATATACTTATGTGTACACATCCACAGACACATGTATCACACACACATACATACATGTGCCTATTTATACACATTCACATACATATACACATGCACACATATCATACATAAACAAAATAGACATACACACATCTACTTACATACATATACACATATACCCACCCATACACTTACAAACACACAAGCGCACACATTCACACACAAACACACACATACATACACATTCTTTTATATTCATGAATGTATTCCTGAAATATTGAAGAGTTCCTTTGTATGCATACCTGTAAGTGTTTCAGTTCTCTAAGAACACCAGTCTTTCACACATAATTGTAGCTCAGTTATCAACATCAGGGAATTTAACATTGGTATGATATCTATTCCACATTCTATATTAAAATTTCATCAAATATCAAACTTTGTTTTTCCTACCCAAGATCCAGTTTAGGATACTAGGTCATATTCACATCTTTTGTCCTTTTTATGTACATTAATCTGTGACAGATCTTGTGCCTTCTGATCTTGACATCTTGAGGAACACAAGCCATTATGCTGCATGATTCTCAGTGTGGGTGTGTGTGATGTAGACTGTGTACTCTGGCCAGTGCTCCGGTGGTGTTGTAAGTTGCTTTCCTAAAGCATCTTGAAGCTTGTGTCAGTTGGTGCTCTTGATGGCAACAAAGAAAAGATCTAGCTAGCTCAGACTGCCAAAGAGATCAGGTTGCTCTGTCTGGGTTGGACTTGTGTTCTTTCTATTTCTACTGTGCAACCTTCTATACATTGTTGTTAATTGAAAGTGACAAGAGGCTTGAAGAAGAATGGACAGGACTAAAGTCATTTTCTGTGTTCGTCTTCCCAAGGCCAAGTTATGCATTAGAATGAGAACAAACTGTAATTAATGTCTACATACCACCCTGCCACATGTGATTGATAGTTTCGAGAGTGTGTCTCCAGAAACAGAACTTGAGAAAAAGATTTGGGTTGAAGGAGTTTATTGGGGGATTGGATCCCAGGGAGCACCAGTCAGGGAATTAAGAGCAAAGTAATGCACAGTGGGAAGCCCTCGGCAGAGGGTTCAGATGCTGGCTGCTTCACATGGAGAGACATGATGGGAGGCTGGGGGCAGAGCCTGGCAACGCCTGCACTTCCTCCAACCATAGTGGGCATTCCTTTCCATGGGCATTGATCTCCCTCACTTGCTGTCTTGCTCAGACCTATCATGCCTTGCTGTACACAGCAAGCCCACCTCCTTTTCTACATCTTTACTCTGATTCTATTCCGACACCTATCACCTAAGGCCACAAACCTTTCATTGAGAAAATGGCATTTGCTTCCTTACACCTCCCTTGTCTCTGTTTCCTCCATGGAGGTAAGGATGTGTTGCAGCAAGTATGTGGGCTTTGGGGTAGCTGGGCAGGCTCTGGCTGTGGTCTGTGTGACAGTCACAGGTCACTGGCACCTTTCTAAACCTCAGTTTCCTCATGATAAGCAGGAGATGGAATAGCCACTCAGAGTGGCAGAAGTAAGGCTTAAATAAGACTTTATTTATAAGCATCCCACTGTGGGAGTGACTTTTACAATATGGACATACTCTGGACAAATTACTTTTACTTAACCTTGCAACCAAAAAGTTTGTCTTATCTTAGCTTGTTTATAATGTAAACAAGTCTACTAGCCCTTGATTTCCTCTTTCAACCAAAAATTTATTGCTCATGGTCCTTCCTTGCCCCTAATCCAGGACAATGTGTAAATGTGTATGTGTTTTACTTATCAAGTGATTGCTACAGACGGGAGCTTATCTTACTGAAAGCAATGAGATTTTATTCCATTTGTGTGACAGACAATAGATGGGACTAAATGGATAACTTCTATTTGTGGTTGTGCGTATTATGCTAGGTCTGTAGGGATCATCTGGGACATAATTCTCTGATAAGAGTCTGACACTTTTACTTCCCCATTTCATACTGGATGTACTATTGCAGTAAAGGAAAGAGCAAGGCCTCTGCTTGGGAACACACTTCTGAGAGTAACCTGAAGAAATGGGTGCTCAGAGCAGTTTGGGTTCCCTCTTGGGGATGCTAAGAGTCGGGTTGTTTTTATTCAGGCATAACTATAATGTGGTATCGTGTAACTACCACATTCAACTCATATTTAATGGTAATTCTGAATAATACTGCATATAAATTGGCCTACCTAGTGCCTAGTACAGTACCTGCTTGATAAATGGTATAATTCAGAGGTGGCAAGCTTTTCCTTCCTTCCTTCCTTCCTTCCTTCCTTCCTTCCTTCCTTCCTTCCTTCCTTCCTTCCTTCTCTTTCTCCCTTTTCTTTTTTCTCTTTCTCTCTTTCTGTTTTTTTCTTTCTTTCTTTTGTGATCCTAGAGATTGATTCACTAGTCTAGTGCACTAATACTGAACTGTATCCTAAGTCTTCTTTTTATTATTATTTTTAAATTTTTAATTTTTTCTTAAAATATTTTTTTATACCTTCATACATGTATATATTAAATTTTAGTCATTTTCACCCACCATTATCTTCTGTCATGCCCTCTCTCTCCAACTGAACCCATTCTTCCCTTCAAGTCCCCCTCCCTGACTTTCAAGTCTTTGTGTGATCCTCTGAGTTTAATTGGGGTTCTGGCACGAGCATGGATGGGAGGCTATTTAACTGACAGCACAGGCAACTTATCACTGACTACAGTACTGAAGAAAGTGACACCCCTTCCTCAACAACCCTTGACAGCTAATAGTCTTCCTGGGAAGGGTGGAACCCTTAATTACCAATAATCCTCCCCATTTTGTGATGGAATGTTGATAAACTTAATCTTGTACAGGATGTTTTACTTTGAGGTGGATCCTACTAAATTGCTCATCCTGGCCCTGAAACTCAGCCTCTAGCTGCCTCCATGAGCCTTTCTAGTGCGGGGATTACAGGTCTGTGCCTCCAGGTCCAACTAACATCTTTGTTGCACTTAGGAGCATTAAGAGCACTTCAGCACTGTGCTTGGGGCTGGACATGGGAACAGAGGCATTTTAAGCAGCAAATCTACTCAATAGAAAAGAAAGCACAAAAAATGTGAAAATGTGGGACCAAAGTGTTTATGGCAAAAGCCTTTGTTTGCTATTTGAGAGCTGGAGCAGGAAGGTTGTGTGCTGTCTTGATCAATCTCAGCTGGAAATATTGCAGCAAGTTACAGACACGTGTCTGTGATTGACGGCAGAAGGACTGCAGGATTGGTTTTGGGGGCATAAGTCAATTTTAGCATGCAGGCAAATCTATGAACGTGGTATTTGTGAATAAAGAGGATCCGTTGTATTAACTCAGACCAGTATATCGAATGTTCACTGAGCATGAAAATGTAAGGTTTACCTCCTGGACTTTGCATGGTACAGCCATGTTTACTTTTATTTTATCTTAATTTTTCTAGTTACCTCTTTAATCATTCCACTGTCTTCATGAGTACATAATGAATGTAAAAACATTAAAATGACACAGTTATAAAGAATGAAAAGTAAAGGAGACTAAAGTTTTTTCTCTACAGTCAATATTTCTTGTGATTCTTTTTTTGTTGGCTTTTTGAGACAGGGTCTCCCTATAGCTCCTGGCTGGCCTGGAACTTAACTATGTAGATCAGGCTAACCTTGAACTCACAGAGACCCACCTGCCTCTGCCTTCTGAGTGCTGAGATTGAAGGCATGAGCCACCACACCTCGTTTCTTGTTATTCTTTTGAGATTTAAACACATACATGTCTATGCCCCTAAATAAACTATTTTAAAAATGAGTGGGCCACACAGAAACCTGTGTGCAGATTTTAATAGCAACTTTATTCATAATGGCCCAAACTTTGAAGCAACCAAATTTATCTCTCTTTTCAGTAGGTGGAAGAAATGACCACAATAGGCTGAATGAGCTGTACTGCATTCAGACACTGGAATATTACTCAGCTCTAAAAAGAAATCAGCTAATGAGCCACAAGAAGATGTGGAAGAACCGAAGTGCACGTGTGTGTCATGTGAAATGGATGCATCACAGAGGACCCTGACTATTTGACACTTCGGAAGGGCAAAAGTTGTGGGGACCAGTGGTGGTCAGGGCTGGGGTGGGGGTTGCATAGATGAAGCCCAGGACATTTCCAGGGCAGTGAGACTACTCAGTATGATTGTGTGTGTGTCATTATGCACATGCCCAAACCCACAGAAAGTACACCACCAAGAGAGAGCCCTATGCAAACTGTGTATTTGGGGTGACTATAAATGGACAAGTAGGTGTTACATATTATAATAGTAATAAAGATAATGCAACTATGGTCAGTCCAGGAAAGGAAAGTAGACACATAATTCCCTTCAGAAATAGTTTATTAGGGGAAATGGCCTCCAGACCATGATTGGGCCTTAAGGTATTATAAAGGAGTATTGTGTTGTATTAAAACCAGCATATCAAGAACCTGATGGGAAGGAGAGCCTTCTTTATAAAAGCTGGAGAACTTCATTGAGACTAATAATAAGGGGCTGAGAGATGGCTCAATGGTAAGGAGCACTGGCTGCTCTAGCAGAGGACTGGAGTTTGTTTCCCAACACCTACACAGTGACTAACAATCATCTGTAACTCCAGTTTCAGGGTGTCTGACACCTTCTGGCCTCTGCAGGCACTGCGTACATTGTGGTGCAGACAAAATACTCATATACGTAAAATAAAAATAAATTAATTAACTGAAAGAGAGAGAGAGAGAGAGAGAGAGAGAGCGCATGATAGACTGTGGGGGAAAGAGGAGGCTCAAAGAACCTCTTCAGAGAATATGTGCAGAGCAATCCAAAGAACAAAGGAACTACCAGACTTTTGTAAGCTTTCGGGGGCTGGTGGGAAGTTTCACATCACATGATTTAGCTCAGCATAGCGTACATGAGAAAAAGCACCGAGGGGCCAGGTACCATACATTGAGAGCTGTCAAGTCACAGCCCTTACTGTTTCTGAAGTCTGTCCCAGAGGGAGCTGCACAGAGGTGTGGCCTGAGCGCTTCAGACTCTGGGATCTGGCATTTTAAGGGTGAACTCTGTCTTAAAGAGGCAGGTTTATGGTATAACAGTAGGATTTTAATGGAAATAACTGTACCATTCTAGAAGGCTGTTGATCACAGGAAGTGACATGTCTCCAGGAGAGGGAGAATGCAAGATATCTTTACCTTCTCCACATTGCTGTGACCCTAAGTCTGCTTTAAAGAATAAAGTCTTTAAAACACACATATGTAAGTAGATGTCAGGTTGCCAAAAACTTACCATTTTTTCTCCTTTTGTATTATTTTACAGTCTTATACATGTATACATTGAATTTTTAGTCATTTTCATCCCTATTTCCCCCTCTCATTGTCCTCTCTCTCCCTCTGAAAGTAGGCTTCTTCACAACGAGCCCGTCCTACCTTCATGTGTTTTTACCCACTGAGTTTAACTGGGACTGCTTTCATGAGTAGAGTAGGGGGTTATTTATTGGACCATAGGCTGACATGGCTGCAACCCCAAAGAAAATGATGACCCCCCCCCCTCCAGCAGCCCTCAGCTGCCCATAGTCCCCCAGTGAAGGACGGGGCCTCACGAACCTCTCCCCGTACATGATGAATGCTGGTGGGCCCCATCGTGGCAGATCTTGTGCAGATAACACAGCTTCAGCGAGTCTAGGAGGGAAACAGCCAGGTCAGGTTTGGACGACAGCATTCACTGCACTGGTCCCCAGCCTCAGGCTCTTTCATTCTTTCTGCTCCCTCTTACACAGTGTTCCCAGAGCCTTGGAGAAGTTGATGTAGATATTCTCTTCGGGGCTGAGCACACCACAGTCACTTGGTTTCAGCACTTTGGTCAGTTAGGAGTTTCTGCAGTGACCATTACCCACTGCAAAAGAAGCTTCTCTGATGAAGACTGAGTTGCACTAGTCTATGGTTGTAAACACAAGTGTCTAGACGGGAGAGTGACACCATGTCCATTTAGCAAAGCAGTGGCAGTTGGGTCCCCCAGGGTCTGTGACTTCCCTAGCCACAGATTCTTGACCAGGTTTACAGTACCAGGCAGGAGACTCCCGCTGTGAAGTGGGTCACAAATCCAATCAGAAAGCAGTTGCTTACCCCTTAACAGTCATGGCACATTGCACACATGGACATATCATGGCAGGTGGAATGTTATGGTAGCTCATGGGGTCCTCAACTGGGTGGGATCATTAATAGCTTTTCTCCCACAGCAGCTTGGGTAACACCTTCCTGCACTGGGAAAGCTAGCCAGCAGGGATTCCGGCTCAGTTCCAGCTTGATTTTTCTATCTCCTGCAGCCCAAATCTGTGGTTTCTTTAGCGATAGTCTTATCTCTAGTTCTGGTGGGCAACCAAGAGCAATGGCAGTAGACTGTATTGTTTTGGAAGCCCCTGGTGCTTCTTGACTAATTCGTAGGGAAGTGTCCCACTTCTGATACTGTTACTGTTTTCTCTTTCTACTGTCTGTTGAAGATCATTCTAAACCAGACTTACCTTGTTCTTTATAACAGCTACAATGTGGTTGTATATAGTTTTTTAGGGAGATTCTGGTTGGACAGTATCCTAAGCCACTAGACAACGGACAACTTTGTATTCACATCTTTGGGAAGAAGAGACAGACAGTGCTGAATCTGTCATTCCATGATCTCTGAATGTTTCACTGTAATTTATTTATGTATTTGTTTATTTATTCATGTATCAATTTATTTTGGGTTTTGTGACTCTGTGTGTGTGTGTCTCTGTCTGTGTTTGTGTTCAGGTGTCCCAATATGCATGTGGAAGTTAGAGGACAGCTTTCAGTTAGTTTTTTCCTTCTATTATGTGGGTTCTAGGCATCAAACCTTGGTCGTTAGGTTTGGCAGCACGAGCCTTACCCACTTTCTGGGCCCCTGTTGCATGAATTTTCTCATTGTGAGGCCCGGTATTCAAACCTCACCCCCAGGTTTGAACCAACTGAACAAATAGAGAATGTTCTTTAGAGAGATTAGTTTATTCCATGTTACTCACAAAAGGTTCATCTGGGGGGGTGGGGGATTCCTATGACGAAGCTTGCATTTTGATCATGGAAACTCTGGAGTGTGCGCCCAAGATGGTGACCTCGTAACCCGCCCACCTCTCTCCTTCCCAGCCTCCCCTGTGTTTCCCTTAAGCCATTGGTTACTCAGTTGTCAGTCACACCTGAAGTCCATCCCTCATAGAAGACAGTGAGAAAATGCTTCTTGCTTTTTTTTCTTCACGCCACATCCCCTAATCTGTGCTTGAGTTATGGCCCAGATACTTGTTGTGTTATCTTGTGCTGACTGATTATCCTTTCTGCAATTCTTACTCATGTATAAGGTGGGGATGTTGACAGTCTTACAGAGTTGTAAATGTTGACGGGAGACTCGCTCCTTTTGCACTCTACCTAACACACAGTAAGAACTCATATTGAGTAATGTGTACACGTTTTTAGAATCCTAGAATCAGAAGAGGACAGTGGTGAGAGCATCTACTCTTAGGAGGGAGCCAACTGTATGACGTGCTTGGAGCTGGGGCTAAGGTTTGGCTCAGCAATGGAATGTTTGCCTGCCATGCACAAGACCCTGGTTTGATCCTCAGTATTCCCTAGAGAAAAGTGCTTGGAACAGTGCCTTACTGTGTCCTAATCACTGTGTAAGAATTGTTGTTATGCCCAGATGTGAAATTGTCGGGTCAAAGGGAATATGTAGCTTTAGAATACACTTAAACTTTTTTCCTAAACTGATTGCATAATGGAACATGACAGCTTCTCTTGGAGAGTGCAAATGTGCATGGCCAAATGATAAAACAATGGATAAAGGTTTATTATAGTGAATAAGGCAGGCGCTGGGGTTACTTGAAAAGCAATATTTTCCTCAAATGAAGCATGGTGAATATTTTACTCAGAGATACAAGGTGGCTTGAATGAGAAATGTCCCCCATAGGCTCAGGTATTTGAACACTTGGTCCCCAGTTGTCAGTACTGTTTGGGAAGGTGATCCAACTTTTAGGAGGTGGAGCCTTGCTGTAGAAGTATGTCATTGGGGGTTGGCTGTGAGGGTGTGTAGCATGGCTTCACTTCCTGTTCTTTCTGCTTCCTATGTGCAGATGGAATGTGATATTATAACTTCCCACTCTGTTACAGTGCCTTCCCCACCATGAGGATTCTATCTCTCCAGAACCACAAGCTGAAATAGAGCCTTTCTTCTATAAATTGCTAACAGAAAAGGAATTAATACAAAAATTGGTTACCAGGAAAGTAGGGATATTGCTGTAATGAACTTGACCATGACTTTTTTCCTTTTTTTCCTGGAACGTGGAAGATTTTGGAAGTTTTGACTAGGAAAGCTATTGAGCACTGTAAGCAAAGCTTAGTGGACTGCTCCTGTAGGAGCCTGGGAAATAGGAACATGAGCGTGACATAGACAGTAGAGGCCTGACTAATGAGGCTTCAGAGGGGAACAGAGACATTTGCTTAGCAACTGGGCTACAGGCCATTTTTGTAATATTTTGGCAAAGAATCTGGTTGCATTCTGCCCATGGCCTAAGAACGTGACTCAAGCTAAATTAAAAAGTAATGGATCCTTGTATTTACAGACAAGTACGCCAGTTATCACTGATCAAAACATCTTTTTTTTTTTGCAACAAACAGAGACTATTACAGAGTTCCATAACTGGCCACACACAGAGAATAAGTGTCTGTGAAATGCCCAACCCTAAGTGACACATCTACAGTGGAACCTCTACATCTAAGACTCGTGGAACATAATGGAACAAGGGGTAGAGAGAATACTAATGCATCTTCCAACTCTCTATCAATGAAGCTCTCCCCGGCAACAGAAGGCAATGAACGCAGAGCTCAGGGACCATTGTGGAAGAGGGGACAGAAAGACTTTAAGAACCAGGGGATGAGGTGCATGACTATATGGAAACAGAGTCTTACAGGCTTCGGGAACCTTGCTCATATGAACCTACAGCAATGGTGTCAGCATGCACAAGACCCATGCAAACTCAAGCAGACAAAAACCTAGCATTGAATGGTGGGATTGGGCAGCAGGCTCCAATCTTAGCTGAAGAATGATTGACAGCTGATTGCTGCTGGGTGAGGAAGAGCTGATCATCTTTAAGGGAGTAACTCTAGATAGGCTGACTAGACACCAGTGGATGAACTTGGATTGAGGGATGTCTGAGCACACTAACTTGACTTGATAGGCCTTAATGTATATGACAGAATGTGTAAAATCCATGAAATCTATGGGAGGGTACAGATGAGGAAGGGGATATAAAGACGATTAAGATGTTTTGTATGAAATGCACAGAAATTCATGGTTTAACAACAACAACAAAAATAACTTGTTATTAATCAAAGTTTAGAAGGAGTGAATCTTAAATGTCTCAAATAATTGCATTTGTTCATAAATTTATTAACATTCAAAGTTCTAACGGGGGTGTGAATATGACCAGAGAATATATGCACAAAAAAATGTAACAATGAAACCTATTTTTTTGTACAATTAAGGTATGCTTAAAAACTCTCAATAAACTTATTTTAACAATTTTAAAAGTAATGGAATGAGCACAGGCAGTTCTTGCAGAAGACTCAGGTTCGGTTTCCAGCACCCACATGGCAGCTAACAACCGTCTGAAGCTCCAGTTCTAGGGATCTGACACTCTCTTCTGTCCCCCGTGGGCACTGCACAGATACGCACTTTTGGGCATGCTCAGTTTAAGGCCATTGCATTAGGTACTTTTTGTTGCTGTGATTAAACACCCTGATATAAAGTGACCCTTGGAAGAAAGTTTATTTTGGCTTATGGCTCTAGAGGGAGAGTCCATCATAGTGGGTGAGACATGGCAGCAAGCAGCCAGAGCAGAAAGCTGAGAGATCACATCTTCAACCACAAACACAAAGCAGAGAGGATAAGGAGCCCATCCCCAGTGACCTACTTCCTCCATTAGGGCTCCAACTCCTAAAGGTTCCATAACCCGCCCAAACACCACCACTAGCTAGAGAATAAGTGTCCAACTACATGAGCTTATGAAGGACAGTCTTTGTTCAAACCACTAGTCATAGAGCATATGTTCAAAAAAGAAAAGATGGCAGACACGATCACTGTTGGTCATGCTCTGTTGATATTATAATGAGCCAAGTTTTACTCTAGGTCAACTAACAGAATGATTGAAAATCATTCACTGACCTTGGGTCATTCCATGTAAGTTTCTCCAAAGAGTTTCACCAAAACAAAAAGAAAGAACAACCTTGAAGGAGTGTTAATGTAGGAACATTCCTTATATGTGCTAGTCTTCCCTAGCAGCTAACAATTGCCCCAATTTATAATGTCAAGACTCATGTAAAAGAGTTCCAGAAGATTTACTTTCTTTTTAAAAATATTTATTATTTCTATTTTATGTGTATGAATGTATTGTGTGCATGTATGTAGGTGAACCTGTGTTATGCAATATCTTCAGAGGTCAGAAAGGGGCATCAGATTTCCTGGAACTGGAGTTAAGAATGGTTGTTAGCCGCCATGTGTGTGCTGGGAATAAAATCCATGTCCTCTGCAAGAGTAGTCAGTGCCCTTAACTGTTGAGCCAACTCTCCAGCCCCCAATGATTTCTTTTCTTAATAAATAATATCCAGGCATTTTATTATATGTTATACACAAAGAAAGTAACTTTACATTATATAGCATAGCATGGTATCAGTGTACAGTATAAAATATACAATGAACTCTAACCATATATAAAGAAATAGTAGTATCTATGAGATTTAATATCCTGTAGCAAAATGGGAACAATTGAAATGTACAAAACAGAAAAAGTTAAAAAGCCCTAATAGTATGAACCAGCTCAAGAATAAGTAAATATGTATAAACATTTAATATACTTTGATATAGTTCTTTTATAAAGGAAATAAAAATAAACAATGAAATTGTGATTTCCACACACTGCAAAAATAAGCATTTCTCAGTGGAGAATGTAATTAAAGATTTGTGGACATGAGCCTCTCACAAACTAGAAACGGGAAAGTAAAGAACTGTGGCCCTTTCAGGATGAAAGGAAGAGGAAATAAGATGTGTTTTATTGCATTAAAAACATGCAATATTTCTACCCTAATGTTCCTAATCGTAAAGAAATATATGACTTCCACAGACACCCTCAAACAGCAAATGTCTGCTTCAATGCTAGCATGTTAATCTTAATTCTCAATGAAACAGAGTTCATGACTGTTTATATACTTCACGTCCCTTTCCAGCAACCCTTCCGTTTTGTTGTGCATTAACACAGTGTGGCTAAAAGCATGACTACAAGTCCTCTGGAAGAGTTGAGGTGGCTGTAGGTTTATTGTTCCTACAAGTGCCTCTCTGCTGAATAGTCACGTGGCCTGGACTCAAGGCTGGTCTCATTCACTGATAACACTGGTAATCTCCTAGGCAAGGCAAGGCTTAGCCTTCCCCCTCCCAAGGAGGAATTTTGAGACTCTGACTCCCAAGTCCAAGGGAGCCTGCAGGGGCTGGGCCAGGCCAGGCCTCAGTTGGAAGACACTGCTGCTGTGATGGAGACAGTCTGCGCCACCCTGCAGAGAGGCTTCACAGTCATTAGAGGTCACAGAGCTGTTCCCAGGTGAGCAGGAAGTGCAGGCTCAGGGCCTGTACCTGGGCTACAGCATGAGAAATTGTTCCAGACACAGCATGCAGAGAGGCCACCAGACTGCTGCTGGTGGTGTGCTGTGTCTCGAGTACCAACCTCTGGGCTGCATGCCTTGCCCATCACTGGCCCATCGTGTCTTCTTTGGCAGGCATCAAGGGTTTGCTCAATTCTTTAGTCTTTGTCCAGTGAGGCTTTTTCCCCAGTTGGACTAGTGCTTGTTTCTTGCAGAGTTCCCTCTTCGTACTTGACTGGGGTCTCCGGAACTGTTTTGTTCTAGATTTCCCCCAATAATTCCTGTGTGAATGGATCTCCCAGTGGAATGTAGGAAATGTCAGGGCTTTCTTGCATTTTTCTTTCAATTGTTTTTCTTCACTGGACCTCTTTTCTTGAAATGTTGTCATCTGGAAAGCAGGTGGTTCATGAGAGGGCCACAGGGGTCTTGTACTTCAGGTCTTAGTCTCTGTTCAAGGTAACGGGAAGGGTTTTCTCTCTTTCCCAACCAGTTTTAGACTGTTGTTTTGTTTTCTCACTAAGATCTGGCTTAATTTGAGTCATTCGTATGGGTGGACATTGATATTAAAGTGTGCTCATGGAAACTGTATTCATAATAGCCCAGATCCATGAATAGTGCAAGTGTCTACCAAGAACTAAAAGTGACAATTTTGAGATATTAAAAAAAATGTTCTCGTGGTGGGAGGAGGATGGGCATCCCCCTGTGAGGGGAGGCTTCTTACCCATCTCCCCAGTTCTGTGCTGGGGTTTTGTCTGGTTTGAATTTGCATGGGTCTTGTGAATATTGTAGGACCCAAGACCCCAGAGATCTCAGTGTATGCTTCTAGGCTCCAACCCATGCTTCTGGCATTGTTGCTAATTATCCCAGGTATAGAATTACTGGACCACAAGGTGTGCACGTTTTATATTCAATGTGTTCAGCACTAATCCCTCATCTGCCCGTTTAAATCTCCCAGATGAAGCATTCTACCAATTTTCATTCTGACAAATATCTAAGGAGACTGCCCATTTACCTACATGTTTGCTAGCTCTGGCCACTCTTAGTCAGTTTAATTTAGCCAATTTGGTGGACTCTTCTTTAGTTACAATGGAAACTCTGACAACTGGATCCTGTCATGAAATCAGTGACTTTGGACCTTTTAGAAGGCAGTGGGTGGTGTTGGGAGGGGTGCACAAGCCGACCCTTTCTTCACCTCTCTGAGTTGCCCCATACTCACTGAGGCTCTTTGTAAGTTTAACAAACGTTTATCAGGGTAATTCTGAAAAGAAATGAGGGCAGAGATCCTCAAACAGAACTTAATGGCTTCTGGGCGGGGGCTTGATGTGATTGGCTACAAGACCCCCTTTGCCAGATGTCAGCAAATCAAAGGTATTCATCCAGATGAAAATAAATCATTCAGGGTTTCTGGGCAACACATGCAGCCAGAACCCAATGCCTTTGGCTCAGGGTAGTGAAATAAATAGGACTTAATTTATATTTTAAAGTCTTTTATCTCTCTTTAAGCCCTTGTGTTTCACTGAAATGAAATTTGATGGAGGTAGAAGGAAAGGGAAGGTAAAACTTTAATAATGCATGATGTGTAATCCTAGCTCTCCCCCACCCCTCTCTCTGCTTGAAGTTTATTGGGAGGGTTGCCACTTCCTTCTGCTTCCCAATCATGGTTCTTGAACTTGAGTCTTGTCCCTCTTAACCTGTATTGCCTCAGCTATTTTCCAGTGAGACCAGAAGGGTTGATATCCAGTTTGACCAATGAGGGCCTTCGGGGGCAAGCTGGGTCCCTTCCCCTTCTCTCCATGAGCCACTATCTGCCAGTCAGCCGCCATATTGATGAGATTAGCTGGTAATTAACAGCCCAGCTCAGCCAAGCAGAGCAGAGGACTCAATTAGCAGAATGTCAACGCATCTAATTTACTTTGCTTATCGGAGATTTCGTCTCTAATGACTACAGGAAGGAGCAGGGCACCTTCAGTGTGAGGGATCTGAAGGGTCGAGAAGCTTAAATGTGGTCTCACCTCACTGTCTGCTGGCTTGCTTGGCAGTGAGGAGGCTGATAATGCCAATTTGGGGAACTGTCTGAGCTGAAATGTGGATCTTAAGTCTGAGTTAAAAAAAAAAAAAAAGAGTAAATATTTCTGTTATTTAAATCGCTCACAGGCCACTTCCCTTTTGAGATAAACCTGCTAATCGTATTTAATTGATGAGAATGCTCCTCCCAAGGCAGGTTGGCTTTAGTGGTGATAGGAGTAGCAGTAACATCACCTGAAATAATAATAAATATATTTCTGATACCCCAGGCATTGAGTTCAAGTCTTTACATGGGAGAAATAATATTGAAGTCACCTAACCAGGGGTTGGCAAAACTGTTTCTTAAAGGGCCATATGGTAAATTCTTTTCTTTGCTTTTTTTTTTCAGCTTTAGGGACAAGACAGTCTGTTGCAATTGCCCAACTTTGCTATTGAATTAAGAACGTAGGGATATGTAAATAACTGGGCGTGACTGTATTTCAATACAACTTTATTTACAAAGACAGGTTGTTACCTATAGTGACCAAGGCCTACTCTAACTCATGTGTGTCAAACTTCAGTCCTTCTCTTAAAGACACACAACAAACTCAAGTAGAATTCAAACCACGAATGTATCAGTTCTTAATGCTGATAGCTGTTTTGTGAAAATTTAACTTCAGATATGTGCATGTATATGTGCTCAGGCATGCCAACACCTATGTGTGTGCCCCTGGGCATGTGTGTGCCGGGTTTGGGCATATGATGTATTTCTTACTGTGAATTATAATCATAAACATTTCAAAAAATACTGCTTTTACTCACTGCACCCCCCCCCCCCAATCAAGCCTCACTATTCACGAACTTTACAGTTGAGGATCTAGAGACCCAGAGAGACATTAAATAACTTGCTGAAAAACTCCCACAGCTGGACACCAAAATACTTCACCTCTCAACACAGGCTCCCAGAGGCGGAGGGCAGAATCTGAGGATCAGCTGAACACACAGACTGGTTCAGACAGGCATTTTGTCTGCATCACACAGCAGATCTTTCAGATACAGCTTTCTCCATTGCCCACTTGGCAGACGTTAACCAGTGGTAAGATGGTTAAAATTTCTTCCACTGGAGAGAAGAGTAAAGGCAAGCAAGTGACAGGTATATTGCCCAAATTGAATGTTTTCCTGCAGAAGCAACCTGAGCATCTCTCTCCTTTGAGCTACTTCTATTACAGTTGTTATTTATCACGATGTATTTCCCCCCAACACATCTTCTGAGAGAGTCAGTTAGAATTGATTTGAGACTCCGAACAGTCTCATGAATGAAAAAGGCAAAGTGCAACCTATTCAAACAGTCCCTCTTCCTTAATCTAGTAACAGGGCCGAAGCAATTTAAATGATAATGTTAACAAAATTCGAGAAAGCAAGGCTACACCATGTTTTTTTAAAACCCCCACAGAAAGACAAATGGCTGAGACATTTGTATCTGCAGCAGTTATTAAGGAGAAAATGCTCAACCCATTAATTCTGCTGCTGTGGTGCTGAATATGAAGCAAGAACAGGTTTCTGAAGACTACAGCAGTTCTTGCAAGATGGCGGCCAGCAGAAGGAGAATCTACAGCCACACCTAGAAGTTCAAAGGCTTCATGCCACAGCCTTCAGCCAGGTTCTGCTGAACAAGTGATTCTGTCAGTCAGATTCCTTGAGACTTATTCTTCGAAATTTAGGCCTTGAGTCACTTTGCAAGTTTGTGTTTTAAAACCCATCCCTCAATAAGTTATTTGCTGATAGCTTAAAGATAAGTCTCCTTGGCAACCACATTTTGCAGGGTATGGATCACGCATACAGAAAACAGAACATGGTCACCAGTCAAAATGTGTGTAAATCTCAGTTTCAGCGAAAAATAGTCCAAAATGAAAGTCTGCATGTTAAGATTGTTTTTAAGTGTACCTAACTAAAAAACACATATATCAGAAGGGAGGAAGAAATGGGATTATGTATGATCCCGTAACTGGAGTTTTTAGGGCAAAAGCCTGGACTCTGCAGCCAGCCCCAACAAGCAGAGTGCAGTCACCCATCTGGATACGCCAATCAAAGAGACCAATAATGGTGAAAAGCAGAAGAAACAACCCATGTCTCCACATTGGGAGGAACAGACTCAACAGCTTCAGGAAGTTCCTGAAACTGAGCAGGTCCACTAGGTCCTCCCAAGCATAGATAAGCCAAGCTGCCTGAAAAAGGCTGAGACTGACAGGAGCCATCTGGAAAGAACACTCTCCTCATCTTTGAACGGCTGGCAGGTGGTGCGGTGCACTCCAGGTTTCCTGCTTCCGTGAGCTGTCACCCATGCTGGGGTGGGCTTTGCTGAGGCAGCCGTGGTGGAATCATTTCTGGGCTCGTAAATAATCCTTCCTCCATATTTCTCTAAGTAACCCCAGTAAACTTCATTTTTTTATCAGATTGGACTTCCCTTAGTCTTAGTCCAGGGTGAGTATCCTTACGCTGGCCAGTCATTGGTCTCTTATCTGGAGTAAGTAGACGTTTCTTCACATCTTCCAAGAAACAGTGTCACACAACAGGAAGACAAAACCCTCTGAGTGATTAAAAACTATGCAGAATCAAGCAGGAGTCTGGCCCAAAATAAAGGATACAGACACAAAAGAAGCCGAGAGGCCAGGCTTTCATCCCACTTTTAGGAACCCTGTGGATCCAACTGACGTGTCAATGCATTTTAGCAGAAACAGCTTCTTCCAAGTGCCTGTTAGAGTCCTACTACCTAATAAGACTTCTGTTATTATTTTGTCAGTTTTTTTTTCTCTTTTATGTGCTTTTGTTAAAGAGTCTCTGAAACACAGGACACAGGATAGAAAATGTACCTGTCAGCATGTTGGAGCTCCATACTCTGGAACTCGTATTCAACAAAATGAAGATGCTTCCACAAGACTGTCCAACTGTCTCCAGCTCTGAGCTTCCTCAAAAGCACTGAGGGCATTGACTCCACACCAGAGACATCTCGCATAGGGCTTAGAGGTTCCTGTATACCAAGGCTTTGATGTCAAGGGATCTAGAGCTTGGAGCCACCTACCTAGTGTATATAACACGTGATGCTCCTCAAGTGTCAGAGTTTACTAACAACTTCTCATTATCCAACGAGAGCCATTTTCCCTGCAGCCACCAAGTAACCAGGTCAAATATGGCTCAGGGACATCCAAAACATGTCCAATTTGTGTCTAGTGATAAGTCTAGTTCAGTGACACCCATTTCTATCAAGAAGCTATCAATTTTATCTTTGAAAGATCCCAGAGACCTTTGCTCCCCTCCTTTCTTCCTCAAGCCAGGGGAATCAACTCTTTCTACATTATGTAGGTGTATAGCTTGATTTTACACACTTGTATGCACACATACAAGCATTTATATTTGTGCACACATGTGTAAATATATACATACACACATGTATATTGACACATGTATATATACACACGGGTACTTAAACATATATTCACATACACACATTACTTTGTGTATGTTTGTGTGCCCCACATGTAAGCACAAAGTGTGTTTATACATACACTTTTTTGTATATATGTATAATTTATAATTATACATGTATATTTTTCCAAAGTTCAACTGTTCTACAAACAAGTCACCAAAGCAGATCACTAACTTGCTGTTTTCTCGTTTCTTACCGCTTCTCTCCTGTCAGAAGAAACTAAAACGGACTCAGCTGACTTAGATGCCTAAAGATCTCCTCTTTAACATCTGTGCATTGATTTTTTAATATTCAGTTATTAATTGTTATTGCTTTTCCCATACATTTGAAGCCTTCTTGTTGTCCTTTTCCTGCACCCATCTTTCCCCCAAGGACACATGCTTTCTGATTCTTAATCTTTCCAAGGAGTTTTGATCACTCAATATTCATTTTTCCCCTGTGTCATGACCAGGTCCAATAAATTCTATGACTGAATGTTGTAACACATGGCCTATGATATATTTACTTACTTTTTTGCTCACTGTACCAGGTTTTCTTTCCTGTGAAGTTAGCGGTCCCCTTTTAAAGATCTGCTCAGGTTTCTGTTTTTATTACTAGTTTAGTCTCCAGTTTGGGGTGACTTACACGACTCTCCTCCACTGACATCCATTTATACCAGGCAGCTAGAGATCTTACCTTGAAGAAGTCAGAAGATCCTGAAGGAGCCAGGTCTCATTCCAGGCAGCGTCCCATGTCTGTCCTCTTTTGGAAACACCCCGTTTCACACATCCCATGCCGCCATCTATGACCTTTATTCATCCTCAATGCAGTTGAGTGAGATCTTTCAGAGCTTTCTGAGAAAAGAGCCGTATTCGTCATTATTGGGGTCTTTTCTTTTGTTTTGCTTTTTTGAGTCAGGGTCTCCCTCTACTGCAGCTGGCCCAAAACCCACTATGCAGACCACTGTAGCGTCACTCTCACAAAGATCTACTTGCTTCTGCCTCCTGAATGCTGGGATTGCAGGCAGGCGCCACCACACCCAGCTTTGTCTCATCGTCATTAATGAGTACAGATGTTGGATGCCATATCCTAGATCGGCAATCAACGTCTTCAAGAATCTGAAGACACCTCTTCACCAGCCTGCAGTCTTGAGAGCTGTTGCCAAGAACTCTGAAACCCCTCAAGCTCTGGCCCTGCCTAGGACACGAGTTTTCTTGTAGGAGACGTGTACGATTTCTATGGTCTAGGCTTTTTGAAATTCTGTGGTGATGCACCTCATGGCGGCTGGGTTATAGAGCCGGTTTTCTGAGCACGGTCCCTTTCTGGTTATTGGATGCTTAATGTCCTTTCCTCCATTTGTTCCATTTTCTCTTCTAAAACTCTTGCTGCTGGCATGTTAGCTCTCTACTTAAATTTTTTTTTTTTTTTTACATATTTTGCATCCCTTTGTCTTTATACTTTTTCTGGAAAACTTTCAGCAATTTATCTTCCAACCCCTTTGACCACAGTATTCTTTAGTATTGTGGCATTTTTAATTTTGGGGGGGCTCATCGATCTTTGACTTCATCACTAGTCTTTCCCCAAGGTATTTAAGTTTGTATAAACTTTGTACTTTACAAATACTCTCGGGTATCTGACTCCGCCGGTCTGTGGGGAAGCCACATATTGACAATTTAAGATAGTTAAATGATTTGCCTGTGGTCATCCAAGGAATCCCATGCCGGGTTTTTTTTTTTTTTTTTTTTTTCTTTCTGTTTCCACTGAACTTTGTGGTCAAAGCCCCAAGCAAGTTATCTTGGCTTTCTTGGCATGACCAAAAAGAAGCTAATTCATCTGGAAGGGAAATGCTGAGGCTGCCTTTAGAGACCTTCTGAGCAAAGCCGCAGTATAGTTAAGCTGAGGAAAGCACCGTGCTGGGAGCCAGCCCATCAGAAATCCATCATTACTCAGCCCAGGGCTGACATTTGCAGAATACCAGCCCTTTATGCAGGTGCTCCAGTGGACCCCTTGAGGGCTTGATGCCCTCTCCCAGCTTCAGGTTTGTAGCTGTGATGATTATGGAGGACAGGAAGTTTGGACCAGAGCATTTCTGCTTCCTCTGTTGAGACAGATGGCTATGTCAGACCAGGGGTGAGCCTTTGCTGAGTTTTCCCTCTTTTTTAGTTTCTATCCTCTTGGAATATATTAAATTTGTAATTGAATTTAAAGAAAGTTAAGCTGATGGTCCTCACATGCATTTGACAGTGATCAAAAAGCCCCAAGATGTCTGTGAGCTTCACATTGTTTGAAGGGAGCAAAGATCAGGTTTTCCATTTCAGAGTTGGGAAAGCCCTGTGACTAATTTCTTCCAGTCTCTTCCTTTTATCAGTATGAAAGCAATCAGGAAAAACTATCCTGTCCTAAGCAGTAGAAAGTAATAACAGCAATATCGTCAACAACAGCAGTGAGCAGGGTTGCTTAATGTATTTTAACCACACGCCAGACTCTGTCCAAAGCTTTACCTCCTTTTATACCCAGAAAGCATCCTGAAGCAGGAGTTATAATTCCTACCTGTTCACAGGTAGTTTCAGGTGAGTGGTCTGCAAAGCTTTGGCAGATCCTACGGAGCTTTGTATGTGTGTGCACATGGAGGACAGAGGTTGCTGTCCAGTGTCTTTCCTAAATTCCCCTCCACCTTATTTTCTGAGACAGGCCTTTCATTGAATATAAGACTCACTGGTTCAGCTATCCTGGCTAGTCAGCAAGTTCCAAGGATCTTCCCAACAGTGCCCAACAGTGGAATTATAGGTCATACCATACCTTGCTTTTCTTCCCTCCCTTCCTCCCTCCCTCCCTCCCTCTGTTTCCTCTGTCTTCCCATCCTTCCTTTTTCTTTCTCTGTACCTTTCTCTGCTCCCTCCCTCCCTCCCTCCCTCCCTTCCTTCCTTCCTTCCTTCCCTTCTCCCCCCGCCTCCGCCTTCCTTTTTAGACAGGGTCTAAAGTATCCCATGCTGGCCTCAAACTCGTTATGTAATTAAAGATAACATCAAACTTCTGACTCTCTTGCCTCTACCTCCTGAGTATTGGGATTACAGACATGCACCATTATTGTCTATATTGTGATGGGGATGGAAGCCAGGGCTTTGCACATGCCAGGCAAACAGTCTACCCACTGAAAACACCCCCAGCCTGCTGTTACTGCATCTTCCCTAGTATCAGCTGCCATATTGGATACAAGAGAGAGGTTTTATGTTTTCTTTTCTAGTCATTAGGAAAACTCATTAATTTTTCAGCTTTTAAAAATGTGCTAAAAGTTGGGCGTGGTAGTGCATGCCTTTAATACAGGAGGTAGAGGCAGGTGGATCTCTATGAGTTCAAAGCCAGCCTGGTCTACATAGCGAGTTCCAGGACAGCTGGGGCTACAAGGAGACCCTGTCTCAAAAACTACCAAAAAATGTGCCAAGATATACACAAAATTTACTATTAACATTTTAACTTTTTTGTGGTGACAGAAGCTTGATATGTAACCCAGACAGGCCCCAAACGTATGTCATCCTGCCTCAACCTCCAGAGCACTGTGATTAAAGGGGTGTGCCCCGGCACGCCCAGTTTGAAATTTTAATCATCGTAAATGTGTGATGGAAGAGTGTTAGATATGTTCACAGTATTGCGCCTTTTCACTTCCATTTCTGGAATGTCTCCACCACCCCAACAGAAACGACACCCATTAAACAATAGCTCTCCATGTTTTTCTTCCCTCAGCCTCGGACAGCTTCTTGTTCTCCTTCTGTCCCTCTAAATTTGCCTGTTCTGAGGACCTCACGTAGATGGAATCACACTCTGTCCTTTTGTGTTTGACATCTTTTACTTAACATATGATGCCCAGGTTCATCTCTCTTATTGAATATACCAGAATTTCATTCTTTTTTTTTTTAATATAACGAATGAACTTCTTTTTACATACACATCTCATTTTGTTTACTCATTTATTTGTGGAGGGGATGTTTGGATTATTTCTGCCTTTGGCTGCTGCTAGTAGTGGTACTGTGAACACTAGTGTGCATATTTCTGTCTGAATCTAAGGGTCACATTTTTAAAAATCCACCCGGGAACCAAGTGTTCAAACACACGAGCCTATTGGGGACATTTCACATTCAAACCACATCATTACCTTTGTTGCCAAAATGATTTCTGGGAGGTGCAAATAACATCTAGCTCCCTCCTCCCTTGGGTTCCTATGACCAAACTGCAGTCTGAAAAAACAGTGAGTGTTTTACACTTACTTACAGAGCAATGGGTGAGAGGTTACTTACAAGAATGTGGGTGCTCCTCTCCCCTCTGAGACCACATTGGAAAGCCTCTATCCAGGCATGGATGGTGACGCCCCAGCAGCCTTACAAAATGTCAAGAGAGCAACTACCTAGGCTTCCTCCTCTAGTGTACCCTTAGTCCCACCCCCTCATGCATCTGGTGGGTTGGAGGGTGTGACTGACTCTCCGTGCCCTCCCTTTCTGGCAGAGCGTCAACAGTCAAGGCTGTGGTGACCTTAGGTAAGTGAGTGTAACCAAGCTTGGGAAGATGGCATCTGCACATAGTCTGCTATTTGGACTTAAGAGCTTATTCCTAGGGTCTCTTCCCTACTGTGGTGATATGGATATCTGACCTCATGCCATTACTGCACTTTTTTGGTTACTGTACCTTGACGGTAAATTTGAAATTAGGAAATGCAGGAAAAGATCGTTTGAGTTCATGTGATGAGGATAAAGTGTATGTCAGAATAAGATCAGTTAATGTGACAGAGGCAGCAATAACCCATTTTGAAAGACAAGGCTTCTATTGGGATTATCAAGCTCCAGGCTTCCTTGGATCTTGTGCACCCCACCCTCTGCAGAACTCTGCAGTCTTAGAAGTGGAAGAAAGGCAGGGATGGAGACTAGACAGTGCTGAGATGGTTATGAACTGGCCCAGTGCTTTCAAAAAACATTTAAGAATACAAGTCACAACCTTGGGAAATGAGCTCCTGTTTGACCTAGAACCAGAGAGAATATGAGCAAACAGACTTATGCAAAACATTTTTTTTTTTGCAAAGCTGTTCATCCAGCATTGTTACCATAGCAATGAACAACAAAAAGAGCTTGAGTGGCACTGGTTAAATTATAGTGCAACTGTGCAAGGGGACATCAGGTGGCTATTTGAAATGTGCTGTTGGAGAGTATTTGTAGACATGAAAAGATGGTGATGATAGGTATTTAAATTTTAAAACCTATGATATGTACTATACAATTTCATAATTGTTAGATTTGAACATCATAAAAGGTACATACGCAAACACACACACAGACACACACACACACACACATACACACAGAGGAAATACAGACAACATTATTCACAGTGGTTACATCAAATCAGATTCTCCAAGTTGAGTTAGAGACCAGAATTGGTGTGCAAAACATTTATTTAAAGGAATTGGTAAGGAATGAGGGAATCAGGGCAAAAATGGAAAGAAACAATGAAATCAAATGCAAAGATGTGTTCCAATGTAGGGCCAACTGCAACAGAGCAGCCTAAGCCTAATCCCATAGAGAGACTCTGGGTAGAAATTGCACCTACAGTATGTTCTAACCCAAGACATCTAAGCTGGGCTGTCAAAGTCCTTCACTCAGTCACCTTTGGGAAAGGCCATCCAGAATGGATATACATTCCTAGGTACTCCTGTTATGACCAGATGAACTCCATCTTAGAAACTCCCCTACCCCCAGGCCCACTGAATGACTCAGGCAAAAACCATTGTAGAACCATGAGAGAAAAATAAAACAAGTTTTGGGGACTGTTGGAGACATTCTTTAACTGTAACAATCTGTTGATCCATTTGCCTAAAGGAAGTATGGGCTTGGGCCCCTGCAGCTGCACATAGGCACCTTAATTATCCTCCCCCCAAAGGTCTGTTCCCAGGAACTAGTTAACCACAGACAACTGTGTCATCATCCAAGCAATGTCACTGCCTGTAACTGCTTATTAGGGCTAACTTAGGGAATGTCCTGTTAACCCAATTTCAACCACTGAAACCCCTCTGTCCTTTACCCCAATATTGTGTAATTGTCATGGATGATTTGTGTAACTGTCACAAGATGACTAACCATAGCTTGCTTTGTGTAATCTATAGTCCCACCTGGAAAATCCCTTCCACAGTTTTCTCTGGTTTAAAGGGTTGATCTACTGCTTCCCCTCACTGCAGTGTCTTCTCCCGAGCTAAGAGCTGTAGTCTACGCTAGCTTGAATAAAATTTTGAATCCGAATCTGATCCGGTGTCTGGTGATCTTTTCCCGGTGGTCTTGAACTCCATAACACCCTGGATGAAGCAGGTCAAGGTGGCTGAGGACAGGCTACAGAGGAAGAGATGGGTGCAGTTACGGAAGCAAAACTGGACTGATGTTGAGGAAAAGGTGTGGAAAAATGGCAGAAGAAACAGTAGGAGCAAGGAATGATGGCTCCAAGGGTCTGAAACAGAGGTTTGAGGCCACCCTGGGCTACATAGTGAGTTCAGGCTGGCCTACACTAGGAGACTCTGTCTCAAAAACAAAATAACACAAGACAAAGGAGTCCCAGGATATTTGGGTAGGGCACCCCTCTTAGCATTCTGTAGCTTTTTGTTGACAAGGAACTACATTATTTTGGCAATAACATGTTTTTCAGATTATATATGGAAGCAAGTACCTTTTGAAGCCCTCTATAATGGCATCTGTTTGATAGAATTATGTTTAATATTATATGAGGGAGAAAAAGCTCTTTTGCAGTCCATGTTATACTGACTGTCCTGGTAGTATTTTAATTAAGTTACAAGGCCTTCAAGTCCTCATTCAGATACCAAGCTACCATTAATGGCAGTAAATGTAATGGTAACAATGAAGAAAACAATAGCAGGTGTGGCCATCCTGTGCCTTAAAGTAATGTAGGTGTTGGAGTGACCTATGACCTTTGTAGGTCGATGTGTTTGTTAGTTTTCTATTGCTGTGGTACAGTGCCGATCAAAAACAACTTGGGAAAGAAAAGGTTTATTTGGCTGACAACTCACAGTCCCTCATCTAGGGAAGCCAAGGTAGGAACTCAGGCAGAAGCCTGGAGCCAGGAGCTGAGACAGACCACTGAAGACAGATGTTTACTGGCTTGCTCCCCTGCCCTGTGCTCAGCCTGCTTTCTTATACAAGCCAGAAGCACCTGCACGCAATGAACTGGGCCTTCCCACATCACTCAACAATCAAGAAAATGCCTCCCAGACATGCCCAGAGGCCAGTTTGATAGAGGAAATTCGCTAGTTGAGGTTTCCTCTTCCCAGGGCTGTCAAGTTGACAATGGAAGCCATCCAGCACAAGGAGTGATGCTCACTGTACATGTTATTTAATAAACTCCTCCTAGTAATCCCATGAGTTAGGAACGAGGATGAGGATCATTTTCAGATAGGCAAACCAAGGCCAAAAGAGCTGAAGCCGTTTACTCCAACAAAACTAAGAGAAGGCTGAGTTTGGACTCCACTCAGTCGTGTTTGACGTCACTGCACTGTGATAGACCCCCTACTCCTGTGGTTCTTTGATGACGTCATCAAAGCACACCTTTTCAGTTGTCATAATGCCTCCCTACTTTGTATGTGTCCCTGAGAAACCTCTGCTACTTTCTCCAGCCTTGTTGGACAAAACATTTTAGCTCCTTTCTGTACATAATCTCTTGGGGAAAAAGCTTGAAGTATTTATAAAATTATGAGCAAAACCCATCATTGTTCTTTGGAGAACACTTGCTCTGGTGCATGCTGGGGTTGGACACATGATAATATTCAAACTTCAATCATTGCATTCACCAAATGGTAGCTTCCTCTGATCTAATAGGAAACCTCATCGTTTTTTGTCTGCTGCAAAAAAATGGACAGAGGCCAAGAGGTGTATTAGAAGGGAGGAAAGCATTTTCCAAGTCAGTACAATGAGAGTGATAATTTTAGAAATTGCCAAATGGGTGGCTTCTTTCGTCTCC
This sequence comes from Eospalax fontanierii, assembly GCA_035773235.1. NCBI lineage: Eukaryota > Metazoa > Chordata > Mammalia > Rodentia > Spalacidae > Eospalax > Eospalax fontanierii. Next base: position 43,196,311 of record CM069546.1, on the reverse strand, counting down.
TTAACCAGTTCCCTCCTGTCATGTGTTTAAGTCTAAATTCCTGGCAAAGAATAGCCTGTGACCCCGACTGAAAGGGATAGATAGCACAATCTATGGTTTAAAACAAATGGAGAGGGTTGCATCAACTTCTACAGACGTAATTTTAATCCAGAGATTAATTTGCTTGCGCCACACTCATAGCTTTCTGGATATCTGTTTGCTCATGTTTGAGGATGGGGGTTGGGAGGGGGCTTATGACAACTCAGCAAGGCTGAATCTAGCAATTAGTTAAATTACTCAGACATCTGGTATTGAAAAATCTCCACTCCATTGGACCTGAGGTTAGTTTAATGCCCTCTGATAATACCTTTCTGCTTGACTTATAGGCTACTAATTTTGTACATGAATGTCAATCACAAATCGAAACAGACACACAAAACCCAGGACCCATGAAACCGGTGGCCATGATCCTGTTCCCAAATGTGTGCTGATTCAAAATATATACTAAAAAGGTTTCATTATGTTCTGGCTGGGAAAAAGTATGCTTTTGATTTTGCTCTGGTTGAGGGAGGGGGCAGGTACAAAAGGGAAAAGAGTAATAAACAAGACAGAGGGACCCGGGGGAACTGTGAGTCTCCTGTCCCCCTAACACGTGCAAAGAACAGACTTAGCATCTGTGAATGGAGAGACCAAGTGCTTAGGAGCAGGGAGACGGGAAATTAAAGCACTCAGAGGCTGTTAAGCTGCTCAAGGAAATCGGCTGGGAAGCTGATTGTGTTTGTCTCAATCAAGAGATGGCAGCGCCTAAAATCTCAGATGGAGCCTGGAGACCTCCTTTCTCCTCTTCTTTTAGCCCATTGGCGTTCATTTGGTTTCAGAGCAGGGGAGGAAGCCCGGCAGAGCCCAGCCACATCATCATGCCAGGGGAAAATGAGCACTTAAAATGTAAACAGTCCTTCCAACTGTCGTGCTCAAGGCAAATGGACCTGGGAGCATTCACCCACTGTTCTCTGGGAATAGCTGGTCAGTGGGGTATCTCAGAGACCAGAGAGCCTGGCTTCTTTCTGTCTGCTTGTTTATTTTGTTAAACAACCTAAAGCTTGGCGTGGATGAAGATTTGGGATGATAGTCCAATGTCACTTAAGCAAATGGGATCAAATTCTGAAGCTGCTGTTTGCCCTATCCCTAGTTGGGAAAGCGTCAATCTCCCGAAGCCTCCACTGTTTCTTCCATAAAGCAGAATGCTGGTGGCTTCACATGAAGTGTTAGGATTTACAAGGGTAATACTGTAAAATGTGCCTATTGGATGTATTGTTTCAAGCACTTACTATACCCAGGTAATACCCCTGGGTGCTATGGAACCTTGTTTATTGCCCCTGGGTGACAGCTATGGCCAACAGTGGCAGTGGATGGTCATTTCTGAGTGTCCATGGTGTACCAATTCACTTGATACACACTGCACATCACTGGCAACAATCCAAAGAGACAGGTGCAATTTCTAGTCCATCATGAAGGGAGACCTTTAAGAGAGAAACTGATGAAAGTGTCTAAAGCCACACATCTAGTGGGTGGCAGAACTGGGTATATTCAATTGCTTCTTCCAATGACTATTTACTAAACACACAGTGTGCTGGAGGCAGAGAAGGACGTGATGAGAGAGGGGGGAGGGTTTCTATCCTGAAGGTGCTCAATACTATTTGAAAGCAGGTGACAGCAGTGTGCAATAAGCATTTAATTGGGAAGGTGACAGCTTTCAGGAAGGAAGTGCATTGACCTGGGTTTAGGGAGTGACATTTAACTGAGCTCCGAAGGGTGGTATGTGATGTTTTCAGGCTGGAGGGCATGTTCCTAGTCTGCTTGCTGCCCATGCCTGTCAATCAGTCCACTAGCAAACAGAGCTGGCTTCCATCCTGCTTGTCGCCAACTTCATCCTGTGCGTTGCCAGGTTGCCTGACAGCCCTGGTCCCTGACAGATATGTCTTCTGATAACAGGGGTGTTTGACATTTCCTGGAATGATTCTAAGATCATTCTTAGATCTGGTAATCTTTGGTATTCTAAGATCTGGAAATCTTTGAAATGCAAATGAGAGAGGCGAAGAAATTCTTTTCTCATGACCCCCAATCCTATTCGATGTTACTAAACTTTTTGTGACCCTGACCTAGGAACTAGAGGTTCAAACATTCAAAAGCACTTATTCTGGGACTGGAGAGATAGCTCAGTGGATAAGACATTGCATGATACATGAGGACCTGAGCTCAAATTCCTAGCACCTACATAAAAAGCTGCATGACTATACATGTCTGTAGCACCAACATTGAAGGAGAGAGACAGGAGGATTTCCGGGAGCTCTCTAGACAGGCTTCAGTTTTACTGAGAGACACCATCTCTAAAGAATTAAGATGGGACTGGAGTGATGGCTCAACAGTTAAGAGAGCACTGGCTGTTCTTGCAGAGGACTCGGGTTCAATTCCCAGCACCCACGTGGCACCTAACAAATGCCCATAACTACAGCTTTAGGCCTCCTGACCTCCTTGAGCTCTGCATGACTTGGGTGTACTTACATACATGTGGGCAATACACTCATACACATAAAACAAGAATAATAAATAAAACACATTTTAAAACAATAAGATGGAGCACAGCAGAGGAAGTCTCCCAGCATTCTCCTCTAACCTCTTCAAGTGTATAACTGTGCACATGGACGTGCACACACATATGCACACACCACACATGAGAATAATAATACAAATTTTAAAACATCTACTCCGCTTCCCTGCTTTACACCAGGGCCAGGCTCTTATTTCAGTGAAAGAAAACAACTTTAGTACTAAGTAAACCGTATTCTACTGCTCAATGCAATGTCAGTTCTGTGTTGATCAGAGCACCACAGAGGAAGAGAACAAATTCTTTCCTTCCTTCCTTCCTTCCTTCCTTCCTTCCTTCCTTCCTTCCTTCCTTTCTTTTTCTTTCTTCCTCCCTTTCTTTATTTCTACCTAATGCATGTATCATCACTATATATTATCTACCTATCATCCATCTATCTATCTATCTATCTCTTTATCACCTATCCATCAATCCGTCTATCATCTATCTATGTATCTGTTACTGCCTCTATCTATTCATGCATCTATTGTCTATCCATACATTAACTATCATCTAGCTATCATTTATTTAGCTATCATCTATCTTCTAGTCAAATATGTATTTATTTATCCTCCATCATCTATTCATACTTATTTTGAAGGATTGGCTCACTTGGTAATAGGTGCTGAGACTTCCCACATCTGTAGTCTGAAAGCTGAGGAAAGGAGAGCTGGTGGAATATTACCAGTCCAAGCCCAGAGACGAGAGATGTAGAGGAACTGTGGGTGCATGTGAGAATCTGAAGGCCCAAGAACCCGGACAGATGTCTGAAGGCAGAAGACGCTGCTCATGATCCAATAATGAGAGCACAGTTTCCCTTCCCTTTTCTTTTTGTTCTTTTCAGTCCTCTGTGGATTGAACGATGTCCCAGCAGTGGAGTGGACAGCTTTTCTTTATTTAGTCCACTAATTCGAATAGCAATCTCTTCTAGAAACACTTTCACAGATACATGCAGAAAATATGGGTTAGTTAATTTACATGAGCACTACTTATCCAAGTACTTGTGGAACGGTAGGAGACCTGAATGAGTGGATAAATGAGTGAATGAATGAATGAATGAATGAATTGAGGTGCACGAGAATGCTCAGAGCACATGCCTTTGATGAAGTGTATTGTTAGGGTTACATCGAGAATTGGGAGTCAATGTAAGCAAGATTTTTTTTTTAAATTTGTATTACACTTTATTATTTTTAGTTGTTTGTGTGTGTGTGTGTGTGTGTGAGAGAGAGAGAGAGAGAGAGAGAGAGAGAAACAGCTTGTGAGAGCCAGCTCTCTCTTGGAGATCAAACTCAATCAGACTTGATGGCAAGTGCCTTTATCCACTGAACCATCTTGCCAGCCAAAGAATTTGTATTCATTGGTTTTATTCTTGCTGTGACAAAATGTCTGTTATAAACAACTTAAAAGGAGGAAAGACTTATTTCACTCATGGTTTCAGAGAGTTCAGCTCTCATGGGAGGGAGAGTGAGGCAGCCAATCTCACAGAAAGGTTACAGTATGGTAGGCAGGTAGACAGGGCAGGCAGTAACAGAGGAGTCCACGTCAGGGACTCGTTACCCCCAGTGACCTAGATCCTCTCAGCAGGCCACACCTGCCACAGTTCTGCCTTCTGCCAACTGTCTACCCAGATTCAGAGCCATCAGTGGACTGAACTATTGGAAAGGTCAGAGGACCTTTCAAACACACTAATGTGTGTCACTAATCTCCTACAAGTCTCTATATCCAATCAAATCAACAATTAAGAAGAGTCATCACAGACTCGCTTGAGTAACAGCAATGAAAGATTAAAAGGAGAGATAAGCTGCCTTAGTGAGCCCTGAAGGCTTGGGTTTAGAGGCCTGATTTCAGGCTTGACTGTGTCATTACTCACCTTAGAATACTGTCAGGGTTGTGGGGTGACATTCTGCTGTGGCACTCAAGCATGGCTATTCTTTTTCACCTGGGAGACTTGCTACAGACCAGATGGAGGGTCCCACCCAGAGAGCAGCTGAGGATTTGCATATCTTATCTTTCCCCACGTGAAGCTGCTGATGTCAGTCCAGTGACCTCATTTGAGACCCACTGTTTAGAACATGGACTCTGGATTCAAATCAGTTGATTTAGAGTTTCCAGATAAAATATGCTCCAAGTTGAATGTCACATAAACAACAGTATTTGTTTATTTGTCTTTTGGTGTCCTGTAGTGTCCTGTCCTTTCATTTACTACATGTGACTGTCTTGTTGGGTTTACCCAGCACCGGCCAAACTGGAATCGGGCTATTTAAGGCAAGTCACTCAAGCTCTTCGGGCTTCAGTACCTCAATGCACAAATAGGGGCAGTAACTGTGCCACTCATCTCTTAAAGTCATTACGCCAATGAAATAATCCTATAAAGGACACAGCACAGAGCCGTGCCTGCAGCAGGCACTCAGTAAATGTCAACTATTATTATTCACCATTAACCTCAGGTGAGTAAGTTTTTTGGAGAAAAAAACATTATGTGGAGAGTGTTTCATGAAAAGATTTTATGATTCAGGCTTTTAAAATTTAAACTAGGAAATATTTCTCTCTTTGGAAAAGGTCTTTTTAAGCTGCCCCCTCTTCCCATTTATTTAATAGCTGATTGTAAAAAAAAAAAAAATAGATTGGCTGATTGCATTGCACATCTTCTCTTTGAACAACTCCCACCTTGACCCAAGGCAGGTTCAAGCTGTCCTTTCTGCGACATGTCTGAGTGTTACCTGGCTGGGGAACTGGTAGGAGTGGAGGCCGGGGAGGCCTGGGACCTGCCTGTAGGAAGTAGACCCAGCCTCTCTCTGTTTTCTGCTGGCCTTAAATAAAAACAGGGAGTTTTACAGGCAGAGCCAAGCCAGTACAAGATGTGGAGAGAGACAGGGGGTGGGAAGGGAGAAAGAAAGAGAGGGAGAGAGGAGAGGACAGAGGAGGGAGGGAGACTCTCACACTGGGGGTTCATCACATCTCTTAGAATTAAGCTGTCTCCTCATTATTCCAAACTTATGTCCATCTTATAATGGAGCATGATTTCCTATACACTGCATAGAAACTAGATGCATTTGGGGAGCTCAGGAGCCAGGCAGGATCAAAGTGCACACAGGCTGGCTGGATGGTATGAAACTAGCATTTGGGCTTTGGTAAAATAAAGCTGAATAGATCAGTATTTTTCAACCTATAGATTGTGACTTGTAAATGGGTCATGAAATCAATTTAAAAAGTCATGACTAAACAAGTTGGCTTTTAAAAATAAAACTACAGTAGAGTTGGATACACCAGAGCGTACTGCAGCAATATAAGTACTATTGTATGAATCTTTGGATACATTCTGTATGCTTGGCAAATATGAATTACACATTTTCGTATGTAACACCTCATGGGATGTGGCCAGAATTTGAAAGTCATTTGAGTGGGCCATAGATAAGACTCCTTCCAGTTTTGGGACATGGCATTGTTCAGACCATGATGTTTAACCAGGGGGAATTTGGCTCCTAAGGGAGATGTGATAAGCCTGTTCATTGTACAAGTAGAAAATGGTTTCTTTTTATCTGTGCAGTTTAACACCTGGAATTTCACTACTTCTCTTTTGGTATGTTTCTTTCACAATCCATGTGTTAATTCCCTCATCCTGCATGGGCTACTGGTTACCAGAAGCTGCTTCAGGCAGTGTGATCATACCACCAACTTCTTTATGTTAGTGTATAGTGGGTGGAGTCCAGGTATCTTAGTTACTTTTCCCCTACTGTGATAACATGCCCTGACAAAAGCAACTGAAGGAACAGTTTATGTTGGCTTCCATTTTCAGGTTACAGCCCATGATGGTGAGACATCGTAGACGTCTGGGAGACAGCTGGTTACATTGTACCCACAGTCAAGAAGTAGAGGACAATGAATGCTTGTGCTCAGCTCATTTTTTCCTTTTCGTACGGTTCAGGATCTCAGCCCAGGTGATAATGCCACCCATGATGGGCAGGTCTTCTTACCTCAATTAACCTAAACAAAGATTATCCCACCCCCACCCCAGGCAGGCCCAGAGGCCCATCTCCTAGGTAAATCTTGTCACACTGACATCTGAGGTTAAGCATCATACCAGGGATGTGACTAAACCTTCTGTATACACAGGCTGCCCCCAGAACAGACACTTTCCTGGCCCCTGATACCGACATTATAGATATGGTGAGAGCCTGTCCTGAGAATTTTTGTGGACAGAATCACACATCAGCAGTAGCCTTGCTGGCCACAGTCAGCATTTATTGCACGTTACTATATACCAGCACCTTTCTAAGTGGTGGGAGATGAAATCATGTTCTTTTTCTTCTTCTAGGTGAGGCATAGGTCCATCAAGGTCTATTCACAGTCACACAGTTTGAAGATCTAAGATTCAGATCCAGGATTCTTGCTTCAAAATTTCTCCAAGCAGTCCCTTCTATTTCTACAGTCTAGCAAGCATTTTTGAACATCTATTGGAAAATGCATATGTTTGCTTTCTAACCATTTAGAAACAGGCAGTTCAACCGCGTTAAGTATGTCACAGTGCTGTGTACCCATGCTGACCACCACTACAATCCTAACATTATTTTTTAACCATCTCAAACAGAATCCCTACCCGCGAAGCTGTCAACTATTCCACATTCTCAGCCCCAGGTGACCTCGAATCTCTTTTCCTGTCTTTACGAATTTGCCTATTTGAGATGCTTCCTATAAAAGAAATCCCATCTTCTATGAGCTTTTGTGTCTGGCCTTTTTTACTTAGAAGAATGTTTTCAAGCTTCAAATATGTTGTAGGACACACCAGAATTTCATTCCTTTTTATGGCTGATTAATATTCTGCTGTGTGGATATATCACATGTTGTTTATCCATGTGTCTCTTGATGGATTCTAAAACTGTTTTCTTCTTTTAGCGTTGTGGATAACACTGATAGGAACTGAAGCTCTTTTGTATTGAGAATGAAGGGGAAGCGTGTCGTTACAATCAAAGGGAAATTAAATTCCTCTTTAGGTTTAGACACGGTGCTCAGCCATCTTATGTACATTATCTCACTTGATGAGGGCTATTCTCTGAAACCCTGCTACCTTTACACATACAAAGAACAGAGAGGGAGAGTCTCCTACCCAGGGCCACCCAGCTAACGAAGGCGCATCATTTCACATGCAGTAAAAAGGTACAGGGGGATGCTACGCAGTGAAGTGGGCAGAGTGGGTGGGAGCCACACTCCTCATTTGCATGGAGATAACCATAGGCAGAAATCCCCTTAATACTCACATAGTGGTACCTGTGGGTGCTGTATTTAGGCCCATGTAGAGGCACCACAAGAATAAAGATCCTGTTCGTTGTGTAAGAAGAAAATGATTTATTTTTATCTGTGAGATTCAACACCTGGAGTTTCACTAGTTCTTCTTTGGCCTGTTCGCAGTTCCTCCATGCATTCCTTCAGCCTACATGGGTAGATGGGCTACTGTGTGCCAGGAGCTGCTTCAGGCATCAGCATGACAGAACAGGGCGGAATGAGTCCCTCCCATTTGGAGTATGCATTCTAATGGGCCAGGGAGGTGATAAATGGGTGACTGAGTACGTGAGTGGTCTAGACAGTTACGAGGGCTGGAGCCACACAATAATGTGAAGGCTATGGTGCTTTAGTTGTCAACTTCACACACCAAGGTTAGGGGAGCCTCGGTTGGGGAATTTTCTCCCTTGGACCGACCTGTGGCTGTGTCTCTGGGGCATTTTCTTGATTGCTGAGTGATTTGGGAGGTGGTACCACCCCTGAGCAGGTTGTTCTGTACTGTGGACCGGGCATGGGCTGGGGGAGCAAGCTAGTTAACAGTGCTCCTCCATGGCCTGTGCTTCAGCTCCTGCCTTCAGGTTCCTGCCCTGAGTTCCTACCTGGGCTCCCTCGGTGACGAATTGTGACCCCAGAGATGTAAACCAAATAAACCCTTTCCTCCCCAAGTTGGTATTGGTCAGAATGTTTTGTCATAGTGATTGAAGGCAGACTAGGACAACTACCTATTGAATCTCACTCAGGATGCCTGTGAGAAAGAAGAAAGTTGAAAGGCTAAAGAGATTTACTAAGTAAAACTGGTATATGGATATTATTTGATATAGATTCAAAGAAATCAACTGTAAGAGTGAGTTGGGAAAATTTGGACACTGGCTGTTTGTTAATGATTTTAAGGAATTGCTGTTCATTGTTTAATGATGGAATCATGGTAGAATTTTTAGACTTTCTCTTTCAGTATTAGCTGGCTAATAGAGGTATGATCCCAGATACTTGCTTTAAAAGAATCCATACTTTGATACTGAGGAAATGGCTCAGTGGGTAAAGCGTCTGCCATGCAAATGAGAAGACCCATGTTCAAATGCCCAGAACCCACATAAAAACCCGAAGCATTAGCACACACCTACAGTCTCTATTGCTACAGCAAGATGGGGAGCAGAGATAGCAGAGAACGCTCATAGGCCAGCGAGCTAGTGTACACAGCAAGGAAGACAGAGGAACTTGCCTCAAGCAAGGTCGAAAGCAAGGATTGATAGCCCAGGTTGTCCTCTGACCTCCATAGGTATGCTGTGACATGTATACACCTGCATACACACACACACACACACACACACACACACACACACCAGAAAAAAATATCTATGCTGGGGAGGGTAAAGGAGAGACATGAAGCAAGCAAGACTGGCTACCCGCTGTTAACTGCCAGGGCTGGGTGATCATCCTACAAGCTAGGCAAGTACTCTGCCACTGAGCTGCGTCCCTCACCCCACTAAGAATACTTTATACAGTGTGTGTGTGTGTGTTCATGTGTATGTTGAGGTGTGTGAGTGCCTCAGTGCACATGTGGAGATGAGAGGAGAACCTTAGGTGTCAGTCCTCACTTCCCGTCTTGCTCCTGTTAGGGTCTCCCACTGTCCATAGCTGCATACTCCGGGCTAACAGACCCACAAGTTTCCAGGGATTCTCCTGCCTCTGCCTCTCATCTCAGTGTAGGTGTGCTGGGGTTATAGACATGCACTACTGCATCCGGACTTTTGTGGGTTCTAGGTATTCAGACTCAAGTCCTAGTGCTTGCACGGCAGGCTTTAATCCACTGAGCCACCTTTCTCTAGCCACCTTTTTTTTTTTTAATTTTCAAGTGGTTGAAAAAATTAAAGAATATTTTCTGGCATGTGAGCATTACATGGCATTTTAACCAGGGCCATGAATGAAGTAGGAATGCACCACATCCATACGTTTGTGTTTTGTGTACAGCTATTTTCATGTTATCATAGTGGAGTTGAGAAGTTGCCACTAAGAGTTAGGGACCCCAAAACTGCACTATTTAGATCTGTTCCACATAAAAACAAACAAACAAAAACCAGGCTGGTTTCTAGTAGAGAGGATACTCCTCAACCCCAAAGGCATTTTCCTAACAGGCCATTGTATTAGTTCCTGTCTCATTGAGAGCACCAGTTAAGAAGGAACTGAGAGAAGGAACAGTTTCTTCTGGCTTTGAGGGTGCGGTCCATCGTGGTGGGAGGTGTGACAGCCACAGTGGCTCTAACTGTGGCAGCAAGAGTGAAATACAGTCTTTGTGTCTGTAGTCAGGAAGCCAAGGAAGACAAATGTTGGTGCTCAGCCCCCTTTCACCTGTCTGCTTTGTTATTCAGGGATGGTGCCACTCAGTTTGGGGTAGCTCTCCCCTCCTCAGATAACCTCTGGAAATCCCCTCACCATATGCCCAGTAGTCTGTCTCTGCAGTAATTCCAAATACAGTCAAGCTGACAGTGACTATTAACCATCACACACTCCAAAAAGACATGTGAGTCAGAAAGCAAAACATGAGGCCCATCCAGATACCTCTCTTAACTGTGGCAAGCCCTTGGGTCAAGGGACCATGTCACACTCAAATCAAGACACTTAAGGCATTGTTTCTGGAGTTGAGTTTCCCTTCCTGCCTAGGAATCAGCATTTCTGTCTGGAACTCTCTATGTAAGCCAGACTGACCTCAGTCTCCTGCTTCTGCCTCTGCCTCTGCCTCTGCCTCTGCCTCAAGTGCTGGGGTTGGAGGCATGTACCACCATGCCTGGCTTCAGATTCTTCTTAAATGACAAGTTACTGAAGTGTTATTGTCATGCAATAAGCTGCATATTTAAATTGTATGGTCCTGTAAGTTTTGTCATATGTATGGAACCTTGAAACCATTACCTCTATCTATCTATCATCTATCTATCTATCTATCTATCTATCTATCTATCATCTATCTATCTATGTATTCATTACCCCCAAATTTCTATGTAGCTCTTAGTAATCCCTCCTTCTTGCCCCTCCCTGCCTGGTTTCATCCCACCTTCCGCCTCATGGACTGCTAACTGCTTTCTGTCATCATGGATTAGTTTTCATTTTCTAGAGTTTTACATAAATGAAATTGTACAGCGTACAGCAGGACTGATTTTTTGGTCTGGCGTTCTTTCATATTCATAATTATTTGAGGTTAATTCATATTGGGTTATAAATAACTTACTCTTTTTATTGTTGCATGGGATTCTCTTAGATATATCACAATTAATTTGTCTATTCATCTATTGAGGAATGTTTGGATTGCTCTCAGAGTTGGACTGTTATAAGTAAAACTATTTAAAAGAATGAAAAAGCAAACTGCGGACTAGGAGGAAAGATTTGCAAAGCACAGGTGGAACCAAGAACAAATTCTGAACATTTAAAGAGATACTCAAAATCAATGATGAGAAATCTAACAACTTAATTAAAAATGGGCCAAAGATGTAAATAGATACTGCCTCGGTTACTATGGCTGTTGCTGTGATAGCTACTCTGACAAAAGTAGCTTAAAGGAGAAGGGGCTTATTCCGGCTGACAACATCATGGCAGGGATGTCAAGACAGCAGGAACATGAAGCTTCTGGTCACAGCTCATCTACAGAAGCAGACAGCAACGAATGAATGCTTCTTAGTGCTCAACTCTTTTGCTTCATTTTACAGTCCAGGAGACACACAGTTTCAGGATCTCTGTTGAGGGAATAGTTATGCTCATGGTCAAGATGGGTCTTCTCATGTCAATTAACAGCAACCCAGATAATCCTCCAAGGGCAAGCCCAGAGGCCTATCTCCCAGGTGATTTTAGATTCTGCTAAGTTAACAACACAACCATTCTAACCTTCATAATAAGTTCACCAAAGAAGATATACAGTTGGCAAATGCATGTAAGAAAACATACAGAGGATCTTTACTTAAAAATAAGGTAGCAGATAAACCAGAAGATACCATTCCATACTTATTAGGAGGGCCAAAGTTTAAAAGATCTGATCTTACTGGATGTTTGTGAAGCCATGGAACCACTGGAACTCTCACACACTTTGAGTAGGGATATAAAATGGTACAACCACTTTGGAAGATAGTTTGGCCTATTTTCAAAAAGTTAAGCACAGTAGTTGGCAACATAATGCTTCTCCTTCCTATGATGTTGTATGCTGCTAGCTACTTAACAGAGTATATTATATATTTTTCTTGTTGCTCTGACAAAACATGTGACAAAATCAACTTAAGGAAGGCAAGGGGTATTTTAGCTCCTAGTTTGAGGGAATATATGTATCACCGAACAGAAGAAATGCCCACTGGAGCATGAGGCAGCTGGTCACACCGTATCCACAGTCAGGAAACAGGGAATGATGAATGCTGGTGCTCTGCTCTCTCCTTTTTGTGCAGGCTGGGGTTACAGCTTCTGGGATGCTGCTATCCACATTCATGGTAGCAAGGTCTTCTCTCTCAGTTAGAACTCTTTGGAAGCTGGGCATGGTAGTGCATGCCGTTAACCCCAGCACTTGGGAGGCAGAGGCAGGCAGATCTCTGTGAACTCAAGGCCAGCCTGGTCTACATAGCAAGTTCCAGGCCATCTGGGGCTACAGGGAGACCCTGTCTCCACCTTCCCAACCCCCCAAAAGATGAACCATCACACATAAGAAATAGGTACAGCCAGTATGCAGTTTTGAGATGGGGAGAGACGATCTTAGGTTCTTCTCATGGCCCTATGTAACTGCCAAAGTCCTTGTAAGAAAGGAACAGATTTGTTGCTGTTGTGTCTTTAGTTGGCTTTGGTATTGGTCAGGTTAGTTCTTATATCCGTAGATAGGTGTGACTCTCACCACTCACCAAAGAAACACCTTCCTGTAACAGATAGAAGCCATCACAACGTTCCACAACTTTTCAAAACACAGAAAGCAAGTGACCATGGGATACCCAGCTCCAATTGATATCTACAATGAAGCTCCTATACCTAACATTCAGGAGACATCACATAAAGGGGGATAGAAGGTTGTAAGAGCCAGAGGACCAGGAAGCTTGCTGCTGGATAGTAATTTTTAGATGTGACAGGGAAGCTCCACGAAATCTCCACAGTATGATTCTCTTTACAAGACCTGCATAAGGACAACAGCAGCTGACATGCTAATGTGGATGCAGGAAATTTCACAAGGTCCCACCTCTAGATGAAGAGCTATGGGTGATCAGTGGCTGCTGAGAGAGGGAGAATCAGTTTTCTCCAAAGACAAGGTCCATGATAGGTAATCCAGTCTCAAGTGGTCAGCCCTAAATACATGTACATAAGAGCACCGCTAAATGGACTGCTTATATGTCATGTATATGTATATATGATATAATATATGTGCATATGTAGAAATAATATTAAAGAAGAGGTTATGCCATGGAAAGCGAGTGTGAGTTGCAGGAAGAGCTGGCAGAGGAGAGGGGAGGGTGAAAATGACAGAGAGTACTTAGTATGAAATTCTCAAAAACAAAGAGTATTTGAAAAAGAAGGAAACAAGAGGGTTAGTGAGAGAAATTTGAAAGTGCTATAGTATTGGCTTTGAAGAAGAGTACGGGGGTTAAGAAGATACATAATAGCTTCTAGGATCTAGAAAAGTCAAGAGAAGATGTTCTTCCTTAGAATCTCCCAAGTGAATGTAGATCTGACAACCTGGATTTTTACTTCAGTGAAATGCATTCTAAACTTCTCACCTTCAAAATTGTAGAGGAGGAAATTTGTGTCATTTTAGACATTAAGTTGTAGTATTTTGCTACAGCACCATCAAGCTAATGCATACAACCATTATGTTGCCTTCTGGTTGACAGAAGTAGCTGAGGAGGGATTTGCATAGCTCACAGTTTAAGAGTGTACAGTCCATGATGGTGGAGAAGGCAGGATTGCATGCATGGTGGCTGGGACTCCTCACATCTCCATGGACCAGGAAGTACAGTGAGAGCCAGTGAAAAACAGGATTGAGTTACAGCCTTCAGTGTTCATCCCTAGTAACCTACTTCATCTAGCTAGTTCCTACCTCCTCAAGTTCCACAACCTTGGAAGAGCTGAGGACCAAACGAGCTTGTTGGAAAAATTTCAGATACAGAGAGACAAGTTATCCCTTCTTCCCCAGATTTCTGATCCACAGAAACTAAGAGATGTTAATAAAGGTTTATTTCAACCATTATGTTTTGTTGTAATTTGTTACACAGTAACAGCCACCTAGTAACTGTACTGACTAGCTAACTAATACTAGTACATAGTGTCAAACTGGCATCATTATGTAGCAGATTGGTAAGAGTTTGCCTCTGTCTTCTGATTGATGAGTGTAGCAGGCACCGTTGTATGGACAGCCATCCATCCCATTACTAGTTATTTAACCAAGAGAAAAGAGAACACAAATATATCTGCACACAAATATTCCCAAATCTCTTAATCTGTAAAACGTTCCCTTCTTGGATTTCTGCCATTTATAACAAATCTTTATTAACTTCCTAAATATCCCTGATCCTGATCTTAGAGATGTGCAGTAAATATTAGTGTTTTTCTTTATGGGCTGTGTACTTACTTGCTCTGGAATTCCCTCACTGGCTTTCAGATTAAAGAAGCTGTGTTCTTCCAAATAGTCATTATTTGCATGTGTAACATCTTTCTGTAAGGGACTGTGACATACTCAGAAAACCAGGGCAAAAAGAATATATGTGTTTTCTCTTCCAAGATCCTTCAAATCTTCCTTGGACAAAGACACCCCATTTTAAGGTAGGGTCCCAATCCAAATTCATCACCTATATTATGTATAAAGGGTGGTGGACAGGGACTTGATGAATACTTACTATGTACTGGGGACTCAAGATAGGTAAGGTCCCTGCCTTCAGTCCCTAGGATCCACCCTTCTCTGTTCACCCAGCACTGGGATTACAGACAATGTGGCCTTCCCTGGCTTTCTAAATGGGTGCCAGGGATCTGAACTGAGGTCCTCATGCTTATACATCAAGCACTTTACCCTCTGAGCCGTCTCCTCAGCACCTGCAGTGTGGCTCTTGACTATTGTCATGAGGGACTGAATCTCTCTCTGCTGCCGTTCTTCACTGATGTTTTTGTAATTTCTTGCATGGTATTTGTTGTCAACACATTACAGTCTAGGTTGGTATATATTACAGCAGCATCTTGCTCCCTTTTCTGTCCCCTTCCTTTTGCTAAGCTCTCTACAGAATGCTGTTCTTTCCTCTTTCATATTTTAAGATAGTCTCTTCACCAGGCATGTCAATGTGTAGAGTTGTAAGCAAAGCTTCTCGTGGGCAAAGTTTTTGAACAATTATCAGTTGAAGGAATCATGTCACAATAAACTTCTCTTTAAACAAATCAAATGGTCCCACTGAAAAATATTTAAACTCGTTATTTTAAATCTGAAAGTCTCAAGGAGTCTCTGTGGCTCTGGGTTTCTGCGATGAGACATTTTAAAACACAGGCTCACATTACTTTGGTGGCTGAAGCCAGGACTTCTATGGAATAGATAATGTAACTCTCTTATAATTCTGTAATGCGCCTGGAAAAGGTGATTACACTTCCTTTAAGAAGTGTAATCACCACTCTCAGCTTAATTTGGGTTGTGATGTAAGAGAGAGGCCAGGAACAAAACTTCCAATAAAAATATTTTGACTCATTCTCCTGGAATGCCATCCAAGCTTTGATATGGCCTTGATGTATTCAGTACGTTAAAGGGTAAGTCAACACAATAAATTTTATGCCTTCCATAAAACTTGTGAGTGAGCCCAGTGAGAAATTCCAAGGTCTGGGAAGGCAATTAATGCTTGAAATATATATTGAGTTGTTTACTGCGACCTTTTATGTGACCACTGGGCTGTACCCAGGATGACACGAGAGAAGAATTTCCCTAGGAAATGCAAGGTTTGCTTTTCAAATCACATTGACCTGTCAGATTCCTACCAGAATATAGAGCAACCAATGAAAAGCCAGTGAATTTTTCTCACCATATTGATGTGATCCACCTTGTTTTCCAGTTTGACTGGCAATAATCCCCGGAGGGATGTGTGACTTAATTTTCATGGACCATTTATAGTTCTGTATAGGCAGGGAATATTTTATTAATTGATTTAACTTGAGTTCAAGCCCCAGCTCTGTTAGTTGATGTGGGACTCAATATTAGTTACATTATTTTTCTAGACTTCATTTTCTATTGTGAGAATTAAATGACATAACAGGCTATAAGATACTTCATTAGTTATAATGTGGCTCATAATTTAAGAAGTCATTATTAACTCTTTGTGAGGCATGAAGTTTCTCTTTCTGAGGACTGTGCTAATGAACAGAATGTGAGCTGTTACGGAAATGTCTGTAACTATGTATTAGTCAGGTATTGTTGTATCTGACTTCATGACCAACAGTACCAGAATCTTGTGATTTTTACAACAATATTCATTAATTATGTCTTATTTTTATGATATAAGTTTACTTCTATGTTTACTTTTAGTCATGGATCTATAGGTGGACCCCTTTTCAGGTTGTGGCTGAATCTGTATCTATTCTATGTTTATCCTCTCGGTATGACATTTCATAGCATGAGAAGAGTGATCAGGAACACAGGATGTGGCTGATGTCCTGAACTCTAAACTCACACCTAGTCAGTTATGCACATTATGTTGACCAATGACAGTCACATTTCAAACTCAGTGTCAGAAGTGCATTCTATTAAAGGAGCTTGATGACCAAAAAGAAAGGAGACTGAGGAAGGTGACAGCATGGGCCACACTGGTTGTAGAAGTGAAAAGGAAGAAAAGAATAAGAGGTCATTATAAACAAAAGACACACGAAAAGCATATCATTTTCTCTTTTTTTATCCAAAACATAATTAGTAATTCAACTTGACCATTTCATCCACCATCCAAATAGGATGTGATTTCCTTCTCTTCCTTGCATTTGACAAAATCATAGATCTAGGTTCTATCAATGACTCGTTTTTCCTTTTACAACGGCATATGCTTAGTAGTCAGGTTGGTCATGGAATATCTTCTTCATTGAGTCATCTTCAAATGTTGAGAGTCGAGATATTGACAGTCCAGACTGAAATGTTTCTTTATCTGTTCAAATCCAGTAATATTATGATCAGTATGTCAGTGAGCTTCAGGAAGAAGTTTAAGTTTCTAGCCCCCCGCTCCGCTACTAAATGTGCTTGGGTCAGGGATGTTCTCTGGGGTAATTCTGAGAGAAGGAGTTAAGGATGCTCTGGGGAAAATATTTAACGATACTAACTATTCGCCATCATGTCTCAGTGCAGAAGTCACTGTCTAAATAAGCATTCTTTTCCAACTGCAGCCTAGCAATTTTGCCTAAAAATGACAGATGTGACTTCCCTGAGGGTAAAGGAAGACTTAGAGAAGATGCTTAAAATGTTGTATTTAAAAAAATCTGAAACAATTATGAAGGGGTTTCTAAAGTTCGTGTAGCAGTTCCAATGCTTTTTGCTTATTAAATATTTGCCTTCCTCATTATTGATCTGGTAACTTCACTTCTGAGAAAATAAACAGATATGAGGAAAAAGTTTATGTACGAAACATTCACTGTGGCACTCTCAAAAAAATTAAGGGAAAAAATTGGACAGAACTTCAATGTTCAATAATAAGGGACCAATTGGATTAATTATTGTAACGCTCCTTAATGAACTATAATGCCGATGTTAAAATAACATTTCAAACAATTTTATGACTTGAGAATTCTCTGGCAGCGTAATATTAGATGAACCATGTAAAGTGAGAAAACCACACTGCTTTATAATCATCTTTTTTTTTTTTTAATGGGCAAGAAGATTGTCAGAATACTCAGAGAAGTGTGAATGTTTGTGATTCACTCAGCACTGCGAGCTGTTGTAATCTCTGTACGTTTCTTTCTCTGCATTTTTCCGTGTTTTCTGCTTTTGATAATAACATACTCTATTAGGTTATATTTATTTTTTTCATTTTATCAAAGTAATACATGTACACAGTTAAATATTCTTAAAAATCTGGGGAAACCTATTGTGAACAGATCAGCCTCTGCCCCAGCCATCTCTGTTCCCCGTCTGGCTCTCCAGACTTAACTGTTCATACTTTATTCCAGACATTTCTTTGGCCATTCCCTTTCAGAGGGCTATAATGTGCTTAAGTCCTTATTATCGGAGTCACGAGCGTTAGAAATTACCTATTGGCTTTTGATTAGGAAAGCTCAAGGTTCACCTCTTTTAATCAACTCAGAGGAGCTCTTGAGCTCTTTTAGAATCAGCTTTCCCAATTTCTCTTCTCATTCTTTATTGTCTCAACCTAATTATATCAAAATTCTAGGCTAAGTCAATGACAATGCTCCTATTATGGTGACTGTAGGCACTGCCCATTGCTCGACTATGTTTAGATTCTTCTATATGCATTTCATTATTTTTTAATTTCTCTAGCACCAAGTTCTGTGGGGGGGGGGAGCATTTTGAGCTGTGACATTAGAGGGTCGTGGACTAGACAAACCAGCTTCTGTATTTGTTTTTCTTTTTAATATGGTTTCAATGATTATCTAAATGTATGGACACAATCCCAAACATCCTTTAGGTTTTATCTTTTTTTATATAATGGAACTCCATGAGCAATCTTAATGGGGGATTCACTCTAAGCTCAATATTGTTTCAAGATTTAATGAACTGGTATGACATATTTGATTTCTTAGATCCTATGTATTTCTCTTTTTTTCACTTTTTCCTTTTTTTTGGTAGCATCCATCCATCCATTCACCTACTCATCTGCACACCTATTCATACACTGATCCATCCAGCCATCCGGATATCCATCCATCCATCCATCCATCCATCCATCCATCCATCCACTCATACATCCAGCCATCCATGCATCCAGTTGCTTCCCAAGAAAGAGTGCATGGCTGTAAATATGACATGTTCTTACAGCCTTTAAAATGTCTTGACTTAGAGTACCACTTGATGGGTGGTTTGGTTGAGCACAGACCTGTCCCAAAGACATTTCAAGAATGTCTTATCTTGTAGTACATCCTGTTGCTCTTCATGAGTTGTGAGCAAGGGTCCTGACCTGTTCATCAGCACCAGGTTGAGTGGGACAAACATGAACGTAAGGACCCAGGAGGTGTCGTCAAGATGGAAGGAAGGGAAGGAGGGGATACAGAAGAAACATAAAAAGGCAGTCAGTGACAGAGAGCAAATTCCAGTTGGGCGTTGAGGATACGAAGCATCAGGTAGGGAGTATTATTAGGTAGGCCTGAAGGGAGTTCAGAAAGTTGGCTCTGGCGTGCCCCGCAGTTCTGAATTCTTGGTTTCCAGCTCAGGGTGGAGAAGCAGAGCTGCTGGGGAACAAGTCACCTAAGTTAGTCTCTGATCAGACAGGTGCCTGGACTTGGCTGTCTCCTCTCTGGACACGTGCTTCTGTGACACAGGCCACTCAAAGGAAGTCAGGGGATTTTGCTCGGACTACTGTGCTCCTGAGACAGACAGGCCTATCTCACGACACCCAAATGCAGGCCCAGAACTTGGTCAAGGTATTAACAATCACAACATCCCTCCCTCTCTCTTTCTAGCAACCCCACCCTCCCTGCAAAATCTGCCTGGAGAAAGACAAAACAAAGCAAAAACACTGGCTTAGACCCAAGCTTGCTTGCTTTTTTCTTTCTTTCTTTCTCTCTTTCTTTCTTTCTTTCTTTCTTTCTTTCTTTCTTTCTTTCTTTCTTTCTTTCTTTCTTCCTCTTTGGTGTGTGTGTGTGTGTACACCATGTACATGCTTGAGGAAACAAGATGACAACCTTGGGTGTCATTTCTCAGGTACTATGGAGCTTTCTCTGGAAAATATGACTTTAAAAATTCTTATGTTTATTTATCTTGTGTGTGTGTGTGTGTGTGTGTGTATGCCATAGAGCACACATGGGATCAGAGAGCAATTTGTGGGACTTGGTTCTCTCCTTCCACTCTGCGGGTCTCAGGTATTCAGTATAGGCCATGAAGCTTGGTGACAAGTGCCACCATGTGCTCAACCATCTTTTCAGCTCACCTTTTCCTTGAGAGAGGGTCTCTCACTGGTCTGAAACATGACAAGTAGGCCAGGCTGGCCTGCCAGTGAGGTCCGGAGACCCACCTCTCTCTGCCCACCTGGTGCTGAGATTACAAGTGCACCCCACCACTCTCCACTGTTTTTTACGTGGATTCTGGCAACTGAGTTCGTGTCCTCATGCTGTGTGACAGGTACTCACTGACTGAGCCATCTCCCCAGTACTGGCCCAAGCTTTCTTGCAACTCCTACTTTGCTATTTTGTGTTATCAGATGTTCTGGTCAGTGGTCTGTTCCCTGCTGGCAAGTGTATGATATTTACCTTGAATTCTCCACTTCCATCTCTATGAATGCAGCAGTGTCCCTAGACAGAACCCCATGCACAGGCCAGCTCTCCTGGTGACAGGGATGAATCAAATAAGCTTAGGTCTGAGGCCAGAGTAGTTTTCCTACTGAAAGTGATTTTGATGGAAAAGAAACAGCTTAAAAACCTCCTGTTGTGCCTTATTGTCTTCAAACAGCCTCAACAGAACACGCAGGCAGTAAGAGTCCTCCCCTTTTAAACACTGACCTTCTTTCAAATTAGTTTCCCCAGAAGTTTGAACAAGGAATCAATGAGAAAAGAAAATGATTCCGGAGCACAGTTGAAAGGCTGGCTGCTCTCCAGTGTTTTATTGTTTCCTGAGAGCGGCTGGCTCCGCTTGGCTGGAGGGTGCAGCTGTCTGCAGCCTGGACCTCAAGCTCAAGAAGTCAGCACTTCTGTCTTGCTAGGGCTGGATCTACTCTATCACTCTGATCGCTGTCAAGGTCACAGTCTCCATTTGGAGAGTGATGAGGTAGTACAGAGCTTGGGAGTAGGTTCGGTATCCAGCTTCACCCTGTTTTTCAGATAAACACAGGCACCAGCAAAGGATCTGAGCATTCTTCTGTTTCCTTAACATGGAACACGGTTAGGACAAGCTACTTCAGTGTCTCACACTTTAATTCTCAGTCCCTGTCATTAGAAGATCAAGAGTTCTTGAGATGATCTTGATACACAGTAAAGGGCTCACTCTCTAGTGCACATAGAAGTCAATACTGGTTTTAAAATTACATTTATTTATTTATATGTATGAGAGAGAGAGAAAGAGAGAGGAGGCATGACACATCATGCATGTGTAGGCAGAGGAGGACAATTTGAGGGAAGTGAGTTCTTTCTTTTAACTGTGTGGGTTCTGGCAATCGAACTCAGGTCGTCAGACTTGGTGGTAAGTGCCTTTAACCTGTTGAGCTATCTTGCAAGTCCCAATATCAGGTTTTATTATGTGGTCAACTGACAAGGAAGCTTGGAGCCACAGGCTCATACATGTTAGCAGAATGGGTCCATAGCGGGAGCATGTATAGGACAGGAGAGAGGAGAAACCACTTTCTGACTGGATAGCGAGATGGTAGGATGTCAGAGTTCTTTGGTGCAGGTTTAGATAGCTCCACATCCTTCTCACAGGCTCATGATTCTTTGGGAGGAGAAATTATGCTTTGTACAGGTCATTTGGGGATTATAGTATGAGCAGGTTATTATGAGATGTTTTGGCTTCTCCTATGCACGTCAGTTCTTAAAAAGATGGCCTCACACCATGTTTGAATACAGTCTGAAGGTTTTTCTTGGAAAATGATGTAGGCACTTCTCTATCTAAGGAGTGTCTGAGTGTGTCCAAGCCTTAAGTGATTTTAGCCATAGATGGTAAAAGTGTACCAATGAGAGAGCAAAGCGAGATCAGAACAGGAGACTGTCAGTGTCAATGCCATTACTGGAGCTATTGCTAGTGAGACTTTTTCCTTGTGGAATTGGGAATTAAATATAACAAAAT
This sequence comes from Eospalax fontanierii, assembly GCA_035773235.1. Lineage (NCBI taxonomy): Eukaryota > Metazoa > Chordata > Mammalia > Rodentia > Spalacidae > Eospalax > Eospalax fontanierii. The sequence continues at coordinate 43,174,511 of CM069546.1, read as the reverse complement.
AGCAGTAGTGTTGCAGGGCTGGAGACATCCCTCAGTGAGAGCACTTGTCTGGCATGGAGGAGCTTGCTAGCACATAAACTTTGCAAGGGAAAAATAATGATGGCTAAACACGGCAGAAAGCATCACAACTCTTCCCACTTCAAGTTACAGTATCATATGAAAGGCCAGCTGCAGACTAGAAAAGAGGGAGGAAGGTGGAAGGACCAGGGTTCTCAGAGAGCGTTAAGAGAAGGTTGCTTTTCTCTTTCTGGGAAAGTGTGGCCATCGTTAAAAGATCCTTGCGCCCCACTCTGACTTTAATTCTTTTTCATCTGCTCTTTTATGTGATGACTGGTCTGAAGAATGGGCTCTGAGCTGAAGCTCTGGTCTTGGGTGGAGACATGGCATTCTGAACTGTTCAAAAGATCACATGATTGCTGTCTAACAGTAGGCTTTGTAGTGAGGAACAAACACATTCTGTTGCTCCCTTTGGTAACAGCCAATGCAATGAGCCTGTCAATCACCTAGACAGGAAAGCGTCCCTTGGGAAACCTGTGTGCTCCAGAGATTCACTCTGGCCACCATCTACTCTCACCCCTGAGAATGTTTTCTGCCATGATGATCCATTTGACCACTGCCTGCTCCCACCCTTGAGAGCGTCTCCTGTTACCTTGTAATAAGCTCTGCCTGCCTCATGCACTGCACTGTGTGTCTCCTTTGAATTCTTTGTAGAGGATCATAAGCACCAGATGAGAGCAAGGTCCTGGTAGTGGCTTTTCTTGATATTTCTGTAATTCTGGTGGTTACCTTTTCATTTTGAATGCCTCAGGCTGCTTCCTACTGTGGGCACAGGACGCCCCTCAATACAAAGCCAGCCACTATGGGAGATCTTGACTCCATTCCTCAGACAAAGACACTGACGGTGAAAGAGATTAAGGGGCTTTCTAGAACCACCCAGAGTGAGTGGCAGAGAAGGAGACTGTAGACAGACATTTTGACTGTTTTTCTTCACTAGAGGGCTGTGCAGCATACACACACATACACACACACACTCACATACACAGACACACCACACACAAACACACACTGCACATATATACCACACACATATCACACACATGCATACATACTGCATACACATATATACACATACAAACATACATATAGACACACACACATACACATGTACATGCAGACCACACACACAGATATACTACAAACATATACCTCACATACACACACCATCCCACACATACATACACATACACCACACACATCACACACATACACCACACATACAAACATATTCCACATATAAGCATACCACACATGCACATACACGCCACACACACATACACATACACCACATATACTCACACATACACATTCATAACCACACAAAAACAAACATCACACACATATCACATGCCATACACACATATACAAATACACATAATGCACATAGCACACACCACACCCATATGCATAACACACATCATATATACGCCATACACAGATACCACTCACCACATAAACATACACATATCACATTACACAATACGCACATCATACACACACCACATACCCTCATACAAACATATACATAGCTACACACACAAACATGACACATACATATACACATACCACAAACACTCACATATCATACACCACACACATTCATATACAGCTTCACACACATACACAATCACACATACACACATACCACACACACCACACATACACAGGCATACAGACACTGCACACACACACACTTGTCCCATAGAAGATTCATTCCTGAGGACTGTGCTTTCTATATGAGATGCTGTGAAGCACGCGAACAGCTAATTCTGCGGCTCTCTCCCTCCCTCTCTCTCTTCCCTTTCCTTCTCTCTCCCTCCCCCTCCTCTGCCTCCCTCTCTCTTCCTCTTCTTTCTGTGTCCTCTCCTTCCCTTGTTCTCTCCTTCCTCTGTTTTCCCTTCCATCTCCCTCCCTCCTCTTCTCTTTTCTCTCTCTCTCTCTCTCTCTCTCTCTCTCTCTCCTCTCTCTCTCCCTGCTTGAATTGGGTATCTTTGACTGTGTCACATTTTCACTTAGCTGACCTATTTCACTGTAAAAGGGACACAAGCTCATGCCCCAGATTTGGGGGAAGACTGACAAGCAGCTCCCGTTTATCTTTCTGATCAGCGTTCTTACTCTAAACCCCAAACTCAGGCTGGCAGCTTTTCCTCTTAATGAGCTTGGGTAAAGGAAGCATGCAGGCTTCCATCTGCCTTTCTCCCCTCCCCTTCCTGTCTTCCCTGGATTTACACATAATCCACTTAATGCTAATAAGTCCAATTGACAAACACCCTGAATGAATATCTGTAATACTGGCTAGGTCCTGTGTTATACCTTTGGGACTGGGCTCTTCACATACATAAGGCCATCCTATCCCTGCTGTAGCAACCTATAGGGTAATTTCCTTATCATGACAGTACAGAAGCCAGACCATGACACCTCAAGTTAAGTCACAAATCTGAGGTCATTTACCTTTAAGCAGCAGGGCTAAGACACTGCTATACTGTACAAAAAAAACAAAAAACCAAAAAAAAACCCCCAAAAACCTGATAATTTGGAAGACATGGATTTGTTGTGCTTGGGAGAGGACAGGTGAATAAGACTCGACATCTTGTTTCAAAGACGCTCAAAACCCAGCTAAAGATGGAAACCAAATATGGAGCAGAAGATGAAGAACAGCCAAGGGGTGCAGACCCTGGAAGGAATAGGCCCTGAGTCTGGCAGAAAAGGAGACTAGCAAGCGCTAAGGCCCAGGGACTACTGTGCCACCTCTAGTTTGAGGACAGACACAGGAAGGACAGAAGACTAGCTGACTGACTGCCAGACTCCATTCTGGTGCTGGAAACTGATTACCTCCATGTGAAGGAAGTGTTCCCTATGCCCAGTAAACAAAGGCATTTCAGGAAAACACTTCCCTGTCCTTGTCAAAGTTTGAGCCCTGGGAAGAGGCAAGTTTTGGGAGGGAGATGGTGTTAAATCATCTTTCTGTCACTATCGTGAGATAAGTAAGATGGCGAATGTGAAAGAATAGATTTGGTTTTGCCTTACAGTTCTAGAAGTTCAGGACCGGCATGACTGTCACCCCCTGGCAAGTATATCATGGCAGAAGCAAGTGGTGGAGCAAGCCGGTTATCCTTGGAGCCAGGAAACAGAAGGATGAAGAGACAGGGGCCCCACAGTCTCTCACAGGGTCATGTCCCCGAAGACCTAACTTCCTCCCTCTTCTTCAACATATGAACCTTTCAGGTGCATGCAACATCCAAACCATAGCAGAGGAATAGAGAGAGACCCACTGAGCCACATGGAGCTGCGTCTGTCCTGAACGGACTGTGTACTCTTATAACTGCTAAGTAAGTCAAGTGGGAAAGTTGCATTCGATAGAAGCATAAAGAGTAACCGCATTAGGTTACCTCCCCGAAGCAGGGGATGTGAGGAATAGTCCCCGCCCTTTCCTCTATCCCTGCTCTGGCCTTTCCGGTGACTTCTTCACTACCTCCTCCTCTTTTTACCATTCTTTAAGAAAACAGATGTTAACTGGTGCTAATCGATACATCAAAGCAGGGACATTGCCCTTAAAGCTCAGCTCAAATCCCAGAAGGTTATCACTTCTTTTCTCTCTAGTTTCTCTTCTGTGCCATGTGGCCAGGCCCCCAGGCGAATCAGAACAGAAGTTATTCTTGTCTTGTAGAAGGTGGTGCCATCCTGCTTGACTCAGATCTAGGTGGGGAAGTGGGACTTCCGGACCTGTGTACTGAGCCACAGCCCCATTGAAGCTCTGTGGTTGCCAGGCCAAGACTCAAGCGTCCTGGTGCTGAGGCTCACCTGCAGCCCCTTTACAACCAGACCCTCGCGGACATTCAGAGGTCAGCCAAAGCCACTCTCTACTACTCGTTAAAATCTCACCCTCATTTTTAGCCTCCAGCCAGCTCTCATATTTTTATTCTTTTTCTTCCCTGCTCTGGTTGTCAGTCTGGGGTCCCTAGGTGGCCAGGCCCCAAGTAGTCTCTAAGATTCAGCTCAACTGCTATTTGTTCTTTTTCTGATTCAGTCTAGGGGGAAAAAGCATTATAAAATGTCCTCTCGTCTGTGAGTTGTAAAGACATCTTTTGTTAATGTCAGCTCCTCTATTGAACCCATGAACTGTTATTACCTTTTTAGATAGAGTTTCACTGTGTAACCCAGGCTGGCCTTCTGCTTCAGCCTCCCGAGTACAGGGGTCACAGATACGAACCATTATACCTGATTCATGTTTCTGAACAGTAGATTTTATGCTTCTGATTTATCTGTATGTATCTAAGGTATGATGAATCCCCTATTATTAATTAATTAGTTAAGTAAAAAAGAAAAGGAGGGGGTGTCTCTATACGTCAGAAGCTATGATGGATTTTAGGGAGACACTGACTTGACCCCTGTCCTCTGAGATTTTGGGGACATTGTCATCAGTGGCACATACCTCTAACCTCAGAACTGAGGACACAGAGACAGGGGATCGTGAGTTCTAGGTCAGCTGGGCTAAAGTGTGAGGCCTTGCCTCAAAGAAACAAGGATAAGGCATTATATAGGAGAGAGGGAGAATACTTAGGAGGAGGGGCCAAGTGGGAGGAAGTTAGGTCTTCGGGAACATGACCCTGAAAGAGATTAAGGGACCCCTGTCTCTTCGTATATGCAGTGCAGTGGGAGAGACCGACAGAAGCAACAGTCATATAAATAAATCTAACTTGACACTTGAGATCGCCCTCTTTGAGAGCACACGAAAGGGTTTTGACCCTGTTGGGAAGGTCACCGAAGCCTCAGAAGGAAGTGATAGCGGAGTTGACGTTTTCAGGGAAAGAGACACCAAGCAAGAGCAGAAGACAGACGCTTCAAAGGCTGCAACAGGGGAGCAGTCAGTACAGCGGTGCGGGAAGTGAGAAATGGGACCGGTCTGAGGAGGCAGAACTGAGCGCTGGGGCTCAAGAGACAAGCGCGGATGAAGGAGTGGCCGGGAACTTGAACTCAGAGCCACAGTGAAGAGACTGGTCTTCCCCCACCCCCTCACTCCCCCACCCCCTCACTCCCCCACCCCCTCACTCCCCCACCCCCTCACTCCCCCACCCCCTCACTCCCCCACCCCCTCACTCCCCCACCCCCTCACTCCCCCACCCCCTCACTCCCCCACCCACTCCCCCACTCCCCCACCCCCCCCACTTGTCATGTGCTTGGCATGATGTAAGCAGCTCTGGATTAGCAGGTTCCGGAATGGTGGGGGGTGGGGTCCTTCCCCTTTACAAGTGATCGTGTGGGCAGGGAGAGCGTGGGTGGGTCAGTGCTCACACAGGTCAGGAGTGTCTCAATCAGGCTTGATTGTGATGTCTTTTTCCGTCGCCTGCTCTGGGGGAGAAGAAGGAAGTGCCCGGTAGAACCGCATTGTCTTCAGTGTTCATCAACAAAGGTGCAGAGCTCTGCTGACAGGGCACCCCCAGCTCGGAGCCTGCTTTCCCCGCTGGCTCTCTTGTGGGACTGTGGTCCTCTGACCATGAGCACAGGGTGTTCCTTCTGGCAGAGAAGAGAACCTGTGCGTCATACTTTCCATCCCCGCCTCCTGGACGGTTCTTAATTTGATTTTATTGAGGGGAGGGTCTTTTTGAGACAGGGTCTCCCTGTAGCCCCAGCTGGCCTGGAGCTTGCTATGTAGACCATGCTGACCTCAGTTTCACAGATATCTGCCTGCCTCTGCCTACAGAGTACCACCATACCCAGCTAACACTGTTCTTATGCGACTTTCGTACAGGAGTACTGTATTTACATCATTTCCACATCCCTCTCTCCCCCCAGCTCCTCCCACACTTCCCCATTTCACATGTGTGAATTTGTGTGTGTGGAGATCAGAGGTCGGCCTAAGAGGTCATTCCTCAGATGTCATGCACCTTGTTTATAGTCTCTTCCTGGTCTGGGGTTCATAGAACAGGCTAGGCTGGTTGACCAGTGAGCTACAGGAATCCTCCGGACTCCACCTCCCCAGCACTCAGACTGTAAGTGCATGACAAGCCTTTCTATGTGGATTCTGGGGAACAGGCAGGGTCTCATACTTGCCAACTGAACCGTCTCCTCAGCCCCTGGAACTTCATTAGTGGTGTTAATTCGTAGTAGTTAGTGAGAGTCTTTCTTCTTTTTTTGTCCTGGACTCAGTGCTCTTTTTATAGTCCCTGACAAACAGATCATATAAATTCAATACTGTTAGAGCTTAAAGTGAGAGCGGAGGATGACGTTAGCAGTCACATGTAACTGTCTTAAATAAGGTCTTCTGTGGATGCATGCATCCAGGGGGCCAAGCAACATCCCCTAATCCAGCCTCAGTGCCTGGGTAAGGAGGAAGGCCATTTTTGGAATGGAAACGAGGAAGGAGGAACTGGAAGGAGGCTCAGGTTTCCACGTAGAGGGGCTTTGAGAAGCAAATGAGAATCAGACAAAGACACCAGGCTTCATTCCATCACGCAGTCCTCCCAGCAGCCTTATGAAGGAAGGACTTCCTTCTCCACTTTATGAATGAATGCCCTGAGACACAGGGGGCTCAGGTGCCTTCCTAAAGCCCCACAGCTAACAAGCAACAGAGGCAGGACCTCAAGCTCACGTGGACAGGGCAATGTCCGTCCTCTTTATCGACTCTCCTGAGGCCGTATTTACATATGCTCATTTGGAGACCTCTGAGAGACAATGCCATAAACACTTTCCTGATTATCTTCACCAGTTAGAACTGGGATTTTAAGAAATTAATTTATTATTATTATTATTTGTGTGTATGTGTGTGTGTGTGCATGTGAATGCCACAGCAAACGTGGAAACCAGAGAAGAATTTGTGGGAGTCCCTTTTCTCCTTCCACCATTTGGGCTCCTGGGATTGAACTCTGGTTATCAGACTTAGCAGCAAGTATCCTCACTCACTGAGCCATCTTGCTGGCCCTGAGCTGAGATTTTTTTTTATATAAAGTCTCATCATGTACCCTAAGATGGCCTCAAACTTGCGATCCTCTTGCCTCAGTCTCTTTTGTGTTGAGATTCTAGACATGTATCATCATACTCAGCTCTGGGCTGAGATTTGTGTCTTTTGCTGGCAGTAGATACAAATGTTAATGCATGCTCAGAACTGTGAAATCCAGGAGAGAGGACCCTCTGGCCGATCCTTTGCAGTCTACAATGCATTCTGGGATATTCTCTCCCCTAGGAGTCTCCATCCCATTTAGGACTTTTGTGGGCCATTACCTCTTCTGAGAGACCAAGGAGAAATATTTTATTCAAAAATTAATCTAAAAGGAGTGTCTACATGCCCTGGGGGTGACACCATTCACAAGACTGCCTTTGGGGTCCCTATCCACAAATATATGAGGACACTGTGAGACCCCTGAAGTGACTTTGTTATGTGCAAGCCAAGTGTGACATAGTGATGGATGTGTAAACTGACAAGTCTGAACTCTAGAAAAAGCCAGTGGAGTGGAACAAAATATAGTGTGCTCTGGTTGTCTGTCTTGGGTACCTCATGCCCCACTTGTCTTGTTGCAAATACATTGTAACTTTACCTTGTTCAAGATTGACTAAGACTGATTAAAACCCTTTAAAGGGCTCTTGTTCCCAAGATGTGCTATAGAAGATTTTAATGACTAAACAAAATTATGGTGCAATTTCAGTTGATTAAAGGCAAAACTGAAAACCTGTGCAATTTCCAGTGTGCGTGCTAAGATAATGATTTAAAAACATCTTGAAGAATTTAGAGGCTGGATCTCGCTAGAGCCAGAGTGGGACAGTAAAGGTATAGGGCATTGTTCCTAATGTTATTTGGCTTTCTGATGCTATGACAAAAATCTCGAAATAAACAACATCAAAGGAAGAAAGGTGAGCTGGGCATGACCGTGCACATGTGAAATCCCAGAGTTCATGAGGATCCTGAGTTGGAGGCTATCCTGAGCTACATTGTGAGATGGTGGTACTATAGCACCAGAGGAGGAGGCATGGTTTGTTCGGGCTCATGGGGTCAGACATTTCTGCTACAGTTGCTTGGTCCCAAAGTTTTGGGCCTAAGGTGAGGCAGAGCATTATGACAAGGGTACATGCCAGACACACATGTTCACCTTATGACACCCAGGACGTAGAGAAGACAAGGCCAGCACTAGCTGTTCCAGGGTATGGTCCCCATGACTAAATTCCATCAGTTAGCCCTATCCCTAAAACTCTTACCACCTCCCAGCCTTGCCTTCAGCTGGGCCAGGCTTCAGTGCGGGAGCCAGTTCCTCACATTCCCAGACTGGCTTCCCCTCACCTCACCGGCTTCCTATGTGGGTTTGGTTTCTTTCATCCTCCACGGACTTTGTTTAGTGTTTCCACTTATCTCCAGAGCCTTCAAGAAAGCACCACAAATTCTAGCTGCTGTTATTAAGTTGCCAGGTATTTCCAGTTCCTCTCTGGAAGTCCCTGTTACAGATCTGTCACATGTGTGCACCATTTCCCTGATCAGTTAGACCAGAGGTCCTCCCAGCATCCCAACACAACCTGTGAGAAAGGCAAAATGGGATTGTTTCTCACTGTGTGCCTTGGTTCGTTCCCTGTGGCTGTGATAAAATGTCTGACAAAAGCAACTAAGGATTCCAGGTTCCGTTCCATCCTTACTGAGAAGTCAAGGTATCTGGAGCTTGAAGCAGCTGCTCACCTTACAGCCGCCATCAAGAGCAGAGAGCAGTGGATGGACGCACTGGGTTCACTTTCTCCATGCTGAATCCTCTGCCTGAGAAATGGAGCCACCCACAGTGGGCTGGTCCTCCCAGCTCTGTTAACATACACAAGATAACTCCTACAGACATGCCCACGGCCCAATCTGATCTAGACAATCCTTTATTGGGATTCTCTTCCCAATTAGTTCTAGATCGTGTCACGTTGACAATTAAAACCAACCACTGTGTCATGTAAAGAACTCCACCGTAGAAGAACCCCATCTTGCTCAGTCTTGGCTATGGTAAGAAGCTGCTCCGTTTAAACTAGGAGTTTTCAAAGCTAGGTTTGCTCAGGACTGCATAAAGATCCAATGTGCTTCTCTTCCCATCTCCATCGTGTCTGAATCCCAGCTTGCATTCTGTAGTCCTGGTCCCTTGGTCCATGTTTTGTTTATTCTCCTTCTTACCTCAGGGCCTTTGCACATGCAACAGTCTCTGTCTGGATTCTCTCTCTTCTGTTGCTTCTTTACCTGATTTTTATTATAAGACTCAAATGTCATGCATTCAGGGCAGCCCACTGATTCCATGTCTGTGTCCTCCGCCTCACCGTTTTCTCAGTACACCTTGTTTCTCTTCAGAGCACCTTTCTCAACAGTAACGAGATAGCAAGTTTGGAATGAGACGTTTTACTGCTTGCTTCTGCCTTAGAGTCTGGAAGAGTGACTTGCAGGTAACAGACCCCCAACACACATGAAAGAATAATAGTGAACACACGCATGCTTCCGAAAATGTGATGAGAAGTTTCTACTTTTGTTATGATTCAGTATGGGGACTGGAGAGATGACTCAGCTGTTATCTTTGACTCAGGCTGCTCTTGTAGAAGACTCGGGTGCAGTTCCCAGCATCCACATGGCAGCTAACAACCATCTTTAACTCCAGTTCCAGGGGATCCAATGGCCTCTTTTGGCCTCCATGGGCATTGCATGACATAGGTACACTTACATACATGCTGTCAAAAAACTCATATACACAAAATAAAAATAAATAACTAAAAAAATGATTGAGCTGGGCATGGTGGTGCATGCCTTTAATCCCAGTACTTGGGATTAAAGCCAGCTGGGACTACAAGGAAGGAGGCCCTGTCTCAAAAAGACAAAAAAAAAAAAAAAAAAAAATTGGCTGGGATGTGGCTCAGTGCTGAAGTGCTTGTGTAATTGGTCCAAATCTCCTTACTGTCCGCAACAGTTAGAGATTGAATGATGTCCCTCCAAAATATGTATGTGGACGTCCTAAACTTCAGTATCTCAGAATATGACTGTATTTAGAAAGTCTGTAAAGAGGTGTTTAAGTTAGAATGAAGTCATTGTGGTTGAGGTTAATCCGATGTGACTGATCCTTATGAGGATACAACACATCAGATATGCTCATGTGCAGAGGACAGGTCAGGGCTGACATGACCAGAAAGAAGACAGAAGAAAAGCCTCAGAAGGCCTGACATTGCCAACACTTTAATCTTGGACTTTGTGTCTCCAGAACTGAGAGAAAGTACATTTCCACCGCTAAGGTTTGTGCTATTTTGTTACGGGCTCTGTAGCCGACGAATCCACCCATGTTAAGTTTGGTAGGGAGTCTCTTTTGTAGGGCAACTTCTGCCACCCCCCAGGCATGTGTTTTCTGCATTGCCATTGACCCCATCCAACTTAAAGCTTCAGGAAAGGTGGAACAACCTCACCTCTTCTTCTGTGGGTCCACACACAGTGCCTGGCCTGTTGGAAGTGTCCTGTATGTGCATGTAAGATAATTGTGTGAAGGAATCCAGGAATCACAGTGGGAGGCTGAGACTCAGTGCTTGTCAACATTCCCGTACAGTACGACACACAGCCTATTTCTCATTCCCCTCAGGCACCAATCTACACACTGTCTGAAAAGTCTTTGTTCCATGTGGGGCTCATATTATACTGGATGGAGTTAGAGTAATATGATTGTAAAGAAGATGAAGAAGTTTATGTAACAGGGCTTGGTCTAACCTAAGACACAGAGCAGTGACTTTGGGTGAAAGATTTAAGACTGTGTCAAAATTATGCAAAAATTATGACTAATAATTCTTTTTAAGTGGTGGGGACTAGAGCCAGGGTTCACACATGCTAGCCAAGTGGTCTATCGCTAAACAAGATATACCCCAACCCAAGATAAATAACACCTTAACGTAATGTTCCCTCCCTTAAGATCTTGCCCCTTCCCCACCAGTGGACCCTTTCTCATTTCCTGGATTCTCCAAGTTGAATATACAAATCTAAAGATTCAATACCAAGATCCAAATATGAGGGAGAAGGGGCAATGTTTGTTTTTCTGGGTCTGGGTTATCTCATAAAGTACAATATTTTCTAGTGGAACCAAATCTTAAGTAATGGGGTCTACTAATTTGAAAAAAACAAATTAAGTATTACATAGGCCTAAATCAGGAGTTCCCAACCACAGGCGGTGCTGTGGGGAGGGGTGGATTGGCATCTACTAGGGTGCCTTTAAAATCTTACCACACACAGGCCAGACCTCCTCCCCAGCCCACAGTGCAGCACGCTCTGGGTCAAAATGACCACAGCGTGTATTTGGGAAACCTGGTATACATGTGACTGTGCATAGACTCTGTTGATGAGGTCGGCAATTACAGAAGAGGAGCAGATGGGCGGAAGCTCCAGGATGTCCTCTTCTTTCTGTGCCTCTCCAAATGCCACCCATTTCTTTTATGTCTGGGCAGAAGCGGTTTTCCACCACATGCCCTCCATTCCTCCTCATTAACTAATCACCATCCACAGCTCCTCATTTCCATGTGTGTAACCACTCCAGACACCTAAGATGCCCTCTGTTTGCAGAGGCGGGTGGAGATCAGCCAATTATGAGGCTATTAGCTGCAAGCAGAGTGCCTTCCTCTTCTCTCTGTGAGCTACACACTCAGACTGGTGAGTCCTTTAGCCCAATGGCGGTCCAGCCTGGCTCTCTAATTCTTGCCAATGGAATGCCATAATTCTGTTCTAGATGGAACAGTGCTTTGATAGGTTCTAAGCAGCAAAAATATCCACCCCTTTGCATACTGTATTCATAGCTGATTAAAGGAATCGCATTTCAGCAGTCTTTTCCTCATTACAATGATTTGAAAGATTTGGTACATTTGGATTGAATTTTGTTGCTGTGAGATGGTGTGTGTCTACAACAACTGTTTTTTGGTCTAATGAACCAGAACAATGTCATAAACTAAGAAATGCCTACAAAGCCCAGCATGTAACGTGAAGGTGTGAAGCAGGCCAGCAAGAGAGTGTTAGTTACTGAGATGAACTGGGGTGTGGGACGGACGAGGTTAAGAGGGTGTCTGCCACTCAGGTCCAGCAAGGACTGAAGAAGGGCAGGAAGAGCCAGGGTGACAAGACATTTTGACATTTGAATTGAGCTAGAAATCTGAATGCTTAAGTAAACGTATCATCCGGGAGGGGGTTGCTTGTTTGTGTGCGTGAGTGCACCTGCACCTGTCTGCACAGGCATGTGGAAGCCAGAGGTCACCCTTGGATGTTGTTTTCAGGTACCAGCCATCTTAGTATTTGAGATGGAGTCTCTCACTGAATCTATGGCTCAATAAGTCAGCTATGCTGGGGTTTTAGTTTGTTTCCTGTTGCTATGATAAAGCACTGACCAAAACCAGCTTGGGGAGGAAAGGGTTTGCTTGGCTTACAGTTACAATTCAGAGAGGAAGGCCAAGGCAGGACTGTGGACACAGAAACTGAAGCAAAGATCTCGGAGAAATGCTGCTTCCTGGCATGCTTCCCCGATGTACTCAGCTACATTTTTCACACAGTCCAGGCTCCACCTGCCCAGGCATGGCTCAGGCACAGTGTGCTGGGCCCTTCCACATCAATCAGCCAGAAATCTAAAACATGTCTCACAGACATGGTCACAGGTCAATGTGACGGAGGAAATTCCTCAGTTGAGGCTCTCTCTTCCCATGTGACTCTAGTTTGTGTCAAGTTAACAAAAACTAACAAGTACAACTGACCCTTTGTCACCTTAACACATACACGCATCACTTTTAAATCATATCTTTTCCTTTCTTGCTTATCCTCAAGATCTGCTGTTAATATCACAATAGAAACTACAGCACAACGTTAAAAGTCCTATAATCTTTAACATCCAAACACTTTAAAAGTCCAGTGTCTCTTTAAAAATTCAAAGGCTCTTAATGGTAGCCTCCTTTAAAATAAAGATCAAGGGAAATACTTTCCTATTTCAAAAGAGAAGAGCCCAGTACACGTAAACAAAACCAAAGTCCAGCTGTGTTGCTCGCTGTCTGACACTGGGACTCGCTATTAATCTTCTGGGCTCCCAAGAGCTTAGCCCATCTCTTCATTTCTGCCATCTGCAACACACACAACTTCTCCAGTAGGCTCAGGCCAACTCTATTCCACACCTGCCACTGTCCTTAGGGGATGTCCCTGGGTCCTGGCATCTCCTACACATTGGGGTCTCCACGGAAACAGGGTGCACTTTCACTAGTCGCCTCTCCTGTTATTATAGGGTGATAAGCCTCAGCTTCTCTCCAAGTTCCCTCAGTCCTGGGGTTTCCACTGGAACTGAGGCTGCACCATCACCAACAGCCTTTCCTGGCATTCCAAAGTGCCCGGCCTTAGCTATTCTTTATGACTCCTTCATGATTCAAAACCAGTACTACATGGAAGCTCTTACACATTGCCAAATTTGACTTGTAGCTTGAGGTACAGCTTTGGCACCTTCTGGACCACAGCTTCCGCATGCTGACCCTGAGGAATACTCCCCAGATTTCACCTCAACGATGCTGACCGTTATTAACCACAGCTGAATTTTCAGCCCCAGATAACCAGCGTTCAGTGTCCAGGAAAGCATAAAAGTTTTCACTTCCAAATTCCTGATTCAAAATATATCACATGAAGGGTCCTAATAGAGTCTTTGCTTCCTTCTGAAGCTTCACAAACCAGATCTCTATCATCTGCTTTTTTTCTCAACATTCTTTTCCAAGTTCCCACAACAGCTCATTAAGCTCTGAGTCCTCAATGACTTTTAGAGCCCAGGCTCCAGAAAAGTGGGGTCTGTCACCAGCAGCACCTCATCCCTCTACCAGTTTCTGTTTTACTTTGCTTCCTGTTGCTTTGATAAAACACTGACCAAAACCAACTTGGGGAGGAAAGGGTTTCTTTGGCTCACAAGTTACAATCTTCCATTGAGGGAGCCAAGGCAGGAACTCAGGCAGCCACCTGCAGGGCTGAAGGATAGACCATTGAGGAACAGTGCTAACTGTCTCTCTCCCCCTGGCTTGTTCCTCTACTCTTTACATAGCCCAGCTCCATCTGTCTTTGGATGGCATTGCCACAGTGTGCTGGGCCCTCTCATGTCACTCAGCAGTTAAGAAAATGCCTCCCAGGCCCGGCCGTGGGCCAGTATGATGGAGGAATTCCTCTATTCAGGTTCCTTCTTCCCAGGTAATTAGTTTATGTCAACTTGACAAAAATTCAGCCCAGCTGGCTAATCAGGAAGCCTCAGATAGCCTTCTTTCTTTACTTGCCCAGTCAGTGGAATTATAAATACATGATACCCCACCTAGATACTGGGGGTTGAACTCAGGTCCTCATATTTTCAGGAACTTTATTGACTGAACTATCTCACCAGCCCCTAAATGTATCAATTTTAGTACTCCATGCAGATTTCTCTAAACCCATTCAAGTTCCCTACATGTAGTTTATGGGCTGTCAAAGAGTGATCTCTATTTAAATGCCTGGGATCCATCTGCTTTCAGCATGAACCCTATCCTGCTCAGAAAGCTAAAGGTGGGCCACCGTATTGCTCCATTTTGCATTACTAGGGTGAAACGCTAGAGGTGGGAACTTCATAGAAGAAGAGTTTGTTTAGGTTCTGGGTGTTCAAGGACATGCACCTGTGACGGTAACTTCTGCGATGCTCTGAACAGAATACCTGACAGGAGCAAGTTAAGGGAGGAAAGTTTTATTTTGGCTCACGATTTCAGAGGGTTGCAGTGCAGTCCATCCTGACAGGGAGGCATGGTCAGCTCATAGCGGTGGGAGTATGTGGTAGAGTGTCTTCACAACACAGTGGATCAAGAAGGAGAGAGAACAGGGTTGCAACTAGGGGCCACGCTATCACCTTCCTTAGCCTATCCTTAGTGACCCACTTCTATCAACCAACCCACCTTCTAAAGGCTCCGCCCATTTCCAAAACACCACCATCATCTGGGAGGTGAGCATTCAAAACACCTGTGTCAGGACCTTATGGTAGATGGCAAGAATGTGTGCAAGATAGGGAAGCAACATCCTCAAACAAGGAACCGGGGAGAGACTGGGGACCAGAACCCCAATTAACCTAGGGACTCCCCACTAGGCTCTACCTAGTAAAGCTCCAACCACTTCCTAATACCCTGGGAATGAAATTTCTAACCCATGAAGGTTTTGGGAGCAAACAACATGGAAATAGGTTGGCAACAAAGTTCAGAAGGAAGGGGTGATAGGTTCAAGGTCTCTCCAAGTAAAAAAATGTGTACTCTACTCACAAAGCAAATGTTCTTGTAGCTCCTCTGTGTCACAGTGGCCATTTGTGTGTGTGAGGCATACTAATGGGGTAAGAAGAGCCTTGTCCCCTTCCTTCCTGTGACTCCCACAATGCCCTAAGCAGTGCTGACTACAGTCTCAGCTAAGAACCCAAGTCAAGTGTGGCGCAAGTAGGAATGACCTCCGTGGGATTCCAGTTGGGTCAACACATTCAACATTCTGAGTTTTCATCATCAATTTGTCTTCTGGAGACAATGGGTGTGGGTTGGAGAAATCTTTGCTTCCTAAGTTGATGACTTGGCAAGGCTTAGGATGAATGTGAAGAAGGCATTTTGAAGTTAAAAAATTTGCACCCCTTTAGATGGAAAGGAGCGAAGTCAACTGAACAGCCGCGTGAGTTTACACTGACTCCTGAAGGGCACGGGAGAGTAGGAAAAACGTTGACTCATTCATAATTTTCTTAAGTAACTGTCTGTCATACTGAGGAGACCTGGGGTCTAAGTACCCCAGTTCCCTTGCATTTCTTAGGTGCCTATTTTACATTATTCCCCAGGGATTGAGTTCCAGTTGAAAAAGTAGGAATAACTTCGTGAGTTCACTGTGACAGATGCTCATGAGAGAAACAATTTTTAAAAGGCAAGTCTTGTTTTGGCTCATGGACTCAAAGGCTGCATGTTGATTGGCCACATTGCTTTTGACTTGTGGGGAGGTAGAGCACTGTGGCTGGGGACTTGTGACAGAGCAGGTGCTTGGTTTTATGATCGGAACCTAAGAGAGAGAGAGAGAAAGAGAGAGCAAAGGGCCAGGGTTTGAATATCTCCTTCAAGGGCACACCTTCAATGGTGTTAGACCTTCAATGGTCTAACTTCCTCCAGCTAGGTCCTACCTCGTTTCCATTACCTTCCTGAAGCTAGCATCCACCAGGGACCACTCCCTCAACACACGAGCTTCGGGAGACCGGCCTCTTTCCTTCTGCACACCTCTCTTAATTTATGCCATCTCCCCTCAGTTCAACAGTGCAGCTAGGAACTCTTGTCTCAGGTTGTACTTTAGGGAGAACTCCCACTAAGATCCAAGGGAACTCTAAGTTTTGGGGGTATGTACAACTTAGATTCTACTTGCTTCCATTTGAAATAGAATGATCATATCACTAAGGTGTAGAAAGTTGCGGTTGCTTAAAAATTTTATGTATATATATTTGTAATGCTGGGGGTTGAACTTGTCCCTGATAGGCAAGTGCTCTACCACTGAGCTACATCTCAAGCTCCCTCCCTGTTTCTTGATACAGAATCTCATTGTGTAGCCCAATTTGGCCTAGTATCTGCAGTCTTCTTTGCTCTGTTTCCCCAGCTATCGGAATTACAGGTATGTACCACCATGCACAGCAACCCATCTGTATCTATTATACAAGGCTTTCCCTATGGGTGTATAGACCGTGAGAAAATTTAGCAGTAGTTTTAACTCATAATTACTACGAATGCACACACAGACACACAGAGACACACGCCAGGAAAGAAGGAGGATAGAAATCAAAAGGATTTGGTCAAAGAGCAGAGACATATTCCAGTGATTCTGGCACTGTTCCATTGGCTAACATCCTACTGAATTCAGCCCCACACCACCAGTGATAAGGGCGCTTTTCTTTTATCTTCTTGTTTAATTTTCTTTCTAATGACTTTAAAGGGCACTGGAAATTACTTTGGATTGCAACAAAAAAAGATTCAGGACCTTTTTCTTCTATTTCTTTTAATAGTCATTCAGTGGGACATAGTATAATTGAATTAAGACACTTCCACGGGGTGAATTATAGGATAATAATTCAGACCTTTCTGTTTAATAGGAGCTGGCCTGTGGCCTTGGGTCCACTAGATCTGAAGGGTGAATTACTGCTCCATAACTCACTAGCTCCCATTTTAAAGAGACCCTGGTTAAAGAGAATTACCGTCAACATCCGAGTCAGGGAGAGGCAACCTGACAGATACTGAGAGGAAGGGACAATGTGGAAGGGGATTGTAGGAAAGAATCTGGAAGCTCAGCTACTCAGTTCAAAGAAGTCAGTCATCAGAGAAAATGTCTGACCCTCAGTAAAAATGCATGGCCTCTCAGTCCATTGGCGCTTTGGGTGATTTTCATCAAAGCTCCAACACACACATGCAGAAATCTTATCCATTCTGTTCTTTCAGATCTGATGAAACAACTAATTGAGCTTTAAGTGTAGCCAGGATCTAAGGTAGGTGTGAAGCAGGTGCCTTTACATCTTGGACCAGAATGAACAGGGGATCTGAGGCCCCCAGATGCCTCCTTTTCTCACTGATGTCCAAACTGTCACTATTAACAATTTGCTTGGATTAAATGTTGATGTCCTTCCATTTATCCCTTTTTTATTATTTTAATTTTATTTTGTCTATATAAGTGTATTTCCTGCATGTATCTAAGTAGACCGGTGTCATGCAGTGCCTGTGGAGGTCAGAAGATGGCGTTGGATCTCCTGGAACTAGAGTTGTAGATGGTTGTTAGGTGCCATGTGGGTTCTGGGATTTGAACCTGGGGCCTCTGCAAGAGCAGTCAGTGCTCTTAACCACTGAACCATCTCTCCAGTCCCCATTTCCTCTTTTCTTAAAAAAAAAAAAGAAGTGGCATTGGACATAAGTCCAATGGATTTGTGGACAGGTGTGGATTCAGATCTGAATGCCTCACCTGTGAAGTCTCATTGCTTTCCCTCTGGGTTTTTAGGTTTATTGTCTTTAAAGTAGGGATTATACCAACACTAGCTTCATAGAGCTGCTGTGCAGATTAAAGCAGAGTACTGATTTAAACATGAAACACACAGAGACTTACCATGGACTGTGTAATTCCCAGTTGGTGGTATTCAGACCTTCTAGAAAGCTTGAGAGGTATGACCTTTTGGGGTGAAATAGTGTGTGAAATGTGTTCATTCATACATACATACATACATACACGCATACATTCTGAGGGTGTGCCTTTGAAGGCTGTACAGGCGCTCCAGCATGCCCTCCCAACTGTCTCTCTGGGTTTTCTGCCTGCTGTGAGGTGACAGTTCTCCCTTGCCACAGGTTGAAGCCAGGCAACCATGGGCTGAACCTCTCTGAAAATGTGAGCCCGAAGAAGTCTTCCTCCCTCAAGTTGGGCTGTCAGATATGTTGTCACAGCAATGTGCAGAGTAACTAAGACAAATGACTGAAATTTAGCAAAGTGCCTGAATCAAATACGATGTCAGTAAAGAATGAACATTATTGCTATGAAATATCCTTCAGAAAGCGAGGTGTGTTGCCAGGACTTGCTGATTACTATGTTCATGTTCTTCTGAAATCTAGAATGTTGATGTTGCTTTAAGAAAGACATAAAAAGATGATTAATTCAGTATGATTCATACATATCTTTTTCTAATATGCCACTTATGGGCACTTGTGGCCTCTGGGCTAGACTCTGTTGTGAGCTTCTCTAATCCCAGGAGCATCAACCTCGACTCTCCAGGACCCCATCAAGTTTAAGCCATTGGCGCTGATAGTGAAGTTCTTGGTTTCTCCTCTCTGACTTCTCACCCTTCAACCGCAGGCCCTCTTCTGTCTGCCCCAAACTTTCACCTTAAGATAAAAAGAAATTTCTTCCAATTTATCACAGTTCATTAAAATGAAAAATAAAATTTATTTTGCATCAAAATGGGAAAAATACAACTCATTTATTATTAGCATATAAATGGTATTTTTTAATGTCACTCGGCCTCAAAAATCACTTACATTTTCAGTGATCACAGCACACAAAATTAATTTTTGATAGCCTTTTGTGATTTGGCTGAAAATTCTTATTTCCTTTTTGTGCTTTAAACAGCAAACTGTATCCACTGCTATTCATAGCAAATTTTAGATAATGAAGCAATTAAAAATACATGGATTTAAGATCTTATCTCATTTTTCCTTTGGCCTATTTCTGCTTCATTATTCATGAAGGGATATGTTTAATTCAGAGTTAGTAATTGCAGATATATCTAGTATAAATTGTGCCTCACACTCTTTACCCATTTCAATTTATTTTAGCAAATAGATCTCTATTTGGGAAAAAAAAAATGTCCCAGAGAGAAGGGGAAATATGACACTAATGCAGAAATCTCTGCGCATACATGTGCATGGATTAGTGTATCCAAATAAGATCTCACACGCGCTAATAACTACATTTTCCAGGGATTTATTAAGAGCCAGGCAGGGCAATAACTTTTATAAATGGTATTTTATTCAAGCTTCAAAGTAACTTTAGATGGAAGTTGACTAGTGGTCCCATCTCTCAGATAAAGAGAGGCTGGCTCAGAAAGATTGCCAAACTGACCTGACATCACACTGTTAGAATTAGAGTTCCATGAAAGGAACTTGGCATTCTGCCTTTGGAGCTTGAACATCAAGCTAGTCTTCCTCTGCATCCCAGGACTAAGTGTCCCAGTGCCTCAAGGACACTTGTCAAAGGCTGCTAAAATTGCTTCACTGTTTCCAGCCACGTAACAGCATCTCTAGTTTATAAAGTGGCTGTTCTGAAGAGCCTGTGACTTACTTGGTTTCTGCAAACCCCACATAGATTTTAGGAATGTGTCCCTTAGAGAAATAAGAGAACAAAGGCACATAGTTTCTTGTAGTACAGCTTTCACAGGGTTTTATGTACCTGCAAAATAGAGCAAAAGAGGTAAATAAAAACGAAGAGAAAGGTGTCAGAAAGAAAGAAGGAGAACAAAGCTAATAGGTTAAAAAAGGTCAACTGCAGGCTAAGTACACTGGTGTATCTACTTAATATTATACTATGAAGTTGTCAAAATGATGGATGAGAATGTTAGTTTCCTGGCATGCAAAAAATATTTGCGTGATATTTTGTTTCACAAAATAGCAAGCTCATAGGCAACCTCTGATTTTAATAATGCTAAAAATAATATTAATGCCAATAATGTACATGTACATATGTTTGGGAGATAGATGGTGGAGATCTAAAGCAAATCACAAGCCACTTAAATTTTTCTGTTGTGTTTAAAAGTGAAATTACTTTTAGTAACATATTTGACTTATCATTGAATATCCAAAGATATCCCCTCTCTATATATAATTGGTCTAAGAATTACCAATGGTTGTTTCACTGTTCTGTGTCAAGTCTTTGGAATCTGGCGTATCTTAGACACTTGTAACAAATCTCAGTTAGCACTTGCCACTTGGCACATTTTCAGAGCTCAGTGCCCAGTGCCCAGCAAGTACCTGAGATGGGCCTGGCAAATGCCACCAATTCTCTGTGACAGGTCCTGGCCTTTGGTGTGATTAAGATATATTTGTATACCTTAGTATACTTTTCCCAAATGTTCCGATTTTTAAAATTAATTGCCATTACAGTGAGAAGGCTATTTTCAGAAACAGGAAGGGAGATCCCTAGACCACTTGTCAGAGGTCACACAGCTAAGAATTTGTGGGATGAGAATCTGACTTAGGGAATACTCACCCTCTCCAGCAAGCCTTCCTTTGTATTTATTGACTGATCTGTGTGTGTTGTATTTCTGTGTGCATACAGAGGCCAGAGGCTGATGCTGGGTGCCTCCCTCTATCATGCTCCAGCTAACTTTTATGCATCTTATTTTTTAAGACAGAGTCTCTCACTGAACCTGAGATCCACTTGTTTATCTCCTCCCACCATCAGGATTACAGACATGCTTTTTATGTGGGTGCTGGGGATTGAACTCAGATCCTCAGGCTTTTATAGCAAGCCCTTTACTGACTGAGTCATCTCTCCATCCCCTGGAGAATTGTATCTTAATTTGGTTTGTTTTCACTGAAATGTTCCAAGTTGTCTAAATCTGATCTTCAGACTATTTTTAGATCTACACTTAGTCATAGATAAACTCTGAAGTGCTAAGCACAGGTTCTTCCCGAATAGCCTTCTCAAGTGGTGAATTTTCTAGGCATACACAACCTGGCTTAAGAAGGACAGGAATGTGGCTCTTAAAGTCTTCCTCATGCCACTCAGATATAGGATCGTGGGCTGGTGGCCCTGCAGCTCCACCATGCAAAGGACCATTTCCAGCAGTTCAGTAGGGCATGCATTTCTCCCCTAGCAAAGAGGATGATGTCCAGTAGATAGATAGGGTTTTCTTTGCATGCCAGTCGTCCACACTGCCAACAAACAGTGCCATCTGGATTGTATCCATTGGCTTCCCACCTTCTCTGTGATTAAATCTCTGTCACCCTGCATAAGCATTTGAGCTTAATCACAGAGTCCTGGATGGTCATTGGCTCACTTGGGAAATTTGTCATAAACCCTCAGAGTCCCAGTTTCTCTCTTGCAAAGGGATAATTATCAGAATGAGAATAAACAGAATTGAACTCAAAATCAAATAAGTGAAAGTTTAGTAAAAGAAAAAAAATTGTCTGATGGTCAGTGCTTAATACAAGTTAACATTAAGTCAATGAAAACATCCCATCAGCAGCAAATAGATTATCTGTATTTTCTTTTCTTTCTTTCTTTCTTTTTTAACTAGAGAAAAATGACAGCGATTCACTTTCTAAGAAATAATTGCACTGTGACCAGTGACTTCCTATCGAGGGTGGCAGAGTTCTATTTCCTGCCATTTCCTGAGTATCAAATGGGTCCATGTCAGACAAGTCATGGCTTTTAATCTCCCTTTATTTGCCATGTCACCTGCCAGTGACCTTGACGGTTGCCAGCTGCCTCACGTTCTGCAGTTTCCTGATAACTGTGTTTACAGCTTTTGAAGTCATGTCTGCAGAAAACCACATCAGGTTCACTACAGCCTTAGCAGACACAATGAAATACCGAGCCTCATTCAGCTGTGCGCACAATCCAGGTCCAGTTCCCCAGAGGGTCCAGATGGAAGAAGTCCATGAAGGTAGTGCTTTGACGGCTGATGATGTGGGTGAGCAGAAAAGTACCTGCTATTACTGGAAGTCCTTCTGGAACAGGCAGGGATGACGGGACCACAGACTCAGGAACGGGACCGTGAACACTGCCCATTGTGTGACACTATTTCTGGAGAGACAAATGTCTACTCACCTCAAATAGAGAACCAGTGACAGAGCAAAACAAAGATACCACTAAAGTTCAGCCTGGTCAGTCAATGAATTTTATTGATGTTATTTGCAGGACTAGGGTGTATAGGTTGCAGGCAGTTTGATGGTTGAAGAGTATCTCTTCCAGGAAGCTCGGTTACTCTCAGCGTCTTCTCAGCAGTTTGTCAGAGACTGTCTCTCAGCAGCCTTTGTTATGTTCACACACTTGGGGATGGAGCCTCCTAATGTATCTGGTCAGTTTTCAGGGACTTCCTGACGCTGTTGAGTTGTTCACTTCCTGAGCTCAAGGCGCTTCCCTGTGGGATGGAGTGGTTTACCTCTTCTAGAACACTCTGTGTTTTAGCCAGCTTTCTCCAAGATGTTAGCTTTTATCTCAAAGGAAATTGTTGCACAATTTATGCATCCGCCATACAATTTCTCAAATGCCAGAGATGTGGCTTGGTTGGTACAGCGCTTGGCTAGTATGCAGTGAGCCCTTGTTTGAGTTCCAGCACTGCATAAAACTCAGCATGGTGGCACATGCCTCTAATCCTAGCACTCGGGGTGGAGACAAGAGGATTAGAAGTTCAAGGTCATCCTTGCTACAGAGGAGTTTGAGGCCTGCACGAACTGTAGGAGACCCTGTCTCAAAAACAAAGAAACCCTGGACTGGAGAGATGGCTTTCTAACCAGGTGGTTAAGAGCACTGACTGCTCTTGCAGGGAACCCAGGTTTGGTTCCCAGCACCTACATGGCAACTAACAACAAACTATAACTCCAGTTCCAAGTGGTCTGATGCCCTTTTCTGACTTCTCTGGGTATTGCATGACATGGGTGCATTTACATAACATGCAGACAATACACTCATACACATAGAATAAAAAATAATAAATAAAATATTTTTAAAAACAAAGAATCTCACAGACAACAGCACCTCAAAAAATCAAATTCCTCCCTGTAGATGTCCCCATTAGTAAAGCACAAAGGAAATACAGATGTCTGAAGGACTATTACTTGTGGGGAGAAGAGATACTTAGTGCCTTATTACAACATGAGTAACAACAGAACTGTTATTTAAAGCCAAATAGAACATTCGCTCCCATCATTGACTGTGTGCTAGTCTTCTGACTTCAGTTCCACTTTCATTTTGCAAGTGTGGCTATTAAAGCAGCTTACCTCAAAATGGGCAGTCATTGAACTTGGGTTGTTCAAAGTTTTTTACTATTACACGTATGTTATTTATGTTAGGCACACACCTTGCCTTTCAGTGGGCTGTGCGTATCTGCCCAGTGTTGGAATCAGCCCACCCACTTTCAAAGTTGTTTGATTGATGAATATCAATTTATTCCAGGTCTGAGCAACACTGACAAATCTGAAGCTAGATTTAGTTGATTACAGCTCAAATATCAAATATCATTAATCACTGTAACCCCCCCCCCCCCGCCAAAGTACTGAATGTGAATAACTGAGATTGAGACTTCCTAGGAAAGCTTTACTCTTTGCAAATAGAGGTTGGTTTGCTTTATAAGTTCACCCTCCCGATCTTCATGGAGAACTCGGCCAGCACCCTGCAGACCCTTCCAGCTTTATCCTTGTTCACACTCTCTATTTTCTGTCAACCCTTTGCATTTTCACATTGATGTAAGAATATGTAATCTTGTTCCACGAGGAAAAAAAAAAAACATGCCAGGATTTTGACTGAGTTGCATCAAATTTGTTGATTTATTTGAAGATTTTATTAGTTTCATTTCTTCCTTGCTGGATTGAAAATTCCTTGAGGAAAATACATGTCATGCTTCATCCTTGTAATCTCAATTTGCAGCTCAAAAGATGTTTATTGCATGGTGCATTAAGAATATCCTATAATTTGGTCTTTTAAGTAACTATTTGCCAGCTTCTCACTGCTGAATTAATACTGTTTAAAATAGAAAAAAAAAATCACACATGATCAGAGCTGGGGGTGAATCATTTCTTCCAACTCAGATCTTTCAGGCAGAGAGATGGGCTGTGTAAAAAGACGAAGTGAAGACCAATGTGGCAGATGAAGCTGGCTAGGGACAGGTGGGGACCCCACCAATCTCGATGCTTTTTTATTACACTGGATTGCTTCTTGGACCAGCTGATTGCCTTTTGTTATCTGAAGATATCTGACACAAGGAGTTTGGAAGGGAGATTGATGTTTCTGTTTAGAGCAGGAATGAGGTAATGAGCAAAAAGGAAATCTGGGTGTCAGTGAGACGCAAGGTTCAAAGTAGACTTTCTAATGCCCCGTGCATGTGTGTGTGCGTGTGTGTGTGTCTGCATACACGCTGTGTTGGTAGAAGAGAAAGCCACCTTTTTGCACAACAAATTCTGCCTCTACAACATTCACCCTCAGAAACTGGCCCCAAGCTTGCTGCATTCTTTCCCCTTAATGTGCCTGGCTGGTCTGTCTCACCTCCGAGTTTGCTGGGTCACTGGTCCTCTGTATTCCACCTTGCTTCATCTAAATAGCCACAGTGCCTGCAAGTGAAACCAGGCTCTCAGCTGGGGTTGGCGGGGAGTTTATTTCTGAAAATGGACTTGTCTTTACACTTAATCCCATCTCTGTGTACACAACCTCTGAGCAAATGGTTGGAAAATGAGTTGGGTCAGCCAAGTGGTTGATCTGTATGGAGCTTTCTACATCATACATACTATCTTACTTAGTCCCCACAGGCAGTCTACAAGAAAGGGAGCCCATGTCTAGTTCTATTTCACAGGTGAAAACACTGAACCTCACCGAGGAAAGGTGATTGGTCAAGCATTACAAAACGGCATGTGGCTGAGGCTGTTGGGAGTACCGTGGCTCCTATCATGTTAAATTTCTCCTCTCTTTTCTGGCAGACATCAAACACAATGAACACAGGCAGCTGAAAAAGTGAATTTGATGTGTCCATAACACTTAGGAACCAGTAACTGAAACTGACCCTAGTGTCTTGGGAGGTATGAAGTGTTTAGAAATGGCTCTGAGTTTCATGAGGATGTCATTATTGATCGTGTTTCTACAACTCTTCACAATGCTGTGGGGAGGCGATGGTGTGCCTCATTCTGGTTGGCTCAGAGATACTTCTGAGAGCCTTGTTTCATGCTAGTGGACAGCAAGACCTCCATCCATTGCATGATCCTTGCTCCTAGTCTTGTAGATGATCCATCCCACTGGTGTCTTGAGTCTCCCAGAAGCCTACATGCCGAAAATGTGGTCTCAAGCTGGTGGTATTGGGAAATGTGGAAACTTTAGGAGGTGGGGCTCAGTTGGGAGGATTAGGTAATTGGGGGCATGCCTTTGGAGGGAATAAAGGGACCCAGGCCCCTTCAGCTCCTGGCTGCTGCCATGAGGTAAATAGCTTTGCTCTACCATATGCTCCCCCATGATGCTCTGTCTTACTTCAGACCAGAATTAGTAGACTCAGAATCATAGACAGAAACCTCTGAAACCAGGAGCCAAATGAATCTTTCCTTTAAGTTGATTTTCTCAGGATTTTTTTTTTTCATCACAGCAATGGAAAGTGATTAACATACAGTGAGTCATTCCTCCCTGAATTCCAGAACTGCACCCCTGCTGGTGAGTGAAGGGACCACACCTTGAATGCAGATACATTTCTATCATGCTCTTTAATTTTAAAAAATTCATTACTGTATATTTGAAGTATAATTTACTGACAGTAAACTGCATAAATCTTTTAATTAACTTATTTATGTTTATTTTGTGTGTATGAGTGTTTTGCCCGCATGAATGTGATTATTGTGAAATGCCCATAGGGGCCAAAGGAGGGAGTCAGATCCCCTAGAATTGGAGTTATAGACCGTTAGCTGCCATGTGGGTGCTGGGAACCAAACCCAGGTGTTCTGTAAGTGCAGCCAGTGCTCTTATCACATGCATAAGTCTTAAGTAGAGAAGTCAATGGGCTGGTTCATAGGTGAATATAGGCCTTATGCAGCAACTACTCACTAGTTATAAAACATTTTGGTCAGTTCAGAAAAATCCTCCAGGATCTGTTCAGCCATTACCTCCAGCTTTTAATGTTACCACTATCTAATCCCGGTTACCAGAGACAAGTTATGCCTCTTGCTATTCACATAAATTGAATTGTTCATTAGATAGTTCCCTGTGTCTAGCTTCTTTTGTTTAACACATATTTGAAAATCATCCATGTTTTATATTTGTTTCATTCTTTTTATTGATGATTCATATTATGTTGTATGACCATCCATTGAATACTTGAATTATTGACTACAAAATGTGGATAATGAACATTAAATGACATAAAATATGTAAAAAACACAACAGATGAGGTACTTTCTCTTATACACATTTTTGGAATTTAGTGTGTCAGTTAGGTTATGTTTGGTTGTGCTGTGGTAACAAGCAACCCCTAACTCCCAATAGCTTAAGCACAATGCGGATTTCTATATTTCTTATGCTGAATTTTGAATGTTGATGAATGACTCATGGTATATTAATCACTTCCCATTTCTGTGACAAAATAACAAAGAAAATCAACTCACAGGAAGAAAGATTTATTTCATTGGCAGTCTCTCATGAGTCACTCAGCAATCTTGGCTAATCTTGACACCAGACTACACAATTGATATAGCTGAATACTTCCTGTGGTAAAGGCAGGTTTTGAGTCACTTGTTTAACAAATGCATTCTGGGAGATAAAGAAACAAAAGATACTGTGTCTGCTTTCAGGAGCTCACAGTATAAAACGTTAACTACAACAATAGCAACAACCACACAGCTGCAGCCACAGCATCCAAGGGCTATTGAGCAGCAAGCCAGTCACAGCACTGAGAGCTTATTTTATGCTGCAGATATTTTCCTAATCACAGAACTCAGATGGGCGAAAACAGAACTTTATTTTCCTGTAACTGAACTTAATTTCACTCTCAAGCACCCACTTCTACTATGGACTGGAAAATTGAATTAGAGGAAATGTAGTCACCTCTTCAAAACGCAGGCGTTTGGGGACACTGCTCAGCTGACCCACGTCTCTTTCTTGCTCTTGTCTCTTGCTGTTCTCTTCACCAGGCTGACTGGAAATTCCTGGTGTGCAGTGGGAATACTGGTGTCCCAGAGAAGTATCATGTTCAGTCATCACCTGTCGCCATCAGATGCAACGATGTAGGCTCTCACTCTGCTGACCCTGGTCTCCAGCAGCTTTTGGTCTTCAGGGAGACCCAGTCCACACTTTCAGTGCTCCACCATGAGGAGGCTTTTGTTACCTGTTTCTCCTGGTCAGTTCTGTGCTTTCCCCAGCAGTTCAAGGGCTCCAAGCTTCTTTCTCCTCATCATGCTGCTTTGAACCTTATCTACCAGGCTGCCTTTCTCTCAACCACTCTTCCTCTGTGGATAGATGCCATGTTGTATCAACAGCTTCTCTCTAAGTCACATAGGCTCCTGGGACAAGAAAGAAGTCTCTCTTCTGCCTTGGAATCACACCCAAACTTATCCTTCGTCATCCTAGACCACATTTATTCTATTCACATACAGTCAACACACACAATCCTAACAGTTTCAAAAGCTCTTCCAAAAACAAACAACCCAAAATCTCTCCATAAAAAGGCTGGTCTAGCCTTCCATCCATCAGTGGTCCAGCTGCAGATGGAAATTAATCAATACTGTCTTGCAATATGGGTAATAACGGTATAAGCCAGCACTGACACATCAGCAAAGGCCTGAAGCTGGAGTTGGTATGAATTAGGATTCTGGGTCCATATTCATTGTGAAGACTAATCAGTTGTTGGCGTTGAGTGGGAGACTCATGGGTTGATTAGAACTGCCG
Source organism: Eospalax fontanierii (assembly GCA_035773235.1). Lineage (NCBI taxonomy): Eukaryota > Metazoa > Chordata > Mammalia > Rodentia > Spalacidae > Eospalax > Eospalax fontanierii. Next base: position 43,146,367 of record CM069546.1, on the reverse strand, counting down.
GTGATAAGGAGTAAATTAAACCTGTTTGTGTTTCACCCATGAGTTTGAATTTCAAGTTCTCTGAAATCCTCATGTGGCTGAAACTAGAAGCTTATCTCACGCTCAAAGGAAAGGAGTTGGAAAGGTAATTGATCTATAAGGTGTCTTCTAGGCATGAAATATTTTCAATAACAGGAAGGTAAACATAATCTTAATTCATTCCTTTATGACTTAATTTTTCTGCTTCAGGGAGGAATGACAGTCCATTCTTGGTATTTTGTGAACATATACATTGATAATTCATCAGTAGGTGGTCACATATATTCTAAATGTGAGTCCAAAAGATACCTCCCTTAACAAGCAAGTGGGGATTTATGAGCTTGTTCTCATCCACCCAGCTATCATTAGTTTTCTTGTATTAATGGCCTTTCTACTCAGTAGACAGCTCTAAGCCTATTAGCTTCTGTTTAAATGGCATCTTTAGGATTTGGGGTGAGCCACTGGGCTCCAAGCTCGTTTGCAATTTCTCCATTGCTCATGATAACCTGATTTATGTCATGGGGTATGATGGTTTGTCTTGAGTCTCATTTTAGTTCCCACTTGTATCTAAATATCTGAACATGTCTTGTGTATCCAACAAGTACCTATTTGAACGAGTTGATTTTTATGATGGAGAGAGGGTGGCACAGAGCAATGAGGATGGTGGCTTGTAAAAGACCACTGGCTCTGGGAACAGATATTTCAAGGCCTGCTTTCTATCCACACATGTGGTGTTGGCCTAGTTGATTAAGCATTTGAGGACCTTGCTTGCACACCTGCTGAGTGAGGACAAACTTTATGAACCTTTTGATGATTCTAATGCAGCTATGCATATGAAGAGATTTGCTTTCTGCCCTGAAAGAGGATGTAATCAATAAATCTTAGTTTCTCTTGCAATGACTGGATCATATCTCAACCTTCCATCAAAGGAAGCCTGTAGGGAGAATAAAAAGAAGCTGTTTTCATGAGGGACCACAGACAGTGTTAAGGTAGGTCCAGAAAGCCTAGAGTTTATGTTTGAAGCCAAGAGCCAGGGACATAGGAATTACAACTCATTACGTCATTTGTCCTTAGGCAGAGGGAGCAAAGGGACCCTGGTCTCCAGGGTCCTGTGTCATGATGCTTTTCATCTCAACAGTGCCACAGATGGCTGGAAGCTGTCTATACACACTCCTCTGTGTGACTAACAAACAGCTAACACCGTGTCAAATGCAATCCTGTGAGCTTTCCGTGACTATTTCATTCAATCCTCACAATCATCTTTTGGTTGTCATTTTATAGATGAAGAACTAGAGGCTCAGGAAGGTCACTCTGATCATTAACCCAAGGTGAGGCACACAATGAATGTTGGGCCCGAGACTGGAATCTGGCCTCCGTAGAGCACAAAAATGCAATCACCCCGATTGCAACAGGATTTCACAATCCTCAAAGTCCTTGACTTCCTGCCAGCTGGTTCTGTTCAATGACTTGAACCTGGTCATGGTGGATATTGCAATCTCAATATTCCAAATGTTGTGTTTACATAGGCAGGGGCTGCCAAGGCTATTCCCACACCTGCATTCACCCACAGTGCCAGGAGACCTCACCTTTCAGTCCGCGCGTGCCGTGCACCTCTTCTCTCACCAGCTCTCAGGCATGCCGGGAGTGAAAACTTGTGTGCGGTGTTTGCATCTGTCGGCTCAGCCTTGTTTTGTGCACCTGAGACAGCTCCCGCTACCCACCTTTGGTGTTCTGCTTTTGCAGTTATCGCCAGTGTCCAGACTATTGTTATTTTCTCTGGTGGCCAATTACCCTCCATCAAAGGTTCTGGTCTCTTTTTCCTTTCAGAAAAAGTTGCTGGGAAAAGAATGTACTTTTCTCAGAGCCCAGATGGTGATGGATTGCCAGCGTGTGCTTTCCTTCACCTATACTGGGTGGATTTTCCTCTCCGGCTGCAGGAAAGGATCGCAATCTGCAAAGGCACTAATGATGTGTAATTATCATCGCTTCAAGCCTCCTGCACATCTGGACTAATGGCTCCAGATTCCACGATGATTCTCATATTTTACCCAATTCTCTACTTGAACGGTTCCACTCTGCCCTGGTAGCAGTTAACAGTTGGCTTCTAGGTAAATTTTAATATTCTGTCTTGATGCACCTGGTTTATAGCATGTGTGGATACCAGCAATCACCGTGCCTGTTTCAATCTTATCTTTACTCACAGGAGGGAGATGTTCTCTCCTGGATATTTAATTCAGTTTCGTTAAAACTTGAGTCATCTTAAAACAGACCTGCATAACAGAAATATTAATGTCAGGAATTTATGAGCAATGGGACCCCATGGTCAAGAAAAGGGAATATCTAGTCAAATCATGCCTTACTTGTCACAGCAGAGTGGGGCTTAGGGAATTGTTAAGCAGAGAAAGGAAAAAGCAAAGAAGAAAATGCTCCTGCTACTAAAGTTATTTTTCCCAAAGCAAATGCATTTTGAAGTCCATATGGGGTGATTTCTCCCCATTTTCAAGCAAGAGATATAGACTTAGGTATGAGAGAAACATCAGTATTCTTGTGCTGGAAATATAGCTCAGTGGTGTGACATTTGCTTATCATGTACGAGATCTCACACACACACACACACACACACACACAAAGACAGTCAGCAACACCACTTTTTATATTATTTATTTCGACTAAACATCATCCCAAATCCCCAAACAGCTAGTTTGGTTCAGATGAATCTCCATGGACCAGCAAGAAGGCTCAGTGGATAAAAAATGCTTGCTGCTCAGCCTGATGCCTGAGTTCGATCCCTGGAAGCCACCTGTGGAAGGAGAGAAGCAATTCCTACAAGTTATCCTCTCTGACTGCCATGTGTGTTGTGTCACACATGTGTGTGTATACACAAGCACACATAATAAAGGAAAAATTAAATTTCTCAGTAATGAGACTTTCTTTTTAAAATATTTTATTATTTTTGTTTTATTTTATGTATGTGAGTATATTGCCTACATGTATGTAAGTGCACCCCTGTCATGCAATGCCCACAGAAGTCAGAAGGGGGCTTTGGATTCCCTGGAACTGGAGTTACAGACAGTTGTTAGTCACCATGTGGGTGCTGGGAACCGAACTTGGATCCTTTGGAAGAACAGCCAGTGCTCTTAACCACTGTGCCATCTCTCCAGACCGAATAATGAGATTTTCTTTTGTATAATGTATACTTTTTATTGGATTTTTGTGCATTTCAAATAAAACGTATTGATCATCTTTACACCCTCTCCTCCCACCGCCCCCCACCAGATTTCATGCATTCTGTCATATATATTAAGACCTATCAAGTCAAGTTAGTGTACCCAGTCATTCCTCATACAAGCTCATCCACTGGGATCTAGTCAGCCTATCTAGTGTCTCCCTTAAAGAAACTCAACTCTTTCTCACCCAGCAGTTATCAGCTGCCAATAGTTCTTTGGCTAAGATTGTGACTTGCTGTCCATTTCCATAGTTCTATGCTAGGTTTTTGTCTGCTTAATTTTGCCTCCATCCTGGGCATGCTGATACCATTGCTGTAAGTTCATATGAGCGAGTTCCCAGGAGCCTGTAAGACTGTTTCCAAATGGCCACGCACCTCCTCCCCTGGTTCTTACAATCTTTTTGCCCCTCTATCTTTCTGTAATGGTCTCAGAGCTTTCTTGTTCCTACCAGAATTTTTTATTCATTAGTTGAATGTTTGACTGGGACATTGTTTTGTGAAACTCATAGTTTGAGACCATGTTGGCCTGGGTTTCATTAAGAAACGGAAGGCCATTTTTAACTATAACTTGGCCATCCCGAGTTTGGATTTGAGGAGCTTCTGTTGGGACTGTTGGTCTTTGATTCTGAGCACGATCTTTCTCAGGGGCACGTTGGAGCCTCTCCGTCTAAGATCTAAGTTTTCTAAGTAACCAGAAAAATGAGAGTTTGTGCTGTTGTGGGATCCTCAGAGCCCTGGGAACTGCCTGATTCTCTCTGCCATTTCCCCCTGCCCCAAGTCTGGTAAACACAATTGATTTTTTTCTCACTTGGTAGCCTGCTCCAGGCAAAAATTCTACAAGAGCTCTTTGGGGTGAAAAACCAAACATATACCTAAGAAAAGAGCTTAATAATTCAAAAACTTATCTGCTACAGGTAGAAAAAAAAAATCAAATCACACCATTAACTTCCCTCTATGTTTTCTCCCGCAGTAGAGCATCTACAAGGGCACGGGTTCTGTGGTAATTGGAATGAGGCTTACAGAGCTGCCTTCCATTTTTTAATTGGGTCATTAGTGCTTCTTCAACCATCGTATCTCCTGGGTTTCCACCTTACATTTTATAGTCCGGGTGTTTTTTTTCTCCCCCTCTCAGATCTTAATTTTGCAAATAAGGATCAAGAAGTGGCATTAACATCAGTCTCATTATCACGTTGCAGGTTGGCACAGGATTCTTCTCTCCGTCTTTATTAGCAGAGCTTCTGATTTTTAAACTCATTTGCATAATTCCAAGCATCCTGGGTTTATGCAGGAGGCCTTTTGATAAAGCCATGAAGATGGTCTCCTTTATAGCGAAGGGCTCTTCATTAAGAGCTCGGTGAAGCACAGCAGCAGAGGATGCAGGCTCTGGAGTCGAATGATATCAAGCTGGCCAGCTTCTTCCAGCCTCAGTTTCCCTATCTATAGTAAAAATGTAGAAGGGAACATCTACTGGATACTAAGATGAATTCATCCAGGCAAGACATGATAATGATCTACACATACAGATGGATATAGTCATCCATGTTAAGAAAGAATGATTGACGTGTGTAGACTAAGAAGAGTGTTTGAGTCATAGAAGAGCTCAAGGAGGTTGCACAGAGAGGTACCTGAGAATCAGCACTGGGATCAACATACCAAGTAGCAGCAGCACTCCAGGGTCACACTCCCACCCCTCTCCTACCACTCACCCCACACTTCAGAGGCTAGCCACTCTACCAACTTTGAAAAACTGTGGGTTAGTTTTACCTATTTCTTTCTGAACGTTCTATAAGTGGAATCAGACAGGATACCCTATATTTGTCTGATTTCTTTTGCTTAGTATTTTTGTTGTCGTGGCGAGAATTCATTTTCATTGCCACATTTTACATATTCCAGTAGGGGGATACACTGTGCTGTTTTTCCTTTCCACTCTTGGTCAACATTTGGGTCTTCTCCCGTTCTCGGTCTGAAGAAGAGCAGAGGTATGATACATGCCGAGGCATTTGGAGGTTTTATATACATGCACATTTTGGGGGGATGCATGTCTCAGCATGACATTGCTCCGTTGTAAGAGACATCTGTTCAGCTTGAGTAGACCCCACCACAGGGTGTTTCAGCTGTGACAATTAACCCTCTCATCAGTGTTGAACAGGAGTCTTGGTTAATCTACATTCTCACCAAGCTTGTGGTGTGGTTATATCATGTTGTGTTTTATCCTTAAATACCTGATATCTCATTGTTTCAACTTTTAATTTTGAAATGATTTCAGATATATGGACAAGTGTCAAGACAAGTACAAGACTGAAAATTATTCACTCACGTTCACCAATATTCATTATTTTCTACTTTTGCTTGATATATGTACATATGCATATGCATAGTCTTTCTTAAAATATGAGATGTTTCAGATCTCATGCCCCATTTACCACTAAATATCTCAGTGTGTTTGCTGAGAACCACTTCTTACACAAACACAGTAGAGTCATCAAATCCATAAAATTCAGCATTTATAAAATGTGGTTAAACACTCTACAGACGTTCTTTGAATTTTCCAAACATTTCTATAAATGTCTTTGATAGTTTTTTACTTTTCCAAACTCAGAATAAAATCCAGAGTCATGACTTGCATTTAGTTTTCATGTCTCCACAGTGCCCTTTAATCTGGAATGTTTTATTTGTCTTTTTCTGTCTTTCAGGATATTGACCTGCGTGGATGAGTGTGAGAATCTCTGGATGAATGTGATGGCTCATGCCTGTAATCCCAACACCTGGGAGACTGAGGCAGGAGGGTTGTGAATTGGAGGTCAGCCTGGGTTACATACTGAGTTCCAGTCTAGCCTGGGCCACATAGCAAAATTCTCTCACGGCAAGCAAGCAAACAAACAAAATAAACAAACCAAACCAAACAATAATAACACAAAGAATGCCTGTAATTGTAACTTCTCTATGTCTCCAGGTGAGACTTGGGTTACAAGTTCTCGCTGTATACTTTCTGAGTGACTGAGTGACGTTGCGCCCTCTCCAGGTGTCATTCAGAAAGACCAGGCATCGATGTGCTCGGTTGCAGTGAAGAGTGATGTGCATCAAAATTCTTTATTACGAAACGACTTTTATCCCTTTTCAATTAATGATTAATTTTAGGAGACAGACTCCAGGGTTGTACGAATGTCTTATATCTCATTAAACTTCTATCTGTTCATTTCGGTATCTAATGATGATTCTTGCTTCTCTCTCTTATTACTGTGCTGTAAATGGTAATTTCCTAATCCCACAATTTCTTTGTCAATTAGCTGGCATTCTGTAGTAAGAAAGTGCTTTCCCTTCACTCTATTAGTTAGTCAGCTCATCAGTCACAATGGAGAAATAAAGATCTTAGCCCTGTGGTGTGTGCTGGGTTAGTGGGTCTTGCAAAAGAAAGCAGTGCTTGAGCCTGAAAGGCAGTGAACACAAATGCAGTCCAAAGAGGACTAGAAAGAGGGAGGAGCAGGGAGAGTAGGACAGAGTTGGGGTTGAGAGAGAGAAGCTGGAAACAGGCGAGGGGAGGTAAGTTGAGTAGCTGGATGGGACTCCGAGGCAATCATTAGGATCAAGTCTTCCTTCCAGATGCTAGGTTTCCCTGTCTCGAAGTTGTTTTTTCTTTTTCTGGCAGAGCCTCTCCTATCAAGTATATCCAAATCAAATCCTTACTTGTTTCTTTTAGTTACTGTTTTAAAAAATGTATTTTTATTTTATGATTCTCAGTGTTTTGCCTACATGTAAGTACACCCATTCATGCAGTTCCTTCAGAGGTCAAAAGAGAGCGCCAGATCCCTTGGAACCAGAGTTATGGACTATTGTTAGCTGTCATGTGGGAGCTAGGAACTGAACCCGGATCCTCTGCAAGAGCAGTCAGTGCTCTTAACTGCTGAGCCATTTTTCTAGTCCCTCATTATTGTTTTTTAAATAAGTAACCCCCAAAAGTAGTGGCTTAAAACAGCAACGAATTAGCATTTTTCAAGTCTGTGTGGATCAGGAGGGTAGTTCTCTTGTCCTTTGTGGCACTGACATCGCCTGCTACTTCACTGCCTTCTTGGTGGCTGCAACTGGGATCAGAAGTCCAGGAAATCCGTATTTCCGTGGTGTTTTCTTTCTTTCTCTCTCTCTCTCTCTCTCTCTCTCTCTCTCTCAGTCAATATGCAAGTCAAGCATCTTTGTAGCATGGCAGCTGCTTTTTAGAACAAAAGTATAAGTTTCTGGAACTCACAAGAGTTAGTTCTAAGACCGGTCCATGTCACTTCCATTGCATTCAACTGACAAGTAATGAGGTCAGCTGGATTTCACTGAAAGGAGAAAGGGCTTCATCTATAGACGGGAAGAGAAGCACTGATGGAAACCATCTTTGTAGACTATCATGCAGCCTCTTCCAGAAAACCCTCTCTAGCTTTTCCAGTCCTGTTACTACCAATCTTCAACAATTTGTTTGTAGTCTTATGTTCATTTCTCTTCAAAAACTTTCAGTTATTATACAAAGTGATGAATCTCATTACAATAGCTGTTTGAAAGTATATAACTGTATTTTGTTAATATCAACTCATTTTCGACAGTATTTTATGATACAATTATTTCTGAGTGTCAATATTTGAGCTTCCCTAGTTATCAAAGTGGACCGTAATTTATTTAAGTGGAGTAATTAACAAATAAACTCAGACAATTCTAATAATATATTGTTATTCATTTGAAATGATAGTCATGTGGCATGTCTATGCAAGATAATTTGCACAAATTATCTAGTTATGTCTTTGGAAAAAGATCTAACTATCTCACTTTTTTAGAGCAAGAGAACCAAGGCATAGAAAAGAAATGTAAACATCTTAAAATTGCTCAGATCCGAAGTGAATTAGGTTTGGACAACTCTAGACCAGTGTTTCAAACTCCCTGCATCGAAAATGGTCATTTATGTTGGCTCTGTTTCCTGTTAACTGTGACTAGTACAGCAGTAAACACGGGTGTGCGAGCAGCCCTGTGGTGTGCTGACTCAGAGTCCTTGGGAGAATGCTCAAGAATGGAGTGGCTAGGTCATATGCTAGTTCTTTTTTATTTTTTTGAGAAACTTCTGTAGTGATTTCAATAGTGACTGCACAAGTTTATGCTCCCACCAGCACTGAATAAAAATTCCTCTTTCCTCACATCCTCCCAGCAAATCATCCATAAATGGACGGATAAAGAAATGTAGTTTATATAAACAACGGAAAGACAAATGAAATAAAGACATTTCCAAAAATTGAACAGAACTAGAAATCATTCTGTTCACTGAAATAAGACCGACTCAGAAAGACAAACTCTGCCTGTTCTCTCTCTCCTGCGGAGAACCTAGATTTAAAATTATGCATGTTTGTATATATAGGTATATACTTACATGTATGTAGGTCACAAAACTAGAAAGGAAATCTCGAGAGGGGAAGAAGAGATTTTAAGGGAGGAGAGAAAAGAGAGGTTGTTGGGGGTCCCAGCCCTCAGGGCCAGCCTGAGGGGGATGGAAGGGTCTCCGCCGTGGGGGAGGGGGCGAGTTGGTGCAGAGTCAACACACAGACTCCGGGAATAGAGTGGAAAGCCAGCAGCTGTGGTCTGCTGGAAACTCATTTATTCAAGAAAGAACAGAGAGTCTTATAGGTCTTGTTAGCCAATAGCCTTATGGGGTGGGGTCCAGACCACAGCCAATCACAGTTTGTTTCCAGGTGGATCTGGTTCCCTCCAGGTGGATCTGGTTCCCTCCAGGTGCTGGGCAGAAACTGGCTTCACAACCACCTAGTGTGGAGCACCACACCCATGAGAGCCATTCCTCCATTCTTCCTGGCAGGTGGCTTAGCTAGGCCCATCCTGCATTATACCCAACAGAGGGTAATGGATCTAGGTGACACGGAAGCAGGAGGACTATCTGGGGGTGGGGGGAGGAGATGGTGAGGGGCATAGGGAGGGGCAGTAGGGGAGAGGAAGGACTAGCAAAGTGTCATGGCGTTATGACCTACTTGCATGGAGAAATCCGTAATACTCCCAATTACTTTGCATGCTCACTTACAGTTTTTTAAAAAAGAAAACACAGCCATCATTTATTAAGCACATGCTGATTGCTGGGTCTTTTTTCTTACTACTAGGGATCCAGAAATGCACGGATCTGCATTTGAGCTTATTCTGGTGTAGAAGAAATGTGTCTCAACAAATAATAACACAGTGCTGAAAGGCACGAGACATTAGATCCTAGAGTGGTAGACTAAGACCTCAGGCCAGGCTCCAACCCTCCTAAGAAATAGAAGAAGGCTTGACCGTAGCAGAGAACTTGCCTTGCCATTGGAAGGCTAAATAATAATTCACTGGGAAGAGGAGCTGCTGGGAGATGAAGCTGGTGAAGTGGCTGGATTATGATGGTGAAGGAAAGGATTCAACTGAACTTCCCTTGTGGGTTTTCACACATCTGTCCCAGGGAGGCTGTACAGGGGAGTCTTTCTCCTAGCCCCCTTTTAAAACACTCTATATTTTATTATTTTATTTTATGTGTATGAGTGTATTGCTTGAATATATGTAAGAGCACCTGTGTCATGCAATGCCCGTGGAGGTCAGAAGAGAACACCAGAATCTCCTGGAACCGGAAGTTATGGTTGTTAATCGTGGTGGGTGCTGGGAATTGAACCTGGGTCCTCTGAAAGATAAGCCGGTGCTCTTAGCCACTGAGCTATCTCTCCATCCCCTAGTCTCCTTCTCATAAAGATAAACTGAGGGTTAGAGAGGCCATCACACACCAGGGGCCACATAGCTTAGGTAACTATACTCCAACGTAGGATTTCAAAACAGATCTAGTGGAAAAAATGAATGCTGGCGCCACCTACAGGTGATAAAAGTGACTAGAGGCTGGAGGAATGGATAATCAGATTTAGAAGGTCGTGCCCGGGTCTGGGTGAGAAAGTGTGGAGGACCTTGATGAACTCAGTGTCAAGAGAGTAGAAAAGAGGGAGGAGGTGAGGTTGGGGTGGCATCTGTGAGAATGGAGCTGGAGAAGAGGGAAGGGAGAGAAATAAAGTACCATTCACACTTCCAGCCTGGAAGGCTTTGGGGTAGGAACTTTTTCGGTGGAGCTCTAAGGGGCGGGGGCGGGGGCGGGGGCGGGGGCGGGGGCGGGGGCGGGGCGGGGACGGGGCCGAGTAGCTCAGCTGCTAAGTAGATAGTGGGGCTGGCCTCCTTCTTCTGCTGTTTCTGTGTCTCCTGCCTTAATCGCTATCTCACTTTTCCACAGCTGAATATGAGGATAATAGACTCACCTATGTCGTAGGATTCATTTAGCAAGTTAACAGACCGACGATGCTGAGCTCAGAGCCTGGGCCTCAGCGACTTGCTGACTCTCATGCGTCCGTTATATCGTGGGCGCCTTCTACTCTTTTGGATTCTTGGGCTACAGACCACAAATCAGAGGGTCAAAATTCAAATGCTTGTGGAGGTTAAATTAGGACTATCATGACTAGAGGACCGACGGGGCAAAAGTTAACTGTAGAGAATGTTTTTATATGTATTTTTATTAAGCTTTTAAGACAGGGTTTCCCGACCTGGAACTTGCAATCCTCCTGCCTCAGCCTCCTGAGCACTGCGACTATAGGCATGTTCTACCATGCTTAGCTTGAAGAACAGTTTTATCAATATCCATTTTTATTGATTTTTTGTGCACTTCTTACAACATATCTTAATCATACTTAGATCCCTTCCCAAATCTGTGCTCCTCCATAGCCCACCCACCAGATTTTATTCATTCTGTCTCATATGTTAAGGCCTGTAGTGTCAAGTTTGTGTCCCCAGATGTCCCTCGGTGTGAGTTCATTCACTGGAGCCTGTTCAGCTGGTCTAGCGTCACTCCCTTAAAGAAGACCAACTCCCCCTCACCCAGGAGTGATCAGATGTCAGTAGTTCCTTCACTAAGGTTGTGCCTTCTTCCCACTCCCCCAGTTGTATGCTAGGTTTTCATCTGACTGTGTTTGCACTGATCTTATACGTGTTGACAGCATTGCTCATATGAGAAAGTTCCCAGAAGCCAGGAACCTGTTCCCTTGTGGTCATGCATCACCCCTGGCTCTTACAATCTTTTTACACCCTTTTCTGCAATGGTCCCTGAGCCCTGGGTAGATGAGGTTTAATATGGGAGTCCTATCCAGGGAGAAGTCTCTTATTCTCTATGCTTTGGTTAGCTGTGGTTTTCTGTGTTAACTGCCCTCTGCTGCATTTGAAGAATAGGTTTTAAGATGAAGAATGGTCCTCCTTAAGACAGTCAGGAGATATTCTTGCTGGCATCACCCTGGAAAGAAGAGCTGTGGGCATCTAGAGGGCAGAAGTCAGGGATGCTTTGAAACATCCCACAGTGTGGATGAAACATCCCCCACAGCAAAGGATGGTCCATCCAATGTCAAACACTGTTAAGCACTGAGACTTAACACTTGAGCTCAGAGCCTGAGAGAATACCTTTCCAAGAAGGTACATTGAGCAGCGATCTCAAACTTAAGGAGCAATGAGTCCCGAGAGACGCTGACCCAAAAGCATTTCAGCCAGAGGGAACAGAAGCCACAGAGCCCAGAGGAGGGGAAAGACTTCCTGTGTCCAAGGACAGGAGGGAGGCCACGGGGCTGGGAAGTGTTCAACACAAACAGGTTAGAGAAATCAACAGCCAGGTCAGTCGCTGTGTCACCAGCCACAAAGAGAGGCTTTCATTCATTCTAAGAATCCCAGGAAGCCACTGAAGACAATCAAACAAGGGGAACAGCTGTTCAGGTTTAGTCTACACATTTAAAAAAGCTCACACTGCCTGCCATGTGAGTGGAGGCTGCAGTGACGACCTCAGCAGGCCCTGAAAGTACCTCATCAAGACAAGGGGATGCTGCTGTGGGGATTTTCAGAAGTGTTGAGAAACAAATAGATTATAGAGGTGCTTTGGACTGAGGGCAGACAGTACTGAAAGATGCTGGATCCTAGGAGTGGGGCGGATGGGAAATCAGAGGTGGCTGAAATCAGCTGTTGGCTGGAGGCTCTGAAAATAGGCATCCATAGTGTTCGCTGAACCAGGACTTACTGAGTTGGAAAGACTTTGGAACTGTTGGAGAAGCTGTTTGGGGCAGCTAAATGCACGCACCTTAAGCTACCAGGGAGGCCAAGCTGGGAAGGGGTTTAGTACCATGCTACGTGACAGCTTCTTGTATAGCTTAGTTCCTTCTTGCTGAAGAAGCTCCCTGCCTATCTGCCAGCGAGTGGATGACTGACATCCCAGACTGGCATTTCCTCAGAGTCAGTACCAAGCCCAGCTCTGCTCTATTTCTTTAAAGTGCCTCATCCTCCTGCCCCTCTTTGAACTGAGTTGCACGTTTAATTAAGTTTCTTCTTGCAGCCTCTGGAAAAAGAGGGACTACTCTGAGGAACTGATACCTGCCTGCAAAGCATGGGGTTTCGGTGGCTACTCTGGCTGTTTCTTCCCTCCCTCGGGCTCTTCAGCTCCTGTTCTTCCTCCTCCTTTTCCTCTTCCTCCTTTTCTTCTCCTCTTCTTCATCTTATTTGTTCTAGAGACATCTTCATTCACCAGCCCTAGTTGGGAAGCTTTGAGGACCACACAGGGAAAACACTACCCTCAAGAACCCGAGTCTCCGGCCATTGTCCCAGCCAGCTGAAATGCATGATTAGGGTGCCAGAGACCCAGGTTTCCAGACTGGTCAGACCGCAGGTTAGCTGTGTGGCTTTAGCAGACGCTCCGCTCTCTGTTCTTCCTTTAATAGTGGGACACAGTAGCTCGCACAGGGTGGGAATCCTTTGTAAACGCTGGATGAAATCAGGTGTCTGAGGTACAGAAAGTGCTATGCACACTTGGCAGAAGCCATCATCACTTCCTGTCCCGACACCCATCCCCTGAGCCTGGCCCAACCCTGCATGACTCCGTCACAGCAGTCTACCTCCCAGCCCTCAGCTGCTTTCAGGTGTTTCTCTGTCTGCACCTGGCTCCATCCACCTCTCCCTAACACAGACTCAGTGATGCTGTAAGAACATACATATTGCCCTTCTCCGACCCCAACCCTCCTGTGGCCTCACATCCAACCCTGCTCCATATAGGTTCTGAATTTGTTGATAGAAAGGACAGAGGAAGAAGTACAAACAGGAAATTAAAATCATTTACTCAAAGCTGAAGACCTGGTAAGTGGTGGGGCAGGATTGAGGGCCAGGTCAGGTTAGCAGGAGAAGAGAGTGTGGAAATGCTCAGACTCCTCCACCCACTCCACTGGAAGTTGCAGGGGATTACCACTTGGGCTTCATAATGGACAGTTTTAAGAAGCTGGTTGCACAGCGTGACTTAGCCATATGAGCTCCTACAGCAATGTGCAGGGATCCGGTAGCACACGAGAAGAGGCCATTAGCAGGCACATTCTGCACCCAGAACCTCATCTCTGTGACTTCCTGGGAGCACGTTTTGGGGTCTTCTTATATGTGCCTTACAGGTATAATGTGTGAACCGTTGTGTCTCAGGTCTTGTATCCTTTGTCTTGTTTCACATGCAGAGGAGTCTGACTGCGTACGGGAGGCATGTTCTCAGAGCCCCTGGTTCTCCACTTGTGGAATTCTCCAGACCAGTCTTCCAGGACCCATCATTTGCTGGGGTGAAGCTGAGCCTGCAGGGTTCTGCAGACGGGCTTGCAGGATTGTGACCTGTTGTGGACTGTGGTGACATTCAGGGCACTCTTGCTGCTTTCCCTGTTTGTGTTACATTCTTCTTTCCTTCCGCTTGGTTCCTCTGCTCTGCCAACCATCTCACCAGCGCCCTTGCTCCTGTCTCTGATTCATAGAAATCACTCCTAAGGGAGTGCCAGCAAAGGGGCACTCAGGAGTTGAAACTAGATGCCACTCGGTTCTAAGATTTGAATCCTTGGTGTATTAGTTACTTCTCTATTGCTGTGACAAAAGATCCTGACCAAAGGTAATTTACAGAAGTTTATTTTGGCTTACACTTTCAAAGGGATAAGAATCCATCGCGGAGAGGGAGACACGGCGGCCCCCAGACATACTGACTATGGCAAGAAGATGAGAGCTCACATCTTTAAAGGCAAATTGGAATCAGAGAGAGCAGAACCGAGCTATGGACTTTCAAAGCTCAGCTCCCAGACTGAACCTCCTAAACTTCCACAAGCAGCACCAACTGGAAACCAATATTCAAATATGTAATCCTACCGGGAACATTTCTCATTCAAACCACAGCACCTGATCTGTCATTTATTCTGGTAAACCTAGACATGTTCTTTAGTGCCCTCAACCTTCCTTGGTGAACCAACGCACCCATGTGTGCTTTGCCTTGCAAAGGAAAGAGCACACAAGCTGGTTTGTCTAGTGCCTGGAGCATAAAAGGACATTAGACAGCAGAAGCTGAGGGACTGGGGATGGCTCAGAGGAGAGGATAAAGGATCTGCTACTCAAGCATGAAGACCTGAGTTTGGATCCCAGCACTCACACAGAAGTCGAGCATGAGGTATACATCTGTAACCCTAGCACTGGGTTGGAGCAGAGATAGAAGGATCTCAAGGGCTCAGTGGTATACTGCCTAGATGAATCTGGTTCAGTGAGAGACCCTGCCTCAATGGTAAGGTGGAGAAAGACCCTCAGCACTGACCTCTGGCTTCTTTACATGCACAAGGTGAACACACATGAACACACAGAGAACATACAACATTACACACAGAGAAACAGACAGACAGACACACATACAAACTCACCTTATGATGGGTCCCTGGATGTTCTCATCTCCTATATTTGCAATTAGCCTGAGAACAAGCAGAGAGCAGGAAGGAGATACGTCCTGCAGCCTGAGATGAGGGATCCTTAGACTCTTCCTGCCTCTGAGCTGCCATTACAGAGTCCCTTGCTTCTTGAAGCCCTCACCAACTCCTCAGTATCTCTACGTGTCAAACCCAGCCCATCTGTCTAACATATTAATTTGGCCTGTATTTTTGGCACAAGCTTTAATGGAGCTTTCAACATGGCAGAAACTTAGCACTTATTTACGTGAAGTTCTTGGTCAGTGTTTCACAGAGGTTTTGGAGAGGTTAGTTAACTTGCCCCAGGCCATACACCTTGGATAGAGCAGTACTCGGGTGGAACTCAGGTGATCTTGCCTCAGAGCCCATGCTTAGAACCACTCAATGCTTTGACTCTCCCTTGGTACCAGCAGGGCTTAGCAGCAGTTTTTGAGCAGACTAGAGGGACAGTGACTTGGGTGCCTCTTGTTTGGTAACCTCAGAAGCAGTGCATTATCGAAAAGCAGTGAGGTACTCCAGAGGGCTCCCGCTCTGTCTTCCCTCTGTGAAGTCTCACCCACCTTCTTATGAGGTCAAGATGGCCAGAATTCCTGCCTTTGCTCTGACCTCCTGGCCTCTACTTTCTTCCCGTGCCAGCAGAAGCTCCCTGGAAAGCACAATACAATGACATTCTGAGTGGGAGAAGACAGGAGTTTTATAAAACTGATGGGAAAGAACAACGGAACTTAAGTTATTAGGTTTCTGTGATTCTCACTGCTAGGCAAATGGGTTGCGTGCACTAGATGGAGCCAGTGGCTTAAGGGGACCTTGAAAGCCTCTTTTCCCTACCAACAAGGACTTGTGAGGTTGATTAGAAGTAAAAAGTGGGAATTTGAAAATTATAGGTAAAGAATGGCAATTAGTTGACAGCAAAAAGATGAGTTGCTTTTTGTTTTTAAACCAACATTTTGCTAAGTAAGTCAGTGCCTGGAGCAATTTACAGGAAGTAAAAATAAACTCTAGTTTGCATGCATTTGTGATGTGTGATGGCTTCTTTCCCAAGCATTCAAAGTCAGAAGCTATCCCCAGAGTGACTGGAGGGCTTCAGAGGAATGAAGGACGCAGGGTGTGCGATCCAGTGGCCCAAGTTTGAATTCTGGCTCTTAGCTGTGTAGCTTTGAGCAGATTCTGAACACTCTGAACCTCAGGCTCTAGCTTTTCCATGGGATTACTCTGAGGACTGAATGATGAAACCCACACATCCTCAGCACAGAGCCAGGGGCATGGCTAGCTGTCAGTCGCTAGCCACTGATGTGACCAAAAATTTGAAAAAGACTTGAAAAGCTCTATCTGCAGTCAAAGATGTATTCTTACAGAAAAGAGTGGGAGAAATGGTTCAGCTGGTAGAGTGCTTACCTTGCCAACATGAAGACCTGAGCTCAATCCCCAGAATTCATGGTGACATGTTTGTAGTCCCAGTGCTAGAATAGCTGAGACGGGCAGATTCCTGGGGCTCACTGGACAGCTGGCCTAGCCTACTAGGCAGTTCTGAATCAAGTGAGAGACCCCGTCTCAATGACAACAAAAGGTAGCCAGCCCCTGGGGATGGACACCTGAGATTGTTCTCTGTCCTCCACATACATGCATGCACACACATGCACATGCATTCACACTCACACAAATTATACATACAGAAGAGACACCCAGCGCCTCCTTCCTGAATGTGACTTTCAATGCCAATGACAAAAGACAGAAACAATTAACCACAGCATGATGGTGATGGTGTTGAAAGTGAATTCTAATGGAGCCCGTGGAATTTGCTAATTGTTTCTCTTACTGAAGATAGGAGAAACTTTTAAGACTGTGGTTATGATTATGATTATTATTTAATTATTGCAGTTCTAGGGATTGAACCCAGGGCCTCATACATGCTAGGAAAGTTCTCTATCACTGAACATAGCCCCTGACCTCTTTTTAATTTCTGTTTTCAGATAGAGTCATGTTAAGTTTCCCAGGCTAGACTTGAACTCACTCTGTATTCTCCTGATTCAGTCACGCTGGTAGCTGGGATTACAGATCTATGCCACTGGGCCTCACTTACACATTGCATTTGCCTTCAAACAAGTAAGGCATTAAAATGCCACTATACACCGTATATACTAACCTTGAGATGTCAGTCTCTGTGAGATTTAGTTTACCCAACTGTAAAATGAACATAACAGTTCAAAACTCCTGGGGTTGTGTGAGGATTAATTTAAGTAATGTGCAAAATTTTTTTGCACAATAATAGACAAAATGCGATCAGCAATTATAAACATGCGTATGTGGTGTGCTCATAACTTCTTTTCCAGCTCTGTGAGGTATAAATGACAAAATGTGTATATGTTTATGGTATATGATGTGTGTTGATGTGTATGTGCATGCCCACGACCACACAAAGTTTTGTGATGAGATTGCTTAAGATCGACTCTTAGTAATTTTCAGTTATGCAGTAATATAGTTACCAGTCTGTATATTAGACCAGAAACTTATTCATTCTAATACAACATATATTTGTTTATGGAAATAAATATGTATTGCTTTGTTGAGACAGGCAACCACAATGTAGCCCAGGCTAGTCTTGAATTCATGGTTATCTTCCTACCTCAGTCTCCCAGGTGCTGGGATTATAGGTGTGTGCTACCACACCTGATTGCTTTAAAGATATTTTCTATGAATTCTTTATTACTGAGTTCATTTTAAGATACATAAAAACTTAAGAATTGTGTCTATTAATGGATGGTGTGATATACCCATACACGTATGTGTCATGCTTATACAGATTAAACACATCAATTTCCTCATTTACTTACCATTTCTTCATGGTGAAAACACTCAAGATCCCCTTCTTCTGGCTTCTGAAATGTAGCACACATTATTATGATCCGTAGTCATGCTACAGAACAAAAGCACTCAGAGCTTCTTGCTCCGCTGCTTTCTAGCTCTAACTGACGGGCACCACACCTCTGCCTCCTCCTCTGCTCTCTCCCCGCCACTCTCTCCGGCCTCTGCTCATCATCACCCTGCCCTCAACATCTATGTGACTGACTTCTTCAGGGTCTCCCTGAACGGCATGGTAGAAGGCTGCTCTTTCTGCGCTCAACTAGTTTCTCTTAAATAATCTTTGGGAGTTTCATCCAAGTCTCAGTCTCTGTCCCTGTCATTCTCTCTCCCTTCCCCTCTTCCCTTCCAGACTTCCCTCCTTTGACAACTTCTTTGGTGCTATAGCATTCTCTACAGCAGGTGGGATTCATGGCATTCCTAAGTGTGTTTCAAGCACCTTGTAAGGCTTGATTTAGAGGAAAATCTGATTTCCATAGTTGGCACCTCAGGGGATTCTGGGTTTGATGATGTCCTGGAAAGGTGGTATTACAGCCTGTCCTCTGGAGCCCTGGGAGGTACAGACCAGTGGGCTTTCAGTTGCTTGCCTCTGGGTCATGGAACATTTTAGGGGCCCAAGGGCCTTCAGGCTCTTTACCCTAGAGTAAAATGCCAGCTTGACTATGGTTCTGCAAACTTTGACATACATATAAACCATGGTGCAGTCTGGTTAAATTGCAGATTCTAATCCAGTGGGTCTGAGGTGTGCATTTCTCACAAGCTCCCAGGAATTGCTCATGGTGCAGATCCATCAGGATTGGATATGGTACTAGGTTCATGCATTAGAAACTTAGTCTACTGTGTGTCAGTGTTGGGAAATGGTGGAACCTTTAAAGGCGGGGCTTACTGGAAGGCGTCATTAAGTCATTGGAAGGTATTAATGTAGTTCACTTAGGAGCTCAGTTCCAGAGAGACCAGGTCGCTAAAGAGGGCAAAGTTCCTGTCTCTACACATATGTGCTCTCATGTGCTTCTATTATGGTCAGGCCGTCTTCCACTAGGTCTCACTAGAATCGAGTGGATATTAGTGTCATGCTCCTGAGCTCCCAGAATGGTGAGTTTGTCTTTGCAAAGTAGCCAGCTTTGGATTTTTTATTATAGCAACAGGAAATGAACTAATACAGTGTACATGGACCACACTTTGAGTAGCCAGGATGGATGGAGCTCATGTTGCCATGTTAATGCTCCTCTGCTGGAAGTCTTCTAATTTCTACAGGGTGAACGGAGTGTTCTAGAGCTGTGCTGCCATCAAACCCACAAAACTCCTGTAGAATTTCTTCCCTCTTTAGCTTCTTATCATCTTTTTTATTATTATTTTTATTTTATGTGTATTGTCTACATGTAAGTGCACCTGTGTCATGCAGTGCCTGTGGAAGTCAGAAGAGGGTGTCAGATCCCCTGGAACTGGAGTTATGGACAGTTGTTAGCTGCCATGTGGGTACTGGGAATTGAACCCAGGTCCTCTACAAGAGCAGCCAGTGCTCTCAACCACTGAGCCATTTCTCCAGCCCTGCATCTTATAATCTTGATGCCTGTTTCTCTTCCATTAAGACTAATGTCATTCTAAAGTTTGCCCTAGAATGAAAAAATCAAAATAGATACATAAAAAAAGTGTATTTCAGGCCAGTGAACATGGTAAGACCATTAGTTTGGCATGCATGATAACAGTCCCCTTCCTGAGAGTAGTCCTGGGTAGGGATTAATGTAGTTCTTTTAGGATGTGGGTTAGTTTGAGAGGTTAGGTTGCTATGAAGAATGTGAGCCTGACCCTGGATGCTGTTATACGACATGCTAGAAAAATCAGCAGCCTACTCACAGCAACATGAGTTCCAAACAACAGAGTGTGATATATCCATTTAATGGCATACTATTCTGCCTTGAAGAGGAAGTTCTGACATCTGTAATGACCTGAATAAAGCTTGAGGACATTTTGCCAAATGAAATGAGCCAGTCATAAAATGTTGGATGCTACATGATTGAGGTACTGAGGAGAAGCAAATTCAGAGATGAAAAGAAAACTGGTGATTGCCAGGATAATGGGAAGAGAATATTGGGAATTAATGGCTAATGCATAAAGAGTCTCAGGTTGTTAAACATATTTTATGTTTAATTAGCGTATGCCTGTGAGTGTATGTGTGAGTGCAATGCTCATAGAGTCCAGAAGAGGACAGTAGAGCCCCTGGAACTGAAGTTACAGGTAGTTGAGCCACCATGTGGGTACTGGGAACAGAACTCTGGTCCTCTGTAGAGAAGCACTGAAGAGCTTCATATTTATATATTTTGTTTGTTTGTTTGCTTTTAGGTATTTTTTGAGACAGGGTCTCACTGTAGCCCCAGCAGGCCTGGAACTCAGTATTTAGACCAGGATGGCCTTGATCTCACAAAGATCTGCTTGCCTCTACCTCCAAAGTGTGGGACTAAAGCATCTGGTAAGAGCTTCTTTTTTATATGAAAATCCTTATGGAGGGAGGCAGCGGTTTATAGGTGTGTTTAAAACCATCATAATGAATTTTTAAGTTCATTGTACTTACATGTATTTTACCGCCATATAATATGAAGAAAAGGGAGCACTGTCCTCCCTCCACTAGGCACAGTCTGGCCTTGCCTGGCAGGAGAGAGTGAAGTGGGATCCTGTGACTCTCTGGACAAGCCCCACCTGTAGGAGACTGAGAATTCCTTCCCTGGATATGCTGCTAGCTTTTGTCACTGGGACAAACCACCCAAGGGGGATCCTCTGGAGAGGAAAGGTGCGTCTGGCTCACGGCTTCAGGAGTCTAGGTTCACAGATGCTTGTCCCCATCGTGTTGGGACTGCAGTGAGGCTGAGCATCAGGGAATAGAGCATGGTGGAGTTCAGCTGCTCACCTTGAGACAGGATGTAAAGGGAGGAAGAAGGAAGACTCGGTATTAGCGACTTTTCTTTGCTGTGATATAATACCCTGACAAAAGGAGCTTGATGAAGAAAGGGTTTATTTTGGCTCACGGGTTCAGAGGGGTTTAGCACATCCTGGTGAGAAAAGCACAGCAGCAGGAGCATGAGGCTACCCCACAGTCAGCAGGAGCATGAGACTACCCCAAGTCAGGAAGCAAAGCAATCACATTTCATTCATATACAGGGAGCAGAGAGGAAGAACAGGAAGTGGGACCAGGTTAGAAACCCTCAAAGCCTGCCCCAGTTGACATACTTCCTGTAGCAGACTCCACCTCCTAAAGGCTCCATAATCTCCTCAAATAACACCACCACCTGGGACCAAATGTTCAAATCCAATGGGGACATTTCTGAGTCAAACCAAAACAGGCCTGTATACCAACACACCCAGAAGCAACAGGCTCTACCTACTGAAGCTTCCATCACTTCACAACAGCGCCACCAGATGGGAACTGGGGCTTCAGTCTACAAGCCACTGGAGAACATTCCAGAACCCAAGGGTAGCATTGGACTTCAGAGAAGCAAGAGATCTGTGACTTCCTTTGTTGCCCATAATCTCATCTCGCTCCAAGTTTCTATCTTGCCTGGGACAGGTGTGTGAGAAACTGGTTTTGCATTAATTTTTTCCATTTTAAATCAGTTTTGGCAAAGAGTCTGTACACATTCCAATTCTCTCAGGGTTGTTTATCTCCTGTCTCTGAGACTCTTTCTTCTCCCCCTTTTGCAAGTCATGCCTGGGCTCATAAAGAAGTTCAGGTATTTCAAGGTGAAGGAACAATCTCTGTCCATGTCTGTCTACTCTTTAGTCTAAGCTGCAGGGTTCTGAGCTTCAATGCAGCCTTGGATATTTGGAGAATCCCCAAGGCTCTGAATCTCAGTGTGAACATGGATGGCGAGGGACTCGGCGGGGTTCTGAGTCTCGATAGATTGTGGCTGGGCACTTTCCTTCACAGATACTTTCTCAGCATCGCTGAAACAGAGATCTCTGCTGTTAGTTCTGGCCCTGAGGTCTGCTTATCCACAACATCCTTATTAAAAGTGAGGCTTCTTCTGCCTTATCCAGAGACCGTGGGAGGAGGAAGAGGAGGAGGATGAGGAGGAGGAGGAGGAGGAGGAGGAGGAGGAGGGGAGGTGTCTTATCTGCTTTCTGCAGGATTGTGTGCCAAGAAACACTATCTCTACCAAAATCCACACTGGGGCCAGCAAACTACAACCTATGTGCCAAGTCTTTTCTGTCACTTGATTTTTGCAAATAAGGTTTCATCAGATAGAGCTGTCCCTACCGGTTACACAGTCTTTGTACTAGAGCAGCCAAATAAATAGCTGTGATAGTAATGCACAACTCTTAAGACTAAAACATTTACTGTGTGTCTTTGCAGGGAGAGTTTTGTGGCCAGTGGTCTTTGTGGTGGAGTGCGGGGCTGTGCAGGGCTTGGCCTGGGTAGCTGCAGTGGCTGCTTTTCACCCACAGCTACCTGAGCTTCACCATGCTATGCCAATTTAGGGGCACGGCTTACACTCAAACCGTTCGGCTTCTTTCTCCAAGATGGGGGACTGGCTTTCTTCCCTTCAAAATTTCTCTCTCCTTTTATTTCTCCTGTTGGCTTTCCTTCCCGGCCAGGGCTGGAATCCCTCTTTTCCAGGAATTCTGTCTTCTCTTTCTTGTACCTTATGATAACTGTACCTGGTAAGTTTGCCTTAGAGTTGTTTTATGATTCAGAAATATGCCTTTCTCTGTCAATAGTCCAAATTAGGAGCACTCTCACTGTGGTACAGAGAACGTATTTTGGAAGTTAAAAGGGTGTACACTGTTCCTTTCTTGCTGGGCTTCCACTATAACTGTTCCAGTGCTTCCAGTGGCCATAGTGCTGTGGCTGAGGAGGAATGTTGACATATTTCAAAACACAACCCCTTTGGACAACTGGTAGTGATTTCTGGCACGGTATTGGAATGACTGATCCACAACTATGATCTCTTTCCGATCACTGCAGGGGTTCAGCATCATTCAGAAGTTTTGATCCTATCTGAAACCTGTCTCATGGGTCCACTGTGGCAGAGAAGCCGCCGCAGATATCTCTGTTCACACCTGTGATGGAGCCTGTTCGAGTCATGGCAGGGGATCAGAGAGCGTGGTGGAATCCCGGCGTAGTCTAAATATGACCGACTCCTACCATTTAGTCCCTGCCGCCTAAAGCTTCTGTGCCTTCCCCAAATAGCGCCACCAGCTGGAGAACAGTACTCGGATCACGGGCCTGTGGACGATATGTCAGATGCAGACCCTAACAATGTAAAAGGAACCTGGAGACATGACGTCATCCAGCTGCAGCCAAGCTGCTATGGAATTCCGGGTGGCACAGATCATTTGACATTCAGCCTCTCATTTGGGAATCACCTCTTTCATTCACAGCCACTGTAGCCAGCCTATAGTTTATGCTTCTTTTTGAAATTAATCGCTCTTTAGACTCCAGATTTTCACTCATGCTTCCTAAGGCAGGACCAGCAGGCATCTCCACATGGTTTCTTGATTCTCCAGCTGGAACTTAGAAAGGACCCTGTGAGGCCACTTCCATTTCCATCGCTTCCTCATCTTCTGCTGCATCACAGGTGTCACCAGGGATGGGTAAGCAGGGCATTTCCCTGACAGAGTGGACGCCTCCCTCCACACTGTTACTGGGCACTTACTGTCCCCAGAGAGCGGGTGTTCCAAGAGGACTGGCTGAGCTGTGGGTGGCCTATGCTGGGTTTGGCTCTGGAAGGCCAAACTCAAACATCACACTGAACCATCTGAGGCTCCTCTAGGAAACAGGTTGAACAAATCTCTCTTTTCCATCCTTGGGCTCATGCATATTCATAAGTAAAGCAACTCCGGGCTGGAGATAATGATTCATGCAGGAAGCACCATTCTGAACATTATTATCTAGGAGTGACAAATGAATTTCTAATTTAACATGTGTATTTCACAAATAGATCACAAGAACTTGAAAGTCAGAAGCAGCCTTTGGAGTCATGCAACTTCTGCTGAAATGTGGCGTAAACTGACGGAGGATGGAGGACGTCCCCCACCGGTGGGCCGTGCATTGCAGCTTCCTTCTGAGGAGAAATGAACGGGGGAAATGTTTCAAATACTGTTTGAGTTCACAAAAGAAGCCAATAATAATAACCAGAATAAAACGAACAACAGCAGAAACAAAGAGCCAGTCAGGAGCGCAGGTGACACCACTGGATTGAGTTATTACTCCAGGATGAACGGAATCCTCCTTTCTCCCCGCTGCTGACAGCAAAAATGGAGCGGAGGCCAGTTGGGTTCGCTGGCTGCTCAACACGAATCAGAGGGCAGTCACCGCAATGCAAGAGTGAGGAGGGGATGGCGGAATTGATTTGAGCTGCATTTCAAGTTTGGTTTCATGTGGAAATGCTAATTTATAGCATGGCAGTGTGATAGCTACACTACCAGCCTGTGTGCGAAGATTGGTCACTCACTCGTCAAAGCCAACAGTCAGATTTAAAATGGTTACTCTCTAAGACTGGCAGCTCTCCCAGGACTAGGTTGGAGCCAGTTCTTAAAGTTCTATATTCCTCGTCACTCTTTCTTAGCCAGGCCCCTTTCCTCCCAAATTCTGAAGTAAACTGACTTTTCATTCCCCGCTGAATGAGCATTCATCCATAGCTCACAGGCAGCATGCTGTTACACCTGGTGGTGCGCTCTTCTCTCCTCCGGTCCTCTCTCCTTTTCTCCCCTCTCCTCCCCTTGTCTCCCCTCCCCAGCCCTCCTTTTTCTTTCTCTTTTACAATGTTATTTACTTTAGTTAACACAGACATCCATTCGTACCTTGTGATGGTGAATCTTCACTGTCAAGTAACTGCATTTGTAATCACCTAGGGGATTGGCGTCTGTGAGGGCATTTTCCCAGGGACTTAACTGAGTGTGGAGAACTCTTGTTGATTGTGGGCAGCACCATCCCACAGGCCTGGGGTCCCAGTGAAATGCAAAGGAAGAAAGAATGTGCCATCTCAGGCCATTCTTCCCTTCTCTGCACTTCTTTGTCATCCTTGAAACAAGCAGCTTTCTTCTTCTAAACACTCACACTAATGTGATGTTCTAACCAAGTGTGTAGGACCAGGAGACCACAAACCGAACCATCAGAAATCACCAGCCAAGATAAATCATTCCTCTTCTAAGTTGACTATGTCAGACACCCTGAGTACAGGGAAGGAAAATAAACCTAACACCCTGTGACTTAAGATGTACCCTTCTAAGCCCGCTGCCAACTGAAAATATCCTAAGTTGAAAATGTAACACATGTAATTCTCTGTAACATTCTAGCTATGCAGTGCGTGATGGAAGATCATTGTTGACCCTGCAATCACATGGCTGACTAGAAGCTGAGATTTGCCTCCACTGCCCAGCAGTGAGAGGACTGGATATTACAAGCCTGGACAAAGATTCAAAATCCAAATCCACAGAGAGATTTCCATTGAATGTGCGCCAATTTCACACCATTGAAGTTGTAAAATTGTGAATGGAGTGCTCATAAGTGGAGGACCATCTGCGATATATTTGTGAACATTTGTGAAGTACAGGCTGCCATGGTAATATGTATCCCTTATTGTAGGGCACAATGCAGGATGGACCTTAGCCAGGTCAGCTGCTCTGAGGAATGGCTCCTGTGGGCGTGGTGCCTAGTCATGATACCAGCTTCTGCCCAGCACCTGGAAAGAACCTGATCCTCCTGGGAATAAATTACAATTGGCTGCAGTCGGGACCCCACCCAATAAGGTGATTGGCTAACCAGACCTATAAGACACCGTGTGCTTCCTGAATAAATTGAGCTTGTAGCACCATCGGCATGCTCCTCACTCAGCTCCCAGAGTTTGTGACTTAACCTTGTGCTTACTCGCCCTCCGCCCCACGGTGGAGACCCTTTGGTCCCTTTGGCCTGTCCCTGAGCACTGGGACCCCCAACACCTTATCTTACTAAATTCTCAAACCAAGTGTTGTGTTAATTCACTTTTTTTGTTAGTGTGGCCAGATATTTGTCAGAAGCAATGAGGGGAGAAAGAATTCATTTGGGTTCATGGTTTCAGACGGCTTAATATATGGTTAATTGGTACAGTGCACTTAGAAAGAAAACAGAAAACCACAGCAGGACTGTGAGGTAGAGACGGTTTTTCGCCTCATGGAAGATAGTAAGCAGAGAGAAGGGAGGCTGGGGACCTTTAACGGCTGGTCCCCAGTGACCTACTTCCCTCAGGGGGCTCCACCCCCCAGAGTTCCCACAATATTCCAAAGTAGCACTACCAGCTGGGAACCAAGCATTCAAAACAAGAGCCTGTGCAAGAACACCTCATACTGACACCATAACCAATGAAAGAATTGCTAATTTTGCTATGAAGGTAATTCACATAGCCTGCAGCTGGCAGAGGCTAAAGTGATGGGAAGCAGGTCTGTTGGGGATGGAGAGCTTTCTCAGATGCTTGACCAACTTTACACCAAGTAGAACGCTGGTGAAAGACCTTTACTAGAGATGAACCACTGAGTCCCATGACTTCCTCCCATAGGTAAGATAGTGACATGGCCCAGAGAAGGCACCCATGTAGATCCCACACCTCTCTACTCCATGTTCTGGGAACACTAGGCTTGTCGTCTGACAACCGCATCCAGGTGAAAGGAGTTGGACTTTCTGTCAAGAATCTCTTCTCTGATGGGTTCACTGGTTCATAACTTAACCAATTACTGGGGCTGAAGGTGGAGTGGGGCTCTGATTAGCTAAGCTGAGCCACATGGCCCCTGCTGTAGTTGTAAATGACGTTTCTAATGCATGAATTCCATGGTAGGAATAGGAGAAATATAATGATACCTCAGGATAAGTAGGGCTGGGAAAGCGAAAGAAGGGGAAAGAGATGGTAACTGGGAAAGCCGCGCATGCTCACTGCACAGGAAGGCTCCCTGCTTCCGTCTCCTCTGGGTTGAGGGAAACAGAGAGAGTAGCTTGACCAGAGGCCTGTAGTAAAACACGAGAGGTCTGTTAGCTTTCTCTTACTGTAGCACAATACCTGGGAGAGACAGTTCAGAAGCAGAACGATTTATTTTCACTTATGATTTCAGAGATGTCTACCCACGGTGGGCTCTGTTGCTTTTGTGGAGAGCAGAGCATCACGGTGTAGGTAAATGATGGAGGAAACTGCCTACTTCAGGGCTGTCAGGAAGTCAGGAGGGTGTGGGGAGAGCAAGAGGAGGGGGAGAACAAAGCAAAGGGAGAGGGAAAGGATGGGGACGACATCCCAGTGACCTACTGACCTACTTCTTCAAAGTATCCCCACCTCCTAACAGCCTGTTCCGCTGTAAACTCATCATCGATTAACCCATTGATAAAGTTTATGCCTTCATGATCCAATCAGCTTTCAACACTGCTACTAACTGGGGACCAAGCCATCAATGTGTGACCTTTATCAAAGGATTCTTTATACCTAAATCATAACAAAAGGAAATGTTTGCTTAGGTTCAGAAATACAGGGTTAGGGACAAAATCAGAAAGATTTCTTTTCAGCGTCTCAAGAGACATAAATCCCTTAAGAAGAAATGTTAGAGGCTCATTTCCATGTGATGCCCAAATTCCATAACACACACACACACACACACACACACACACACACACACACACACATGCAAATGTGGTCTTCATACTTAGGACTCTGGGTGGATTCTTCAGAAGTCTTTTCAGTGGAATTCAGTAGCTCAGATTCTCTCCTGGCTTCTGTTGGAGTATCTTCTTGTCCTTCTTTTCTGCATTTCTCCTTAAGATTTTTAGTACATTTGCTAAGCATTGCTGTACTCTAAGACAGTCTTGAGCACAATTCCCTCTTGTTCACATCTAATGCCAGATACATGATATACAGTAGGCACTTAATAATTGCTGAATTGCCAGGTGAAGCTGAAAATGCTAAGTGGCCACTGGAAACAGACAATAGAATAAATTATGGTTTAAAAGATCTTAAGTCATGGACAAAAATATATACAGAAGTAATGATGTCTTCCTGACTGAGTGATGGCAGGTTGTCTCTTTTTAAGATTATTTTTGAACTTTTATTTATGTGCTTGTATGTGTGCAACTGTATGCAGGTATGTGAATGTGAGTGCAGGTGCCTGTGGGGGTCAAAAGAGGGCATCAGATCCAGCAGAACTGGAGTTATAGTCAATTGTGCCCTGCCCAGCATGGGTGTTAAGAATCAAACTCTTTCTAGTCCTTTCCAAGAGAAGCAAGCACTCTCAACCACTGAGCCGCATCTCTGGTGCCTAGAGTAAGTCACACATGTATACCGAGTCAGTTGACCATTACTGCTCCCTCTGCAGCTTGACAAAACACTAAATAGGCTAAGAGTTTATCACTCAGCACTTATCAAGGGCCATGTATGTGTACATTATCTCATTTAATTCTCATAATGAACCCATGAGGTGAAGGCTACAATTACTGTGCTTGTTTCACAGTCTGGAAGAGAGTGAGGCAGCTGACCAAGGACATAGGTTCCCAATAGGACAAGGCCAAGGTATAAACTCCCCCTGTCTGATCCCAAGGTTCCAGTACATAAGCACTCTGCTGTTTGCTTACCACAGAGGAGTGCTATGATGTTGATCTTGCCAAGCTATCTTGCAGTGGAGAGTTCAGCCAACACAGCGAGAGTACCAAGAGACATCTTAGATGCTGATGATGAAAGCGACAGAGGGATGAATGGAGAACCTTTGTAGAAGAGGAGTCTGTTTATCAAGAAGAATAAAAAGAGGATGCCCCGGGGAACCAGAAGCTTCTTTAGATCTCTGAGAACCATGGGGGGAGGGGGGGACAGGGATTAGATTTATTTTGGGTTGTTTTGAAAGAAAACTAGAAATATCACGTGTGCTTCAAAGTGACAGTTTCCCATGCAATATGAATGATGAGCTTTTTGGGGCTGCTTTTTCTTGCACTAATGCGCATGCATATCACCTGGAGAGCTTGTTAAAATACACATTCCTGTGCCTCCACCCCTGCAAAGACATCTGGATTCAGCACGTCTGGGTGAAGTCTGCCATTTGCATTTTAAACAAGCTCTGTTGCTGCTGACACTGCTATTCCTCAGCTCCTGTTTGAGTGGCAATGCCCCGGGGGTTAAGGAACATTTTCTTAGGTTGGAAAGATGGCTCAGTGGTTAAAGCACTTGACACACAAGCAAGAAGACTAGAGTTTGGATCCTCAGAATACGCATAAATCCTGGGTGGGCACGTGACCTCCTTATAATCCAAGACTTGGAAAGTGGAGACAGGAGATCCTTGGCAAACTGCCTGGAGAGACTAACTGAACTGATGAGCTCTGGGTTTGATTGAAAGATCCTGCTTCAGTGAATAAGCTGTAAGAACAATTGAGGAAGATTCCTCATATCAATCTTGGGTCTCTACACACACACACACACACACACACACATACACAAATACTCGCTCATGCACACTCCCAAATAAATGTGAACAGGCACACACAACACATGCATAAAAGAAGAAACATTTTTATAAGGAACCTGTTAGCGGCTATTCTAGGATCCTAAAACTGTTCTGTTGCCGTGCAGAAGCCAAAGATAATAGACTCAATATAAACGAATGAGCAGGTGTTTCAATACAACTTTATTTACAAATCAGGCAGTTAGGCCCTTCTGCTACAGCTAGAGAACTTGGCTAGGGAACAGCAACAGAAATCACTGGCTAGTTTAACAGGGAAAGGAATACTTTAGTGCTTCCCTGTGGCAGGACACTCTGGGTCTATTTTGCATGTGTTATTGCTTCATGCAATGCTACTAATCCCTATGTAAATGTGGCTGTCACCCCTCATCAGATGAAGCTCCTTTTTGCAGCAGACGGAGGTTACTACAGGGACCTGCAACTGGTCACAATGCAGTGAGTAAGGGATCACAGGGTGCCCGACCCCACTTGGCATATCTACAATGAAACCCCTACACCGAAGGCTCAAGGAACATCGAGAAAGAGGGGAGGAAAGGTTGTAAGAACCAGAGGATCAAGACACCTACTGCTAGATAGTGTCTTCTAGGCATGACTGGGAAGCTGCTCCCATGAAATCTCAGCAATATGGCTACCTAAACAAGGCCTGGATAATGACAGCACCAGGCAACACGCCTGGGGGAAATCTCACAAAGCTTCACCTCTAGATAAAGAGCTATAGGCGATCAGAGATTGCTGAGAGAGAAAAAAGTCTTCTCCAGGGACAAACTCCCTGATAGGTTTCCCAGTCTGAAGTGGTCAGCCTTAAACACATGGACGTAAGAACAGCACTAAAGGGACTCAGTAGGTTGTGTGTGTGTGTGTGTGTGTGTGTGTGTGTGTGTGTGTGTGTGTGTTGTGAACTTGAGAGGGAAGATGGAAGGAGTTGCATCAGGGAGAGGGAGGGGTGGAAGCAAACTAAACAGAGTATTCATGTATAAGAATCTCGGAAATTTAAATTAAAAAACTAATAAATGACTAATTTTGGGCCAATGAAATGGCTGAGTGGCTAGAGTGCTTGCCATCAGGCCTGACAACCTGAGTTCACTCCCTGGACCCCACATGGTAGAAGGAGAGAACCAACTCCTGCAGGTTGTTTTTTGATCTCTGTGTGTGCACTGTGGCATGTACCTGCGTGTATACACACCCACCCCCACACAATGAATGAATGGATACACATGAAGGCTAGAGGTGGCTCGGCTCCGAGGTTAACTGCTCTGCCAAAGGACTGGAGTTCAGTTCCCAACACCCGTTTCTGGCAGCTCACATCCACCTGTAACTCCAGCTCAGAAGCTCTCATACCTCAAGCTTCCAGGGATGCCTGAGCTCATGCCATACCCAACGTAGAGACAAATGCCCTCATGAAATAGAAAACAAAATAGGTCTTTATTTTAAAAATGCACCCAAGTCCTGTTTCTGTCAAATTGCCCCTAATATCTGACCTTCATCTTTGTTCTCAGTCAGAAAAAGGCACCCAGAGGTGAGTTAGGACTCAGTGACCATGTGACAGGAGCAGTTCGCCTTTGACGCTGGACCACGTCTGCACACAGATAGCTCAAAAGATGTGAGGAATGTTGGCCCGGTATTTATACCTGAATGAGTTTCATCACTCCACCAACACCCACACCAGAGACCTGCCGTGTGCTAGGGCTGCTGGGTGTAGGGCTGATGTGCCAAGTACTGGGAAAGGTCCCAGTTTGCCAGCCCAGGTAAGAAGCCTGGAGTGAGAATCATGTGATCCAGTCAATTCTGGGCTAAACTCAAGATTTCAAGACCTAAGAAAACATTTATCTTCAAGAGGAGGCTTTAAAACTTTTTGTTTCCTGTCGTGCATTTAAAAAAATTGATTCCAAGGTTC
This sequence comes from Eospalax fontanierii, assembly GCA_035773235.1. Classification (NCBI taxonomy): domain Eukaryota; kingdom Metazoa; phylum Chordata; class Mammalia; order Rodentia; family Spalacidae; genus Eospalax; species Eospalax fontanierii. The sequence continues at coordinate 43,115,130 of CM069546.1, read as the reverse complement.
TGGCATATCAACACTTGGCTATTTGCTTAAGCACTGGAGAACACAATGGTGTTGATCTTGCTGAGAGTTCAGAAAACAGAGGAGCATCTTAGATACTGGTGATGACAGTGATGGGAGGGGGCTGCATGGAGAACCTTTGTAGAAAATGAGTTTTACTGATTAACTTAACCGTTAGTGTGATACCTTGTGGCTCAATAACACCCTGTTGAAGGTGAACTCAACTATAGCTTCTTGGACAAGAGCTAGGGTCTGTTTCCTAAGGGAACTAACACAGATTCTTTCTCCAGTGACCACTTTGGATCAGTCTCAGTTTATCTACCCACTGGTACTTAATATCTCTTCCTTGTCCATATACACTCATGCATGTAGATGTATGTGCACTGGAGCCAGAAGTTCTGCCTCTGTGGATGCCCCTGTTGACTCTTTCTCCAGGCTGAGTTCCTCCATGGGCAACTAGTTTTCATTTTCAAGCCCTGGATGGATAAGTGGCACCTGAGTCACATGCTTCTGCCTCTGTGCAAGGCTGTTGGGAAAGAATTCCGAGCTTCTGCCATAATGTGGAAAAACTCTCCCAAGTAATGAAGACACAGAGCAGAGAAGTCAAAATGAATTCCAAATGCCTGCTAGACTTCTCAAGATAATGTTTTGAGATTAAGTTCAGTACATCTAGGATTGTAATCCAGCCAATCAACTAATTTTCCTCCCTCCCTCTCTCCCTCCCTCCCTCCGTCCCTCCTTTCTTGTCTGTTTGTGCCTGTGTGTGTTTGTGCAGGCCAGAGGTGGTAACTGAATGCCTTCCTTAATCACTCTCCTCAATATTGTTATTATTAATTATTAATAACAATAATAATTATTACTGTTATTATTGAGGCAAAAATCTCTTACTGAGCCTACAGGTCACTTACTGGGCTAGGCAGGCTGTACGATGAGCCCCAATGATTCTCTTGCATCCGTCCTGCCCCAGCGTTATGTTACAGGAACATACCACCAGACCCAGCCTTTGTAAGGGTGTTGATGATCCCAACTAAGGTCCCTATCCTTGTGCAGCAAGCGCTTTGCCCTTTGAGCCATCTCTCCAGCTCCTAATCCAATGGTTCATTTACTTCTTTTGCTTCTTTCCAAATTAACTTAAATTTTCCGTGCATATCCTCTGTGCCATATGCACAGAGCCATTAGCTACCCTCACCACCAGCCCCACCCCCCTCAGGGTTCCTTATTAAAAAGGAACCTCAGTTGTTTGCAATGCAAATTGTGTTTCCCCCTTTCCTAGGAGGAGAATTCTTTGGTTTTCAAAATCCTGACAAGAAACAAAGGTTTTTTTTTTATTTCCCTTATATGTTTATTTTTATTTTATGTGTATGAGTATTATGCCTGCATGTATGTAAGTGCACACATATCATGCAATGCCTGAGGAGGACAGGAGAGGGCATTGGATCCCCTGGAACTGGAGTTGTGGACAGTGGTTAGCTGCCATGTGGGTGATGGAATTCAAATCCAGATCTTCTGCAAGAACAGTCAGTGCTCTTAACCGCTGACCATCTTTCCAGCCTCAAGAAACAAAAGTTTTTAAAAATTGAGAAATCCTGTGAGTTGAGCAATTTGCATGAGAAGCTGAGTTCCCTGTCAGTATGCCTAAGACTCAAAATTGAAAACAGACTGGTTTGAATCACAGTGAGGCAGCTTCCTGGTTTTCAGGCTTGTGGCAACTAAGAATTTTCCAGGTCTTGAGGGAATTGGCTGGACCACCAGGCTGACTGGTATAGCTGGGTGTGCATATTGAGATGAGATTAAAGAATTTCACATGTTCTTGCAAGCTACACTTGAATACTGCAAGTGTGCAATACCAACCTGTGGGGTTGAAGTGTGAGGCTCAACATTCCAGTACACACAAGTGTGTTCATGTCTGATGGGGGAGGTGGAGTCAGCCAGAACAGGAACAAAGGACTGATTCTCAGTTTTTTTACTCTGTTATCCCAATCCAGCCTAAATAAGTTTAGCAATTGTGAGACACATTGACACTGCCGAAGAGAAGTTAGGGAGCGTTCTACTATTTTCTCTGACTTTTACTTAAACATCGGCAACTTTTCTGCGACTATAAATACGACTGGGACCCAGTCATTTCTCTCTTTGTAGTCTATGAAAATTAACTCGGTCCACAGGGGCCGCAATCACAGCCAAAAAACCCCAAGTGTGGGTTCTTCCTCCACACTGACAAAAATAACAGTTAATTAGGCTGCAACACCCAAAGGAAAGTGAACTCACACCACCAATAGCAGGGCGGCATGCAAAGTGTCGCCATGGCAACCGGCATTTACAGCTCTTCCATTTTAATATATCAAAGGCTGAGGATAATTTCCCAGGGAGAATACAGGAGGGTGGATTTTTCGCCCCCTCCTCGGTCTTTCTGCCCATCTTTTCCCAGTACTGCTAGTATGGGATCTTCTGTTCTGTGGCAACAGGTTTAAAAGAAGGAAAAGAAGCCTGGGAAAGGATCAGATCCGTGGTGTGTTCTCCCGGGGAAGCCACATGCCTTGGAAGGAGAATAGTACATGTTCTCACATTCAGACTGGCCAGCGAGTGTGAGCTGTAAGCCTCTGGCCTCGATTCCTGATAAACTTTCTCTTTTCATGGAATTCTCCCTTTTTTCTGTTCTGTTAAGTGCTCACTCTGGTTTCATCACCAAATGAGCTTCATCCCATCCATTCTTCATGGAGTTGGAGGTTAAGTATTAGTCCTAGTTTATAAATGTGGACAGTGAGGTGAGGAGGGATAGGATATCTCACTACACAGAATGATGTAGAGCCTAAATTCACCACATTCTTCGTACTTTTTATCCTCTGTGTATTGTTAAAACTTACTGTAAATGAATGCTCATCACCATCAGTCTGCTATGACTGCATAACAAATGCTCACAATATCTCAATGACATCTAATTATAGTCTGGGACAGACTGGAGCTCTATTCTCGTTCCCAGGTTAATGAAAGAGCAAGTACCTGGGGAAGCTATACTCACGGTGATGGTTGAATCATTAGAGTGTATACCCAACCACACACGTGCATTTCAGGTTCCTCCTGTGTCACATCTAATTTCCTATTGGATAAAGCAAGTCACATGGTTGAGTCCCAAGTCAAGAAGCCAGAAAGCGTGCCCCTTCTCCAGTTTTGCAGCTGGAATTTCAAACGTTCTTGACAAGAGTATGGAAGAGGACAAAGAGAGAAGAAGAACTGGGCCCCAAAGCCATTCACTGGCGTTGTCATCAACATCATCACTGACCTCATCATCTCTGTCATAAGACCTCTCTTGGGAGCTGGAGCGAGGGCTCAGCAGTTAGGAGCACTTGCTGCTCTTGAGGAAGATCTAGATTTTGTTCCCAGCACCCACCTGGTAGATCACAACTGTCTGTAATTCCAGTTGCAGAGAATCCAACAATACCATCTTCTGACCTCCACAGGCACTGCATACATGTAGTACACGCATACACAAGTGAATCACTTATTCACATAAAATTTTTTAAAAAATTTAAAAGACCCTTTTTGTTTTGTTGTAATAAATAAGTGATGTTTTGACAAAGATCTTCAGGGGAGGAGGCCAGCTGTGCTCAAGTTAAGCAATATTATTATTATTATTATTATTAAGAGCGTATTATGTCCCAGAAATTGCACTGGGGTTACTTCAGAGAACATCCACCACTGGGAACTAAGGCTCTGCAAGTAGGCACTGGGATGGCAAAGAGGAGCTCTAACACATGCCTGACATTCTACACAGTTCACATGGAGTACACCTCAGAAAGGACTGTGCATCGCAATTACTTGGGGAAACTTGTTAGGAATGCAGACACCCAGATGGCATCACCATAGATATTAGCTCATAGGTGGTGGGTAGAGCCCAAGCATCTGCTGTAGATCTGTTTCTTGAATGATCTTATCCTAATCTTTCATTCTGCGCATTTCCTCAGAGGTACAGATGAATAACAGGGAAAGAAGATCATGGTGAGCTGAGCTTGGGGGTACAATCCTGTGATCCTAGAACTCAACAGGCTGAGGTGGAAGGACTGCAAGTTCCAGGTCAGCCTGGGTTAGAGAATAAGTTAGTGAGAATTTGTCTCAAAATAAAAAGTAAAAGGAGAGCAGAGGAGATAGCTCAGTGGTAACGTTTAGGTGTCAAAGACTCTTAGTTTAAACCCAGGACAGTTGTGACTTTCCTCACCCTCTGCTTTGGCTACTCCTTGGCACTAGGTCTTGATCAAGTTTATAATAGGCCTTTCCTGTTGCCCAGGCCTCATTTTCATCTGGGTCAGAGACACAGAGAACTTGGAGTCACAAATGATGAGGAAGGACTGAGTGGCCACTTCACGACCCCCTAGATAAGTGTAGAAGAATGTCAATTTTCTGCTTTAAAAAAAAAAAACAACAAACTCGGATTGGAATTATTTTTGTTGGATTGATACCTAATGATCAGAGTCTTAAGAGACCATCAGGACCATCATCTCAGTCCCCAAAGGAAGATGTAATGAATTCTGGTTTGGGCCGTTGAAAATAGAGAGTAAAGTTTCCCACCAGTGACCACAGCTCGAAAGCGACTGAGCCAAATTTGTAGTTCAGGACTTTTAAATTCTGTCTGAAGGCTCTACTGTAGTTTCACTTCACTTCTCATGAGCCAGATGACCTTGAACTTATTACTTAACTTTTTTTGAACTCCAGTGCCCTGCCTTTTAAAATAATGTGCACAGAATCAAGAGTTTCTAGAGCTAAATATATATAATGTGCCTGGTGGTACTTGGCACTCAACAAGCTGCGGAAGTAGCATAGAATATTGGCACTTACCTGTGACTTTGTTATCAAGTACCTGGTAACAAGAACATATATATATTTTTTCTTTTTTTTTTTTTTTAACATGAGTGAGGAGTGGTCAGCTTTACTGCAAGCTATAGTCCCAACTGGTGGCCTGGAACTCACTGTGTGGACCAGACCGGCCTGGATCTCACAGTGATCCACCTGCCTCTGCCTCCTGAGTGCTGGGATTAAAGGTATGGGTCACCATGCCTGGCTAGTCACTGCATTTTTTTAATGAAGTTTTCTTTTATATTTATACTCTACTGCCTATGCAAACCTCAAAATATTGAAAGCACTCATTTACAATCAAACCAGAAGAAAAATAAGAAAAATCTTAAATTATTAAATATCCTAAAGACTTTGAGGTTCATCATTGTTAGTAGTCTGAGTCCTCACTGAGTTTTTGATGTAAGCACTCATTGCCATAAACTCTAGTCTTAACACTGCCTTATAATTGTATCTGGTAAGTTGTGTTTTCATTTTCATTTGATTATAGGAATTTAAAATTTTCCTTCCTGACTTCTTCATTAATTCATCCATCAGTCAGGAGTATAAAGTTCAGGGCAGGTGAGACAGCTGAACTTGTGCCTGCTGCGAGGCCTGGTGACCTGTGTTCCATCCATGAGTCCCATGTGGTAGAAGGAGAGAAGGGACTCTGGCAGACTGTACTCTGACCTCCATAAGCATGCCATGTACACACGTTCTCCCACAGTAAAATAAATTAACGTAATAAAAAGTTTAAAATAGTTCATAGCTTAACCACCGTATAGCCACAATAGCTGAATTGTAGAATCGGACTAGATGCCTATCAACAGATGAAGGAATAAAAATGTGGTACGTATACACAATGGAATTTTATTTAGTTGCGAAGAAGAATTAAATTATGCCATTTGTGGGAAAATGGATGGAACTGGAGATCACTATATTAAGCAAAATCAGCCAGACTCAGATGACCTGAGAGCAAGAGAGGGTCCACTGGGACACATAGAAGGGAAGGAAGGCAAAAGAGAAGGCAGTGATGACTATGAGTAAAGCATGTAAGATGCACTAATTGAAATGACATAATGAAACCTGTTATTTTGTGTGCTACCTTTGAACAGTAATGACAAATCATTGCATATGTATTTCTAGCAGACCTTGTGTCCAATTGTAGGACTGTCAACAAGATTCTTTAAACAAAGACACAACAAATGTTTCCATTGAGTTTTAGGAATGTGCATATGAATATTTTACTTAAAAAATTAATGAATCTCAGGATGAAAAGTATCTGGGATTTTGCTGGGATAAGAGAGGCTAAATCTGGAAGATGGGCACACGAATTTACTGATGCTGTTTACTCTGTATATGCTTGAACTGTCCCATCACAAAACATTTTGGAAAAGAACCTCATACATTTGGTCTGTATTGTAATAGGGAGGGTGTCGTGGTATACACCTCTAAGCCTTCTTTCTTCGTGTCTCATATATTTATCTAAGTTCCACATATGAGAAGAAACATGATATTTGTCCTTCTTTGTGCTCAATAAATATCCAAATGAAAGAATGAACATTTTTAGAAGGGTCAATCCCAGTTCTGGAATAGCTCCCAGGGCTCCAGCATGGAAATCTGTGAGCTTTTCCTTTCTGTGGGCAGGTCTACAGACAGGGAAGAGAGAGGTGAGGCTGATCTGGAATCAACAGGAAAACAACAGATGAAAAGGCCATCCTGCTCCAATGAGGCTCTGGCACCATGCGATTATTTGTTTTCTCTAATACAATGTGAAAAGTGCTAATGGGATTAGCCTTTTGTGATGAATGCTAATATGATATGAAAACAAATGCTCATATACAATGTGAAATTACTTACAAAGGAGAAAATTGCTAATAAAACTCAATGGGCCTCAATGACAAATGCTTCCCACAGCTCTCCGGTCTGGCCCGGGCTGTCTCCTAGCAGAGGAATGAAAGTAAACCGGGAGAAATCAGAGCTCCTGGGTTGCCTGGTGATGGGTGTTCCGTGTGGCTTCCTTTAATTTCACCTTTGAGCGCACCGGGTGCAGGCATCTGTGGACATACACACACGCACGCACGCACACATCGGTGAGTGTGGAGCATCCAGGTAATGCTCCTTAGGCAAGCGAGGAAAGGATCCTTTTCACTTTTATGCAGGCCCGGAAGGGTTCTCGCATCCTTTGTGCTGTGGCCTCACTGCCGTCTTCTGTGATTGGTCAGGCAGATCAACCACAAAGAGAGAAGCAGACAGAAGCGAACCACCCCACCCATGGCTGTGGAGAGCTGGAGCTGGGTCTCATTCTAGGTCTCCCTGCCTTCCCTTCTTTCTCTCCTTCCGTCTTTATCTCATCAGCGAACTCCCTTTACTCAGTTTCCCCGGCTGCTTCTTCTGCTCCCCTTTGTAAAACCCACCTGTTTTCTCCTTCTTCCCGATATCCTTCGACATCTTCTCTTTCTCCCAAAAATCTTGTGCGGTATTTGCTTCAGCAAAGGCTAATGATTACTAAAGAAATGTACTTCGGTTTGGTTGTAGCCCAGTTTGGAATGGAAGTTAGAATGAAAACTGAATTCAGCTACTCACAAATTCCATGGTGTGGATGTTAATTCCCTCAGCCTTACTTTCCCCATCAATAAAATGGGAATAAATACTACAATGTGAACTGTAATTACAACTATTCAACAAAGTCCATGTCTGGGGAAGAATATTTTGAAGATAGTTTATTAGGTCTTCTTCCTTCTTTGGAATGCTCAATAGTAATATTTCCTGGTATCTTTATGGTTCCCATCCTTTGAAGACTGAATGGCCTGTTGTTATAACTAACATGTTGTGACATTCACCTTACTATGTATAAGTGAAATTTATAGATAATAAATTCACATACCTACATAATTGCATAAAATTTAGATAATGACCTAGCCGTGTTATAAAGGAGAATGAAAAGAAAGCCATTTACACAAAAGTACACACATTTCAGTATGCAAATGTTTCTCCATGAATATAGAAGCTGTGATGAAACTGACAGTCTGCACCTATATCTAGAACCATGTGGGTGGAGACCACCCTTGTCACCTCTCTCCAGGGAGATGGAGAAAGGAGGGTCCCTGGGCCTCGCTAGCCACCTAGCTTAGCTGAATCAGTGAGTTCCAGGTTCTGTGAGAGACATTACCTCAAAAAATAAAGTGAAAACAATAAAGGAAGACACCTGACACTGACCTCTGGTGCACACCAGCACGCACATGTGCACACACACTAACACATACATGTAGTACATAGCATACACAAAACCCATAAAACAATAAGTACAGTACTAATAAATCCGAGTAGAGCATGGCTGTTTTGGGATAGTCTGTGGCAGTCTCTGGGCTGCCGTGACTGTCCTTCCTTAAGACTATATGTGAGAATATTGATGTTGATTCCACATTAGGAAATTGGAAGTGAACCTTTTTTTGTCCTCTAACCTGAACAATCTGGGCACATCTCACCTGTCATACTCTCTCTGTCACAGCTGTCCAACAGTTTGCATTACAGAACCACATTATTGGTAAGAGGATTTTTGTCTCAGACTAAACGTCCAATGCCTCCACCCCCTGCTTCCAAAGACCACAGTGGATAGTGTCCTCTCCTCCCTGAGCCTCACTTCCTTGTATTTTTGCTAATAAATAATTACCTGCCAGATGGTTAGGGAAAACACAGCCCCTGGGAGAAATGATGGCACTGTTGCCAAAGGCCAAGCTAGTCAGCAGCGATTTGGATTAAAGCCAGCCGCTCCTGAGGTGGAAGAAGACAGTCCCATCTGGGCAAGGTAGATGTTCCAGGACTTTTGATCTTTATTCTATACAATGGGCTCCTGGAAACATTTTCTTATACTCCTACTCTGTCTACTTAGAGTCCGGAGGATTTTAACGGAACCTGTGACTTCAACAGGAAAAAAGTTTATTCAAATTGAGAATATAAGTGTACGAAAGCTCCTTGTCCAGTCCCATGAATACAGCTCCATTATGAAAGAGGCTTAATTCTTCATTCCAAGCTGTTTTCCTGAGTCTTGTTAACTTTTGAAGACCTTTTAAGTCTTTGAGACTTTGACTAATGTTCCTGTTCTTCAGTTTGAAAGGAAGGTAGAGTTCTAGATATTTTCCTGTCCCAATTATTATCTTTCAATAAACTGTTCTCTATGCCACATTCTATCAACTTAAATCCTTGTTAAAATCACCCTCTCATTTCAAGGCATAAATCCTAGACTGGAAGGAAATAGGCCCAGCAAAGGTCTCCAACAGCTCATGGATTATACTAGAACTGGGTGCTACATTTCTTAGAGTGTTCTGAAAGCACAGACTCATCACTGGTGCCCAGATGGCCTGTTGCACTTCTTCCCATCTGTGTGCGAAACAAAATGCAAGAATGGAGCCTGGACCTCTAGAATTCTTGTGAAGGTGAAGGAGAGTCAAGGTTACTTTACTATTGTAATGTTTGGACCTTCACAATCTCTTCATAAATTGTCACTATTAGCCACTAAAGAAAGCAAGCACTCTTAGGGACAGTTTCCTAAGCTTATAAGACAAAAAGCCTACACCCCTTTAAAAACATTATTTGTTTCAGTCAAAAGTCTTTGTGAAATTTAGTGGAGATGGCCAAGGTCACCAAGATAAGTTGTTCTTTTTGGCAGACTGCAGTAAATTTGGCTTCATTATGACACTGAATTAAGCATGCCCAGCAGCGTCTGTGTCAGCCATCTTTCCTTCCTAAATGTGTGCCCTAAGACCTTGAACTGAGCGTGCCCAGAAATGTTTCTGCCACATCAATATTGTAAACAGTCTATTTCTTTAAACTGAACATGCTCAGATCTGTGCCTGCCCCTACAAGTTTTTTTCCTGTTAAATCCCCAAGCTGTCTTTGTTTAGACAGAACACCGGTTTGCAAATAACCTGAGTACTCTCCTTGCCTGCTGCAAATAACATTCTTTTGTTTTCTGCTCACCATTTTACACTCACCAAGGGAAAAACCCTCTTGGGTTCCCTTACATCACTGAGAGCTTCCCTTTCAATATGTACAGGGAGTCTCAGTTTTTCTCAACTCGTGGGCTTCTAATATTCCACCTGGAAACCTGTGCTCCAGCCCAAAGGTTGGATCCATAAATGGTTAATATACAAAAACAGGTTTCTTAATTGCATTTTCAGGTGTGCTTGCTTTGGTCACTGTCACCACCACCATCCCACCCCACCCCGACTTCTCTCTTCCATCTTCCTGCCTTCCTCTGCCCCCGCCCTTCCCCCAGTATTCCCAGAGTCCTGCTACACTCCCAGTCTTCTTCCTTAAAGTCTTTTTTCCCTCTCATAGGCTCTGTTCCAGTTTCTGGCATCTCCACACACTCACTCCCACATAAGTACATATTTATAAAAAAGGAAAAGCCAAGATCTGCGTATGAGAGAGAACGTGCAGTTTGTCTCTGGGAACCTGGGCTGTCTCATCCTATAATGTAACCCTTTTCTTTCTTCTTTCTCTTCACTGCCCGCTTATTGGTAAGTCCGATCAGTACACGTCACACACATGCCTAAGTCCATTCTCATTTTCTTCATCTTGATGACCACAACCCACCTGGTCCCCCTCCTCCCCATGACCTTGGCTATGGCAATAACATTCTACCCATCTGTTCTATCACATGGCCCTTTAAATGTCATCTTTATAACAGAGTCACTTAGACATTTGACTCATCTCACCTCTGCGCTTAAAGCTTCCGGTGGCTCCTTGTGCCTCAGAATTAAATTTAAGGTCTGTACCCATGCTCCCATCGTTCCACTTGCTCGGCCCCTGCCCGAGTCTGCAGTCTCAAAGTCTCCTGTTCAGTGCACACTTGCTACCTTGCTCTCTCAACAACACCAGTTCCTTCCCTTCTTGGGTTTTCTCAGCCCTGAATAAGACCTTTCCTCTAGATTTTTCCTTTGCTGACTCCTTTTCTTGTGTTGTGTGTGTGTGTGTGTGTGTGTGCGTGTGTGTGTTCCTGTATGCGAATGTGGGCACACATGTGCCGCAGGCATGTGTGTGGAGGCTCGAGAATAAACTTGGGTAGTCCTTATCTTCTACCTTGTTTGAGGCAGAATCTCTTTGTTGTTTTCAAACTGCATACACCAGGCTATCTGGCTCAGGAGCTTCCAGAGAGTTTTCTGTCTCTTCTTCCTATCTCTCCATAGGAGTGCTGGGATTACAGGTTTTCGTGCTACATATTGGCTTATATAGGTTCTGGGGATTTGAATGCAGATCCTCATGCTTTTACTCCACCTCCCCAAGCCCTGACTTATCTCATATTCAGTCTTTTCAGAAGTGTTACCTCCCTGGAGAAGCCCTCCCTGAATACCCTGTCTAAGATATCTGATCATTCTACTTATAAGGTGACCTTATCATTTACTGTTCAATCTAAATCACGCATAGGGCAAAGTGTCATAATATAGAAGGTATAACATGGAAGCCAACCAGAAGGCTTAAAGCAGGCTCACTCTGGGTTAACTCAGTGTGGACACCCTCCTGTTACCCCCAGCTGATCTCTCATATCATCATGCTTTATTATCTTCACAGACCTTGTCATTAACAGATTCTCATTTACATATTTATGATCTCTCGTCTTAGTGGGAACTTCAGGAGAGAGGGCTGCTGGCTCTCCTGTTCAGCACTGCGTCCTTGGCTAGCACTCAGCACACAGTGTGCACTCTATCGACGCATGCGGAATGAAATATCTTGAATTGAAGGCGCAGAGTGCCTTGTGCCATGGAAGTACTGATTAGTTATCCTGACTACACGTCTTTTGTCACCATTGAACAGCACAGCAGAAAGCTTTCCTTTCTGAGCTGATCAGGAATCATGCTCCTTTCCAAATCAGGAGATTTCAGCCAAAGCTAGATTGGAGGTACATGGCCTTCCCACGAGTTACTTAGTTCATCTCAGTAGCCCCCCTTTACACACCACTTACTTGAGTTAGGTTTGATGAGCACAGACCAGAACATCATTCCAGGAGTAAAAGGTACTTACCCAAGCTGCTTAAAAGATGCCATGCTCTCATAACATTTGGGGGTATAAAATAAATTCTCTTCTTGCTTACTGATTGGAAATGCCAGAAAAACAACACTGGAAATAACACAACAGGATCATTGAATTAATTAGCGAGGGTAGTGATTGTGTAAAATCTGCTTATTGTGTGGAGTGGGGATTGCATTGCATGCTAATGAATATTGAAGTCCTTCGGAAGTGGAATTGAATGAAGAATCCTCTCCAGACATTTGGTTCCTTCACAACAGCCCATCCCCCACCAGACAGGATTTCCCAGGGGCCCAAACAGAAAATCCCCTTATCATATGCAGCACAGACTGCATGCAGGGCCTGCACTTGTCCAATCTGAATTTCCATAAAGGAAGGGCCTGGTATTATGTAACTGTGTGTGGGTTCTGAGGGCTTCTAATGGGGCCTCCTTTTGTACAGTTTCTTAGCAACCAATTGAAGTTGGTGAGCTGAAACAAAGAGGCCCAATCCCCTCACTCCTTCAGCACACCCTTCTGAGTCTAGCCTGCCTCTGAGAGAGCTAGCCTGGGGAATTCATGCCTTTTCTTCCTTGCTAGAGCTCTACAGTCCTTATTTCATCATTGGATGAAAGAAATGGAACTGGGAGGTGGGGAGATAGGCTGAGAATCAACTCTGGTTCGTCTTTAGAACTTCAAAGGAAGCCAGGTTCATTTTTCTAAAGAACTAACCTGTATGTACCCATTCTGGTCAGAAGTGGTTCTGACAGGTACCACTGTCATTGTCAGAAGTGATGCTACAGGACAGGTACTGTGTCCTTCCGGGTCAATAGGAGCCTTGTCTCTGTTACTTACTAGTTTTGTCTCCTCGGACGGATTTTCTTACGCAGCTGGGATTCAGTTCATTCATTTTGTAGTGCAAGAGTGAAGACCACACCTTCCTCATTAGTTTGCTGCAAGCATAAAGCTTAATAAAAAGGTGTTTGCAATGAAAGCTGTCCCTGTCATGCCCCTGGTTCTGAAGATAACCAGAGATACAGAACAGACAAAAATCCCTGCCCAGAGGTACCACGAAGCTCTGGAGGAAGACAGAGGAGCTGATGGAGTTGAGAGCATCATGAAGGAGCTCTTTGAATAAGATCTGAACCACAAACCCAAGTCAAAAATCTTAACCCAGTGCACACTAAGTATGCACTAGCTTTCGTTTTCACTAATTCACTAATGCTGCTAGTCATTTGCCCATTGACTTGCTCCTTTGTTTAGTAACTCATTGCTAACCCTCAGTCACTTTTGTCCACGCATTCCTACATCTTCCCATTCTTTTACTTACATTTTCTGAAGTAGGAAGGACAAAAATGACAGGGTTCCTAATCCACGCTAAAGGTCAAGGCCAAGAGACTCACAGCACAGTTTCCCAACCTCACCAGCACTATCATTTAAAGCCATATATTCTTCTGGTGTTTCTGGTGTGTGTGTGTGTGTGTGTGAAGTCTCTGACCTGTGAACTGTATGGTGCTGATAAGCATCCAGTACCCTCAGCTTCTACCTACTAGCTCTCTATAGCAACCGAACATGTCACCAGACATTTCCAAACATCCCCTGGAGCACAAAATTGTCCCCAGCTGATAATCTGCTGCTTACAGAAGCACCTTCCTTAGGAATAGAAATGAAGGCATCCTGTTTCTTTTGAAGGAAATGAGTCCAGAGCTTTAATTTTAGCACCAATAGCAGCCCTTTCAGACACTTCGTCTCCTAGAGATACATCTTCTTGTATTGGAAAGCAGAGAGACTTTTAAAATCAGAAATAAAATCTCGCCTGCAGGAACTCTTTCCATCACCTCCGAGAATTGTGGCTCATTCCACAAACATCTCAGAGGCGTGCTGAAACAGTAGTTATAACAGAGAAATTCCATTCGCCTCTCATGTGGGTCCAGGCTTGGCACTTCTGGAATCCTGCCCCGACTCTGTGGATGGCTCCACAGTCATGAAGTTCATCCTATAATTCTTCATGGGAATAACAGTAATGAATATTTCTCTCTAAGGTATTCATTCTAGTGGTATCCTGGGAGAAGGAGCGTGCTCATAGGCATGCTGAGGCTGGTGCAGCCATTTTGGTCCAAGGACACTGTTCAAGGTCAGTGTCTTCCAGTATCAGCTTCTGAATGCCAGAAAGGTGATTCCACTAGTCTGGCTTCTCCACGTCCTGTGGGTCTTCATTTCTGTAGACACTGGAGACATAGGCAGGTGTGGGGACCCTGTAGTGTTTTCAGTGACTTTTGAATCTTCCCATTTCTTTCCAATTTTACTGTCTCTTCTTTCTGTTCCCCATGCTGGCTACACCCCACCTGGACCATCACAGTAATTTACTAACTGAATTACTTAACCCGTTCTTGCTCTCTTCCATCAAGTCTCTGAAAGTCAAAGCTAAAAGCCTTCTTATTGAACTCAGGTTTAAATTCAAACTCCTTGTCTTATCCTTGGGGTTGTGACTGATCTATTCTTCTGACTTCATCATTAGCTGATCTTCCTTGTCCTCCAGCCTTCTTAGTTCACCCACACCTCAAAATAAACCAGGATTATGTCCCCATGTGTTGGTACTTTAGCTCTTACATACACTCTCTGGAGGATAAGAATCCTAATTGGGCCTCTATGTCAGCCATATTTGGCCTTCTGTGTTACTGCTATTGTACTGTGGTCTTCACACCCTCCCATCTCTGGGCTCCCCTGCTGGGTGTCCTTTCCTGTGCGTAGAGCTTTGTTTATCATGGCTTCTTGGCTTGTACTACTGTCTACCGCAGGAGTTAGAAGTTCTCCCCTTCTCACCATGCCAATTACGACCTCATCTAAGATTCGGCCTTCTTGACCCAAGAAGACATCTCTGCCTAGTACTCGCCTCTCATTTCCTGTTCTCCCAGCACGGCATCATCCTGTTTGCTGCCTTCTAGTTGTAATTTAATATTTATTTGTGTGTTTTGAATTAGTGGTTGTCTTACCCAAGACCCTAAGTGCCACAAGGAACAAGGGAGACACTGCCTTGTTACCATTTTGAGCTAGTTCAGTGTCTGATGTATGATGGGTGCTTATTAAACATCATTACTAGTTGTGATACTGAGTCAGTAGTATCCAGCCGAGCTTGTATGACAAAGCCCTGTAAGCATGAATTTGTCTGGAGCCATGAGGGCTGAAGCAATGATGACGGAGGGCAGATTAAGGATGAGATCCATTAGGAAATGTGTAATTCAGGAGGAAAGGGGCAGGACACAGCACCAGGAAGGTGTGTCACTTGAATGTACCTCACCCTTCTCACTTGAACCTTCATCCTATAATAGCCTAGGTGATAGAGCCTTTGAAGGTAGGCAGAGAGCCTCCTATATCTAAGCCTCCTATGTCTAAGCTGCCTATATCTACCTGTAATCTAGCTCAGGTACCAGCATGGAGTAAAAGTAAAGTTCTCCTAATGAACAGACTCATGTGCTACAGGGCTGCTATTAGATCTTGTCATCCAAGCTGGGATCCATTCAGGAGGGATCAGGAAACGGAAGTGAAGGCTGCGGGTACTTACTTGAGAGCAGAAGGTCGTGTATTTTTTTTTTTTTTCACAAAACATGATGGGGACCCTGAGTTCTTTCTTTTTAGGTTAATATTTATTGAGAATGTATTTTTAGATGCTTTCTAGACTCTGTGAGAAAGGCTTTATATGCAGCGCCATCCTGTCTAATGCCAAGAATTTAATTTCTAGATGTTGCTTAATTTGTAACAGAGGTTTAAAGACATGACTCATCAGATGATGTGGCGACATTAGTTTTTGGATTCTGGTCTGATTTGAAATTCCCATAAGGAATTCCTCACTAACTCTGGGTTTATAACAGTCAGAAAGTATTTTAAGCTCTTTACAGTTTCACTACCAGATGGAAGACATCGTTTTTCCTTAAATCTTGTCTAAAGAAGAGAATGTGGGTCAGGCAGGAGGAGACAGTGAGAGGGATGCCATGAGTCAGTCACTGGGTTTTGATGCCACACACTCCTGAGAGGACCCTTATTCTATGACCACCTGTTTCTCAAGTCTTTGATGGCAATTAACACAAGCATTTACACCTAAGGTAGCCTTGAACTTACTTTCCAGCTACCTGAGAAGGGCTCCTGACACCAGGAGGCTGGGGTCCAGAAGAGGTACTGTGCTCTGGCTTTAGGAATTTGTTCTGCTTTGTGAACTTCTGGGTCTGTTTGTCCAATTTCATAAAAGTTAAATTAATGAGAGTTAATTGGCACTGAGTCAGCTAGTATAAATGCATCGCAGTATAAATGAGCAGAGCTGAAGCCCACTTGTATTGAAGTCCCGAGCTCCTGGGAGCTAGTTTTCCATATGGAAGCCAATGTTATGAGCCATTCACAGAAGCTGTTCCCAGGGTAGTTTCCAGAAGCCAGAATCACTTCCGCTGACCTCTAGATACAGGAAAAACATTTCTGTTAGAATGGCTTGGTCAACACATTTATTCATTCACTCACACATTGGCTTGGTTCATGTTTTTAAACACAAGCTCTATTTGGGCACCTATGAATCAGTAATGAAGACAGTGGTCAAAGCTGTGTCCTCAGGAAAGACGCTTGCAGCCGTGATTGGTCAATGAGGGGGCATGAGGTTCATCTGACATCACGCAGCAATTCCAGCTGGACCTTCTAGAGTCTGTCCATTAAGTACTAGAAGATCAATTTTGGACAGCTATGTACCAAAGTCTGGTTTTAGGGACCTTGAACTTGTGATCCTTTTGCCTTCATCTCCTGAGTGTTGGAATTATAAGTCATCATACCCAGCTTCATCTCCTGAGTGTTGGAATTATAAGTCATCATACCCAGCTTCCGATTTTAACTTTAGTTTACTTTTAACTGGTACATAAAACAAAAATTTTGGGCATATTAATGATGTATACTGTGTAGAAAATTAAAGCTGGAATTTAATTTTCTATTTGTTTCCTGCATATGTGTATGTGCACCGTGTGCGTGCATTGACTGTGGAGGCCAGAAGAGGGTGTTGAATCCCCTGGAACTAGAGTTACTGATGGCTGTTAGCTGCTGGGACCTGAACTGGGGTCCTTAGAAAGATAGCCAATGCTCTTAACTGCTGAGCCAGCTCTCCAGCTCTGTGCCATGTAATATGTGACACACATATCCACTTTGCGATGTTTACATCAGGCTAAACATTATTGTCTCTTCTTAAAGAGATTTTATTTATTATTTTTATTTTATGTGTATGAGTGTATTGCCTACAATGTATATAAGTGCACTGTGTCATGCTGAGGGTGCTGGATTCCTTGGAACTAGAGTTACCGATGGTTGTTAGCTGCCCTGTGGGTATTAGGAACCAAGCCCTGGTCCTCTGCAAGAACAACCAATGCTCTTAACAGCTAAGCCATCTCGCCAGCCCCTAATTAAGTAATTTTTATTTTATATGTAGGATTGGCTTGCCTGCACGTCCCTAAGAACACCATTTGCATGCAATGCATGTGGAGGCTAGAAGATGGATCCAATCCTCTGAAACTGAAGTTACAGAAAGTTGTTAGCTGCCATGTGGAGGCTGGGAACCCAACCTGGGTCCTCTTTAAGAGCAGCTGGTGCTCTTAACTGCTGAATCATCTCTTCAGTTCCTACATTGTTTTTGAGACAGGGTCTCTCACTGTTTTGGAGCTTACCAGGCAGGCAACACTTGCTGGCCAGCAAGCACCATAGATTGGCCTGTTGCTGCTCCCCTATAAATAAGATTACAAGCACATGTTCCCCATGCCTGACTTTTTAAAAAACATAGTTTCTGTGGATGGAATCCAAGTCCTCATACTTTCCTAGCAAGCATTTGGCTAGCTGAATTGTCTTCCTGGCCCTGATTATGCCCATTTTTTGTTGAGTCTTGCATCAGCTCCTCCTTCCCAGGGTTTTAAGATAAACATCATAAAACAGAAATCTGACCATGCCACTCAAATCATGATCTTTAGGATATCTGAGGTTTCTCTTGGTGAGCTTTGGGACTCTGCCAATCTTCCCAGTATCATCTGCCACTACTTTCTTTCCACTGGCTGAATCCCTGGTAGTTTCTGCAGTGTCTCATAGTCCCTAGGTCTTTGCCTTCTCTGGGTGACCTGGGTAACTCCCATTCATCCTTCAGACCTTAGCTTAGAGGCTCCTCCTGTTGAGAGGCCTTCCTTATTTCCTCTGGATGTATATATACCCGAATCAAATCTCTTCTGTTCCTTAACAAATTACCCTGAAACATAGCATGTTAAAATAACAAAAACACTTCCCATCGCCTATGAGACCACCTTCTCTCCTGAGTTGGAGTGTGCTATTATTGGAGCTGCCAGTGTCTGTAAAGGCGCCTGGAGCTAGAGAGTCAATTTCAAGATGTGCTGGCACATGGCTATTGGCAAGGAGTCTCAGTTCTTCCCTTCATGACTAACTCCACAGAGCAACTGGCAGGTCTTTCCCATGGCAGCTAATTTCCTCCCGATAGAGTGACCCAAGAGGAGATGGAGGAAGCTGCAATGTCACCGCTGTCCCAGCATCTGAAGTCACCTCTATCATATTCTATTTGTTAGAAAAAGCTCACATTTCATAAGGGAGCAAGGGGATTAAGCTCTATTAAAGGACAATTTTTAAAACTGCCCCAGTGCCCTCTGTCTCTGCTCCTCTGAAATCCCGTACATGCCCTGAGCTGGCTCAGCACACTGCGTGGTGGTCCTCCATCTTCTCCTCCGTCAGTCCTGAAGGATAAGGCTACATTTCTACATCACGCCGTACTTCCAGCATGGTGCTTTGATAACTGTTGACTTGATGCATCGATGATCTGCTCTGGATGCATGACAGGTAAAGCTCAGTGTCTCTCAAAGTATAATATGCATGTATGCAAACCTGCCTTGTAAAAACGAGAATTCTGACACAGGCGGTGTGAGAAGGAACCCGAGGTTCTATGTTCCTAAAAGCTCCCACGCTAATCAGTGTTCCATGGACTTCACTTTGAGTAGGGAAGGCCTACAAGACACAGTCTCATTCTCAGTCATGCTGAGGACTTAATCTCATCCAGTAAGACATTCTAAAACCAATCAGGAAGTAGCAGCAGACTTGACGTGGCCCCTGTAACATGCTGAGCACTGTCCACACACTGAAAGAGGAGACATCAGAGAAGGACAGTGCAGTCCTTTGCCACCAGTGAAAGTTTTGATGGCACTATCCCAGATATCTTTATGTTCTGGAAACAACTGAGATTGTGCCACCTGCTGGGGTCCCCCCTGCATTACACACACCCTTCCTCCGGGTGCATGATGCATCCTAAGGCTCACGTCCTAAAGACAATTGAGCTAAGCCAGAACTTTTGAGATGTTTTTGTTAACATTGTGCATCTTACTTTTATCTTTGTGACTCTGATTTCAGCAATGTGAGGTTCTGCTAAGAACTGGGAGACCCGTGGTCTCAGCCAAGCACCCCTATCTCAATGGAGGAAGAACAACTGGCTCAAGTATAACAGTGATGGTAATCCCCCCATTTAAGATAAGTCATCACATCAAGGTTCTCAGCCTTCACAGCATGTTGGAACCACTTGGAAGCTTCGACAGTTGTTGATGACTGGATTCCATACACTCAGATTCTGATTTAACTGGACTGGAGTATAACTTGGGCATCTGAACTTCCACAACCCAGGATCTTACTTAAAACTATATTAGAGACGATTGGTGATCGGCTTAGAGTGAAGCCACAAACTTGACCAATTTATTGCCAGAGTTCTCACGGTTTGGTTAGGAAGTGTCCCCACAAAGGCTAATGTGTAGAAAGCTTGGGCCTCAGTGGCACTATAGAGAGGTAATTGGCTGTTGAAGAGGTTAACCTCATTGATGGTGAGTTCATAGATGATGAACTACTAGCTTGTGGGGGGCCGATGGGAGAAGCAGGTCACTGAGAGTGTCTACCTGAAGGGCATGTCTGCCCCAGTCCCTGACCCCATTCCTCCTCCTTCTTCTCCTCTTCCTCCTCCTCCTCCTCCTCCTCCTCCTCCTCCCCCTCCTCTTTCTCGTCTTCCTGGCTGCACAACATGAGAAGCTACCCCTTACTATGTTCTCCCACGCTGAAGTCCTGCCAACTGACCATCCCCAAACCTGCTCATGTTCTGTTTCCACACTATCCCAGGGTGTTATCCCAGCCCCCATTTTCCAGTCTTTGAAACTGACTTCAGGCAATATTTAAACTAGGTGAGTAAATCTTAGGACTTTGGGTGGCAAAGCCAATGTTACTGTGGACACAGGACATGATGAACAGTCATGGTGGGAAGATAAGAGTTGGCAGGAAGGTCTGCACTTCACTAAACTCCACCCTAAGATGACGGTGTTAAGACTAAGAATCTTGGACAGTCCTCACACCTTGAGTCCATCAAGTCTATCATTGGATACTTGCAACCTACCTGCCTACGGTGCACTCCCATACATAAGAAAATGCTCCTGATAGAATAAAACTGGATATGTAGGTGCTGAAATAATTCTCATGGGGGTGAAGAGACCCCAAAGGCTTTATAAATGATAACAAGTTGGGGCTGGAAAGATGGCTCAATGATTAAGATCACTGGCTGCTCTTGTAGAGGACCCAGGTTTGGTTCCCAGCACCCACACAGCAGCTAAGAACCATCCATAGCTCCAGTTCCAGGGGATCCAATGCCATCTTTTGAACTCTGTGGGCATTGCCCGACACAGGTATACTTACGCACATGCAGGTAATACTCTCACGCACAAAAAAATAAAAATAATAAAATATTTTTTTAAAAAATAACAAGCATTACTTAAGGAGCAAAGTTAGAATGTTTAGATCTTATTAGGAAGCCAGGATTGTGTTAGATGTGATTAATGTGGGGAGGAGGTTTGTAGTAATTCATAGCTGGTACTGAAATACCTCTTAGGAGAGAACTATGCAAGTTTAGGATTTAGGAGAGAAATTTCCTTTGGACTATCCTTAGGTGAAAACATTGGTCTGCAAAGAGGGAGCAGTGTGAGAGGTGACATGGCTTGTGGGGGAGGGGTCAAAGGAAGCAGATTGAAAGAGAGGAATGTCCAGGGGGTGAAGAGATGGATTAAATGCGCATTTGGAAGCTGGAGACCATACAAGCAGGCGGCTGGCTGGCAAGAGATTTCTGAGGCTTCTGGGAACAGATAACTTGTCTCTGGCCATGCCCCCCTGAACATGCCAGTGGAAATGCATGTATCTAGTAGTTAACCCTAAATTAAGCTCTTACGTGATCCTGTGTCTGAAAGATTTGCTGCAATCTGCTGTCCATGCAGCTCTACAATAGTATTTTAAGGCGTAATAGGATTGAAGTACCTATTAGGAGTGCGATATAATGGATATAATGCAGAGGAGGACTCCTCCCTCCCCCGCCCGAAAAATCTACAGAATGGAAGGGTGATCTACTAAAGTAGCTAACTCAGTGGAGGGAGAGGCCAGGGTCATAGGTGAACTTAACTTTCCCATGAGGTCCTGCAAAGAAATTGTGAGCAATGCTGTGAGATTCCAGGAAATCTCACTTAACTGTCAGAAGTGATGGTGATGTCATTTAGTTATAAACAGGAGCACAAGACATCAAGTTTCAAAGACAGAGACAAGACTGAATGAAATGCCCCTGAAAAGTGATGGATAGAGAAGCAATCCAGCTCATCTGCTCATTCACTCATTTAGTCAGTCATCAAACACTGGAACACCATCCAACAGAGCAAGCTGAGGATACAGACATCATCTCTGCCAGAGGGAATATATACCTCTGGAATGCAAAGGCAAAGAGAGGCGACATGTACACCATTGGGACACGTGTTTCACATGCCCTTTAAAATTTGAATAGGCGAATAAGTAATTATTACCCCCACAGCACTGATGGGGAAGTAGGTAGAGATGAGAGAACAAAACTCAAACCTGCCTCTGCTCACCCGTGACGAACCAGTGTTTAGACACAGGATTACTGTTCTAAGCCTGGGCTTTATTTTGGTAGGAGACACTGAGCACTGGCAATAAGCGAACCAGGCTTGTGAAAAGCATTCCCAATCCATTTCTCCTGCTTCTGCCCTGAAGTCTCAGAGCCCACTTCCTTCTAGTGCTTCCCAGCACAGGACAAACCTGGGCTACCTCCGCAGCTCCATCCATCGGTGGAAGTGTTGCACACCAAATCAGCAGTCACGACCCCTGCATCTTGAGTGAGTTTTCTAGCGGAAGCCTTCTTGGTGTCCTTGGCAGTGGGACGCCCGGGGGAGCATGGCGTGCAGGAATGCTGATGCTTCTGAACCAAGGAGAGAGACGTTGGTTCTTGCTGCAAGCATTCAGTCCTGCTTTCTGCTGCAAGTTCGAATCAGTTGCTGTAATGAGCAAAGATGTTCCATGGAATTTTTAAATGGGTCCCGTGTCTAGACTACAAGGATAAAAGGAGAAAGTCACTGTGTTAACCCCTAAGCCTGAATACTCCACACCTAATTAAGAGAGCCCCAGTCCCTTCTTAGATGTGAAAAGCTGGCCTAGACAACTGGCCACTTGAGGTGCAGAAACGAGTGGACTGGCAAGCTGAGAAGCCACTGGGGCCTGCAGCTGGCTGTGCAGTGGGTGGACATCTGCTCTTTACTCATTCAACATTGTCTTCTCTCTGAGGGACAGCATCCCTTCTGCTGTACTACTTCCGTGGGAGTGGCCTGTCAATCATGGGTTCCTAACCAATCCCCAGGCCACAGGGGTAGGCACATGAGCCAGTCTTAGCCTATCATAGCATGGAGTTGCCCAACCTCAAAGACAGCTCCGGAGTGGAGTCAGAATCATCTCTTTTGGCAAAAACGACAAAAGCCATTGATGTTTTTGAATGAAGGAGTTTGAAGAACAGGAGGCGGGGACTTCTGGGATCTTTTTCTACTACATGGAGCCAGCAGTCTGCTCAAAGGACAGACAGGGCACAGCTAAAGGCAGCCTTGATGGAGAAGGGGGCGTGAGTGAAGAGCTCCACTCTCCCTTCGGGAGTCTTTCCTTCACTGCCTCAGTTTTGAATCTCACGCTTCTGCCATTTTACATAGGCTCAGGAATAAAGAAGTCACCTGTACATTGAACTTCAGTGTGGGGCTAGTGAGGAAGAGCACTCAGCACACAAACCTTAAGTACTTGAGTCTGATTCTTGGAACCCACCAAAAAAGGCATTCACCCACACTCCTGTAACTCTTCAACCATGCTCCTGTGATGACCCCTCACCTTGGTCCTGTGATGACCCCTCACCCTGTTCCTGTAATGACCCCTCACCCTGGTCCCGTGATGACCCCTCACTCAGTTCCTATGATGACCCCTCACCTTGGTCCTGTGATGACCCCCTCACCCTGTTCCGGAATGACCCCTTACCCTGGTCCTGTGATGACCCCTCACTCAGTTCCTATGATGATCCCTCACCCTGGTCCTGTGATGACCCCTCACTCAGTTCCTGTGATGATCCCTCACCCTGGTCCTGTGATGACCCCTCACTCAGTTCCTGTGATGATCCCTCACCCTGGTCCTGTGATGACCCCTCACTCTGGTCCTGTGATGACCCCTCACTCAGTTCCTGTGATGATCCCTCACCCTGGTCCTGTGATGACCCCTCACCCTGTTCCTGTGATGATCCCTCACCCTGGTCCTGTGATGACCCCTCACCCTGGTCTTGTGGTGACCCCTCACCCTGGTCCTGTGGTGACCCCTCACCCTGGTCCTATGATGACCCCTCACTCAGTTCCTGTGATGACCCCTCACTCTGGTCTTGTGGTGACCCCTCACCCTGGTCCTGTGGTGACCCCTCACCCTGGTCCTATGATGACCCCTCACCCTCTTGCTGTGATGACCCCTCACTCAATAGGTGGGAATGTGCTCTTCACTACATGTCTGCATTTGGAGGAATGTCTGATAAAGTAAATAAACAGGAAGGAAATTCCAACCAGCCTTTCAGTGAAACACAGAAACCTCATTATTCGAGGTAAAAATCAGGGCTTATTTCTTTACATTAACTCACGTTTTGACAAGTTTTATCAATCAAACAAGGGATGTTGACATAGCACTTTGGACAAATGACTCCATTCCTGTAGTATTAATTAAGAAAAATGGGCTCACTTGCTTGTTCATTCACTAAGTTGTTATGGAGTGCCCAACCTCTAGGCTCTCGGTGCTTAATACCATTAATGTCAGGAGCAGAGCTAATAAAGTGCACATGGTATCTACAATCCATGATCCTGGCACCTATACAGATGCTACAAGATCTTTGCATCCTCTCTCTCTCTCTCTCTCTCTCTCTCTCTCTCTCTCTCTCTCTCTCTCAGAGTTATCTCTGGACACAGGAAAGGGAAGCTGATGACGAGATCAAGTGGAAAATGTTTTGACAAATGAGTCTTGGCTTCATCTTCCCACTGTGGAGTAGCTTACCTTCTTCCCAAAGCCCAGCTTAAGGAGGCTGAAGCTGATCCAGCTCGCCACACATCTCCCCTCTGCCTGCCTATTTTTTTCTTGATACTAAGATCTTACTTGGATCTGAATATACTCTTTGCCTATAAGGACTGGGAAAGGTTGAGTCAGGGTCATTCTCACAGCTGCGCCAGCTGGGTAGCCCTTGGCCCTTGGCCTTCAGAAGCTATGTCTGGTCATCCTAGGATGGGGGGACTGGTTGTCCCAGTGGCTTGCACTTGGTTATGGGTATGACTATCAGTGGCCTCAGAAGGCTCAGCTCACCTATGTGGTTCTCTAGAGCTTTATTTAGAAACTGAAGAAGCCAAGGTTTGGGTTTTCCAACAGGAATACTGTAATTTCTAGTTCTGGATAGATTTGTTATGATAAGGTTAGCAGCAGCAACAGATAAATTTTCAGAAGTATTAAAATTTTTTTCTGGGGTGGTAGATGAGAGAAAAGTGGGTCGCTGGAGTTCATTGGCCAACCAAGCTAGTAGAATCAATGAACTCTGGGTTCACTGAGAGATACTGTCTAAAAAATATGTATACAGCAACTGAAGAAGAAATGGCATTGACCTCTGGCTTTTGCACACATGTTCACATATGTGAATGTATGCCCACACCCATATATGTACATACCCACACAAACAAGTATATATCACATCTACACCTGCACATACACACACACACACACAGACACGCACACACCCTTTTTATGTCATTGTCAGGACGGATGATTTAGGTTAGGTAAAATTTTACAGGACTCTCCAGAGGCCCAGAATTCTATGTGCTATGGCTCTGCCCTCTGTTAAGATGCTGTGATATATCAGAAAGATTACTAGTCTAGGACAAATGAACCACAAGATAATTCAAAACATTTGAGTTGGTGAATAGGAGAAGACAGACAGAAGAGGCCCAACTGGGAGGTTTTATGGGCCAAGGCTAAATTCACTTGACCTGCATCCCACTGACTAAAAGTCATGTGGCAACATGCAAGAGCCCCTCAGTCTGGGGCTTGTGGACTAGCTGTGTGCTAAAGAGAAAAGGAAAGCAGGCTTGTGCATGTCCAACCATTTGGCGTTCAAAATGACACCACTTTACAAAGTAGTCTCTCCTCCCTATCTCTGTATTAAAGGTTTGGAATCACGCTTCTGTCCAAAGCAGAGGATACACTGCTGGGAAGGTATGACAGTTATCTTTGGGGAGATGATGGTAGCCTTCATTGGGAAGGATGTCCACAAGTCCCGCTTCATGCCTTTGCTCCCTACACCCTTTCAGTTGGTATTAACTTTCAAAAGCATCCTAGTTGAGGCAGCTGATTATATAGCATCAGCTGCCACAGACATGTGTGATGGCTAATCTTGGTTGTCAACTTGACTTGACCTGGATTTAAGTGAAAAGAGAGAGACTTTCTTCATGGGAGCGTTTGGAGCTGGAAGACCCACCCTAATGTGGGCGTGGCCTCTGTGGTAGCCCATCAGAAAGGCCGCAGCGGAGGGAGGGAGTGGTCGATTTTGCCTGTCCACCTCCCCCTCCCCCAACTAGCAGCTTCAGTCTGGCTGCAGCATTCCTCCATTGAGAGTAGAATCACCATCCTCGGATTCCAACTAGACTGAAGACCATCCAGGAGTCCTGCATGCCTTCAGTGCCAGATTGGAGCTGCAGAGACCTCCCACCTGTGAACTGAGCAGCTACCGGATTCTCTCCAGTGTGGCACAGCCATTGTTGGACTCTATTGGACATAATGCAAGATGGGCCTAGCCAGGCCACCTGCTAGGAGGAATAGAGGAATGGCTCCTGTGGGTATGCTGTTCTGCTCTGGCTAGTTGTGAGATAAGCACCTGGAAAGAACCTGCCTACCTGGGGACAAACGTACTATTGGCTGTATTCAGGACCCCACCCCGTAAGGTCATTGGCTATCCAGGCCTATAAGAGCTTGTGCACCTATTCAATAAATGAGTTTGCAGTGTCAGTCGCTTGGCCTGCTTCCCAACCAATTTCCGGGGTCTGCGGCTTGACTCTGTGTCTACTCACCCCCAACCTCTTGGGCTGGCCCCCCAAAGTCCACTTGGGCTGGCCCCGAGTGGTGAGACACGATGGTAATGGACATGATGATAACCGGCACCTGGAACAGGGACCCCGACCCCCTCGATGAGTAGACCCCCAGTTCCGTTCGGTTTTGTTTTGTGTGCAACTTGATCCTTGTGGATGAGCAAGGATCCCCTCCTTTTTGTGGAAGCACACGCCACCTCACGATCCCTGAGATCGTGTTGGCCCCTCCCTTTCTTGCTTCACCCGGGGGAAATCACATGAGGTCTTAAACCTCCTGATTTTGGAACCCAGGCAAAGCTATCCACCAGCTAAGCCTTTCCGGAAGAGACTCGGTGTAGTCTGTGTCTTAACTCTCCCAACTCTGATTTAAAACTGCTCCAGCTTGCTCCTGTGGATGGGGCTACCACGAAATGCAAGCAGCTGTAGAGCTGAGATTGCCCTCAAGGCTCTGAGCGAGCAAGGACCTTTCAAATGTTAATTGACCTTGCCTGGCTTTACCTGCAGTGTCTTTAAAAACTGGCAAAAAACTTCTGGGCAGTTTTTGTGTATTCTGCTCAGGGAACTCCAGAGGTTGGAGTGGAAATCCATGGAAGTCTCCCAGTGGAAATCCACAGGGCAGTTGGGCCCCAACATTCTGTTTGCATATGTCTTTGGGTTTTAATGTTGGCCATTTTGGTCTGTATGGTAACAAAGGATGTCCGCTCCCATCAGATAGCTCCACAGCTGCAAGTGGTTTCCCAGCAGCTTGTCTTTAAAGATAGAAGGACACCGGCCCCTCCCTCAATGTGTACCGAGAAACCAGCAAAGATTTTGCATGCTCCGGCTTCTCTTAGCCCTTGGTTGGAGTTTCATCCAACCCGCCCTCCCTAGATGCTCCAGCAACAGTTTCATCCCTTTGCTTAAGATTTTACTTTATCTCGGACTTTGACTTTTGCATTACTTTCGGTAATTTCCCCTTTTGTCTGATCCCCTCTAAAGTAAAGCTCTAAAGTAAAGTTAGATCACGCCACTCCTGGCTGTGCCCCTGAGCTTTCTCCATCAGCTGCTCATGTTTGCTAGGGCCTAGTCCCACTGGCTAGAGGCTTCAACATCAAAGGCCCACGGTCACAGGCTTTTGTTACCTGCTTTGCCCTGGGGCAAAAGCACAACTACCTACCTTTTTTGCTTTTAGTTTGCTGGGCTGGGGATGTACCTCAGTGTTAGGGTGCTTGCCTACCATACCTAAGGCTGTGAGTTCAATTCCCACTTGCATCTCCCATGCAGATCATTTAAACAATGTAGACAGCTGTGTGCCATTAAGAATGACTAAGGGATAAACTAATTTCAGTAGAGATTATTATTCATCTTATGGTATAAAATGTCTATAACAAAAGTAACTCATGGAATTCTCTATTTTCTCACACCAACAAAAAGTCACTAAGACAATTCACAGTTCTTGGAGAAAATAGATAACAATCTCTGCCTAAAATTCCTCAGTTAGTAATTATACTAAAAGATTGTAAACTTCAATTTGATAATGTGTTATCTAAAGTAAGGTTTATGGTTTTTGTGTTTTCCATAAGGTTTAACTAGAAACTTATAAAGTACAATATATACAGGGGTGATATTAATCCATTGCTTTATCTTATGTTTGTAATTTGCATTCCCTGTTCTTTTAGTACTCATCTCAGCCATAAATAACTGCCATCTTCATGTCTTAGCAGTGCCTACCTCACCTGAGTATCCAGCCAATCCTTCAAGTCAGCTGTATGTGATTTTTTAATGTTATTACATCTCATGTGAATGGAGATAATTTAAAAATGAAAAAGTCTGTGAGGTCCGAGTATATATGTCTAGTTAAGGTTTCATCAAAAATGTTTGGTTTTTGCCCAATCTTTAACTGTATGACATATGGTAATTAAAAATGCCAGACTGGTGGAACTAACCTTTTTGGGTGTTCAACAATCATATTTAGAGGCCTAAAGTAATCTGGTCAGAGGGACTTAAAGGGACAATTTTTTGTCTCTTGCCCTCCAAGGTCAACTAAGTTCCAGGGGACTATGGGCCATCTCTCAAAATGTCCTGTAACTGTGATGAGTCACCTATCTTCCTGTTCAGGGAGGTCGTGGAGACGCCACTAGAAGGACTTGAACCAGTGTCCAGCCTGCAAAGAAGAGAGTCAGCATAGGAAAATGTTTCCCTGATGCTTCTGAGTGAAGCTATGGTCTAGCAAGATCTTCTGACTTATCTTCATATCGATGGAACTGGTAAAACAAAGTCCTAGGGAGCCAAGGGGCTCCTTCAAAGCCCATGTGACACCCCAGAGGAACAGATGCACAATTGACCTTAAAAATAAAAATAAGTTGGTTTATTTGGGCCAATTATACGATCTTAAACACCCAACAGGAAAGTATAACCAAGGGTCCCTACTTCAGCTCTGCAGTGCATACCTGCTGTCAAGAAAGTCAAGCCCACCATTGTTCTAACCTAACCATTAATGTTGGCCAATTTCTTTTCTTTCCCTGTCTAGAAGCCATTTAGGAGGGAACTTACATTGGTTCTAGATCAAAGTGCCTGAAAGCATATCCTGACTTCAAGACTCTCAAGTCCAGCCTTGGCAACCAAAAGAAAAACAAGGAGGAACCCAACATATGGATGTTCTTGGAAGTCCTAAACAAGAAATTCTAATGGACTTTAACATGGACATTTAAAATTTTCCTTGTTCTGACTTTTCTGGTTTCCTATCTAGAACATATAATGCTAACTACTCTTGCCTTTAACAGTTATGCAATTCAGGGGTCTTTTAGATAGACTCACTGACGGGGTATTCCCATTACCACAATCCACATCCATTATCAGCTTTTTATCAGCTTTTGAAGAAGTCAGAGTGATAGAGCAGTCATCAACCCAATTCCCTATTGGCAATTGGGATGCCTCGTCAGAGGGTGATGTGATAAGAATAGGAGATAGAATTTGGTTAGGCAGTTTAGGGTAAAAAGACCCCAAGGAAAAGTGACCAGTTTCTTTTTTGGCTAAAAAACAAAACAAAAATTTAAAACAAAAAGGAGTATATGTTGGGCATAATGCAAGGTGGATAGGCCACCTGCTAGGAGGTATAGAGGAATGGCTCCTCTGGCTAGTTGTGAGACCAGCATCTGGAAAGAACCTGCCTACCTGGTGACAAACTTACTATTGGCTGTATTTGGGACCCCACCCCGTAAGGTCATTGGCTATCCAGGCCTATAAGAGCTTGTGCACCTATTCAATAAATGAGTTTGCAGTGCCATGTGCTTGGGCTGCTTCCTGTCCAACTCCCGGAGTCTGTGGCTTGACTCTGCGTCTACTCATCCCCAACCCCTCGGGCTGGCCCCCCAAAGTCCACTTGGGCTGGCCCCGAGTGGTGAGACACGATGGTAACGGACACGACTATAGGACTCCCGGACTCTAGCCTGTAGCTAATCTAATAAATCCAGTTGTTTCTTTAGAATAAATACAGCATATAGACTAATACAGCACAGGTAGGGGACAGGAGAGAATATAAGGTTCTGTGAGCATTCCAAAAACTGCTGAAAAGAAACCATAAAACACATTTCCAAAAAGACAGTAGATTCTTTTTTTTTATTTTAAAACTCTGCATCTGAAAACACAGTATGGCAGAAAGCATCTATATACACCTGCAGTGTTTTTGGTATATTACAGTATTTAATACATCCACTGTTTTCTGCAAATAATTTGCTTTGTCAGACAGAAACAAACTCCCCTAGACCAAAAAAAAAAAAAAAATACAGCTAAGGCACAATTTTGTTGTTGTTGTTGCTTTCTGTTAAATGAAAAGACAGGGAAAGGTGCAGATATGGGTAGGTAATGCAATAGTGTCTGAGAATCAGAGTCTACATTGAGGAAAGAATTCAGATGATTAGAACTTTGATTACTGGTCGATTTCAGATAGTTCGATATCTCTTAAAATAGTCCTTTAAATAAATAGCAAAATATCTACATCTTTCAGTGGGTGCCATGTGAATTCTCTCTTATTTTTTTTAAAACTTTTATTTACAGATTCTCTCTTTTTTTAAAATCAATACATTACAAAATATTTCTGTACAGTTTTATGCATATTATGGTCTATAACAAAATAGTTATTTTTAAAAACTATATCACCACTTGTCTTTGAAAACAAATAAAGGAGGCAGTAATAACTTATCACGAGGCCTCTAAAACATTCAAACAAATGCTACTGTCGACATAAGAGTCTTTTTTTTTTTCTTTAAAAGAAAAGACAGACAAAGACAATTGCGCTCAATACCAGTGAATTTCCTATGAAAATCCTGGGGTTGTCTTTGGCCTCCATCAGCACTGGAATGATGGCAGGGTTCAGGATGGAGTCCAAAGAAGGGAAAGAATCATCCCTTTGAGAACATGACCCATCCACGGGGAATATTTAATGCTATCACTTTCTGGGCAGGAAGGACGAAGAGCTAAATTGAGAAACACTCCTGATTTACCCTTGAGTGAATTGCCTAAAGTCACTGGGTTTTGGGGAAGGGGAGGCTGGAACGCCATAATGAGCATCCTGCTGGTGATGACACCAGCTCGCTGCTGTGGCAACATGCTCAAGTCAGTGCTTCAGAGCGAGCCAAGCACCCGAGCCTTCATTTGGCCCACAGGAGAAATATAAAAACATTTTTCTTAAAGACGATGTTCCTGAGCCATTCCTAGTGCATCTGCAGACTACAGATTGGCCGTCCCTTCGCTCAGGAGGCTGCCTCTCACGCAAGCTCCAAGATGCTCTCTCTTCTGCCATGGTGGGGAAGATCGGAGGGGAGGATGTCAGCTTTCCAAAAATAATTTTAAGGCCACATTTCAAAAAGGAGAAACCTAAGGCTTTTGGAGGGGGAGGTGACGGGACGTAGGAGAGGAAGTTGGAGGAAAACACAGAAAGGAGAAGATGGTGCCGGGAGAGTGGGAGGCAAGGTGCGTGCCTGCTCCTGGGGATGTCTGCAGCAGAAGCAGCAGGGGCTTTGCCCGCCAAGCGGGGAAGAGGAGAGAGACCACTCCCTCCCGGTGTGGGGCTTGGCAAGAACAAAACCAAAGACAACGTGAGGGGTAAACACAGGTGGCTCGTGAAAGCCCTCCCTCCTCAGTCTTCAGAGTCCTGTACGGTATCTTGTTTGTAAGCTTAAAAAAAAAGACTTCTAAGAGAAACGCGAGAAGAGAGAAGGAAAGAAAGGAAGAAGAAGAAGAAGAAGAAGAAGAAGAAGAAGAAGAAGAAGAAGAAGAAGAAGAAGAAGGAGAAGAAGAAGGAGAGAGAGAGATACAGACAGACAGACACACACACACAGAAGAGAAGAGCAGAGAAGAGCAGAGAAGAGCAGAGAAGAGAAGAGAAGAGAAGAGAAGAGAAGAGAAGAGAAGAGAAGAGAAGAGAAGAGAAGAGGAGAGATTGCATAGATTGCATATTCAGCTCCAGCACATTTGGCCACCTTCATGCCACCCCCAGGTAAACTCAGCAGACGTTGAGGTAGTGCAGGGGTTGACCCACGGGCAAGGTAAGGTAACTGAAACAAAAGCAAAGACCACGACTCAGGAGCAAGCACAGCTCCGTGTGGTTTCTGAAAACCCTTCCAGAGGCGGCAGCACTGTCCGGAGTTGAAGAGAACCCGAGGGCATCACACTGCAATCCGGTCTCTGGGTGCCACCATGGCCGTCTCTGCCTGGTCTGACGGACTCTCAGAAGGTGCATACCCAGGCAGACAAGGGCCTCTGTGTGTCTAAGAGACCATCTTCTGGACCTCCAGATTGCATTCTTTCCTCTTTTCAGCACAGACTTCTCAGGACCAAGAGAGCTGATAAGCCAGCCCTGCTGACAGGACAGTCTCTCTGAGAAAGGAATGACTGAGAGTGGCCCTGTTACCTTCACAGTTCAGTGTGGTCTGTTAGTTTTGCTCTTCCCTCACTCTGGCTCCTCTCTCTTTTGTCAGAGCAAGGCTTCACTTTATCAAATTACCTTTCCAGAAAGAAAGGTTTACATAAGTACAACTATGAAGCTTTGATTTTCTGCTCACATCTGTTTAAAAAATATATGTATATATAGAAAGAAAGGAGCCAACTTTGAAAAATCAGATTTCCTAGTTTAAAATATCTGAATTTCTGGCTTCCTTTGCCAAATTGGAAGATTCTGTTAAGCCAAGCCTGGGTTTTTGCGCACTGTGATGACAGAAAGTGAGGTGATAGCTGCTTCTTCTGGAGAGGCCACACATATGCCAGCAAGACCAGACTCCATCTTGCTTCACCTATGGTTTTGCTCATCTGTGTGTCCTGGAAATCATTATGCTTTTGTGACCCAGATGAGTGTGTGCCTTGCACCTGGCAAGCCTTTGTTTGCATGCTCAAGCTGACCTAGTTGTGTGTGGGGGTGCTCTTGTTTATCCACTTTAAACTCTATTTCAATTTAAACCAACAACAATGAGAACTGAACCAGAGGGGCTGATGGTGAACAGAATAGCCTTTTTCAGAAGAGAGGAAGGAATGTATTCTCAGAACAGGGATCCCTTGGGAGTGGTCCACTTCCTTCTTGGAGATGCCCTGCTTCGGGCATGGCCTTGGGAAGTAGGCTTTGAGAAAGGTTGCCTTCTGAGATTTCTTTCTGCCTGAGTGCCATTGATTCAGTGGGAAATGGCACAGAGAGCAGCTGTCTATAAGTAGTTCCTTCTCTCTACAAGCAGATGCTTGAATCTCCCCTCGGCTTTCCAGAGTCTCCCGGGACCTGGCCAGTAGCTAGGTCCTTAGCTTCTTGCTTCTGCATACTGCAGACTACAATAACAGTGCCAGAGGTGGTGGTTCTGTGCTTTTGAACCCATCAGGCAACCGCTCAAGGATGCTTGACCAGTGGTCTCCGAGAAATAATTTGTTCTCAAGTAAACATAAACAAAAAAGGAATTATGCCATTTTCCATGGGAAGACATCTCTTTTTCTTAAATTATGCTGAGATTTCTTTTCAAATTCTCCAGTTTTTACCAAATGCAACATCTGCAAAATCATTCTCTGAGCCCAAAACAGAGGAGACAAAGAAATGTAATTGTGATGAATGAGGGAGAAGGCTCACTAGGAGGAAGGTGGTCCCAAAGCAAGCTGGCTCCTCCATCCCCAACTAGTTCCAGGATGGGAAAAGCTCACAAATGCCACTGGGTCAGAAGGGACTTTGTCTCAGAGTCTGTGACTCCCAGTGTCCCACCAGGGCAGAAGACACAAAACCCTAACGCTCATAAGGAGGGGAAGGGGAAGACTCCTCAGAGTTTCACAGACCCAGGGAAATCTTGGTCAGAACAGAGACTGGGGACATTGAAAGAATGAGCATCAGGCTCATGGCTCCCATGGGGTTTGTAAGACCTGTGTAGAGCCTATAGACTTTCAAAGAAAGCCATCTGATGTCTCTAGGGCTGCCACAGACAACAGGTTATCTCCTGAGCTCTCCTAGCTGGATCTGGTCCTACCCCATCTGACTAAGATCCATCACTTTTGGAAGGAACCTGTCTCTGTGCCATACCTATCTCGGGGTCCACGGAAGTTCAACATGGAGCAAATGAGGAATCCAGTGCTCTGCAGGCAGCACACGCTTCCCTCCCCAAGGTCATCAGCCTGTCATATCTCTGTCTCTGGCCTGGATGTCAGGTCAGGGGTGGCTCAGGAATTCCAAAACTTGGATTTAAAGTGACAAATAAACCGATATCCTAGGTAAGAAAAAGCAAGGCTCCACTGACCCCCAAGGCATCTACTTCCTCACAGTGGATGACTGTGGTTCAAACTGTCCCATGGTGTGGTGCCTAACACCCTTGCTTTTATTAAGCACTGGAAAGATGAGGGCAGACACTGAGAGATAGAAACACTGAGAGATGAGAGAAAGGCAGGCAGACCACAGAAGGGGATGGAAGGGAAGCCTTTTGTGAATAAAGGCAGTGTCTGTTAGTAAGATAACATAATTGACAAGCTGCAAAAACAGCACCTACTAATTAGTCATTGACTAAAACATATAAATAATAAATACCTAGTTTCCCTTCTCTACGTCCTCCATTGCCAATGTGACACCTTGCCTTGCTGGATGGGAAAGAGGCTGTGCAGTAAACACATGTCTGAGGTGAACTTCAGCACTTACACACCCACACTGGGAAAGACTCAAGATCAGCTCTCTATGGGAAGGATGGGAACAACTCTTCCCAGAGGACTCTACCACTTGCGGGGAGAGAATCTCATGGAGGAAGGGTGTTGTCTTCATTAACGGTCCCCCAGAACACAAACGGCAAGGAAACTCTCAGGTCCCTGGTAACTCAAGCGATGTGAGTAGTAACACTTTTGGTTTTCTGAGCCACCTTTCCACTTTTGAAACTCCTTCCTTTTATGTGTCGTGGTCAAGATGAGCCCGTTGGCACCTTAGATAAAGAAGGGTGTGAAATTAAAAATCCAATCTGAAATGCTTGATCCTGGGGGCAGGAGAAGCCTGGTCTGTGGGATTTGGTCACTGCTAACAGCACCAGGTATGCAGTTCACAAAGGTATGGGGTGCCTGACCCCAGACCAGAAGAGGCATTGCTGTGCTATGCTCCAGCTCAGGAGTTCTGCTCTAAGCAATCCTTTGTGAGCTTTAGAGCCCGGGTCTCCAATGCTCCTATTTTCCAGTGCCAAAGAAGCCACAGCCTCAACCTCCCAGCCTAGGGATAGCCCAGAGACTCAAGGCTCAGGCTCTATAAGCCTCACCTTGTCCCTACCACCCTGTGTGACAGCCGTGGCTGAGGGTGACCTGGTCTGATGGAAAGTTGGTAGATACCTGTCTGGGTGAACCTTGGCCATGTCACATCAAAAAGTTTTCTTGAACCTTGGGTTTTCAGGGAGATCAGTTCAACTCAAGATGGGCCAGTTGGAAGCTTGGAACTCTTCCAAGTCTGATGCCTCCCTAGGAAAGGGCCATGATCTTGACCTTCAGTAGCTTGCTGATTTTTTTTAGTGTGGACACAGGGTTTCCCAGCCAAAGGAACCAAGAGATAAACACAAGGACAGGGCTGGAGCTTCCACGCTCAGTCCAGGCAGTGCTGTCAAACTGCTTATGCAGAGCCCTTAGGTTCAGAAGAGGTACCTTAAGAAATGCCCTTGGCAAAGGGCCCACCTAGTGGGCTGAGCTTCAAGAAGGAACCTCACACTCCTCAACATCAACCAGAGCAGCCTGGATTTCACTCTGACCTTGAACTTCCACCCATGATGGTGCTGAGTAAACAAAGTTCTGCTGCTCAAAATAAAAGTTTGAAACTCACTTGTAGGGGGACAGGTGCAGGTCATTGGAGGGGAAGACAGGAACCTGCAGGATCTGAGGAGCATCCAGAAAAGGGGGACCACTGTGGTTCCGGCACTGAGTCATTTCTGATCCAGAGACCAGCTTGACAAACACAGGCTACCCTGTTCTGGCCTCCAACCCCCCTTTTTCCAACCAGCAGAGCTCTGTGCACAAAAGCCCCTCCCCCAAGGTCAGAGGCCGGGGTTCAGACTCCATCAGTCCCTCTTGGCCAGTGCTACCTGAGCCGGCCATCTGGTTTGACTGTACCTAGCTCTGACTTGGGGTCAGGGCTGAAGGAACTCCAGGCTGTCTGGCTACAGGTCTGCATGACTGGACAGGCTGTGGGGCCCACGGTACAGATGTCCATGGCTGTCCAAGTCCCGCCCACCAGCGAGTCCAGCCAGGCCTCTAGGGCTGTTCCAGTGGAGGCTGCGTTCCTCCGAGCCTTCTCCACCTGGGCTGGGTTGATGGGCAGGCTGAGGACAGGGTTCAGACTCTGGAAACTCTGCTCCATGTAGGCACTGCGGAGGGGTCCACTGTGCAGCTTCAGTGCCTCATCTGAAAGTCAAAGGAGACAAGGACATGGTCAGAAGAATCAGCAAACAGAAGCCTACTTCCTGTGAACCCAGAGCTGTAACATGCTGAGCTGAGCAGCACCTCCTAACAATCCGGCCTCGCTAGCCATCCCCTGGGTGCCAGCCTCTCTGCTTGGGTGACCTAGTCAAGCTGATGCTTCAGTACCCCACATACCAGGCTGAGACTTCTGATTTGGAGTCCTTGTGTTCCAGTTTCCTTGTTGATAAATGGGGGACAGTACTAATACTTCCCTTGTGACTTTGTGAGGATTAAATGTGTTGACTCAGATAAAGTGCTGGCGATGGTGCCAAAGGTGTATTATTCTTTATATTATTAGCATTGGTTTTTATCACTTTATCATCCTCTCACTAAACTATAGGGGGAGTTTTATCATGTCCATTTATAGACAACGAAACAAAGGTGCTAAAGCTGGCTCAGTCCAGTTGGGCTGACCCCAGAGCCACGCTCTCCACCAGGATATTCTGTGTAGGCTCACAGTGTCTCCGGAAACCTTGTTGTCCTGTTGCCCCTGATGGTGAGGACACTCATCCTGGCACCAATGAGACCTATAGTGCTGGCGAGAGGCTTTGTTACAAGTTTATGTAGTGTGTAATACAAGTAAAGTAGACACCAGAGAACTGTTGCTTCTTCGCAAGGCTTAAAGATGAGGAAGCAGAAGTTGTAAGACTTTAGGGGTGAAAGAGAAAACCTAGATGCTTTTCCCACTGGAAAATTCTCCCATTAATTACCTTTTCCTGGTCAAATAAAGGCACATACTTATTTATTTATTTACTTTTGGTCTTTTTAAGACAGGGTCTCTCTGTAGTCCCAGCTGGCCTGGCACTCGCTATGTAGTCCAGACTGGTCTGAACTCAAAGATATCCACCTGCCTCTGCCTCAAAAGTGCTGGGATTAAAGTTATGAGCTGCCACTCCCAGTGAGGCACATACTTTTTTTAAATAAAATGAATCCAATATATTCTTTTGAAGAAATCTGTTTTTTTTTCCCATGGCTAAGGTAGCTTGACTTAGAAGAATCTGCTTTATGAGACAAGTCAGTTCTCAGAAGACAATGCTTCCTGTTTCCCAGACAGCAGCTGTCTCCACCAATGAGCACCTGATAATTAGCATGCTCTTTCTTCTAACGTGTGGTTCCAGGTGGTGGTGGGGAAGGAGGCAGAAAGTCCTCATGCCTGTTCTCTTTTCTAAATGCAATGGAATTGTGGAATTAGCGGAATTTAAAACATGTCTTCACTTTGACCAACACAGACAAGGACTTCATTCCTGCTATTCCCACAGGAAGCTGAGGGCCTGGGCTCTGTGGCTCGGAGAGACCAGGTGGGAGAAAGGAGAGGAACAGGCAGTGAGGATGCATTCTGTCTCACTCGGATTTTGCAAAGCTTCTTTTTCATGGTTTTAGGAGACACTGGTCCTAAGCCCAGTTTACTCTGGCACTGGAAGACAGGGTGGGTGGCAACAGTGCCAGGTGCCAGAGCAGAAACTTCTGTCTTTGGTATACGTCCTAATTTCCCTACGAGAGCCCCTCTGTGCTCCACCCCACAGAGGTGGGAGCGAAGATGGAGATATGCCCAAGCTGACAAAAGGCAGGACAATTCAAAGTGAAAGGAACAGCTAACAGACATTCACATGTTGGGAACCAAATACTGTGGTTGGTACAGAAACACACACACACCCACACCCACAACCCCGCCCCCCCAACACCACCTTATGAGAAATGAGGTTAATGTGGGACACGCTATCACAGCATCAGCCCGAATGCTTGGCTCCATGATTAAATTTTTCTCAGTGCCATCTCATCAGATTTCTTGAGATTACTGGGGACGCATCAATAGCAAATTACTCGAGATGAATCATTTCACAGATTGCAACACCTCCCCGCTTCGTATTCCTTGTCTTTGGAACACAGTTAACCATTACAATTACTGCAGTGGGGGGTGATGACCCCAGTGAGGCAAAAATGACCCTGAGGACTTCCTGCCATGGTGGGAAGAGTGCCGATCTCTTTGGAGATTCCAGAAGAAAACATTGGAAAGATCAGAACTGGCCGCTGGTCCTGGGCACTTTTCCTGGTGTGGGTAGATCAGAACACTCCTTTATGTTGCCCCACAGGTGCACCTGAAGCAGGAAGGCTGTGTGATTGCCATCTCTCTTTTCTGTGCTTGGCTTTGAGAACCTTAGTGATGCAAAGGGGGTTCTCCCGTCAAGGGAGCATATGAAGGTCTTAAGTAGGTGGGTTCTGCCTGGCTTATTCTGGATTTGCTATCTTTCCCCTGGTTCACAGTGGAGTAAAGGATCAGGCTTTAATCTCAAGAAAACACCAGGTCTCTAAATATTGGCTTGACTGGCACAAAGACACAGCAGAAACCACCAGAATTCATGCTGAGATCCCCATTTTAGACTTCAGGAACCTCTGAACATATTCACATGCCCGTGCCCAGTGTTATCAGTAAAATGATGCATGCCAAGAATGCTTCCCAGGAAATAGGACTATCCAGTGTATCTAGCTCCTGGGTTTGTGTTCTGTAAGATGGAGATCGACAATTCCAGATACCGATCACATTCTGTGTCCATGGGAAATTATTGGGAAAAACCTGAGTGTGTGCCTGACATGCACACATTACTTTTCTTGATATTATTCCCTAAGCAACAAAGCACAACTGTTTGTATAACATTCATATTATGTTAGGCCTTATGAGCTATCTAGAGATGATTTAAAGTAAACAGGAGCATATGCATAGATTATGCGCAGTGCTATGCCCTGTTTTTAAAATAAGGAATTGAAGTATGATTTTGATATCCAGGGAAGGGTGTGAAATCAATTTTCTATATATAGCAAGGAGTGATTGTACTGAGAGATCCAGAAATCCTGTTTCTACGAGTCTGTCTTATAGAGGCACTTGCCTAGGCACACACAATTTCACGTTCTAGAATCTTCCTTGCAGTGCTATCTGTAACGACACCATCAGGCACTAGGAGCTGACTGGGGTCCTTAACTGTGGAATTCTCCAGGATTGACAACTTACACACACTGACTTAGAAAAGGCCCTTTTTGGTACAGGATGCATTATTCCATTTTAACTGTGTTTCTGCACTTTAAGATGTGCCATCGTTTATTTTAAAAGATGTGGAAGCTATTAGAAGGATGCACTCCAAACTGTCCACAGAAGTCGCTCCTGGAAGTAAGATTTTAGCTGGAAAAAGACATTGCCTTTGATGAAAGAAGATGGAGGAGAAATCGAAAAAGAAGAGTTTTACCCTTTGGGTGGAGTGAAAATGGACGGGCGCATTAGGAGTGGGTGTCCCTCTCCCTGTCCTCTGTGCTCACTGGGAAGCAATGGCAGAATCATGGGTTAATAACTCCCTTCTTTTCCTTTTTATCTCCTACTGACACACAAATCCTGAAACTGTATTTCATTGACTTTTCCTTGTTTTGAACCTTCGATGAGTTCGTTCTAATTATGGTTTATCCCATGATCACTTTTCTTCATCTATCATGTTTTGCAGATGTATCACAGTGATCCATGTGACTGGCCTTTACTGACGTCACTGCTGCACAGGACACTGCCCTTTGGCACATATGACATGGGCATTGTTTCTGGTCTAGTGTCACCGTGAGGAATTCTTCAAGCCCGTGTCTCTGCCTGGGCTTACACCTGGAATCCCTGTGTGCCTGTGTGTGCACTTTCAACATCAGAAGAGGCTAGTGCACCCTCCAGACTCTGATTCATCTCCCAGTCTCCCTGAATAGATCCTGTATATTGCTGACCTTATTAACTCATGGTTTTGTCCGACTTTCACACATTTATTTCCTAACGCAGTGGATGTTAAGTGGAACTTCTTTTGCTTTTAATTTGCATGTCTCTCATTACTAATGAGGCTGAGCATTTTTTTACACATGCAGGGCATTCATACTTTCTACTTCTTTCCCCCTCTTTTAAAGCAGACAATTGCTACCGTCCTTTTTTTTCCAGAGAATAGATGTTTTTGAGTTATGCAGTCCCTGTCTCGACTGTTCAAGTCTTCCACTGAAGCCCAAAGCAAAACAGACAACTTTGTCAATCAATGAACATGGCTGTGTTCCGATAATACTTTATTTATAAAGACCAGAATGGATCATGTTTGACCTGGGGCTTACAGTTTGCCAAACTCTGATCTATGTGACTTTGGGGGATATATTTTGAATGAGTACTTTTTTGAAAGCATCACCAGTGTTTTCTCTTTTTAGCTTAGAGTACGCTATCACATTTCTGGTGAATAGAATTCCAATGTTAAGTATTGTTTTTAAACATCAAAGAAGGCATTGTAAAACTCA
This sequence comes from Eospalax fontanierii, assembly GCA_035773235.1. Classification (NCBI taxonomy): domain Eukaryota; kingdom Metazoa; phylum Chordata; class Mammalia; order Rodentia; family Spalacidae; genus Eospalax; species Eospalax fontanierii. The sequence goes on along the minus strand of CM069546.1, from coordinate 43,074,599 downwards.
GAATCTTCCTGGAATTATCTCACATCTTGTCTTAAATATGAGCAAAACTTTGTGGAGTCCAATGGGAGAGTACTTAACGAATAAGTGTGTACTAAGCACACAGATGGCATGGCCTCTGTGTGCAGGTAGGAAATGAGTCAGCTCTCTAAGGTAAAAACGCAAGAAAATAAACCACAGAGAAGAAGCTTTTCTCTGCAAGGCGGCCACATGCTCCATATTGGGCACAGGAACCCTGGGGCCTGTGGAGATGGACTCTGTCCAGACAAGGACACAGGGAGTACTCACCCGACTTGATGGGCTGCCTGTTGGAGAAAGTCAGGGGCGCAACAAGGAATTTGGTCTCTGCAACCGGTACCCAGTGGTGGAGAATTTTTACTGTCCAGACCCCAGGCCTCAGAGGCAGGTTCAAAGGGGGTTTGTAATGTGTGAATTCCGCAGTGGACTCGATCAGAATGTCATAGGTGGCAGCGATGACATTAACAGGATCTACCCAGATGACGGTCACGGTCACATTGGGCCCCTTCCCCCATTTCTGCATTCCCACAGGCTCGTCCATAGGCCCCAGGAGGCCCCCGAAGTTGCGGAACAGCCGCTCCTTGGCATCCCAGTCAGTGCCGACCTGAAACAGGAGAATGAGTCCTGAAAAAAGTGGGACTCAATGAGGGTATTGGGTCTAACATGCCCTAACATCCAGCCTTCCCACACACCAGCCGGGAGGTTGTGGCAATCCTCTTGGCTTTCCTCCTTCTATTCTGGCACCTGCAATTCACTCTCCATTTAGGAGTCAGAGTGGTCATCTGTCAGCTCACTTCTCAGTGCTCCTGGTCCTCCTATTGTACCTAGGTATGAGCTAGCCCCTCACCATGGCGCACACGCCTTGCTTCCCTTCACCACAACCTACCCATCCTGTTCCATGCTTGCCTTGTTTCAGTCCTTCTTCGGACTTCCTAAGCTTCTCCCCACCAGCCGGCCTGTATCATCATCCCTGCTCGACCACCCTACGCTCCTCTCACATCTTTGCATATCCAGCCCCTTATCTCTGAGGACTCCTCAGGGTCCTTCACTGACCCCAAACACAGAATAGTCCTCTGGCCACTTGGCTACTCCAGCCGTGGGCCTATCACCTCCTATGGGGGGCACTGTTCCAGAGCTGCTTGAGAAGTACTTATTCCTTCTCACCTCCTCTGGCCGTAACATCTGTGCTGTGCAAATGCGGCCGGCTTGGTACAGATCTCGACTCTTTCATGGTGTTCACTAGAGGGCTGAGCAAGAGTTTAGTGCTCTAGCCATGTCTGCCCAATAAAGAAATGAATAAATTGACCACAGCGGGGATGGGAATAGGACGGCAGGGCCAGGGAGGGGGTATGGGAAGGGAGAGCTAACACTAAAGAGCTTTAGAAAAAGTCATATGGAAACCTACAACTACAGTAGATGCTTCTTCAAGCACATACACATACAATATAAAAGAGATTAAAGATGCTCCCCTTATAACAGGGGGAGCATCACCCCTACCAGACACCATAGGCAAACAAAGAAAAAGGCCAGTGTCAGGAACGGACTCCCTCTTTGAAGGTCTTTGCTAGGGTTCCATGGGTTCTCAACTAATATTGGCCATTGCCCTTGCCCTTGGTTACCCACCAGAGACAGTAAGATACTATAGCTAAAGACACTACATACATGAATTATAGAGCCCACAAGGAGGAATCAACCTTGTGCTGACTTCAAACCTTCATCTCTGTTATTTAAATTTTATAGTGCTGGAAGGTGCTAAGCTACTGAAAGAGACAACTAATCATCAGTTTCGCCCAGCTGTGAATCCTTTGAGCTACAACAACAACCGGGCTGGCAAGGTATGCCCACTGGTGCAATAGTGGTGTGAATGTTACGTGAGTAAACACTCACTTTCTGATTGGATTTAAGGTCTGCTTCACAAGATGGAGCCCATATCTTACACTGATACCAGGCCTAGGAGCCTGTGACTAGACAGATTACAAGCCATAGGAGTAAACCTATGACTATTATTCTGATAAATAGAAATAGCATTAAACTGACTCCTAATGATTTACTGTTTTACCAATATATTAATGCGTCTCTCAGGTCTCGCAAGAGAAGCTTCCTCATGCATCAGATGGTGATTAACACAGAGACCCACAACTGGCCAATGTGCAGAGATTAAGAATTTGTAAAGTTCTTATCCTTGAATGACACACCTGTATCAAACTTCTGCGTCCCAAGGCTCAGGCATCATTGAAGAACAGGGGGCAAAAGGTCATCAGAGCCAGAGGCAGCAGATGACTACAAGGAAACAGTTTTCCAGACAGCTGGGAAGTTACTCATATGAACTCAGTGCAATTGTAACAGCATGCCTGAGTCCCATGTAAGCTCAAGCCACAGAAAATCCCATTATGGGTGTGGGAAAGTGGGTGAGGAATCCCAACCCTAGCCAAGGAACTGTAGGCAGCTGATGGCTGCTGGGAGGAGGAGAATCAGTCTTCGGGGGCAGGATGCTTGGTAACTCTAGTGGATGTACTGTACCCTCACCTAAGGATATCTGGGGACACAAATTTGGTTCTCTCTTTCTCTCTCTCTCTCTTTCTCTCTCTCTCTCTTTCTCTCGTATAGTAAAGGGGATGCAGATAGGGGAGGGGGCTCTAAATATGATAAAACATATTGTATGAAATTTCCAAAAATTCAATGAGAATATTTTAAAACACCAATTAGCTAAACAGACTCTCGGCACTGAGCTTCAGTGATGGTTCACATGAAATTTATGGAGGGAGATTTTTTTCATTTGGAAAAGAATGGAAATGTTCCTGAGGATGATGAACACAGAATGCTGACAGTAGATACCAAACAGTATAAAGTTGGTGATGGGTTGTGTGTGTGCAGGTCAAGATGGAGGTGGGAGTATGCATGCCCACCAGAGATGCTCCTGTATGTGCACTGCAAATTGTAGATGATTTCCTTTCTCCTTGTTCTGGCCTGGAGTTGCTATGCCTGCCCATTCTTCACCCAAGACACAAAGTTCCACAGCCAGCATCCACTGAAGGCTCACATGGACCAGGCACAGTCTGGAGCAGCTGGGTACACCTGCTCATTTAATATCCCGATTCTATGAAGAAGATAATTTTGTTGCATCCTCATTGTACAGATGGGGAAACTGAGGCTTCAACATCAATAACTTGCTGTGGGAGTCCAGAAAGTCTGTCAATAATAAATTATCTATCTATCTATCTATCTATCTATCTATTTATCTATCTTCTAGTTAATTTATCTATCAATATGGATTATCTACCAATTATTTATCTCACAATAGCTATTTCCCATCTATCAATCACTCATAAACCTATTGTATATCTTCATCAATCAATATATCTATCATGCCTATATATATATGCACCATTCTATCATTCATTTATTGTTGGTTTATCTACTTATCTGTGATCTATCAATATGTACTACCTACTATTTATCTCAAAATATATATTTATCATCTATCAATCTCTCATATATCTGTCATCTGTTTATCATAAATCAATCTATCGATCACGTTTACATATCTATGCACCACTCTGTCATTTATTGGTCTATCATCTGTGTATGTATGTATCTGTCTGTCTATCTATCTATCTATCTATCTACACACCCACACTCTACATACCTGACCCTCTAACATTACAAATAAAGAAGAAGAATGGTTACCGAGCTATGCTGGGGTCATACTTATGGAAAGAATTTGAGACCATTTGGGGTACTCTCTAGAACATTGTCTTTGGATTCTCCAAAGGGATGCAATTGGATAGTTCCTCTGAAATCTGAGTTCTGAAACTCAGTCCCAGGGCAAGAGAACGTGAGCTGCTGGCATAGTAAAAACTGTGGTCTTCTTCCTTAACTGAGGGCATGAAGAGAGCCAACTGCTCCTACCCCAAGTGTGAGGAGAGGAGGCGTCACAGCTCCTAGAACTTTTGTCATTTTCCGCTGGGCTTCAGTGTAGACGTCCACAAGCATTCATTGCCAAATGGTCTATTGCACAAGTTCAAATTTGTGTTCAAGTCCAAGTCTAATATACAGCTCCCCAGCTCCCACATAAAGATGCTCACTTCATTCTAAGACAAGCCGAGAGACCTAACCTCTGCCATCCTCCATCCCACTTGCCATGGTCCAGCCACATTGGCCTTGTATACCACGTTCATGCCTAAAGTCTCACACCCTGCTCTCACCTTAGGAATGTTCTAGATTTTTCCCATGGATCATATGGCCCTTTTAGAGGTTTTATCTCTAAACTCATCCTTTGCAAAAGATTTCCAGAATGAGTCATCCTATCAGAGATAATCCCTGTCAGCCCAGTCTCCCAAGTCTTTAGTAATCACATGAAGTTTCTTTTTTCTCGGCAGTATTTGTTGTTAGCTGAATTATTTTGTTAATTTCTTTGCTCATTCATTGTCTGACTTCCCCCACCGATTCCGGTTCCATCACAAGACCTTATCTGCTTCACTGTTAGCTCTTACAAATCTAGCACGTTGTAGGCCCTTGATGATGGCATGCAGAGAAAAAGAGCACTCTTCCCCAATGGGTGCTCATGCTGGAGAAAGCCGAGCTGACCCCCTGCCACAAGTCAGGCACCGTATCAGGCTCTAGGATGGTGCAAATACCAGGGGAACTCTCCATAGTTCACAAAGTGGCCCTGTAGGTGGGTCTTCCTTCCTTCTTGTTCAACTCTATACCTTTGCGATTAAAAATACGCCAGAGTAGAAAACGTTCTAAATACCGGGTTAGGACTTTCTGGCTGCCATGTCAGCATCGCTGCCGCCGATCTTGGCAGTTGTCTCACCAAGGCTACAGAACCTGTAGTGGGAGTGCTCACAAATCAGTAGCCATGGAGTCCAGCGTTGCTTGTCACTGCCAGAGATACCCAGTCACCCGACAGCCGGCTGACAGAGACAGTCCAGACACTAGGCATCCATCTCCTTAATGGGACATTAATGTCTTCAATGGGCTGCTTGGGTCCCCAGCACAGAGTCCAACTGGGGCAGCATCTAATTTCCCTACTGACTCGAGTAATTTATGAAAGTGGCTACCCTAGTGGCTCCGATCCAGCCAATCCCTATGGGGCCTTCTTTAAAAAAGCTGGATTAACAAGAAACTTTCACCCATGCTTGTTTGACATGGGGAGCCTTTCACTGGGGGACAGATCAGCAAGACAGACCCCCATGAGGCTGGAGAAGGAAAGTATAAGCATATAAGACCTTCCTTCCCTTCATACTCCAGCTCCTCAAGTTCCTGCATATTTTAAAAATCACTCTTCATCTTTAATCTAGCACCCAAACTCATGGAGATGGATTACCTCCTAGATACTCACTGATGCAAGGCAGAAGTCAGATTTAAGAGCTCTGTGTGGGTCATGACGCTGACGTTCAATCATACTTCCTCTTCCCTTCAGTATCCCTCCATCAGCATTCCCTCATTCATTCAAAATTATTCAGCACCCACAAATGTCAGGACTCTTCTACGCAGGCCATGTGTAGGGAATGCAGCAGTGGGTGAGAAGCAGGGGTCCAGCTTTTCATGCACAGTCAAGAAATGATCAGACAGATCGGCAAGGTCATGTTAGATGGTGAATTCTGAGAGGCAGGGAGGTGGCAGGTAGATAATGTCTCCACTGCGACACAAGCTTGTAGAAAGGGACACTGCTTCTGATTTAGTCAGAATGACTGAAAAATAAAAGAATTCAAGCCAGAAGACATCCAGTGGGAAAGTCTTCCAGGTAAAAGACCAGCACATAGCACACCAAGGCAAGAATAAGTACAGCTTCTTTGACAAAGACACAAGTGTGAGGGAGGCAGGGAAGAGAGTGGGACTGCATGAGGCTGGAGAGGCAAACAGGCTAGGTCATGAGAGCCTTCTGGGTCTGGAGACAGGGATGATGTGACCAGGACATGACCAGGACAGCACTGCGCAATTACCTCCCAAGCTAAAAACCTCGACAAAAACCGATAATGGCACTGTCGTTGGGGGAATGGGTATTCTATGGATCCATGCATCTTCACATGAGTCCACCTATCCATCTCTTGACTCTTCTGTCTGTCCATCTACCCCATCTATCCATGTATGCATCCATCCTTTTGGCTACCTGTCTGTCCATTTAATCACCTCTCTGTTCATAAGTCTATGTTATCTCTCCATTTACTCATCTCCTATGTATGCATCCATCTATCAATTCATCAGCACATCTGTCTGTCCACCCACCCATCCATACTTTCATATATTCACTCATCCATCATCCATGCAGCCTTCTGCCTACATGTCCATCCATCTGTCTATCCTTTCACTCATTTTCCATCAATCTATGTATCCATCCATGTATCATCTGTTAATCCATCACCCACCCATCCAGCCAGCCTCCATCCACCTGTTTGTCTGACTTTCAACCTACTCACCAATCTAACATATCCATCCATCCATCCATCCCATCCACCTGCCCACCAATCCATCTACTCCTATAGTCAAGGAGCTAGTTCCTGTGTTAGTAATAAAGATGAAGCATCAGCAGAAACAAAAAAGAGAATGGGGTTTTTGACCAGTGAAATGTGGACCAATTTCACATTCTTCCACATCCTAGCAATTACTCAGAAAACCATTGTATCTCCATAAGCCTCACTTCTTCAGTCCATGAATGGTGCTAATGTCACTACTTTCTGAGGAAACTGGTTTATTGCTGGATTACTGCTAAAACAGGCTTAGAAGTTAATAACCAGGATGCAAAACTAAGAGAAGAAATTTTCCTGCAAAAACTAGACCCAGCTCAGGCTCTTTCTGTCTATAGAAGCTGACACACCCATCATTACGACTCTGTTTTAGATGTTGGTTCCGGTACTTGGCTGGGGAATTTTCTCCAGGCACAAAGTGCACGCATGTTTAGAGCCCTGATAATACCCGCTTCTTCCATCTTTAACTTTAGGTGTCAAGGGAGGTACGGAGCCTGGCAAGAGATGATGAAGACCCAGCGTCTGGCCTCTTACCTCAGAGAACTGAAGCCTCCCGAAGTCACTGGGGGGACTTGCAATCTTGAAGACTTTCTTCGGCATCACCCATGTCTCCAGGGTTTCCAGCTTGCTCACAGCAAGGTTGGTCACATGATGCTTGACCAGAAAACCCTGGAAGCGGTCAGCGAGGAAGTAGAGGTGGACAGATGCTGGGTGGCCCATTGGGTAATACCTGAAAACACAGGAGCCCAAGGGTCAGGGTTCGAGGCACTCAGCATCACAGTGGGGCTCCCCGTACACCATGCTGATCTCGTTCCTAAAATAGTCCCCATTTCATCTGATGCTTATCATAATCTGCTTCAGTCTGAAGCTGTTTTCTGTCTATGGACTAAGTGAGTGCAAATAACTTTGTTTTTACTGAGTGATAAATGTAAAACATGCTGAATGAAGGAAAGCACAAGGAATAAAAGGAAATTACTGCCTTTGATGCTTCTTCCCATAAATAACATCAATTCGAATACCTGTTGAGTCCTCTGGTAGTAGGGACTAAGGAGGGAAATGGTGCCTGGCTATTCCTATTGGTGCGTTTTCCTGTAATCTCATTTCCTATGCATGTTCTGGCAAAAATGTTATATAGTGATGTGGCTAATTTGTGTATTTGTGTGTGTGCAGGTCGATGTGTTCGTGCGTGCGTGTGTGTGTGTGGTAAAAGTCAACCTTGGATATTGTTCCTCAAGTGCCATCCACATTGTTTTTAGAGACTATCTACACTGGCCTGTAACTTGCCAAACAGGCCAGATGAGCTGGCCCATGAGTCCCAGGCACCTGTCTATTCTTGTTACCCTAGCACTGTGATTACCAGCACATGTCACTATGCATGGCTTTCTTACTTAGGTTCTGGGGGATCTAGCTCAGGTACTCATGCTTGCAAGGAGAGTACTTTACAGACTGAGTCCCATGTTGCTGGGATTCTAATGTATAATATGTGTTTGCTCCATAGGACTTCCTGTGGATTGTGTGGGGGAGGGAACGGGAGGCATGCCATCATGTGTGGTATGTAGTTTGTAGAACAAGTGTTCACTGGTAGAAAATGGCTTGTAACGTTTATGTTATTCTTGTGGAATTTCTCTCTGTCTCCTCTCTCTTCTTTTGATCTCTAAAGGGCTCTTTATGTCTGGTGCCTAAGTTTGTCAGAAACACTGATTTATTTTCTCTCTGTTCTCTTCTTTAAGCGGGTGTTTAAACACCCACACTGTTTTTCTTCTTTAAAAATGACTGCCAACCTGAGCCACACACATGCAAACACACCCAGTCTTCCACAGAAAGCGTGTTTTAAAGTGCACATTTTTGGTCTGCACAGGCTTGCTGACTGGAAAGGACTGAAAAGCTGAGTACAGACGAGGAAGACGTGGGGAGGATAAAGCAGGAGGGGAGAGAGAGCCGTGGAGACTGGCCACTCTCCACTTGTAAAATAGAAAGCCGTTGCTTCTGCAATGTGTAAATTGCATAGCACTAAGAGGCTGCTGTGGCTCCGTAATAACAGTTGCACAAATCACTGTCCCCTCTCTGCTAAATGCAGGCTTCCCTCTGCTTCCGATCTGGAGTTTTAAGTCTTTATGTCCAATTATAATGGCTGGGGAAGCTGCCTTCCTGTGTTGACGAATCTCCTGAAATCACCGCCTTCTTACTGGCTGCCTCCGGGGGATCTGCAGAAAAAGGCTGCGTGGTCCTCAGAGCGCTGGCTCTTCCTGGCGCGTGCTGGCTCCATATGCTTTGGATGTGGTCGTTGGGGTGGAAAGCTGGGGCTGTGCTGACACCGGGGCTGTGACCACGTCTTGGTGGCAGGCTGACGGAGCTTTCTACGGTGATGGAAGTGTTGCATCTGTGTTATCCGATATTGCTGAGTACCCGAAATATGACCAGCATGGCTAAAGAACCAAACTTCTAATTTTAACTGATTTACTATAATTGATTTATTTCCTGTGTGGTATAGGTACATTTTCGTGTGTGTGTGTGTGTGTGTGTGTGTGTGTGTTTAGGGGTGAGTGTGTACATATGGAGGTTGTTCTAGCTACCCTGAGAGCTTCCAGCGATCCAGGTCTTCAGGCTGGTGAGGCAAGTTCTTTCCCAACTGAACCATCTCTCCAGTCCATTTTCCAGCACAGATTGCCGTTGTCTGAACCTACCCTCTACTCTCTTGAACACTGTTAAGCCAAGTGTCCATATTGCCTTTCCGGGGCTCTGCAGACTGTCCTCACTTGTCTTCTTTCTTTCATCCTCCATGACCTATTCTCAGAGCAGTCTTACTGAACGCTTTCACCTTTAATGCCGTAAGCAGTGTGTTTTAATGCTTATAATCAAATCTACTTTCTCATCTGGCCTATGAAGCTCTGCCTCTTTCTCTATTTTGTTCCTCTGCCCAAATTCTCCACCTTCTAGCCACAGGCCCCTTTTTGGGGCTTTTGGGTATGCTAAGTTCATTTCAGCCTCAGGACCTTTGTATATGATATTCACATTTTGAGATACTCTTCTCTTCTGCATATAAGACTGGCTGGGCCCTGCCTTTATGCTCAGTGAGAACTGTCCTTTGAGCAGACTGTCCAGTTCCTATCTCATAGCTTAGCCTTCACCTTCAGCTTAGTATTTGTTCCTATTAATACTTTCTTCTAGGATTTTGTTGTGCTTAGGAACAGTGAGTACTTCACACTAGAGTGTGAGGGTCTACCTGGGTCACAGGTGAACGTCAGTACCCAACACAAAGTCTGACGCACAGTGAATATATTTACTCAATGCTTGCTGAGTAAGTGATAATCTAGGATTTCTGTGGAAAGCTTCTGTGTCCATTGGGAGACCATGTCATCCAAGATATGACACAAAATCGTCTGGCACCTTATCCTGTATTCTATGCTTAAGTAATGATAACCATGACCTTACTAAGAGATGTACATAGCTAAGGCAAAAATCCATTAATTTACAGAATGCCACAGATGCATTTGTTTGGCCCAAGATGTGTTTCCCACACCCCTTTATTTAAATAATGTGAGCACTGGAGAAGTTAGATTCATATAAAAGTTCCGGTTTGGGGATTGTCTTGAAAAATCAGGAGATTTGAAATAGGACACCTAGATTAAACTTCTGCCTCTCAAAGCTCAGGGAACATTGCAGAACAGATGGCAGAAAGACTGTAAGAGTCAGAGGTGGTGGATGACCACAGGGGAATGGAGTTTTCTAGACAGCTGGTAGTTACTCAAATGAATCCATAGCAATGGTGATAGCATGCACAAGTCCATGTAAGCTCAAGCCAGATAAAAATCCCATCATAGATGTGGAGAGGTGGGTCGGAAACCCCAGCCCAATCGGAGGAACTACTGGCAACTGATGTCTGCTGGGAGGGACAGTCAGTCTCCTCTAACGGTGAGACTCTTAGTAGGTTGACCAGGCTCCAGTGGATGAACTCACACTGAAGGACATTTGAGGACACAGATTTGACTCTCTCTCTCTAAAGTATAATATATATTAAAGTCCATGAAATTGGCTGGGAGTAGTGAGGTGGGTAGACAGGGGAGGACATCTAAATATGATCAAAATGTGTTGTATGAAATTTGCAAAATTCAACAAAAAGAATTTTAAAGAATCAGATTTGATTGGTGACTCAAGTTGACATTCTGACCAAAAGAACCAGACAGATGGTGTAGGTTGGTGTGCACAGTGCCCTCTGCAGGGCTCATTCTGACTCACACATGCATGGAGCACAGAAGCTGTAGGTGCTGTGCATAGCGCCCCCTGCAGGGCTCACGGTGACTTGCAATGCTGATGGCTGTCATTTGAGTTGAGCTTTTAAAATAGCATATTGGCATCCTTTATCCCTGCATGGTGGGTCTCAGTAAGCTTTATTTTCTTGTTCTCTTATGCTTCAATATGCCATAGCAAACATTTGAGCAAAGCACATGCATTACTTTATAATGAGAAAAAGAATCAATAAGCATTATTTTTATGAAAGGTTATACCATAGCCTGGAAATGCACAATGTGTATGAACTGCCCAGTTCAGATGAAACTCACTTGCTGTTTCCCCCAGACACCCCGAGGGTAGCAATTCATTCTCCTTTGCCTTTTTGGGATAAAGGTCCTTTGTCCTGATTTATTTCCAGCCTCCTCTTCATAAATATAAGGCTTTGCCTATGGCAAGGCGCAATAGGTCCATCACAATAAAAAATGAGGACAAAAAGCCCAAAGGATTTCAGGCCTGAGGCAACTAGATGGCCTGCTTCATTCTGAAACAAGTACCAGGAGAAAGTTTCAACAACCCTAAATAAATCGGGAGTGTCTTTTGGAATTTCCTGTGAGATTGTTCATCTTCTACATTCTAGGAAGCTTGTGATTAAATCTGTTCTTGGAGGACAGTTGCCTTCCAGGTGTTGGGCATGGATGGCACTTAGGACCGGCTAGACAATCTGTGGTCCCAAGGTTTACATTCTTCCCATAGGTTGGCCACAAGGAAAAAGGTATTTGTTGACTTTGATACAAGATAGTGAAGTCACGTGCAATGGGCCTGTTGGAGGTGACATCCTTTTGGCTTGGGAGAGGTTGTCACTGGCTTGTCAGGGGTACTCTGATCCCCAGAGGGCCTGGAGAGATCACTGACCATTCAACCACAAAGACCTGAGTTCAAATCTCCAGCACCCACATACAAAGTCGGGTGTGATAGCCTGCCTCTGTAATTCCAGCAATGGAGGAGGTGAGGACCAGACATTACCTCGAGCTTGCTGGCCAGCTAGACTTGCAAATCACGGAAGTCCAGGGTCAGTGAGAGACACTGTCTCAGAAAACAAGGTGAAGAGCAATAGAGGAAGACATTTGACACTGACCTCTGGCCTCTGTGTACATGGGCACACACACATACCCCTGCACACACACACACACACACATACATTTCAGAAAGAGTGGCACTTGATGGCCTTAGTGTCTGAGGAAAGGTAGTCTATGCAGTGACAGTGGGGACAGTGAGTAAAGAAAGTCACATTGAGACAGCACTGAACGGCCCTGCTAATTGGCTCTTTCTTCCCCAGGAGTTCACTGCCAACCAATTACGTTAGCCTAGTGACAGCCACCAGGACACTAGCATTGCACTGGGTGAACTCCACTGTGGGTGTAACACGCCATTAGGAGAGGCAAGATAAAACTACATGCCTATGAGGTAGATTTTTAGCACTTTCTTGTCTTAAAGATGAGGACATGGAGGGTCAGAAGAGTTCACAACATGCCCAAAGTCAACAGCTGGTAAGTAGAGTTGAGGTCGAAGTACAGGTCTTAGCTTCCTAACTAACTCTAGACTCTCTTTGAACTAACCAATCCAGCAGGGAGAGAAGGTGGAACAGACACTGGCTACAGTTGGGCGGAAACCCTTCTAGCCCTGTATGTATGTGGTCCTGCATTTTCGGGATGAAACAGCTCCTTAAATGAAGACAGGAGTGGGACCGAGAGGGACGTGTAAGGGAGGGCACAGTTGCCGGGACCGAGGCGCAGACGGAATTCGATTTCTGTGTCGTTTGATAAAGGAGACAGAAGGAAGAGGAAGGAGGGAAGGTGAGAGATGTGTCTGTGTATCTCTCCTCAGGAAATAATCAGAGCAGAGAACGAGACAGACAGGTTTCTGCACAAGCCTTATTCATCAGGACACTATTTACACTGACGAGAGCAGAGGAATGGGGCTGAATTAAGAGAACTCAGGCATGGCCCCTTGATGGAATCCAGCAGCATTAAAAAGAGTTATAATGAGGGAATCTGAGAGAGACTGGCGCAGAGCAGGCAGCAGCGTGATGCCAAGGGAAGGAAACGGGGTTCGGAGTTCTTGTTATTGCAAGAATATCTGCATGCATGTCACTGTGGAAGGAAGAGAAGGGAAGAGGGAGGGTGCTGGCTGGAGAAGGGGAGGGAGCAGATTAGGTCGAGATGTTTCCCCACGTCTTTCTTTCCCACATGCATTCTAGAACAGTCTTCCCTTAGGTATCAACTGTTACCCATTAGTAAGAGGCAAGTCATCCTGAGTGGTGACTGAGAATATCCAGTTGGAACCCTGCCTTTTCATGATTGATTGGATTGTGATAATGTCATTACAGCTATGTTTTAAAAGGGAGTCCTTAATTTTCAGAGATACACATTAAGGTATTTATGGGTGAGATGGCAGAACGGCCAGGATTGGCTTTAAAGAGATCCAGGAGGAGACAGGAAATAGCTGAAGGTGACAGTACTTATGAGACCAGTCTGGAGTTCACAGCTGCTGGGCTGGCTGATCGGGACAATGAGGTTACTCTAGCCCGAATTTTGTGTATGGCTGAGATTTTTCCATCATGGAAATACCATGAAATGATTACCTTCCATTTAGATCTTTCTTCTAAAGTCTATGTACTTCCAATACAATGCTTCCTATCTGTAATCTCAGCTTGTGGGAGGCTGAAGATGGAGGATCACCATGAGCTCAAGGCCAGATTTGGGAAGCCAGTGAGACATTGTCTCAACAAAAAAACAAGTAAGAAAGAAGACTCAACCAAAAGAAGGAAGGAAGGAGGGCAGGCCATGGACAAGGAAAGGAGGAAGGGACAGAGGAAAAGAAAGGAAGGAGGTGCATTTAGCATAAAGAATGAACATCTAGAGGAACACTTCAGAGAAAGTAGTCAACCATCAGACAGAAAGGAAGACAACTGCAGAGTGGACGGGCTGACCGTGATGATGTGGGGAGACACGAGTGGCACCTTGCCCTCCTGGGACCCAGCACAGTGCCTGGCTCACCTGCAGCTGTTCTCCCCATCCGTGTGCAGAGAGGACTCAGCCCGGCGCAGGCCCAGGCGGGTGAAAGAGTGGTACAGCGTGAGAGCCACATCGCTGAGGCTGTGGATGCCATCAGGCTCATCGTAGACATTCTCCCAGTAGGAGCGCAGACCTGGGGTGCCTGCCGGGTAGTTCCCGTACAGGTAGTAATCCAGCTGCCCGATGATTTCCTGGCTCACCACGGCTTCAAACTTTCGGGCAAAGAAGGTCGGCCGGGCTGTCTGCTGTTCTCGGGAGATTAAAATAAAGTTGTATCAGCACGGGACCGGATAATTCCTATCCTGCATCCTGCAGGGAGAAACAAGGTGCTGCAGCTAGCCTGCCTGGGTCCCGACTCCACGGCACTCACTGATCTCTGTTTCCAACTTTCTCATCTGTAAAATGAGTAGGAATGAGGGTTGGAGGTTGTTAGTAATATTTGTAAGACAGCATGCCGGGGCAGGCACTTAGAAATCACTGTTTAAATAACCATGACGTGAACTGACTCATGGCTGTTTAGTATTAGGATGGATCTCAAAAGTTACTTAGTGAAGGTCACAGACCAGCAGGCTAGGGCAGATGTATCTTAGTTGACTGGAAGAATGTCTTAAAATCGAATTCACTGACAATATTTAAAAAGTGGTAGATTGGGTTGCGTGTGGTGGCACACACCTTGAATCCCAGCACCTGAGAGGCAGAGGCATATGCAGATCTCTGTAAGATCAAGGCCAAACTGATCTTCACAGTGGTTCCAGGCCAGCTAGGGCTGCAGGGAGACCTTGTTTCAAAAAAAGGGGAAGAATCACAGAAAGAATTCTGGCTTCCCTTTAAACAGCAACCATAGTGGGAAACCCAGATTTGACATGGCAACAGTGGGTTAAAGTTCACAGCAGCTGCCCTTTTAGACAAGATATGGGCTCTTCTGCTTGCCACAGTCCCTACCACACTCTTGTGTCTCCTCGGTGTGTCAGCTGTCACTCACTAGTACACTTCCTCCTGTTAGCTTGTCAGATTCTCCAGGAGCTCACTGTGGATCAGGTGAGGGGCAGGGGATGCTCAGTATTTAACATGCTTTCCAGGGGACCCCAGGAAGAACACAGTTACGGATATAACTCCAGTTTCTTTCCCCATGACCCTTTCTCCTTTTTCTCCACTCAAATTATTCCTTCTCTCAGGGTATCTTGAATTCCAGGATCACAGATCTGCTATTAATCATCTTACAATGAAAATCAAACCTTCCCCTCAACCAGCAAGAATTTCCTCAGTGCCAGTGAGCCTGCAGGACCAGCCCCAAGGTAATGATCCCTGACCACGGTCTGAGCAAGACTTGTAGCTATGCAGATCCCCAGGCCTGGCCCCTTTCCCTTATACCTCCAAACTATTGTGGGTACCTCAAAGGCAGATGATAGGCCCCATGGAGCCCCAGCTGCAGTGAGGGACCTGCCGTTGCTCTGTGTAGGAGGGCCACACAGGGAATGATGCATGTATCTCTGGCTTGCAGCACGCCTCTTTTATCACCTGATTTTTTGGGACAAGAGGCTGGATCTGGATCTGATTGTTGGAGGTCTCAGTCCTGATCGAGCAATTCATTTGCCTGCTAAAGTCTAAGGTCACTGCAAAAGTCTACTCCACATTAGAGCTTTGAAAAATGGAGCTTCAAAAGTCCTTTTTGAGTCCTACTACCCAGTCAACAGCTCTGTGGGTGGCATTCCGAAATGTGAGTCCAAAATAAAACTCTCAATTGTTTTTGACATTTACTATGCAAATTGAACACTCAAGGAAACAGGCCCAGAGAGGGAAAGGGATTTATCCACCAACACACAGCAAATCAGTGGCTCAGCCAGGATTAAGACATGGAGATAGAGTTAAATAAAATATTCTGTGTAGGGAGATTGCTCAGTCATTAAAATGTTTGCCATGAGAACATGAGGACCTGAGTTTAATCTCCAGAACCCATGTAAAACATCTGGGCATGGAGATGTATGCTTGCAATCCCAAGACTGGGGAGGTGGAGAAGGTGGATTCCTGGGACTTGCCTCCCAGCCAGTCTGTGTGAATCTAGAAGTTCTGGCATTAGGGAGAGATGCTGCTTCATGAAGCAAAGTGGGCAGTGTTGTGGAAATTCCTCTTCTGGAGAGACTTCAACAATGTCTATCCCTCCTCATGAGGCTGTGGTTCAATTCCACCAGTGTTCACCTTAGGGAGCCAATGGGTTTGTTGGGCTGATTTACAGAGGTCAGGAGTGTGGGCGACCCTAACCCAGCCGCCCTGAAAGGTCCACATCCAGCATGAAGGATGGGTCCCCCAAAGCTGCATAGATGGAGCCCCTTTCAGTTAGCCTCCCCAAACCCATATACTTCAGCCCCTCCCCAGGAGTCCCAAGGCCACCTGAAATTAAGCAGAATCACAATCACATAAAAATGGCTGGGGAGAGAGTGTGGACCTTCCCCAAGCCCTTCTATGAAGGAACGCACACAGCCCACACCCGCATTGTCATGGACACTCACAAGGAGGCAGAGCTGGTCTCATGAAGATGGTGGCTTCTTTGCCCAGGAGATGATGCTGTCCTGACACCCAATACCTGAAACTGGTCTCTGGCCTCAACATGCATGTATACACACACACATACACACATGCACACGGGCATGCATGCAAAAAGAAAGATGAAGCACTCATTATCTGTAAGTTTCACAAACATTTGCAGCAGGGAACCAGATAGTAAATACATCCAACTTTGAAATGTCTCAGTTCTGTAGCCTGAACACAGCCATAGGCAAAACTTAAGAAATGGCAGTGCTGACTTCCAACCAAACTTCATTTACAAGAGTAGACTGGGCTGACTGTGGCCCAGGGCTATAGTGTGCTGACCGTTGGTCTAGGGCTGCACAAAGAAATAAAAACACAGCCCTATCTCTTAGGGAGATTGCTCTGGTCCAGTTGTTATTGTAGACCTAAATTTGGACCACGCACTGCATGCCCCGCAGAGGATTAATAGCAGCAATAACAACACTAATAACCGCTGAGCATATGGTACACAGAACATTACGTGTCTATCATCGCCTAAGCCTCCCGACAGCTCAGCCAGACAGGGTCATTATTCCCACTGAAGAGATAAGGACATGGAGCTCAGAGAGGGAACTGACATGTAGGAAACCCACACAGCCCTAGAGCTTGCATCCAGATCCAACAGTTCCAAACCCCCAGCTCCTTCTATCATATCCCTCTAGGATGGAGCATCTGAGTAAGTCAGAAACCCCTGGGAAAGACATCCTGGCCATGGTGTTAAAGATTCTATTGCCTGGGCTCTGTGAACTCTGAGCCTTCTTCTCTGGGGAGGGGTTGGTCAGTTCTTTTTAACAGAATTGGCCCACCTGAGTTCAAGCCTTCGTTATATGCCTTTGGGCATGTCACCCAACCACTCTAACCTAATGGGACATGAGCGTGGGTTATTGGCACATGTTACCAGCTGTTATTACCAAGTGATTAGTATTACCACCTCAGCTGGCTAACCAGTTCCCTGTCCACCCACCTACATGCCATCATTTCCCAGGGGCAGACAGCCAGTCTCACTGGAGAGACAGCTCCCTTTCTCTACTTGTATTTTTCTAAGTACAGCCTAAGCTAAAAGGGTACAGTTCTTAAAAAAGATTTGTTTTTATTTATGTGGCATGTGCACATGCTCGTGTGTGCGCGTGCGTGTGCAGATCAAGAGGGTGGGTGCAGGTGTCTGAGGAGGCTAAAACAGGGCACTGGATCCCTTAGAGCTGGAGTCACAGAGAGCTGTGAGCCACCAAGGTGGGGGCTGGGAACTGAACTTGGGTTCTCTGTGACAGCGTAGGTGCTCTTAACCTCTGAGGATCTCTTCAGTCCCAAGGGTATACTTTTATATTTATCGTTCTTTTCTTCAGAATTCTTTGAACAAGAACTCCCTGTTCCTAACAGACAGCAGTTTCTTGAGTCTAGATGTCAGAGGATAGTCTTGATCTTTGTTTATTGCAAAGAAAGAGCTAGGCTTTATCGAGACCACACTGTTCCCAGAAAGCTGGGACTAGCATACAGATGCTGTCTCCAGGAGCATACAGATGCTGTCTCCAGGAGCAACCTTCAGGGAGCAGCGCTCCCAAGAATCAGCATGAGGATGCTCTGGGCTACTGCTCTAAATGCTGAAGGTCTGCAGCAAGGGCAGAGATGGCCCAACACAAAGGTGCAGATCACTTCCCTTTTTTGGGTAGAACAGGCATTTCTCCTGCAGCCTTCTTTCTGCTTTACACATTCCTTCTGCATGGATACTGGAGAGCCCAATGGTCACTCTAATTCATGGTTAAATTAACATGGATTCCAGGGGCACCCCCCAGCAGCTCTCAATTTGCCACACACAAAAAAATAGCTTACAAAAAGACATCACAGCAACTGTTAAGGTGGCTAATGGTGTTAGGTGT
The DNA here is from genome assembly GCA_035773235.1 of Eospalax fontanierii. Classification (NCBI taxonomy): domain Eukaryota; kingdom Metazoa; phylum Chordata; class Mammalia; order Rodentia; family Spalacidae; genus Eospalax; species Eospalax fontanierii. The sequence goes on along the minus strand of CM069546.1, from coordinate 43,056,371 downwards.
GGGCCTCGAAAGAAATGAGTGTTCAAAGGAAAACTGATGTGTGTAGACACATAGGAACAAGGAATCCTAGAGTGGGTCATTCCTACCCACCCCCAGTCCTACCAAATCCATTAGCTGTCTGGCCACAGGCAAGTAAATGTAATCCCCCTGTGCTCAGTTTCTACACCTATAAAACAATCGATGTCAATGCCAGTGAAGCCAGTGCCCACTGAGAGCCTGGCACACAGTCTGATAGAGGGACTAAACGTGAAGGCCTAGTCCCCATTTGATTCTGACTCACAGTTGAGGTTGTGCATTTGTGGATCAGGCCCCTGGCAATGGATGTGCTGCTGGTTTGTGGCTGTCTTCTAAGGGACCAGGCTAAGAGGTCTGAAGCTCCATGCAGGTAGTAGTTTTGACTCTGAGCCATCCCAGCAGGGGCACCTCGGTGGAGTCATCAGCCAGTGCTGTCATACCAGTTGCCCCCAGCATCCTTCTGGGGATGCAGCACACCTGCTCTAAGTGGTGCTACAGGGACTTGGTCTATTTGAACATTTTATGGGGTTGTGTGAAGGAGAGAGAAGTGGAAGCTCCTTCCCGCCCAGCCACCATGTTGTCCTGGAGGGAGCAGAGCCAGGGGCATGAGAGGGATGGCACCTGGGGTAGGACCCAGGAGCTGAGGCACCCTAAGGGGTCTGGCAAGCAGGAGAGCATCTCCCAGCCTCCGGCCTCCATGATGCTCAGAACTGTAAATTACTAGGCTGCGCAGAGACAGCTGCAATGATGATAACACTGTGACCTAAGCTGCTCTGAGTTCACAGAGCACAGTGGTTTCCCAACCCAGATCTTTGTCAGATTTTTTTTTCTAAAGTATAGTACAACAAAAATACATATTCTGGGGCTGGAGAGTTGGCTCAGTGATTAAGAGCACTGGTTGGGCTTGCCGAGGACCTGGGTTCGATTCCCAGCACACACATGGTGGCTAACGACTGTCTGTAACTCCAGTTCCAGGAAACCAGATGCCCTCTTCTGCTCTCTGTGTGACATGGGTGTACTTATCTACATGCAGCCGATACACTCATACACATAAAGTAAAAATAATAAATTGGCCAGGCACTCCTGAGGCAGAGGCAGGCAGATCTCTGTGAGTTCAAGGCCAGCCTGGTCTATATAGTGAGTTCCAGGCCAGCAGGGGCTACAGGGAGATCCTGTATTTAAAAGAATACATATTCCTAGAACTCTCAGGAGATGTGGCTCTCAATGAGGGCTGAGGGCACAATTTTTTGATTTGGGGGACATTTTTTTTTATCTTAACAGATGTGGAATGCTCTGGTGTCTCATAGGTGGAGACCAGGGATGGCACTCAACACCTCGCCTCACAAAGTCCCCTCCACATAGTGACCCAGCCACAAGTACCCAGAAATATGTTTCTACCACTGACTCCAGGGAACTGTAACTGAAAGGCTGCATAGAGAAGACATGAGAATGACCTTGGAAATGGAGGTCTTTTACCTGATCTTTTCTTGTGTGCCTGTGTGTGTACATGTTATGTACACATGTGTATGCAGGTGTGAACACTTCTGCATGTATGTATGTATGCAGGGCCCATGGAAGGATGTTGGGCTCTTTTTCTGTCACTCTCTGCCTTGAGACAGAGCTTCTCATTGAGCCTGGTGCTTTCTCATTTTCCAGCCAGGCTGCTAGCCAGCAGCATCAGAGATCTTACTGTCCCCCTCTTAACCCAGCATCAGGCCAAAAGACATATATGATCATACCTGGGTTTCTATGTGGCTTCTGGGGATCCAAATTCAGGTCTTCACGCTTGTTCAGAAAACACTCTTACCCACTGGGCCATCTCCCTGGCCATGTGGTCCTCTAATAAGGTTTTAGACCTGCTGCATCTCAGTTTTTCTCTCTCAGTAGCAGCCACGTGTACAGTAAAGTTGTTGGGAGGTTAGCGAATCAATGGGGACAAGATGGTTCAATGGCTTTGGCATGCAGTAAGTGTTTGATAACTTAGCTGTTGATGTGTTTACTTATCAACAGCTGGATTGGGCAGCGAGGATAAGATGATGCACGATGCCAGAGCTGGAGACTCGCAGTGGCCTGCTGGGAAGGCGTGGCCTCTGCTGGGGGCCTGTGGGCTCACCTGGAAGCGATGGAAGTCCTGAGGCTTGAAGTCGTTGGGGGAGCAGCCGCACCAGTCCACGATGTGCTTGTACTGGCACTTGCAGCCCAGCTTGCGGTTCCAGTTGGTGATGCGCAGGTTGTTATCCACCATGGTGTCACAGTGGGGGCTGTTCTCCAGGACCGTGTGGAAAAAGGACTGCACGGGAGAGAAAGGTCCAGCCTGAGAACTGGTCCAGCCTCCACCAAGTGTGCTGGGTTGGTACCTCCTTCCTGAGGACTGTCACCTGTGAAGAGCTCTCCTGGACACCCATCAGCTCTCTGCAGGCATGCAGAGTCAGCTGCAAGGCCAGTCCAGCTTAGGGTGCAGTCAAATGCTCTGTCCTCAGTAGGTAATTCTACCTACAAGTCTGTTGCCATGATATTTCTTTTTCCAGTGCCCAGAATTTGATGTCAAGATGTGTTGGCCTTAGCACCCACGACATCTGCTGTCATTGTAACAGACAGGAAGAACCTCTCAGAATGTGTCAGTATAGGAAGACCAGAGGCAAACATGGGGACAATTTCCTGGGAAACCTTGGACCAAAAGGGATCTTGCTTTTCAAAGAGCCAGACTGGAAGCCAATAGGTTTCAGGTCTGAGGTAGATTGGTAACAGTGTTCAATGAACTGGAATTTTGTCCCTGGGAGAGGAAGGCCAGACTCATGGGTCCACCCATCCAATATGACTACAAGACAGGTTAGGGTAGGGCTGCTCTCTGTCCATGAGGATAAACAAGTGTTCGTCTCACACACACACACACACACACACACACACACAGAGTGTAGTTACAGCATAGGATAAAGGAGTTGTGTTGGGAGGGAGGATGCTACTGTCTTTGGTGCTGGATCAGGAGACACTTGCACTCATATAGGTGTGACTACTTTGTGGTGTTGCCTGGGCTCACAATGTGGCTATAAACAGAGGTAGGGGTTTCTGTTGTTCAGGAGCCACTGTGGTCACAGTGTGGGTATAGCTGGCTGGCCGAGGGCTGAGAATGGGGTGTTTGCTGTCCATGGTGCTGAACCAGAACCCCTTGCACTCACAGTATGGCTGTTAACAGAGGTGTGGAGAAGCTCCATGATACCAGACCAGGAGTCACCGCGCTCACACAGTGGCTCAAACGGAGGTGTGGAGTGGCTGATCTCTGTCCATAGTGCTGAATCGAGAGCCACAGGGCTCATGGTGTGGCTATAACTCAGGTAGAGGTACGCTGCAGGCTCTACATGGTAATGAAGCAGGATCCACCATCCCTCCCTCATCCTAGGGTGCTTGGCCAATTCTTATAAGGATTTTGAGAAAGAGGCAATGGCAGGTACAAAAAGAGAGATGAGAGCGGAGACACAATGGTTGTTGGGAGCCGCCGAGATTGTGAGAGAAGAAGGAAGAGATTTCTATTTCAACACTGTTTTATAACAATCTCCGGCACCAGGAGAACACATTTTCTTCCGCACTCTGGTCCCCAGGGGAAACTGTTGGGGGATATGCGTCTGACTGCTGCAAATTTATGGGCACAGGCTTTAGATTTCTTCTAATCCAGTCCCCTTGAGGTGTCTAGGGAAGAACAAGCCAGACGGATGCACAGCAATGGAAGAAGAAGAGAGGTCTGACAGAGCCTGGGGTGGGGCAGATTTCTATGCTGGGGCAGGAGAGGGGAAGTAAGTGTACACAGAGCAGCTTTGGCCACCAACAGTGTGGTTGACTTCTTGCTGAGAACAACCAAACTCCTGAGGAATCTCTTCTAAATAGGTGGATAGGTAAAATGAGGCTCCACCTGACACTCCACACACTTGCCTTCTTGTGATGCTAATGACATTGCCAGAGGACCTGGATTTAAACCTGAATTGTCTACAAGTCCACAGAAGCAGCTCTCTTCCATCATACAGTGGGGAAAAGTACCCAATTACCAATTGCCCTGTGTCCTTTATAATGATGCAGAAATTCCCTGCAAGATAATGGATGAGGAGGTTATCAGAATGGAGAGAAAAGGTGATTTTTGCTGAAATAGGATTAAAAGCTGATTACTTAACATGTGTGCAGAATGGTAAAACCTGGCCCTGGGATGATGAGCGCTCATTTCACGGGAGTTGTGTGTTCAGTCAGCCTTCCCTGGAGCTGGTCCTGCCCCTGATTCTAGATGTGAATCATCCCTGTAGATGGACAGTCTGCTCTGATATACAGAATTATCCATACAATGTGATCCAGAGCTGCGGGGTGGGTGTGGAGGGGTGGCAGCCAGGGGAGAAACCGTGAAACACATATGAGAAATAGCACAGGCTCCCTGAAAACAGGACAAGCTTTGGGGTTTTCTGACATTGGAAGTTAGGGGGAAAGTGGACTGAAGGTCAGGGAGATGAACCTAGATGCTGTCAGCACAGATCCAGTAGGGCGGCTGTTCGCATGCCACAAACATGTTATGTCAGAATGGCCTGCAATCTTATGTGGTAGAGACCACTCTGATGCCACATCGGGGCCTTTTCTGTACATTTCAAGGAAAGGCCGAACCCTGAGCATCTGACTGTCATGACTGACAATGGAGAGGCTAGTGAAAGTTGTCTCTGGGATCTCTTGGATTTGGTGTGTGTGTGTTTGTGTGTGTGTGTGTGTGTGTGTGTGTGTGTGTATACAATGACGACTATACTACTTTATATCAGGGAGTGATAGAGCTGTACTCAAATGAAAAAAAGACTCTTGGTGTTGAAACTTGTTTTTATATGACTACAAGATGGGTGATCAGCAGGTCTGTTAAAAGCTGATGTTTGTCCTCACCCACCCATGGCTTAGGGACCATTGTGGAAGACAGGGAGGAAAGATTGTAAGAACCAGGATTGGTGCATGATCATAAGGAAGTAGAGTTTCCCAGGCCTCTGGGAACTTGTTCGTATGACTTTACAACACTCGTGACAGCAGGCATAAGAACATGTAGACCTAACTCAGACAAAAACCCACCATAGAACTGAAGAAATGGGCAAGAAGGCCCAACCTTAGCTGAAGAACTATTGGCAGCTGTTACTGCTTTACTGTGGGGTGAGGGAGAGCTGATCTTCTTTAAGGCAGTGACTCTACACAGGCTGACTAGACTTCAGTGGATGAACTCATGCTGAGGGACATCTGGGTACACAAACTTGATTCAATAGGCCTTGGTATATATGACTGAATGGATACATAAAAATCTGGTGTGGGGGGCATGCTGGTTATGGATGGGGAGGAGGTCTAAATGTGATTAAGATATATTCAACAAAAGCACACATTTTTAAAAAAGTTAATGTGTCAGTATCCTGGAAATGTTCACATACAGCTGTACAGGTTATGGACTGCTCAGTTCCAATTTGATCAATATTCTATTTTATTAATATTTTAGAAATCAAGAGAAGTTTGTAATTTTAATACATTTTTTCTGCAAAATGGCAGTAATGACCTTCAGTATATTGGCAGTAATGAAGAATCAGTATATTGAATTTAAATTGCTTATTTATTTATATATGTATGAGTGTTTTGCCTGCATAGTGTTAAGTGCATGAACCAGGTACATGCAATGCCTGTGGAGAAACTGCCATGTGGGTGCTGGGAGCCAAACCTGGGTCCTCTGTGAGAGCAGCCAGTGCTTTTAACCACTGTACCATCTCTCCGGGTCCTGACTATTTTTTAATAATCTGTAGGACTTGAGTGTCTTGGTAAGGACTATTTTTCTGTACTTTTACACTACTAGAGGACCAGAGACCTTGCTAGGAACCAGAAACCTGGGACCAATGCTGTTCTCAGTTGTTGTCTGGTGGGTGTGGAGGACATCGAAAGTGCAGCCAAATCATATTGTCAAACATTCCCTCTCCCTCAGGATAAGCCAGCCGTTACCCTCCAGAATCTTTCTGGAACTCACCTCAGCAGGAAGGAGGGTATAGGAGTAGAACTGTTTCATTTTGGTCACAAGATCATCTGTGGAGAAAGTCACATACTCCACAAACTTCCGGTTTAGCAGGAACCAATCAGAGCCACCATCCACAGCAATGCCCTCTGGGATTCGTCGGTCCCCCAGGCGCCACATGTGTGCATCACACTCCAAGAAAAGCCGATCCAGGCCTTGTTTCCTAATGAACCTGAATGAAACAAATGGCCTTGAGCCAAAAGTGCCCTAGAAGAGGGGGTTCTCCCCAGAGCCCAAGTGACATCATTGTGGCCTCACAGCACAGAGAGTAGTCACTGTGCACACTTTTTGAGCAGGGGATCCTGTGCAGATCCCACCTCCAATTCCTCCTGAATGAGGAAAGGCATAGCACCCTATGGGACAGAAACCACTGAATAGAAGAGGCCACTAGAGCCCAGAAGGCCTAGTGGAACAACCCAGCACCATCAGCCTTGATCTACCCATCTCCTGTTTCTCTAGACATCTCTCCAAATAGCCTTTTTGTGGTAGCCGTGGCTGTTTGGTGAGCCATCTGTGAAGGCCATCATCCTAGGATGATACAACGGAATTTCTTTATCTGTACATAGAGCATTACACTTGCTGGGGACATAGCTCAATTGGTAGATCGCCTGCCTGGCAAGCACAAAGCCCTGGGTACAATCCCCAGTGATACATAAACTTAGCATGGTGGCAGGTCATTGCAGAACTCAGGAGGCGGAGGAAGGAGGAACATGGATTCAAGGTCATCCTCAGGTATACGGTGAGTTGAGGCCTGCCTAGGGCGGAAATACATATACAGAGTCACAAAATACCAGAAAACTACATAAAACCACCAAATGTTAATGTGTGTAGCTCTTTTATTTATTTTCTTTTCTGCAATTGTCAGGATCAAACCCAGGGCCTGTGCATGCTGGGCAAGTGCTGTACCACTGAGTTATAGCTCAAAGATGTTTCTTGATTCACACATTGTATACAAGTTTGTAAAATACTTTGAAAAATACCAAATCATGCTGTTTCAGGTATTTCTTCATTACATGTTAAATAACAAGATATAGTGTCATCTTGGCAGGTACTTCTGTGGAAGTAGTTGGCATCACTGATGCCAAGAGGCTTCTAAACTCACTATAATGTGATATATGATATGAGAGTATGTGATTCTTGTCTGTCACAAATTTGGTACCCACTGATACTTACATTCAGCCAGATCTTGTTCTGAATTTGGTGAGAATAACAGGACCTTCTGAGTTCTTCCTATGAGCCCCCAAATTGATGCCTCCTACTCTAGTAAATACCACACACACACACACACACACACACATACACGCACACACACATACCATCACTACCACCAATACCACGGCATCTCATTTAGGACCATTCAGGGAAGATAGAGAAGAATAGGCATTTCCATTTTTTGCAGCTAGAAAAATCAAAGCTTCTCAGGCGAGAGCTGGAGAAATGAGCCAGTTAGAACAAAGGGCAGAGCTGCAAGCAAGCCTTCTTCTTGAGCTTTCAGTTCATTCTCATTGAGCGTTTACTCACAGGTGCTATGTTTCAGGCATGGTACTGTGTGTGCTCAAGGGGATTAGGAAGAAAGAGGGATATCCTTACTCTAAGGAGCTAGGTATCTATGGAGAGCTTACAGCTCAGAGGGCTTCCAAACCAGGGTTCTTTCTACTGTTCCAACTTTCTGAGCCACACACACCTGTCCAATAACCTGTATCTTTCAAGCTCTGGTGTAAACCTTCTTTTCACTGTCACCTTGGCAACATTCCATGTTGTGTTGACCACTGTTTCAAAGTCACAGAGGACTCAGGTATAGGCAGAATCCACCTGAAGACCCAGGTGTCCACAAGATCCAGGTGTCCAGAAGACTCGGGCGTTCAGTATCCTTGGTCCTGTTCTTTTCTTAACAAACTTACTTGTAAAGGTTTGTTCTTTCTGGGGAGGGGTTTTCATCATAGTTACAACATTACCCCTGTGCAAATGTAACTGGTCTGCTAAAGGAAGCTAAGCTCAAGAGGCTAAAACCCTGCCTTGACTCTGGTATTTTTCATCACGGTAATGTGTACATAACCATGCTTAAAACTTTAATTTCCAGGTAACTTAGAGAGGGAGAGGGAGAAAAGCTACAGGTGAGGAGATGAGCAAACTTTTCCTTCTGTGTACTAGCTTTTAAACTCCACGTTCCATTATATGGGATAATGGCATCTTCTTGTAATTTTAATGTGATGTCCCAGGCCATAATATTCAAATGCAATATTTATGTGGCAGTCATCTCCACAATGAAATATTCATAACCTTGGGGGATTGGGCTCTATATTTACTGCCATTTCAAACTGGATAAGCTGCAAATATGTGCTTTGGTTAATGATGAATAAACAGAGTCAACTGATGCCTCAGGTCTAAGAAGTTTTTCGGGTCATAGGATCTACTGTGGATTTTGTTTAGGCTTGGGAAAAGGTGGCAGTGGCCCAGAGTCTGGGTATTAATCAGAGAGGAGGAATCAGCTGTTTGGGCCGAGACTTGTTCATTTGAATTTTATTTTCTCTGTCTTGTGTATTCACCATGATTTTAAAAGGCGAAGTCAGGAGGCAAGTGCAGAGGCACCCATACCGGATGTCTTCTGAGATGTGGTTCTCCCTCTCTCTCCAATGAGGGTTGAGTACTAGTTTACAGCTACAGGACCAATACACAGACGGGGACCGATGATGCTCTCCTCAGCTTTGTTTCTCATTGCCATGGTTATCTGGGCAACAGGTAGCACCACAGCAACACAGGCATCAGGAAGAGCCAGGTACTGATCCTGCTTTTGGGTGTCAGATGAATCCATGACAGGAGCCTCAAAAACCCCCCAAATCAAAGTATCATAGCAGATGCCTCTCCAAGGGCCATGCAAAGTGTTTGGTAAGCACTGGTTACTCAGGCGATGAAACAGGGCACCCATCAATAGACTTTTCCATATGGTAACATCCCTCTCCCATCCCTGGCATTCTGAATTCAATTTCCATGCTTTATTTTTATCCACAGCATTTTTACTTTCTCATATAGTATACAAGATTGTTCTGCGTTTCTACCCAGAAGGCATAGGTTCGGAGACTGCAGAGGGTTTTTTTTTTTCTGTCTTTTGATTCATTTGCTATATTTTAATATTTTATTTACTGTTTTTATTTTATGTATATGTAGGTATATGTACATGTAGGTAGATGCACTTGTGTTGTGCAGTGCCTAAAGAGGTCAGAAGAGGGTGTCAGGTCCCCTGGAACTGGAGTTATGGATGGTTGTTAGGTGCCATGTGGGTGCTGGGAATCAAATTTGGGACCTCTGCAAAGGCAGCCAGTCCTCTTAACCGCTGAGCCATCTGTCTAATTCCTGATTCACTCATTGTTATATGCCTAGAATAGTGCTTTATATATATCAGATCCTCGGTAAATGTTTATTGAATGAATGCATGCATGAATGAATGAATAGAAAGTATAGCAGCCACAACAGTTAAACAATCAGGAAGTCCCAGAAATTACACAGCTTGGTAGCCATCCAATTCTTCTAACTTTTGATAGAGACATAATGGACTCCCTGAAAGGTTAAGTAACTTCAGCCAGGTATAGTGGTGCATGCCAGCAATCCCAGAACTTGGAAGGGTTACCTTGAATTCCACATCAGTCTGGGCTACATAATGAATATCGGGCTAGCTGCGGCTATAAAACAAGACCTTGCCTCAAACAAAACTGAAACAAGAAAGAAATAATTTTCCCAAAGTCACAGAGCTAGGAGTCTTGAACTTGAATCTAAGACAAGCTCTTGACCTCTTTACTATTCTTTGCTGTCTCAACTCACCTTTAAAGTGGATAGGAATGAAGAATTTGAAGACTTCTACTGGCTCAAAAAGACAAAGTCTGAAAAAAATGAGAGAACCACGAGGAAGGTCTCATTTTGCTTTGGGAGGTGGTTTTCTGAAGGAGCCTCAAGGACTTCTGCTTTCAGGACAGGCTGGCTGAATTCAATATGGAATCACTTGCAATCATTACTTCCTAGATTCTGAGATACATGCGGCTTACCTTTCTGAGGTTTATTTCTCTTAGTATAATATGGGATGAAGTCTCAGCTAAATAGAGCTCTGCTGGGACCCACAAGGACAAAATTCTGACAACTAAAAATGAGTGTAAGTCAGATGGAGGGTCCTAGTTAAGTCAGAGGGTCCCAACTATCCCCAAGAGGAGAACAGCCTGATGAAGAAGGGCTCAGTGGCATCATCTGGAAATGAAGGGGGTTCTTGATGCTGCTCATTTTCTGCCATAACGCCTAGTGTGGAATTATCCCCAGAACTTTCTTTCTCCATCGTGAATTCTAAAAGGAAGAACTACATCCTTTAAAGCCTACAATGTGTCTGAGGTTCTTAAGAACCAGTCTCAACAGTTCACTAATGTAACTACTTGTACAAATGAGATAAACCTACATGGAAAAAGTACCTGAGAGTCAGAGATGATGAACCACAGATCCAGGGTCACATCCCTGGGAAAAAAATGTCTCCGGCTCTTCGACTTCCCTAACACCCTGTCACCAAAGCCAGATGGATCCTTTAGTGTAAGTACAAACCACAAACTTCATTAAAAGAGATAAATCTAAAGGTTGGGGGAGATGGTTCAATTGGTAGAGTTTGCTATGCAAAAGTGAGGACCTGAGTTCGACCCCCACCATCCATGTAAAAAACTGGATGTGGTGGTGCATGCTTGTAATCCCACACCACATTGGTAGAAACAGGCCAATCTCTGGGGCTCACCAGTTAGCCAGCTTAGCCTAATCACTGAATTCTAGTCCAGTGAGAGATCCTGGCTCAAAAAAAGGTACAGTTCCTGAGAAACGACACCCAAAGCTGACCTCTGGCTTTCGCAGGCATGCACACACACACACGTGTAAGATGTGTACTCACATGTACACATGTATCTTCTTTCTCATACCCACATGCATGCACATACACACACATATAAGAATAAACAAATTCATGGAATAAAGCGTGCAAACACACATTCTGTGCAATCAGCTAGCCATCTGAACATGCTCACACAATACAGTTCCGTGACACAGAGGCAGTCAGGAAGTCAGACTCCTTGGTCCTGTAGCTGGCCCTGGGCTCTCTTAACCGTGTAGCACAGTATCTCAAGTAGAAAGCAGAAATTCTATCAATGCCTATCTTAAAGAGTCAGTGTGAAGATTTAAATAAGATCATATGGGGAAGGGCTTAATAATGCTGATAGTGTTGTCAGCACTCCATAAATATTCAAGAGACTTTGTCAAAATGGGAATTTTCAGTATTCTGGGATTTGGCAGAGAAGTACATACATACAGTGTGTCAAGGGCTGAAAAGAAATATTCTGAACACCAAAAAGTAATTCTTCAGGACCAAGGACAGAGCACCCCAGCAACCCCGGTCCCCACACCCCACCAGCTTCTGTAATTCTTTTAGGCCAGAAAAATCAATAGTTGTGATGACCATGCCCTCTAATTCTGTCCAAGCACCTTCCTGTCTTATGAGGTCAGGAGTTGGTGAAGATTCAGTTCACTGGCCTGAGCTGGGCAGACTCCAGGGTTGCCTGGCCCCTCCTCTTAGATGTCAGTCTTATCTCTATTGTTTGGTAACCAAGAGTTGAAAGGGCTTGAGAGAGCCATGCTCTAAAAGCATCACTGATAGTCCAGATCCTGGTCTTAGTGCTGAGACTAAGATTGAGAAGAAAATCTCTGTCTCTCCACTTCTCTCCCTTCTAGAGACAGAGAAAAATGTAAGCGACGACAGCTGCCAGCTGCTGAACATACACTGAACTCTGGGCACAGATTCACCCAATATATTTCTCTCATGGAGCCGTCACTAGAACTGAGAGAGAAGATTAAACAATTTTCCCAAGACCACATAGCTGGTTACTGGCACGGATTAGAGTCAAACCTTAACAGTCAGATTCCATATCCTAAACCACACAGTCAATACCACTTTGATAAATGAGTAACAAAGAGCAGTAAAAACATCAGGTATTCAATGATGCGTTATGGGTGTGTTGTGTCGGAAAAATCAGGTGGCAATGGTGGACAACTGATGGGAATTTTAATTGCTGGTTATGGAAGCATTTGTGTGACTAAGAGGGCGGAGGCAAAATGAGTACTCTGAAGAGCCAGGGCCAAGAGTTTTAAGGGGGACAGAGGTAGTATGTTGTGGAACTTTGTCCACCAGGTCTGATGTGGCTGTTGTCTTGGAATCACAGCACCTTAACTACCTACAGGAGACCTTCACAGGTTTGGGTCCACAGCACTCCCTAGTGGAAAGGTGAGAGGTGGTTCACAAAGTTGCTCACCAGGCTCTGGTCCTCCCTGAGGATATACACGTGGCTTAGACTTGTTGTGAGAGACTTCTTTGGTGGTGTAGCTGCCTGCACGTTGCCTGTGTAAGTAAGTAATGCCACTTAAACCCACCGGTTTACCAAGTTAGACTTGGGTCGAATCATTTCTTTGGTCATCTTCAGTGCTCCTCTTGAGTGAAGATATGTTTGTTCATGTCCTCCCAGGAGAAGTCATATATTGTATACATGGAGGCCCATGTTACTGAGAAGACATGAAGTGAATGAATGTAAGAGAACTCCAGGAGAGCCCAGCATCACCACATCGCTGTGGTGTGGGCCAGTCACAGCACAGGCAGGCTGTTTTCTGGTTAGCAGAAGGGTCAGCCCATGGAGCTATTATACGGTTTAAATGTGTCCCTCAAAGACTCATGTGCTGGATGTTGAGTCTCCAGAGTGATACCTCAAGATCCAGCTTTTTACTTGGATTCTGGGGATCTGAACACAGGTCCTTATGCTTATGTGACAAAAGCTGTACTCTCCAAGCTGCCTCCCTAGTCCCTCCATATATTTTTTAAAACAATGTTTACTGCTTTTTGTTCCAATTATCAAAGTTATGCATGTCTTTCACAGAAGGTTTAGAACATAAAAAATGAAATGAGGAAAATAAAACTCATACTCTACGTCTGCGGTATGATTCTGGGAACATATTTTCTTTCTAGGCTGCTCTCTGATTTCTATTTGCATTATCTTGAAAAACAGAAGAGTGAACTAGTAAATTTGTGATGCACTAAGGGTCATATATATGTGGTCATGCAGGATGCCCACATGACACAAAGCTCTGTGGTGACACAGCTGCTCATCTGGACTGGCATGACCCTGTGAGTGGAGATAAATGCACCAGTCAGGTATATGGAAAGCAAAGAAATGCAGTCTGCTCTCTCTGTCAGAGGTGTGGTACGATGTGCCTGCATCAGAGTGCTGTGTCAGCCAGGAGAGGCAGCCCGTCTCTGCAGAAGCAAGATGGTACTGAGGCCCTCCCAGCAGCAGAGGGCTGATGGCCAGGTTTGCTAAGTTTAGGTTAAACAGTTGTCTATTTACACATGCAGTGGGATTGAGCTGGAGGATTAGTTCAGTGTTGGAGAAGGGAAGCAGCCGAAGTGTGCAGAGCCATTCTGATACTCAAGGGCGAGTGCTGCCTCTGGCAGGTGGAGTGCAGACAGAAGAGCCGGAACTTTCTGCTTTTCTGGTGCTATCTTAGATCTGGGGCTGGATCCTCTCCCAGTCCCCCACCTGCTTGGACTTTTGCACTGGGTCAGAGTTAGGTATCAGTCATCTTTAAGATTCTTCTCTATCAGTATTCCTTGCTTCCTATTCAAAGCTAACTGGCCCAAAAGCATAGATTAACTCACTTAATTCTTTGTTTCTGCAGCACTGGAGAGGGGGTCCAGGGCCTCAAACACGCTACTGCCCCGACCTATATCTCCAGCCTTCATTTGTTTATTTGCTTAAATATCGTTTACATTGATTGTTCGACTCTGTGTGTGTGTGGTGTGTGTGTATAGGTGCACATATGCCAGGGAAGTCAGAGGACCGCTTGCAGAAGTTGGTTCTCTCCTTCTATCCTGTGAGTTCTGGGGATGGGACTCAGGTTGTCAGCCTTGACAGAAAGCATCTTTACCTGCTGAGCCATCTTGCAAGCCCAACTAGTCTTTTAAAAACATGTATTATTATTATTGCTATTATCATTGTCCCTGCAGGTATGCTCATGATGTATATACAGGTACATGTACCATGGCTTCATATGGGAACCGGAGAACGATTTTGTGGAGTTGGTCCTTTCCTTCCACCTGTGCAGGGGTTTGGGGGATCGAACTCAGGCTGCTAGGATTTCATGGCAAGTAGTCACTGAGCCATCTCACTGGCCTCACCCGGCACTTTCAGCTTTCATTAACTTTTATTTTGAAACAGAGCTCTCACTAAGTGGCTCAGACTGGCCTTGAACTTGCAATCTTCCTTCCTCAGCCTCCCAAGTCGCTAGAATGACACTCCTGTACCATTACAGTTGGCTATAACTCACCTAATTCTAGAAAAACTCTACGGGTTTGACATAATTGCCCTCATTTCAGTCTGATAGACAAGGAAGCTGATACAGAGATAATCGACGCCGTTTGTGGAAGTTCGCACGGAGAGTGCTGTGAGGTGGGTGCGCCTGGCCTTTGGGCTTTGGAGCCTGGAGGCGTCTCATCTACCCTCTGCCCTTTGTGTGGCATCGACATGAGAGCTCTTACCATTTTGCTTTGAGGAAATTTTATTTATTTTTACTTCTTGCTTTTTAATGTGTATGTATGTGATGGGTATGCATGTGTGTGCAGGTATGATCACATGTGTTTGAGCACATGTGTATATATGAGAGTGGAAGCCAGAGACTGATGGTGGGTGCTGTGTTCAGTTGCTCTCTACTTTTGTTTACTGAGGTAGGGTCTTGTACTTGAACCCAGACCCTACCTTGCTGATTTGGCTTCTCTAGCTAGCCAGTTTGCTCTAAAACTCCTGTCTCTACTTTCTAAGAACTGGTATGCTAGGCGGGCTGCCACACCCACCTGGAATTTACATGGATGTTGGGGATCTGAATTCCAGTCATGGTATTCTCAAGGTGAACAGTTTACCTGCTAAGCTGTCTCCTCAACCCTGCTTCATTTATGTATTTCTTTGAGAATTATGTGTACACGAGGAGCTTGTACACATGGATGCAGACCAGATCAGAACAGAACGTCAGACCCCCCCCCAGGTGGAGTTATAGGCAATTGGAGCTGTCCAGCATAGGTGCTGGGAGCTGAACTCAGATCTCTGAAGGATCAGTATGCTGAGGCATCCATCCACCTCCATCCACTGCCTGCTCACCTGCCTTTTTGAGACAGCATCCCACTCAATAACTCAGTCTGGTCTAGAACTCACTATATAGCCCAAGCAGGCCTCAAGCTTGCCACTTTCCTGCTTCAGCCTCCTGAGAACTGAACTGTAGATGTGTTCTACCATTCTACCATGTTTAGATTCCTACTTTAAATAGCTGTGTCTTTAAACTGAGCTCTAATATACTCATAATATTTATAATACCATGCTTTAGATAGGCTATTTATATGAATTTGTGTTGATATGTAAAAAAGCATTACCTAAGTCTCATATCATGCCTACCTATAAATGACTCCAAGGAATCTCACATGTCTCTAGTAGATTCTGAATGACCTTGGGAAAATTTCCATCCTGGGAAGTAAAGGAGAGGCCTGTCCCACTCATGCAATTACAATTCTGTTTCAAGCTAGCGGGTATTTGTCTTCTAACGGGACATGCCGAGAACTTAAAACCACAGGACAGCACATGTTGTCATCAGTCATGGGGTGATGAACAAACACAGGCCTTAAAGTCACACAGAATGAGGGTGTATCCCAGTTCTGCCAGATACAAGCTGTAAGACCCTGGGTAAATTAAAATGACTCTCCAAAGCTCTGCTGTATAAATGTTTCTCTCCAATGGGATAACATTCACCAAGAGAAGCTAGAATGAGGCAGCACCCTCAAAGGCACTCCTGTGGTTGATGAGCCATTCATCCTGTTACTAGTGGCAGCATGCCATAAACACAGGCAAGGTCGGTCAAAGGCAAATGCTGGAGTGGCACATCTGGGATATACCAGAGCTGGCATTTTGAAACCACCGTTTCAGTCTTACCATTTATACCACACCACATCTCAAACACTGAGGTCCTGCTGACTGAGAAATTAGATGGGGCAGAAAATATCCTACAGGAAACTCCACTCTGACAGGGGAACTGACTTTTTCTCCCCATTCCCTGTGGGGACATGTCCCAACATGCTGAGATACACGCAGAATGATTTCTAACAGAGGCCAGGAGTTCCTGGGGATGTTTCCAAAGACTCCAGTATTCGGACTCAGAGGAAACGTGAGGACACTTTCTTCCACTGTCCCTGCTGAGTTATCTGGGAGAATGGTGGTTATGCCACAGTCCATTCGATGACTATTCTTTAGATGAAAGTGAAGGAAATTATACATTACATTTCCCTTTGTTTAATTTCATGAATGGTCAGGACCAATTTGGCAGCTATTAAACTACAAGTTTGCCTGTATGCTGTGGGAATCAATACCTAAAGGAGCCACTAATGGCTAGAGGCAGGCGCAGAAGGTCAACATGGCTATCTCTCCATGTGGAAATCAGAATTCAGGCATCCTGGGGCCACTTTGCATCCCACTGCTTGCTTTTGTCCCTCCCCATCTGCTGCCTTTCAGCTACTCTGATTTGTCACTTGCTGTTACAGGGGCCGGTCCAGAAGTAAGCAGTATCAGACTGTGAAGGAATTTTTTGGAAATTACCTCATTCAACTCCCTTGTTTTGTGAAAAGGAGAAAACTGAAGCTTGGAGAGGTTGAATGGCCACCTAGGAATCATCCAGCACACTGGAGCAAACAGGGCTGGAACACAGATGACCCCCACAGGGAGACACGGAGATTGATCGCCATAGAACACCCAGCTGTGCTGAGTCCCAGCCCTGATCTAGATCTGTGAGTTTTTCAACTCATTTCTTTACCTGAGCTTCTTAATTATAAAACGAAGTTAGCTACTGACTTTCCAGGAGTTGCCACTTAAGGCCACATAATTCAATCAGCACTCAAGAAAACTGGGCAGTCGAGAGTCAGGGCTGTCATATGAGCCGTGCGATTGAGCGTAACCTGTTTCAGCATCTTTCCTTATCCGTAAGTCAGTCAGTTTGAACTGGGGTTATGTCATTCCTACCAAAGAAACTTTTTCTAATACACCATCAGTGAGGGAAGCAGAGCTAAGTCAGGCCTCGCTCTGCCCACTGGGTAGAGGAAATGGCAGATGATGGCACCCTGACTTATTCGACTATTAAATTAACACTAGAAACCACTGCTCTTAATTCATGTAAATGAGAAGACAGCAAGGACTCCAGTAAGTATGAGAAATGTGAACAGTTTTGCTCTCAGAGCTCTGGGCTTCAGGGTTTGAGAGGCAGGTACAAGTTGCCTCAACCAGGTAGATA
The DNA here is from genome assembly GCA_035773235.1 of Eospalax fontanierii. NCBI lineage: Eukaryota > Metazoa > Chordata > Mammalia > Rodentia > Spalacidae > Eospalax > Eospalax fontanierii. The sequence goes on along the minus strand of CM069546.1, from coordinate 43,038,928 downwards.
CTACCTGTCTACCACAGCGCACCTGGATAACACAGGCTAGACTCCCACCACACACAGGGCAGAGGTGTCATCAATGACACTGTGCTGGATAGCTTTAGTTGTCAACTTGACACACCTGGGAAGAGGAGCCTCAACTGAGGACTTTCCTCCATTGGACTGACCTGTGGCCAAGTCTGTGAGACATTTTCTTGATTGTTGAGTGATGTGGGAGGGCCCAGCCCACTGTGGGTGGTGCCACCCCTGGGCAGGTGGTCCTGTGTTGTATAAGAAAGCAGGCTGAGCACAGCCAGGGAAGCAAGCCAGTAAGCAGCGCTCCTCCATGGGCCGTGATCCAGGTTCCTACCCTGACTTCCTGACCTGGCTCTCGTCAGTGATGAACTGTAAGCTTTAAAGTGAACTATCTCTTCTCCTCCAAGCTGGTTTTGACCACAGTAATAAGAACAGACATCGTCATCATCACTGTCATCATCATCATCGTCATCGTCGTCATTGTCGTCGGTGGCGGCGGCAGCATCTCATTTAACCCTCCCAATACCCCACTATTGATATTTATGGTGAAGGAATGGCCTCAGAGAGGTTAAGTCATAGGATCAATGTGACACAGCCTAAAACATGGTAGATTAGGTGCTAGGAGGTGAGGCCACAAATCCCATGACTTCAGCCTGAGCCACACAAAATTCCCAGTAGAGTGCGTGGGAAATAGTGAATAAATAGTGACTGGGCTGAAACAAAAGTGCTAGGGTGATGTGATTTCAAAACACACTGGTAAAGAGAACGGGCTCCTTGCCCACGATGCAAGGTTGTTTGGACAAATCGCATATGAAGGCTACATACACCGAGGGGAAGAAAGATCTCGTTCTTTACCTATGGAAGAGTAATATTAGCAACACTTTTAACAATTAAACATTCCACAGAATTATTCTCAGCCCTAAGTGACCCATAGCTTGGTACACAGAAAGACCTGGGTTCAAATTCTGGCATTTAGTCAACTAGGTAACCTTAGGAAAAACCATTTGGGTTCTCCAAGCCTCCCTTTCATTTCCTGAAAGAGGAGATACTAATTTTTATCATTGCACTGACTAAAACTTGCTGTCCTATCTATGGACCAAAGAGGTCCAGCAGACAGTGGGGGCTCAGCAGGAAGACGTTCTAAGGTGCCATGATTCCTGTCTGTCTAGCCAGCCTCTCCCCAACTGATGGTTGATTGTCCCATGCTAACCTATGCTAATATCTAGAGCACTGTCAAGTCTGGGAGTTCCAAAGTTTGATTGAAAAGAGCCAATCTATATACAGTCTACGGACTGAAATTAAATGTAAAACTTAGGAAAATAACACAGGTGGGATCCGGGATGGCTTTGTGAAATCTCAAGACAGGTAACCTAGTGTTTTCTCTTGTCTGCTGCTGAGTCACAGATCCTGTTACCTCTACCTCCATGGCAGAGCAGATCTCAAGCAGAGATTGTAAATTCAAATGGCAACAAAGGCCAGATCAGTAAGAACTGCACTGACCTTGCTGCTTGGGCTTTGTCCACGAAGCATGCAGCGTCAGCCCCAAGCAGTCAGGCACAGTGCTAGACACTCGCAGGTTTGTTGAGGCTAACTGGAAATCTGAATTTTTGCGGGAAATATTGTATATAAATGGGACTATTGATAGTCAAATGAAACTTCTGATACAAAACGATGTCAGACACCAAAAGGGCCAAACACAGAATGTTAACAGCCCACGGGATTTCAAGAGTTACCGGGGTGTGTTGTGTTTAACACTAGAAACCAGATTTCACCTACAGGGGCACTCAAGATGGCTTCTTCCACCAGGGAGAAATGTTGCATGTGTGCATATGTGCATGAATGTGTGTGCAGGTGTGCATCATGGCATGCACGTGGAAATCAGAGGTCTTCTTCATCGCTGGTCCTCAGGCCCCTTTTTGTTGGATAAAGGTTCTTTCGTTGGCCTGCAGCATCACCGTAGGCCAGGTCAGGTGGCCAGCAGGCTTCCAGGGACCCTCCTGTGTCCTCTCTCATCTTACCATCACTTGGACCACAGGTGAGTGCTGCCATACGTGGTGTTTTATGTGGGTTCTGGGGATTCAGATTTTGATCCTTATGATTGTGAGGCAAGTGCTCTGCTGACTGAGCCATCTCCCCTATTCAAGTCATTATTTTTTAATGTAAATCTTTTAGTGAAATCTTGTAAATTTCATACAATATATTTTAATCATTTTAGATCTCCCCCATTTGCACCCCATAGTCTGCTGTGGTGGTTTGAATGCGAATGTCCCCCAGAGGCCCGAAGTCATCGGACCATTTGACCCCAGTTGGTGGCGATGTTTGGGGGAGGTCTTAGAAGGTGTGGTCACGGTGGAGGAAGCACGTCACCGGGGGCGGGCTTAGAGAGTTCTTAAGCCTTGCCTGAGCCACTCTGCTTCCTGTTCCTGCTTGGGGATGTGAACATCTACCGCTGTGTCTACTCCAGCCACCTCTGCCACCATGCCTCCCCGCCATGATGAACTCTTGCCCCTTTGGAACCGTAAGCTAAATAAGCTATTCTTTTTATTGGTTCCCTTGGAAAGTGTTTCTGTCACAGCGACAGAAAAGTGACTAATACATCTGCCAATAGGATTTCTCGCATTCCGCCATATACGTTAAGACCTACTGAGCCAAGTTGTATCCCTCAGTGTCAGTTCATGCACTGGAGCCTGTTCAGCCTGTCTGACATCACTCCCTTAAAGGAGACCAGCTCTCCCTCACCTAGCAGTGATCAGCTGCCAGTAGTTCCTCAGCTAAGGCTGGGACCTCCTGCCCATTTCCACAGTTCTCTGCTGTTTTCTATCTGACTGAGTTTTACACAGGTCTTGTGCATGCTTTCACATTGCTGTAAGTTCATACAAGCAAGTTCCCGTGCCGTTAATTTTTGACATTGCTTATTTTAAGAGAGAGGGTTGTAATGAATCTAGGTTGGGGGTTCTGGCTGCCTTCGGTCTCCATCAGCTTTGGACAGCTTTGGGAGGCAATGTGAAAGACACAGACTGGTGGTTAGACCTCTGGATTTAACTCCATGGGAGCAGAAGTCTTCTCCACTGGAGAGGAAATTCTTTGAACGTCTGGATGCGATCTTATTTACTGCTAGAACACTGCCTAGCACACAGCTGGCACAAGGTAAGCAGTTCTTGACTGACTGACTGTGGTGACTGTCTGATTTGAGGATATCACTCAGATGCAGGGCCTCAGTCTACCCTACCTACAAACAGGGAGCAACCATGACTGTTCAATTCAAATGGTTACCATAATAAGAAAGAACTCTTAAATTCTTGGGGGAAATAAAGATATGAAAGTTTCTAAGTAGACTGAGGAGCTGGCTCAGTTAGTTGGCAAAGTGCTGGCTGTGTAAGCATAAGGTCCTGAGTTCAGTCTCCAGAACCCTTTAAAAGGCTGAGCATGGTAGCATACATTTGTAATCTGGGGAAGCAGAGACAGATGGATTTCTGAGTCTCACTGGCTAATCAGTCTAGTTCACTGGGGAGTGCCCCAGGTTCCAGTGAGAGATCCTGTCTTAAAAACAATGGCGGATGGTACCCAAGGAATAGCATCTGAGTTTGTCCTCTGGTCTCCACATGCGCATAAACTCATGTACATGTGTACCTGCACACACAAGTACAAACATACACACACACACTCACATGAAGAATTCATAAGATTTCTTGGGAAAAAGGAAACATACAGCACGAAACATTTCATTTTCTCTGTGCTTGACAGACAGGAGGGACCCCTTTATACACCACATGGGAATGGCCAAGGGCCGTCTGTCCTCAACTTTCCTCTGGCTGTGTAAAACCAGCCTGGAAGGAAGGCCCCAGTGATCACTTAGGTTCTTGTTTCCATTCTGCCCAGTGCATTACCTTGCATTATCCCGGCCATGCGACTTCAAGAAATTCATATCTCGGTATCGGGAGAGAAACGCGACCAGCTGGTCATTGGTCCTGTGGAAGCAAACATAGGAGACGGTCAGTGTCCTCTGCAGACCACAGAGACGTTGGGTCTTAGCTCCTTCCTTAGTCACAGAAACCACATTTCCCTCTGTGCTGATTTCCTGGACTTGCCTTTTCTGGCCACATCACATCTCCAGACCTGCCACACTGCATGAACCCGGGTTGTATTCTAGTTTCATTTCTGTTGCTGTGATAAAATATCCTGACCAAAAGCAGCCTAGAGGAGAAGGTTTATCTTAGCTCAGAGTTCCAGCAGATAGTCCAGCAGATCACTGCAGGGAATCTACGGCACCAGGAGCTTGAGATAGCTGGTCACATCACATCCCCTGTCAAGAGCAGAGGAAGAAATGCATGCTCACTTTCCTGCTTCCTTGTGGTCAGCTTCATTTTCCCATTCTGACATAGTTTAGGACCCCCTTCTTAGAGAATGGTGCCACCCATAGTAGGCTGGGTCTTCCACAACAACCAGCTTCAATAAGACAGTGCCCACTGGAAATGTGCACAGGCTAGCCCAATATAAGCAATCCTTCAAATTGGGATCCTCTTCCCAAGTGATTCTAGGTCATGTCAAGTTGACAAACCTACTCATCACAGACTGTTCATGGATCTCTCTCCCATAGACTCCACTGTACTGGGGACTCTGAGGACAAGCACAGCTTCTTGCATGCTTTGTATCGCCTGTGTTCAGCATTGGGCTTGGCCAACAATAAGCCATCAGTATTAGTCTTCTGTCAGATACAGACCAGCCTCAGGGCCTTTGCACTTGTTGTGCCTAGACAGTTTTGCCCTACATCTTCCCATTGCTGGCCTGCTCTTGTCATTTAGGTCATTCAAGTGCCATCTCATCAGGTAGGTCTTTTCTGGCCACTCCATGTACAGCAGCACCTGCTTCCCCTACCTTTATAATGCCACCCTGTTTACTTGCCAAGGTCATCATACTGGAAAACACTTCACTTCTTATCTTACGACGCAAAGCCCATAGCAAAAGGATCTGGTCAGATCTGTTCATCCTTGGCACATAGTAGGAGCTACATTCATGTTTATCGAGTGAATGAGTGAGTACATGCATGAGTCAGGATGAGCTGAGTTTGACTGACCTGCTCCATGCACACTGAGCAGTAAGTGAATCCAAGTTCCTGAGAACCACTGGGCTGCGGATTGAGAGAAGTTTAAAAAATATGAAGTGCCATGCAAACGGATGCCATCGTTCCCGGCACTGTTATCCCAAATTTATCGCCATCAATCTCTGTGCTCGCCGTGCCGTCACAGCTAATCAGCTTGTGCATACAGCGGTGACAGTATTTTAAAAGGCAGTCACACAGGTCTCCATCTGCCAGAGATGCAGTCGCCTCTTCCGCTGAATAAACCCAAACAGGTACACGGTGCTGATGTGACAGTTCCTTTGTCAGCAGGCTGTGCTGCTGGGGACAGGGTGCTCCTTAGAGGGAAGGGGTTAACCACTCTTCCAGATTGGGTAAGGCAGCAGGAAGAAGTATCTATGGAGATGCAGTGAGGCTGGACTTTGGTTTCTGATGGGGTGCGTGTGTGTGTGTGTGTGTGTGTGTGTGTGTGTGTGGTGTGCAGGCATGTCTATGCCACAGCATGTGTGTGCTGCTCAAGGGACAGCCTTGGGCATCAGTCCTTGCCTTTCACCTTGTTTGAGGCAGGTTCTCTTGTTCGAGGCTGCACACACCAGGTTAGCTGGCCTTCGAGCTTCCAGGGATTCTCCTGTCTCTGCCTCCCATCTCACAGCAGGAATACTGGGAATACACATGCATAAGACTGTCTCTGACTTTATGTGGCTTCTGAGATTTAAACTCAAGTCCTCATGTTTGTGTGGCAAGTGCTCTATCTATTGAGCTAATTCCCCAGCCCTGACTCTGGACTTTTAAGGAGCAGGGTGGTGTCATAGAAAGCAATGTCTGGGGTCCAGAAGCAGAAAGATTTAGCAACAGATTCCAGGCACATTGCTAAAGTCCACTGTGTATCTCAACGATAGGTCATTTGGCCTCTCTGAACAGTGACCCTCTCTGAATGCATTTCCCTCTGGCATCTCAGATTTAAACACACGGAGGTCGCAGTAGGTCTATCATACATATTCAGCAAGAGGATGACCAGGTAGATTTGAAGGGCACACAGTAGGCACACAACCAATGCACATTGCCCTGCTCTTTCTGCTGGCCTGTTACCACCCCCAGCCCTCAAGTCCTCACTGCCTCGCACGACACTGAACCCCCCACCCCCAGGCCCTTCAGTCATTGGATGATGTATGTTGATCAAGTCATAGCTCTGGGAGGATGAGGAGTGTGGCACCGAGCAGTTAAGACAGTGCAGTGAAAAGGAGCGTGGCCAATGTCTCAGCCTATTATTCAAACAAACGTCAATTCAAAGCCATCCATCCTGGGATGGCAGATACGAAAAGAACCGTGTGTGTCTGCAGAGCAGTAAAATCTACTGCACACACAGGAAGCCGAACCTTGCTGATGTACACAAAGATGATGAATCCTGGGGATGGACCACAGAGGTCAGCCTCATGTGACAGCACAGTGATGTGTCTCCAGTGAGGACCAAGACCACTGGGCAAGCAAGGGGGCCAGCAGGATGCAGAGGGCTCCTTCTAGGAGCTACTGGGGAAGTAGCAATGCAAGGTGCTTAGAGAAGAAAATCAGGCAATGTCTCTTTCCCAGCCGTCAAAGGACCCTGCTCCTCTCCCCTGCTCAGCTGCTCTTATTTACCAACCCGCTTGCCACTCTCTGCGACAGTTCATTATTGTCGTCCACATGAATAAAGGACAAGTTAACCTCTGAATGGGCTCCAGCGGCAGGAATAATAAACAGGGCCTCTCGGGAGGCCTCCGTGGGAGGACTGAAGGGGCCATGCTTTGGCCCCTCTGGGAAGTCTCAGGCCTCCCTGGGTCAGCTGGGTCTCCATTTGGCAACCCCAGAAAGCATCTTTCAGGGCACAGAGCTGGGGCCATTTTCGCATTTCCCGCTTCACCGGGTCCCCATCTGACGGGGATGAATAGGCATTTAGCGAATTTACTTAGCGAGGCTTCCACATGAGATCATCTCAAAAGATGACATCCTGGGGGAAGGAGGGTGGTTGGGGGAGGAGGGGCTGCACTCTGCAGGCTAGCCTGTGCATAAAGCCCCCTTTCAAAGAGAAGCCCTGTGTGCTGAGTGAGCCATCTTGCTGGGCTGGCTGGCTGGGTGCCTCCCTTCCTCTGGATGGAGCCGGGCAGGGCTCACTTGTCCTGGGAGTAAAATGCCTGTTCCAGTTGCTGAACTCTGACCTATCAATCCTGCCTCCAAAAGAAGGAATTCTCCCTGTTCCTTTCAGACTCCTGTCGATAACTGCTTGCATAATATTTAGCTTACTCCAGACAACGAAGAGCTTGTGATCTGTTGACATTTCACCCCATCCCAGTCTTTCCTCTTGATCATTTGCTACTTCTTACACACACTTCTCTTTTCCAGAATAGTTATTCACTATGAGGCTCCCATTGCTCATCCCTGGGACCTGCTAGGCCGGTTCCACCGTCTGCTGACACAATCACAATCATGTCGCATCCACATCCATCTTCTCTGTCCCTTGATTGCAGGTGCCCATTGCTGCAACCACTAGGATCATGGAGATCTTTGTCTAAATATGCAACATGTAAGGAAATATCAAAATAAGCTTATTGGGAACCATACAGGAATCAGGGCTGAATGCATAAACAACTGAGTCATGAACTAGGATCCTAAATTATAAACATCATCGAACGTGCGCCATGTCCTAGGCCTCCCAGCAGATACTTGCTGTGTTTCACTTTAGCTGATATTCATGAAGATGCTATATGCAATGAAAAGTTTCATTCCCATTTTACAAACTGGGCAGCAGAAGCTCACGGATGAAAGGGCAGAGCTGGACTTGAGACCTGGTGTTCTTCATGAATAGCCCACTTCTGAAAATGACAGAAAGTGGATGTGTGACAGAAAGAATAGACTCCATCCATCCCAGGTACAGAAGAAAAGATACAGGTGCACAAAGGGGCCCCCATAGGCAGCCTGGTCCCCAAGCCAGCAGCATTAGAGATGCTGCATCTCAGGTCCCACTCAAAACACACTGATAAAACTGATTTCATTTTTATCTTTGTGTATATGTATTTATTCATGTGTGTGCAGGTATGTGTGCATGTCTGTGGAGGTCAGAGGTCAACCTCAAGTGTCATTCCTCAGGTGCTGTCTGCCTTGTGTTGGTCTCAGTTTTGTTTGTTTGCTTCTTAGTTAGTTTGTTTTGGAGACACAAGGTCTCTCCTTGGCCTACAACTTGTCATGTACACTAGCCTAGCTGACCACTGAGCCAGCAGGGAACTGCTCGTCTTCTTCTCCCCAGTGCGGAGATTAAATGTATTACCGTGCCTGGCTTTCTATGTAGATTGTGGGGATTAAACTCAGGTTCTCATGCTTGTGTAGTAAGAACTTCACCAACTGGGCTCTCTCCCTAGCTTGAGAGAAACTTGACTTCTTACAATTCCTGAGTGAAAAATCATTCTACTGCAAATATGAAGATCAGCATTTACTCTCTTCTTTCCTTGTGGGCCTTTCTGGAAAGTCTGCCCTTAGAGCGAGTTTCTTTCATCTCCATAAGGCATAAGTCTCAGGTGTTGAGAGCATTAAGTAGAATCCTGCATATAAGACCTGCACAGTAGCACCTGGCACAGGGTAAGTCCTTGACAAATTTTAGCTGTCATTTAATAGCATCACTGCTATCTCAAAAATCAGACACTTAAGATATTTTGATCCAGGGAAAGGAATGTAAGGACCCGACTTGACTTGAACTGGGATTCTGTCTGTGCATAAAACCTATAGAATGTTATGCGGAGAAGAGTGAGAAATATCCTACAGAAAGGATTTGTTCTCCATCTCTCTTTGGTATTAGAGTTAAGAAATGGCTCCCAAGGGCCATGGTCACAATTCTTCATATGAAGACACTAGGATGAGGGTCACAGCTCTTAAGTTCCCTCAGGAGCCATGAGCCTAGGATCCTACAAGTAAAGTACTCTAGATCCATAGTCAGAATCAAGCAAGACTGATGTGCAGGCAGATGTGGCAAATAAGGAGAGGATGGGTTCTGGTCCACCCGAACTGGAAAGCAGTGCAATGTAGATTTATTAGAATGGTTTTGTGTGTCTCCTGTCCATCAGTCTTATGATCCTGAACCCCTTCCCCAAGGTGGAACGCTGAGAATGACCCCAAGAGGCCCTACAACATCAAGGTGAGGCTGGCAGACTGGAGTCAGAGTCACACACACACACACGCACACACACACACACACAAGGTGCTCGTGAGCGTTAGGATTCAGGATTTTAACCCCTGGCATTGCCAAGACTGTGCAAATCTCCTAAGGCACTGGACTGTAGCAGCCTGGCCATTGTGGGGCAGAAATGCTCACGCCAAGTGGACTGTGGAATGGGGTGAGTTGAGGTTGGAAGGGATGGGGACAGCTTTACTCTGAGGATGGATGCTACTTCCATAACTTGGCCCTCTGGTGTAGCACATCCACCATCTCTGGGATTATTTGTATTCACGTTGTGTGCGTGTGTGTGTGTGTGTGTGTGTGTGTGTGTGTGTGTCCATGCACGTGTGTGTTGTGGGTCAAAGGCAAGGCCTTCTGCATACTAAACAAGAGCTTTACCGCAGAGTTACATCCTCAATCCTCAGTGTTTAACTTCAATATCACTTTAGTTTGATTGTAAGCAGCAATGTTCATGGCCTCTGATGCTCTCTCTTCCCATCTTTTTTGTTGTGGTAAAATAACATTCAGATTTTTCCATCATCAGTATTTTTAAGCGCAGGGCGCAGCTGAATCAAGACCCTCCACACTGCTGTGAATCCACCTGCACCACTCATTTTCAGAGCCTTTTCTGTCTTGCAAAATGGAGACTAGATCCACGGAACACCAGTTCTCTCTCTCTCTCCTTTCTCGCTATAATTCGCTTTCATTGTTTCTGTGATTTCGGTAACTATGGGGATTTCATGGATGTGCAGCTACACAGATTTTATCTCTGTGCTAGTGGCTTACTCAGGTTCATTTGGCTGTAGTGTATGTTAGAATTTCTTTCCTTTTTAAAGATTGAATAATATTCCACATGACATTTTTTTCCCCATTACATTATGAAAACAATAATGATCACATGACTATACTCATCTTAACTAAACTAGACAATCCAGGACATTTATGGAAGATTTGGCTGTCTTGACTATGGGAGTTCCCAGGATACAATATTCTAGTCTTGAGTAGGTAGTCATTGATGAATGAAAATGAGTTTTGACCCGAGGCACAGGCCTCTACCAAGGGATGTGTAACTGTAGGAGAATAGGCGCTACAGAAATAAAAAAGCCAGCCTTATAGAAAGAGCCCAAGAATTTGGAATGTAAGGAGTGCTGATAGTAAGCAACCCTCTCCTATGTGCTCTTTCTCTGTCTCTGTCTCTCTCTGAATGTCTGTGTGCAGGAATGTGCACCTGTTTATGGGTGGGGGCCAGAGGAGGAGGTTAGGTGTCCTTTCCTATTATTCTCTGCCTTATTTCCCTAAGACAGGATCTCCTTCTGAACCTGGAGCTCACCATTAACACCCAGCAAGTCCTAGAGATCCTCTTTTCTCTGCCCATCTCAGCACTGAGATTATAGGAATGTTAGTGGCTCTACCTAGGTTTTTCTGTGAGTGCTGGATATCTGAACTTAGGTCCTCATGCTTGCACAGCAAACAGTCTTATCCACGGAGCCATCTCCTCAGTCCCCATCCTTTGAAATTTTATCACTATGGAAGTGTAGATTGGAACAAAATAAAGAAGTGAATACCAACAATGCAAAAAGGAAATCTAACACTTGAGTGCCTACTATGCAGCACTAGGAACAATTCCAAGCACTTCACACCCATCAACCGGCTTAATCTTCATGACAACTTTATAAGGTAATGCTATTTATTTATCGACTTTTAAGTCACATAAATGGGAGTGCGTACTCTCATGCTTTGACATAATGACATATCTCATTGTTCTGTCTAATTAGAGGATGCAGGCAGACTTTGTCCTTTCCGTGGCTCACAGAATCCTATGCAATGGGAAGAGTCAATCCCCTATTGATGAACATTTAGGCTGTCTCTGTCCACCGCCCTGACCCCCGACATTGCTCTAACATACATTCTTGCATATTTCTCACTACATCTGGGTAGGATAGATGCCTGTTTTATTTCATTCCCACCCATGGAGTCACTCACTCCAAGGGAATCTATAGTCTTTCTTGGCTTTCACAAAACCATACTCCAGAGAATGAAGCTTCCCTAGGGATTGAAGCATAGCTGTGGCTCGCACAGCAAGGGCTCCCTCCCATCACAAAGGAACCAAATTGGTCATCTGCTAGGGATGTCTGGGGAGAGGAGGTAATTTCACAGGTCATGTGGTGGGTATCCTGGAGAGACTAGCAGTCACTTGGCAGTGAGGGTGGGCTTCCTGGGTAGGCTGGAGGCATCCCCATCCTGTCAACAATGAGAGACACCCCAGAGGGCAAAATTATCTCCCATCCTATGAGCAGGAGTGGGGGAAAAACTCTCTTCCATGCCCAGGGAGGCTGCTCCAGCTGGTGCCCTTCTGTCTGGTAACAACATGGGGAGTTTTCCTTCTGGAAGGGTAGGAAGCACCTTGGACAGTGCTCCTTAGGCGTCCAGTGACAGCCACAGAAGGCTCATGAACTGGCTCTAAATTCCTTTTTTTCCTCCAGGCGTGCTTTATATGTGCTGAAGGGGAGCACTGTTGTGTAGGCTCCACTCTGTGGTTTCAATGCTTGGCACATACCTACCCTATGGGCAGGGGCTCAGTCCACACTTGCCTGTAGGATGGCTAGATCACCTGAAAGCCAAAAGCACCATCCTTCATTTTTGTATCCCATTCTTTGCCATGTCCACTCCCTTAGCCAGAAAGGTACCTCTCTAGGTCTCTTCCCGGAGAACTAAGGGAGATTTAGGGCAATGAACCCGAGGGTCAAGGAGCTCATGAGAAAACATGTAATAATCCCAATTGCAGAATCATCTCCTTCTGCTGGTTATCAAGTGATAAGGGCTCATCTCTTTAAATCTCAGCATAGCCCTACATAGCAGGCACTCCTTATACATGAGTATATATGAGGTAGGACTGAGAATGTTTCAGTGGCTTGTGTGGAGTCTTAGCAGTGGCTGTGTGAAGCTGGAGAACTCAGCATCTCGTAGCAAACCTGAGCGCCTTTCATCCCATTCTCCTCCCAGTGGACGAGGGTCAGCAACTTGGTCTATTTCTTTAGACAAATACAGGAAGCAACCTTCCAGTGCTTTCTACTTTCAAGGGCTCGGTTACTGAGCACAGTTACACACAGAAGTTGAGAGAGATGCAGCGTGTGCCTGAAGCTGGTGACTTTCTCCAGGGCTTACCTAGGACCAGAGCCTACCATCTGTGTTCTCCTCATGATAGTCCATCTCCTGAAGGATGTGGTCCTTCCTGTTCACATGACTTTTGCTGGGAGAGAAAAATGAAACTCAAGGCTGTCTGAAAACACAGTCAGAAGAAAAGAACCAGAACCAAAGCCAGTCCTGGACTCAAATGAACTAGAAGCGTGCAGAAAGACTTATTTTTTGTTATGATACCAGGGAAATGTTTGGAATGTGTTAGACACAGTATTTGTTCCTAGGTGCTGTAGGTATCATTACAACAACATTGGGCACCGAGGAAAACAGACAGGATGAAACACTGCCCAGCTTCCAATCTCAACTGTAAACCCTCCTCTGGGAGGCATTCACAGGATCTGGTCATGCCAGCTCTTCCACTTAATACCCACCAGAGACTCTCCATCAGGGGCAAGGCAGTATCCTGACTCCTTAGCAAGGCTCAAGATGCTTCCGATCAGACCCTGCCTAATCTGTCTTTGGGACTACCTTACTTGATGCTATTTAACTGTCCTGGCCCATTCCCTCAGACTTTGCAAGCCCTGTTTGCTCTTTACGCAGTATTTTTTCCACTTCTCTGACAGGTCCTATTCTGTGTCAGACTCCTGGAACAGCAGTGGATGACAACCATGGTCTTTCCCCTAGAGTGGCACATGTTACATCGGTGGCCTGGTAATATGGGGTAAGTGGCCAGGTCAAGTGAAACACGGGAATCAGGCGACACATACACAACGCATACCCAGGAGACTGTCGAGATAATCCCTCCCTCCACACAGGCAGGCTGGAGAGCCACCTGGATAATAAAATCCAATTGCTGTTAATTGGATTTACCTTTCTGTTACTCATGAAAATGATGCAGCACTAAAACATGCTCATTGCATTTGAAGGGACCTGCAAATCACTTTGCAAAGCCTCACAGCTTTTACTGGGCGTTTGAGAGAAACACATTTTTCATTTTAAACATACATAAACCATCTGAAGAGGCTGTTCATCTGATGTTCCATCAGTGGGAACTCTGAACAGGCCAGCCCTTCCTCAAGACAGCTGTAATAGAAAGGTGACTGACAGGGATCAGCACCAAGAGGCCCAGGTGGATCCTAGGCTGCTAGCGTTGTGAATGAATTAAATTACCATCTGGTGTGGTGGCATATGCGTGTAATCCCAGCACTGTGGAATAGGAGGCAGGAGGATGGCAAGTTTGAGGCCAGCCTGGCTATGTAATGAGACCCTGTTTCCAAACAATCAAAAGAATTAAATGTGCTGTTCAGCCTAGTGTAGGTGCATGCACACACATATACATACATGTACAATATGTACACACCTGTGTATGTGAAGTCAATTTCATTGTGTGTTAACTCTTTGAAATCTGATGGCCTTCGTGTGCCATGAGACATCTCGAATGAGGATATTTGGTTAGACAGATTCTACCTTCCTGTATGTTCTAGCAAGGTGTAACTGTCAACTGCACAGCCTAGAGTCACTTGAGGAGTGAGTCTCGGTTGAGATATTGTACAGATCAAGTTGGCCTGTGGGCGTGTCTGTGGGGAAGACAGTCTTGATTGTTAATTCATGTACAAGAGCTTAGTCTGTGGTTTAAAGTGTCACTATTCCCTGGGTAGGCGGTTCTGGACTATATAAGAAAGCTGGTTAAGCATGAGCCTCTGAGTAAGCAGCAAGCAGCATTCCTCCTTGGTTTCTGCCTCAAGGTCCCACTTGAGCATCTGTCTTGACTTCCCTCAATGACGGACAGAGACCTAGTGAGGAAACAGATCCTTCTCCTGACTCAGCTGCTTTGGGCCACAGTGTTTGTCACAGCAACCACATGACATTGACTGTAGCCGCTTATTTTGCTTAGTCTTTGAGGGACAAGGGGAGGTCCACTTTGGAAGACATCAAAAGATCCACTCTTAAATTAAATATGATTTCCATTGAAACCTGACTACCAAGGAAGCTGTTTTCAGAGAGGAGTTGGTAGAAAACTTTCTCTCATCTTTGCTACTTGCTTGCTCATTGGTGAGCTCCTTAACTTCACTCTCAGTTTTCTAACCTGCCAAATGGGTGTAGTGTTGCTGTCTGACTTGCCTAGGCTGGGGTATCAAAGCGCCTGGCTCATAGCACATGCTTAGTGACTCAAAGCCGCTGGGAAGAAATTTTATATTCTTTCTTAGACACACCTGAAGGGTGTGACACCCCTTGCAGTCTTCCCCCAAGCCATGACATTTTTAATTTTACACACATGTTTAAGGCACAAATAGAAGTCATATATGTTCAAATCTCTTTACTGAAACCTGCCTGAAGGGCAGAGATTCTTTCTGATGCATCTCTGTTCTCAAAGTGTCCAGCCTAGGCCTGGGACAAGTTCCATTAGCCTTATGCCTGTTTCTCTTTTGACCATATGCCTATCTCTACAAGGCCCACAAGAATTGCTCAGTGCATATGCTACATTCCAGAATGAAATCTGCTTTATGCCACCTCTTTGTAGGGAATATCTTTTTTTTTTTATATGTTTGCTTGATCAACTGTGTCTTGTGTTTGTTTGTAAGAACGGGCTCACTGTTAACATGGGGTTAACAGTTAGGAAGGATTAGACTGTAAATGACCATTCAACTACATTGAATTGTATCGATAAGCCCAACTTTCTGTGTTATGGCTGAAAACAGATTGTTCAAATAACAGCCATGAGCTATCATAGTCATTTATCCACTTACATGTAACCATAAACGTATTTCTATTGTACCAATCACAATGCCCATGGAATTTGGAGTGGTTAGTGTAATGAGAACTGACATCATTAGTTATGTTCCTGGTCCTATCACTGAATGTCCATGTGTCCATGGGCACATCATTTCAGTTATTTAATTAGCAGTGCCCTCATCTTTACAACTAGGGATGATAATACTGCTTACCTCATAGAATGGATTGATTTGATAAAACAGGAACGATTCATCTGTTGCTTGTAACTGAAAACTCCAAACTCACAGAGAGACTGGTACCAGAAATGGGGTGGAGATTGTCAGCCAGGAAAGACCACAGAGAACTATTCCAGGTTAGGAAATTTAGTGCACAAAATGCTAAAGGGTCAGCTGCTGCTGTTGTTCTTGCTGTTATGATCAGTACACCCTCTGCAGAACTAGAGTCTACACTGAGTCTACACTGTCAGGATTGGGTCAGTTTGGACATCAGCTTGGGGTAAGACTGAGCTTAATAGACAGATGATTCTCCAGTGTTCACTCTGTCCCCCTTGGGTGGCCTTCCAGGTTCACCAGCCTACCTCGACAGGATCAAGGTCACAGTAGATTGCAGTGCACACAGGAAGTCACACACATCTCTGTGGAAAACATTCCTTGGCCACCTCTGCAAATGCTGGGCAGAGACAGACCTGCTGGTTCCAGAGAGACTGTGGAGGATGCTGAGTGCTGCATCCAGCAGATTCTCTACCCACAGGTTCCAAGGATGTTTGTTTAGCTCAGAGTTGAAAAGAAATGTTAAAAGACCAGACTGTTTGAACAGAGGATACAGGCCTTAAGGGGGTAACATGACAGTTCTTGGGTTGTTTGTGTTTGGTTTTGATAGGGTCTCCCTAGGCCAAGCCTGCCTGGAACTCACTATGTAGCCCAGACTGGCCTTGATCTAACAGAGATCCACCTGCCACTGGCTTCCAAGGACTGGGATTAAAGGTGCGCACCACCATGCCCAGCGCTACGACAGTTTTTGGAGACAGGAAAATTTTGGAAGAGAATTTGGAAGAGAATTTACCTGATGGATAAGTGTTTCTTAGATTGCATTTCTGGGCACCCGGGGCTTCAAAAGAGCTCACTTGATTTTTCCCCTCTCTGTACAGTAGTGTTTCCTTCTGAACACCAAAGATCCCAAGGATCATAGTATGATATGTCTGATCACACTGAGGATAAGATACTAGGCTAAGCTGTCAGTATGGGTACTTAGAATACAGCAAATGCTTAGTGAGTATTAGTCGTGTTATTACTGGGCCTATGAATTAGAATTCCTTTCTTCTCTCCCTTCCTTCTCCCAACCTGCCTGCTCAATCTTTTAAATTACTTGTAGGTTTTCCAAAAGGTGTGTGCTCTGCTAGCTTGGGAAATGTGATTTCCCCATTCTTTGACAGGTGAGGCTCTGACTCCTCATTTGCTATGTGCCCCAAACTGCTGCTGTGTAACTTCAGACATGAAATCTCTGCGATCTTTCTTAACTCCTGTCATCCTGAGTTGAATGGCCCATGTCCGTGGGAAGCACAGCCCTAATTACTTGATTACCTATCAGTTCACACATCCTGGTCTTTCAGTCAAGGTTACTCATTTACAGAAGTTTTTATCTTTTCCAAGAGAGTTGTTTACTCAGAGTCAGTAACTTAGTCCTGCACCTATATGGCTCCATGGTAACTGACACAATGTTTACTAATCAAAAAAAAAAAAAAAATCAAATGTTATCCAGGACCATATCAGAGAACTTCTGGGAAAATAGTGATTCAAGTTCATCTGTGAGTTATTTCTAGGTATCTGGGTATTTACACAGCTGTGTGGTGAAGCAAGACTATGCTGACAATCTTAAATAGGTCAGGTGATGGCTAGGCTCACATCTGTTTTGTTCACATGGCTGTAATCCCATTTATTCATTCAACAAATGTGAATATTAGATTGGTTATGAGTCAAGCACTGTTCAAGATGCTGGGGAGGAAACCCCAATCCGGTGACAATGGGGCCTGGTGCCCCCAATGTCCATAGGGGGTCCTGGAATGACTTATCTGTTCTGCATCAAGAATGAGACTAGTCATGGGCTGTTCTTGCAAGAATCAAGAATCTGACTGTGTTCTCTATGTCAGAGGAGGACCTTCCACAGACAAAGGCCTAGCATGTACTATGCACTCGACCTGTAGGTAGTGTGCAAAAAATGCTTGATGTCCACAGAGGCAGATGAATGGCACTCTCAAGGTTGTGCCAGGTTCTTGAGATGGAATTTCTAAACTTGTATTGAATTCCTTTCATGCTAAGGAAAATACATGGTCAAGTCCAATAGAAATGAGGCAGATGTGTGACAGCTGGACGAGCCACGGTTTTGCAGGCGCACTGCTCTGTGGCGGGGCTGGGGGTGACCTGAATTTGAAGCCTGCTTCCACCACTTTCTCTTCTGAGCTGCCTCGGTTTTCTTATTGGAGTTAGGCCAAGATGAGTTCCTGCATGTGAAAAGCCTGACTTAGGGCATGGTGGCATGACACATAGTTATTATTTGATTATCTGACAACTCTGGTGACTTATTTGAGTCTTGAGGGAGGAAGAAGTATGGCTGTCTTGTTGTGGCATGCTGTGAAACAGTGATTAGGGAAGCTGTGACAGCCCTTGAAATGCCAAGGGGCTCAAGAGGCAACCTGAAACCAGCCTCTGTGGTTGCTCCCTCTGCAATAATGACCATACATGGTATAACACACATAGCATACATGTTACATATATTATGCATTAAATATTCACAAGCATCCTAGAACATGGTGCCTCCAAAGGGATGAGGCTGGAATCCTTCCTTCCTCCTTCTTTTTCTTATTATTTCTCTATTATTTTCTCCAGGAATCAAACAACATAATTAAAAAGTCACCCTTTGCAAAAGAATTTAAACCACACTAGCAAACAAAATTTGTGTGTGAATATTAATGGCAGCATTATTCAAAAGGTGGAAACAACCTAGATATCCATCAGTGTATAAAGATGGATAAAATAGATTGTAGTATATCCATACAATAGAATATTATTCACCCATAAATGGAATTAAATATGAATAAGGGCTACAACAGGAGTTAAATCTTAAATGTATTATGCTAAGCTGAAGAAGCTAAATACAAATTACCATATATAATATAATTTGGTTATTAAGAAATATCCAGTCACCAAACCTGTAGAAATAGAAAGCAGATTGGTGGCTCTGAGTGGCTGTGGGAAGAGGAGGTGGTGAGCACAACTTCTTGATGGGTATGGCTTTCCTTTTGAGATCCCTACAGGTTGATAGTGATGCTGGCTGCATACCCCTGATGGTGCTAAATGTCAGGAAGGGTAGGTTTTATGCTACGTGTACTTTGCCATAATGAATACGTACTAGTTGAACCCAAACAATTATAAATGGAAAAAAGCTATTGTAGTATAACTGCAATAACGGCCATGCATGGTGCAGCACACACAGCATACAGACGCCGTATAGGTTCCATGCTGAATGTTCACTAGCATTCTAGAATAGCAGCATGATCCCATCTCACAGTGGAGTAAATGGAGCTTCTCAAAGCCTGGGGAGTGTACGTGGTAATGATGTGGATGCAGGTGACATTCATAACTGCTAAGCATCAATGTCCTTAACACAAGTTCCAGGCTGTTCACGAATATGTCTGTTTGCTTTACTCTCCCAATAACCTCATGAGAGTGGTCCTGCTATCATCACTCACTCTACGGAGGAAGATGTGGAGACTGGCCAAGTGACGTGATCCCTGCTAGATAGCCCACATGTAATGGGAACAGAGCGCTGGACCAGAACGTCTGATCTCAGGCCCATTTGTATTCACAGGGCTGAGGGTCCCTTGGATTGGTCATGGTAACTGGAGGAGAGCAGCATCTGATTTTCTCTCTCCCAGAGGACAGGGACAGAGGGACATTTGCATAGGACATGTGTGGGTTACCCGGGATTCAGACCCTGTGCCAGGCTGCACAGAGGCCCACATGCTGCCGGGCAGGCTTGACAGGACAAGGTCCTGCCGGGTTCCCAGACAAGGTTCTTTCGGTGAAGCAGAGAGGCGGGGACAACTGCAGGACACGAATGAGAGCCACACATGGCTCACTGCTCCTTTGCAACGCGCCCTCTGGCTCTTTGGAATGCCCTCCATTCTCATGGTGGTGAAGGCTGAAAAGGCCTCAAGTAGGAACAATTAAGTAAAGATAAAACCTTCCTCTGGCCCTTGATCCAGGGCTAAACGGAGAGATGGTGTTAGTAATTATGCTTTTAAAAATGCAGCACAGTGTCAGCAACTCTTCTGCTACTGAAGAACAAAAGACAGTGGTCACTGCAGTCACCATGGGGTTGCAAGAAACAGGAGAGCAGCTGGTAGGTACCAGACACTGTAGCAGGCTCTAGAGTCACAAGAGCAGGCAGAGAGGATGCCTTAACCCAGTGGAGTTGTCACTGTGGGACATCAGCATTGTCGCTGGCTGAGTATCTTTCCTGAGCCAAGTGGGGCTTCAGGCATCCCAGCTCGATCTCACAACAAAGGCAAGGTAGGTAACTAGGACCATCCCATTTTACAAAAGAGAAAACTAAGGCACAGAGTGGTTAAGCAATTCACCCAAAGATGCATAGTTAGTGAACCAGACAAATAGCTAGAACTTGAACTTTAGCCTACTAACTACACACATGTACCCTTTGCTATACTTCCCTGATGGCCTGAGCCGTTGACAACTGCTGCCAGAGAAGCAACAGTTTTGGGGTCCAGCTTACAGTGTGTCTCCAGGAAATCTAGGGACAAAGTACCTGAGAATATCATGTTATAGAGAATCCCAACAGAGAAAAGAACATTGATCTAACAGGGAGGTCTAGCCAGATGTGATGCATAGCCTTGAGCTATAGCATGCATACCCACCTCCACAGCCTGAGTTATAATGTACCTGCACATGTGCATGGCCTGGGCTAGATTACATATATTCCCTAACAGAAAATATTAGCTTTCACATTTCCCCTCCTACACAGCCTGGCACAGTTCCTTTTCTTTACTGCCAAGCAATGATTAGGAACTGAAGTGATCTTATTATGATACTTTTCAATAGAAAACAAACAAACAACAACAACAAAAAACAATGTTCAAAGGCTTCCTGATGCCGCTAGAATAGACTCTGGTCTTTGTGTGCTTTCAAGTCCCCTACAGTCTACCCGCCTTCCTCTCTGGCTGTGTTCTATTGGCTATCACTGCTACCACACCCTGTCCATATCAGCACTACTTGCATGAATTGAATTCCTGCCTGCCTCAGGACCTTTGCACACCAGCATCCTCTGTCTAGAACACAGTCCCCTGATCATTTATACTCAGTCATTTCCTCTTCTAATTGCAACTCTTAGCTCAAAGGTTAGTCTCCAGGAAGTTTTCTTGACCCCCTAGAAGAGGTTGTGTGAACGTCTTGCTTAAAGTGCATGCAAATTTCTTTCCCAAGAATGTCACAAAGATATGCTTATTTAATGGGCTAATCAAAATGTTCTTTGAGAGCAGAAATGTTAAAAATCCTATGGGTGGCTGGAATCTCAGGGTCAGCCAAATGTTTTCCACATTGTAGGTCTCCAATAAGTAGGTGTACCATAAGCTGGCACCTAGTTTGAGTGTATGAATAAATGAACGAATGAATGAATGAATGAATGAGCACAGAGGCCCTAAAACTGACATGTCATTAAAATGCATTTGGTTCTGAGCACCTTGGTTAGAGGAGCATCTTTCTGTCTTTGAAATGCCATTGCGACCTGAAGCAGACTCCCGAGACCAATTATAGGAGAGGCGCTCACACACATCTAGGCAGAAAGATGCAAGGGGTGCCAGGCACACAAGAAGATCCACCAGATTTGCAGGAAAAGCCACGAGGACACAGGTCTGACCACTCTGAGGAATGGTGGAGCATTAGCAGGCATTAAAGCATTAGCCAGCGACATTGCTGCTAGTTGTGTGTGGAGGGAAAAGAGATTCAGAGACAGAGATGAAACCAGTGGGTCTCAGGACTCAGTGTTGTTACACAGGGTGAGCTGCGGACTAACGAGCACCAGGTATTAATGACGGGTTTCCACGGAGAAGGCTGGCTGTGAGGTAAGGAAACAGGGCTCCAGCTGACATCTACAGCAGGGGACTGGACTGAACTAAAGACACGAACTTCTGCCTGCAAGCCAGCTGCCTTTCCCTGCCTGGCTGGCCCTGGTTAGACAGTCTGACAGGAGGGCTGTATTTTACGAGCTACTCCTTAGCCCTAGATGAGACCACCACTTGGATCAAGAGAAAAGGAAAGAGGCCGCGGCTGCACATCAGATGTAGGCAGTCAAGGGCAAAGGGTGAGAGAAAAGAGGACTTTGGAAACTTGTCATCCTCTGTTCAGGATCCTGAAGTCTGAGACCCCAAGGCGACCATAAGCTGGTACCTAGGCTGCTGGCATCATCTATGATGAAGCCTAGGGAAATAAGTGAGCGGGTCAGAAGCTAAATCTGAAAGGCTGAGGTGTGTTTTCTGGGCTAGGCTGTTATCTGACATGTGGGAGGTCTGACAGAATAAGGTACTGTAGGATATGCAAACTGTGGCCAGTCTTTGTAAATAAAGTTTTATTGGGACACAGTCATGTCCATTCACTCAGTATCTGCAATCAAATGCTCTACCACGGAGCTATGTCCTTGCCTCTGCTTATATCAATGTCTATGGCTGCCTTGGTGCTGCGGCAGTGGAGTTTCATCAGTATAGAAAGTCAGGATTTACCCTTTATGAAAAGCTGGCCAGGGGCTGAGGAGATGGCTCAGTGAGTAAAGTGCTTGTTGTGCAAACATGAGGACCTGAGTTTCGATCCCCAAAACCCTCATAAAAACTGAGACTGGTGGGACATGCCTGTTACCCCAACCCTAGATAGAAGAGGTAGGTGGATCTCTGGAGCTTGCTGGCCAGCAAGTCTAGTTAATTAATGAGCTCTGAGTTCAAGTGAGAGACCGTGCCTCAGAAGTATGATGGAGAGAAATTGAGGAAGACATCTGATGTCAAACTCTGGACTCCACACACATGAACATACATACATACATACATACAACACACAGAAATACAGATAGACAGACACACAAACACAGACACACACACACACAAACAAGCTTATCAGTCTCTCATTCAATATAACGTGCTTCTCTTTGGCTATTTCTATCCTTCTCCAGAACTTTCTGGTCTATCCACTGCATTTGTGTCTCCCTAGCTCACCCCAATCTTCATGGTTCTCTCGGTCCACTCTTCCCATCTGAACACTATCTACCTGTCCTCTTTCCCTTGCAAGCATGGAGCATTACACTGCTCTGCTTTCTTCACTGCGGTATTCCGAGTACCCATCAAGGTGGCCTGCATACAATGAGTGCTCAATAAAGGTTTTCTGAATGATCAAGGAGACACTTAACCTTTGCATTATTGATAATTAAATTTTCTTATTTTAATCAAGTACATTTTAAAGGGAAATTTTCACTTCAATGATCTTGGGCTGGATATGTTAGTCCTTCCTTATATTTGTGTTAAAATACATAAATGCTGACATTTATAAAGCCCACTTCTGTCTCACATTATCTCATCTTTGCAGACCGCCATTTGCCTGTGAAACATATTGAGAATCTCTGACTATGGGCTATTCAAACTCTGAGTTGTGGCTCTTGGCATGTGGGAATGTCTTCTTGCTTCTGTCTCCTAAATGGGGCACCTGAAGGTCCCACCTGACTTGATGTCTAAGACATTAAGAGAGATCAGGGAGACCCTCGGCATCCTTGGGGATAGGTGAACAGTGTTGGGGACATTCAGAGGAGAGGACTGACTCCCATTAGCTCAAATCAAGACAAAACAGCACCTTTGGTCTTGTATCTACTGCTCTCTACAGCCAGCCCAGGACAGCACCCTAGTTGCTGAGCCATTCCACCACATCCTAGAAAGAGATTTGAATCAATGGAACCAACTTTGGCTGTAGCTGTCCAGAGAATGCATTGTTTAAAATAACTTGTTAGAACCTTCCCCAGGGTGGCAAACTTTTTAACAAAGATTGACTCTGCAATCAAAACTTACTTGGCCTTAAGCCAGATTCCAGCAGCACGAAGAACGTAATTATATTGAGAAGGGGTTAGCAGCGTTTGTGCCCCTGGCTTGGTCTGCAAGTAACACTGACTGATGAACACAATTAAACTGCATCAAGGAGAATCCTTCTTTAGAGAAGGTGGGACACAGGAGATGGGCCGTGGCTCTTGGAGGTATAATTTCTACTCCTCAGTGAGGGAACAGAATACCCATCACTGTTGCTGTGGAGACATGGACAATGGCCTCCTCTTTCCTATTCTCCATGATGCAATGAGCGACATTCTGGGGAATGGGCCAAGGTCCCATTTCCAGCTCCTCAGTTTAGATTGGCTGGGGTTGTTTCATCAGAGATGGGCAGAGCTGAACCTCACAGTGATGAGCAGGAGGTGGGTCTCAGTGATGGGCAGGATGGACCTCATAGTAATGGGGACTTAGCTCTTAGCCTTGGCTTCTGCTCCATGACCATTCCCCTAAGGTGGAGAGCCATCCAGAGGTCCATTTCACTTTATGATACTGCCTAGGATACTTGGGGTGGTGTCACTGGCTTGGGGCAGTGATACCTTGGGAAAGGAGGCCATCGGTAAGGTTGAAAAGGAATCCAGTGAGCAAGGTCTGGATGAAGTTTCCCCCTGAAACTCCAGGGAGACTGTACTGATTCAAGAGCAAGTGAGGCACTAGTCTGGTTCTTTCTGCCGTGGCGTGGAAGCCAGCCTGCAGCACGGGAGGGTGCTACTGGGGGCTCAGCTACAGACAGAGATCACCAACTTCATTCCTATAATGTTTAGATTTAGTTTAGTTTTTTTATTATTATTATTTTTTTTTTTCAGTCAGGGCTTTTTTCTTGTATCCTAGGTTGGTCTTGAACTCTCTATGTAGCTAAATTGACCTTGATCCTCATCACCACCTCCAAAGTGCTAGGATTAAAGGTATGAATCTCCTCACCGGTTTATGCAGTGTCTGGGTATCAAACCCAGGACTCCATGCCTGCTAGACAAGCACTCTATCAACTGAGCGATATTCCCAACACTGAATTTCCTTGAAGGTATGCAGCCATCAATATTTCTGCATTAATAGGGCAAGAAAATATACAACCTTGGAGAGCGGGAAGCAGTGGATAAGGAAGCGACCTCCTAAAGGGCCTGACCATGTTTTCGTTTAGAATGAATAGCCATATGGGTTTTAGTGCCCACCTCACACATGATGCGCACACAGGAACAGTCAATAAGTCACATTTTAAAAGAGGTTAACAGGACCCGTTGGGGAAGAGCTCAGGTCTTTCTTTCCCTCAGTGATTGCCAGTCCTGGTCCCTGGGGTTATAAGACACTAGGAAAATTCCTTTGCTTCCCAGATTCAGCTTCTGCATCTGTACGATAAGACGCAGGGACAACATCTGCCATCTGAGGCTGTTGCGACTGCAACCCTGCATCGTACACTTGGCTCAGGATCTTATCCCCAGTACGCACCAAGGGATGTTATCAACTATGATTAGCCCCTGCAGAGTTGCAGATCCCAAAGGATTGCCCTGGGCATCTACATTTAGAGGTCCCAGCTGGCTACTCTCTGTATACAGCAGTGCCTCAGGACAGCAGCAAGGGAAGGAAAATAAATAATGATGAAGCTGTGTAAGTTCAGTTTCCATTTATGGATCTAGCGGCTGGACCATAACTCTTCCCCTTGGGCCCTGTACTCATCCAAATCTCTTCCATCATCAATATAAAGAGTTACAAACACGGATCCTGATTTCTACCTAGCATTTTAAGAAGACATGCGGTCTATCCAGGATGTCCTTGAAACAAATGTGAAGAAGCATGAGGCACAGCAGACTCTATGGTGTGATTCACCCATGTCGTGGACCACCATAGACTCACATTCAAATGCTCAGGATGCTTGTGGAGCACCCATCCCTGAATGCCCACCACCCCTGCCCATGGCCATAGTGGAAAAGTCACAGAAAAAGGCTTTACCCTTCCAGAAAATAAATAAGCTCCATGCCTTGGGGAAGAAGCTACTGGGGCTGGAAATGTCCCATCTATAAGCCTCCAAGAAGGTGAAGAACTATGAGGTCCAGGGAGGGAGGAAGGAAGAGGAAGACACCTTAAAAAATTCAACACACCATGGACCTGAGATCCGGTAAGGCCAGCAGCAGAGGCTGGTGGTACAGCAGTTTCTGAGCTGTTTGGTATGAGCCCTCCCTTCTGCTGGAGATAGAAAAGTAGGGTTAACTGTGTCCAGTGGAATTATTTCAACTCCATGACACAGACGTAAGGCTCTTTATGTCCTTGTTCACATTTAAATTAAAAATTAAAATTTAGGTCCTCTGCTCCATGAGGAACATTTTCATCGCAGTGGCTACACGTGGTCTGCTGCATTGGACAATGCTTTATGGTTCATTTCTATCACTCCAGAAAGTTCTATTAGAGGCCACTGAGCACAGTACCTGGATTCTAACAGGAGCTCAAAAAAAGCACCCATTGTACGAAGGAAGGAATGAATGATGTGTTCTACTCAGTTGACTGAAGAATAAACTCAATGCCATTCAAGAAAGAGCCATCAAATTCTTTTCTCATCATGACTTTGAATGCATGGTTTTCTTTTTTCCAGAAATGAATAAGTAAACAGAGAAAGAGAGAGAGAGAGAGAGAGAGAGAGAGAGAGAGAGAGAGAGAATAGAAAGTAAAGCAACAATTATTTCCCAGTAGCCTGCATAGAATCTTCATCTTCTGGCACTATGCAAACCAGCAAACAGGAAGCAAGCTTTCCAACAGTATGGCAGGAATGTGAGCTAGCCAAATGGTGGCACTCCTTGGGTGCAACACCTATCCGATTCCTGCCTCCTGTTCTGGGACTTCTTACGGTGATTCCGTGAACGCCTCTCCATTCTGGAAATCTCCATCTTTATCTACGTTAGCAAGGATGGCAGCTTTCTGAGGAACCAGTGCGAGACTCATTTGAGTCGCAAGAGAACGCCAAGAGCTCCAGCCTCTCTCTGTTTGTCTAGTACATACCTGAGGTCAGTCTTAGCTTCAAGAAGACCTAAGAACTGTCTGACCTAAAACAGCTTCTGTAGCCCAGAACTACAGGCAAGAGGAGAACAGACTTCATTTCTGCTTTCGCAGGAGTGTGGCTTGTTGGCTGGAAAAATAAGAGGACTAAGGAGATGTTTGTTTTGCTACTAGATGCAAATAACCCTGTCAACAGTGTAATTACTGGCACGGCACGCTTTCCCAGGCCCCTCATGAGCAAAAGCCTAAGCAGGTGCACCCTTTCAGACACACATTATCTGGGTGGAGCTTTTGTGGCATGATTTTGTCCCAGGGCCTTTGGAGTCTCAAGAGATAGGATGTGCATCTGAATACTCAAAACCAAAAGTGGTTCAGATTCTGAGAGAACACAGAAGGTCACACTCACTGATCCAGGGGTCTAACTTCTCAAAGATGATTTCCCATGAAGTACAAAAGCTCATATATTTTCTCTCTCTCTCTCTCTCTCTCTCTCTCTCTCTCTCTCTCTCTCTCTCTCTTCCCCCCCTCTTTCTCACTCTCTCTCTCTGGTGGGGGTCAGAGAACAAGAGAACAGCCTTTGATGTTGTTCTGCAGAAAACACCATTCACCTTCTGTTTTGAGCTCAATTCTCTCCCTGGGCAGCAAAGCTCCCAGGATTCGCCTGTGTCCACCACCTTAGGGCTGGGTTCGCAAGTTCTTGCCACTGTTTACATGAATTCAGGGGATCAACATGGGTCTCCATGCTTGCCTGGCAAGCACTTCACGCATTGAACCATCTCCCCAGCTCCACGCTTTCAGTCATAGCATTGCCTTTGCCATTTCTTTCCATGTGAGACATCTCATACTCTGTGGGACAGCTACCATAAGCAAACAAATCAAGCAGTGTTGATGAGGCCGTGGTGACTCTCTGTGGTGCTGATGGGAATGTAAAATGGTGCAGCCTTTCCGGAGAACAGAGTGATCGTTCCTCAAGAAGACCAAAATAGAATTACAGGATGATCTAGCAAGACCCCTTCTGGCTGTAGCTATTAAGAGGTAGAGGCAGGATCTTGGGGGATATCTGATGACGGTATTACCCACGAGGCAGGTGCGTCCCAAGTGTCTGTGAGGGATGCATAGATAAACAAAGCATGGTCATGCGAGAGATTATTATCCAGCTGTAAAAAGGAAGAGGAGCAGGGTGTGGTGGTGTACATCTTTAATCCTAGCACTCAGAAGGCAGAGGCAAGTGGATCTTTGTGAGATCGAGGCCAGCCTGGTTTACATAGGGAGTTCCAGGACAGCTAGAAAATGTCTCAAAAAATAAAAATGAAAAATAAATAGATGGAAGGAGGTTCTGATGCGTGCGCATGTGGCTGAACCTTGAGGACAGTCTGCTGAATGAAATGAGCCGGTCACAAACCAAGCACTGGACAACGCTTACAGGAGCCACACAGTTAGCAGATTTGCAGGGATGGAACAATGGTGTTTGCCAAGGCTGGGAGGGAGAGGGGATAGGAGCAGTTGATGAGTAGAGATCCAGTTCTTCTAGATGAAGAGAGATCTGGGGGTGGGTGGGTATGATTACTGCCCAGAATAAACATACTCAGTATTACTCAGCTGCCTCCCTCTTAAAAATGGCAGAGATGGTCAGTTTCGTGTTACATCACAATTAAAACACAACAAGAGGAAGTAAAGAGGGAGCACTGTCTTTCAACCTCCACTCCCCACAGTCTGCGGCGGTGACCTTCCAGGCTTCTGACCTACTCTCAACACTCTTGCCTTGGGCCACTGGATTGCTCGGTTTCCTGTTCTGTCTCCCGCTGCAATGCTCTGACTGCAGCGCTCTGTGACTCTCCAGAAGGAGGCTGTCTGTGCAGGTGTGGTGTTTCGGGTCCCTTAATCAAAGCCCTTAGCAGAAGGTGGCTGCCTAGTTGTGTGTGACTACATGGCTAAATGGCTGCTCGGTTTCCAGAAGGCTTCTGGCTTCTGAGAGGCCCGTGCTGCTGGGTTGGAGAGCGTGCCACGGCGCGGTTCTGGGGGCAGCTATGGCCTCCCCTGCGCTCTTCCCATTCCCGTTTGGGGCCCTTTGACCTCTTCTCCCATGGCCGCCAATGCAATCGTTCAGGGTTGCCATAGAATCTCTCCCCCTTGAACCTGACAGTCCAGGGCCCAAGACTTCAACAGACGGAGAGGTCAGCTGAAAGCCCTGCCTTGATGACTGGCCTGCCCCGCCAGCAGGACCTGCTCCTTGTGGTCCAGCCACAGTAGCCTTCTTTTAGCTCCTCAGACATTCTACTGCTGGACCTTTGCTCATGCTGAGCCTCTTCCTGGGACACTTTCCTGAGGAAACCCCTTCGCTCACCTCTGCTGTTGACACATGCCCATCACTCTGCGCGAGGCTCACTTGCTGTGTGTTCACATTCTGTTCAGCCTTCCTTGGGACCACCTGCCTCTCTTTGAAATGATCTGCTCCCTCCTGTGATCATTTTGATTAGGGCTTCTTTCCCCCTACTGATAACAAGGGTCTTACACAGACAGCCCCTACTGTGTTCTAAGCACTCCAAAACCATGGGCTTGTAGAACTTTCTAAGCAATCATGGGCTATTGCTATTATTAATTGCATTTACCAGATGGGGAAACTGAGGTTCAGGGTCATTAAACGATTTGCCCACATTTGAGTTCACACAGTTAGTAAACAAAGAATTTAGATTTGAGTCCTGGAGTTCTGGCCCTGACTGACAATGAGGATGAGGTTAGGACTGAATACACTAGCACTTAGCACAGTCTTTGCCACATAGCAGGCACTCAAGGAATATCTGTTGAGTGACTGAGAGAAGTAGAAATCTCCTGAACTCATCCGTGGGCAGAGTATTATCTCAGGGGCCTTAGCAGGCTGGTCTGATCTCTTCTTTCCCTAAGACAGCTCCAAGACGACATTACAACGTACTTGGGTGAGGAAAGAATGCAGAAGGAGAAAAAGGAAACTTAGACCTCAAATCCAGGTCCCCACATTTCCATGTATAACTCCAAATCTGCCCCAGGCAACTAGAATCAATAGGGACAGCTGGCCTGTTCAATGGAGGCCCAGGCATGAGAATGCTTTTCACCAAAAGCACCCGATCCCTGCCCACAGCATCTTGTGGGCTCAGCTCTAGTAAGACTCCATAAATACCAGCACTGGGCAAAGTCCTGCACAATGGAGTTGCATCATCTTAGACTACATGAAATCCTCAGTTGAGGGCACAGTGTACAAACACATTCTGGCCAGGAAACAGGGTCACTGGCGGGGTGAGGGGGCTCTTAAGCATCCCAGTTCTATCCACTGATGAACGAGTGGTCTATCCACACAAGGGTAATAATAATAAATGAAGCACTGATACATATTATAATATAGGTAGATCTTGAAGATATGCTGTAGTCCTTTCCTACATAATTCCCCTCATGTGAAGCACGATTAGAATAGGCCAGTCCCTAGGCACATTAGCAGATTAGCAGTTCACAGGCAATAGAAGTTTAATTGGGAGCAAGTGCCTAACAGACAGTTACCCCTTCCCCAACCTCCTCCTACCTACACTTCTCCACAACCTTTCGTTTTCTTTCTTGTAGTTCTGGTGATAGAAAGAGGGTCCTGTGCATGCTAAGCAAGCACTCCACCACTGAGTGAATGTCCCCAGTTACTTTTACAAGTCTGTTTTGAGATAGCAATCTTGTTGAACTGCCCAGGCCAGCCTTGACATTTGGTTCTCCTTAGTAGCTGGAATGACAGGCATGCGCAGCCATGACCAGTCTCTGACTTCTTTGGCTCTGGAGTCTCCAGCTCTATTAGCCTTTCAAGACACAGGATTATGTTTATGGATAATACAACTGATGGGTCTAAGTGAAGGATCCTGCTGTGTTAGGTTTTTGTGGTCACAGATACCTATGAGGCAGAGGCAGGCAGCTCTGGGTTTAGAAAGCACTATTTCCCACTATTTCTGCACACACATACACTGCTTTTGCATTCATACACAGATACACACACCACAGGAAGAATGTGAGCTTTGAGAGGAGCTGTGGATACACTCAGCCCTCTTTCTTTCGCTCCAAGGCACAGGACCTAGTGATGAATGGGTTCTGTGGAAATGCAAACCAAACAGCAGGGCAAAATGCCTGGGGCTTCATCCCATCCTGTGACCAGTCAAAACCATGTTGGGCCTGGTTTCCTTCATCAGCAAACAGGAAATTATAAAGGAAACCAACATGCCATTTGGTGAGTCAAGACCTAGAACTTGGAGCAGTCATATCTACTGCTCCATGTGCTGGGTACTTAACCAGCTCTAAACCAATCCTACATGGACCAAGTATCCTGTCATTGACAGGCCAGGAAGGCATGGCGTCTCTAAGTACACTTAGTCTATATGTTGTGAACACAGGAATTTCCTTCACATACAAATTGTGCTGGTTCTATCTTGTTTCATCTTGAAATACCGTCTTCATGGGCTCACTCTGCTTTGCCCACTTCGGAAAGGAATGGGAATTCAAGAAATATGTGTTAGTCTTTTCATTATATCAAAGGGGAAGAGGAAACAATTCTGGGAGAGCAGGGGTGTGAAGTCTTGCTTGTGATGCTCCTGTTACCCCACGGCTGTGATCGGCCTGTACTGACCCCGTATTTGCTATGCTTCATGCTCTGTGTGTGCTCCTGATGTGCTATTTTTCATTTTTCTCTCCTAGCAGCCCTTTGCAAGAGGCTCATTCCAAGGTGTGAAAATGAAATGTGGACCACTGAAGCAGTATGCACCAACTCACATGGCTGTCTGTGTCTAGGGCCTAACAAGCCTAGTGGTCAGTAAGTCAGTGAATCTTGTACTACCTAAGAGAAGAGTCTAGACTTCTAGCAAGACTATCCATCACACAAGGAGGAACTGTCACATCACAGAATAGCTCAGAGTAGACACCTTGGGGTGGTTCTGCCCTTGAAAACTCTCTAAGTCCTCAGAGGCTCTTGGAAAGATCTGATGCGGGCCCTCCCACCACTTTAAGAAGGCTCTTAAACTTTTCTTATTTCTTCTCCTGAGTTGGGAGAAGGAGTGGTTTTGGAAGCCACAGATGGAGCAGCAGATGGGAAGTGGAACCTATCAGAGTTGCCCAGGATGGAACCATTCATCTGCAAAATTCATATGTTTGGTGTGGGACGACTTCACAAAAACAACAGCAAAAAGAACCAGCAGTGCTTGGAGCATGAAGCGCCTCCAGCTATGAGGTTGGCAGAACACAGTGGGCAGTAGATCTGAGTGGGAAGGGCATGTACCGTGGAGATGGCATGAGAGGGAGAAGAGGGGCAAGCCGGGCACAGAGAGACGCTGCAAGACCCTGTGCTGTGAAGCTAAGGAGCCAAAAAGAGCCATAACTGTGGCACATGGACCAGGAAAGGCTAGCTGGGGCCCTTGGAGTGATAAAAGATACAACCCTGGATGTGGCTTAGCTGCCAACACCTGATGCATACGGAGTCCCTTGCAAATGGTATTCTATGTCCTATTATCTTCTGGTGCCACATGGACAGAATTTACATTCCCATGAGCTTCCTGTTCGTTAGAGCAGTCTGTTGAGTCTGCTGAGAATCTGAGTTCACATTCTCTAGGGTGCCTAGCACCGTAAGTCGCCATGGTTATATCTGGGACTCACAGGTAACACAATGCAGCACCTCTAAAGAGGGCAGCAGTGGGCATGTCTACCTGATCTGTTTCTGGGTTTGCTAGGCAGCTTGTGGCTACCTATCCAGACAACCTAGACTCCTGATTTTCCCAAGAGGTCAAATGCAGGCAGAGAGAGAAGTTAATTTGGAACCAGACAGAACTGGTTGTAATGCCTGCTCTGCCATGTATTCATTGCATAACCATGGACCTTGGTTTGTCCTTCTGTCAAATGGGTTCATAGAGGAAGGCCTTATCACAGTAGTTGCTATACGTGGTCATAGCACAGCATTTAGGGGAAACTTTCTGAACTCAATCTTTTATTAAAAGATGAATAAGGACTATTTTAATTCTCCTGTGCCTTGGACTCGTCCGAAACTTACAAAATTCTATCCATTTTTAAGTTTCTCAAACACAACAAGTTTTGATCCACATTTTGTCACAGTATTTTCTCTATAAGAAATGGTGAATTTCAACTGCCCATGATCCGGGGCCTCAGGAGACATTTGACAATGTCTTCAGACATTGTGTAGACAGGGTGAAAGTGAGCAGAGTATGCTATTGGCACCCTGAAGGTAGAGACTGAAAATGCTGTTAAATACCGTACCGTGCAAGGCGACGCTGCACAACAGAGAACTGTCCAGGCCCACATGTCAGTAGTGCGTGGCTGGCAAGCCTGGTCTAGGATGATCTTGTGTGCTCTTCTGTGATCAATCCCCATCTTGTCTATGTGCCTCAACTTAAGGCAACTATTCCAAGGTGTTTCTCACTTCCTGTGTGTATCCCTGTTTTCCTGTACTCACACGCCTTTCTCTACAGCCATGGCACATCTTCCCTGGTACCTCTTGTGTGTGGCTATCCAAGTCTCGGCCAGGACATGAGCTCTGTGAGGCAGGGGAAGGTGAGGCTCTGTGAGGCAGGGGAAGGTGAGGCTCTGTGAGGCAGGGGAAGGTGAGGCTCTGTGAGGCAGGGGAAGGTGAGGCTCTGTGAGGCAGGGGAAGATGAGGCTCTGTGAGGCAGGGGAAGATGAGGCTCTGTGAGGCAGGGGAAGATGAGGCTCTGTGAGGCAGGGGAAGATGAGGCTCTGTGAGGCAGGGGAAGATGAGGAGCATTTTGTGTTCACTAAACCAGGCACTGCAAGTGCTCAAATAATTTTTGTTAAATAGCTAAAATAAAGTTTTCAGTAGAAACCTTCTAGCAATGCTTTTGACTAATCTATTTCTCCTCCGTTAGTCTACGGACAGTGAAAAACGGGTTTTCTTAAACCGCATCATGTTGGTTGGGTTCAAGAAAGCCAGGTGCACCTTGTACAGACTAACCAGAGACTCCTCTCCCTCATCTACTCTGAAGATGAAGGATATCCTCAAGCTCAAGACTGGGAAAGGGCAGTGAGGACCACACTATGAAGGGGAAAGATCATTTCCATCTGTAGAGAGATGACTTCTTTTATACTTTCTTTGGGTTTTGTGGCAATTAATATTGAAAGTCAACTGGGTAGGATATAGAATCAGCTGGGAGATAACCCTTTGGACAGGACTGTGAGGGAGTTTCTAGGTTTGGAAGACCAAGCCTGAATGTGAGAAGCACCATTCCATGGGCTGGGGTCCAAGTCTGGATAAAAAAGACAAAGTGAACTGAACACCAGTCTCTCTGTCTCTGTCTCTCTGTCTCTTTCTCTTTCTCTCTCTCTGTCTCTCTGTCTCTCTGTCTCTCTGTCTCTCTGTCTCTCTCTCTCTCTCTCTCTCTGTGCTCCCTAACTATGAATGTCTCCTGACCAGCTGCCAGTCCTCACCATGATGGGCTGCACTCTCACACTGGAAGCCCACATAAACTCTTCTTCCTTAAGTTACATTGTCAAAGCAATGAGAAAAGCAGCACAGATCCTTATTCAAACCCAGCTTTCAACAGTCTGTGAAATGGCCGTGAGAAGTGACAAAGGTGCTTGTCAACCCTCCAGATGTGATCATTCCATTGATCCTATGTCAAAAGAAACCCGAACTGTGGAAGACATTCTCTGAGTGTTTACAGATACAACTGTATGATGTCTTCAGTTTACTTAAAAGAAGAGAGTAGAGGAAAACTGCAAGCGCCAACCATGAGGCAACATCCCTAAAGCTAGCGATGCCCACGGACCGTCTTCCAAGTGTCTGAAAACCTCCCCGGTGAGGGCTGTTTTTAAGAGCTCTCTCAAGGATGCTGTACTCAATACTTTCACTGCACCAGTGGGTGGGATTCCACCCCCATGCTCACGATCCCCAACAAAAGCCAAGAGCCCCCTTCTTGCTGAGGATGCTCAGGCCATTTCCCTGTTTTCATCTTTCGTTTCTTACAGGCTTTCTAGAGAGGGTTAACTCTGCTTAGGATCTTTAAGGAGCAAATCCACAGACATGCAAGGACAGCCCGTCCCCAGGAGCTGGAGGATGAGGCCCCTTATGTTTGTTACTTCAGGGCTTCTGGCTATACCCTAGTCAGACAATTGTGGCAGAACAGGCTGTGGGCCTGGAGTCTACAGATCCCCCAAATAAGCTAAAATCTGTTATCTTATATCAACTCTCCCTCCCAATTTTAAACTGTGAACTGTCAGTTCATTTGTGAGAATGTGAAGAGGCTAAATTGACACACAGGAGCCTCAAACAACCTGAAGACCATCTTGTGACCCTGTCTGGGCTGTTGTTAAGTAACCTTCCTTCTTTATAGCCTTCTCTGAGTTCAAAATCAAGGTCAGGCCTTATCCTTCTTTGGCTCAAAATACTTCCATTGGGCAAATTCTAGAACACACCATGATGTAGCCTCTGTCTACTCTGACCTTCTATCTTGTTACTCTGCCCCCACCCCTTCTCTGTTTCACTCTCTGAGTCTTGCTTTCTCTTGTCCATACCAGGTACATTCCCATCTCAGGGTTTGGCCCTGACTCTTCTTTGCCTTGGCCCACTTTTTCAATTGGCATCTCTTGATTCTGTCCTCTGTTATTTTACCCATAAGGATGCTCCTGGTCTATTTTCACTAAAACTATGACTTTCCCCAACTCCTGGCCACTGCTTTCTGAGGGCAGTTTGGGGAAAGCTCATAGGGAAAACACAGATGCAGCTCCTGAGGTAGGATGCTATTCCAGACAGTAAGCTAGCTTGAACCTTCCTGTGTTCCCACTGTTGTCACAGGGAGAGTGAGATGAAGCAGAACCTTGAACTCAGCTGGCTTCAAGTCAACAGTCATCTCACCTGATGGGGTAGTCGGCAGCGCTAAGGTTGATGAAGAAGTCCCAGGACCAGTCGGTCATCCCCAGGAGGTCCCGCATGCTCTGCAGGTAGGTGGACAGGAGGCTGGCTCCGCCCCAGATTGTGGACATCCTCCAGGGGGTGACTCGGACATTTTCGTACTGCCTGGCGAACTGGACCACTTGCCGATGCAGGTAATTGGAGCGCTTTACCCAGGAGAGAAAGGGGGGCCAATTAGCAGCCAAGAAAATATCAGCCCCCAGGCATCCCGCCACAGTCTCTTGGTCCCTCCCTTCCCAATAGATAGTGATGGGGTCTGAACATGGTGGAACTGGCCTTCACTGATGTGGATCTGAGGCACATTTTTTGTACTTAATATTCAAGATTGAAGTCTTTTTTGAGTTCTCATTAGCACTGGAATGCAGACTCCCTGGACCCATGTTTGAGCTAGCAGATTCACGAACTTGGGCTGATAGAGCCTAGAGCTCTGCATCTTTAAGGATAACGACACATGTTATCTTAGGGTACCAGGCTAAAAAACCATGGATCAGTCTGGATTTGGTGAGTCATTGGGGGATGGAGCTTCTGCATTCTGTCCTTCTAAAGTGTTCCTCATCCCTCTCAGAGGCCAGACGGAGGCACATCTTCGGGATGACTGTGTCTTGTTCCTCTGCTCCTCACTCTGTTTCACTCTCTGAGTCTTGCTTTCTCTGGCCCATTCTAGGCACGTTCCCACCGTAGGGCTTGGCCTTGGCTTTCTCTGCCTTAGACCACTTTTCCGATCAGCATCATTTTCTTCACCTTCTCTTCTTACCGATAACAATGCTCCTGGCCTTTCTCATTAAGGTTATGACTCTCCCCAGCTTCTTCTCTGTCGCCAATTTTATTTTATTTGGTGCTAGGATACAATCAGGGCTTTGTACATGATAGGGTCTCTACCACTGACCTCATTCCAAACCCACTGTTTTATGTAAAGACCAGGTTGTGCTTTGTAGCTGGTGCTGGCCTTGACCTCACAGCTGCTTTCCAAGTGCCAGAATTCTAGGCATGAGCTACCAGGCCTGGCATTCCCCTTTGCCTTCTTGATCAAGTTACCTCAGCAGACTGATAGAAACCCCTGGGGAAAGATGATTCCTGGGTCAGCAGCTGACTGTATGTTTTTGCTAATCAAGTTTTATTGGCACATCCATTTGCTGACATTTTTCTGTGGTCGATTTTGGAGGACAAGGGCAGCACTGATTAGCATATGGCTCACAAAGCCTCTGTTATTGGCTACTTGGGCTTTTCTAGAAAAAGTGAGTCCACTTCTGAGATGGCTAGTTTCCAGGATCTGTGAGAGGCAGGCAGAGGGCACTGGACAGGGAGAGGGAAAGGGAGGGATCACAGACAGTTACATGAGAAGTTCTCATGGCACATTGAAACAGAGGGAGACTAACAGTAACATTGAACAGGTTTAAAATAACCCTATGGGAGGGTCTATATGATCCTCTCACAAGGAAATGAGAGATGTGTAAGGCTACAGATACGCTAATTTCCTGAATGCTTGGTTAACCATGTGTGCAAATATATATATACCGAAATATCAAACTGTGCCCCATAAATATGTGTAATTATTATGTGTCGAGAAAGAATAAAAAGAAAACCAATGAGAGAAACAAGGCGAAGAAAGCGGAGAGTTGTGGCTAAAAATTCTGAGACCAGTACACAGATAGTCTACACATGTGCACGCAGGCACACACAGAACACTTCGAGACCTTGTGCTGCGGTTCTTCCCCTGGACCACAGCGTGGACGTGTGATGTGGGAGGAAGGATCAAAGATGGATACAGATTGCAGAGGAAGCGCAGCACAGGGCTACGGGTGGTGGCGCCTTACCTTATCCACGTGGATGTAGTAGAAATGGTCTTTGTGGTAGATGGCCTTGAACATGCGCTGTAGCTGGCGGGAAGCCCGGCCGTGGACCACCAAGACGAAGGCGATTCTGACTGGGTCGGCTGGCATGTGCTCCACAGAGTCCTCATCCCACTGGATATTCTTGTTGGCTTTGCCTGGGGGAAATCAGAGACCATGGAGGTGAGGCTGGGCTGCCCTTTGGGGAGCAGGCACTTCTCCCACCATTCCCACCTTTCTTTGGGGGACTACTTAAGGAACACAGTGGCCATAATGGACCCCAGAACTTTATTTGACTTTACCAAGCAAGTCTTAGACTCTTATGCTATGCAGATACGGCTGGCAGGATACCCTGGGGTGCTTACGACACAGCTTCTATCTCCAAGGAGTTTGACCAGGCTGACAGGGACACAGGGACCATGATCACCACCAAACAAGACAGGAGATAAGCTACGAGATGAACCATAAAAGAAGCAGGAATTCATTCTGAGTTAGGGACTCTGAGGTGCGCATGACACTGTTGTCTGTCTAGACTCCATGCTTCCTTACCCCCGACTAACTTGTTTCGGCTGTGGTGAGAGCAGGAAACATGAGCTGTGACCTCTTGACAAATTTTCTCAAGTGTTCAATACAGTATTGCTAATCAGAAGTACAGACTTTTCCAGCAGCAATATAGAGCTTACTCATCTTGCATGACTTGAACCTTACCCGATTCTTCTGGGTGTGTACACCTGTTCATGTGGAGGTGGGGAGTACGTGCTCATGAGTGTACATGTAGGAGCCAGAGGTCAGCATCTGGTGATTCCCCTAATTGCTCACCATCTTATCATTTTTTGAGACAGGGTCTCTCACTGAATCTGGAGCTCACTGTTTAAGCAAGTCAAGCTGGACACCACGCCCCAAGGGTCCTCATGTCTCTGCCTTCCAGTCCTGGGATTTCAGGTAAGAACTGCCCTGCCCAGCTTTGTCACACAGGTGCTGAGGATCTGAACGCAGGTCTTCATGCTTCCACAATAGGCACTTTACCGACTCAGCCCCCTACCAAGCCTTTTATCTGACACTTTGAAAGAATTTATTTTTATTGTACGTGTACGAGTGCTATTCCCATATCATGCAGTGCCCATGGAGGACAGAAGAGGTGTTGGATCCCTTGGAAATGGAGTTTCAGATGAATGTTAGCTGCCATGTGGGTGCTGAGAATCAAACCCAGGTCTTCTGCAAGAACAGTCAGTGCTCTTAACTTCCAAGCCACCTCTCCAGCTTCGTATCTGATGTTTTTCGAGGGTCTTCTTCTTGCCCATGTTCAGTCCGTAGAGGTGGGGTACATCAACTCAATCCAGGGGTGGGTCTATAGTTTGGGACTGACCAATCAGAACATGGTACCCCTTAGCCACAGTATTATTCACATGGATGTTTGACCCAACCATTGTCTTAATTTGGCAGTAAGACAATACCCCACTTTTGTTGGAACTATCAAATAAAGAGATTTCCTTCCTGTTACATATCAAACTGGAAGATGATAAGAGCCTTTTGGTTCCTACATGGAAAGAAGCTGCCAGAAGAAAACCAATACAGAGGAAAACTCTCTGAGCAGTGGCTGGTGTCCAAGTCCTAATGACCCGGCTTGAGCTCCAGGATAAGCCAAGCTGGAGATCCCGCCAGTGTCATAGACTATTACATGTTGCTTTTCTTTGGAAGCTCAATCTTACAGATCTTACACTTGATCCACCTTGATGAATGACTCCAGACATCTTTTATCCTGAACTCTGTCTCAGAAACTCTCTCTCTCCAGGGCCGAGGGCCAGTTGGGATTCAACTTCCCAGCTTACTGTGTTACAGATCTGACTTAATGCTGTCTGACTCCTGCAGCCTGATCGCTTTCAGGCCTAACTGGATTTCTGGCAGGCTCTAGGTTTGTGGGGCCCTGGATGTTGTTTCAGTAGTGATTTCAAGTGTTCCGAATGTTAACCTGGGATGTTGAGAATGCAGACTGCTCAGCCTGGTGGTCGGCAGCTTGGGAGTGGGAGTGTGCGGGCTGTTATCAGAAAGCTGAGTAGCTGCCAGCTGAAGGCTCCTTCCAGTTAACAAGACTGACACGTAGACTGTCAAAACCGAGAATAGTGAGACACACCTGGAATCTCAGGACTTTGAGGCTGAGACAGGAGAATCACAAGTTCTAGGAAGTCCAGCCTCCACTTGATTTCTTTCTGTTTACCTGCACAAGCTCACTATGCCTCTGCATCTTTTGATAGACGATGTGACACCTTCTCCCAGGAGCTTCATATGGATGCACCTTCTTGTCACTAGCTCACAGTCCAATAAAAGAATCCCTTCCCTCCACTTTCTCCATCACCCATTTCACCTGTTCCAGTTTTTTACACATTTAACACCATCTGAAGTCGTTTATCTGTTTGCCTGTTTGTTAGCTGAACATTCTGCTGCAGCATAAAGTCCAAGAGATGAGGGACTTGCTGAGTCCTACCCACCACGAGACATACAACACTAGAATGATATCTGGCACACAGTTGACTCCTTGTGGAAAACAAAAGCTAAAGGAAGGTACATGTGGGCTCAGTCCAATAATACTCTTTTTTGAGCACTGGTCTGGTGGCCTTGATCTCATTATTTCATTAATCCTGCTGACAACCCTGCAAGGCAGTGCTGTTACCTCCATTTTTCAAATGAAAACCAACAGCTTAGAGAGGTGCTGGGATTTGTTCAAGGTCATGCTGCTTTCATTAGTTAAGTAAGATTCAAACCCAGGTCTTAGTCTAAAGACTCTTAGCCATTAGCACAGACTGTATTATCAGAGGGGAGAAAAGTTGACAGCGATGATCCTTATTAGTGAAATACCTTGCAAGTTATTGCAGATAACAAGGCAGGCATCCAAGGGCTCTCATGGGTATTATGAAAGAATTTCTGCATTTGACGGCAGGTGACTCTAGGTGACCAATAAATCTATATCTTTCCAACCATCTCTCCACCTATCCACCCACCTACCTGTCCACCACCCACTTCTCCACTCATCTATTTATCCATCCATCCTCCCATCTAGTCACCCACTATCCATCCACCCACCTGTCCACTCATCCATCCATCCATCCACCCATCAATACATACATACATACATAAGCCTAATACACTTATCATTCATTCATCCACTCACCCACCTACCCATTGTGTCCATCCAACCCTTTATCCATTCACCCACTCATGCACCCACTCCATCCACCTCCTCTGTCTATCCATTCATCCATCCATCCATCCAAACACAGGAAAATATCCAACTACCCATCCAACAGCCTTTCATGCCAAATTCCATTCATTTTTGGGCATAATGTAAGGTGGGCCTAGCCAGGTCACTTGCTAGGAGGAATAGAGGAATGGCTCCTGTGGGTGTGGTGTTCTGCTCTGGCTAGTTGTGAGACCAGCATCTGGAAAGAACCT
Organism: Eospalax fontanierii; assembly: GCA_035773235.1. Lineage (NCBI taxonomy): Eukaryota > Metazoa > Chordata > Mammalia > Rodentia > Spalacidae > Eospalax > Eospalax fontanierii. The sequence continues at coordinate 42,998,464 of CM069546.1, read as the reverse complement.
GCCTACCTGGGGACAAACTTACTATTGGCTGTATTTGAGACCCCACCCCACAAGGTCATTGGCTATTCAGGCCTATAAGAGCTTGTGCACCTATTCAATAAATGAGTTTGAGGTGCCACACGCTTGGCCTGCTTCCCATCTAACTCCCAGAGTCTGCGGCTTGACTCTGCGTCTACTCACCCCCAACCCCTCGGGCTGGCCCCAAGTGATGTGACATGATGGTAACGGACACGACTATAATTTATGCATTCAACCCTCACTTTGCCTCCAACCACAGGGTCTCCTGCTATCGTTTCTGAAGAAGTGAATGAAGGAACAAATGAGTCTGATGAAAAGCAGAGACTTTGATGGTCCTGGGAAGCAATGCTGCCCAAGGACCTACTGCACATTAGCACCATGAGGGGGCTCTGGGCCCTTCACCCTTTGATCTTGGGAAGAATGCATTAATACCCTTTGAGACTCAAGGAGGTTGACATGTCTCCCAGGTCAAACCATAAAGACAGAGGTGTGAGTAGACACCAAACAACCTAGTCGAACACCATCCGCCTGTTCCCACCTGCTCTCTGACAAGGAGGGGAGCTGGGGGTGGAGCACTCTGGCAGGACTCTGCACGGGCCTTCAGAGAGACTTGGACATTGATGTTGAGAAAAAGCTTTTAGTAACTTTTCTTTAGGGTTTTTGACAGCAGACAAGCCTCACAGACAGGCACATGGAAACATGGGTGCTTTAGTTCTGGAGAAGAGGAGCGGGTATTGAGAACTAGGACAGCCACCCCAGCAGAACCACTTCCTTGGCTAAATAAAGGCATTCTTGAGTCAGACAGTTGTCTTGGGAAGCTGAAAAAAATAGGGGTGAACATCTGACCTTTTTCTACAGTGCAACTGCTGTGGGTTCGGAGGGGAGGCACAAAGATATCTACAGCAGAGACACGGACAGGGTGGAGACAGAGATGGAAACCAGAGGCTGACAGGGGAGCAAGCCAGGAGGAGGAAGGCGGCACTTATTAAATGCCTACGGGTAGAGATCAACGCCTCTGTCTAATTCTGCTCACTTCCATCCAAACCTCAGTACCGGAAGGGAACTGCTGTCTTCCCACTCTGTAGGTGAGGGGGCTGTGACTCAGGGAGGCCCCTGTTAAGTGTCTGAGCTGCTGGGTAAGGGGCTGCATTCTGTAACCCTGACGCTCAGGAGGTTGAAGCGGGAGCATCACGAATTTGATGCTGGTCTGGGATACATAGCGCAATGGGAAGGTGCTGGCCTAGCACGCTCAAAGCTCCGTTTCGACCCTAGTGCAGAGAGAGAGAGAGAGAGACAGACAGACAGAGACAGAGAGGAGAGAAAGTAGCTGAGGAGTGAGTCTGTGATTGCACAGCTCTCACATTGTTACTACGTTCCATCAAGCTGTTGCCATTTTATAAAAAGAAACATCTGCTCCCAGAGGCAGGTCAGTTGACTTTCAGCTACAGGACAGAGTCACAGGAGTCTCTTTAGACAGGGGACTCTGAAAGACTGAAACTCATAGTTGTCCAGTTCCCAAGAAAGAACCATAGCTCTAACAACGTAATCAGATTCCTGTGGCACAAAATAGAAAATAAGTGGAAAAATCAGAGTGATTAGAAGCAGCCAGAGAAGCTGACTCCAGACGAATGTTAAAAGCCATGTTGGTGGGGGAGAATATCAAATATGCTTCTGCAGTGCAGGTGTGAGGCTGCAAGCTCCCCTGGTAATAGGCTGGGACGCACTAAGCCTCTTAGACCAGTTCTGAGTGTTTCAGTCCTGTCAACTAAACAAGAGCTTGTAATCCCTGAGTTTCAAGAAGATGGTGGAGAAGTAGAGCTCCATGAGCGTCGGGTTGTGAACCTCAGTGCTCTCCTTATCCACGGTCTCTGAGGTTTCACTTACTGATAGTCATCGTTGGGCCAAAAGTATCAAATAGAAAAATTTCAGAAGCAAATAACTTATAGGCTCTATAAAAACTTTGCTATAGTATATTATAATTATAATCACTCTGTTTTGTTATTAGATGTTGTTATGAACCTATTACTGTATCTAATTAATAGAATAAATGTTTTCATGTGAGGGTACATAGAAGAAACAGAAAGCAAGCATTCCTCTGTATCTGTTGGTTCTGCTTTTGTGGATTTAATCAACTGCTAGTTGAAAACACTGCTTTAAATGCATCTGGCCAGGCCTGGTGGCAAATGCCTTTCATGTCAGCAGAGGCAGAGGTAGAGGCAGGCAGGTTTCTGTGAGCTCAAGGTCAGCCTGGTCTACATAGCAAGTTCCAGGCCAGCTGGTGCTACGTAGGGAGACCCTCTGTCAAACAAACAAAAAAACAAACAAAAAGCTAAAATGATACACCTGTGTGGGTTCAAGACAGCTTAGTTAGTAAAGTGCTTGCCTTGTAAACATGAGGTTCTGAGGCTGATCCTCCAGAACCCATGTGGGAACAAAAAGCTCACGTGTGGGGGAGTGTACCCATAATCCCAGTGTTAAGAAGGCAGAGACATGAGGATGTCTAGGGCTTGGTAGCCAGTCAGTCTGGGCTACTTGGTGAGCTCCAGGCCAATTAGAGAACGAGAGACACTGTTTCTAAATAAATAAATAAATAAATAAATAAATAAATAAATAAAGGTATACATCGAGGAACAATACCTATGGCGGTTCTCTGGCCTCCATACAAAGGCATGCAAATGTACACCTGCACACACACAGACACACACATACCCACACATAGAGACATGTACGTATTCATACACACAGAGACATATACATACCCACACATGCACAGAGATTTATACATAAACATAGACATGTACATACACATGCACACACAGACATGTACATATCTATACACACACACACACATTTGTGTTGAACATGTACAACTTTTTCCTTCTTGTTATTCCCTGAAATGAAGACTAACAATGTCACGTTGCAGTAGGTATTACAATTAATTACATAAAGTGGATGGGCACCCATGGGGGGATGCATGGACTGGGTAGGGTGGTCTGTGGTTTCAGGCACCCACTGAGTGGGTACTGGAATCATTCCTAAAGAAGCGGGGGTCGCTACTGTTCACTCGATATGCAGAGATGTTTAGGTGCCTTGCAGGATTTTTTAAAAAAGGTTTATTATTTTCATTTTATGTGTATGTCTAATGTGTGCAGCATGTGAGTGCAATGTTTGCAGAGGCCAGAAGAGGGAGTTTGGCCCCCTGGGTATGGAGACAACTGACGGTTGTGAGCTGTAATGAGGGTCCTGGGAACTGAACTTGGGTCCTTTGTAAGAGCAGTCAGTGCTCTTAACGACTGAGCCACCTCTCCAGCTTCTCCTTGTAGGATTTTAAACTGGAAAGAAAAGCAAGGTACAAGGATGTTTAGAGTGGTCTCTTGTCAGGCAGAACTCAAGATCTTGGACAAGTTACTTGATCTCTTAGGGTCTCAGTTCTCACCTTTAAAATGGGTCTATCTACCAATAGAGATACAAATATAGATATAGATACAGGAAACTACAGCTTCACGTGCATGCTCTTGCCTTCTTGCCCAGTGCTGCACACAGGACCAGGCCTGTCAAATGAAACACATCCCGGATGGCACAGCCATTAGGGTTAGACTCTGCAGTGCTCCAGTGAGACACCTACCCTCTCTGACCACCACTGTTTCATCCACAAACTAGGGTGAACAGTCTGTCCCTGGCCCTGCTGGATCCTGGAGTGACTGGTGGCTTCCAGGTTCCTTTTTGGATTGGATGGAGAGTACTTCATTCCTACTGGAAAAAAAAAAATCTATCCTCCTCAGTGCTGGGGTGGAGCTCAGGGCATAAAGCATACAAGGCAAGTGTTCCACAACTGAGCTACCTCACCAGCCTCCATAAAACTGTATGTGTGTGTGTGTGTGTGTGTGTATGTTTACTCATGCATGTGTTGGTGTGTGTGGAGGCCAGAGGTCAAGGTCAGACGTCTTCTTTGATTCCTCTCCACCTCATTTTATGAGACAGTGTCTCTGACTGAACTGGAACTCACTGATTTGGCTAGGTTGGTTGGTGGCCTAACCCCAGGGATCCTCCTGTCTCTACCCTTCCAGCACTGTGGGTTTGGGGATCCAAACTGATAGTTATCTCTTTAGCCCTTCCTTTGCATCTCAAGGCCTATGGAGGCAGAGGCAGGCATCTTGATAGCCACACACCCCATCTTACTATGAGGAACTCTGGGGCCAATGGAAAAGAAATTAGCTTCTCTAATGAGTACCAGACTGGCCATAAACACTTGGGTCTGCCAGGCTACAGAACCAATGAGGAAGATGATTGTTCTAGAAATTTCTAGAAAATTCTGGATAGCCTGAGATTTGAAGGCAGTCATGGAATTAACACTGCTTGAGTGACACTCCTTGAGTGTCAGTTAGACCCTGTGTTCTCCTCTCCTCTAGGATGACATGGTCCTGGCTTCTGGCTCTGATACAGAGCTGGGCTCAGTGGAGAATGCTCAGTGAATGTTTCTGACAGATGGATGGAGACAGACAGCTCCATCCGTGTACACACCCTAGAGGCACGAGTGGAAGACTCAGCCTGGGCTGCTGCTGCACATGGCTGGCTTTGCTGACCCAGCAAATCGGCTGGGGGCTAGGCTCTTCTTTGTGGAGGCTTTGGGCTCTGAAGACCTTCACTCAGGAGCACCAAGTCTTCTGAGAGGAAGCACCTGAGGCATTCCCCAGTATGACAACTGCTGCCAGACCTTCTCCAGCCCAACTTAATGAGTACCAAGAGAAATGGCTTATCTTTGGGAGAGCACTCTCAGTCCCTCTTTCCCATCCTTCCTTGCCTTGCCTCAGCCTCTCTGAGTATCCTCTGTTTCTTCTTGCATTTAAACTGTGGTAAAAGATGTATAACATAAAGTTTCCAGCCTTGCCATTTTAAATACGAAATTCAGTTAATGACAAATACATTTATAACAAGCAACTGTCACTTCCATCTCTAACATGTTTTTCATCCTGAGAAAGTGGAATTCTGTGCACCCACCTCTTCCGACTGCCAACCAACCACCCTTCTACTTTCTATTTCTCTGAGTTCATATACTCTAGGAATTTCCCATGAGGGAATCATACTATATGTGCCTTTTTGTAACTATCTTTATTCAGTTCATGTAATGTTCTCAAGGTTTATCCCTGATATAGCAGATATCAGAATGTCTTTCTCTTTTAGGGCCAAATAATATTCCTTTGTATACATATACCACAGAATGTTTATTCAATCACTCATTAGTGGAAACTCTAGTGGTTTCTACATTTTGGCTGCAGTGAATAATACATCTATAAAATACAGGTATGAAACATCTAATAAGAGTCTCTGCTTTCAATTCTTGGGTGTATTATATCTAAGTGTGGATTTACTGGGCCATATGGGAACTATTTAATTTAAAAATAACTTTAGAAATCTATTCTGCATTCCCTAGCTCAGGCACTCTTCATAAGGGTATAGCCTGAGTCTGTTACCAGAGTCCACCATTTAGTAGCAGGTGACTTTACTTCTTTGCCTCAGTTTCCTCATCTGCCAAAGAACACCCTCCTATGTATGAGCAAGACCATAAAGACTAAAAGCTATCACAAAGACAAAACAAGGCCATACAGTCTGAGCTTAGAGAAGCTCGCCACACAGACTTGTCGATGTGGCAGGACTAGGGAGTGGCAGTCCAGGACCTGACCCTGAGGACTTCTGAGCTGTTTCTCTGAGTCCCAGTATCACGTGTTGCATGGAGGGCAGACTTAGACATCAAGAGCACAAGGTGGTCAGTCCCTTCTCTATTCCTGCCTAGGTTCATGTCAGACAGTAAATAGTCTGGTGAATGGGGCACACCTGCTTCCTTTTGCAGTCAGGAGTGCTCTGTCCTCAGAGAACAACTATAACAAACCTTCCTTGGTCACTATGACACACTCTCAGTAAAGTCGTGGGTCTAATAAGGACATTTTGGTGTATGGCGGACTGCATACAGAAGTGTAGTCCCAGGGAGGCTGTAGTATCCTCGCCTGTGTAAACACACTCTGTGACAGCTGAACAACACCGAGACCAGCTAATTATCACACAGGGGCTCTCCATTAAGCCCAAAGCGATGCTCAGCCACAGTTGGGGGTGCTGGGATTGATCGGTTTTTGGAAGTCTTTAAGTGTTGGCAAGGTGCACTCAGAGTTGTGAACTCCACTGTAGGTACTTGCTTTTGTCCTCTTTTTCCTTTAAACAACCCCATCTCTCCAATCTAGCTGCTTTCTTGAGTATTCACATCACCCCCTGCTCCACCCAGAGTCTAAGGCTGGCTCACTCCTTAATTTTGCCTCACCTTAAAAGAAAGCTTCTCCCTCCACTCTACGACCAAGCACTCAGGACATTTTCCTGCTCACTGGTTTTCTTCCCCCCGTTCAAGTCTGGAGTTATTAAACCACAGCCCGTGGCTGCACCGTCTTATTGATTTTATTGTCGAGAGCCCAAGGATATTCTAATGATGTACGGCTCAATAAATGGAAACTGGTGGGATGGATATTGATGGTGTATGGTACATTTCGCCACAATTCACCGGGTCCCAGTCAGTTCACTGGTTACATATCACCTGTGAAAAGGCTTGGCTGGCCCCTGCAAGCTCTGGTCTATCTTGCCAGTGTGACCTTTTTGTCTAGGCACCAAGGATGAAAGAGCTATTACAATGAAGATAACATGAGCCCTCTGTGCCAGCCCTGGGCGCACATTTTTAGACAGACATGATCTCGTGTTCTTCCCATACCCGACTGTGGGGGGATGGAGCCGATTATTCCCATTTTCCAGATAAGGAAACAGAAATTCTGGTTGGGTACTTGACCTGGCCTCCTGGTAAATTGAGGAACTGAGATTCAAATCTCAGGTTGTTAGGCACTATAACATCCGTGCTAAACCACGGAGGCAAACAGAAGTTTCTACTGTATTCGAGAAGCAAGAGCCAGGAATGGTGGCACACATCTGCAATCCCATCACTCTGTGGGCAGGAGGGTGCGGAGTTTGAACCCAACCTCGGCTACATAGTGAGTTTGAGGCCTCATGAGACCGCCTCAATGAGAAGATCATGCTGCATTAGCATGAGGTTTTAAGTGCGGAGCTCCAGCGCCCACATAAAGCTGGTGTGCTTCTAACCCCAGTGCTGAGGGGTAAAGACAGGAGGATCTTGAAGGTCATTGGCTGGTCAGCTTAGCCATATCCCTAGGAGACCCTGTCTCAAAAAATAAAGGTGGAGAATGATTGAGGAAAGACACTTAATGATGTAGACTTCCAATCTCCACGTGCACCCCCACCCACCACTCCTGCTTCCCAGCGCCCGCTCGGGGACAATGAAGGCCTGTGACCAGCCAGGCAGGTGCTGCTCTGGAAGGAGGCAGGTGAATAACGGCCACCCCAGAAGGCTTTGCTACTGAGAAGGCGCTCCAGAAAAGGCAGATAATAAGCACGTGGGCAGTCTCAGGACCGAGTCACAGTAGAAAGGAAATGCAGTGGTAGTCCCCAGGACTGTGACTGTAAACCATGCCAGGCATGGGACCGACCCCTTCAGCCCTCCAACCTCGTTCCTGTCGCATCCTTCAGTCGGTCTTTCTGTGAAGGCCCCGTAGAATTTAGCATCATGAAACCCCCCTTCTCTTCCTCAGTGTCCAGTAAGTAGAATCTTTACCGAAGACACCGCTTGCAGGAATTACTCTGCCACCCTTCAGACGTTGAAGCCTGCCATGCCAAGCCACTAGTTTAAGGAGGTGATATAGGTTGAAGGAGGCCACAAGGGTGGAGCCCTGGGTTGTGGGTATTAATGTCCTTGCGAGAGGAGACACCAGAAAGCCTCTCTCTCTCTCTCTCTCTCTCTCTCTCTCTCTCTCTCTCTCTCTCTCTCCATCAAAAGAAGCCCCGAAGGCAGCTATCTTCAATACAGGAAGAGGATGCCTGCCAGAACTCGGACCACGCCTGGAGTTGGAGCATTTCTCTCCTTGAAGGCATTCTTCCCTTATTATCAGGCTCACCAACCTGATTACTACTCAAGTGGCATGGGCTCGTCCTTAGACTGCAGTCTGTGGAGTGAGTAATGAAGTCACTAGACAGTAGTGAGGGAAAAGAGTCTCCATGAAGAAGGAACAGCATGTGCAAAGGCCCTGTGGTACACACCAGCATGGCAGCTAAGGGGAAGGTCCCTCTGGTTGGTACTCAGAAGCCAAGGATGTGTCACATCTGATGGGCACCGTGAGGTAGTAGGGGCACCATGCAGGGACTTGGATATCGAGGGGCACCATGCAGGGATTTGGATATCATTTTAATGAGAGAGCTACTGCAACAGGCCCATCGTCCACAGTGAAGAAATGGATGGCAGGCAGGACACATTTTGAAGCTCCCAAGTGGTCATATGCTGCACAGCATAAAGTTGGGGTCAGGTAGGAGCCCCCCTGCCCCACAGCCTCCAGTAGCCTGTGGCTTGGAGCATTGTGAATGCCTGCTTTAGTGTACTCCTTGCCTTTTGACCCAGAGGTAGCTGCTTGCAAGTTCTCCCCAGGGCCATCCTGTCGCTTGACATTTTCATCTCTGTCCCCTCTCGCCTCTCTTGAAGGGACTCACAGGCTCAATAAATACCGACACAGAAACGCGAGGTGACTCATCTATTTTTATTATGAACGGGGCCTCTCGAGGAGCAAACAACTCTTATTTACTTCTCAGGGTGAGGGTTTTGACAACAGGTTTATTTTCTCCAATTCTCCAAGGACTAAGCGAGTAACACTCGAAAGTTAACAGTACATTAATTAATGCCAAATTGGTTGGAATTTTCCTAATAAAAATCCTTATAGTAATCACATTATGGGCCATTAACACTGCCTCCTGATCATAAACCATGAATCTGTGCTGCAGGTGTTTGCTTTTTAAGAAGGGACATTTCTCTGCCTTGACACTCGTTTGTCATGTTAATGCTGTCACAGTGTGCAAACGCGGACAGGAGTCCTGGGAAGGAGTGCATTTGTGCCCCATGCTGGTGATTCAGCCCAGCCTTCCCACACATCCTCTCACATGAACCTTGCAGGAAGCTGAAGTGGTACCAGCACGTCTGCTGTGCAAATGGGGAAACTGAGGCACACAGGAGAGGGGTTGTGAGTAATTTGCTGACAGCCATGAATTTACGTTGTGACATTGGACAGCCTCAGAAGGCATGAATGTCAGGTGACTGTCAGCCTGGGATCCTCTGGCCCCCACTCCACCACCAATGGGATCTTGGTTTGGTTGATTTCAACAGAGACGGCAACAATGGTCAACCCAGTACAATGTTCAATTTTGCTTCTGGGAGGACTGGAGGATGTGGGGTTTTTCTTTATCTGTTTATTTTTGCCTTCTAAAGCCCTTCAGGAATGTTCGCTCCGCAAGGCCTGGAGCACTTAGAGACTGCTGGATAAATTCCACATGAAGGAAGGAACGGTACTGAAGAACAACTCACCTGCACTAGGATCTCCCAGGATGCACTTCTCTGCCATGGTGACCCCTGGCATTATTTGGGGTGGGGACTGGATACTCAGACCAGAGACCCCAGTCTGAGGGGAGCTGGAGGTAAGGGGCCCCTCGTTTAAACCTTACACTTCCCTCCTTGGGCGCTCTGGGTTTTTTCTTTGATTTCTTTGTCTATATCGAGAGTACATCCTGCAGGAAATTCATACATACAGGACAGTGTTAAGAAAGCGAGAAAGACGGGCCAGACAGATGGCTCAGCAGGTGAAGGCGCTTGCTGCCAAGGCTGACAACACGAATCCCTTTCCTGCAGCTCACATGGTGGAAGGAGAGAACTGACTCCCTCAAGGGGTGCTCTGATCGCCACACAGGAACACGCACAAATGAATAAATGAATAAAGTAAAAACTAATTTAAAAAGAAAGTAAGGAAACAAGAAAAAGGACCACAGATGTTGGAGCATTCGGTTATTGAACACTTTTTAAACAGATGCGTGATACACATATGTCAATGTACGTATTACTGTACACTCCACATCATCACGCACCGTCTGTCCTCAGCAGTATGCCCAGCAGTATCTTTCCCACAGAGGCGCACACAGGTCTCCTTTCTTTTCTTCTCTCTCCTTCCCACTTTTCAAATATTCACAGTGTAAGAGCCATGACCAGTCACCTCACCAGGTTCAGAGATATACCACTGAGCAAACCTGCTAGAGAATCTATTTATCTTCCAGGAGCTTAGAGTCTGGTGGGGCTGGGATGTGGAGGACAGACAAACTTATTTCCCAAAATGAGCCGGATGCAATGAAGGGCTGGCTGCTGTGAGGAGAAAGAAGGTGATGGGGAGAGGAAGTTTCTAGAACTTCCTGGAGAAGCTGGAATACAGCTACGCTCTGAGACAGGAGGAAGAGGTGGTACGTCAGAGAAGGCGTCATTAGGCTGGGGAGACACTCAGTTGGTACAGCACTTGCCTTGCAGGTGCAGGGACCTGCATTTGGATCCCCAGCACCCACGTAGTAAGCACAGGTGTACATGCTTGTAATCAGGTGATGATAAGCACAGAAGCTTGCAGGCCGGTTAGTCTGACCTATGAGGTCATGTTCCTGACTAATGAGAGACCTTGTCTCAAACACAAGGTGCCTGGCAAATGAAACCTGATCTTCACATGCATGTGCAGATACACACCTACACATACAGATGCACATATACATGGACAAACATGCACACACATATACACCACGCCACCCCCAATAAGAGGAAAAGAAGGTGAAGGTGTTGTGTGAAGAAAGACAAGCGAGGAGAGGAGAGGACATGGGGCCAGGGCTCTTCTGTTTGGATTTTGCCTTTACTTTGGTACTTTTCTGTATTATGGAGACTTTTAGTGTAGGCATGGAAAGAACCATGATGAGTAAATAGTATTTGCTTGCTTCTTTCTTGACTGCCTTCAAAGGCAGGAGCCTCGGTGGCTTGGCTGTGCTTAGAGATAGGGCGGATTGCAAACCGTTGCTTCCAAAATCCATTCACCTAAAGAATCCACTCACCCATGGATTCTCACTCAGCTGTCATAGGCAGCACTGAGGCTCAGCTGGGAGAGAACCTCTCAGGTATGTGGAACTTACTACCCAGGGACACTGTCCCCAGTCTCACTCAAGTCCAGGCCGTGTCCATACCCTTGAAGCACTCACTCGTTTCTTCCTGCTTGTGCTTTAGTGTCAACTTGACACACCTGGGTTGAGGGACCCTCAGCAGGGGAATTGCTTCCACTGGACAGGCCTGCGGCCATGTATGTGGGGTATTTTCTTGATTGTTGAGTGATGTGGGAGGGCCCAGCCCACTGTGAGCATTTCCCTCCCTGGGCAGGTTGTTCTGTATTGTATAAGAAAGCAGGCTGAGCCTGGGCTAGTCAAGGGAGCAAGTCAGTAAGTCATGGCCTGTGTTCCAGCTCCTGTCTCCAGGTTCCTGCCCTGAGTTCCTACCTTGGGCTCCCTCAGTGATGAACTGTGACCAGGGAGACGTAAATTAAATAAACCCTTTCCTCCCCACATTGGTATTGGTCAGAATGTTTTGTCACAGCAATGGAGAAGTTAACTAATACACTGCTGTATTGAGGGTATCCCTGGTCATTTGCCTTCTTGGGAGTGACTAACACGATTACCAGTAGCATCCAGAAGCACAGACACACTTGAAGGTTATCATAAAATGTCCTCTTAGGGGCCTCTGAGCTTTCATTCACTCATTTGGAATATATCTACAAATCCATGCGTTTGCAAAGTCCTTGTGGTTTGAATGGGAAATGTCTGCTACAGGCTCATGTGTTTGCACACTTCTTCTCCAGCTGGTGGCGCTGTTTTGGGAGGTTGTAAGACCTTTGCATTATGCAGTCTAGCTAGCAGAAGTGGGTTTCTGGGGCCAGGGATAAAATGTTCGGTCCGGCTCTGTTTCCTGCCTAAGTTTTCTGCTTCCTGGACCACCAAGATAAGTAGATCATGACTTTAAGCTCTCATCACCATGACTGGAACTGCCCCAGCTATCAGTTCCTTTTCACCGTGATGGGCACTGTCTCTATAGATGGGAGCCTAAATAAGCCATGTATTTGATAACAGCATCCAGAAAAGTAACTAAAACAAATTGGTGTGAGGTGGGATGGAGGGATAGTGTCACTTACTTAAGGAATAATTATCAAATGCTTGCTAGCAGATGACAGACTGGAAGACCAGACTCTGGATCAATATGCATGGTCCTTTTCCCAGTGCTGTGGTAGACCAGTATGCAAGATCTCTCTCCCAGTGTCATGATGGACCAGTATACATGGCCCCTCTCCCAGTGTCATGATGGACTAGTATGCAAGGTCCCTCTCCCAGTGTTGTGGTGGACCAGTGTGTGTGGCCCCCAGTGTCATGATTGACTTCAATTGTCAACTTGGCATATCTGGGATGAAGGAACCTCAGTTAGGGAATTTCCCCTATTGGAATGGCCTCTGGCCATGTCTGTGAGGCATTTTCTTGATTGTTGAGTCATGTGGGAGGGTCTAACCTCCTGTACAAGGTGCCACCCCTGGGCAGGTGATCCTGGGTTGTATAACAGAGGAGGCTGAATGTGGGCCAGAGGAGCAAACCAGTAAGGAGCATTCCTCCAAGGTCTGTTTCAGCTCCTGCCTTATGGTTCCTGCCCAGGGTTCTTGCCTGACTTCCCTCAAAGATGCACTGTCCTAGCACTCAGGAGGGAGAGGCAGGTAGAGCTCTGTGAGATCAAGGGTAGCCTGTTTTACATAGTGAGTTCCAGGCCAGCTGGGGCTACAGGAAGACTCTGTTTCAAAAAGACCAAAAGAAAAACATGTTTTAAAATGGACTGTCATCTGGAAGTGTGTGAGGCGGTAAAACCCTTTCTTCCCCCAAGTTGTTTTTTGGTCAGAACGCTTTATCCCAGCAACAGAAAGCTCACTCAGGGAGCCTCTGAATGCATGTGGAAAGGCTTCACGAGGCTGTGCCTCATCTTGTACCACCAGAGCTGCTCTGGACGTCCAGCACTGAACACTGTGATGCTGTAACATCGATCTCCTTAACCTGGCATAGCAGCTCTTGTCCCAGCCCACCCGACATCCTGGAGGGACGAAGAGAGCCTGATTTCTCAACTGGGGCCTGGGAGCTGCGAGGAAGTTTTTTCACCCTTTTCTAAATAAAGAAACATCTAGGAAGGAGCTGGCGGCGGAAGCGGGTCTTAAACAGGGGACTTGATGCTGGATTCAAGTGCTCCTGGAGAAAGCAGAAGGCTTGATTGTCAGGCAGGATGAGGTTAAGGTGAGTCTTCTGGAGACAGAACCTGTGCAGCTGTGCTGCTGCTGTAGCTTCCGAAGGCCATCGGCAGTGACAACAGCCCCAATTAAATTCAATTTAGTCAGCTCCAGGAAGAAACACGTGTAATGTTAATTTCATGGGTGTATCAATGTGTAAACCTAACAGATGATACTTAAATGAGAAAGGCAGAGAGATGACATTTGGTTAAACAATGCATCAGTGGGCAGAATTCGTTGAAACTGCCATTGAAAAAAATTACAAGCACAAGTAAAGTTGCACAAGCTGTCACCTGGATCAGTCATCTAGCCGTTGTGTGTTCTTGTGCGGTCTATGAACTTGTTAGTGTGTATGTGCATGTGTGTGCTTGCATAATGGAGGCCTGAGGTCGCCATCTTATGCTTTTTGAGCCAGAGTCTCTTAGTGAAGCTGAAGCTTATCCAATAGGCTAGTATAACTGACCAATGAGCTTCAGAGATCCTCCTTCCTCCACCCGCCGCCCCCATCACAACACCTGGCTTGTTATATGGGTGCTGGGGATCCAAACTCAGGTCCTCATACTTGCATGTCAGGGACTTTGCCAAAGGAACCACCTGCTCCCAGCCCCTCGGGCATTACTGATGCAATGCACGTAGGAGGAGAGACAGGCAGCATGCGTTCACAGTCTGGATGACCCTGGGGGTCTCTGGCTAGTGTCTGTTGACTTCTGGAGCTCCTCTGGTGTGTCCCCCTGGTGGGAAATGTGTCCTTGATAAATTTTTTCCTCATCAGAAAAGCAGCAGATGGCGTAGTATCGAAGGAGCATGGGAAGGCTGGCTCTCTGCTCCATCTCCGTCTCTTGTTCCCGGGAGGTGTTCGACAAGAAGTGAGAGAGGGTTGTGCACTGCAGGGAGGGCTAGTCCACCACCACCACACCTCTGTCGCTGCTGCTCGTTACCCTGCCATGGTGTGGGCAGTCATCTCCTCCAGTCACACTGCCCTGTCTTCTCACTACTGCTTGGGGTCCTTCTCTACCTGCTCTCACACCTTTCCAATACTAAGAGAGCCTAGTCCTTCAATCAACAATCTAGAGAAAGATGACTACAGACTGGAAGGAAACAGGCTCGAGAGATAATATTGTTACTGTGGCAAATAACCCCAGAAAATTAACCGTAGGGACAGACTAAATAATCTCCAGGGTGTTTGTTGAGAACACCCCCTTTCCAGTTTCACTGGTAAGTCATTTGGTCATAGGACCACTCCTAGGGATGTAGGTTCACCTTAAGTTATGCTAAATAGACGGGCGGAATGTCTACTGTGTTTATGAGGTAGTGAGTTTTTCCTGCCTGAGATCCCACTTCCCGGTGCTGTACTCTCTAATTCTCTGCTCAAAGAGTGTAGTCACTGCCCAGTTAAATAATTTGGCTGTTTTGGAACATCTGGAGTCTGATCGGTCCTTCCCAGAGGCCCAAGTGCCATAACAATATGTGCATAGAACTTGCCAGAATATATTGATAAAAGCTAACAGGTTGTTACACACTTTCTATGAGTCAAGGATGTTGTCAAGGATTTTTTTCATTAGCTGACTAGCTGCCTGGTTTCCCAATTTAATCCTCACACAAACACTGTCATTCTCCGAAGTTTAGAGAGAGGGAACATTGAGACTGAGAGGGGTTTCGTGGTGTCACCTGAACCACGCAGCTTGTGGCAGAACTGGGTTAGAATCCAGCCTCATCCAGCCTGCCTTTAATGTGTTAACGGCACCGTTCAGGGGCTGGGGCAATGGTTCAGCTACTGAAGTGTTTGTCCTGCAAGTATGACCTCCTGAGTCTGATCCCAGAACCTGGGTAATAAAACAAGTGTGGAGCCACTGAGATGGATCAGCAGAGCCACCAAGCCTAGAAACCCGAGTTCAACAGATCCTTGGGTCCCACACGGTAGATGGAGAGAACCAACCCTGTCAGATTGTCCTCTGACCTCCAGACATGCACCCTGGCACAGGCTTACACGCACATACACATACACCACACACACCCCACATGCACACATACACTATAAATAAATTTAAAGGTATCAATTTTTTAAAAGCAAGGTATGGTGGCACATACTTGCGATCCAGGGCTGGGGAGATACAGATGGGTGGATCCTGGGGCTGGCTGACTAGCTATCTAACCTACTTGGAGAGTTCCAAATCAATGAGAGACACTGTCTCAAAAAAAGTAGGCTGATACAGAATGCCATCCTCTGACCTCCATATCCACATAAGTGTACTCTCCTCTACTTCTGTACATACACAACACACACATGCATAAAAAAAAATGGTCTAAATAGTGGTGAAGAAAGATAGATGATTGTTTCTTCTGTTTAACTCAGAGCATTGCAATCAGTGTTAGTCAGTGCCATGCTAAGCTCAGATACGTTAACACACACTCCATCAAATTACAGTGGCTTTATAACAACAAAAGCTTAGTCCTTGCTCCTGTGCTGCTCCAGCAGGCAGCTGTCCTATAAGGCTGCCCCTCAGGGAGTGTCATGGAGACCCAAGTTGCCTTCATGTCACCCCCATCTTATACTCAGTGTCCCTGAGTATAAGCGAGGCTGAGAAAGTGACACAAAACAGTGCTTTTCTAAAAGACTCATAGAGGAACCTGTTAAATAAAATCGTGGGCTCCCATGTCCAAGCCCTGGTAGCACTCACAGCGCCCCCTAGTGGCCATGACTGTCGTTCTCCTTGTACCACTCAGGACCACCTCACCTTTTAGGGTACCAGGACGTAGGTCAGTGTGGAGGTTCGTCAGAACACTAACGGTAGCTCTACCGTATGATCCAGCTCCACCACTGCTGGTCCTTACCGGAAGGACTTCCAAGCCAACACCTCACAAGGCTCTGGCATGTGGATGTCCCTGCAGCACTCACTATTCACAGTAGCTACGTTATGGAACCAGCTTACGTGCCTAACAGCAGAAGAATGGATAAAGAATATACAATGGAAGTTTTTCGACCATAAAGAAGAGCGAAATAATGTTATTTCTAGGAAAATGGATGCAACTGGAGATAACCATATTAAGTTAATTAAGCCAGTCTCTGAAAGACAAATATCCTATAGTTTTCTCTCATACATAGACACATAAGACCATGTATGTATATGGGACAAGAAAGTAAAAGTGAAACTGTCTGGGGGAATGAAGGGAGTGGCGGGAAGGGGACATTGGGGGAATACATTCAACACAACAATACATATTTTGTATGAAAACTTTAATAATGAATAAATTAAAGAGAAAAGTATGCCAGGACAAGTGGGAGGAGGCCCTGATGGAAGCCTGCGGAGACTCCTCAGCCGCTTCAGGGTCAGCGTGAGGCAGCTGTGCCAGTTTTTAAAAAAAGGCTGACATTTGTTAAGTGCCTCTCTCTGTCTCTCTTTTGAAAGCCTTGAATTGCAGGGAACATATTCTAAGACTAACCTGTCAGCTGGTGACAACTAAATTACTAACCTTGCCTCCCCCTCTGCCCCATATCCCTGACAGGTACGCAGCCACGTTCTCAAGGGAAAGCTTCCTGGAGAAGTGTTCCCAGATTCAGGGAAGGTGACCCCTCTGCCCGAATGCAGCAGTGTGATCACACTTCCTGTACTGGGGACCTGGGGACTTAGGCTGGGTTGGAAATAAGTGGAAGGGAAGGAATGAGGTCTGACCAGAGCAGCCAAACTGAGTGGCTGGGGCTCTCACTGAATCCTCCCTCTGCCTTTTCCTTGGCAAGCTTTAAGAACCCACCTCCCAGCATCCTTTGCAGCTGCGTCTCGCGGAGAGGCTGCACTTTTGCCAATGAAATGTGCGATTGGACACCTTCTAGACTTGAAGGTAAATGCCTCCCTGCACGGTTCTCGATGATGTTCTCTCTCAGACTAAATGCAGAGAGAATGAGGACTGATGACTCTCAAATGAGAGGATGCAGCTGTGTTCCTGCTGGACTTGGAGGACAGGAGATGGGTTGGGTATGGCTCCCATGCCCTTGGTCAGCAGCTCCTGGATTAAGAGAAGCTCAGCCTGCTAGGTTTCCAGAAGGAGCCTGGTTAAACATTGTGTCTTGTATGACCTCACATGTCAAGAATCGGTATAACAGACCATTGCATATACACACAAACATGCATGCACACATTCGGTTGGCTTAGTCCTCTCTTTCCATATCCAAACAACCATGGATAAAAACACATTAAAACAAATATCTGCAACGAACACAATACGTGCATTCTTCCTTCCACTCTTCCCTACACAATACTGCCTAATACCTAGATAGATAGCATATACATTGTCTGGGGCACTAGAAATAATCTAGGGATGATTTGATGTGCTTGGATGATGCGCACAGGTCATATTTAGGTGCTGCGTCATTTTACATAAAGGGTTTAAGCATCCTTGACATCCACTGGAGTCTTGGAATCAGTCCTTCTTGGATACTGAAGGATGCCTATGTATATAAATGTACACACAAACATACATAGATGTATATATGTAATATTATATATTAGCTCAAATTAGAAAATACACACTACATACACATATCCACACAGGTGTATGAATGTCTATGTCCCCGAAATTCGCACTCTTTCCTTAAATGTCAGTTATTTATGTTTTATTATCGTAGTCTCGGTGGGGTGTGTCACTATGTCATTTCTCCATTCCTTCCTCCCTTGCAGAGTCAGTTCTGTAATTTGCAATGTCCAGGACAAATGAACATGTGAATTGCTTTGCTAAAAATGTGTTGAGAGTCTCAAGTAGGCAAAAGCCCAGCCCTAGACTCCACACAGGCTCTTCTGTGTGTGAGTTCTCTAGCTCCTTAGGGCACAAAGTCCACAGAAGACAACTGTTTATCTGCAAGGCCATCAGCCAGCCCAGAAAGTTTGCTGACGAACTTTGTGACAAGTCTAAAATCTTGCCACCTGAGTGCTGCCTGAAGGGTTCTGGGAATGGTTTTTACATATCACAAGAAGAAGCAGGAGAAAATAAGAAAGCCAATTTTCTTTTAGTATATTACTTGTCAGACAGCGAAATGGGATATAATTACGGTGTGACATTTCCAACAGCAAATATGTTCCAGTGTAAGCAATTAACACCGGTTCTTTTGGCAGGCTTAAAAAGATTACTCAGAGACTGCAGTAAGTTACAATGCCCCGTGAATAATAAATAACGTGATATCTCGGCTAAGTTGCATACTAGGTCCAAAGTTCAAACTTTCTTGATGAAAATGGATTACGTGCTGTTAACCCTCTGTCGACTTCACTCGTCTTAAGCTGATTTAAATCTTGAGTTCTCTGGGTTTATTGGAATTACTTATTTACCTTGCTCCTAGGAACATCTGAAAAAAATCTGCTTACATGCATTTCAGCTGCTGGGTATCTTCGTAAGGCCATGGGTTTTGAGGTGACCTCTCGAGGATGGACGGATTGGGAACACAACTTGGGCTGAGACTGATCATCTGTAAGATGGTGATAGTTTTGTGATGAAATCGAAGATTTAGAGGACTATACACCAGGCTGGTGATGCTGGTGACTCTGAACCTTTCTTGCTTGAGCAGAAGGAAGCTCTTTCTGATTATATTTGTATAGTGTGTGATCCTTAGGACCCAAACCAAAATGAAAACCAGTTACTCATGCCACAGGGAGAATGAAAGGTTGTGGTTATGTGCAAAGGGCTGGGGGTCATTTTTCTCACCCTTGGCACTATGGCACTATCGAGTGGGTGATTCTCAGCTGGGATGAAGTGACCTGTGCTTTTTGAGTTATCTATATGCATTTCTGGACTCTACCCACTAGAGCTGCCCTCAGTCATGACAATCCAATAATATCTCTGGATACAGCCATGTTTAGGGGCAGACACTACTTTAAACACATATGACTCTACTCCTATGTCACCTGGAACGTATGACTTAATTCTTCTGCGCCTTACTTTCCTAGCTTGTGAGCTGGAAAGAAGCCATGCCTTCCTTCTAGCGCTATGGAGTGCCGAGGGGCATGGGCATGCTGACTGCTTTGCTCTGGTGTCTGACAGGACCCAAGTCTTTGGCATGACCAGGATGCCATCCACACCATCACTTAGGGAACATAGCTACTGAATGGAGCAGAGCTGTGATAGGTGCTAGGGATGCAAACGTATGAAAGCCTGCTCCTGTTTCTGCTGTGGTAGCTTGGAAAACTAGTGAGCAGTTGGATGTGTGAACCAATAACCTCAACTGCCATGAAACAATGGCTAAAATGTGGCCCTGGCTGAAGGATGAGAGGGAATTAGAGAAAAAGGCTTTCCTGGGATTTCCTAAGAAGATGGCATTTGAGCGAAGCCAGGACTTTCAAGGAAGACATGTGTGATGAAAGGCATTCCAGATAGAAGGAACCACATTTACGAGGCCTGCTGGTGTCAGGAGTGTTGGGATGGGAATTTGCTATTGGAGATAGAGGAGAAGCTAGACAAAACAGCAGAAGGCAGATGACACGGGATTCCAACACACTGAGAAGTTCTCACCTCTCTTGCTAACCCAACTAATTCAGCAATGTTTGATCCAGAGCCTACTAGGCAGAAAAACAGAACAGTGATTGATTAGCAATGTCTACTTGGGCCTAGGGCAGAGATGAGGCACACATTACACTGGGCTAGCAGGGACTGTGGTAAAAGAGTTTTCAGGTCAGGGGGTAATGTGAGCAGAAATATTTTTAAAAACTTCACAATGGAATCCATGTTTTTATTTTGAAAAGGGGTAGATTCGAGGCAGAAGTCAGACTGACTGTGGCACTTCAAGAGAGATGAGGAAGTTCTCCTGGAGAGCAGTATGGAGCCCAGGAAGTGGGTGTAAAGGACTTCTCAGGGTCAGGACTGACATTAGCCTGTGGTTCTAAGGGAGGAGAAATGGCGCAGACTCCTGGAGATCTGGTTTGGGCAACCTTGAGCATGGCGATCTTATTCACCATAGAGGAAAGTCCAGGGCATTTAGGAATAAAAATTATGAGTGTTTGTGGGGCCCCAAGCTGGAAATGTCCATTGAGTGCTCAGCATTTGGATTAGGACCCTAGTCTGTTGAAAGGACAAGAGACCTTGGTGTCAACATGGTGGTGGTGGCTGTTATCGTTGGCCAATGGAAGCTCTGAAACTCTCCTACTCTCCCAGGGCTCGAAGAAGCCCACCTGGAAACGAGAGGCTGCTCCTTGAAGTGGAGTCTCCCCTCATCCACAGCTATTCCTGATTGACAGGATTAGTGTTAGTGATGGGCAGTGAAGACTGTCATCGCCCTCAATCCCCTGCACATTTTATAGTCAACACAGCATTCCTATGATCCTTGTAATCCAATTATGTGACCTGGGAAGTTGTATCTTAATTCTCAACTTCATTGTCACTTGCATGTTTGTAGGCAAACCTTGTTTAATAAGGTGTCAGCTCAAATACTGGATGGCGCATACAAAATGAGCTCAGGAGCTCATGGAAGCCGGGCCTAAGAAAGGGGCTTGCTGTCACTCAGAAGGCTTCCTATTTTGAACCTCCAGTGAGTGAGCAGAACCACACTGTCCTTGTCACTGAGGATTATGATTGGAAGAGATGTCATCTTCCCTCTCCCCGTTCACTGTGCTTCTGGTCTGTGAATGCCACGTGCTCCATCTTTCTGGTAGCCGAACTTATCTGATAATAGAAACGCTCATAAGTTTTAGATGGTTGTTATTTATTGAGTGGCAGCCTCGCACTTGGCAGTTTGAGGGACCTCACATATCATTATACCCTACTCCCAAAATCATTGAGATAAGTAGATCATATCTTCATCTGAAGAATGAGAAAACTGTGGATTACAGAGGAACAACAGCACGTTGGTTGTGCCCTAAGCACTCCACATCTGTCTACTACAGGGTCCTGCTCTTTGTAGCGGCCAGGAGCACAGGTCCTTTAGGTCATGCTAACTATGGTTTGACTGAAGACAGTGACGAGGTTGGTAGTGGTGGTGATGGAGGTGGTAATGGTGGCAGAAGGTTCTAGAAGTGATAAAGTGTGGATATTGAGTGGTAGTGGTTCTTGTGGAGGTTTTAGTGGTGGAAATGGTGGAGGTGATGACAGACACTGTGGTGATGGTGATGGTGATGATGTTAGTGATGGTGTTGGTGCTGGTGATGGTATTAGTGATGATGTTGGTGTTGATGTTAGTGATGATGTTGGTGCTGGTGTTGATGTTAGTGATGATGTTGGTGTTGATGTTAGTGATGATGTTGGTGCTGGTGATGGTATTAGTGATGATGTTGGTGTTGATGTTAGTGATGATGTTGGTGCTGGTGTTGATGTTAGTGATGATGTTGGTGTTGATGTTAGTGATGATATTGGTGTTGATGTTAGTGATGATGTTGGTGCTGGTGATGGTATTAGTGATGATGTTGGTGTTGATGTTAGTGATGATGTTGGTGTTGATGTTTTGATGTTAGTGATGATGTTGGTGCTGGTGATGGTATTAGTGATGATGTTGGTGTTGATGTTAGTGATGATGTTGGTGTTGGTGATGAGGTTAGTGAAGTTGTTGGTGCTGGTGTTGATGTTAGTGATGATGTTGGTGCTGGTGTTGATGTTAGTGATGATGTTGTGCTGGTGATGGTATTAGTGATGATGTTGGTGTTGATGTTAGTGATGATGTTGGTGCTGGTGATGGTATTAGTGATGATGTTGGTGTTGATGTTAGTGATGATGTTGGTGCTGGTGTTGATGTTAGTGATGATGTTGGTGTTGATGTTAGTGATGATATTGGTGTTGATGTGAGGGATGATGTTGGTGCTGGTGATGGTATTAGTGATGATGTTGGTGTTGATGGTAGTGATGATGTTGGTGGTGGTGTTGATGTTAGTGATGATGTTGGTGCTGGTGTTGATGTTAGTGATGATGTTGGTGCTGGTGATGGTATTAGTGATGATGTTGGTGTTGATGTTAGTGATGATGTTGGTGCTGGTGTTGATGTTAGTGATGATGTTGGTGCTGGTGATGGTATTAGTGATGGTGTTGGTCCTGGTGAAGGTATTACGGATGATGTTGGTGTAGCTGTTAGTGATGATGTTGGTGGTGGTGTTGGTATTAGTGATGATGTTGGTGTTGATGTAAGTGATGATGTTGGTGCTGGTGATGGTATTAGTGATGATGTTGGTGTTGATGTTAGTGATGATGTTGGTGCTGGTGATGGTGTTAGTGATGATGTTGGTGCTGGTGATGGTATTAGTGATGATGTTGGTGTTGATGTTAGTGATGATGTTGGTGCTGGTGTTGATGTTAGTGATGATGTTGGTGCTGGTGTTGATGTTAGTGATGATGTTGGTGCTGGTGTTGATGTTAGTGATGATGTTGGTGCTGGTGATGGTATTAGTGATGATGTTGGTGTTGATGTTAGTGATGATGTTGGTGCTGGTGATGGTGTTAGTGATGATGTTGGTGCTGGTGATGGTATTAGTGATGATGTTGGTGTTGATGTTAGTGATGATGTTGGTGCTGGTGATGGTGTTAGTGATGATGTTGGTGCTGGTGATGGTATTAGTGATGATGTTGGTGCTGGTGATGGTATTAGTGATGATGTTGGTGTTGATGTTAGTGATGATGTTGGTGCTGGTGATGGTATTAGTGATGATGTTGGTGTTGATGTTAGCGATGATGTTGGTGCTGGTTATGGTGTTAGTGTTGGTGATGGTGATGATGTTAGTGATGTGGTGATGGTATGGTGGTGGTGATGGTGGTGTTGCCAGTGGTGTGGCCATGGTGACAGTAATGGAGGTTATAACAGTGGCCATGTCCTGATGGCAACACTAGCATGGGAGTGATGTGGCAGTATGGAGATGATGGAGGTTGTGTGCTGATAGCAACAGTGGTGGCTGGTGACATTGTTGGTGGAGGTGATGGCATTGGAATAGAAGTGGAGTGAAAAGGGTGATAATGGTTGTGCAAAGATGGTGATGGGGATGGTGGTGATGGTGGGGATGGTGGTGATGAAGCTGGAAAGATAGGTGTGGTGTGGTATGGTGTACGCAGGTGAAGGTGGGGGCGATGGTTAGGTGCGATGGTGATGGAGCTAATGGTGAGTGTGTGGTGATGGTGACTGTGTGTGGTGATTGTGTGGTGATTGTATTAGGTGGTGATGTTGACGGTGGTTATGTGGAGATGACCAAGGCAGTGCTTAGTGATAATGTTGACACTGTGAGCTCTGGTGGTGATGTGCTCTCTGTCTGGACTATCCTGTTTTTTTGTTTGTCTTGACCTGGTGAAATTATATCCACAGCTAACGATTTAGCTCACAGACTTCCCTCAACCGCCTCCTTGGCCATGCTTCTTCCTCTCTTGTGTCTGCAACGTGCACCTTCAGTTAATGTCTCCACCACACCACTGTCTGCCACATCAGGATTCCATCTCTTCTTGTTTCTTCTGCTCTCCAGGAGCACTTTCCTCTCACCTGGCATAGGCTCGGTGGCGATTTAATAAAAGCATGTTGTCATCACACAAGCTCTGGAACCTTCCACTTGCCTCTCCCACATTCAAAGAGAAATGTGAGCAGAGGCAACTCAGCTGGGACCTTCCTCTCTGCCTGCTCCCAGACCTCAAGGCAATGCAGCCCAGCTCAAAAGCTTCCGAGGATGGACTGGAAGGCAGGTTCCAGTGAGACTGATCCTCCTGCTGGGAAACAGGAGGAAATCGGCTGAGCACAGCTGGGGAAGCATCTGGGACAGAAGCAACTTGCTGTAGGGACTCTCACCTACACAGATAAACGAGACTGCCCTAAGCAGGTGCTGAGGTTGGCAGAGTAGTGCAGGTCACTGGACACACAGAGTTGTGTGCAGACACACTCTGCTCCAAAGGGGTGCTCATAGCTGGCAGCTCCAGGCTCACTTAGCCTGCAGATTAGTGTTTGGAGTTCATAGTCTGTTTGGCTTATTTGTCTTCAATCAGAATAACTGTCAGGTCAATCAAGAGACTTCAGGTAAAAATTCAGATTTCTCACTAAAAAAAAAAAAAAAGTACTGGAAGAATGTTCAAGCCTGGACATGCTATGTTCATAGCAAGAAAGTCTAGAGCTTTTGATAACAGCCATGCACCCAGGCGAGATGCAGCCCCAATCTGCCTGGTCCAGGTAGGCATGTCCCACCCGGCCTCAAGGCGACCTAACTTTAAACACCACTAGTTATGAAATGCCAGCTTCACAGGGGGTTAAAGTTGTGTGCTTAAGAGCATAGCAGCAGACTGGCTTCAAATTTTGGCTTTTCTTTGACAGGCTGGGTGGCCTCAGGCAAGAGGTACTTTGCTTAGGTTCTAGTTTCCTCAGAGGCCAGGCAAAGATACTATGGACCCTTATTCCTCCAGACTGCAGAACACAATGAGAATACTGACTATTCTATATATACTCTGGATTCCGCATAAGAGAGAAAACATTCAGTGTTGGTCTTCCTGTGCCTGGCTTATTTTATCTAACATGATGATCTTCAGTTCTGCCCATTTTCCTGCAAATGCTATAGTTAAATTTTTCTTCTTTATGGTTGACTAAAACTAACTTTACTGCATGTATATACCACACTTTATCCATCCCTCTGTTGATAGATAGCTGGGAAGATTCATAGCTTAGCTGTTGTGAATGGTGCTGCTAGAAACATTAACAGGTGGATATCTCTGGGCTGTGCTGACTGGGATGCCTCTGGGTGTATTCCTAAGAATGGTGGAGCAGAACCATATGTCGCGTCTACTTCAGTTTTGTGAAGGAATTTATTTTTATAGTGGTCCACTAATTTATATTCCCACCAGCTGTGTCACTAACTAAAAAATAATAAGTGAAAAAAAAAGCCTGCCAAACAGTTTTTTCCATTAGTGTCTGTGTGTTATGTATGTATGTATGTACACATGTGTAACACATGTGTGCGCCTGTGTGATTGAGAAGGCCATGGGAGAACATTGGGTGTCCTCTTCAATCACCCTTCATCATTTACCCTTGAGACAGGGTCTATTACTGAACTTGGAGTCTGCCAATTTTCAACCTAGGCCACCAAGCCCAGGCAATCTCTCTATCTCTACACCCCATGCCCCAGTATTGAACTTACATACATGTGTACAGCCACACCAGGCTTTTTATGTGAGCATTGGGCTTCCACATTCAGGTCTCATGCTTGAGAGGCAAGGGCTCTTACCCAGTGGGTCACTGCTCCCCAGTCCCTACTGAATGTTTTATATGGGAGGCCTTCAGTGAGTGGACTTTCTGTTTCTGGGCGCCTGCATTAGCAGGGAGAACAGTGCTGTTATCACTGCATCCTGCCAAGGAGAAATTCAGCATTGGAGGAATGAGATAACTTGTTCAAGACCTTCTCCGGTGACAGTCTAGATTCCAATGCAGAGAGCATTCATTACCACTGCAAGCTCCAGACGTTTCACTCTTAGTCAAATGTGCCTGACCCCCAGAAGAATCATCCCTCCGTGATGCTGGCTATGAATCTCTGTGTACATTTCCACTAACCCTAACTGTCCATTTATGGGCTCTCCTACTATTCTGTGTGTGTGTGTGTGTGTGTGTGTGTGTGTGCGTGTTGCATGTTCCTGGGTGGGGTTGCATGTGTGGTCAACGTCTCCCTCAATTGCCCTCCATTCACTTGTTTGTGACAGAGTCTCTCACTGAACCTGGAGCTCATCTGTGGATCCCTTTGGCTAGGCCAGCTAGTCAGCAAGTCTGGGAATCTTCCTGCCTCTTCTGCGGCAGCACTGGGATTCCAGGCACAAGCTGCAGCCCAGCCTTTTTACACCAGCACGGGGGACATGAACTCAGATCTTTGTGCTTTTGCAGCAGACACTTTACTGACTGAGCCATGTCCCCAGTTCCGCAGATAGTGACTTCTGTGTGACTCACCCTTCTCTGCCTATGAATAATGAATAAGGACCTAATGAATTACTAAGCCCAATGGATAAATAAACAGAAGAGAAATCAATCACATCTGCTATTGGCTTCCAAGTCAATAGAGACAAACCCATTTCATAAAATCAGCTTGTTGGCTGTGCATCTCTCTTGGAGCTCAAGCTCTCTTCATGTGGGAACCCTGTGAGCTGAGCCTGGTGATAAAGACAAGGAAAACAGACCATTTTTTCTCCTCCCAAACAGTGTGATTCCACCCCAGGCGAGATGAACCTAGTGTTCTTTGGTGCAGATCGGCAGTAAATGAAGCCTTAGCCACAGAGGAGCGTCTGTCTGCGAGGCCCTGTTAGTTATTATCCTATCATAACAAAATGGATTACGCTGTAGTAATGAACACGGCCATAACGCTGTGCTGGCAGTTTAATCAATGCGCTTCTCAACTGCAATTGCACAAAAATAGGTAACAGAGGATCATTTGATCTACATTTTTATTAATTTGGTGCCATTTGTCTTCTGGTTATTTTAATGATCTCTCATTATGAGAAAATGGGGAAACTTCCTGGAAGAAAAAAAAAGTAGAGTCATTGTGCTCCATTACATTCATCCTGATGTTGTACTACAGAGGAAAAATAGCTTATGTCAATCCAGTTTGGGTGAACAGGTTCAAATTTTAGGGTGGTGCTTGGTTTTAGGAAGAAAAGTTTCCTCAACTTAAAGTCATTCAAGTGACGTTAGAGATTAAAGCCAGTATCTGTGGAGCTGACTCCCCATCATCATTGTTCTTTTCTTCAGACCTACTGTCTGAACTGTCTTGCAACTGGGGTGCCAGTATTCCCTTCCACAGGTAGTGCTCAGAGTTCTGGAGACATGGCTCAGTTGGTCTAAGGGCTTGCCTCGTAAGCATCAGAACCTGATTTTGATCTTTAGAAGACATAAAACAAAAACAAAGAAACAAACAAACCAGGAGTCATGGTGCATGCTTATAATCTGAGGGCCAGGGAGGTGGAGATAGGATCCTTGGGACTTGCTAGCCAAACAGCCTAGACTAGACTACTTGGCAAGCTCCAGGTCAAGTGAAAGACCTTGTTTCAAAAAACAAGGTAGACAGTGTATAAGGAATGAGTGAGGCTGTCCTCTGGCCTCTATTTACATGTACATACATGTGCATGCATATCTACACATACAAGCACAGGTATACACACACAAGAAAAAAATTGAATTCAGAGAGATTGGGAGACCTGTGCAAGGTTAAACCACTAGAAAGCAGCAGTGGCTGACTCTGAACACGAAGAACTCCATCCCAGTGTCTCTCAATAGACCTGATGCATCTGACGGAGATTTGTTCTTCCGTCCGGGGGACATGCTAAATCACGGTAGAGATTATGCATTCAGGAAAGCACGTGGGAAACCCTGAT
Organism: Eospalax fontanierii; assembly: GCA_035773235.1. Lineage (NCBI taxonomy): Eukaryota > Metazoa > Chordata > Mammalia > Rodentia > Spalacidae > Eospalax > Eospalax fontanierii. The sequence goes on along the minus strand of CM069546.1, from coordinate 42,970,931 downwards.
AAATGCTTTCTTCTCAGTCCCTTTTGGGACTGTATCTCCCTTGATCCTTGTTTCTAGGCTTACAAGAGGTTTGCCTCATGCCTACAACTGTTTCTGAAAAACATAACAGACTGATACATTAGTGCCTTGAGTGTCCTCTAAGTAACAGCTTCTGTTCCAGCCAAGTTTCCAGCTGCCAGCACCTGCGCAATTTAACCACATGCATCTTTGTCATTTTTAACAGAAACTGTAGTTGCAACATGGAGGAGGGGCCAAGGTCATTGGGATGGGGATTTGGAGGACAGAGAGGACACCCTGACTAATGGAATGATGGAACGGTTTCATTTTTCCTTCCACTGTGAATTGTGGAATCTTGTTCCCACTTACTCAAAGTCCTGGAATTGATCCCTTGACATCCTGTCAACTGTAGTCAGGGCTAGAAGGTAAGGTTGGAAGGGACCATGAGGATGACGTCATGAGTGAGGAAGGGCTGGGATACTGTTAGCTTTGGCCACCTTGACAAACACCTGGCAGAAATGAGAATGAGAGGAAAGATTTATTTGGGCTCATGTTTTCAGAGTGATCAGTCTGTGATCACGTGGGCTTGGGCAGAACATCTTGGCAGCTGAACTGTGTGTGGCTGACAAGAAGAAACAGGAGAACATGGCAGCCAACTAAGTCTCCTATCCCCTTTTGATTCTGTCCGGGTCCCAGGCCATGGACTGGCACTGCCCTTATTCAGAGTGGGTCTCCCTCCCCTAGTAATCCTCTCTGAAAGCCCTCACAGACACACCCCAAAGTGTGCCTCACACGGTCTCCTAGGTGACTCTAGATCCAGTCAAGCTCCCAATGACATTCGACCATCACAGCCTGGTGTGAGACCAGAGCCAGTGTTAGGGACGATGTCCCATCACCCACGGTGACTCCTTTGACACTTGTGGTACTATTGCTGACATTGCCAGAACTTTCTGTTTATTTCAACACGAGCTAAACTCTGGAGAGTCCAATGACAAGCTCCATGTTTTATTTATTACCGACTGATTTAGAAAATGCCAGCATCTGGCCTGGGCCTGCCAAGGTGCTGTCTTGAGCCTCACAGCAAGGAGAAAAGGTTAACATTGTGAGGGATCCTTGCATTGATGAGCACACATGGCTGGCAGGATTCAAGGCACATGGACTTCTGGTCATTGCTGCTAGAGGCACTTGTAGGTGTTGGAATCATCAAATGGAATGGGAAACACAAGAAGACTGTGTTCGGTTAAGGGGAATTTTGAGTGACTGCTGTGAGTTTGAAATGGCAGTGATGATGTCTGCTTTACTGGAGTCTGCAGCTGTTCTGACAAAAATAACAGTAACTGGGAGCCTGCAAGGGCAGACCCAACTGTCTCTCAGTTTGGTATCTGGACATCTGAGACCAAGGATGGGGCAGGGCTGGTCCCTCCTGATGGCTGTGAGTGTGGATCTGCTGAAGAGGGCCTTTTCCCAAGCAACAGGTGGCTGCTAGCAACCTGTGAGATACCTTGGTGCCTAGAAGCTCAGCCCTGTCTCTACATTCAAGTTTCTCCCTGGGTATGTGGACTCTGGGTGCAAACATTCCCCTTTAACAAGGATACATTCTGGTTGCATTAAAGGTCCACTTTAATGACTTCATTTGAACTTGACTAAAAAAAAACCCTTCATGTCCCAAGAAGGCCACACTCACAAATTTGGAGGTTGGGCTTCAATATATTTTTAAAAATCTGTGTGTACACATGTGTGTGTTATATGATGTATATGTGTCTGTGCACATGTTCATGTGTATGAGTGTGTCACAGAGCACATGTCATGGCACATGTGTGGAGTTCAGAAGACAACCTTGGGTACCGGTTCTGGCCTTCCACTTTATTTGAGACAGACTCTCATTGCCACCAGCAGACCTGAGAACTTCCAGGGATTCTCCTGTATCTCTCTCTTTCAGCTCATCCTAGGAGCCCTGGAATGGCAGGTGTGCTTTATCGCATCTGGCTTTTTCCCCAGGGGTTCTGAGGATCCAAATTCAGTTCTTCACACCCATCCAGCAAATGCCTTACTCACTCAGCCATCTCTCCATCCCATTCAACATCCTTTGGGGGACACACTGAAAATCATACTGACTGAGCCATAGTGGAAGATTTGGAATCTCTGGAAGGAGGCTGGATGTGGGAAACCAGGCACATTTCCCTGAGTATTCAATGCAGAAAGCAACATGAAGAACAACTTGAGGTTGGATCGCACTTGGAGTTTAAGGACGCAAGGACATGCAGAGGCTCTGTTTGGTGTAAAGAGTAATGCCTCTCAAACCTGACTGTTCATAAGGTGGAAATAATGGCCCCACATAATCCCTATCATTATTATTATTATTATTATTGCTGTTATTAAGTGCTCCAGAATCATTTGTATCTTTCAAATTTTCTCTCCCACTCTCAGTCTAGAAAGAAGTTCAAAGATAAAGCACAGAATCCACAGTTTTCTCTCTTCCAAAAGGGGCTCTTCATTATTACAGTAGGCCTCCCTTGGGGCAGATCCTGCTTGTCCCTGCCCGTTTTCAGGCATACTCAGGACTCTTGGTTGAGACCGTGGAGTCTGAGGTTGAAGTTCAGTGCCCTTTGTTCTGAGCTTTCTCAGAGCCTTTCTCATAATTCTGGGGAAGCACACATGTAATTAAACAGAGCCCTCGTTGGGTTTCAGATCGGCTGCAAAGTGTGCCCCTGGCAAAGTGTGCCCCTTTCTTCCTGAGAGATGGCGAAGGTGTAATTAGAAGTTGGAGAGGGCAATCCTTAGCATCTCTTAAGAGCATTTTTAAAGGATGATCCGATATTCATCTGAGCACAGCTCTGCTTCCTGTGAGACCACAAGAATGCCAGGGCTATATACCATCTGTTGACAAAACCCAGGGACTCTCTGGGTGTCCCTTGGGTGGAACAGAGAGTACAGTGCATTCTGACTATGTTAGCCGATAGATAGCCCTAGTAAAAGGCGGGTAGGCTGGGGAAACTTCATCCTTATTTTCAAGACAGTGTTAAAACACTTTAGGTGTAAGGTGAGTTTCACATCTCTCTGAAGGTCATTGCTCATTCATTAGTCATTCAACAAACATTTGCTGAGCAGCTGCTGAGTGTCAGGCCACTCCACTTTCACATAGCATCCTTCCAGCCATCAACAGTGCACCAGAGACATTGGCTGGAGGTTTTCTTTTTATAATGAGTTGAGATCAGAGATGTTTTCCCCTTGACCTTTCCAGCCATTCATACTCTCTCTGAAAGTCAACTGAAATAAGTTTTGGCTGTTTCTTATTATATCTGTAATGTATTCCCACTCATGAATGTCGATGTCAATGGCAAATCTACAACATATTCAAATACACACTGGACACAGCCAGGGATGCTTTCATCTTTTATTTTTGAGCAGGGGTCAGTGTGCTTTTCCTGTAAAAGGGCACACAATGGATCACAAGTAGTCTAGGCTTTGTCTGCTGTGTGATCACTGTTGTGACTATTTAATTTTGCCTTTGAGGTTGGAAAGCAACCACAGACGATCCGATCCGGGAACCGACAGATGGGCCTGGCTGTGTTTTCACCACAGCAGGGTGCCAGCCATCTCGGAACTCAGGTTAGAGAACTCAGGCGTGGGTTTTAGGATACTATCCCATCCCACTAAAGTACGCTTCCAAATTCCATTCCATCGTGCAGTCTTAACTTCTTGTTGTTATGACAAAAGACCTAGCAGAAATGACTTCAAGGAGGAAGGATTTAATTTGCCCATGGCTTCAGTGGATTTAGTCCTTCAGGGTGGATGGGCACGGTGAATGCCTCCCTGGAGGCAGAGGGAAAGGGAACACAGGTGCTCAGCTGGCTTTCTCTCTTTCACCCTTTTACTCAGTCTAGTTGTCTGCCCATGGTGTGGTAACACCTGCACTGCACTCAAGGTGTGTCTTCCCTCTTCCTCTGCTAACCCTGGCCGAACCACTTCAAAGACAAAGGGAGATGTGCTTCTCCAGTTTCACAGAGGCCTCTAAATCCATCCAAGTTGACAATGAAGATTCCCACCATCCATGGCTTAACCAGACAGACCCCAGCCTTCCTCCCTCTCCCCATTTTCCAACACACTTCTTGCATGATAAGGTTCTACCACCGGCCCCTGATTTCTGTTCCTGGTCACACCAAGTACTCAGTTTCTCTAGGACCTCTGCAAAGTTGCCCTTTCTGTCTCCTTCCTCCCAAGTTCTTTTTACTTTCAGCGATGTTAACAAAATGGTCAAGGGGCTTAGCTCACTGTTACCATAGTGAGAGGTACAGGCATCAGCCCACTTTCCAGATGTTTAAGTTACTCTCCAGTCACTCTAACGAACAATCCAAGCGCCTTCCTGAATGTCTCTCTACCCTTCATCTAAGGTCAATCAGTTTACAAGTTCTGCTGGATTTGCCTCCAGCACTGTTCTCAATCCAACCTTTGCTGTTTCTTAAATTGAACTCGTTCTCATTTATTATCAGGATTGCGCCAAGGGCATGTTTACTAGACTCTTTGCCTAAGATGTGGACCCTTCTTATCCACTCAACTATCCATTCTTCTGTCTATCCATTTCATTAATCAATGTATTTATTTCCCAATCTACCATTTGATCAATATATACATCTACTACTCCATCCACCCATCACCCACCCCATGCACTCATCCATTCATTTATCTACCCACCCATCCATCCATTCTCCCCTCCTTCTACCCACCCACCCATCCTCCCATCCATCCATCCATCCTCCCATCCATCCTCCCATCCATCCATCCTCCCATCTATCCATCCATCCACCCATCCATCCATCCACCTATCCATCCATCCATCCATCCACCCATCCATCCATCCATCCTCCCATCCATCCATCCATTTATCCTCTCATCCATCCATGCATCCTCCCATCCATCCATCCATCCATCCATCCATCCATCCATCCTCCCATCCATCCATCCATTCTTGCCCTTTACTTTGTATCAGGTGGAGTAAGAAATCTAAAGAGCGAAAGAGAACAGAAAACAGAAACTACTCTCCCAGATATTCCATTCTAATTTGGAATGGTGCTAAGTGAATGACCCCTCAAACACATGTCCGTTAAAGACTGTGCTATATGCTATAAAAGAAAAGAAGGCCACAGATGGCTTGGTGGGTAAAGGCCCTTGCCTCCAAGCCCTGAGTTTGATCCCTGAAAGCCACATGGCAGAAGGAGACAGCTGACTCCTGAAAGTAGTCCTCTGACTTCCACATATGTGCCTTGGCAGAATCACTCATGTGCACACACGTGAGTGTGCACACACACAGTAGATGAATATAAATTTTAAAAGAGAAAAGTGGAAGTGGTCTCGAGGGAGCATCACTGCACTTAAGGTCAGAGCCAAAACACATCATGAGCTCACCAGCAAAGGCAGAACAGGAGTGTGGACAAGAGGACTGGCCGAAGCCACTTTCTCTAGCAGGCGCAGTGGCTGGGGTGGAGGCTCTAACTTAAGCCCTGGAGGGCAGAGGGATGAGGCTGGAGATGAGGCATAAGTCCAGAGGTACCGTGAGGGTGCGGACTCACACTGGAGCAGAGGACTGCCTCAGGTGGGCTGTAAGCAGACCACAGCAATGGATCTAAGGGAGACCAAAGGAGCAAGCTCTGGACGCAGCACAGAGAGTCATCTGAGGGAGAGGGTGGGTAGACGTGGTAGCCTGGTAGGAGGAGATGAGTTAGGAAAGTGATGCGGCACCTGAAACAGGGAGGTTCCTGGATGAAATGTGCCAACTAAGAGCTGCCTTTTTCTACCTCCTCAAACGCAAGCCTGAGTCAGCAAGCCGCAGATACCTGGGCTTCCTGGAAGGGCCTAATACAGCTAATGATGAGGACGGTGCTAATGGGTGGTACCAAATCAACATATATCTGCATGTGCTTTGTATGCATCACTGCACTTAACAGAGCCCACGAGGAGAATGCTGTCACTAGCCTCAGCTCACAGATGGCAAGACTGAGGCACAGTGAGGCTTAGCCAGCATGTCGAAACGCCTTAGTTAGTCCCTGATGGGACCGGCATTCAAATCCAGGATCCCAAGGATGACAAATCACAGGTTCATTTTCTCCATCCTATGTTCCTTAAAGTTTCTGCCTAACACACTTAGAGCCAGAGGGCCCCAGTGTAGACCCCTCCCCCAAGAAACTTCATAGGATTCCAAATGCATAAATAAGTCTGGAGGCTGAACTCCACTAAGCTGTTGGAGTCTTTATTGCTCTACAAATGTATTCTTAATCAGCCACTAGGGTCCTTCCCATAGAGTCTTTTAAATTACAGTTAAATTCCTTGATAGCATTCCGTGTACCTAATACTGCATTTCCCCGTGTTCTCAGCCATAAACAAGGAAGAGGGGGGCCTAGATAACCAGGTTAATTATCCTTTGAGGTATAGGCTTTGAAAGCACTGGCAACAATGCCTCTAAATTCTCTGGGTCCCCTGCTGCAATGCTAATAAAGTTCAGAAACAAACAGTGCTGTCTATCCTGCATCAGAGCGCTCTCATGTCTGGCCTGGCCGCCCTGGCTTCACTGAGCCTCCGGGTCACCTTGCTGGAGCCCTGAGTCCTGGGAGCTTTCCTGGGAGTGAATGGGGAGCGGGGGAGGCAATTTCTATACTGGGACTTAGTAGGGAGCTAGAGAGAGGCTGGCTGCTTCTTGTGGAGGTTCTTCCTGACTTCCATGTTAAAACGAGATTGACATCACAGGGTGTGTTGCTGTTGGGAGGGTAAATATCCCCCTTTAAGCAAATTTTCTCCTCAGTCTGCCACAACCTTAAAGACACAGTTCCTCTTAAAGCACGAGTCTTCACAGTATAGCCTAGGGCCAATCCTGCTAGTGCCTTTTGTAAACAGTTATCTATTAGGTCATTACCAAGCTGTACCATTTACATACACAGTCAAGAAGTTAAGCCTGAAATATTTATTAGTAGGCATTGTGTCTGTCAGCTCGCCTTCTAAATGATAATCTGATCATGCTGTTCTGTCCAGTACTCAGCAAAGGTTACCTACTCTCCTCTAGACCAAATTGCCAGTTCTCACTGGGATCATCCACATCTGTAAAATGGGAGAAGATGGAATCCCATTGCCCTGGTCTAGGAGGCTTAGGTAAGGCAACACATGCTCATGGGCAGCCTAACCATGAAAACATCTTGGCACAATCCATAAAATGTAAAGCCATCATGACAACCATTTTCAGGTATGTGATTCATGAGCCCTAAGTACATTTAGTGTTATATAATCAATTTCCAGAACTTGTTTGTCTAGCAGACCTGAAATCTATAACCACTAAAATAATGATCACAACAAAACTTCCCAGGGTCCAGTGGGTAGAGTGCTTGCTGTTCCCCAAAAGATGGGAGCCAAAACAAATATTCTGAAGTTGTTTCTGCCAGGTATCTTGGTCGCATCAACGTAAAAGTAACTAAGACAGAGAGGGTCACAAGAGAATTAGACCTGAGGTTCTGAGCCATTCGTGCCAGACAGCAAAGCAGCTTTATCTCTCCCACATTCAGAAGGGCACTGACTATATTTATCTTTGAGAGAATGGAGAAAGGAAGTTTTAAAAAGAAGAGCTGGAGGGATGACTAAGTGGGTAAGACCGCTTGGCATAAGGATCCCAATTCAAATCCTCAGAACTCCTATGACAAAGCCAGACGTGGTTATGCATAACCCCAGCAATGTTGGGAGACAGAGACAGGAAGATTGCTGGGCTTGCTGTGTGTCAGCCTAGCTCCAGGCTTAGTGAGAGACCCTGTCTCAAGGGAGTAGGGTGAAGAGTGACAGAGCAGGGAACCTCCTCCTCTGGCCTCTGTGGATACCCACACAGGCACGTGTACATACACCACACACACACATACACACACACACACACACACACTCTCAATGGAAGAAGAGGAATTCTGTCACGTCTCATGTTGTCCTTCTTTTCCACCCCTTCTCACTTTGGTGGCTGACAAGGTCCCTGAGGACAGGCTGTTGGCAGTCTCCCAGTTACGAAGACAGGTTTCTCAGTGGAAGCTCGCCACACTTGGAGGTGAGCTATTAATTTGCACTTTGTGGCTCAGCCTTGCTCTTGATTTAGGGCAACATAAACCCTCCTCAAAATTGGGAAGAAATAAATTAGTTTACTAATTTTGCCATTAAGAGATGATCAACGGGACGCCATTTCCAACGTCCCGCAATCAATCACCATTTCCGTGTTTATCTCCTGTTCTGCTTTTTACCACAGGGGTCTATACACATCAATTTGCCCCAATGCTCTTCCTACATATGTTTTAAATTACTTTATCATTGTATAAATTTCACAGCCATTAAAAGGCTCTAATACTGGAGTGGCTGACATGGTGTTAAAAATTGGATTCAATTCCACAGGGTAATAAATTGTGACCTAAATCCAATCTCTCATGGGTGACTGAAGGATACAATGAAAAATTATTGCTTTGTCATTTTTATACTAACACAAATATACCAGGCAACCAGAAAGTGGCAGGAAAATGGGGCAGCCTCTGCACCCAAAGTGATGGACTGACTTTGAAGACCAGTTCTGGGGGGGGGTGATCAGCCCCTACTTCAGCCACAAGTGAATTATCTGACCCTGCGAGTCTCTCTGTAGCAGGTGGGAGGTGGGATGAGGAGAGCACTGTGCAAACTTCCCTCATAAAACATGATGGATTTTGCAGGGAGCAAAGCCTGTGGTTGAGCCTTTGACCACTGAACCAGTCTGAGTTCAGATCCTGTTTCTGCTACTTGTGAACTGTGTTTTGTCAGGTTTGTGCCTTAATTTCCCTGACTACAGAGTTAGTAGAAGGAATCAATGAGTTTATGTAGATGACTTGCTAAGAACTGTCCCTTGCAATGAGTAACCCCTAGGGGATGGCAAAGAGGGCCAAGGCTATGAACCCCTTGTCCACACATTTAGAACAAGAAGGACTTCAAATTCAGAAATTAAAAAAATATGTATGTATGTAATAAGATATCTTGGGATGGGACTCAGGTTTAAACATGGAATTTATTTGGCTTTACTTATGTTTCATGTATACGTTATACAAATACATAGGTAATTTTATATGATGTTTTTAGCAATGTTTGCATTTTGACTGCTGTCTGTCACAAGGAGTCATATGTGGAATTTTCCTTTTGCGGGGTAGAATTGGCTGTCAAAACTGGGCATGGAAGTTCACACCTGTAATCTCAGCACTCATGAAACTGAGGCAGGAGAATCACAGTGAGTGTCGACTTAAGTGGATTGAAAGACATCTAGATTAGTAAAGAACATTTCTGGATGTGTCCGTGAGGAACATTCTAGAGCCGACTGCCATGTGAGAGAGGATCTAAGAGGGAAAGACCTACCCTGAACAAAATCCACCACATCCAACAGGCTGGAGGCTTGGACAGAATAGAAGTGAAAGGTGGGAAAGCCAGCTTAGTTCTGAGTGAGTCTGAGGCCGTCACCATGGTTCCTGGATGTCAGACCCCAGCTCCAAACCACTTCCCTCTCAGATGAGATTTTCTTATTTATACAACACTGGCCAGTTTCTGGTTCTAGAACTGCTATCTCTGTCTACTTTGCTATTCTTTCCCCAGTACTAAAATGAGAGCCTGACATGTGGTAACCTCTCAAGAAATATTAATTGAGTCAATCAATGAACTCGTATGTCTGAAGGCTGCAAGCCATTCCATCTGGGGACACTAATATTCTTAATAAGTGCTTCCAAAAAGAGATCAAATCTACTTCCAAAGACTGTGTCTCCTCTGACCTCCGAGACACTCACAGTCTAACCCTCAGTCAGTCCCTCTGACCCACTTGAGTTTGGCAGGTGGGTAATATCCTGTATGTTTTCTATCCATGGCCCATCTCCCACACTGAACCAGGAGCACCATGAAATCAGATGTCTCTCTCATTCACATCACCATGCTTGGGCCCCTGTGTGGCGCTGTGTGGAACAACTGCTAGTCAGAGGCTGGGTAGGAGTACCCTTCTAAAAGGCCCGTGTGTTGAAGGCTGGGTCTACAACCCAGTGTTCAGAGGTGGGGCTTTCTGAAGTGACTGGCTCAGAAGGACTCTGACCTAATCAATGGATCAGTCCATCCATGATCACATCATTTAATGGCATGGTTGGGCCATGATAGAAACCAGAAGGAGGGCTTGGTTGGAGGAAATAGGTCACTTAGGGCATGCTTTGTCCTCATTCCTACCTCTTCGTCTTTGCTTTCTGGTTGCCATGAAGCGAGCAGCTCTGCTCTACAACACAATGCCTGTCACAATGGTCTGCCTCACCCCAGCCCCAAATCAACAGAGCCAAGTGATCACAGGCTGAAACTGTGGAAACCATGGGCCCACAGACATTGCCTGCTTCAGACGTTGCTCAGGTTTTCTTGTACCTGTAACAACAAGTGGCTCCCTGCATTTTCTGACTTAGTGAAATAGATTGTATTTAAGTGTGCCGGGGAACAATGCTTACGTTCACGGTGAGTTTCTACCAGCATCCTCGAGCTTCCTGCATTCTCTCTGAGTTTGAAAAAGCAGGAGGATGTGATGTCAGAGTTTCATTCCCTTTATCACCCAACCACTCAATAAGCAACAAGTACTTAGTGAGCACTGAAGCCTGTGCCAGGTGCTAGGAGAATCATTGACTCTGCTCCAATTTATTAAAAAAGAAGCTTGCCAACTGCACAACCCAAATTACTAGTAATCTCAAACTGACGTTCCTGAGAGCAGAACCCCTGTGCTAGTGTCTCCATGGTTACTCGGGGGAGGGAGAGATGCTGTGCTATGGGGCAAGGTGGCCAGGGGAGAGGACACACACACCCATGAATGAGCTCTAGGCTGGTCAGCCATCGAGGCCCACACTGCCTCCCAGCAATGCTAGAGCCTTATCCTTTCCCCAAATCCCCTTCTAGCTTTGAACAAAAGGGAATTGGATTAGTCAGACTCTCTCTCTGCAGAAGTGCTCCAGGTAGGAGTGGGAAACGCCGAGTGGGAAGCCTGCTCCCACCCCTGGTTTAGGAGGTCATTCTAAGCACAAGGGGAGAACAAGAAAAACCTCCATCTACGTATAATCCTCTGTTGAAAATACAGTCGGTTTGGGAAGTGCCTAGGAACGCATGCAGGAAATTTCTAGAAGATGCGCCTGACTACAACCAGGAAAGACCGTCTCGCTCACTCTGAAGCTGGTGTCTTCATCTTTCTGTGCAAACTTTCCAGCTTTTTTTTCAGGCGTGGCATCAAGGGACAGATGTAGTCTCGTGACTTTGAAAGGGAATGGCAGCACCAGGGAGAAGAGGAGTGGTTTTGGTATGCAAAAGGACCCTGAAAGCCCAGATGATCAACTGAAGCCCGCCACCATCTCATCTCTTAGCCAGCCCAGCAGCACATTGCTACATGTGTCCCCACCTCTGCCTGCCTTTCTGCCTCACCATCTCTTTTCCCTGAGGGTCCTGCAAGAACCCCCCCCCCGAAATTCCCTTCTCCAGGTCCTGCCGGGAGCTAAAGCACATCTAAATTGAAATGATAAGGCTGTCTTGTTCTTGACTTTTTAAATACTTTATTTATTTCTTTTATTTTATGGGTTTGAGTGTATTGCCTGCATGTATAGAAGTACACCTATGTCATGCAATGTCCACGGAGGTCAGAAGAGGGTGTTAGGTTCCATGGAACTAGAGTTACAGATGGTTGTTAGCTGTCATACGGGTGCTGGGAACTGAACCCAGGTCTTCTGCGTGGGCAGACAAGGCTCTTAACGGCAGAGCTATCAACCTCCAGCCTTTCTTTTAAGGTGGGGTCTGTCACTGGACCTGGAGCTCCAAGCAGCCAAGCAGACACTGGCATCTTCATTTGCATTTTTCCTTTATGCCAGGCTGCCAGGAATTCTAGAAGCCTTTCTATCCTTGGAGCACAGGGAGGTAGAGGAGACACCCCTCTTCCAGCTGGCTTGCAATGCCAATCCCTCCGTCCAGCTATGACCTCAGGCTTCCTGCCAAGGCTGATGTAGAGATGGTTTATTGTGTCCACATAGTCTCTTTCCTACCAGAACCTCTCTGATCATCTTCATCCCTAATCCCTGAGTGCTTCCCCATCACACGCAAACACCAGCTGTCCTGCAGTGACTTGATTTCTTCACCTGAGAAATGGACAGGAATCCCATGTCTGTGTGTGACCACCAAAGACAGGACTGGGCTTTCAGCCTTAATGGCCTGAGATCTTTGGTTATAAAAACACATTTTCCCCCCAGTTCAGGCTGTCCTTGACTTTTGTGCTCACAAAGTTGTATTTCTTAAAACACAGAGAACCTGGGGTTATGGGGTTGGGGTGGGGACACTGGGGCACAGAGGTTAGGGTTAGGAATGAGGATGGGGTTAGGATTAGGAAAACAAAACATAGGGAACATAAGCTGGTTTTGCAGACCACGGGAGGCATGGGTGGTCCGTGCACCTTTGGGTGTATGGCGCATTTGTGTGTAACTTGGTGGCTGAGTTGAGCTCAGAGCTTGCTGAATGGCTGGAGACAAGTTTCTCTCAGGCCTGTCCTGAGAACAGGCAGGACAGAGTCTTCCCACAATCCCCTTAGGACCTTCCTCTGCCTGTTCCTTGGTTTACAGACTGCGGCTCCTTGGTGGATAGGCCACATGTCCATCCTCCCCTGGTGCAAACAAGTAACAGGTGTCCAGGAATGGAAAGGCGCCTGGGTTTCTTTTCACCTCCTTCCAAATTGCTCTTCACAGGAGGCAGAGAGCAAATGAGGCAGGTGAGCAGGCACGAAAGCCTCTGCTGAACGCAAACCATCTCCTGAGCCTCCCTAGGGCCTGGGTGCAGACGGGGCAGAGAAGGCGGGGTGGAGAAGCAGCAGGTACAGAGGCCTTCACAAGAGTCGACAAAGAAAATCTATTTCCTTTCCTGTGAATCTGTCCGGAGTGCCCCTAGGGACTGGCTCCTTAACTGAGTGCAACTTCACAACTTCCGGCCAGAGTGGCTGAGGTCTGGTGAGCCCAGTACGCCTGTGTGTGAAGAAGCACATGTGTGCTGTATCTCTGGATGCCATCAATTTCCCTCCACCTCATTTCCTCATTTCACAGGAAATAAAAGGACCACTGGGCTGAAGCTCAAATCCCTCCTGAGCAGAGGGAATTCCGGGTGTCATGGTTTCCAGAAAGGGAACACAGTCTCCCTGTGGGGTGTAATTACATCCCCGCTTTCTGCAGAAGAATAGTTTATGGCTTAAATGCTATTAATTGTAAGCCATTCTGTTCCACGGGAAGTTGTTCATTGATAACTACCCAATTAGGGTTATTTTGCAATTAGTCTATTCACAGTAAATTTATTGCAAAAGGGGGAGGCCGTGGTGCAGGAAATTAAAGCGTCGCCAGGGCTGGGTGTGCAATGTCTCTTAAATGCCAATCGTATTAACCAGCTCAGAGGTTCCTGGAGAGCATGCCACCTGGGCAGCCAACCCCTTGGGGAAACCCCTAGAAAACTCACTCAGAGCAAAACCAACTCAGAGTTGGCTTTACATGGCCAGAAGCATGGGGACCCCCTGGCTTGTGGTGGTGAGATTTTCTCTTTTCTTCTTGTGGATATTCATGGAGCAGGTGGTAAGGCAAACATCTGTGTAATGTACATTACTGGTGAGCATCGCTGAACTGTGCTGTCACCAGCTCTCTACAATGAATTTGATCATGCTCACCTTCCCTTTTCAAATGGAGGATCAAAGGCACAGAGAGGTCAAGCAACTTGCTCCAAGTCTCACATCTTGTGCAAAGGAAACCTGAGACTAGAATCCAGGCATTCTAGCCTAGTGCCCGTGCTCCATGTCTCTGGCATCATCAGTCCCTTTGTTCCCAGAATAACATCCTCACTTCCCCTTTCCAGCCGTACTAAGGAGCAAGCTGCAAGACTTCTTTGGGATTTGTACAACTTCAACTAAAGCACAACTTTTTGCTTCCTAAAGACAGACAGACTTATGGAAGGGGACGTGGGCTCTGCAACCGGAATTCCAATACCAACTCTACGAGCTACTAGCTACTAGCCACATGTCTCTGGCCAAGCAGAAACCTCTTTGAGCCTCAATTTCTCTGTCTGCAAAATGGATTCATAATAGATTTACACAACTAAAGCAAGAGCTCATTGTGGTAAGACAAGTTATCCCACCAACCTACTATCCACACTCACTCAGTGTTTAATAAATGACACAAGGCAGTCAACACATTAGCATGAAGTAGGCTTTGCCCATCTTTCCAGTCAGATGGAAGCTTTCTGAGCACATTTAAGGTGGACCAGGCAGAGCTATGACATATGTATTAAATGCAATTTCAGTTTAGTGGCATTTCCGTCTTAAACTAGATGGATGGCAATGCAAGCTTATCACAAGTTGGGAAAAGTCTGAATAGACTGTAATAGACTGTCGGTAGTTAATGGAAGTCAGCAAAGTGGGCCAGTTGCCTATGTTTGCAAATAAGTTTCAGCAGAATGCACTCAAGCTTGTGCTTTTGCTCCAGCAGCAGGCTCCAGTCATTATAGGTAGACTGCATGGCCTACAGGCCACACGTGTTTACTACCTGTCCTTCATGGAGCAAGCATGTGAGCCCTGTACATGGCAGGGACCCATATTATTTGGTTCAGATTTCCAATGTGTCCCCTGCAAGGCATTGGCCAAGAACAGCCCTTGGAAATGTTACATTCCACCTAATTATTGCTGTGCTCTAAGTGCCAAGTTCAATCAAGAATACAGACAGGAACCACCTGGACCACACAGAGGAAGGGGAAAGGAAGAGTTTTCTTTCTAAATCTCTCCACTGAATAGGAAGAGTTACATAGATTCTCATTTGCTGCTGAAACCTCAAAATGTCAGAGATGAAACCAAGAGGGAACGTGTGAAGGGCACACCCGCCTGAGTGTCCCCTTCCACCGTCTCTCTGAACACTTCCTGTACGGAGTCACTACCTGTCTGATCATACCCTAGGTGCAAACAGACTCGCACAATTGTCACGGGAGCCACGGTGGCCGGGGGAGAAGCATGGTGTTGCTGGGTGCAATTGCCACAATACAAAAACCAACAAAGTCGAAAGCTCATATAAGATGATGCAGTATTTTCATATAATCTACACACATCCTCCTGTAAGCTTCCAATCATCTCTGTCCACCCCCTGCTACAGTCCCAGTTGGCCTGACCTGGAACTTTGCTATATAGACCTGGCTGGCCTCGATCTCATAGAGATCCACTGGCCGCAGCCTCCTAAGTGCCAGGATTAAAGGCGTGTGCCACCACACCCGGTTCTCCAGTCACTTCTGAATGACTTATATAATAGCACTCTACAAACAGTTGTTACATTGCACTGTGTAGGGAATAAATAACAAGAAAAAAAGCGCCTAGATTTAATACAGACTGTTTTTTCTTTTTTTTTCTGCATTCTGATCCCAAGACAGCTATAAACTTGACCCAATACACTTGCAGAAGTCATATCGCAATGTCAAAGTTGAATGCCCTTCTTAGAGCGAACAGATTAAAGTACTAACAAAATGTAATGAGATTTGGCAAAACTTTTCTTATAGCAGACGGTAAGAGTTTGCAGAGTCCTCAGACAAATCAGATCTTGTATCTTGAAAGCAAAAAGACGGGGCCAAGGGCAGGAGAAAGTGACTTACCCTCCAGAGGGCAGAACCGAGTCACCTTCTCTGGCATCAGCAGCCCCAGCTTGTGGCGACAGTAGGTCTCCCCAATCTCCTGGCGACAGTGCTTGGACTTCGCTCTAGTAAGGGCTGAGATGGCCTCCTTGCCAGAGATGTCACATTTCGGGGGCTGGTCAGATTTGGTCTCGGGGGACCCACCACCACCACTCTTCCTGGAGTGGGCGTGTCTAGAGCCATCCTTCCCTAGGCTGCTGTTGCCTGCCGCTCTCTCCCCAAGAGGCAGCACTTCCTTGGGGCCCTTCCCCAGGACTGACTGTCCCTGGCCTTTGTCCTGGGAGTCCAGCTTTCTCTGCAATCGCTCCTTCTGCCTGCTGGGGGTCTTCTTCGCCAGCTCCGGAGGGTGCTTCTGCTTCTGAGTCCTGGGGGCAAAGTTGCTGTTGTCCACATTCTCAAAGTCCTTGGGGACTGAGTTCTCGTTGTTGCTGTCCGTTCGAACTTTTTCTTTGGGCCTGTGAGAAAAGTAGCCGTCCTGCAGAAGGAGAGAAAGAATCACAGGAGAAAACCGTCAGTGAGCCATCTTGGTAAGCAGGCTGGCCTGCAGAACCGGCAGGCTGAGAAGTCTGACCAAGTTAGCCATTCTTTCGCTACTGGCTTAAACTCTGGAAAGGCTTTCTCCCTGGACCTCAGTTTCCCCCACTGCTAAGACTTTTCAAAGCTCTCAGTGTAGCACTCTGACTAAGATTCTCGACACTTTCAGTCCACCTTGGCTTTTGCTCCAGCTTCCTGTTCAAATCCCAGCAGAAAGTGTTTTGATGGAAGCAACATGGTGAAGTTAGAAAGGAGAAAACTTGGGCTGGTGTTGCACACATTCCGTTGCCTTTAAAGCATGCCATCTATCTATCTATGTCCATAAAAGAAATCACACTTGAACGGTTGTCAATAACATAGGTAATACAGCCTGTCTTTTTAAATTTTTATATTTTATTTTATTTTTAACAAGAGTGCAACCCATGCCATATAAACCCGGCAATGTGTCCTGAGAAAGATGCAAACCTGTGACTTTTTTAAGCACTGGGATTCAGCCATCCTGGGTTTTATGCATCCTGGGCAAGTGCTCTACCACAGAGCTACTTCCCCAGCCCCATTTGCATTTTTATTTTGAGACAGGGTCTCTCTAAGTTGGCCAGGCTGGCTTTGAATTTTCTCTGCAGCTGGTTCCTCTGGCTACTTTGTAATAGCAGAATCAGACACCGCCATCAGCCATCAGTCCAACATGACTTGATTAACGCAGCCATATTCTCAAGAAACACTGTTACCGTGGGACCACTAGGTTAAAGGTGGCCCCATGTCCTTCTGTCTGCCTTGAATGCTACTCAGCTGTCTTGGGATACCAAGATATTCCAGTGTAAAAGAGAAGGAAAATATTCTATCTTTTGGAAGAAAATTCTCATAGATATTTGACAGCTTCTCTAGGTTAGTAGGAGATGCAGGGAGGGAGAAATCAAGCGACATTTGGAGGTCTGAGACCTCTCATCACTCAGACCTCAGTTCTCCTTCACTGCCACTGATGTTTATTCTTCTAAAAATAACACTACTGTGGAATTAAACTTCTAATAGTATTGAAAAAAATAAGATCTATCCAGTCAATCAGTTAAAAAATTGTGAATTTGTGTGTGTGTGTGTGTGTGTGTGTGTATGCATGTGCAAACACATGAGTGGAGAGACAGGGTTTGTCATGTGTCAGGTATACTGGGATTATAGTACACCATGACACCTGGGTCACAGACAGAAAAAAGATGGAGCTTAATGGCTTCCAGCCTAGTCAAGAAAATGTGAGCTCCAAGTTCAAGCAGAGACCCTGTCTCAAAGGAATAGGCTGAGAGTGACAAAGAAGGACACTCAGCGCTCACTTCTGGCTTCTACGTGTGTACACAGAAATGCACACCCAGTTGTACATACACAGAGACACACAGAGATACACAGACATCTTGAAAAATTTTATGCCTTAATTCACTCTTTTTGCAGCCATCTCCACTGGGAGGCATGTTGGTTGAATTCTCCACTATGATTGTGTCTCATTTCTTCTTAACCAATCCCATGCTGTCACCTTGGGTTATTTATGTAAATACAGCCTTTGACTTGTTTTATTTTAATGTAGTTATTACAATGATTGCACATTCAAACATTTGCGTGAGAGCTCCAGAACTCTAATTGCTCTGCCTTGCCTTACCTCAAAGCTGTTGCTAGAATTCCTTTTTATTCCAGAAGAATAAATACATGCACTAATGTCCTCTACCCCCATTCAACCTTGGGCCTGTTTAGAGCCAATTTCAATCAGGGAGAAAGATTCTGAATACAATGTGGCTCTGAGGGACGGGCAGGTTATGTGATCCTGGCTGCCCCTCTGCACAAACTGAGCCGACTTCCGCCTTTTCCCTGGCTTCTCATGCTCAGACTTTTAGGTCAACTGAATCCTAGTTCCTGAGTCCTGCTTCTCAGTGGGTTGGTAGATGGGCTTTAAATAATCAATTTAGGGCTTAAATATTTGCTTTTACTGTTTGTGTAGAATGTGCACTGGATAAGGAGGGGAAAGACCTGTCTCACTTTGGCCACCACTTAATTTTCTCGTCTATAATAAGACAGGTCCCACATGGGTGCTACTGAACACTGTCTGAGTTAGTCATTAATCAATACAATTGACTAGTAAAGTTCTTCCATTTCAGCTCATTGAACAGCAATCTAAGGCAGGGATGGTGCTCTGAAGGGTACCAGTGCTTCCCTGGACCACTAGCTCTAGCAGGTTGTTGAGGTCAGAGCTCATGGGTCAGGTAGAAGGGAGTCGATTTCTTCCTCACCCACCCTCAGTTCATCAGGCAGATACAGACTTTTCAAACCCTTTTGTATGAATTTCCAGGGAACTAGTGGTGATGCTCATCACTTGGAGAATGCAGTGATATATGGACCCCAACATCAGATACATACAAAAGACTTAAGAGACTTATTACAGGGATGAAGAGAGAACTTTTTGATAAAGTGTTTGCTGTGCAAGCTTGAAGACCTGAGTTTGGATCCCCAGCATCTACATGAAAGCCAGCCTCAGGGGTACTTATCTCTAATCTCAGTAGTATAAAGATTAAACAGAGATGGGCAGATCCTTAGGGTCCTCTGGGCAGTCAGTATAGCCTCAACAGCAGGCTACAGTTTCAATGAGAGATCTTGTCTTAAAAGGTAAAGTGGAGAACTACACACACACACACACACACAAAACAAAAACAAAAAATCCCCAAACAAACAAAAACCAACCAACCAAGCAACAGCCAAAGAACAGACTGACAGACATCCACATACCCAGAAAGTGGAGAGCTCAGACCTGAACTCAGATTGTCTAGGTTCATCAGCTAAACCTGCCAACCTTACATCACAGTCAAGAATGAATGTTGGCTGAGGGGATAGTTCAGTTAGTAAAGCACTTGCTTTGAAGGTATGGAGACCTGGGTTTGATCCCTAGAACCAACAGAAAAATCCAGGCAAGGTGGCACACTTGTATTCTCAGTAATGGCAAGATGGGAAACAGAGGCAGGCTGATCAATAGAGTTCACAGGCCAGCTTACTTGGCCTACTTGGTGAAGCTCTGGGCCAAATGAGAGATCCCATTTCAAACAAAAGGTAGAAGGCACCAAGGAGCAACACTCAAGGTTGTCCTCTAACCTTCTCATACATGCACACACATGTAACACACACATGTGTATCCCCTATGAACACAGGCCACATACATACACATGCACACAAACACACAGTCTTTTTGAAACAAGATATCGTTAAGTTGCTCAGGTTGACTTTGAACTTATTTGTTTTTATCCTCTTGAGACAGAATCTTCCTGCAGCCCCAGCTGGTCTGGAATTTACCATGTAGAACAGCCTTGCCTTGATCTCACAGAAATCCACCTGCCTCTGCCTCTGAGTGCTGGGATTAAATACATGTACCACTATGCCCGGCTGCCTTTGAATTTTTGAACTTCCTGCCTTAGCCTCCTGAGTAGCTGGGAAGACAGGCCTCTGCCAGCGAGGCCATTGTGGAGTCACTTGTGCTGTGTCCTTCCCTGTGTGCTTGGTCTCAGCATTTAGATTTTACTTGTCTTTGCAATACATACGCACAGAGTAGATGGAAACCTGGGGCCAGAGGAAATGGGTTGCTGAAGGAGGCTTTGCTATAGACAACTTATATGCCAACAAGCCCTTTCATCCTTGAATGGACCCTGGTCCTGAGCTTTCTCTTTATTCAGGCCTCAATACTAGCTTCCAGACACTGGAACATTCCATGAACACAGTTTCCACCTGCTCAGTGTTGCCTCTCTAAGATAGTTTCAGTCCCCTTCAAGAAAACTCAAGGCTAGCTGGGCCTGCTGCCACAGGCCTGTGGTCCTTGGGAAGCTGAACAAGTTTAAGGTGTGCCTGAGACACAGACCAACCCAGACAACTTACTAAAGCCCTACTTCAAAAAAAAAAAATTTTTTTTTAATTCAAAAAGGGCTGGAGCTGGGGACATAGCTCAGTGCAGGAGAGACTCCTAGCATGTGGCAGGCACTGGGGTCCATCCTGGGCACCCTATGTCAGAAAATTCAAGGCTGTTTCACTGTAGTGATTTGAATAAGAAACGTCCTCCATAGGCTCATGTATGTGAACACTTGGTCCCCAGTGGTGGTAATGTTTGAGGACGTCATGGAATCTTTAGGAGGTGTGGCCTTCCCAGAGGAAGTATCTCACTGGGGGCGGGCTTTGAGAATTAATACCTTTGTTCCATTTCTAGTTCCCTCTCTCTGCTTCCTGTTAAAGACGTGAGCTCTCAGTCTCCTGATCTTCTATCTGCCACTTGCTGCCACTTCTCCCTGCCACGAAGGTCTCTTTACCTCAGGAACTGTAGGCCCAAATAAACTGTTTTCCTTAAGTGGCTTTTGGTCATGATGTTTCATCACAGCACAGTAAAGTAATTAATATATTTACCTACCTGGAAAAGCAAGCTATTTATTCTAGACTTTGCATGAAAGCCAGCTCTGGCCCCATCTTGAAGAGGACAGGAGCTTAGCTTCCATGAGCACCAGTTGGGAAAATCAGGGGGGCTTCCCATGGACCACCACTTCTCCTGTTTTCCTGATATTTGGAACTATTCACTTCAATGACTACTCTGAGACCTGCTCATCCTGATTCTGACTCTTTCATCCCTTCAAAAGATGGTCATCTCTGGAAACATCTGCTGAGTTCAGGAGCTCATTCCTGAGGGACCCTTTCCCCCAGGGCAATAGTCATTGCTGATAAGATGAGCAATGGCCACTCCAATTGTGCCTGGCTCTCTTCCTGTCTGACGCTGTCCCAGACCATGCAGCCCTGACAGACTTCAGCCCTGCAGAGCCAGTTTCCAGGGCCAGAAGGTGCGGATTCCAGAGGAGATTCACTCAGAGCCCGGCGCCTGCCGTTCCCACTCCCTCCCTCCCAAGACCACAACCCAGGACGCTCTGAACCTGCAGTTCCTGACTCTCTTCATGCCACAAATGTGACGGGCGAGGCACATACAGTTAGAAAGGCAAACAGGTGGCACGGAAGAGGATGGAGGAAATCCAAGAGGAAGGGGAGCGGAGGGGAGCCGTGCCTGCGAGCCATTCTTTGCTTCCTTGTGCACCAAGCACGCTCTGTCCTTAAAATGACTTTTTCAGCCCTTCCGGCCTTCCCCCCACATTTAAATTTTCTTTTGCTTCCCTTCTTTTTCTTATGGTCTCATCATGTAGCCCAGGCTGGCCTCCAACTCTCATATTCCTGCTTCAAGCTCCCAAGGACTGAGATGAGAGGTGTGGGCCCCCACGCCTGGCTCTCAGAATGCTTTATTCAGAAGGACTGGCGGGGAAGAGGGTGGGTGTCACGGTTCACTGGGTAAAGTGCTTGCTACACAAGTGTAAGGACTTGAGTTTGAATTACCAGAAAACATCTACAAGGCTAGGTGCTGTATATGTATTGGGGAGGTGATGACAATGGATCCCAGTCGGTCTAGTCTAATCAGTGAGCCGCAGGTTCAGTGAGAGAGAGCCTGTCTCAAAAAGTAAAGAGAGAAATAAAGAAAGACATTTACCATACATCTAACACTGGTCTCTGGCCTCCACACACACTCACACACACACACACACACACACACACACACACACACACACACACACGAAGGGGCGAGGAGTTCATATATACAAATAGAAAATCAGACAGTAATTATCATAGGCTGATAGACCGGAAGATGGAGGTCAGAGGACAAAATGCAGCAACTCTGCAAGAGGAACATGTCTATAGACCTGATGCGCAGTGGGGACTTTCATGAAATCAACAGGTTTTAGCTGCTCTTACCTCAGGAAGTTCACTGTGTGAGACGACGGTCAAGCTCTCACACTGACGTCTTGTGACATGGTGAAAATATCACGTGTACAGTCCAACTTATTACAAAACTAGCAAATAAATAAATGAAGGTCAGGGGTCAGCGGAAGTGACGGCCACCTGTCAGTGCATGAAGTCCTCCTGGAACATACGGGAAACTTGTCTGCTAATACTTATTTGTGCTGGCTGTGGGGTTTTCAGTGTTGACTGTGGGATTTTCAGGGACTAGAATGGAGCTGGGGACTGCGACGACAGACAGCACAAGGTTCCCCAGAGCCCAGGTCTGCCCTTCTGCAGAATAGCAGGCATGACTTCCAATGCGAAACAGAGGCCCAGGTAACCTGGCTCAAGGTCACTGGGAGATTATAGGAAAGGTCAGAATCAGTGAGAGAGTCAGATGGCAGAGAAAAGGAAGGCTGAGTGTCAGCCCCAATGGCACAGAGTAAGCGAGAAGTGCCTCCCAGACACCGTGGTGGCCCTGTGCCCTCGGGAATGAAATTCTGCACAGAGATGCTTTTATGGAAGGGCCTCAGAACGGCTTTGAAGTGTCTTTATATTGGCCTCATCTTACACTCTGGCTCTTAAGTACATAACACTAGGCCACAATGAAATGGCCTTCCCCAAGTTTCCAACCAGCCACAGAGGTCAGAACAGAGGGAGGCTGGGGGAAGAGCGTGACTGGAGAGCGGGTTAACCAAGCACGTACTGCGGAAGACATGGCTGATGAATGAGTGACCACAGAGAGGTAAAGTGACACGCCCCACCACACAGTGTGGCCAGAAAATTTGAAGGGCATGCCCAAGGCTATTCAAAAGGAGCGTTGGTTCAGTGCTCTGTGTGTTTCCAAAATGACCTCTAGGGGGCGATACCACCCCTGCTGAAGATTCTAGAAGAAAGCAATCTTGGGCGAACTAATCTTTGATAGGGTCAGGAAGCAGAGGTTCAGCTGAAGAACACCTGCCTGGTCCTTCTGCCCCCATTCCCTTCTTATCCCTGAGCCAGGCCCAAATCTTAACATTTGACATTTGTCTCTGCGGTCTTCTGTCCCTGGGGATGTCCTTCTGCCTCTCTAGCTTCAGCGCCCTGTATGTCTGCTGAGTCCCAGCCCTCATCCTCTTCCATGAGCTCCCACCGGAGTCCCCCTGGGACAGACACTTAAGGAGACAAATGGGTCTCCAGTGGATGAGAGACATCCAGCTCTGCAACACATCCTTTGCGGCTGAGGCCCCTCCCCGTCCCCTGCCACAAGTGGGTGATGAATGGAGAGCTGGCCAGCTCATTACCACAGCCTCTGAAGATACGGCAACACTCATGGGGCTGGCAGCATCGAGAAGGAAAGACTCCAGTAAATGAATGAACGGAAGCAGGCAGGCATGCATGCATGCATGCATGTGTGCACACACACAGACATACATACACAGATACAAACACACACACGCACATTCTCACACATATACATGCATACATATACACATACACCCTCACATCCCCCCACGTACACACATATACATACACAATACACATATGCATGTATACACACATTCATATATAAGCACTCCACATACATACACATATTTGCACACATACACTCCCACCCCAGCACACATAGACACACATACACACACACACACACACACAATGAAGTTACATCATCTGAAAGCCCAGACCATCTGGGCTGGGGAGAAGGAAAAAGCTCTTAATATTGCTGGCCATGTGACTTTAGAACTGAGCCTTCCCAGAAGCTGCCATAAATTATTTTTACTATGTAGAGGTACAAATGAATATGCCACCCTCACCCCCTAAATCTCCTTTATGAGCCTATGTTTGCCTTGGCCCACTGGCCAGAGTCAGGGGCTTCCAAACGCTTTCATTGGCTGGATTCCTGCAGAAGGCTACAGTCTCCCAAGCTGCTCCCTTCACAAGGCAGGCGCCTGGTTGGCGCTTCCTGTTTACACCTGGCCTTGGCCTGACATAGGGGACGTCTGTGTCCATCTGAAGGCACAGTAATTATAATTACCATCACGCCCACCATCCAAGCTTTTGGAAATTCGGATTGGAGACTGAGGAGGGCTTGACTGGCACCAGGCACACCCCTCTCGGTGGCACGGATCATTAGATCCCCCATTATTTACCAAGCTTCAGGGTGGAGATGTGAACCTCATCACAGCTCTTTCTGTGTGCCATTGCCCCAAAGGAGAGGCTGCTTACTGCCTACAGAAACTGTGTGGGAGACTGTTCATCTCTCAAGCTGCCTGAGCCAGGAGGAGGCCATGCAAATTCACAGTGTGAGACATGCTAGAAGGTCTGCACTGTGTCACGGTTGGACATAGGTCAACAAAGTGACTCTAAAGCACACCTTAGAGCTGCCCTTCTGGGTATAGAGCCTCCTTTGCCACGTCCCAGCAATGTGATGCTGGGATAATTCCTTAACCTCGCTGAACCTTGCTTTTTTCACTATGGAAGATAATGTACACTCTAAACCCCTCAGGACTGATGAGACAGGTTGACTCAGCCTGAGCCATAATGTAGATTAGAGAAGAGCATCAACACAGGATGGCCATTAAATACCATCCCACCTAGACTCCCACAGTGACCCTCCCCATGAGTTCATGCACAGGAATGTCCCAAGTGGCAAAGCATGAGCTAGTTACAGTCTTGGGCACAGGGGATGTGTCTGGGAGTAAGACGGGTGGATGCCTATTTGTGAGGCATTTACACTCTTGAGAGATGAGGCAGACAATGGAGTCACTGGGAGGACTGGGTTAGGAGCCCTAGACTTGGGAACCTGGAGAGTAATGGGATAGAGGCTGGCTGCCTGGGTGTCAGGGGAAGAAAGAGCTGTTTCTGTCACCTCTTGCTTCTATGAATCTTGGGCTTTGCAAGCTAGCAGGATAGGACACAGATGGGAAACTTCTCATTCAAGGAGGTGAGCATCGACTTTTGTCTTCTTTTCTTTCTTGTGTGTGTGGGACGTGCATGTACATGCAGATGTGCTTGCTGTGTGGGCACACGAGGAGGTCAGAGGTTGGTGCCCAGTGTCTCAATCATTCTCTACCTTATAGTTTTTTGGTAAAGGATCTCTCCCTGAGCTAGAACTCATGGGCTCAGTTAGACTGGCTGGCCAGTGAACCCCCAGATCTGACTGGCTCCATCTTCGGGTGCTGAGGTAACAGGTGTACATCACCATACTTGCATCTTAAGTGGGTGCTGGGGATCTGAACTCAGGTCCTCATGTCCATGTGGAGCCATCTCCCCGGTACCCTTGATGGCCTTTTCTTCTATGGCCCACTGTGCTTCAAAATCTGAAGTCTGCTGGTGTGGGAAGACAATGGATGGCCCCTCACAGGACTTGGGAAATAGCCAGCAGAGGGGGATTTGGACAGTACTGATGGGCGCCAGGTGTTCGGGCCACTGGATGGCACCTCCCATGAGCTGGAGGAGCAAGTTGCCATCTGCTTGTTTCATTCAATATTTTATCGCTGGCTCCACCGTGGCGCCCTCCCCTCTTGATTTTCTCAATTGTTTACCCTCAGATAATTTTTTTTGAGATCATCTCTCACTGAACTGGAAGCTCACTGATTTGGCTCAGTTGACTGACCAGGCTGGAATCAGCCTGTCTCCACTCCGCAGTGCTGAGATTACAGGTGTATGTCCTAGCCTTTTATGTGAATGCTGGGCATCAGATCTCAGGCCACTCATGTTTGTGCAGCAAGCACTCAACTAACTGACTGTGGTTCTCCCCAGCCACTTCTCTCAACCATTCTGTATTCAGATGCACAGCACAGAGAAGACCAACAAGCATTTAGACCCTGGTTCTCAGTCATGCCTGTCCATCGGCCTCACGGGAGCTTGAGAAGCCCCAACGCTAGGGTGACCCACTTAGTGGGTCTGTTACAGCCTGAGGTTTGAGATTGCTAAAGCTCCCCGAGGACTTCAGCGGGTAGTAGGCACTCCCACAATGTGGGGACAGCTGCAAATTCCGGGGCTCAGCTCAGATACCAGTGCAACGGAGGCCTGGCTTGAGCTTTCCGGCTGGACAGGAGAGGACGGAGCTGGCAGCATTGAGGGCACTGCACCTGGCTGCACCCCAGGCCGTGGCTCTGCTCTGCTCCCTGACTCTCTAGACCCCATCTGTCCCCCATCTACAGACTGAGCAGGGTGGACTAGTGTGGTGCTTCCTAAGGAGCTCCCTCTTTCCCTGACGGCTTTCCTTTGCTTACATTTTCCCTGATGAGTAGAGGTTAATAGTCCTCTCCAGTCTGTATCTTAAATACCCCCTAAGACCCATGAGTTGGAGACTCAGGTGCATCCTGGAGAATTATAGGGTTAGGGTGGAACCTTTAGGATGTGAGGCCTGAGCAGAGAAAGCTATAACATTAAGGGTATGAAGGGGATATTAGGACCCCAGACTCCTCCTCTGGGCCTCTTTGCTTCCTGACTTCTATGAGGTGAACAGACCCCTCTCAGCCTCATGATCCCACTGTGATGTGATGTGCTATGTGTCCAAGCATCCATGAGTCGACACTTCCAGAACAGTGAGCCAAAATAAACCCCTGAGGCATATCCAAACTTCTAACACTGCAATACAGCAATGTCTGCAAAGTTCATACTCGGGAAGCACACCATAGAGTGACCAGAAAAACAACAGCCAAAAATTTCTTCTAACGTTTTCAGTATGTTCACAGCCCAAGCCTAGTTGCTTTCTACTATCCTGCAGGCTGTGGGCTGCGCACATCTTTAAAAGTTGATTGTCTCAAGTATTTTGTCACAGTAACAGAGAGCAAACAAACACAGAATCACCCTCCGCTTTCCTAAGTTGTCTGGGTTGTCACAGTCACCCCACACTCCTCTCAGAAACACATAAGATGGGTTGGTCTCTGGTTTCTTGTCACATATGTACCTGAGGGTGCTACAGGTCTATAGGCTATAGACAGAATTATGGAACAAGAAAGAAGAATCACTGTCCCCATCTCTCCATACGGGACTGAGCAAGGACACTCACGACACCTTCCTCCCCTCTCCTACTCAGTCAGGCTCCACCTTCCTGGTCAGAGATTTCCAAGTGGCTCCCCTTCCAACTCTCAAAACAAGGGCGGGGCTAAGAGTGCCTTTACAGTGTGCTGAGAACCCTGCCAAGCACTCTTAATGAACTAACTTGCTTAAACTTCAGAGTCCCTGGTAAATGCTGTCAGCATCTGCCAAATTTTATGGATAAAGAAACTGAGGGGCTGAGGAGATGCTCAGCAGATGTGCTTGCCTTGAAAACGTGAGGACCTGGGTTTGAGCTCCAGAACTCATAAAAAAAAAGTCTGGTGTGGTGGTGTGCACTTGCAATCCCAGTGCTGGGGAGGCAGAGACATGAGGATTTCCGGTGCTCACTGGCCAGTCAGTGTAGCTTTTTAAAGAGCTTCGGGTCAGTGAGAAGCCCGGTCTCTAGGAAGGATGTGCCTATGGGATGACAGTTGATTCTGTCCTCTGGCCTCTACACCCACTGCACACACATGAATGTGCACCCTTGTACACACTTACACATAAATGTGTACCCAGATCCACATGAACACGCAAACACAACAACACGAACGTGCACGCATACACATACACACACATGAACATGTACACGTACATGCACACACACAAAGAAACAGAGGCACTGTGAGGTCAAATGATTGACCCATGCTGGGCCAGCAAGATGGCTCCCTGGGCTCACTGGGTAAAGGCACTTGCTGACAAGTTTGACAACCTAAGTTTGATCCTGGGGACCCATCTGGTAGAAGGAGAGGCTCCTACAAGTTGTTCTCTGGCCTTCACATGCACAATGTGCCCCTCCCCGCCCCCTGAAGAAAGAAGAAAGACAGAGAAAGAAAGAAAGAAAGAAAGAAAGAAAGAAAGAAAGAAAGAAAGAAAGAAAGAAAGAAAGGAAGGAAGAAAGGAAGAAAGGAAGAAAGAAAGAAAGAAAGAAAGAAAGAAAGAAAGAAAGAAGCGTGATAATTTTTGGGAGACCCTGGTGCCCCCTCTCTACCTCTCACCATTCTGTCACTCCGTTTCCAGGGGTCAGGGACTGACAGCTGTGTTATGCTAACCGCTCTTAAGATGCAGCTGTGCCGGGGAGCAAGGGGACAGGGGAGAGACAGGGAAAACATTTTTAGAAATGATTTCTGACAGGCAACCAGACACATTAAAATAACAACATTTGGTTTGTCTTGCTAGCTGGAGGCAAAACTTGGCCCAGGTGGGACTCAAGGCTGCAGGCTAAACACAGAGAAGGCAGGCTTGCCCTGCGCTGGCCCAGTTCTCTGAAGGACACTGCCACCCCTAAACGGCACATTGGCACCCTCAGTTCGGCCAGGAGGCGTATGGGGTGGAGGGCTACGCCTCTAAAGGTATGTATGGAAAAGAGAGACCTTCGGAGGGGCTGCGTGACTGGGCTGCATAAGGAGCCAAATGAACTTTGCTAAGGGTGTGGGGAATAAGGTTGGAAATGAGCCAGGCGGGGTGCTGGGCCGCGCCTATGATCCCAGTACTCAGGAAGCTGGGCAAGGGAGCCCAAGGTCAAGCCTAGCCTGGACTACATAACAAAATCTTTCTTAACATGAAATAAAGAGGGCCAGGGATGCTGTTCAGTGGTAGAGCACTTGCCTAACATGCACAAGGCCCTGAGTTCAATCAAGAAATAAGGGAAAAAGAAAGAAGCTAAGGTATATAATGGGACGGGGGACACCTGTCCTTACCAAAAGCAGCATCACTGTTGGCGGATACTTACTGGACGCCAGCGAGATGAGGGTGCTGCTTCTCTGTCACCATCACTAGGATCCCTAGAAGTTCCCACTACTCTTGCTAACCCCATTTAACAGACAGGAAACTGAGGTATGGAAAGATCACTGGCCTTCCCCATGATACACAGCTACCGAGCAGGAGTGCACAGAGTCAACTCCAGGACCGTGGCCACCAGACTGTCCTGCATGTGGGTCCCACATTCCCCGAACATCTAAGAGGGGTCCTGTGGCCATGCTGACTGGATGGAAACAAGGGGTGCAGCCTGGCCTTGTTCGGAGAGGGAAAGGAGCTGCCCTGCAGAGGCGTGGGCTGGCACGTCTAGAGGCGAAGCCTGGCCAGCAGGAGCAGATGGAGCCCGGGCAGCAGATGTTAATGCTCTTTGCTGTCTCCATATGCTTTTCTGTTTAGCTGTAATAAGTGAATTGTTCTTTAATATCTGTCAGGAGCTTACCGTCTGACGGCCACTGGCTGCCACTGCCACTCAGAAAAGGCTCAGGGGAAAGCTGGCCAGGCTGTCTCTTCACATTTGGGGAGAAAGGGCAGAGTGTTAAGAAAGATACCAAGTGCAGCATGACCCAGGCCTGTGTGCACACGCATACAAGCCGATCTGCATGTGTGCGTATGTATATACATATATACAAACTCAGTGACGCATGGACACACACACACAAACACTCACACAGACCCGCAATACGCATACACACATGCATGTATAAGCACACACAGGCAATGTATACACTGGCACACAAACATGCACACATGAAAATGTATACTGGTTAGTTTTATCAACTTGATACCATCTAGAATAATCTGGAAAGAGTGTCTCAATGAGAGAGTGTCTGTGGGGAATTATCTTACCTAAGTTAATTGTTATGAGAAACCCAGCCCAGGGTGGGAGGCATCATTCTCTAGGCAGGGGGTCTTGAGTTGTGTTTGAGTGGAGAGAGCCAGCTAAGCCCTAGAAGCATGCATGTCTCTCTTCTCTTGATTGTGGATGTCATGTGACTAGCTTAAGTTCCTCCTGCCTTGACTTCCTGCCATGATGGGCTGTCACCAGAAACCATGAGCCAAAATAGACCCATTCTTTCCTAAGTCACCTTTGTCAAGGTGTCTTATCACAGCAGCAGAAACGAAAATAATAGAACACACACATGACACATGCACACACAGACACACAGACACAGACACACACAGACACATGCACACACACAGACACACGCACAGACACACATGCACACACACACACACACGTACACACACTAGCCTCCCTGCATGTCATCAGCTCTTGTCTTTACATCACAGTGTCTTCACGAGCTGGTGGCAGCCATCCTTTCTACTCGGCAATAAGAATCAAATGGATTAAGTTTGGCCTCTGAGAATGTTTTCTCGTGATTTCCTGGGATACGTGTGGGGTGAAACAGAGCAAGCGGAGCACTAGCATGTAGGCATTCTCTGCTGTCTGCTCTTGACTGGATGTTATGTGACCAGTTCTCTCAGGCTTCTGTCACTGTGACTTCTTTGCCATGATGGTCTGTAACCTGGAATTTCTCCGTTAAAAAACAATGAAGTGGAGTTCCACATTTTGCCTCGGGAACAATCTCAAAAGACAAAAGTGGCTCCAAACGCTTTGATCTCTAGGTTCCCCAAAGCAGCCATGGCTCCCCTCCCTAATCCAGAGCATCAGGGGGCTATACCCCCATCTCGGGTGAGGTGCTCCACAGAGCTGTGGTGCCCCTGAGCCAGCTCTAGTAAGGAGCTCTCACTTCCTACAACAGCTACTGTGCATCGGAGTACTTATTCCAGCAGTATCTAGGTGACACTTTCTGGGTGACACATATCACTCTAGGTGCTGAGCAGTGGGTAAAAGATTCAGCCCTGCCAGGATTTCTCATCACAGAGCAACAAGCTGCTGTAAGATGTACGGTCAGGTGGGGCTGAGCTGGGGAAGGAAAATCAAGGATGGTGTGTGGGTGGACGCTGGCTTTGGGCTGGAGCCTGATGGTGGAAGGAACCAGACAGGGAGACCAATCAAACCAAGCTCCACTGGTGGAAGTGAGACAGGCTGAGTGGGCTGGGCTAGAGTAGTGCCACAGGGGAGCAGGGATGGGACAGGATTGGGGCTGTCTCTCTGGGGTGTGGCCTCTGTTTGTCAGACCCTTACACTTTTCCAAACACCTCACAAATGATCTCTGTTACAAGTGAACTTAGAGTACGGGTACTGTTTTCATTCTCATTTCATAAATAAGGAAACGGATATTCAAAAAGTTTAGGGAGCCAAATGTATCCAATGCCACCCAGACAAGAACACTGTTCATCCAGCGCCACCCAGACAGACAAGAATACAGTTCATTTGTGTAGCAGTTTTATGAGAATTATCAAACAAACCAAACAAAAGGCGAAATGGATTCTCCTTGCCCTGGGTGACCAGAGTATGGGTTAAATTCAGGCTCCTGTTGATTCTGTTGTGCAGAGAACACCCTGAACGACACTCTATAGAAGTACTATATCCACTAGAAAGCGGTAGAACTGAGATTCCAACTCAGTGGGAGCTGGGGCTTGTCACCCAGGTGTCTCGTCACCTAATATGCTATCTCCCCTTCTACTTAACTCACTTTTCAATTCCCCTAATCCAAGGCTGCTCTGGAAATATCTCCTCCCATAAACTCAAATGGGAAGAAGCTCAGAAGATGGACAGATTCTTCCAGACCAACGCCTGCCAACCCTCGGGGACTAGAGACATTTCTCCAGTCTTGGAGACTATGGGATTGCCAAAGAGTGTCCTACAGAGAGAAGCAGCTGTCTAGTCCTTGCAGTCTGCAGCAGGGACTGTGTGACTTCTTTTCCGCACCCCAATGACAGTGACCTTTGCTGGCCCTCACTGTCAACCTACAATTTAGTCATCTTGAGGACTTTACTCCAGGCTGCTCCAGGTGGGCTGGGCGTGCTCTGCCAGGAGCTCCCAGGACTGCCTGACTCAGCTCACATGTGTCTTTACATGAAGGGCCATTGTACTAAGATCCTGGGGATAGAAGGCAAAGAGTTGCTGTGTCCCTAAGGAAGATGACAATAGAAAAAGAAGAGGAAGAGGAGGAGGAGGAAGAAGAGGGAGAAAAAGAAGAAAGAGAAGAGGAGATGGATGGATAAGAAAGAGGACAGCAGAGGGACTGTGAAGATGGGCCCTGTGATAAGGCCTGTACTGTCTCCACCCTGGACACCAAGCCTTCACAGTACCTCCTGATCCTAGGTGTAGCCCATTTCCTTGTACTTGAAATATGGCTGGTCATGCAATTCACTTTGTCCAAAGTGGTCTGCAGAAAAGTCCCTGCTCCAGTTGAAAGTGTGGCTTGTCACCCTCAGAGCCTCTGCGCTGTGATGTGGCCATACCTAGGTTTTGTGTCCCCTGAAAGATGAGAGTTTGCATGGAGGAGTGTGTTGCGAGTCAACACATCTGCTGTAAAGGACCATTTAAAAAAGATTTTTGTACTACCGGATATACAGTCTCTGTTGTTTCTACTGCTCAATAGTCCCTTGTAGAGCTAAAGCAATCCTGAGCCATATGTAAATAAACAAATGTGCTGCTCCAATAAAACTTTATAAAAGCCAACTGAGGGCCAGTTGAGACCATAAATAGCCTCCACTGCTTACTTTAAACTAGGTTTAAAGTCCTCCACTCATGACTCATCCCTATCCCCCAAATTTCACAGACCCTCAGTATGTAAGTCCCTAAAACAGGCATCCACATCAAACATTTACTGATAATACATCATAAGGAAATTTACTTTAAAACAGCTGCTTGGTATACAAGCAGTCTTATCATTTGTACAGCTAAAAACGAATTTGCACACTAATGAGATGGTTGGGCTTGTTTATTTTTACATAAGGGATGAAATCTTGGTTGACTGTCTGATACTGAGAGCCACAGAGCATTCTCAGTATCTTTCAGAGCTGATTGGGATTTAGGTTTTATAACCATCAATACCAAGAATGTCACTTTGCATAAATACTTAGTCCAAAATGGCAGAAGAAGGTCTAGGACCATTTCAGAAACTGCTGGAAATCCTGTCCTAATCCCAGTCGCAAATTGGTTTAATGATTTTTAAAAAATGAATCTCAAGTCAACAACTGAAACAGCAATTTCATTAACCCCAAATTCTTACACAATGTAGAATAAAGGTATGCTCATTTGGTATTTATATGCTGAAAAGGATGGTCAGAAAATATTAAAATTTTGTGATTAAACTATCATGTCTCTGTAAGAGTAGAAAACTTCATACCTACAGCTCAAACACTTCAGCCTCTAGCACACAGTAACCCAGAGCCCAAGCTGAGATGTTCCCAGGCAGTGCTCCTTGGCATTGCATGGTGGGACAGCGTGTGACATGCCGCACGCTTCTTTTCTCTCAGAACCAAGACTGCAGTGAAGTTTCGAGATACAGCAAGTGAGCATTTCTGCAAACATCTGGCATTCGTTATGTATTTATCTGGAATTAATGATTGGCCCTTTTATGTTCTGAAAACTCTTACTGTCATCACATTTCTCGTGTACCCCACATTCCATTATACTCCCCACATGGGATTGTGCACCACAGTTTGACAAGCATTTTGGAAGCAGAGGCAGCGAGATCTCTGTGAGATCAAGGCCAGTCTGGTCTAGAGTCGCATGCTAGTTGGGCTAAAGGGAGATCCGGACTCAAAAGGAAAGAAGAAAGGAAGGAAGGAAGGGAGGGAGGGAGGGAGGGAGGGAGGGAAAGAAAAAAGAAAGGAAGGAAGGAAGGAAAGAAGAAAGAACGAGAGAATAAGAAAGAAAAACAAACAAAGCTGGACTCAGGCTGGGGAGCAGCTCAGTTGGTAAAGTGCTTTCTGAGGAAGTACGAAGGCCTGGGTTCCATCCCCAGTATCTCATAAAGCCTGGGGGGGTGGTGGTGGTGCCCATCTACAATCCCAGCACTTGGGAAATGGAGGCAAGAGGATCAGGAGTTCAAAGTCATCCTTGAATATAGCAAGTTTTAGGCCAGCCTGGGCTACATGAGAGCCTGTCTCAGAAAAAGAAAAAAGAGGGGAAAAGGAGGAAGAAGAGGAGGAGGAAGTAGGAAGAGGAGGAGGAGGAAGTAGGAAGAGGAGGAAGAGGAAGGAGAAAGAGGAGGAGGAGGAGGAAGAGGAGGAAGAGGAGGAGGAAGAGGAAGAGGAGGAAGAGGAGGAGGAAGAGGAGGAGGAGGTAGAGGAGGAGGAAGAGGAGGAAGAGAAGGAGGAGGTGGAGGAGGAGGAAGAGGAGGAGGAGGAAGAGGAGGAGGAGGAAGAGGAGGAGGAGGAAGTAGGAAGAGGAGGAGGAGGAGGAGGAAGAGAAGGAGGAGGAGGCCCCAGTCACCTCCCTGATCCATCAGTCCTATTTTCCTCCCCATTATCTCACTTTTTCTTTCTCTAGAGTTTCCATGTGAAACCCTTCAATTATCTTCCATCATTTCTACATTGTGACACCCGTGACATGTGACAACTGACTCCAAACTTGCAGGCTTTGTTCCCCCAGTGTGTGTGTGTAGGGGGGGACTTGGTGCCCCAGCCTCACAGATATGTGTCACTTGCAGAAATCATTTTGACTGATATGTTTTCCCAATGTGAGGCTCATTCCCCTAAGGATGTGAATTTTAACACGTGGTGATGATTGTGCTCAGCACGCAGGACCCGGAATCCTCACCACACCACGACGGTGGATGCACAAAGCATGCTCATTCAGAACATTCAAAGTCAACAGTCTCACCTCTGGAGTTAGCGAGATTTGACTTGCTCTATAAGAATGGTCACCCCTTTTTCAGATAAAACCGCAAAGTGATGTACAAGTGAGCCAGACTCATGAGCACAGGCAGCACCTCCAGGGAGCCACTCAGCAGCAGAAGAGAGGATGGCTTCTCGCACAGAACAAAGCTTGGGGTTGGAGGGGTTGTGACTCTTGATTTGAAGGATACATATCTCCTCCTACAAGTGGAGGGATGTGTGTGTCTGTGTGTGTGCTTGTTTGTGTCTGTGTCTGTGTGTATATATGTGTGTGAGTCTGTGTGTGTCTCTGTGTGTGTGTCTCTGTGTGTATGTGTTTGTATGTGTGTCTGTGTCTGTGTGCGTGTGTATATGTGTCTGTGTGTATATATGCATGTGAGTCTGTGTGTCTCTCTGTGGGTGTCTGTGTGTCTGTGTCTGTGTGCATGTGTATGGACCAGAGCTTGAAGTTGCATCGTCGTCCTCAATTCCTTCTCCATCTTATTTTTGAGGCAGGATCTCTCATTGAACTTGAAGCTCACCAATTTGGCCAGACTGACTGGTTAGCAAGCTGTCTTGATCTCCTGAGTGCTGGGGTCCACAGAACTATACCACTGTACTCAACTCTACGTGGATGCTGGGGATCCAAACTCAGGTCCTCCTGCTTGTGCAGCAAGCCCTTTACTCACTGAGTCATAGCCTCAGCCCCAATATCATTTGTTCCCACCTCCTTCTTGCACCATTCTGTGCCCTATTTGTCTTAGGATCCAGGGCCTTGTTTGAATTTAGCATAGAATCTGAACTTGGCTGTTCCTCCCATCCTGGCTGAAAAATGTTAGTCAGTCACTTTGTGTGCTAAGCAAAGTTGCTCATCCGACTCGGCAGCCAAAAGCCACGTCTCAGAACTTTCCTCCAAGCAACATCAAGGCCAGTGTCAAAGTTTCCATAATGTTTAATGATCTAAGTGAAAATAAAGGTGTTGGTCTGGACTGACTACAGTTTATAAAAGTCTGAAGCTGGAAAAGGCAGAGGAAACCCAACTCAGTTCTCATTATAGTCACATTTGATTCCAAGAAGGATGGGCCTCAGTCTCAGGACCCGGCATTCTCACATGGTTCCTGGAGGCTGCCATGATAAGGAAAGCCAAGAGAAAACTGCATGGAGAACCCTGCAAGGGCTTTCAGCCACATGAGGATAAGTAGCACACTTACAACCAGAATCCTCAAATGGATAGATCACCCCCATGGGTGGTGCCTATGACAGCCCAGGCTTACTGTAATCGTATCAGATACAATCAACTTCATTACACAGATGGAGAAATTAAGGCCAAGGGGGTAGAGACAGGCCCAGTTGGTAGAAGGCATGTTCGGCATGCACAAAGTTCTGAGCTTGAGCCCCAGCACCATATAAACCTGTCACGGTGACTGTCAACCTGACACAGCCCTAGTTACCTGAGAAGGCAATCTCAGTTGAGGAGTTAACCAGACCTGGCTGGCCTGTCAGCATGTCTGTGGGGGACTGTCTTGAATGTTAATTGATGGAAAGCCCAGAGCACTGTGGGAGGCTCCATCCCTAGGCAGGTGATGATCATTTGTGAGAGGCGGGAACTCTGCCTTTGTGCTCGTTCAGAGACAAGGCAAAGGGAACAGAATTAGCTCTCGGGATCAGTGTCGAGATGGGCTCTTCCTTACACAGCATTCCTTCTTAATGGAACTCCCAGTGCGGCCACTCCACTCCTGAAGGCCTGTTGTACCAATTTAATGATGTGGTGGGACTCTGCAGTGGTAACACTGTGCATCATCCCCACATGAAGGTTTCAGGGCCTGACTTCAAGATTTTAAGTAGAAAAAGTCTGTCCCATTCAGTGGCCTCACTGCATCTATTGTTCACTCTTTAGAAAGATGACATATAAGGGCCTTGGGCAAGAGCCCCTGGGCACCTTGGAAAAGCACACCCCAATGTAAGAAGCAGAGCACAGCAAGGGGCTAGGTTCTGAGTTCGATTCCTCCAGATCCTCCCTCCATCTGCTGCTGGTGGCTGCTGTGTGATCAGGAGCCAGTTTCTTGACACCTCTGTGTTTTGTTATCCTTATCGTAAAATGAGACTAAGGGCTTTAACCTGTTTGACGGTTCAGGCACAGCTGCGATTGTCCAGGGGTGAGCCCTGCAGGGATTCTGTCTGTGCCTTAGAATGCCAGTCCTGTTCTTTACGTGGGGTTTTCTCACAAGGACGAGGGAGGAAAGGAGTTGTCTGGGGTGAACCCGGTGGCCAGGAGCCAAGCCTGACTTTTGGGTGTCACTTACACCTAACAATGCCTGTCCAATGATGGGGCACCTCTGAGGAGGCTGCTCCACTCACAGGAGGCATGATGGGCTCTGCTGATCTGCCCCACACATCAGAAGATGCGCTACTGCCTGAATATATAAAATAAGCAAAGTGTAGTCACTAAACACTATTTTTATCGCCGTGTGCCTGGGGCTTGTGTGCCCTGGGCAGAGCTGCTGCGTCAGGACCTGAGGCAGGAGCCAAGCCTGACTTTTGGGTGTCACTTACACCTAACAATGCCTGTCCAATGATGGGGCACCTCTGAGGAGGCTGCTCCACTCACAGGAGGCATGATGGGCTCTGCTGATCTGCCCCACACATCAGAAGATGCGCTACTGCCTGAATATATAAAATAAGCAAAGTGTAGTCACTAAACACTATTTTTATCGCCGTGTGCCTGGGGCTTGTGTGCCCTGGGCAGAGCTGCTGCGTCAGGACCTGAGGCAGGGAGGTGTTTCTGCAAAAGCCTGGGGCAGCCTGAATACCAATGGGGTGGCAAGAGTCTGCACTGCAAGGCTGCAAGGGCCTCCAGGAGTCCTGGCCCAGGAGGGGGTATTGAGCAGGGCTGGCCCCAGGAACAGAGACTCAGCCCCATGCCTGACTGCCCCAGTCTTGTCTTATGTCTGCCCTGCCCAGGTACTTTTCAGCCTCTTTTTCTTAAGACCAAGCACAACATGTACCCTCCAGTTCTAGCAGGGAAGACCATATGTGACATCTTGAATCTTTCCACAGCCACCAGTTCACTGCTATGTTGTCAGTACCAAGACCTTCCTGATGCAATATATTGTAGGTATCAATGCTGAGTCATAACAACATCCTCCCAGGGCCTTGCAGACAAGCCCCTGGTTCTTAAGGAACTTTAGTCCAGTGTAGAGAAACAGATAGGGCAGGTACCAAGAATAATGTACACGGGAAGGTGGAAAATAGGAGGACAAAAGGCGTGAGAATGCTAGGAGGATGCTGAAAATTTCAAGAACTGTCAAGGTCAAGTCAGGCTTTGGATTGAGTACAGGACGCTTAAGTACAGACTCACAGGGGGTGAGTAAGCAGGCTGTGTGGATATGGAGGACAAAACACATTGCAGAGGACAAGAAAGGTAGTGCAAAGGCCCTGGGATGACTGTACCAGGAAAGTCAATGAGATGGGATTGGAAGAGATAAAAGCTTGGGACGCACAGGGCCAGGTCAAGGCTGAGACGGGAACCGTATCGCAGAAGTCTTCTGGATCCAGGGTTTTCCGCACAGGCGGTTTTCATTCTTGGAGGATACCTTGCTGTGTCTAGAGCTACTCTGGGTTATCACACTTGAGGAGAGGGGACACTGCAGGCACAAGAGTGGAGGCTAGATCTGTAGCTGAACATGCTACCCTGAGAGCGGGAATGGCCGCGGTGAAGACATCAGGATAGAGGCGCATGCTGGGATTGTTTGTGCAGTGAGTGAAGGGCTGGACTTCACCGGAGGTACAAGGGAGGCACTGTGAACCGGAGGTGTCTCATCTCCTGCAGGACCTGTTCAGCTACGAGCATAGTTAGAAAGGAAGAAAGAGGCCTCTCTCCCAGAGAAGAGCACATGGCGACACTCCAGGTTCCAAATGCACTGTTTGATGTGTACCCAAGAAGCGTGCCAGGTGTCTCCTGGCCTGGTGGCAGTCAAGGCGCTTCTTGGAAAACTGACTGTGCATGGAGGTGACTTGGGAGCTCTCCAAGGGAAGAAAGCCAAGTGGAGCAGAGATGAGCAGGGCCGGGGGTGTGGCATCCTGTGGGAGGCTCTGCAGTTATTTTTCCCATATGATAACTGGGGACGTGCAGGTGGGGGGATCTGCAGATTACTTTTTTGGGAATTTCTACACTGAGGAGGCAGAGACAGGAGGATCCCAGAAGCTTGCCAGTCATTGGAGAGCTCCAGACTGGTGAGAGACCCTGGCTCAGAGAAACAGGGTGGCCGGCACCTGACCTGAAAGACTTCTATTTCTAAATCCTAGTCCCACTGCTTCCAGCAGCCCGAGCTTTGCATCAGATTCAGGAGAGTGATTAAAGTGAAGAGATAGGCGGATTCCCATTCCTGCCTCTCTGTTTGTAAATAATCAAAGGCTAATTAGCTCCAACCCCAAGGGACTCTGAATTAGACTCATGCCCCCTCTCTAAACTCTGAAAATCAAACCTCAAGGTGTGCCCTGCATGAACATTGGTAGTGACGGTTGGGGTGCCATCAATCAGGGATCCCAAAGGGGACATGCTTCCACAAAGTCAGGCTGAACTTTCCCATCAAAATGGAGAAGGGTGCTCTGCATGGGATGTGACTTCACTTCTTCAACCTTCAACTTGTGGACCGATCCCACACGGTATTCAGAATCCACAGGGAACAGGAAAATGAGCTGGGACAGAAGCCATGTTCTGCCTCCTGGAACCAAGCCATGGAACCAGCTCATGGCCCCTTTGATCTCTGGCACGGTGGGTTCTGTTCCCCTCCCCATTTCGGTCTCCCCACTGGCAAAATGAGTCCAAGCACAGAACGTGGGCGTGACCTTCGGAAGGGCAGAGGAGGAAGGAAAGGAGGAGAAGATGCAGAAGGATCGTTGTTGGGGGCCAGACACTGATGCAGGGGCTTCAGGTATATTAGTTTGTGGATCTCAGTGGTGATCCAGTGTGGGACTGAGCATATCACGGGGAGGATGCCGAAGTGTTCTGGGGTTGAACCACTTGCACAAACCTGCGAGCAGATCCCTCTTCATCTCACTCCCTGTTGCTCCATATTTTGTATGTTTTGTTTGTGTGTATATAGGCCAGATGTCAACATTGGATGTCAATCCTTCCTCGGGGGTTATCCATCTTGCTTTTTTGAGTCAGGGTCTCTGGCTTGGAGCTCACCAATTAGATGCACTGGCCAGAACCCTGGGGTTCCTCGGTCTCCTCCTCCCCAGGGCAGGGATTACAAGCTTTTAAAAATACTTTATTTATGATTTGCATTTTATGTGTATGAATCTATTTCCTGCATGTATGTAAATCCATGCCTGTAGAGGTCAGGAGAAGGTGTTGGATCCCCTGGAACGGGAGTTACAGGCAGTTGTTAGCTGCCACGTGGGTGCTGGGAATTAAACCTGGGTTTACAAGAACACCCAGTACTCTTAACCACTGAACCACCTCTCCAGGCCCTGTGTTCCTCTTCCTAACCCTTAGCACAGTATGATGCGTTTGACAACTGCCCACCTCCTCTCACTAGAAAGCAAGCCTCCTTTTCACATCTCTTGTTCAAGCTCTACCTCCACCATGACAGGGACTGCTAAACGCTTCTCCCCATGGTGCCTGACTGCATTAAATCCATCTCAGTGCTAGAGATGGAGGAAGAAGTCAAGGTGAACCCCGTACAACCCAATGGCATCCCACTTTGTGTTAGCACCAATAGGCCACCAAGGTGTCTAACTATTAGCGTGCTTGAACTGAATCGAGCAGCTAAGGGAGCAGGTTGGAGGGCCACGAGCCTCGGGCTGAATTCACTCCCAGGCAGTGACAAGACAAATTCCATCCATCTCTATCCATCCCTTCTGCAGGAACTCACAGAACAAACCTCCAAACTCCATTGAGCTTAACGATTGAAGATTTTAACGACCTGGCTCTTTTAATTACCTGCAATTCTGTGGAGAGAAGGGCTTAAGTCACCCTCTGTGGATTCCCACTGTCCTTCCCACCTCATGGCTCCCTGATTGAGGTCAATATATGGCAGAGCCTACTGAGTCTTCACTGAAATCATGGAAACATTTCTGGTGTAGGGTTCAGAGAAAAAGGAATGGCTTTGTCTCCTGCAGACACTGAACAGGGACCCTCGGGGGAAGCTTCCCTGACTGCTGAAAAACAAACAGCATCCCTTCAGCAAAGAAGGCCAGGGAAGTCCATGGAACATGACCCTAAGTGCTCTAGAAAGCCAGGAGAAAACCAGCCAGCCGCAGAGATCTAGCTCTTACACCCTGAACTGGAGGGCTTCGGATTGAGGCTCTGAGGCACAGGCCTTGCACCCCCTTTGGCAAAGCAGGTGTCTGGGCAGCGGGAATGGAATCTCGTCGCCTGGACTCTGTTAATGAGATGAGATTGAAGTTCAAATACACACTGTGGGAAGCCCACTAGGAAAATACCAGATGACAGGAGGAGAATTCAGTGACCAGATGCAGAAAAAGTGGGGGAGGGTAGCCTGCCACTCAATCAGTGACCACAAGGTCAGGTGGAATCTGAGTTGTAGAGAATGGAGAAGGCAGAGCAAATGGACCTCAGATGGCTGGGCCGGAATCTCAGCTCTGTGGAGACCTTTCCAGTGCTCCTGACAAACGCTCTTTTACAAGGTATGCAGACAGCCCACGGCTAGGCTAGGCATTTAGCCACTGCATGTGCTTGCCCTGAGACAAAATGATGTGTGAAGGGAGGGCTGTTAGAACGGAGCCTTTCATTGCAAAACACTGCAGACAACCCCAGCCTGGTAACGATGCATCTAGGGGTGTGGAAAACAACATAGCTGTTAAAAAGAATGAAGGGCTGGATGTGTGCCAAAAAAGGAAGTCTAGACTATACAGATGAGTGGTAAGCACAAGACATATTATAGCCTAAATAGTGTGCACCGTGAGTCTGAGAAGGCTAGCCAGAAATGTAACCTAGATCATCCCCTAGTATTGAACTTGGATTTCCTTTCACTAGCTGTAAAATTTGGTCAAGTCACTTTACTTGTCTGGGTCTCAGTTTCTTCATCCATCAGCTGGAATGTTAAGCAGAGTTACTATACTTAAAGCACAAAGATCACTCTTTAGGGAGTCAAAAATTGATCGAGGTATGTGTTACAGTGTGGGTAAGAATTATTTCCCCCACAAAAGTTCACATTTGAATGCCAGGTCCCCAACTGGCAGTGCCATTTATGGAAGTTTGTAAGCCTTAGCAGATGGGGTGTACCCAGAAGATGTAGGTCACTGACTGGGAGTGTCCCTGAGGCTGTCCCCTGCCCTGACCCCTTCCTGTCTCTCACACTGCTGCCCATCTCCCACATACACTGTTTCCTGTCTCCCACACACTGCTTCCGGCCTCTCACACTGCTTCCTATCTTTCTCATAT
This sequence comes from Eospalax fontanierii, assembly GCA_035773235.1. Lineage (NCBI taxonomy): Eukaryota > Metazoa > Chordata > Mammalia > Rodentia > Spalacidae > Eospalax > Eospalax fontanierii. The sequence continues at coordinate 42,928,939 of CM069546.1, read as the reverse complement.
ACTGCTTCCTGCATCTCACACACTGCTTCCTGTATATCACACACTGCTTCCTGTCTTTCTCACACTGCTTCCTGTATATCACACACGGCTTCCTGCATCTCACACACTGCTTCCTGTCTCTCTCACACACTACTTCCTGTCTCTCTCACACACTGCTTCCTGTCTGTTACTGACTCCTTTCTGTCTAAGAAGCAAGGAACAGCCCCTACACACACCCTCCAACTGCTGGGATGCTCTGCCCCAGAGCATGATGGGGCCAAGTGACCGTGAACCTAACCTTCTGAAACCAGGAGCCAAAACAAACCTGCGCTCCCTTCAGTTGTTTCTGTCGGGTATTTGGTCACAAGAGAGCTAAGTAATGATGCATATGTAAAAGAAGAACCTTGAGCATTTTCATGGATTTGGGCTGAAAGCTCAGTCGTATCTGATAAAAATCTTATCTGTAGTATTTAATTTTTCTCACTGAGGAGAATTTAAATTAAATTAGTTTTCTCCACAGGAGGTGGATATGAGGAGCTAGTTGAAGAGTGAAATTCTGAAGTACCCAGGGCAGCAGCATGAGGCACAGGGGACGGCACTCACCTCTCAGTGTCCCTGTGAGGCCTGAAGAGATGACCGAGAGGAGTGCTACCTTCCACCGGACCCCAGAGAGGCCAGGAGGTGAGCCCAGTGCCAACTGCCTCCTCCCACTGAGAGCTGGGGAGGGAGGAAGGATGCGGAGACCAGAGCGGAGTCATGGTGTCTTCTTGTGTCTCTCACCCAGAGCTTCCTGCTCATGCTATAGTGTGCGTGTGTGTGTGTGTGTGTGTGTGTGTGTGTGTGTGTATGTGTGTGTTAGGGCTTGCATATGAAGCTCTCTCTGAAGTCCTCTTTGCTATACTTTGGTCACCAATGCGGTGTCCAGGGATGGGGTTTCAGGGCAATTACTGAGTTGTAAGGACTGTGGCTTTGTCAATCCACAGGTGGCTTCATCATCTGATGTGTTACTGGGAGGTGTGAGAGCCCAGGTATGGCTGGAAGAAGTTGGTCACCGGGACATTGTATGACGTAATGCCGGATGGCATTAACCAGGCTGCCTGCCATGAGGAAAAAGAAATGGTGTCTGAGGATCTCCCGCTCTGCTCCGGCCAGGCGTGACACCGGCTTCCAGCATCTGGAGAGAACCTGCACTGAGATGATCTACCTGGGGACAGATTACTATTGGCCGCAGTTGGGAACCCCCTCATCAACTGACTAACCAAACCCATAAAACCCCGTGCAGTTCCTTGAATAAACCGAGTTTGCAGCGGCCTGCCCTTCGCACGCTTTCACCCAGCTCCTGGTGTCTGTGTTCTGACTCGGCGCCTCTCACCCCTCTTAGTGGGGACCCTTCACCTCCATCTGGCTGGTCCTGAGCAGAGGGACCCCAACAGGACAAGTTCACATGGATGCCCTGAAACCCGCCCCAGGGACTGGATCTTTACCTTATTGTCCATCAGCTTAAGACACTGGGCCAGGGGACATGGGAGCAGAAGGCCACAGGCTTTTCCAGTTATTTATATTCATTGCAAGCAAGGCACAGAGCACACTGGTCATCCCCACCGTGATCGCTGGTGACACCTCTGGGGAGATCTCATCTGACCTGGGCACTAAGGACTGATGGCCTGCCATGGTCATGCTCTGGGTCAGTCATGTGCGCCCCCAGTGGTAGAAAGGACATTTCCCTCTGACTGTCAGGAAGCTCCTCATCAAAATCTCCACGTCCCCTTACAGTCAGGTCTTGGAGGCGTGAGCCCAATGTCAACCCCAGATCGGATTCCACCCCACCCAGCCTTCTTCTTTTCTCTCATTTGAAACTGATGCAATCTTATTTTGTCTTGTAGAAGGCCAGAAGTTGTTCCTGGAATAGGGAGGGGTGTACGGACAGATGAACCGACAAACAAACAAGCAGAACTCCAAGGGGTTCCAGAAAAAATACCATTGGAAGAGGAGCCTGGACTGCTCGTCCAGTTCCCAGTGGCTGTTTCAAGGCTACGGAAGGTGGGGCTGGCTTATAGCCTGGAATGAATGGGGGAGGGGGGGAGGAGGAGGAGGAGGAGGAGGAGGAGGAGGGGGAGGAAAAGTGGAGAAAAGTGCTCCATATGCAGTAAGGAGGCAGGGCTGGGGACAGCAGGACCAGCGGCCAGGGAAGGAAGAACCGACCATCTGCCAGGGTGATCAACACACAGCTCACCCTCCCCCACAAGTCCTTGGCTCCTTCCATCCCTGTCCTTTCTTCCTTCTTCCTCCTCCTTCCCTCCTCCCTCCTCCCCTCCCTTGTCCTCCTCCCTCTGTTCTTCCTTCTCCGTTTGCAAAGCCTTGTGGTTCCTGCATGAGATGCAGTGATGAACCCTAGAGTCAGGGCCGCAGATCTCAGGGTAAGTATGTTCAGTCTAGGAAGCCACAAACTGCAGGCAGGGCCTGGCTGGCTTGCCAGCCTAGGGGCATAAAGCTTTGCTGGATCCTCTGGATGGTGGACAGAGCCCAAGTTCTGGTGCTTGATCCTGCCTTGACAGTTCACCGCCTCCTACTGCAGCTGCCACCAAGATCACTGTTGCATTTTATTTGCAAGTATATAAAAGGTTTTTCATATGCATAAAAAGGAATGCCCATATCGTTTTGAGACCCCAGTTCTGTCACCTATAAAATTGGCAGAATAACTGTCACTGCGAGCATTAAGAACAGAATGCACACGAGGCGTGCAGAAAGCAGGCCGCATGGGGAGCCTGCTAGGCTTTTTACTGTCCTCATGGTGACCATGGCCAGAGCCGGCAGAGAAATCACTTTATCCTTGTGTCTTCCACATACATTGAGTGTCTCACTGGGGTCCTAGGAGAAAGTTTAATGAGTCCATCAGTGGGACCTCAGTCTTAAGCGTCCAGGCATGTCTAGGCTTTTGCAGGAAATTCTTTGCATTTAGAAATGAATTGCTTTGACCGTCTTAGCATTTCTAAAGTTGAGGCTTCTCTTATAATCAGTTTGCACACAATGGCTATTAATTCACTTCTGTGGAGAGTCAGTTCTGTGGCAAGCACTCAGAATGTAAGAACAAACCACGTGGATGTAATGAACAGATATGCATTCGAGTTGATTGGGTTTGGGTCTGAAACGCTCCCCACAGGCCCCTGTGCAGTGTCCTAGGACAGGGCTTTGGGCCTTGACTGGGTGGTGAGGGCTGCGGCCTCATCAATGCATCAGACAGTGGAGTCATCATCTGATGGCGTTACTGGGCGGGGTAGACCGAACAGCCAAGGCCTAGTTGAGGGAACTGGGTCACAGGGTGAGTCCGGAAGGGTGTCTTATCTTTGGCCTCTCTTTTACTCTCCCTGCCTCCCAGTTTCTTCAAGGTGAGCAGCTGTCCCCTCCATGTCCTTCCTCCACCTCCCACAGGCCTAAAAGCAAGGGAGTGAGAGAGCCAGGGTGGACTAACCCTCTGAAAGCACATCCTCCTTCTTGTTCCCTGGCCTGAGGTTCTTCACCACAGGGACAAAACGTGAACAAATCACAGGTACACGGGCACACGCCCAGAGTCACTCCTGCGGCTCTGTACGGACTGGCTGCAAGGCCCCTCAGATAACAAGTAAACAACACTCAATTGCGTCTACACTCCCCAACACATACGCACTCACAGACATACATACTGGCAGACACGCACCACCACAGTCATTCCTCAGTCTCTGTATGGTGTGGCGGTGAGGCCCCTCAGATACCAAATGACTGAGGTGAAAATACATGTACACACAAACACACACACACACACACACACACACACACACACGCACACACATTGTTTCTCAGTCTCTGAAGGGGCTGACTCTGAGGCTCCTCAGATCCAGACTTTTTGCCCGTTCAAGTCACTTCCCTAAATGGTACAGCATTTGTGTTGAACATACACACTGGATTAGTTACTTTCCACATATCTATGACAGGGCTATAGAGGTGACTCAGCCCTTTAACAGTGTCTTCCGTACTTGCAGAGACCCAGAGCTTGGTTCCCAGCACCCATGTAGGGTGACTCACCATCACTTGTAACCAATTCCAGCTCCAGGGACTCCAGTGACCTTTTCTGGCTTCTATGGGCGTTACACACATGAGCACATACACTCACACAGGCATATACAGATACAGACACACATAATTAAAATAAAAATAGATCACGTCTCTGTGACAAAATACTTGACTGAAAGAGCTTAGGGGAGGAAAGGTTTATTTAGTTAAATGTTTCAGAGAGATTTCAGTCTTCATGTCAGGGAAGGTGTGGTAACACACTGCCTCTACCCCTGTGGCAGAACAATGTGTAGACCTGGAGGTAGAGGGTCGGGGCCGGAAAGCAGTTGACACCTTTAGAGGTGACACTTAGTGACCCATTTCTTCCAGCTAGGACACGTCTCCCAAAGGTTCCACAATCTTCTGGGACAGGACTACTTGCTGTGGACAAATATTTCAACCCTTGTGGGGACATTTCAGACTCAAGTAGCACATACCTTCTCATATGTTTCATTCACCTTTGGGTTACTTATATAATAAAATATAACTGTCTTGTAAGCAGTTGTGATCCCCTAAACAATAGGGGACGAACAGAGGAAACAGTGTAGATATCCAGTACCAATGCAGCCTTTTCCCAAATGTGCTCTATTGACAAGTGATTAAGTCTGAGGATGTAAAATCATGGATACATAGGCTGGCTACATGTGCATACACATATACATCTGCATGTAGACACATAATTTGGTAAACCAAAGTTCTGAGGCTGGAAAGACGGTTCAACAGTTATAAGCACACACACACACACACACACACACACACACACACAAACATACACACACACTGTTCTTGTGGGAACCCCTGGTTCAGTTCCCGCAGTCCTGGTCAGATGGCTCTGGGGGAATCCCACACCCTCTTCTGAGATCTGACACCCTCTCCATCCTCCAAGGACACCTGTATTCACATGCACAACTCCTTCTCCCTCAAGGTCAAGGAGTTAGATCTGGTCATAGCCTCTTTGCAGGCAGCATTCCATGGAGGCAAAGGCAAAGCAGTGCCAAACTCATCAAACTGGCTCTTGCATCAGACTGTCTTGAGATAGGCTGTTAACCTCCTAGGCATACGAACAGATCTGCCCATTCACGGAGGCAGAGCCTTACCCATTATTTCTCATCTTTTTTTATGTGTGTGTCCAGTCCTGGGGGTTGAATGTAGGGTTTTGCATACACTAGATAGATGATCTACCACTGAGCTACATTCCCAGTTGTGTTTTTTAATTCACTTTTCCTTTTGAGACAGGGTTTTGCCAAGTTTCTCAGGCAATCCTTAAATTTTGATTATCCCACTTTAGCCTGCTGAGTAGCTGGAGTTACAGATCTGCACGCCCAGGTCCAGCTGATTCTGCCTCCTTATATTTCATATGGTGCATTAAATCTCAGCACTTTGGAAGAGATGGACAGCAGTGGAAAACAGACTGGAATTTTGTGTATGTAGCACTTTTAGGCAACACAGAAGATTTCTGGGGTGTTAACTTACAATGCAGAATACTTTCTTCCTCAATAGTGCTAAACAGATGTTGCTCCACTTAGCACCCAGAGGAGTAAGATCCTATAAGGCCCAGACTCTGACTTCCAGGACATTCATTTCAGATGACAAGCTCTAGCCTGGAGAAGACGAACGTCAGAAACAGTGGGTCCTGGGTTCCCACTCCCCCTTCCCCCAGATTATCAAGCCCATAGGGAGCCAGGCTCAGCACTGTTTCTTCTAACCTGGTTGTAATTGATCCTCTATCCTCTCTGACCCTGAGTCAAGGCTGGCCATGAGGAAGGACATCCAGTAGGAAATGCCATGGTGTTCTTTAGGGCACGCACAGGGATGTCCCCTGGCAAGGGGACAACTGCAAGTTCTCTGTTCCCACTTTTATCTGTGGGAGTTATTTTCAGAATAAATGGCAAGTGCATTCTTCCATTGTGTATTGGGGAGGGGGGAGGGGAGCACATCATCTGTGTGTTGAAATTAGGAAAACAAAAATGCAGGTGGCTGGAGGAGGCGTGGCCTGGTGACAGTACTCGCTTAGTGTATGAGTCATGCTGCTGTGACAAAATACCCGACAGGAGCAAGCTAAGGAAGGAAAGGTTTATTTTGGCTCACAGGAGGAAGAGAGAGAGGAATGCTGGTGCTCAGCTAGCCTTCTACTTTTGATTCTGTCTGGGAGCCCAAGCCAAGGGACAGTGCCCCGCCCACTCAGGCTGGGACTTTTGCAAAAACACCCTCAAAGACACGCCCAGAAGTGTGTTTCTATGGTGATGATGAATTCAGTGAAGTCAACAATGAAGACTGATCATCACACCTAGAAGAGGAAGGTCCTGAGGTCCACCCCCAGTATAACAAAGAGAAAGAAGGGAGTGGGCAGGAGGGAGGGAGGAAGGCAGATGAGGGAGAAGAAGGCCAGAGGGACAGGAGGAAGGCAGGCAGCAAGAAGTCAAGAAAGTAATAAAGAAAAGAAATGAGGTTGTTGGAGAGAAAAAGATTAAGAGAAGGAAAGTGTGGGAGAATCTGGAGAAGGAATAAAAGTGTAATTTTTTTACTCAATACACTGGTTTCCAAAACCAAGATTCTCAGTAAAAGTCAAGTCCAGTACAGGTTCATATCTCACTTTACGGAGTAGATGAGTATTTGAAAAACTGGATAGAATTGAAGTATTTTTTATTGCTTTTATACCCATTTAAAAAATATCACCAGTTTAAATGATCTCATAAGAACAAAAATATTTGATACAATGGAATATTGTTTTCAATTTCTTTAATTTCTAAAAATACATCTTTTGGAGAACTTTGGATTTCCTTGTCTGTTCTTATGTTCTTGGAACCAGAAGGGTATTCTAGGCACCGGTTCCAGCCCTTTGGTTACAGAGAGGAAAAGGCTAAGGCTCAGAAAAGCAAAGTGACTCACTCACAATCACACGGGTACAGTGAGCCAATGCTCAACACTTGCTTGGGAAGTTGGTCTCCTCGGAGCTAGGTGTTCTGTTGGCTACTCAGTGGAGTTGTTTGAAACCGGTGGGTTGGTGCCAGGAGCTTGGGAATGACCCTATAGTTTTAATGCTTTATTTACTGCAAGTCAAACAGCATCACCCTACGTTTCTCTTTTCCATTACAGAAGTCATCTCTATTTTATTTATATTTTGCAGCGAAACAATTTAAATCAAATGTGCTTGAGCTCAGAGGAAATCTGACCCGAAAGAGTTTTTGTGGCAGAAAGAAAGTCAGCAGATACTTATTTCCTGCCTTTCTGAGGCCTGTAACGTCGTGGAACAAGAGGAGCCATCAATACATCTTTCATAAGGGCTTCTCTGCAGTGAGGTGGAAAATCCTTCCAATGACTCCAGCCCATTTTTAACTTTACCCTGAATAAAAGAGGGATTGATCAGGGCTTGGAAGGCCTCCATGTTCAGAGGCCTTCTGTGCCCCAGGAGGCAGGGCTAACAAATGAAATTCAATGAGGACAATATCTCCTGTAGAAAAGACCTGTGTGTGTGTGTGTGTGTGTGTGTGTGTGTGTGTGTGTGTGTGTATGGAACAGCCTCTCTACTGTGGACAGGGAAAGGCAGGGAAGGGTCACCAAGGGTCTGAGGCCTGGAAGCCTCTAAGATCCAGAAGTGTCACAGGGATGACTTGCCACGTGTGCCTAAGAAATGGTGGTCAGTTCTCTTGTGATATACAGTGAGCTAATGGAAGAACGCAGACTCCGTGAATACATTAGTCAGTCAGTGGACATTCCATAACTGTTTGCAATCGGCCAGACAGAATGGAAGAGCTCAAATACTCTGTAACAAGGCAACAGGTACTTGGGGGTACAAAGAATATTCTGTTCAGCTAGACTCTTCTGCAGCCACAGCTCCAGCCTCCCAAGACAGCACCTTTCAAGATGGCATCCTTCAAGGTGGTACCCAAGAACACTAGGCTGACCAGATGCCAGAAAGCCCATGCTCAGTTTAAGAAGCCGTGTGTGACTCTGGTTTTCATTCCCAGATCCATGACTGCTCTCTCAGGGCCTGAACTTGAGGATTCGCCTTTGGAGCGGGGCTGAGATGGCAGTGCTGATCCTAGGTGACCTTGGAAATGTTTGGAGACATTTCTGATTGACACAAAGACCAGAGTTGGGGATAGGGTGTGACACAATGGCATGTGATAGGCAGAGGCCAGGGATGTTGCTAAACAGGTACAATAAGGCCAGTCTCTTTTCTCCTCATCACTAAAGAATAAGCCAGAACAGAGCCAGAGTTCATAACTGCCTTGAAAGTTGTTAGGAGTAACCAGACGATGATTAGGTGACCCCAGCAGCAGGTACGGGACAAGCTGGGACAAGGGGCATCCTTTCCTGGCTCTTTAGAGCCCTCCACAACTCTTGTCTTGCAAGGTGAGGGGAAGGCTCCCTTGAACAGTCGCTTCCTGCTCACTTCCTGGAAGACAGTTGATGGGCTCTGCATCAGGTCCCAACATGCCTGTCTTCTCTCTAACCTGCCTACCCAAAGATCATTGCAACCTTTGGCTTCTGTTGCTTTTCCCAGGCTTCTGAACCTGAAGGACAGAGACCCTATTCTTCAGGATTTAGGGACAACCAAAATTATTCCTTCCCCATTTTGGTCACGTATTCCCTTGAGCAAAGGATATCACTGGTTTGAAACTCTGCCTGATGCACAGATGCTCCCACTTAACAGATTCTTGTTGGTAGGAAGTAAGCTCCTATGACACACAGTTCTTCCCATTCAAGACCACACTTTGAGCACAAACTCCATGCTCTTTTGGGTCCTAGTAGAAGCTGGAGGGATGGACACTTCTAGGAGAGGCCAGATGGGGCTAAAAGGCTGAACAGAGGCTTGCCAGACAGACCGAGGGAAGAGGCCATACCAGACTCATGGTGCCAGGCCATCCAGAGATGGCCTGGAATAAGGTAAGTTCCAGAAGGCCCATTTGTCAGGTCAGTGGATGGGAACAGGGATGGAGGACTCTGCTGGAAGGAAGGCACCTGACCTGGAGGTCACCAACAATGCTTCCTGATAACCTGCACAACATCCAGAAGACCTGACTTAAAGTCCTGTCCTTCCCGACCTCTTCCCCTCGCACCTGACATAGGAGGGGCTGCCATGTATCATGCCTTTTCCTAAGGCCTGCTCTGCGTGGACACCTTTTCTTTTCTCTTGAGTTCACAGACTCACAGAAAGTTGCCATGACTCTACAGAGAACTCTCTGTCCCTCTAATTCCTCCAGGGGTGAAATCTTACCTGACCAAATGGGGACATTAAAGCCAGGTGGTCAACAAAAGTGCCGCAGGGTGAGGCCTTAGGCCTGTTTGGTTTTCACCAGATTTTTATTCACTGGTGCACGTGGGTGTGTGCTGTGTGTGCCCTGCTCATCCACACTCTCTTTTCATCCCATTTTGCAGACAATCATACTAAAGCGGGGTGAGAAGGAAGCAGCGTGGGAGGGGAGCAGAAATGGCATTCAGGGTTCAGGACAGCTATCGGGGGTGACTGTGTGGGACTGCTTTGCTAGCAAGGTTCAGAACGAGTGTAAACTCTTGGATCAGAGATGCCATCTCTGCCCTTTGAGAAAGCTGCTGAGTGCCACATGCTTCCGGTTCAATCTGTAGAACCGACCCCGGGAGACAGTTCCCACTGGCCAGGGCAGAGCTAAGAGGGTGTGGACCCCAGGTCCACTCACAGTCGCCAACACTGTCAGCCCCAGACTTAAAGGCAATCTGTCTGCTCCCAGTACCTGGTCTGGCTGTGCTCTCGGAACTGGTCTGGGCTGCCTGCCAACATTAAGACTTGACAAATGTCTGCTGTTCTGAGCCTCTCCCCTGCCCAAGTCCTGGCAACCCCACTGAGGTCTACTTGTGAGGCAGGAAGCAGAAGGCTGGGCCCCTCTGTCCTGGGCCAAGCTTGAGTCCCCTGACTGCTGGGACTGGAGGAGGTGGGGGCATGAAGACACAGAGGAGGCTGTCAGACCACTGAACAAGGAAGGCCTCTCTCAGGGGCTGCAGCCCTCGTGGGCAGCATCCTACCAGACAAGGCTGCCTTTTGCCACCAGCTTTTATGATGGGCCTGGTTCCTCGGAAGAGGATACCCTTGATGCTTAGAAATGTGCAGAGAGGGGCTGGGGAGCTGGCTCAGTGGATAAAGTGTTTGCCATGTAAGTGGGAGGACCAGGCTCAGTAGAGACAGAGGGAGGAGGGAAGAGGGTCTCTGTGTATGTGTGTGCTATGTACCCATGTGTCTGCAGGTGCACGTGTCTGTATGCTGCATGTGCAGAGCTATGAGAAGGATGTTGGGTGTCCTGCCGGCTGCCTTATTCTCTTGAGACAGGCTCTCTCACTGAACCTGGGGCTCTCTGCTGGCAGCCAATAACCCCCCAGCACTGGGGTTACAAGTATGCATGGCTATACCTAGCTTCTCACATGGGCTCTGGAGATTTGAACTCAGATCCTCACACTTGTCCAACAAGAGTTCTTCAATCAGCTGAGCCATCTCCCCAGTCTGAGAAGGGTCTAAAATTATATTCTGTATGGAGACTATCTTGTGGTTTTAAGTTCCAAGTCAGATGGCTCTGTGAGGATCTGGACACTGGTAAAGACATGTTTAGCCAAAAGTCTGTAAAACTTCAGTGACCGATTAATTGATTGTGTGTGTGTGCTTGTGTGTGTGTATGTGTGTGCATGATGAGACAGGGTGTGTCACCGAACCTGAAGCTTGCTTATTTAGATAGACTGGCTGTCCAGGGTGCCTCAGGGATCCTTCTGTGTCTGCTTTCCCATGCAGCAATTACAGATCCTCCAAACCCAGCATCTTTTTCACATGGGTGCTGAGGATAGACTTCAGGTCCTTCTTCTCGTATGCCTCTTTTGCCAACTGGGCCATGTCCACAGCCTCAAATCCTACTCTTTTAACCCAGTCTGCTGGGTTGAGAGTGTGACTCAGTGGGAGAGTACTTGCCTAACATGCACAGGGTCCTGTCTTCCATTAGCACCAGAACAAACACAGAAACAAAGGCTCTACACGTCTAGCTGGGCCCTCAGATCACTGCTCCCAGGACTTGTAACTGGGAGTGGATTCTGCACTCTGACACCCTCCATCAGGGCCTGGGGAAAGCTGGAAAGCAGCAGGCCCTGGATGGATCGATCCTGTTGGAACAGGCCTCTGCTCTCTGGCAAGGAGCCTGGCTCTGCCTCCAGGGACTTCCCCTGGCCCATTCATCACCTGTGCAAAAGCACCCAGCAGGTCTGCAGAGGAAACGGGCTTCGTCAGCCCTTCTGCTGTATGGGCTGACTCGGCCAGCTAGGAACTTCACACCAACCCAAGTGCTTCTCCACAAACGGTCTCCACACCTGCACTGGCCAGGAACACTCCTATGCTAGGGAGAAGCAAGGAAGCACCACCAGCTAGGAGCTGTCTCTGAGAACAAATTAGAATGTCTGCCCTTCCACTTCATCCAAGGAAGCCTGGGAAGAAAAGACACAGAATCCAGAAAGGAATCCAGACAAGACAAAGAGTCAACAGACACTATGATGAAGGTGGAAAGTCCACAAACCACAGCTAACAGTGACTATGATTAATGTTAGATAAGACTCTGAGTTTCCTGGTGGCCAAAGCAAAAAGGAACACATTGCAATTATCTAATTTATCAATGGACAACTGGAAACTTTGGCCCCAGGAAAGAGCAAAGCTCATTTCTGGTGTTCATGGGTCAGGAAGACACCAAGGAAATGGAGAACAGGTGATGAGTTTGAGACCTGAGCGGAGGCTGGCTCACACCAGCCCTGGTGGGCCATATTTGGACTTTGAGTGAGACTCCAAGGAGCGTAATACCCATTCAAAGAGACAGGCAGATTCTCGATTTAATCTGCTTCAGGGTTTACAAGAACAGGTTCGGCCTCTCCAGTGAGAAACAGCTGCTAAGGGGCGATGGCAGATTTCGGGGGGCGGGGATGGCAGGAGACAGAGAAGCCCTAGAAGGGAACAGAGTCTGACTGCTAGTCGGAGCCACGGACCCCAGACTGCTCTGCTCCCGACCGGCTGCGCGCCCCACAGATCCTGACATCTCTCCCTCCTGTGCTTTTGCCCGCCTCTGCATCCTGGTCCTGACAAGCCCTGGTCCTTTAAGGCTTTTGCACACCTTCCTCCCTGGACCGTCCTGAACATTCTGTTCTCCCAGCCTCCCTCTTAGCCTCGGAGCTGCCTGGGAAGCCCTATCCATACCCCTAGTCACACGTAGACGACCCTATCGGTTCCCTATTCTGTGGCTTCCACCTCAAGACCTCTGGGATGTCCTTCACTCCAGGAAGACAGACCTCCAACTAGTCTCCCCAGGATGTCCTGTAGTCCCCAGCATCAGGCCTGGCACATAACAGGTAAAATGAGAGTAGATACAGAAACCCCGTGAAGTGGGCAGGACTTATTATCCCCAGTGAATTATCCCCAGTGAATTAATTATCCCTAGTGGAGTCAGGCAGCCTGGGGAATTCACCTGGGGGAGGATCCCAGCTTTGATGACTCCAAGGTTGGGCCCTTGGAACCCTACCCCAAACAAACTGGACTCCAAATGGGAGATCTCAGCTTGATTGCACTCAGCGAGTTTAAGGCGGTTTGTTGCATTGAGGTCTTGGTGCTTTGATGAGAAGCTGACATATCGTGATGATCTTTGGCTTCTCTAGAGGAGTCCTGAAAGAGATCAGGAAACTGTGGTCCCAAGGACCTAGTCTCAGCAGATCAGGGGAAGAGGGGCTTTAGACAAAACGTCACTCACAGTATTGGCTACTACATTCCACAGCGTTTAGTACCAGCCATCCTCCCTAGATGGCATCACCTTCATCGGACCAGTTTCCTAGACTGCCGCAACAGACAGTGGGATTCACAGGAGATTAAGCCTGTTGACTGAGTCTTCAGCACCACATGGTAAAGGGATACACGCACACATGCCACCCGGGCCCGGGGGACAGCAAACTAAGTATCTGTAGGCTGTGTTTACAAAGCTGTGCCTGACTGTGCAGGTGCCTGTTTGGAGGAGCCAGGGTCCTGCCTCTGAGGCTGCTTTGCTGTGACAGCTGACTTGGACAGGAAAATCTGGGGATGAAGCTAGTTTCTCTTATAGCTTTCTGGGAGGACTGCTGCTCTGCACCCGGGTCGGGATGAATGGGAAGCTCAGCACAGACGAGCTGTGAAGCATTTAGGCGTTGGCCCCTTGCTGTTTCATCATCATTAAAGAGAGTTGGAACTTCTCTATGGGTCATTTACTGGTAGGGAGATACACTGAGAAGGCACCAGAAACCTGCAGAATGAGTAGAAGAAAACTAGTCCTAGGCATCAATGATGTCACCATACACGTTCACAGGATTCATTACACGTGCCTGGTATGGTACGAAAATTGTACAGGCAGTTTCTCTCTGGGCTAGCATTCAATCACTGTGTTCTTTTGTAATTAGGATAAAATCCAAACTAATCAGGGTCTAAGAGGCCCGGGGAGGGAGGGCAGTGGGAGGGTGAAACTCCTGCCCAGCCTCTAGAAACTTCTTTCTTTCCTTAAACGTCGATATTTTCCAAACACAAGGTCAAGTTTGTCACTACCCCAGGATATTTGCACACGCTGTTTCACTACCTGGACAGGTTTTCTCTGGATCCCTAAAATTCTATCTCAACTATTCCATGTGGTCTGAAACCAGGCTTGAGCATTGTGTCTGTCCATCATTATCTGTCCCAGCAGTTTTACTTGTTTGTAGGTTCTCCCACTTTGGGTTTGCATATGTGTTTATGGTTGTTTCTTCAGGCATCCTCTAGAAACAATCTCTTTGCAGTTCCAGATCCCTGGCATAGCTGAAGCCTCAGGTGTATGAGGATGAGCTCAGAAATGAATGAGATATCTGTCCCTGGGTTCCTGGTTTCTCTATCTGGCTAGTCACTGGACTCTATCTTCTCAGCATAGGATGTACTGCCCGCCAGCAAGTTGCCTCTAACAGGCAGAATGCCCAAGCCAAACCCAGCGCAGGCCTCTGCAAGGACAGGCCAACGCCACCCGAAGTCAGGACTCTGGTTGGTTTTGTAAACACTTCCTGAGGATTACGGAAGTCTAGGGGACCTGTGTGGGGCTTTGAAGAGCTACCATCTGCTCCCCATGTGCAAGGACCAAGCATACGCCTTGACAAAGAGCAGGGGCGCACTAAAGCCAGGCCAGTGGCGCTCATCCCAAGAGCCCTAGGGATGCGGAAGCTGGCTGACAGGCCTCTGCATGGTCTCCATGACCATCTGGGAAAAGTTGGGCACCACTTGGGACAGTGTGGGCGTGGGGGACACAGAAAGCAGACAAGGGCAAGCAGGACTGTGTGGCCAAAAGGCTGAGGTCTACCCTGGGCTCCCATGCTCCCTTGCTGTGTAAGCTCTAATGAGCAATCACTTCCCAGGTCTCAGTTTTCCCATATGCAAAATGGGGCCAGTGGCTGTGCCTCTGATGCAAAATTCTTCTGTCAAGATCATAAGAAACACAGGAGCAAGGTACGGAGCTGTGTGTTAGTTTTTGTCAAGTTGACATGAGTTGGAGTCACCTGGGGAGAACCTCCATCAAGGGACTGCTTGCACCTGTGGCCATGTCTGTGCGGCATTGTCCTGACTGTTGAGTGATGTGGGTTAATCATGCCCACACACATCTCTTGAGATTTTCGGGTCTGTTAGGTGGCTCTGAAAGCCTGAGGTACAGAAACTAACTTAATTCTCAGTCAACTCATTAGGCTACAAGGTCACTCGGGATTATGATTTAATCCCAGGAAAGGGAGGCAGGGTGGGGTACACCCCCTAGAGGATTTCACATGCCAGCAAGAGCAGTAGAGAAGACCTGTGAGCCAAGGGAACTTGTAAGGATAATCTGACTAATTCTTGACATAGGGTCGGGAGGAGAGAGGGCAAACTCCACCTACCTCAGGCCCTTTGCACATGCTATTCCTTCTCTAGCCTCTCCCCCCAGTTCTCTTGTCACTCACTGGATCTCAGTTTATACTTTACTTTTCTGGAACATTCTCCTAAGCCCCCAGATCCGCTGATCAGGCAGGTTGAATTTCTGTCTGATTCCCTTTCATAACATGTCACCATTTATAAGGAACGTATCCCGTGTGCAAGTGTTTGAATAGGACCTGTGTCCTCTCTTAAACTCCAAACTGTGTAGACAAGGACTGCATCTCCCCAGGACTCTGGCATAATGCCTAGCACTGAAGAAGTGCTCAATAAAACTTGTAGCTAAGGCTGGGGAGATGGCTTGATAAAGTGTCTGCCGTGTTAGCATGAAGGCCTGAGTTCCATCCCTAGAACACACATAAAAAGCAGGACATGGTAAAAGGTGCTTGCGATCCCTGCACTAAAGAGGCAGAGATAGGCAGATCCTGGGGCTCAATGGCTAGCCAGCCTAGGCTAATTAATGAGCACAGGACCCTATGAGAGAAAAATAAGATGGATTCCCCAAAGCACAACACTGAAGACTGAACTCTGGTCTGCATATACCTACAGAGAGAGAGAGAGAGAGAGAGAGAGAGAGAGAGAGAGAGAGAGAGAGAGAGAGAGAGAGAGAGAGAGCAGCCAAATGCATGAAATGGGATTCGAGGCCAGAACAACAGCTGCTACCCATCCGGTCCATTTCCCCATCTCTAGAGAGGGACAGAGCCATCCAAAGGGCTCTGTCCAAATGCCTCTATGACAGCTTGAGCCTGCAGCATTCTCCAGGCAAGCTAGCTCTGGGAGCCATAAATCAATCCCCCCAAAGCCGCAGCCCCATCCTGGTGGCCCATCTTTATCACTCCGAATCAACACTACTCGAGTCCTCACTGAGTGTGGTGCTAGCCCTCTGCGGAAGGGAGAAGGGCTGTGTTTACTGGGGCAGTGGTAGAGGACAGGCCTTTTCTTCCTGCTGTATTTAAGCTGCTGCTAATCACGGAGATTAGACTAAAACAATTACAACAGCTAATTAAAGAACAATGCGGGTTTTGGCATCTTCTCGCAGACGGCACCATTGGGAATTCCTAACTCGGGCAAAGCAGGGATAATTAAAACCCCGGCTGACTCTCCCCACTCAGGCAGCTGGATCACGCTGATTAAACTGCAAATAAAACACATGAAACCAACACTTTGTAGTCTATCCAATTTCACTTAAAAGGGCTTTTAACTGATTCATAAACAGAGAAGCCATAAACAGCAAATTATTTAACTGAAGGCAGTTACTCCGTCATCACCGTGTGCTGATTCCCAGCACTGGACTTGCACGTGTGCCCGGGGAACACTGGCCTGGCAGAACCTGAGCAACCCTCCCTCTTCCAGCTTAATGCCTTCACTTCTGTTCATCGGTGAAAGAACCTCACCCTCATGGGGCTTCTGCTTTGGGGACCTTCGTCCCATCAAAGGAACGATCTGCAACATCCCTACATAGGCCTGGGTCAACAGAGGTCAAGAGTACATGGATGACCAGAGGATAGCTATATTCAAAAAATTAATCATTCTTCACTTATTCAGAGCCTGCGAAGTTCAGATTCCACAGTGCAACCACTGTCTACCAAAGTAAGAAAATAATGTGTTCTCAAGCTACAAGACGGGCCATAACGGCTGGGTATAAATGGAATGCTGACCGCCTCGTCCAGTCCTGCTCACACAGCTTCCCTGTGTGCTCCAACAAGCAAGGTCACATGGTTGCTTAGCTATCCCTTCCTCTCCCCAAACAGGAAATGTGGGGAAAATGAGAAATAATGAAAGGTCAGAGGAAGAGGGGAACAAAGACAGAGGAAGAGGTCACATCAGAGATCTGCTGACAGAGAACAACAAGAAAGGGTGGAGTGAGAAGAACACCAGCATCCACGCGTGAGGAGCTGCAGCATGTTAGGGACCTGGGAGCACCAGCCCTGGGCTCTGCTCCCGTTCTGGTGCCTGGTCTTGCTCCACAGCAGCGGTTCTCCAACCAGCTGTAGAGAAAAGCCTCTTTTATTCCCAGTATGCAGCGCACAGCAAGGGTTTTATTATGCAAAACATAAAGTATTAAAAACAAAACAAGCTAGGTATGGTGGTGCCTGCTAATCATCTTGGCACTCAGGACCTTCAGGTCAGCTTGGCTTACATAGGGAGAGCCCGTCTCGGAAAAGCAAAACAAAGTAAGAAGTTGGCATGTTTGGGTGCCGTGCTGTGCTCAGCTTCTCTAGAGCTCCTATCCCTCATCCTCTGATGATGTCTCAATGAAGTCAGCAGCAAACACTGCCTGAGTGGTGGGGTCCACAGACTATGTTCCATTTTTTCAAGATTTTTAATGCAATACTGATTTAAATTTCTTTATTACATTATGTAGTTAATTATTCATGTGATGAGACGGCCACACGTACCACAGTGCCCATTTGGCAGAGGTCGATCAGAGGACAGTTTGCATGAATTGGTTCTCTCCTTCCACTGTGTGGATCTCAGGGATCCATCTTAGGGTTGGCAGCAAAGCACCTCCACACAGTGAGCCATTTTGACTGCCCAGAGCACTAATGTTTCCAGCACACAAACAAAAAAGAAAGTATCACAATGAGAAC
This sequence comes from Eospalax fontanierii, assembly GCA_035773235.1. Classification (NCBI taxonomy): domain Eukaryota; kingdom Metazoa; phylum Chordata; class Mammalia; order Rodentia; family Spalacidae; genus Eospalax; species Eospalax fontanierii. The sequence continues at coordinate 42,911,350 of CM069546.1, read as the reverse complement.
ATTCTATCGGTGAATGCAAACGGGATGCCTTATCATAATAGGATGTAAAGTTATTTGAAATTATTTATGCATATATTAATATTTGTGTCTACCACGTGGTTCAACTGAGTTATATAACCATATGTAGATACAGGATGGCATTTTATACAGTCAAGGGCCAATGAGATGGCTCAGCAGGCAAGAGTACATGCTGTGCTACCCTGACAACCTGAGTTCAGTTTTGGACCTCAGGTAAAATGTTGGATGCAGTGGCTCCCATCTGCAATTCCAGCCCTCCTTCTATAAGATCAGGAGGGCCAGCCAGAAGCTCACTTGCATATCACAGAGACAGAAATAAAAGAAACACCCTGCCTCAGCACTGCAGAAGGATAAAACCAAGTCTTGGGAGTTGTATATACACCACACACACACACACACACACACACACACACACATACACACACAGTGAAATTAATTTTGTACACAAAAAATGTGCCTGCCAAGAATGTGATTTCAGGAGCTATTTTTTGCAGTTTGGTTGAACATCAAAGGGCCAATATTTAATCCTTTGTGACCTATGAGATCAGCAATCTTAGTGGCTTAGTTCAATAACATCATAAGTGAAACCTAGAAGTTTCCACATGAGTAGGTTCGGAGTAACTATGTAAAAAAATACACATGGAAAAGGCTGGGAAAATACATGAAAAGCTGGCATGGTGGCTTTTTATCTCCCTTGATCATCTCCCAAATTTCCAATCATGAGAATATATTACGGCTCTACGAGTGGAAAAGATATTCCATTCAGATGTTTAAATCAGGAAAATTGCTTAGCATTTTTGAGAGGTCCAGCCTTATGTTGAAGCCGTGAACACTGTGAATTCCAGCATTAAAGTCACTTCTGAGTGTGACAGGCAGAATCGGCCACTTCCGTGGACATGTCTTGGAGGAACACGGGTGAATAGCAAGCTCAGACTCACAGGTATTAACCATGGGACGTCATGGAATCCGCTGTCATCTTAAAGCATGACCTAGTTCCGATCAGTCACATCTCAGCTGGGGAGCCGCCCTGTGAACATGAGGGGCCCAGATATCCCTGTCCTGATCATCTAAATCTGCATCCATGCCCCATGTGGCTGTTTTCTTCTTGTTTTGAGATGGGAACTCTCTCTGTAGCTTGAGCTATTCTGGAAAACACTAGGTAGCTCAGGCTGGCCTTGAACCCAGAAATTCTTTTGTCTCAGCCTCCCAGGAGCTGGGGTGTAGGCTCCATTTAGAAGCAGATTTATCACAGGACTTCTCTTCATTTTCTAAGTGGGAGAACTCATTCAAGGCCACAGGATGATAGACAGCTGTGGTGACCAGAGACATCTGTGGGGAAGGCGTTACATGTTTGGAATAAACTTCCTATTATTCGAAGTGAAGACATTGGATCTTCTTGGGACAGCAGAATGGCCAGAGTTAACAAACTGAAACACAAGAAACTAAGTCCCCAGAGTCCTTGAAGTTACAAAATGAACCAGTTCTGTTATGCACAGTATGACCAGAAAGGATGTGTTAATGAACTTGATTGTAGCAATCATTTCACAGTGTTTGGGTAATCAAATCATCTCAGACACTGTGAGTTTATTCAATCTTTATCTGTCCACCAAACATTTTAAAATAAAAAAAAAATAGTGTTTTAAGAGTCAAGCACACACTTTTAAATAAGAATTGCTTCCAAAGCAGATAAAACAGCTGTCTGCAAAAATAGTTCACCACATACAGCTGCACCGATTTAAAATGAACAATTGCCTTTTCATACCTGATTACAGTCAGTTTCTAGTTGAACAGAAGTCTCTGGCTATGAAATGGCACTTGAATTTCACAGGCAAGAGTGCTTTTTCTCCCAGGTCTTAAATTCCACCACGGCAAGCCAAAAGATTCCAGTGACCTTCTCTTCTCACATCTGTGATCAACATGAAAGCGGCTGGCGGCCAGCTCTGGCTCTTGACTCATAAACCCAGAGATAAGATCAGGTACTGGCAAAGTGCTGGAAGGACTCACAGCTCCCTTGATTATGGATGATCTGAGTCCTGAGGCAGTGGTAGACAGGGAGGTTCTGAAGTTAGCTGTATAGGACAGGCTGGCAGGACAGGAAACTCACGGGTCCCTCAGTTATGCACAAGAGCCTGTGGCCTCTGTGGGTCTGTGGTAAGTAGAATCACCTCTGGGATGGAGAAGCAAGCTGACTGATTGCCGCAATCAATTGCATTGAAAACAGCAAAAAGTCACAGGGCAGGTAATGAAAGAACAGGACAAGTGATCACAAAGCAAAGCAAAGTGCCAAAGAACTACGGGTCCACAGAGTCCAAAGAGTCACAATAGGATTGATGGCATGAGGAACCATTGGTGCTTCTAGAAGACTCCAAACCCCAGTGTTTGATGGCCAGATTCGTCACTGAGGAAAGTTTTTAAAAGGCAGGGAAGGGGCTGGGGAGATGGCTCAATGGGAAAAGTGTTTGCTGGTTACCCATGTAAAAAGCTGGGTGTGAGCTAATAACCCCAGCTCTGGGGAGACAGAGACAGGAGGCTTCCTGGGGCTCCTGAACAGACAGCCTAGCCTGCTCCATGAGTTCAAGGCCAGGGAGAGACACTGTGTCAAAGGAGGTGATGATATTCCTGAAGGTGAGGAGGTTGTCCTCTGACCTCCACAAGCATGCACGGGAGCACATACAGCAAAAAGAGAGATGGGTGATATAATTTACAAAGATTCTTTAGGGGTGAGGCTTAAATCTCAAGAAAGCCAGGCTTTCAGACTTTGCAAGTAGCTTCTGTGTGGGTGGTACGTGTTCACCTTTCTATCTACCTGCTTCTCAACCTCACTTTTCTAGCAGAAGTTATTGAGGGTCTAGAACAGAGGCTGGAGGCCTTTTCAGTAAAGAGTCAGAGTCAAGGTTCTCAGCTTCGCAGGCCAGGGGATCCCTGGCTCCACAGTTGAGTAAAGCTCAACACGTTCTTAAAGCTCAACACGGAGAGTAGCACTAAATGAACAGATGTGGCTGTGTTCCAAAAGAACTCCCCCAAGTCTTAGCTTCTCAGGCTCGCTTCCCTTTAGACAGCTGGCTGGATTTAACTCCTGTTCACACTCCACCAGCCTCTAGTACCAGCCTCTAGAACAGAGAATGGGTTCTGGATAGGCTCAGATCTAGACTCAAATCACTCTGACACAAGTGTCCCTTTTTTCACCACATAGCAGATATAATATGCAATTCAGGGACAGTAGGATGGCTCAGTAGATGGAGGTGCTTGCCTGCCTTGCAAGCCTGGTGACCTGAGTCTGATCCTCAGAATCCACATAAAGGTGAAAAAAGACAATCAACTCCACAGATTTGTCCTCTGATTGCTATACACGTGTTGTGGCACATATCTCCCCCCAATCATAAACACAATAAAATAGCATAATAATTTTTTTAAAGATTGCTTAATATCCACTTTATAGGTCCCAGTTTAGCAACCTGTAGGTGGCATTTCCCCAGGTGAAGTGCATAGTCATTGACCTTGAGCATTCTCATTTCTGAAATGGGATTTAAAATGATAGCTTCTAGAAGGTTCTATCTTACAGTGTTGGGAATGTATAACACTGCAGTGTATAACACTGCACACTCACACCACTCTGTGCCCCATCACTGTGTTGAATAAGCAGATGTGAAGAGAATTCACCAATGACATCAGCCCTTGACACACAGGAAATGATCAGTAAAAGATCATTGCTCTGCTGGTGATGTGTACACATTTAAATATTCAAGTAAATACACACACCTGTATACACACAGAGTTCTTGGCTCCATGTGGGTGGAAACATCTCTGACACAAAGCATGTGCTCATTGAAGTACTGTTTTTCCTTTGATGGACATGAAAACACACTCCTGCACAAACAGCTCACTGCACCAGCTGAGAGCTGGGCTGGGCTCCCTGACCGCCTTGCAGTTTGCTCTCTGTGGGTATTCATCCCCCAGAAAGATCAAGGAAACGGCTTGATCCAGTCCAGGGATTATGAAATGCTGCTAGTTGTTTGCCAGATTCCAGATCCCCATCAACCATCCTGGTCAGAGAATTGGAGCTGCAGCTGGGACTCCAGGATGAATGCGCTAGAGGTCACTGGGTCAGGTTTCCATGGAGAATGGTCCTCCGTGGTGGGGAGAGTAAGGGACAGCAAGATCCCCCAATGTGCACAGCAGGTGGCTCCTGTACTTGAGGGGTTTCGTGGGCGGCTTCCCTTGGATGGTTTGGAGGAGATTCTGTCTTTGGGCAAAGATGTTCAGTGCATTGGGAAGTCATTATATGCTCAGCTGCCCTGTATAAAGCAGTGCTTATCCCCAGCCAGGCCCCAGTTGGTCCCCTGGTCACCACCAGCCCCTCCTGGACTCCCAATGAGTCACATCAGTCTGCTGACTCTGCATAGAGATGGGGTCATCTCTACAGCCAAGATGGCAACGGCCCAAACCTGGGGAAGGGACGATGGTTCCAGATGCGCAAAACAAGGTCCTCTCAGAACTCCTGTGCCCAGTCCAGGCCTCCATCCCACCTTTGCCTTCACCACCCCGAGGTGATGTCCTTGGAACTTGGACACCAGTGTCAGAGCAAGGATGGAGCTATGTCCTCTCAGCACGACTAAACCAGCAGCCTGGTCCCCTGGCCCCAGAACAGAATGAGCCAATGTCTGCCTCTGGTCATGCAAAGCAGGTTCTCACAGAGTCAGTGGAGAGCAGCCACAGGCAGCCAGATGCAGTCCTTGGCTTGAGGACCTCGGTTTGCTCAGCTAACACATCTGTTTCCCATTTGTGGCTGCTTTTGATTTGGTTGTGGTTGTGTTGTTACTGTTAGAAGGAGCAGAGGCTTAAGTCACCCTCTGCGGAGGGAAAATACCCGAAAAGGGGTATGCTGCATATGTGTGTGCATGTATGTGCATACACATTTGTATATGCATATGTGCATGTCTGCGTGTGCATGTTTTAGACACATAATTGTGTATGCTTTGGTGCAGTTTGTTACACATGTGTGTATGAGTGTGCATAAGTGTACATGCTTTTTGGTTTTGTTTTGTTTTCTGCTTTTCTTTTCTTATTGAGACAGCGTTTCCCTGTAGCCCCAGCTAGCCTGGAACTTACTATGTAGACCAGGCTTTGTGTACATGTGTGCACACACAGGTGAGTGCATCCAGGTGCATTGATATACTCAAATATGCACACACATAGAAGGTGTTACTGTTTTACTGATGGGCATATTTAAGATCCCAGAGGCCAACTGTTAGCACTCAGCACAGCCAGGACGGCATTATTATTATTCCCATCTCTCTTCCCCACCATATTGTGAGTTTAACCCTACAGTTAATATATTGTGCTGTCTCAACACAGGCCAGGAGAACAAGAGGGTTTGTGAGTCCCTCTGTGATCTTTGCTTTTTGGCTAAGGTCCCCTCACTAAACAGTTGACAAGGATCAGTTCAAGACCTTCCAGTGCCTGAGTGGCTGGCTTTGGCACCCTAGCAGCTGACAGAATTATCCAGACAAAATGATCATATCCTCCAGGGGGAACCAAGGGGTCAGCTAGGCATGCTGCAGTGCCTGTTCCTGCCTCTGGAGGTCCACGTCACTGAGGGGTGTGACCTCGGTGTGGCATGATGCACGTGCCATGCGCCTCCCTGGGGATGAGTCTACATGACTCACAAACCGTCCAGGTCACGTTGTTTCACACTGGATAGGATTCCAGGCTCTCTTATGGGCCAGAGTAGGTGATCTACAAGCACTGCATTGGTTCCAGAGAAAGGAAAATGAACACAACTGGGGCTGCTGTGGGGTCCTCAGCACAAAACCCCGCCCTACAGGGCAAATATGGTTGGATCCAGGAGGGACAGGGGCTGGAAATGTGGGCCTGTAGGTACCAGGACCTCCAGTTCATTTCACATGAGCCAGTCACAGAACGGACTCCAGGGTTGCCTGCTACCTGCGGCCAGTGTCAGCTCTGGATTCTGCCTTGCCCACCTTCCTGAGTGGACCCCCAACAGAAGCCACAGAGGGAGTGGGAGCCCAGCAGCCCCAAGAGCCATGCACTCATGCACCTGGAGAGGGGACACTGCCCACAAGTGGACACAAGCCCAGATGAACAGAACTCAACTAACCAGACCCTTCCACTAGCAAAATTCTTAGCCAGGAGTGGTAGCGCAAGCCTTTAATCGCAGCACTCTGCGAGTTCAAGGCCAGCCTGGCCTACATAGTGGGTTCCAGGCCAGCTGCAGCTACAGGGAGACCCTGTCTTAAAAACAAAGAAATCCTTTTTGTTTCCTAGAAGCCACATAAATAAAACAGAAGTTGAATGCAACAGGCAAAATTGACTTTACTAAACTATTTTATTTAACCCGATATTTCTAAAATGTTATTCTATGTAATCAATATGAAGAAAGTATTTGGTCTAAAATATATTAAGAGATATTTAATATGGTTTATGGTGTATGTACATGTCCATATTTGTGCACGTATGTGATTTCTTGTGGAGACCAAAGATCAACATCAAATGTCTTCTTCAATATCTCTCCATCTTGTTTTTTAAAGACAGCATATCTCACAGAGCTTAGAGCTCACTAATTCAGCTAGACCAATAGGCCAATGATCCCCAGGGATCCTCCAGCCTCTACCTCCTGAGCACTGAGGGTTCTGGGGGATCAAACTTAGGCCCTCATGCCTGCACAGCAATCATTTTACCATCTCAGCCCCATGCTGAGATATTTTATATTCTTTTGTTTGAATCTTTCTCAGAGCACAGTCCAGCCTGGATGTGGAATCACTTGCCAAGTGCCCTAGGGACCCACATGACTGGCGGCCACTGTGTCGGATACACAGGACAGTGAGTGAAGTCTGAAGTCACTGTTTAGAAAGGTGGCTTTGAAAGTTGAAATGGTCTGAATTTTTCCTTTTAATTTTAAAAAATTAATTTATTTGTATATTGTGGGGGGAAGGGACACCGTGGCCTATTTGTGGAGGTCAGAGAACCATTGCAGTAGTTGGCTCTCTCCTTCTACCATACAGATCTCAGCGATCAAACTCCGATCTTCAGGCTTGGCAGCAGGTGCCTTTACTGGCTAAACCATTTGGCCAGCCTACTCTGAATGTTTTGCACTCTTCAAGATTCATGCTGAAATCTAAACTCAAAGCAGCAATATTAGGACACGAAGCCTTTAGAAAGTGATTAGGTCTTGAAGGCTTTGCCTACTGGATGAGATTAATTCCTTATGAAAGGGCTGCATGAGCCTCTTCTGTTCTTCCATTCCCTCTACCATAAAAGGATATGGCAAGCCAACACCATCTTGGAAGCAGACCCTGGACATGCTGGTGCCTGGAACTCTGACTTTCCAGCCTCCAGAACTGTAAGACGCAATTTCTGTTGTTGATAAACTACTCAGCCTCAGACATTTTGTTTCAGAAGCATGAGTCAGGCGCTAATCATGATCATCAGTCAGCAACTGCTTGCTAAGCAACATCTCCACACAGGTGCATCTCAAGGGATGAGCTGATCCTGGGCTTCAGGGGGTTAGGAAAGGAGTAGAAACCTCCAAAGCCCTTTTCAACAGGAAGGTGGTTGCAGTAAGAGCTGCTTGCCGTCATCTCCACCCAGACCTGTCAGCCTCTTATTTACTATATACAAGCACTTTCTCATCCTCCCGTCTAGTGACTTCAGGAGTCAGAGCAAAGAGGGGAGGGCACGGAGAGAATGCTCCCAGAAGGTGTTTTTTCTTGCTAACAGCCTACTGGTGATGCCTACAGAGACTTTCCCAGAGGGACTTTCTGTCTAGCAAAGGAATGATAAATTCATATCTAAACACACCTAACTAAAACAAATTATGCATCCAATTAAAAACAAGCTGCTGGTTGCTTGGAATGATGGCTAACTGACATATAGGGCAGATATTATCAAGACCATTTTATTGGTAAGAAAACTGATAGAGGAAAAGAAACAGATTCCCTTCCTGAGACACTGGGAATGGGAACTGCAGAAAGAAAAGGTGAGCGAGGAAGAGAAGCCCCGGGTTTAAATCACCCATCTGCTGAATCTACCTTCCTCTATCCAGAGAAGGAGAATTCCTTTCTTCCTCTTTATTTTCTAGTGTTTTTTAAGAAGGCTAATCAGTATTTCTACTTTGGTGAATTCATTTTAAAAAGAAACATTACCCACACGTTGGAGGGAAAACTAGTATAATTTTCCACAAATGAGATGTAACTAGGAAAATACACACAGGGCTATTAATGTCTTTAAAGTTTGCTCATGCACTGCTTAGAATCATCTTCTTAGTCACTGGCTTACATTCTGAATTCTGGAAAAGACTGCAGAGACAAGCAGAGACGTGAGCGTGGCCTGGCTCGTGGGGAGAGTGGAACCCTGGACGAGGAAGGACATGTGGGGAAAACGAAGTGTGGAGAAAGTATGGAGGTCGGTGTGGGTGGGAGACTCCTCGCAGGGCAGGGAGGAGATGGCCGCCTACAGAGCCCGCTTCCGTAGGTGGGAGCGCTGTGCTTCGGACACAGTGGGGTGTGGACTGGAACATTTGCAATTATTTTTAAAAGCATGGATGGAAAGGACAGTCCTTGTGCTACTCAGTTAACCGGGAGTGTGCCCAGGCCTCCCACAGGCCTTCCCTGGAGTCTCCCAGTTCTATGTTCTGATTCCACTTTTCCAGCAGCAGGAAGAAAACAATCCAATTTCCTGGATGATGCTGGATTATGAATGTGGGTGTCCAAGGTCAGGGAGAGGTAAACAGGCAAAGAGAAAATAGATGGGCAATAAAAGGTGACCAGGGGATGCTGACATTGGAGCCTGGTGGCTTGCTGGTATATGGGTGGAGTGTGTGTGTGTCTCCCTGGGTCATCCTAGAATATCTAAGGGACACAGGTCAAATTCTAAGCAGATCAAGTCATAGGCAGTCTGCAGTCTGGATTCCGAATGAAACCGTTGCTCTGACCTTTAACCTAGCTGAGTCAGCATCCCCCTCCTCCAGAAAAGGGCTTTTCGATCTACCTTCCGTGGATTTTGTTCCTGCCATAGCAGCCTCTTCTGTAGCTGAGACTTTGACAGCACCAGGCAGGACCTGGAAGTGCATACCTGTTTGCTCAAATGACACGCATCACAGCTCTCCTGTCTGCAAAACCTAGTGACAAGCACTTGGAGAGTAAAGGTGTGCATTCTGCAGTGTGGTGTTGGTTGGCTGCTCTCACAGCATCTTATAAGGTCATGTACAATGCTGCTGTATGTAGGATAAAGATGAATATTCAGTCCCAGAAAGTCATATAAATGCCCACCAACAGTAGTTTTTCTTGGAAGAAGTGGGTGGGTCTGATTAGATTTTTGCCTGTGTTCACAGTTGGGAGCCAGTGGCCCCGGGGTCAAGGTCAATCCCTATCATCAATCCAAACAAAAAAATGAAAGCAAAACCAAGACTTAACCCTCTTGATCCACTTGCTCCTTGACAGCCTCAGAGCAAGCACATCACAAGACCGTTTCTTCTTTCCTCCAAACTTTTCCACTGACACATTTCCCAAGTTAGTTTCTCTTCTGTCTTCACCATGTGTCAAAGTTCTACCTATTCAGCCTATGTCTTTTTTTTTTTTTTTTTTTGAGATAGAGTCTCATATATCCCAGGTAGCCTCGAACTTACCACGCAGGTAAGGATGACTTGAAGCTCAGAGCATCCTGCCTCCATACCCAAGTGTGGGAATTTCAGCCAGGTACCACCTCAGTTTCAGGAAATGTCAGACAGCAAACCCAGAGCTTTATGAATGCTAGACATGCATGCACTCTACCAACTGAACTATACCTTTATCCTTTCTTCTACGTTTTAATACCTCACAGATGTCCCTTTCTCTCCTTTCTCAATGTCCCCATCCCTTTGGCTCTTGAAAATGGCTCTCCAGGACTGAATGGTCCCTTCTTGTTCTTTCTGCCCCCAGACTCACCCCTCTGACCCACCCCATGAAGCAGCCAGGCGAATATCAAGCTGATCTTGAATCAAATAGCTACCTTCCTCAAGCACAATTAGTGGCTCCTATAGTGTAAGCCTCCTGATGCAGTTTTCAGGATCTGGACCTTCTGCATCAGTCTCCTTTCTGATCCTGGCTCCTCACCCTGAGTTCCACTGACAATTGATTTCCTGCTGATGTTCAGATTTCATCTCTGTTCTCACAGAAAGACCCTGAATATCTGAAGGATGTGCTTTGATTCCCCCCGCCCCCAGCTTATGGAATATGTTATAGGCAGCAGCACCTCTAGGGGCCTCCTGAGAGTGTCTGGCCTGTATGGAGTGTTCCAGCATTATCCCAGATCAGATGAGAGTTCATAGGGAGAAATCTCCAAAGCCCACCTGTGGGCTGGGGTGTAGCTCAGTGGTTGAGTCTTACCTAGTATGCTCAATGGCTTGTAGTTCCATCCTATCCACATGTCATAGCAACATGGCTCAACATGTTAAAGGAGCTTGCCGCACAATGATGCAAGCTTGGCAACATGAGTTTGATGCCTGGAATACATGTAAAGGTGGAAGGAGAGGACTGACTCTACAAAGTTGTCTTTTGACCTCCTCACATGTGTCACGGCAAATGCACCCATAACCTCCCCCAATAATACTAGTGAAAATTTAAAATACAAAGGATAAAAAAGGAGTGATGGAGAAAGTTCGGTCCACACAGAGTCCGCACTCCTGGCTCACAAAGCGGGTCCTCTAGGCTACTTCCTGTAATGACAGGTTTCTCCATCCAGCCCCAGGGCCACAGGGAGCTATGGATTTAAGAGTTGGTAGAGAGATAATTCTGGAGTCTCTGAATTTGTACTTTCACATGTAATTGTTTCAGCTGATTCTTATTAAAATTTAGCATGACCTTCACTTACAAATGTAGGCAACAGCCTGCAGCTCTATCCCCACTCCTGAGACCTTGACACTGATACAAACTGCAGACATTTTCATGTCACACTGCCTGGTAGCAGATGTCTCAAAATATTATTTACTCTTCTCACTCTTCCAAATGACAGCAGTTAATAGATCTGCTGCCAAGTAAATGAATGTGTTAATACAGAAGCAAGTGCGAGATTGCTCCACAAATTTGCTATATTTACATATATTTTCATAGTTGTACTATGAGATAATTTCTTTCCTTTGTCCTAATAGGTATTTTTTTATTTCAAGCTCTTATAATTCAGAGATAGGAGGCATAGATTCTACCAGATTCCAAAGGGATCCCTGATAGAGCAGAGAAGGGAGATAGGCTGCTCTAGACTCTAGGCTTACTGAGACAGAGCAATGGTACCTGCACATCCTAATCCTGAGACATAACACACTGGTTAATGTATACTAGCGATTCTCAAAGAGTGAACTGACATATCTATCTATCTATCTATTTATCTGTCTGTCTATCTATCTATCTATCTATCTATCATGTGTGCTAGGGATTCTTAAAGACTGAGACTATCTATCATCTGTCTATCTTCTATCTATCTGTCTATCAATCATCTATTTATCTTCTATCCATTTATTATCTATCTAGCCTTCTATTATCTATCAATCTACTTATCCATCATCTATCAATTAATTATCTATCACCTATTTATCGATCATCTATAATCTCTATAACTTTCATCTATCTGTCAATCCATTGACTATAATCTATTGCTCATCCAATCACCAACCATCCACCCTTCTCTCCCTCCGCCCATTCATTCATCATCCATCCACCCTCTATCTCATCAGCAGTCCATTCGTGTACTTAGTCAGGAGAAAAAGTAACCCAAAGTAGAAATAGGTAACACTATTCCCTTGTGTGGCCTTGGGCATGCCACTGTGCATGCCTGTGGCTTGGTTGCTTTCCAGAGGCCAGGCACAGAGCTCTGTCTCCAGCTGACACACCACAGGCTGGGCCCCAAGCCCAGCCATGGCCTTGAGCCTGTGCCCAGACCACTGACTCCCCAAAGGCAGGCATGCACCGATGCCTTGTTTTTAAAATATCACAGAGTGGTCGAGTCTCAAAGGACAGTCACAGCTATTACTAAATCCACCCACCATGTCATGGCGGCTCAGAGTTCTGCCTAGATCCAAAGCAGCTTGTTCTACATGACCTTGGGTGACTTTCTTAACCCTCTCCTCTCAGTTTCATTCTTTTTCTTGACAAGCCAAGATGACAGCCACATCTTCCTCACAGGGCTTTCTGGAAGGTTAAAAAGAATCTTCTTCATAAGGAAGTTAAGAGCGTTTATCCCTGAGAGGAACTTAGCACAGGTGGACCACACATAGTAAGTGCTCAACAAGCCTCAAGGTTATTTCCTCCTTGATCCAATGAGGGAAAGATTCCAAGTGAACTCCAGAACCCTGAAAAAAGGAGCTAAGGTGGTAACCAACAAATACTTCTTTTAGCAAATACTCAAATCCATTCCCATCTGAAATCAAAACAGAAAGATAATGTCTTTGCCCAGGCATTTGTCAAGGATGACAAAGTTTAACAATGACCCTAGCTTTTGAGAAAGGAAACAGGAAGTCACATTAGCTCTCATAGACCTGAAGGAGCCCCATACAGGATGATTCTGGTTCCCCAGCAGCATTGAAAACACTCATCCTGGAGCATGGCATCTGGTCAGTTATGCTACACATACACACACACACACATGCACACACACTCAGTCATGAAAGACACAGATGCAGGAATGACTAATGGCTGATAAGTTCACAACAGGAAAACAAAGGAAGCCACCTACATGCCCACCAACAGGAAATCAGCTCACCGTGACCGGATGTTCGTTCAACTCATGCTTTTTGAACAGTTGCTATGTACCAGATAAGCCAGGTGTGAGAAACAGAGCTGGACAAAACAGAATGCTAATAATCATAAAGAAGATTAATCTGCACCGAAATGAAATGAAGGCTAAGAAATAGAGACAGGAAGTACACATTATAAAATACAGCTTATTAGATTCCATTTCACATGCAATGGATGCCTGCTAACACACACACACACACACACACACACACACACACACACACACAGAGGAAAAATACCATTAGTATCAGTCATTGATAAAGGACAGAGTACTGGATCCAGGGATTTAATTTCAGTAGAGATCCTTTACATTGGCGTTTGGTTTGATTTGTGGAGTGCTGCTTTTAAAACATACTGTAGGGTTCTAATCTCAGGCCACAGCCACAGTGGAAACATCTCTCTTGGCTTTCACACTGGTCCAAACCACTATGGAAAACCCATGGCTATTGCCACAGCCTCTGTGCTTGACCACTACAGACCATTTTCAGCAAGGGAACCACCACTAATCCCACTTTCAAAAGTCAGGTCATGTGACTTCTGTCTCAAATCTTCTCAGGGTTTTCCAGGAGGAAGCAAAGGCTAACTTCTTTTAAAACTCAACGGGGTCCTGCTGATCCAGCCTCTGCTCTGCTCTATAGCCTCTGCTCTGCTCTAGCCTCACCAGGTAGGCATGATGTCCTACTGGGGGGCCCATGGCACCAGGGGCTCCCTGTTCATCCAGCTATCTAACAAACTTGTCCATTCACTCTGTTGAAATGTTGCTGCGTGAAATTGTCCTCTCTAGGCTAAAGAGGAAGCCCTCCCTTGGACTTCCCTAACTCGGCCCATGGTCTCCTGCCTTGCTGTCCTTCCTTTCTTTAGTACTTGTTTATATGATGTACATTACACAGAATGTCACAGTTCTCATCTGCTATTCTTTGCATGTAAGCTGGTGAGGTCAGGATGGTGTCAACTTCACTGCTCTGTTTCCAGCTCCTCAAACAGCTTCTCACACATAGTTGACCCTCAATAAATACTCATCCCATAAATCATATGATAATATTACTGTACAACATAGCATTGATGGTCGCAACTATGAAAACCAAATTGAGAGAAGACCTAAGTCCCCAAAGAAGAATTTTTAAAAATATATGATAAATATAAATCATGTCTGTGGTCAACCTAGCCACCCTCGGAGAACACCGTGGAAGGAACACCCAGTGCCCACCACAGCCCACAGCGGCCTGTTGTCCCAGGCAGCCGTCCTATACACAGGGCTCTTTCACAGAGTCTGGGGATCAATGCCAGTGGAGTTTGAACACAGAGGATCAGCCCCTAAAGCCACAGCCTATTTCCAGTGCTGTCAAGAGAGCTTGCACCCTCCAGAGACAGCCTAGCCACACAGACCTGAAACCCCAGTCTGCGCCATACCTGTAGTCTGCAGGAGACGCAGCTCTGGGACTGTGTTTGAAACTTAATGCAAAGCCTGGTGTAGAACAGAAACCTGGGCCAGGGGTCCTGACTCCCTAGGAAGGAGCTAGGAGCCCTTTGTCATGTTATACAGACCTAGGACTGATATATTGTTGCTTTTGAAATGTAAAGAGTAACAGGAGACCTTTGCTCTATACCACAGTGCAAGACAGAGAGTTTGGCCTGGGAATAATGTGTTTAGAATGCTGGCTCATATGATGTCACTTGAGAGCCAGAACTTAAAACCTGATGCCATCTTCATGAAGGGTCCACCCTTTCACCCAAGACCTACCAGCACCATGCCACTAAGGTCATGGGTCATGGATTTTAGACTCTGTGCACAGTTCTTGCTTTGGCTGGTGGTTCTCTGCCAGGGGATCATTTTGTCTCTGGAGTTATGCGGTCTAACGACATTCTTGACATAACACTGTAGGGGTTTCACTGGCACTAGCAGTATCCAGGGATGCCACTAAATGTCCTGTAGTGAAGAGGACAAAGAATAATATGCCTAACCACAACATCAGCTATGCATCATTTGAGCAGCTCCTGCTAAGCCAGCAAAGGGGCGCAGAGTGGACCCGGGTGAGAAGAGTCTCAAGTGCAGGCAGAAGAGGCAGAAAGTGGGGTTCAGAAGACCAGGTCCGAGGACTGGGGCTGGAGCTCAGTTGGTAGGTGCTTATCTAGCATGCGGGAAGTCCTGAGTTCCATCCCCAGAACTATGTAAACCTGGGCATGGTAGTATATACCTATAATCCTAGCACTTAGGATGTGGAAGCAGGAGGTTCAGAAGTTCCAGGTTATCCTAGCAAGTCTGAGGCCAGCTTGCACTACATAAGCCCCCTTGTCAAAAATTAATTGATTGATTAATTAAATAGTGTTGGCCCAGTCTCTACTAGGGAGCTCAGTCTGAGTAGCAGGTATCTAAGAAGGATGAGTAGCAGGCAGGAGAGATGGCTCAGTGGTTAAGAGTACTGACTGCTCCTGCAGAGGACCTGAGCTGAGTTCTCAGCATCCACACAGCAGCTAATAACTACCTACAACTCCAGTTCCAGGCAATGTGAAACCCTCTTGGCCTTTTTGGGCACTATATGACACAGGTGCATTTATATACATGCAGACAAAATTCTCATACACAAAAGAAAAGAAGAAAAGAAAAGAAATGCATTTTAAAAAGAAAGACAGATGAATATCATGACCAGATCCAATACTGGGCTATGTGCACACATGTCCGGTGAGGTGAAGGAGGCCAACAGGAAGCCCCAAGGGTACTGTGATGAGCAGGTGTCACATCCAAAGAGAGTATGTAGAGACTCAGTATGACTCAATGTTCCAGCTTTTCCGATATAGTCCAACAGTATCATCTCCTCTTCCAAATGTCCTCAGGCAAATGGAAGCTGTATATGGTCAGAGGAGGCCTGGGGTATCACGTTTTATAGAGGGTCATTCAATGAGAAAATACCTCCAGGCCCATCACCGGTGCCTGCTGATGTGGGAACAGTGGGCCTGGAGGATGGCCTCCTACACAGGGAGTGTCTCAGAGCCCCTTTTAGAGCTCCAGGTTCTTTCTTCTAACACAGAGCAGTCTGGAGTTCTGTTCCTCAGCTCCATCCCATGTGGTCAGGCCACTCCAGTCCCCATGTCAGTCCCCTTGCTTCAAGTGGGAAAATAAGAGATACACCTCTCAGAAGACAAGACTGTGGCTGTAATTAATAAAATGCTCCTTTTCAGAACAATGGAAGCCACAGGGTTTGCAAATGGCTGAGGCCCTCCCCAGCTCTCAAAGCCACAGAGAGAGGCAGCTGCACTTCTGAGAAATCAAATTTGAGTGCCAGGGCAGTTAGCGTTTCCTGGAGGCATGACAGGACAGGAACAGGACAGTTTTCAGAGGCCTTGCTGACTGGGAGAAATAACCTATTTCTGGTGTATCTATCTGTCTATCTGCTGTGGACCTAAGAGACGGGTCTCCAGGGTCCGACCTCACCCACGACAGAGAACTTGGTCTCTCCCTGGAGAAATAACGCCATATGACTACAGAAGACAGCAGAAAGAAGGAAATGCGCGAAAGACAGGTCTCTGAGTTGTGGTTCTGTGCCCCTTCCCACCTGTGAGTCCTCAGATACTAACTCAGCACAAAGGTATTTGACTTGTTTGCTCTTTGGCTCAGTGTTAGGAGGAGGTTGTTAAACAAACAAACAAGCAAACAAAAGAGAACAGCCAAGATCCTCTAGAAAAACACTCACATAGCCCACAGACTTGGTTTCTAGAGTTTTGCCTGCCCTTCCTCTCCTTTCAGAGACCCTCCCTCTGTGTAATGACCCTCCTCTTTTGTCAAAACACACCATGAAATAACAGCGATCGCCATGTCATCAAAGAGATGGTCCTGAAGAAGAAGTGTCCCTATTGGCATGGGGGACCATTAAAGGTCACAGGAGAAACTGGCGATAAGACTATGGACGACTCCAACAAGGGGCTCTAACTCTAACGAGGGTGTTCACAGTTGGCTAGATCTAGCAGGAGGTGTGACCACCAAGGGAGAGAGGAGCTGTGGCTATGGAATGGTGTGGCCCCACAGCAGCTGTGGTCCTCCACAGGGACACCACTAAGCATGGAGAGTCACCACATCACATGGCCTCCTGGCCTCCTGCCTCTGCCCTCCTTCTCTGGCACAGAGAAGTCTGTTCATGACATGAACCAAGGTCAGCCTCTGGGGAGGATGCTGAGTAGTCTAATGGGAATGTGGAGTGGACATCCAATACACTTCACCTCTCTGATGCCCATCAGGGAGACAGCCAGGGACATGAAGATATCAGGGCTGGACCCTGTCAGTGGTCCAATCTTCCATCTATGCCCAGCCTCCCATTGAGAGGACCTGTCTGTTTCTTCTCTGACTATCCAAGGCAGAGGAGCCATTCCTAGGGCCTCTGGGCAGCAGGATGAATCTAATGGATCTAGATCCATTAATGGATTGTAGAGTGATCAGGCAATTTGTTTGGCTGCTCTAGGCCCTGGTTTTCTCACACAAAGTAAGTCATGGCAAGAAAAATGGTAGGAGACTGGCTTTGGAGCTTCTCTGCCACACAGGCTCTTGAGTCTTAGGAGAGGACTCAGCCTCCTAATGCAGTGTTTGCCCTGCAAAGGATGGAGCCGGAACACCTCTGGAGAACTGCAGGCATGATTACATAAGACCATCCATATATAGTACTTAGCAAAGTCCTAGGCACATAGACATTATCCAGGAGGTACCACAGTAAGCAGCAGCATTGTAAGGTCCTCTCTGGCTCCATCAAGAAATTTTTATGTCTCTTGTACACCTGGCTGCTCTCAAGCTGCTAATTTATGTGAAAGTGATCTTTCTTGGCTGAATGATCATGGCAGCCAGAATTTGCAAACCCTTCCTGAACATTTTAGCTCCAGAACATGCTCTTAAGCTCCCTGGTTTGTGTGGCACTACCTGGAAATCCCACGGAACTGACAGCGAAAGCCTCAGAGACTGTGGTGCATACGATAACCTACACCAGATGCCAGCTGCCCGCTGCCTCCTATCCCCCAGATACTTTTGAGTCAAGCCTGGTCCAGCTAATTATACCTCAGCTGGCAATACCCAGACTTCTGCCTCAGTGCAGAAGTATATAGAGCATTTGGAGGACAGATGCTTAGTGCTGGATGGAAATGCAGGGTCTCCTCCTAGGGGTGTCCCAGGGAGCCCATTCTGTGCAGGGAGGCTCCTGACTCAACCCAGAGTCTCAGCTTAAGCACAAGTGTGGAGAGATGCATCCAACACCATCTGTTGCACGCAGACGTGTAAGTGTCCCATTGCTATATCAAATCTGTATCTATGTCTGTACCCACATATCTATAGCTAATTTAATCTATGTCTACAACATACCTCCTAGGTATCTACATGTAGCCTATAGTTTGTCTACATACTTATCTATCCAATCAGAATCTGTATCTAATCTACAGTAAATCACTACATAAAATCTGTTATCTCTACCTTGTCGTGGTATCTTAGTGACAAGGTGATGGGGCTTTATCTGTCTACTGACTCGAGTCCAAATTTCATCACCCACTATAACTTTCAAAAGGAAATTTCATCTCTTTGGGCTTCAGTTAGCTCATCTGGGAAATGGGGTTAAGGTTAGTACCTGTCTCACAAACTCCATTTCCAGACAAATTAAAGCTAAAGTTCCGAAGTTCAAATCCTGTTCTGTTTGGGCAAGTAACAGAGGTTCTTCGTGCCTCAGTTTCTCATCTAAAAATGTGGGTGATGGTAACACTTTCCATGTGGGACAGTGGCAAAATGTGAGTGATGGAGTCTATGTTTCTTACACATATCATGTGGAGCTTAGCAAATATCATTTGATGTTATGAGGTGGCTAAGTATACATATAATGCCCGGTGCTCATCTCAAGGTAAGCGGAGTCAGTGAGTGTTGTTGATGTGCAAGAGCTTAGTCAATACCGAGAGTGCTATACACTGCTAAGTGCACACACAGTGCACAGTTCTCATTTGCAAGGAAAGTATATTCAGTGGGGATTGTTGTGGCGGGCATCGGAAATGTGTCCCACAGGCTCATGTTTTATGAGTTTGCTCCCCATCTGGTGGTATTATTTTAGGAGGCTGTGGAATTTTCAGGAGGTAAGGCCTATACAGTCAAAGTAGATCACTAGAAGCAGGCCTTTGAACCACCTCTGGTTCCTGGCTTTGCCTCTGGTAATTTGGTCACAGCAGTACAAAAGTAACAAACACAACAGCCATTGCCCAGAAGAGAAATGACTGTGTATTTTCTGAATTACGGGCTAAGCTCACACCACCAAGATTTGGGGTTGAAGAGCAGAAGAATGGTGACCTCATTGCCATTCATTTCCTGCGACAATGCACGTGGCCATGCTGTGGAGAACTGGCTGGCTATTTATGGAATGTTGCCTCATGTCAGTCACTCTGAGTCATATGGACTAGAAAGGAGCCCCAGCCATGGGACCGCAGATCCTCCCTGGATACAACCTCCTAGTCTCTGTCCAGGCGATGGTCCAGTCAACCACCTTCCTATCCCCACCAGAGCTAATTAAAGCCCTGGCAAATCAGAGCCAGCAAGGAAGAGCTCAGCAAAGGGATGTGCTGTCCCCAGAAAGGCCTAGTCTACCTCTGAGACAAGCTACTCCAGCGAGGAGGCAGACGATGAGAAAGCAATTTGGTCTCCACTACCTCTCAACAGATGCTGGCACCATAAGAATTAATGGGCTGGAGACTCAGGTAAGGGCCATTCAGAAGCTCTGATTACTCCAAAAACCGCTCTCTGTGGAGGAAAAGGTTAATCGAAGCCCAGAGCTGGAAGAGAGGAGCAGCCACGACTGCTTTAATCCTGGGAGTAGCCGGAAGACTTCCAGAGAAAGAAGTATAAAAGAGACTGTGCCCTGCCCCAGAAAGAGGAACCAAGCCTAGAAACCAGCAGGCCAAAAGCCTAGCCAAGTGACTGGATTCTTACTCTGTTTTGTGTGATTTCTCTGTGCTGTGGATGGAACCCAAGGCCTCATGCCTGCTAGGCAAACATATCACCACTCCCAGCCCTAACTTTTTTTTGTAACCTTGAATATTCCCTACATGAGTAAGCCATAAATCTCATAGGAAATTATCTCTCTTGATGAATTTTCTTCCATAATTATATTATTCAACAAGATCTGCCCTTCAGGTACACTGAGCACACACAGATGGGTATTGGGGACCTCTGTGTACATGGTTGCATTCAATGCTGACACTGGGGATGAATGTGGCATAGCAACCTTTAGGTTGCTAAACTCTGACCTTAACTTAAGCAGGGGACCTTTGAGCATAAACCAGAATACCAGGGAAGTCACCCCTGTGAGGCTGAAGTGTCTTTGTAAGATAAACTTTTTGTCAGAGAGTAAATGAGCACAGCCAATGCTTTCTTAACACGGACACTATTGATTTTTGAGGCTGGATATTCTCTCCTGGAGTAGAGGGCTGCTGTGGGCACTATAGAATGGTTAGCAATATCCTTAGTCTCTACCTACTCTATGCCAGAAACACCCTCTGTCCCTGAGTTGTCACAATTAGACATGTCTCTGGTCATAGCCAAATGTCCCTGACAGGCAACATCACCCAGGTTGAGAACTACTGGTTTTTATACTGAAGTTCAAGTTCAGCTGAGCATCAGACCATTAATTAGCTAATGGCAACCATCTGCCAGATTCCTGACATGAGCGTGACATATGAATGCGACATCACCGAGACCTGAAGTTCTCGCGGCCTTTCACAACGCTCCCACTGGACAGTCCAGTGACCAATGACAAAATGGCTCTGAATTGAATTCCCTTATCTTTTCCACCTCATTCACCTTTCTTCATCCTGGCGTGATGGGTGATTCCTTACTCGTCTGGATGTTATAATGACACAAAGACACTGAAGGAGCTTGAAGGAGCTCATGGTCTAATTGATTCTAAGGAAAACTGGCATTGTTTTTATAGGAGCCTAGATAGAAAATGCAAAGGTTTTTGAGCAGTTTCTGGACGCGGTTAATGCTTATCATGTAAGCTTCAAGCTCAAAACATACCTCCTATTGGGGGAAGGGGTGCACGCCTGCCATCTCAGCACTGGAGGTGGTGAGGCAGGAGGATTAAGAGTTCAAGGCCACATGAGTCTTCTGTCTCAAAATGCAAAACAAAGCTCTTATCTCTTGAGAGAGGCTTTGCTGAGCAAATCCCTCCCATCCACCTGCTCTCTCTTACAAATAGGAATGGCTCATCTCTGTTCACGTATGGCTTACTTCATATCAAGGGCATGTTCATATGTTTGTATATTTGCCACTAGAGTCTTTCAACAAGAATGAAGCTCCAGGTAGGAGCCTTGCGTCTTGTTTGCTGTTGAATTCTTAGTGCCTCACAGAAGCCCTGGTCTCCTGGTGGCCCTCCAGCTATTTACTAAATAAGCTAAGATGAAGGGATCTACACAGATGTAATTTATAATTTTAAAGCTTTCATTCCCTTTTACACCCACTACTCATTTCCTGAAAGGGCTCTTTCTGAAAGGGCAGTTCTCCTGGTCCTGGCAACATCTTTAAACAATGTGAATGCCATTCCCCCCACTGTGCTCCCACTTAGCTTATCAAAGGAATTCAAGTACCTGGTTAGTTTTGAAAACTGAGCGGTGGGTCGCGTCCCTCCCGCTGCCCTCGGTCTCCAGGTCCTCAGAGATCTCCATGTAAATGAGGTTCTGGGGCTCTCTTCCCCTCCAACCTCACAGATAACGAGATAGATAGATCTTTAACTCTGCAAAGGAGCTCCTTCAGGACAGCTCCCCAGGCATCTCTGTATTTGAGCAGGGGCCACTAACTAGTTGACAGAGGGACTTTAGGGATAAAGTGGGGGTATGTGGAAGGCAAAACTAAATGACAGGAGGCCCTGGCAATGGGAGTGGGTCTGAAATGATAAGTCCTCTTGAAGATCAATGAAAAAAGAACCAAATAAGCATCCAAATTGTCACAAAACTATTGATGTGCAAGAAGATAGTCTATTTTTTATTGTTCTGACATGAACTTTGCTATGGAGTCTGTAGACAAAGTCATTGTACCCACAAACCTTGTGGCAGCCTGAGTGATAAAAATTATTCCTTGTGTAAAGCAATCCATCATCTACCTGTCTGTTTAGCTATGTGTCCATCTGTCTATCTATCTGTCTTTTATTTATGCATCCACCTATCTGTACATCTATCTATGCATCCATCTGTCCATCCATATATTTATCCATCCATCCATGCATCCATCCGTTTGTCCATTCATCTATCCATACTCACTTCTACCCACATATCTAAGTACATCTATGGATGCTTGTGCAAATCATTCCTCTACCTATCTGTATGGCTGCCTATCCATCCACACAAACGTCTAGCTATCATCTACCTGTCTGTCTACCTATCCATGCATATGTCTATTATCTGCCTGTTACTATCTATCTATCTATCCATCCATCTATCATTTATCTATCATCTATCACCTATCTATGCATCCATCCCACCCTTACCTATATTTCTAAGCACATCCACGGACACCTGTGCAGAGCATTCTGTCTAAATACCTTGATCTGAAAATACCAAATCTGGTCCTTCTCGCTTTGTCTAAGCATTAGCAAATCTTTCTACTATTGATCATGGCACTTTATTTTCTAGTCCAATAGAACAGAGGCTGAAAAGAGAGATTCTGATATCATACAACGCAGTCTGACACCCACCACTGCTATGCTCCTTTGAGATGAACTTGTACTAGTTATATAATTTCCAAGACCATTCCATTTTTCATCCTAAGTCCCCTGTGGAAGCTGGAGGATAATGATATAACTCTGTGCCACTAAGCAAATTCAAACTCCCTTCAGATTTGTGCTGTTGAATGTTTTCATTTCTAAGCCACCTAGTTTCCAGGTAACTAACTACCATCTGGAGACCAGAGTAGTGGTCACCACTGCCAAACTGGGCTTCCCTTGGACACTCGCAGGGGCAGCAGACTACAGAGAAAGCTGACACCAGGAACTTGGAACGTCCTTACTCTTTCATACTATTAATCTGACTATCCAGCAGAGAGTCCTGCTGATGCCAACAGATGTGAAGCTCTGCCATGCTGATGGCAAAGAACATTATCAGATCCCCAGCAGCTAGCCAATACATCTCTCCCAACTCTGCACAGCTGTGCAAGGGCAGATCAAGTTGGCCAGGGATGAGGACCCTTACGGTTCATATCAGGGAGAGCAGAGCGCAGGAGGGAAGAGGACATCTTGGTGGCCTGAGATCCGTGCAGCCTTGGCTACGGGCACACTACTCTGCCAATGTGCAATACAAGAACACAGCTCACAGTGAAATCCAACATGCACCTGGAGTCTTGGACTCGAGGGCACAGTGGGCAATGCCAGCATGCGCAGAAAGAGAGCTGGGGGAGGAAGTTGGAATCTAGCCAGGTTTCTAATTCATGAGATATCACCTCTGCAGTCAGCTCTTCCAAGACCACTACAGCGGCCATCTTGCTCACTGCCTATGGGATACCATTACACCAGAAAACCTATCTTGCCCTTCTTTACTACTGCACTGGACAGAGAGCAGCTGGACAGAATCCCGTTGCATACCTATGACAGGATGAGGTACAGCAGCAAGTCACATCTGACCATGTTCTTGGGGTTAGATACAAAGTTTTGCACTTTAGTGCATTGGGTTCCAATGACTCACCTGTGTGTGTGTGTGTGTGTGTACGTGTATATGCACTTGTGCATATGTGTGAGAATGCACGTCTGTGTAAAGGTATATATGTGGAGGTGAGAGGTCAACCTCAGCTGTTATTCCTCAGGTATCATTCACTTTGGTTTTGGAGACAGAGTCTCTCACCGGCCTGGAGCTCATCAAGTAGGCCGTGCTAGCTGGCCAGTAAGCACCAGGGACCCGACTGTCTTTGTCTCCCAGTGCTTCTATTACAAGTCCACCGCAATGCCCAGCTTACTATTTATTTTAATATGGGTCTAGGGCAAGCATTTTGCCAACTGAGCTATCTGTCCAGCTCCCACAAGGTCTCTCTAACACGAAAAGTCAGAACTCAGAAAGATGGCAATATCCTAGAGTCCACTCAACCAAAGACCATGAGCCAAATGAAACTGAGACAAATAAAGCTACTTCCCCATAACCATGCTCAGACGCTCAAAGTGGGCCTTGTGCCACCGCTTGATTGAGAGTTACATCCCTTTAGTCAAGAGATGGAACTTTAGGAGCTGTCACCATGCGGGGGAGCCACCCCCTCATTATGCAGGGGAGCCACCCACTCATTACACAGGGAGTCACACCCTCAGTCTACAGGGATGCCACACCTCAGGGCGTGATAGCCAAAGCCACAGGGTGCCTGACTGCCCATTCCCTTCCCCCTGGAGGCTCTGAAAAGCTGACTAGAGTCTACAAGGGAGGTGCAGAGGCAAGTCAAGCATAGGAGTAATACTTGGTGTCCAGTGTTCTGAACATGAACTGCTTGCCCGTAGTTATCCTGGCCTGGTAGGTCGCCTTCTGAGGAACGGATGAACAAGAACAGAAAAGCCATCACTTTACAACCCACCCTGTGAATTCCTTCTCTCACGACTCCCTGGGTAGACAGGGACACAGGCACACTTCCCAAAATGGTGCACAGAATGTCTGGGAACTTACAGGGATTATTTTAGAAGATCTCTAAAGGAACACTTTAATTTTATTTTCATAATTTAGAATTTATTTTAATGCCGTGCAAATATATGTATATAGATGTATATGTGTGCATATAGGCGACACACATATATAGACACACACATATATCACTTCAAACTTGTAATTTCACCAACAGCACTAATGAGACAATGTTTTTAAATGCTGACCCTAGTGGCACCTTGCCTTGGATAGTCCTTTGACCATTGTGGAAAACAGGTCAACCTTAGGCATTGTTTCTTGGGGGCTGTCCACTTGGGTGGGTGGTTGTTTGTTTTGATACTGGGTTTCTCATTGGCCTGAAGCTCATTGAACAGGCTAGCTGATGTGCTGTAAGAAACTGAGCCCCATCTCCATCTTTAGGGATAAATCAGCAGCCTATAACCACATGAGAGAACCCTAAGTGTCTTCAAGACCTTCTCAGGTATCCTCTGAATGTCAAAATCATCTCAGGTTGAGATTCTTTGGCTTAACTCTGGTTCTTAAAGTCTAATGACTCCAGCTAAGAAAAACATGTACTATTAGATGACTTAATAGAACAAGTGAAATTCACACACAAAGACAATGGCAATCAGGGTGTGCGAAGGATGGGAGAGTACGCGGTGGCCGCAGAGAGGACCGGGATGCTTCTCTTGGAGTTCTGTCTGCTCTTCTCTTCTGCCATCCATCTTCAGGGCCTGGTCCTCCCTGGAGCAGTCATACTGTATGTACCAAGAGGACAGGCAAACACATGCAAACCCTGAGGATCCCTTCCCCCACAGCTTCTGGGTTTCTTAGAAGTCTGGCCACCCTGAAGTAGGGCAAATTTGTGTTTTTCCTCATTCCCCTTGGGAACACTCAAGCAGAGATGCTGATGAGCTGCAAGGGCCCCAGAGCAGAAAGAGGCAGAAGAAGAAGGCAGGTGGCTTCTGCCAGCTTGCTGCAGAAATCCGCCACGGGGCCATTATTCTTCCATGAGATGTTCAG
The DNA here is from genome assembly GCA_035773235.1 of Eospalax fontanierii. Classification (NCBI taxonomy): domain Eukaryota; kingdom Metazoa; phylum Chordata; class Mammalia; order Rodentia; family Spalacidae; genus Eospalax; species Eospalax fontanierii. The sequence continues at coordinate 42,885,920 of CM069546.1, read as the reverse complement.
TAGTCTGACATCTGGAAAGAGTTCACTCTGGGACTCCGGAGGGGTCTAGCCTATCTTCCTCTGGCTTTCTGGAAGTCATTTCCTATGATTCTCACTACGACCCTGCCAGGTGGCACCAACACTCCTGCAACAGTCCAGATGGAAAGGAGTGACTTAGAGGTTAGAGTCACACCAACACTGGAAGACTAGAAGACACAAAACTCTATTCTACCTGGGTCTAACAGGCTCTGAGGCACGTATCCACAGGAGAGCAAAAAGAAAGCATAAGAGCCAGTCATATTTCCCATTTCTAGACCCAAGGCTATCTAGCCCACACAGAAACACCACTGTCAAACAGATTACTCAGAATGGTCCAGTAGGCAAGGAGATGGAACGATGCAACTTCCTGCCCCCGCAGCTGGGTTCTACTGTTGCAGAGCACGGAAGGCCCGTTATGAGGAAGGGAAAGCTGTGGCCTCCTAGCCAAAAGAACTGAATCTGTCCTTGAAGGGAGACACAACTCCCCGCTCAGTGTTAATCTGGCTGATCCCATCAGTCACCTAGCCAAAGGACCGCCCTTCAGGAAGGCAGGTGCACCGTAAGCCAGGGTAAAGAGCCAGAAAGAAAAATTTGCCCTTTAATGAGATAATCTACTTTTCCTTTCCAGAATTTCAGCTCTCTAGTGCAGTCCCTACGAGCCACCATGAGGACTGGCTGGGTCTGTCTGCTTTTCTGAGTTTCTTCAGATGCTACCCAAAGCCTAAGTATGATTTCCTCAGTACTATGGGCCTCTTCTTTTCTCTCTAAAGCCTCCTCCCTGCCAGATGGCTGCCCGTCCTCTATGTGGCTGACCTCCATGCCCGACTAACTCAGCTGGCATGGCTTTTTCTCTTTCTCTTTTCTATCTCCCCTCTTCCAGGCAGGTGCCAAGATTTACACCTTGCCTGCCCTGTGGTTTTTCTTTTAAACTTTAAGAAATTGTGCTTGTACTTCCATTTGAGCTTATTCTTATATTCTTTTATTAGAATATAATAAAAGGAGGGACCCCAATTTTCTCAGTAACATATACAGACTCTCACAGGACTCCCCTAAATTCCCAGTAACATCAACATCTGTGTCCCACAAGGAGTCTTACAACCCAAAGCGGCAGTAGACACTGTCTCCTGCTCTGCAGCTCCTCTGTCTCCTGTCTCTTTGTAATCACCTACTTGGGATCGATAGGCAGGAGGTACATTCCGAGACCTGCCTATGTATGTGTATGCACAATTATATACATGTATGCACAATCAGCCAGTGTGGGCATCACACACTCAAATGGGGCAAGAGGGCATCGAGACATACCTGTGGAGCCCTCCAGAGGCACGGGGCCCAGAAGACGCACAGATATACCTGAGAGCTGGTCCCAGAGCATCAAGACAGATAAATGACAACCACATGGAAGGCACTCACCTGGGTCTCCAGGGTGATCAGAGGACTCGGGTGTGGATCCTGTGGGGAGAGAGGAGAAAATGCAGGTAAGCGGTGGGATGAGGGAGTCAACTTCCTACCTAAGCTTTATTTTAAACCAAGCTTGATTTTCCCCAGTGGGGTGGGGGCAGCCAGACAGTGCTCTTCCCCATTATCTAAGGATGCCAGAATAGGTCAGCCCAATCCGGCCCCTGCTAATTCCTGGTACTCCTTCTCAGAGCCAAGTGATGAAGGAGGCTCAAGTTTGCCCCTAAGATCACACAAAACAGTGAGGTTCCAGAAGTAAGGAAAGCTGGGGCCGGGCGATGGCTCAGTCAGCAAAGTGCTTGCCACACAGCCATAAAGACCTGAGTTCAATCCCTGGGATCCTCATAAGAAGCCAGACGTGCTGGCTTGTGCTTGTGATTCAAGCACAGTGACGAGGAAGCATCAGTGGGAGATCCTGGGGGCTCACTGGCCAGCTGCAGGCCAGTGAGAAGCACTCCACCAAGAAATAAGATGGATGGTTCATGAGCAGTGTCCACGTACTGGAACAAGGCAAACATACATGTATCCACATACACACACACATATGCAGACAAACACACACAAAAGAAAAAAGCACCATTATTGCCAAATGTCTCCAGTGTGTTCATTTTCCATTTGAAAAAGAGTTGGGCCTATAAGAGGATTAGAAATAAATATAAAGTCTGATCCGGAGCAAGGTTGTAAGGTTGTGTCTAATCTTGCAAAGAATGAGTGAGGAAATGAGGAGACAGAAAAAGAGCCAAATTCCTGGTTTGAGTAGCAGATTCCAACAGGCAGGGAAGATCTTTTCAGGCTGGAGAAGGCCAGAGAAACATCCCATTCATTCACTCTTGACAAAAGCCAATTGACAGGAATGCTGGGTGGTAGTCTCGGGTCATTAAGCCTGATTTCTGGCTAGGAGGAGGGACAGGGTAGGGACAGAAAGAGGAGGAAGGGACTAATGAAAGAAGGTGCTGGCCTCCCCCGCGGTTTCCAAGGAAAACAGGAAACCAAGCACATAAAGGCTATTTTTGTCTGTGCCATGTCTGCTCCAAACTTAACCATCGTATGTGTTCATAATTCTGGGAAAACAATCTTTAGCTGGCTCTTTATAGAGAATGATCGTGATTTTAAGGGTCTGGGGTGGGGCCGCAGTTTGAAGCTTGGCTCTGTCACAGCAAATATTCTAACACAGACTTCTAGGGAGCCATGCAAATTAGTACCAATCTATCTTCAAGTACAACGAACAAAGAAAGCAGAGAGAAACTGGAACATTCTAAACTCCTGCTGGAGATGAGTAGCCACTTGCTTGTTTTCTGTTTGTGAATCTCTTTCTTTCTCTCTCTCTGTATGTGTATGTTGATGGGTAACTGAGGATCTCTCTCTCTCTCTCTGTATGTGCATGTGTGTATGTGTAACTGAGGATCTCTCTCTCTCTCTGTATGTGTATGTGTAACTGAGGATTGAACATCGGGCCTCACTCCAGCTAGGCGACCATCCTCACCCCCTCTTTTTGTTTTGTATTTTGAGATAGGATCTCACTAAATTGCTCATCCTGCCTTCGAGCTTACTGTCACCCTGCTGGCCCTTGATCCTGAAGTCCTTTTGCTTCAGCTACCTGAATAGCTGAGATCACAGGACTGTATCACCAGGTTTCTCTCTACTTGGTTCCTTTTAAAATTTTATATAATTATTTTTTCTGAGACAAGACATTGCTATGCAGCCCAGGCTGGCCTCAAACTTGTGGGGATCCTCCCACATGGCCTCCAGAGTTCTGGGATTATAGGTATGCACCACTGGACTGGGTCCAACTCGGTTTTTGAACCTGTTATGCCATATCTTCATCATGATGCAGATGAGTGTGATTTCAGGCACATTCTGAGCTCTAGACTTTCCTTCAAGGCGAAGAATCCTACCCCGCCCCACCCCACCATTTCAATTTTGAGTCCGAATCCCAGCACTGCCCTGGTACAGCTCCAGGGACGTTGCCAGGGAGACACCACACTCACGTTCTCACACACCCCAGTCCTGGAACAGTTCTCACACCCAGGACACCTTTGAGGGAAGCTTTTCCTCTGCCCCAGCACATTGCAGAGCTGTCAGTGGAGAACTTTTGAAGGGACTTGGAGAAACAATTCAGATTGGCCTTTCTCCTCCAGCTTTTCCCAGCTCTTTCCCAAAGGTATCGTTCAGCTATGATTCACGAGACCTCAGTGTTTACTGAGCCACTCTTTACCAGGAGCAGTGCACTACTTTATGTAAGGTGTGAATGAAACCCTTCACACCTTACACTTTACCCATCCTTCAGAGAACCCCCTGTAGTCAGCACACATCCTCTGTATGATAAACGGTGTATGACACAGAGAGTGAGGGTCCTTACTCCCCGGTTCCCTGTTAAGTAGCCACAGTGGGCAGGACCTAGTTTAGTCTTCAGGAAGAAAGTTCATCCTCGCCATCTGTGGCTGGCACTGGGCGCCAGCCTCTGTGTGACACGCAGTGTGGGAGCATGCAGTCTCTCATCTTCAGCCCACTGTTAGCCTGTACCTGATTGTCTCTTCTATCTTTCTGTCCATTCAGACCCATCTAGATTTGAGTCAGAACATAAAAAGCTGTAGTTCAGCCTCAAAATTAGCCTCCTTCTCCAAAGCCAAATTCTAGCAAGTGTTGCCCGGGGTATTGGATATGTGCCCAGATTAATTAAGTCGTACTTCACAGCCTATTTGGCTATTGTATGGGGCTTATGCTTCATTGCCCAGAATCCCAAGACAGGGAAGAAGTGGGGAATGCCATCCTGAACCCCTAAGAACAACTTCACTGGGAAAGACTTTCCTTGGAGAGCCACAGAAAATCCCTGCCAACTGTGAGGATGATACCAAGGGCCTGGTCCCTTGACACAGCAAAGTATCTACTCTTAATCTGGTATTCGAAGATCACAGACCCTATGGCACATGGTCAGGGGTATAAGGTCTATTTAAAAAGCTTCAGGGAGAGGGAGTACAAAGGGTCTTTATTTAGCATCTTAATTAACTGGTCAGGAAGAGGATAAAGTACTTACACAAGGGGGTGGGTCATTAACACTCAGCATTCTCTTGCCAACCACATATCCTTCTTCTCCCTGGGTGCACACTGGAAATGTGCTCAGTCCAGAGGATTCAAGGTATGACTACATATCTGTGAGGTCTCACTGGCAACAAACATCCTCCTTAATTGGAAAGGCTAACGAAGTGGAACTGGGTCAGCAATGCTGTCTGCCTAATCCATCCTGTCTGTCTAAATCAGGACTCTTTGGTTTACAGCAGAGTAAATTCTTGTCTGTCAGAGAGAAGCCTTCGGAAGACCAAAGGGGAATTTGCAACGGGCAATGGCCTGCTCCAGTGGAGTGCTTCTGGAATCCTAATGCAGATGCCTGAAAGCACAGGTGCTCCCCCTCTGATGAAAGCCTTTCTGGGCCACCTTTGCAGTGACTGAACTGGGGAAGCCAAATGGGGAACTGAGGACAATACATTAGTGACCCTTGTTCTTTACCGATTCCTAGAGCCACACCCTCTGGTTGTGTGACTGGGGAGCCCAGCAGCAGGCTTCCCCACGCTGCAGATTGTCCTTGGCTGTTTGCTGTGCTTTACTACCAGGAGGTTAGCAGCATGTAAGAGAAATAGGGACATGGAATGTACCTGCACATAACCCTGTTTTCATACGTGGAGTTTGGGGCAATTTGTTACAGAGCAATATTTTAGTCATAACTAACAGATATATTCTCTACACATTGACCTTAAAAAGCTTTGTCAGAAAACCTCACAACGTTGGCACTCTCTTTTTGCTAAGTCTGCAAATACATTTTCAAAACCTCTAAAATAACTCTAACGAATAGCTATTACTTATCAGAGCCAGGCTTTGCGCTAGCAGTACCATGACAACAAACAAAAATACGCTTTGCCTTGAGGATCTCGCACTCCTCTGAGTTCACCATCAGCCTCTTTGCCGAATGCAGAAGTCTTTGGAGTTGGCTACTGAGGAGTCATTGCACATAAAAGGAGATGACCATTGAGAGATCTCTTTCACTGGGGGACACACTGCTTCCTCTCCTTCGCTTTACTCTTAATTTAACCTGTGAGCATTTCAGTTAATCAGAGCTTGGAGCAGCTGACTATTATAGTCTAAGCATCTCTTATTCAAAGTGCATGGGACCAGAAGTGGTTCTGATGCTGGAGTTTCGTGGATTTCTGAGAATTTACAGCTGTTATACGAATTGACCTGAGGCTCAACAAGTGTCTGATTTCAGAGCACTTCAGACTTCTGTACGAGGAAATGATCATCTGTAATAACAATCGGCATTTGTTAACATCTTAACTTATCCCAGGCCCCAGGCTTGCCTTCTACACATCTATCATTTCACTTCCCCTTGGAACAACCCTAAGAGGGGGAGAACTAGGCGAACCTGCCTCGGGTCACACAGGAGGGTGCTGAGCCACACACCGTCCCCTCCATGGCACCTCTCTTAGCATAGTCTGACTTACACAAACCCATCTTATCCTTAGGCTCATGTCATGCAAGGGGTTCTGCAGCAATTAAACAGTACTGCCTCAACAAACACCAGAATGTGTGTGTGTGTGTGTGTGTGTGTGTGTGTGTGTACATATCTGTTTTCCTAAGCTTATAGACACAGTTGAACGAAATTACCACACATGCCATGACTGAAAATGAAACCCAGTCTCTGCCCGTTAGGGAACCTGTAAAGTTAGCCAGAACAGTCTACCCAGTCTTTCTGAGTTCCAGCTCGGTAGTCAGCACTGTGCCTGCTGGGCACCACAAGTAAGCCAGACACGAGTTGAGAGACACTCTGTGTACACTTGGATTCTCAAAGCTAACTACTGTTCAATGAGAGGCAAGTCTGATTGCCAGTCTAAGAGAAATGAAAAGCATCTGCCCATCACAAGTCTTGTTCATAAGACCAGGAAGCTGGGCTCAAATATTTTCTAACCCATGTAGACCAAAGTTGAGTTTTAACATACAATTAAGCTTCAGTATCGAGACAGAAGGAGAGAGCCTATTCCTTATAACCCCAGGCATGCATCAGCCATTTCTGGCTTTCAGTTTTGGCTCTGAGGACATTACAGGCTGTTGTTTCTGGGTGTTAGGCAATAGGTTTGGGGTGGAGGTGACAATGACTCAGGTCTTCTTCAGAGTCCCATGAAATCAATGGGCCCCTACAGCATACCCTGTGTCCCCCGGTGTGTGTTAGAGGTCTGCCTTAACGCTTTCTTCCTGTGAATCCTAAGACGGGACAGAACTGGGAAAGTTCTACCATCTTAAACTTCCTCAGCTGGGGTTGCATCTTGCCTGGAATGAATCAAGTCCTGGTTCCATCTAAGTACCAGATGGTAGCACATACCTGTAATTCCGGCACTGGGGAACTAGAGACACTAGATCAGAAGTTCACAGTCATTCTCTGAAACATAATGAGTTTCAGGCCAACCTGGCCTACATGAAACCTTGTCTCAAAAAAACACAAATGCCTTAAACTTAGCTATGATCCACTACCAAATACATTGGAGGGAAATGCAATAAGTAGCAAAGTACAGACTCATCCCAAACACCCAGCACCCAGAGACACGGGCGCGCCAGAGGCCACAGGGCATGTTTGAAGCTAAGAGACCCCCAGTATGACTTTTCTCACTGTTGTGACAATATCTGATGTAATTAAGAAAGAGTTGCTGTGGCTGCTGCGGCAGTGGTGATGACTGAGAGGGTAACCAACATGGTGTGCATGGTGTGACAGCGTTTAAAGCAGCAGAGGCTGTGAATGGGACTTCTCACAACGCCATGGACCAAAAAACAGAGCTCGGAGTGAATTGCAAGGCAGGCCGTAAGCCTCAGACCCACTTCCTCCAGCAAGGCTGAACTTCTGAAAGTTCCCTAGCCTCCGCAAACAGAGCTACCAGCTGAGGATCAAGTTTTCCAACATACAAGCCTGTAGGAGGCATTTCACATCCGAATAAGAACGCATTCAAATGAATTATAGTGGCAAGAGTCAGAGCTTGGCTGGGGTGAAAGGTGTTCAGTGGAAGAGAAGGCAAGTGGAGTTGACCCTGGGTTCCAATTATGTATAGCCACTGTGTTAGTTTGCTTGATTGCTAAAGCAACAGAGACAGGACAGTGTAAAGAAGACAGTCATTTTCTCCCAGTTCAGAGCCTGAAGCCCAAAGTCAAGTTGTCTAAGGTTGTCCTTTAAGGTTTCCTCTCTTGGCTCACCATGATGACCCCTTCTTGCTGCATCCTCACATGGTCTCATACTTCCTGGTGTCTCTGTCCAAACTCTTTGTGTAAGGACAGTACATCAGGACCCACTATGAAGGCCTCATCTAATTCTCTCTTTAAAGATCCCATCTCTGAGTATGTCATATTTGGAGGTGCTGGGGGTGAAGGCTTCCACAAGGAATATTGAGTGGACTCATTCAGCCTACACCAACCAGCTAACAGACCCGAGACCTTAGGTGAACTCCTCGGCTTCTCTGAGCATGTCTTTTACATGATAGGAAGAGAAGAGACCCTCTCCTCCAATGGAATTCTTGTAAACATGGAGTACGGAATTTACTGTCCCAGGACATTTTGAGGACATTCCTAATAACCATCCCAGTTCAACAGGTATAAACCTAGACTGACCCAGGTAGACCCAGAAATACAGTCTCTTACTCTTTCAGAATGGAAGACTGCTAATGTCATCAGTTTTCCGGAACATTCCATCAAAACAAATGTGCTACATGCTCCAGGTCAATATAATCTTCCCTTTGTTTCATTGTCCCGGGCCAATGATCATTTAGACAGATCCCTGCATATGCAGCTCTGATAAACCACAGTTTCTCTGAGATGCAAGTTAGCGTAGACACTGGCTAACCCCAGCTAGCTCAATGGCAGGGAAATGCATAAATGCTGCTAATTGATTTCAAATGCTTGCTTTGTGCCAAGCATAAGCACTAGTTGTAACCCTGCCAGGAGAAGGATCCTGCCCCTGGTTTCATAGATCAGATAACTGCTTCTCATGGAGGATCATTTACTTAAAAAAACAAGGCTCAAAAGGGAGGGAGCTGGGACCACAGAGTTGGTTTACATACTGCCAGAAACCAGTCCATTAACCAACACCCCAGTGTTTCCCAAAGTATGGACTTACTGAATTGGTTCTCTAGGCAAGGATCCAAAGAATCTGGATGAATTCTTATTACATGCCCTGAGGACATTCTCTGTACACTGATCCTAAGGACCTCCGCCTATGGAGTGGGGAGATGCAAGACTGAACTCATTCACGAGAGCCAGATCTACCAAGTGTAGGTCGGCTGCATTCACGAGATGCCCAAGAAGTCAGTGCAGTATTCTGTGTCCCCAGTGTTCTGTGTCCCCAGGAAATCCCCACAACACCGCCACATGTTCCTTTCTTTCTGCTTACAAGGTGAAGGCATCTCCTGCCCCAGGAACCTGCTCACTGCCTTCCTCTTTCCAATGTTTCCTCCCAGGGACATGGGGCTCCTTCTCACTTCTTAAAATCTCACTGAAGCAGTCATGTCCTGCTGGGATTTTCCAGTGGCTTTTCTCACTGAGAAGGAGCATGGGAAGCAGCGCTGGGTGATGAGCAAGGGATGCCACAGGTATAAACCTCTCTTCCTCACCTCAGAACGGTTTCATGAGGTCTGAGTGTGGGCTAGAAACAACTCCACACACTTTGTTTCAAATAGGGCTCATGGAGAGAAACCAGAAACTCCACAGCGAGAGCCAGAGCATCCCACTGCTTTCGACAGACATATCCAGGCTATTTCTACTGATGTATTTGTCGGTCTCTTGTTATCCTTTCTTTGCACTGAACGTTTTAAACCTGTATAGGTCTCCTCGCTGTTCTGTATTCCCTCCATATTTTTCTCTCCAAAGTCCTCCAATGAACCACAGAGCCACAGGGTGAAATGCAAGCCTTTGAGGTGGGAGTTCATCACCCACAGCCTTGGGCAGTATCAGAAACCTTCACAACCCCCACACCATGGCATGTGGATCTTGGGATATAAATGGCTAGCAGAAACCTCCACCACTGATATAGACCTTTTTGTTCTGTGTGTGTCCCAGAGGTTTCACAATTTTTTTAAAAGACAGGGGCTGGGAAGATGGCTCAGTCATAAAGTGCTTGCCACACAAGCATAAGGACCTGAGTTTGGGGTCCTCGGCACCAATGTAAAAATCCAGAAGCAGAAGCGTGTGTCTGGAATCCTAGAAAAAGGGAGGCAGAGACAGGAGGATCCCTGGAGTTTTGTGGTCAGAAAGTCTACCGGAATCTGTGAGTTCCAGGTTCAAAAAGAGACCTTGTCTCAAAAAATACACACACACACACACACACACACACACACACACACACACACACACACAGAAGCATATACGGGTCTAACTAACATGCAAACACATTTATACATACATGCATGAATAATAATAAGAAGAATAATATAACCACATCTCATCCTTGCTATGAAGCATGATTGAAATGGTGTCCTGGAGCCTGTCTCAGCCCTAGCACAGAGTGAGAAAGTCACAAGTGTCAGTCCTCTGAGGACAATTATCTTCACTTTACAATGGCCTACTTTATATCTCAGGGTTACTTTAGACCCTAAATAAGACCTGCCACATGCCAAAAGAGTAGCAACCACACAATGTCCACCCAGTACAACCTGGACAGAGAGGTGGCTGGATCCCTCCAGGCCATTCAATTTTGTGTGGACACACATCTTCCTGGAACTGGAAACAAGCCACAGCTCCAGTCCAGTCCAATCATTAGCTTTAGCTGGGCACAGTCACAGCTTCACATCTACTTACTGTGGTCACCACAATGATAGGCAATCCACTGGCACCAATGTCAACGAGTGACACACGTACTGGCTGGAATTTTAGTGACTGTGCTATGTTCAGTTGTTTGGAGGACTGGGGAGTAAGGGGTCCTTTACTCTAGGGAAGCAACTTGGACTTGAGTCCCAGAACTTAAGAGTGGGAGCAAAAGAAGGAAACTTAAAGATACAAGCAAGGTATGTATCTATGTCCTTCTTTGGGGTTCATGAAGATATAATAAAGGTTCACAAGACAAAGTCTCATGAAGCCTATGCTGGCCTCAAATTTATTATATAGCTTAGGATGACCTTGAACTCCTGATTCTCTGCCTCTATCTCCCAAGCTCTGGAAGAACAGGTATATATCACCACGCATAGTTTATGCATGCTAGGAATGGAACCCAGGGCTTTGTGCTTGTGCTCAAGCACCTTATCCACCGAGCTATATCCCTAGTGCACTATGAGGACATCACTCAGCAATTACTGGGCCTTGTATTCTCAATATGCCAAATACTGTATGAGTAGACATTACTGGTAAATCTCATCTTCCTGGTGAGCTTAACTTAGCTCCATCCCTAACCTCCATCCAGTTCCCTATTTTCTGGCGAGCCTTATGAGATCCAGGGAGAGAATTGCATTTCCTAAGACACACGTCTAGTCTAAATCCATATTCTGCATAGCTGGGAATGTGGCTCTGGAAGATCATGTGCCTGGCATGTGATCCCTGGTTTAATAGGTCCTGGATTGGATCCCCAACACTGCAAAAACTGCAGCCAGGAATCCAAGTCTCTAGAAGTTACTAAATTCCAGATTCATCCTACCTTGCCAAGACAAATTTCTAGGCGTCCCTGGGCTCCCCTCCCTTTCTCCCTTTCCTGCTCTTCTATTACAGAACATATTTTGTACCAACTTCTTGGGAAGACTGGGATTCTGCTGTGCTTCATGGCTGGAATGTTTCCAAGACACCACACACACAGAAATGCCAACACAAGCCACAGGGAAAAAGTCTATCCTGGGTGTCAGGGAGGAGAGCCCTCTGAGCTCCAGGCTGTGGGATGGACAGGAAGTTCCTTCCTGAACTAGAAGAGAGCTCATTCCTAAGATGGAAGAGGTACTGAGAACACGTGGTTGCTCTGTGGGTCTGCAAAGATAGATGGTCTTTCTAGTCTTAGAGTTAACATGGAGGTCAGGAATCCAAAGCAGAGAAAGATCTAACCTACGACTCTGAGTTCATGACACTGATTGTGATGGCCATGGTGACGATGATAAAGATGATGCACTAATGAGGGTCACTTTTTTTTTCAGTGCTGAAGATGTAGCTCAGGACATGGTGCATACTAGGCCAGTGCTCATCTATGGAAACGCACCCCCAGCCCTATGATGGCTATCTTGACAGCTGTCATTCACTGGGTCCTTAAAGGCACCACAATCAGCAATTGGCAGAAATTGATAGGCATCATTTCACCACATCTTCAGTTCATTTTCATGGAGCAGCTGTGATACAAGGTGCCCTTGAAAGGGCTTGGGATGTGACTTGGTCTGTAGAGCATTTGTCTTACATTCACGAAGTCCTGGGTTTTACCCTCAATACTGCATAAAACTAGAGGATGATAATCCTAGCTCTCAGGAGATAGATACAGGATCACAAGTTCAAGGTCATCCTTAGCTATATATTGGGTTTGAGGCATCTGGTCCACATAAGATTCTGTCTCAAACACATATGCACACACACACAAAGAGAGAGGGCGGGGGGGAAATAGTCAGACAAAAACCAAGATGGCAGTGAAGACTGGAGGATTGCAGGATTGCCATGGACACCTTCACTCTAGGGTTTATTCTGAGGTGGCCTTCCTGATAACATCAAGTATTTACTGGTCTTCCAGACTACAGATAGCCTGGAACATTGTCCTTAACTTGTAAAGGTGGGACTCAGAGAGTTATTAAAAGACTTGCTCAAAACCCACAAGGCTGGGCTAGCTTAAATTTCTGTCATTACCAGGAAAGGAAGGAAGGAAAGGAAGAGAAGAAAGGAAGGGAACCAAAACACTTGAATGTGTTACGATTTGATCTACATGGTGGGTGACACGTTTTTTTAAAGCAGTTGCTACTGTTTAAACTTTGGTTATCACAACCTCCAAATGTGTGGCTTTTGTTGAGATGTCAGCAGATCTGTCCAGGGCAAGCAACCCTTGAGACCACAGCAAGAGCCATGTGGCTGCTCCCTATAGGGAGTGAGCACAGCTGTTTACCACAACCAGTCCTATCTACCAGCCTGTGTACTGGAAGCACCTGACCTTACAACCCCTCATTGGTCAGGTTCCAGGTCTTGTCTTGCCCCAACAAAGGAATGTTCCGTTTCACCCAGTAGACACCTTTTTTTAACTTGGCCCTACCTCACCCCAGTCCCTAATACGAAAGTTCAGGAAATGATTCAATGACTTCTTTTCTAATGACCCACAAGGAAGCTTGAACGATTGGATTCTCTCTACAACAGGCTTCATGAATTGTTCTTTGCATGTATATGTGTTTGTATGTGTTCACATACATGTTTGTGGAGACTAGATGACTACACTCTCCCTCAGTCACTCTCCACCTTAGATTTTGTGACAGGGTCTCTCAGTGAATCTAGAGCTCACTCGTTTGGCTTGACTGGATGGCCAGTGAGCCCCAGGGATCCTGATGTCTCCACTTTCCCAGCGCCATGATTAGAGATGCATGCATATGCACTGGGCTTTTCACATGGTTCTTGGGGATCCAAACTCAGGTTCCCAGGCTTGTGCAGCAAGCACTTTACCAATGGAACCATCTCCCCAGCCCCACAGTCTTGTCTCTTGGGGGTTGTGGAGCAGGAGGGAGCCTGGGTATACAGGAGTAGGCAAACCGGAAGAGGTTACTGGTGTTCGCTGCTTGATCATTTCCTGCTGCCGCCTCTGCAGCTGCCTGCAGACTGTGGGGCTGTTTTTCTTTGTGCATTAGAAGGAAGTGCTCTCATCACCCAGGACAACAGACTTGGCCCAAGACTCTTAGAGGCCAAAACATGCACAGCCCTCCACCCCCAGCCCAGCTTTCCTTCTAAACAGGGAAGCCCCAGAGGCAGGAGGATGTAAGGCAGAGCCTGCTGTGAGCTGTTCACAAAGCCCCTGTGGCTGGGGGAAGGGGACAGGATGAGGCCAGAGAAAGGGAAGAGGGTCTGGGGCACACTGATGTACAATGAACTCCTTTCTCCAGTGAATGAGTGAGTCTCCTCAACCCTGTCTCAATGGCTTTCCTTCTGAAATGAACAATTCTATACCCAGAAAGCCAAATTTGCCAGACCTCATGCCAAGGTCAAGCAAGAGCCTGAGATCCCCAGGCAAGCTGATAGTCAACACCCAGGAGACAACTTCTGTGCTAATTCCTGTGGGGCTGAGCCAAAGCCCACAATGATGCTCTTTATTTCTATGCTTTTCTGCGATGGGCAGGAAGGGGACCCTCTCTAACATGTATACCGTGCTTGGCACAACTCCAGAAAACAAAGTCCCTCCTTCTTAGGAACTTCATTCAGACATCTGGAGGGGAGGGGGCAGGACAAACATAACTGGAGAGACAGACCAAAGTTAACGTCTGTTCTCCAATGGTACTCATTTCTGATGCAGTGGGAATCCTCCCTTGGGCCCCTGCAATAGCCTCTGTGGGTGGCACTCTGAACACCGGGAGTTTGCAGCATGAGTAAACAAACTGGGGCCAATGAGCTGCGTTCAGTTCAGCCAGGCTTTAGCTCAGACCCTGCAATGTTTTAAAAAGAGAAAAAGTGTCATTGGACCCCAGCTTTCACATAAAACTGCAGAGCTTCAGCACTTGTTGAGAAATCCTAAGATCCCATAACACCAACCCAGCATCTCGCTAAGGTGCTGCTCACTTGGGGTTGAAAAACACCTATCTCTCAGGAGTATACATGCTGCAGCTTGCCAAGGCACCTGTTCCGGGCAGAATTCTTTCACTTAAGGATGTCCTGGAAGCTATCATGAGAACTGGGGTTTTGTACTCTCTGGTTTAGTTGGTCCCAAGCTAGGTCTAGCAGTTTCAGAATGAAGGAACTGGGCTTAGAGAGAAGTGTGGAACCATGGAACATGGGCTCCCTGTAAAGCAAGTTTGTTCACAATGTTCAAGGAGGACACAGTCTATGAAAAGCACATGAACACACCCAGAAATGCTTGGTCAAGAGCACAGTCTACACAACCAGGTTAGGAGAGTGGATTTACATCTTATCACTCAATCCCATGTAACCACACTTCAAAGATAGTACAGGTTCCATTCCAAATCATAGCAACAAAAAGCAGCCACGTGAATTTTTGGATGCTCAATGTATACAGAAGTTAAGTTTAACGCTATGTCTAAGAATATGCACATAATTTAATTTAAAGGAGCCAGTTGATGAAAATGCTAATAATCATCTGAACTGGAGGAATGGATTCAAGGATTTGCTTGACACAAGATTGCCACAGCCCCTTCAGAGTATAAAATTCATGCAAATTGCAACAACACAAAAACCTCAATAAATCATGGTGTGCTTGCATGTCTTGATAACCTGTCCCCTTTCTCAAGGCCAAGGACTGCCCTCTTTACTTGAATGCTTGATGGAGTCTTGGGACTGGGCATCAAAAGCACAGGATGAACACTTATTAATTCTAAACTGATTCACCTTCAAGCCATCTTATGTTGAAATCTAAGCATTCATGAAGCCCTGGGTTTACCAGCACAACAACAACAACAAAAGAATTAAAATACATGTATGGATGGATGTACTCTAGTTTTAATTATCAAGTTGACAGAATCTAGTCATCCTGAAGGTCTGCTTCCATTGAGGAATTACCTAGGTCAGATTGGCCTATGAGAATGCCATGCCTGGCTGTTAATTGATAAAGGGATACAGGATGGCCCAGACTGCCCTGGGCAATACCAATTTCTAGACAGGCATTGTTAGGCTGTATAAGAAAAGTAGGTAAGCATAAACCTGTAAGTAAACCAAAGAACAAGACAAAGCAGAGTTCCTTCATGGTTTCTGCTTTCATTTCCTGTCTTGAGTTCCTGCTCTCACTTTCCTCAATGATAGACTGTGAACTAGAAGTATAAGCCCTTTCTATGCAAATTGCTTTTCATCAGAGTATCTTATCTCAGCAACAGAGGGAAACTAGAACACAGTGTATCTTCTATCCAAAGCCCTCTGAAAATCTGGGAGATCTCTAGATTTTTGTCTGTCTAGCTTTGATCTCTAAGCTTTGAGATACCCCACTCCTGGTACTAACAGCAAATGCTATTCAGGGATGCGGGAAGGGGGGCAGTTTCATGTTCCACTAAGCAAACTCTCCTTTCTGAGCTACAACAGAAACAGTAATGAATAAAAGAAAAAGAATTCCGTATTCCACTCCTATACTTTGCATTTGTAATTATTCATGCAGGAGCATCTTTAAATACCAAAAGGGGGAAATATTGCAGTTGTTCTGATTTCACACGCTAACTGTGTTTACATGCTAACAGCGTTTCTCAGGGACAATTATCTTATTACTAGTGTGCTAATCTTTTCAATCTTTCCAACACAGTTTACAGCTGCAGACTTCAAAAATTAAGGCTAATTAAGACCCTGCTTTCAGCAGGTATGGTAAACTGCTCACACACTATAACAGATCAGGGAAAATCAGTTTTGGAGAGAGGGTAAAGGGGCACAGTGTCAAAGTTAGAAGAAATTCTACAATTTCAGTAAGTGTGTAGGCTCCCTTGCAAAGATAAGACAATGGTCCCTTGGTGTCCACAGGGGATTCTCCCAGGACCCTGCAGATACCATAAATCATCAGAAGCTCAAAAGTCTTATGTTAAATGGCACAATATTTTCATGTAACATACATGCATCCTCCTGTTTATACTAAATAATCTCTTGCTTAATTATAAAACCTGGGACAGTATAAATTCTATGTAAATACTTGCTCTGATGTGTTAGTGAATAATGGCATTTAAAGTCTGTACCTGCTCACCACAGATGCATTTTATGTATTCATGGATGCATGTACATGAGTGTGTACATGTGAAGGTCAGATGTCAATGTAGGGTGTCTTCAGTCATTCTCCACATTGTGTTTGTAGACTGGCTGGACAGTGTGCTCATAGGATGCACCTGTGTCCACCAGCAGTGTGATTACAGGTGTACACCCCCATGCCTAGCTTTCTGTATGAGGGCTGGGGATTGAACACAGGTCTTCGTGCTTGCATGGCAAACACTTTACTAACTGAGTCATTGTTCCTGTTCCACAAATGCATTCTTCCCAAAACACTTTCTGTTAATCCACATATACGTATCCTACAGACAGACACCTACATTCCAGACTGCAGGATGAAACTGAAGTTAGTGGTGAGAGCTGTGGACTTCAGTACCAAGGACAGCCAGTGAGTCCATTCAAGGACAAAACGCATATTCTGCCTGCGACGATCTATTTCCATCCATTACATTCATACTTGAGATTTTATCAGGGTAGTGGCTGAAGATGTTGATTTGTACCACAGCTCCTAAGATCAGATGCTGGCTCTAGTGATTACCATCTGTGTGGACTTGATATGTGGGTGCCTTGGGAGCCTAGAGATAATAATGCGGACTGCCTCCCAACCCTGTTAGGGTTGATTGAATGACTAGATGTATGGCACTTAGAATAACGCCACTATCCTACTCACCAGCACACAAGTGCCTTTCTCATCATATAGACTGTAAGGACAAATGAGAGGCTGTAAGAACCCACACAGCACATACCTGTTTTCTAACGTACTCTTGACCTCAAACATGGTCAGTGTGTGATGAGCCACCAGAGAGTTGCTAATGTAATCACAGCTGTATTTCCTATGTCTGGCAGCCATACCTTCTCCAATGGATTCTTCTGTTAGTTCATGAGCTGCCACATAAAGCTAGCACATGGATTTGGTCATCACTGTTTTAAAGAGAAAGGGGTAAGCATGTAGATGTATGTTCATGTGGGTACATCTCTGTGTGTGTAGGTGCTCATGTATATACATATGCGTGGGGAGGCCACCTGGTGTTATTTTATTTTGAAATAAAAATTGCTCACTAACCTGGAACTCATTGATTTGACTGTGCTGGTCAATGAGGCCCAGGAATTCACCTAACTCCAATTCCCCAGTGGCAGAATCACAAACACGTATCACCAAACCCACATTTCTTTCTAAGATAAGTTTTAAAGATCGAATTCAGGTCCTCATATTTGCATGGTAAGTACTTTACCATTTGAGGTGTCTCCTAGCTCTGTTTTGTTTTGTTTTACATTGACTTCTTTATTCATTATTGTGCACTGGTGTGTGTGTGTGTGTGTGTACCTGGTATGCCACAGTGCACATGTATGTGGAGTTTGGAGGACAGCTTTTGGGAATTAGTTCTCCCCTTCCATCATGTAAGGTCTAAGGATTGACCTCAGATCATCAAACTTGAGCCTTTACCCACTGGGCCATCTCACCAGTCCAGTATATATAATTTTTAAGAAGCAAAGAAAAGTAGTGTGATGCTGGTGCACTGCCAGCCTAGTTTCAGACTCAGTGGGAGACTCTATCTTAGGGGAGTAAGGCAGAGAGTTCCAGGGCAGTTCTTTCTGACTTGTACACAGAGGTGCATGGCATACACATATACATACACACATATACTTGCATGCACATATACACATACAAATGTATGTGTGAGTACATGTACACACAAATAGAGAGAGAGAGAGAGAGAGAGAGAAAGAGAGAGAGAGAGAGAGAGAGAGAGAGAAGGTGGGGCAGAACTTGGCTTCTTTGACTGGCTACCTTGCCTATATTTACTCAGCTTTTCCATAATCGGATCTAAGGCACCTCTGAGCAGATAGTCAGTGAGGCAGCAAGCTAGAGGTTTTTAAGATGAATTTCAAATAATTTCTATTTCCCATTTGGGGGGATCATCACACATCCCACACAGTGGAAACCATGAGGTTGTTCCTGCCCAGCAAGCTTTACAAATTATTTAGTCCGTCTTTATTGTTCTAGACCATGAAAAAAAAAAAAAACAAAGGGGGACATGTTGCAGCATATTAAAGTCTGATAAAATATCTTTCTTCAGTCTAAAAAGGAAAAACCAAAAAAAAAAAAAAAAAAAAAATCAGTCTAGGTTAGACAAAGGCCAATTTACAGCCCTGAGCCCTAGAGCTTGGGAAAACGGCATTGGCATTTGTAGGTTGTGAGAAATGAATATCTGGGCTGCAGCCTGAGAGGAGAGCTTATGTCTAGCATGCCCAGGGTCCTGGGTTCATTTCTAGAAAGAAAGAAAGGGAGGGCAAAGAAATGAAAGGGAGAGGAGAGGAAGGGAGGGGAGGGGAGGGAAGCGATGGGAGGGAGAAAGGAGAGGGGAGGGGAGAACTGGAGAGCTGAGGGGAGCAAGCTTGGCAAGGTGATGCACACCTGTAATTCTAGCACTGGAGGAGCTGAGGAAGGACCACGGATTTGAGCCCAGCCTGGGCTACACAGGGGAACCCTGTCTCAAAAAACTAACTGACGAGAAACAAAATACATGAAAAACTAAAATATTCCTCTGTGGACACTACCCATCACACAGACACAGAGAGATACAGACACACACAGAGATACAAACACACACACACACACACACACACACACACACACACCAGCGTTGGGAAGGGAATGCGGTGTCTTTGATAGAATGAACCCTGGACCCCTCACTCAACTGTCTCATAAGCTCTGTGTTACAAAGATGACCAGACACTTGGGGGTCTCCCAAACACAGACCCATCATGATCTGTCTGTCTGAACCATAAGATGCCTGTGAGTTTTGCACACTTGATCATCCTTCAGCCTGGACCCACTTCCTCTGGAAGGATCATTAACAAGCTGCTCTGGATCAACCTGGTGGGGTTCAAAACAGAAAAAGAGTTCTTTCCCTTGCTGAGTTCTAACACCCAAGAGCTACAAAGAGGCTAGAGACTGGTGGCCCAGATTTGCCCATGGTACAGATGCAAAGGCTGAGGCTCAGCAAGTCAGAGATTGGGTGGGGACCTCAAGTTGTGATTGGCCACCATTTACTCTTGCAGGAGGCAGAGTGGGTCAGACATGAGTATATCCGTGTCCTATACCAAATGCTATTCTTTTGCTCCAACCCACTTTGTGTGTCTGTGTGTGTACATGTTTACCTGTGAGATACACATGTGTATGTGTATGCATTGTATATGGAGGTGAAAAGCTGATGTCACGTGTCTTTCTCAGTCTCTATACACCTTGTTTTATAAAAATATTTTTATTTATTTCTTATTATTTTTGTGTGTGGATGTAGAAGTATATTGCCTGCATGTATGTAAGTGTACCCATGTTGTACAATGCCCGTGAAGGTCAGACAGGGTGTCAGATTCCCCTGGAGCTGGAGTTAAGGATGATTGTTAGCCACATGTGGGTGCTGGGAATTGAACCCGTGTACTCTGCAAGGGCAGTCGGTGCTCTTAACTACTGTGCCATCTCCAGCAACTCTCTACCTTGTTTCTGAGACAGAGTCTTTCGCTGGACCTGGAACTTACTGATTCGGCTAGGCTGTTTGGACAGTGAGCTCCAGGGATCCTCCTGTTTCTTGTTTCTTACAGGAAGAGAAATTCCACAGGGTGTGCTGGGTGGGAGGGGACCAAGCAGCCAGATTGCCAGATCACAGGGCCTGTCTCAGAGTTCTGTCTGGGAGAAAAGAGACCTGCCAGCAAGGGCTCTTGTGAACTCCAGCCCTCGGAGTGTCCAGAAGCCGTTGTTGTCCTGGGGAGTGTCAAGAAGCCCCGCAAGCTCTTGTTTCCCCATCGATGAAATGGGAACAGGACTGAGTAACACACACACACACACACACACACACACACACACACATACACACAAGTCAGTGGAAGGAAAATATGGTGTTTTTCCTCTAAATGAGTCATACAGTGCCACATAATACAGCAGTTCCACTTCTGAGTAAGTACCCCAGATTGAAAGAGAGGGTGTGAGCCATTATTTGAACACTGAAGCTCATGGCAGCATCATGTGCCAGAACAGAAAGGAGGAAGTAGCCCAATTTCCAGGCCAGGACATCTGGATGCACAGCAAAGTCAGTGGACACCAGCAGTCAACCACTCTGCCTTGAAGAGGAGGGAAACCCAGACCCAGAAGAACCTGGAAGACACTGCACTGAATAAGGGCAAAGGAACGAGAACTTGGGGCGGAGACAGGTTGATCCCAAGGCCCCTGAGCAGTCTGGGGGAAATGGTGAGCATTCGGTTCAGTGACAGACTCTGAAAAACAGGATAGAGAACAACTCGGAAGACTCCCAGCATCCTCCTCTGGCCTCCACAGGAGCAGACATGGGTGCATACACACACACACACAAAGGAGATGCGTAGTCTGGGTGGGTCTGGTTGTACACGCCTGTAATGCCAGCACTGGAGAGGCTAAGGCAAGAGGATCAAAAGTTCAAGGTGGGCCTGGGCTGTAGAGGAAGACCCTTGTCAAAAAAAGCACAAGAAAGAATATGTTTTAAGGGTAACAGGAGGGGAAATAACAGGGGCCGCCACGGTGGAGCAGGAGCTCTGCACTAGCAGTCTGTAGGTCTGAATGCGCCATCCCGGAGGGCTGATCTAAACTCTTCAGAAGCATTTCCATTAAAAAGGCAGACACGTTAAGGGCTAGGGGGGAGGGGGTTGGCAGGAGAATATCAAGCAAGTTTTTGTCTTTCTCAAGCTTTATCTATTACAACTAACAATCCAAATTTCCCAGTGTGAAAGAATAAGCAAACTGTGGACTATCCGTGTCATGACGTCCTACTGGTGATAAACCAGGAAGGAGCTTTTAATGCTGGAGCTGTCCGGCCCTCCAGAACCTCTGAATGCCGAGCTAAAGAAGCCAGACCGGAGAGAACACATTCCACTGAGATGAAAGTCTCGGAAATGTCAACTAACCTGTCCAGATGGGAAGTAGCTCAGGAGTGCCTGTGGCTAGAGCTTGGGGACTGTGAGAAGGGGCAAAGGAGATTCCAGAGCTGAAGGTCATCAGCTAGTTACTAAGGTGTCCTGTTGCGGAGAACACATACATCAAAATCCATACACTGTAAGTTTTAAATATGGCCTACACACACAGGAAACACAGTTAAGCATTTTCTCATGGCCACCATTCCCCAAACAATATGCACTAACAAGGATTTACACAGTATTGGCACAGCAGCAGGTATTAAAAGATATCTAGAGATGCAGGGATCCAACTAATTGATTTATTTGGGCCATATAATTTTCTATAAAGTTCATGGGCAAGGAGATGAGTTTAAAAAACAAATTGAAAAAAAAAATTAAAATATAATGTTTCGAGTTTGCTATTTTGTGTTGGACCACATGCAAACTACAGACCACATGTTGGACATCTCTGAAAGTATACGTGAGGATATGCATAGATTTTTTGCACACATTGGGCTGTTTTACGTAAGGGACCAGAATATATGCACGTCACTGGACATACACGGGGCTTTTAATGCATTACTTCTTAGAGACCCAAGAGAAAGCATTCATGCCCATTTCTCAGCTGTGGAGACTGAGGCTCTAGGATTTGATGCAAGTTAGATAAAGTCACAGTCATTGGCAAAGCCAGGACTTGAATCTAGGGGGTGTGATTACAAAGGATAAATTCTGCCTGCCTTCCCAGACCAAGCTACCTTGAGGTCCAGTTAATCACTTCAAATGGCCAAGGGCAGAGCTGGGCAGATAGCTCAGTCAGTTAAGTGCCTGCCTTGCAAGCATGAGGACCTGAGTTCCATCCCAAGAACCCACATACAAATTAGGTGTGGTTGTACGTTTAAAATACCACCACTGGGGAGATGGAGGTATGCACTCATCATCTGGGGAGGTGGTGACTGGCGGGGTTAGCCGCCACCCAGCCTAGCCTACTCAGCAAGCCCCAGGCCAGAGAGAGACTGGTTCAAAAAATAAGATAGGTGGCTCCTGAGGAACCACACAGGAGTTGACCTCTAGCTTGGCCTCTACACGCATTCATTCTCTCTCTCTCTCTCTCTCTCTCTCTCTCTCTCTGTCCCTCCCTTCTTCCCTCCCTCTCTGGGCAAAAGCTTTTGTTCTCATGGAAGCAGGGGATGAAGATTCCAGTAAGGGGTGTGAGAAAAGAAGCAAGCAAAAAGCCAGCACCAGGGACAGACAGCATCCTGTAAGCCCCAGCCACCAGGAACCGGCACAGCGGCACAGGGCACAGCGGCGCAGGGCCGTGTGCACCACTCTTGCAAGGACGCCATTCCCCGTGCCCACCCAGAGACTCTCTACGATCCTCAGCTCCTGATCTGATCTTCCCAGATAACAGGACCACTCTCTCCTGGGCTGGCTGTGACCACCACCTTCACTGGGGTGACGTCCTATTCCTGAAGCCCACTGTGACCCCCCCAATGGCTCCAGGAGTGCTGAGGATGCTCAGGACCCCCCTATGAGCTGCCAGAGCATCTGCATGTAGCCTTTGCATATGAGGTCCTCCTCTCCACCTCCTCTGAAGACCACACACGTTTTCGCGCTGCAGCTGCAGTGTGAATGCTGCAAAAGTATTTGCTGCACTGCACTGCTTGGGGGAGAAAAGTAGTCTATGTATTCAGGACAGACATCCTTTTGCTTCATTTTATTTTACTTAGTTTTTATTGTGTGTGTGCATGTGTGGGTACATGTTCACATGTGTATGAAAGCACATGGAGGCCATAGGCAAACATCAAGTATCATCCTCTATTGCACTGTATTTCAGTTTTTGAGACAAGGTCTCTCATTAATCTCTTGCTCACTGATTAACTAGACTGACTGGTCAGCTAGCTATGGGGATTCCTCTGTCTCAACCCTCCCCACTCCCGACTGGGATTAAAACTACACACAGCCACGTTCACATTTTATATGAGTGGGAGAGATTCGAATGCAGACCCTCATGCTTGCTTGGAGTGCTTTTCCCACTAAGCTATGCTATATCTCCAGTGCATGCCATTTTTTAAGTGTTTTTGAACTGCAGTGGGCCCAAGGCCCTCAGATCCTGTGCTGTTTCTCTTCTGCACTCTATGTGTAAGTTTCCAGGTTCCTGGTAGCAAGTGTTGGGCCATGTTTCCTAAGAGACAAACGGGGCAGGATGTACCATCCTTGCACAATGAATGTTGACTGAACAGCAATGATAAGATGAATGGTTTAAACAAAAAGAGTTCTAAGAATCAGGTGATGAAATGGCTTATGTAAAAGTGAGAGAGCAAAAGGGTCTTCCAATGTCTGAGACTCTAGAGACAAGCCAGGCTGTGTCCCTAACTCAGCTACATGCATGACTCTAAGTAGGGTTTTCACCTTCTGGATCCTACAGCTTCTATCCACAAAGTGGGGCAGTATTAGAGGGTGATTTTCGGGGTGTGAGCATAGCCAACACTAATACTGTCTGTGGTGCCCTTGGGACAGAACTTGAGCCCAGAGAGACCTGGGGATCACCTACCTGCCCAGTCACACATGGCTTAAGCATAGGAGCTGTGAGGGGACACCCCAACAGTTCAGCTTTGGGCCCTGATAACAGAATGCAGGTAGGTCCTAGTGAGCAGGCTTTTATTTTTCAATTTATTTTTATTTTTTAAAATGTTAATTTATTTACTGTATGTGCCTGTGTGCACTTGTGTGTGTGTGCCTACAGTTGTGTGCACATAGATGTGTACAGGTGGTCGGAGGACAACCTGTAGGAATCCGTTCTCTCTTCCCACCATGTGGATCCCGGGGATTGAATTCAGGTCATCAGGCTTGGAAAAAGTACCTTTAACAGTGAGACAACTTGCTGGCCCTCATTCCTCTTTTACAGATAAGGAAACTGAGGCAGAAATGATGGACTAGCCAAGGCTAGAGGTACATGATGGTAATCCCAGCTACTCTGGACAGGTGAAGCAAGAAGATCAAAAGTTCAAGGCCTTCCTCAGGCAACTCAGTAAGACCCTCTGAACATAAAAAGTAAGCAGGGTCCTGTCTTTTAAATGAGTGCATTGGGCAAGGTATGCTAGGATTCCATCAATCTTCCTAGCCTGTGACTCTCAGCGGGTAGAGGACTGGGAACCTGAATTTATACAATGGGAGTCAAGGAGAGGGGTTGGGGGAGGGCAAGGGCTCACATTCCAGTGGGATTTGCCTCCACAAAAGGATTAGCAGCAGAGTTGCTTTAAATAGTAACTTAAGCCTGGTTTGTGGTGGTTTATGGATTACTGAGAGGTGAAGGGGCCCAAGAATTTGAGCAAAGCTGGAGCCTGCCCAGTTCTTCGAGGGAATATGTATATGTTCTCTTTAAAATTACAACAGATACAAACAAAAAACTTTCCATTTCAAGGTACCTGACACCCTTCAATATTCTGATTACTTTGGTCTCATTAAAGAAGATGCACCTAGACTGTGAACTAGTTTGGGGCAGTAATCCAAAGTCTGTGTATTTTAAGCCCCTCCTCTAAGAGCATTGACAATTTACTAAATGTCACAAGCCCTTCTACTGCATAGGGCATTATCTAAACACATGACAGGCATCACGGGGGACCGGGGACGGAGGGTCGTCAGAAACAGGGAAATATGATAGATGCATTTTCAGACATTTCCATGAGAGCAGAAGGAGCTCACAGGGGTTCAGGAGCCCAAAGCCGGGTGGGACATTGCCTGACCTGACATCACCCGACACTTCAGAGCCAGACATCTCTGAACATTCAATGTCTAGTTCTGATGTTTCCATTCTCACTGCACTGGGAAGCCCCTTTCAACCAGGTCACTCAACTCTGCAGAGGTGGGGTGGTGAGGGTGTGGACATGGAAGAGAAGAAGGAAGCCAGCCTCTGGGCCTCCCCCAGGCCTGACACAGTCTTCTGAGAGAGGACCTGTGAGCTTCCCATCACCTCGTTTTGCTCCCTTGAAAAACGGGGGATATTAGTGTCCCCCCCCCACCCCAAGACACATACCTTCCTCTGTGGGATGCGCCATGATTAATTAAGAAACATCTGCAAACTGCTTCCAGCTTTGGAGAGAAGGGCACCTTGGGAGAGCAGCTGTATAAACACAGAGGAGCAGGTGATCGTGAGTACGATCATCATTATCGTTTCTATCTTGACACTCCTGCTTCAAGACCTTGAGTGGCTTCCCACAGCCTTGATGGAGATGCTGCTGGCTGCCTGGAGGGTGAGACCGAGTGAATGGCTGCTCTCCCACCCTTCTCCTTGCCTCACATAACTCCCCTGAGCCAGGGAACACTCCCCCGACCCCACCCGACCCAGGAAAGTCCAACAAGTCCCCACATGACACCCCACTCTTCAGGTAAGGGTCCTGCTGCTCCAGCACTTTGCCCAGCATCCCTGCCAGAAGCCCAGCATCTCTAGACACATTCTGCTTCTTCTTCTGAGGGTTCTACTAGTCCAGATACATAGGTCCATACAAAACAGTGATCTCAAAACAGGCATGATGGCAGGCGCACGCCTGTAAACTCAGCCCTCAGGAGGCAGAGGCAAAAGGACTATATATTTGGGGCCAGTTTGGGCTACACACTGAGAACCTGTTTCAAAAAATATATAAATAAATAGTGCTTATACACAAGATTCCTTCTTCTCAGAGCTATAATCCAATAGATTTTTTAAAAAGACATATATTTTATTTTTGTGTGTATGAGTGTATTGCCTGCATACATGTAAGTGCACCCATGTTTTGCAATGCCCACGGAGGAAGAGAGCTTTAGATCCTTGGAACTGGAATTATGGATAGTTGTTAGCGGACTTGTGGGTACTGGGAATTGAACCCAGGTCCTCTGCAAGAGCAGTTAGTACTCTTAACAGCTGAGTCACCTCTCCAGCCCCCAATCTGGTAGATTTTAAAAAACATTTTTCATGAGAGCAACAATGTGATTTTGATATGCTTTATTCCCCCAAAGACTCCTGTGTTAAGGGCTTGGTCTGCTGGTTTCATCCACATCACTGTGACCAAAATACCTGACAGACGCATACCAGGAAGAGTCTATTCTCGTTTACAGTTTCATTGAGATTTCAGTTCCTGAGGAAGTGGGGAGGAAGGCATAGTGACATTTGTGACAAGAAGACAGTGTGGTAGACACCTAACATCACTGAAGACCCAGAAGCAGAATGTTCAGGTCAGAACCAGGGGCCAGTATAACCTTCAAAAGTCCACTCCAGGTGGAACCCATTATGTAGACCAGGCTGGCCTTGATCTCACTGCAATCTGCCTGCTTCCTCAGTACTAGTTTTAAAAGCCTGTGCCACCATGCCAGGTTAGCCATGGATAATTTAAGAGAGAAATACAAGATAGACAGGGCCTGGAAAGGTGGTTCAGTGGATAAAGGGCTTGCCTCCCAACCATGAAAACCTGAGTTCAGCTCTCCGGCACCTACGTGAAAACAAGGTGTGGCTGAATTTGCAGCCTTAACGCTGGGGAGGCAGAGACAGACAGGTCCTTAAGGTTCTCCCATCACCCAGTCTAGATAAAACCAAACTGTGAGCTTCAGGTTCAGTGAGAGACCCTGTCTCATAAAATAAGGTGGAAAGTCCTAGGTCCTCCTCTAGCCTCTGCGTTCATTGCACACACATGCACCTGCTGGTCTATACACAATTATTTTTATAGCAAAACAAAGTTAGGTATGTTATCCACCATCCCAATTCTGTCAGGAATCAGAGGAGATGGGATCTGGTACAGCACAGTGAGCCAGGAGTTAAGGTATAGTGGAAAACTCCTCACTAACTTTTAATCCTCCGGTAATCAGCGACATGCAAACGTGTTTTCAATTTACAGACATTTCTTTACAGACAGTTCTTTAAACTGCTAGCTCTTGAGGTATTTTTAGTCAAGTACAAATTCACCCTAGAGCCTTAAGTCACGAAGTGGTAAGGCATCAGGTGTTGCTCTCCTGGGACTCAGGTTCTGGCCCTTTATCTGTGGAATTCACTGCTTCTCATTTGCATACAATTAAATAATCACTCACCCCACACTTCTTCAGCATCCCCACCAGGGATGTCAACTCTGGGTCTGAGAACTCTGTTCTTAATCCCAGCATCCCTTCCAGCAGAAAGTGGCTCGGTGGGGAGAAGTTAGAAGGAAAACGGGCCTAGAGCCAACCTGGAGAAGACAGCTGGCACTGGCTTCAAACAGGCTGGTCCCTGAGGCTGAGGCTGTGTGGACATTCATTAGCTGCCCCAGACCCAGAGTGAGGAGGGAAGGGCAAAGCCAGAAGTCTTGTGAAAGAACCCAAGCCCACAGGATACCAGCCACGCAGAGTGGACCCATCCCCACAAGACAGCATTTTGTTTTGCTTTGTTGTAGGAGACAGGGTTTCTTGTAGGCAGGATAACCTCACATTGGCTATATAGCTGAGCATAACCTTGAACTTCTGATTCTCCTGCCTCCACCTCTCGAGTGCTGGGATTACCACCATGCTTGGTTTATGTGGTGCCCAGCATGTCCAACCCATAGCTCCAGACTACATGCGGCCCAGGACTGCTCAACATAAAATCATAAACTTCCTTACAACATTGTGAAGTTTGGGGGTTTCTGAGGCAGGGTACATTTTTAAATCACTTGATTGTGTTCTTCAGTGTTAGCTTTGAAGATGACAACATCACGTTGCAGGGCACGTTGGACATTCCTGGAACCACAGGCCACCCAAGGCCTTGCTCTTGCTAGAAGTATAATCTGAACTTTTGGATCATCAGGTACCAAAGGATCTCATGTCTATCTGCCTGTCTCTGAAGTTCACCTCACACTCTCTCTTTGTCCTCCGTGGCCCAGGACTGGCAGCGTTCTGTTTTTAGATTTCTCTCCCAACCACACCATGCCAACACCCCCACCCCCACCCAGCCAGGCCACCAAGGTCTTCCGCTCTCCTCTGCATGTTCTTCTGGTTCCTTGGTCATCAAGCTCTCCTGCTAAATGCTGTCTCACATACCACACCCTCTTCACCCACACCACAAATCCTCCTCATAACTACTTCTTTTCATTTCGTGCACATTGCTTCTCTAATTAAAAAAAAAATTATTGTTGTTGTTTTGTCATAGAGTCTCGTTATATAGGCCAGGCCGACTCTGAACTTGTGGTCCTCTTGTCTCAGTTTCCCCATGCTGGGATACACATACACCACACACTTGGCTAAAATGTATTGTTTTAATATTTTCTATCTTTTATTTTCTCTGTTTTACTGTAACTGGCACTCAAGACATACTTGTTGAATGACTTAGTGACTGTAGAAGACACCAAAGCTGTGGCACAGTCTATGAATCCACGAATTCAAAGGTAAGGTGTCTTATATAAGAATCTATCTCAATTTAGATGCTAATTTGTTATCAGAAATAGGGTCAAATTAACAAGTAAATTCTCAGGCCCAAGTTGCCCTAAACATATTTTAAATACTTTCCAAAAAAATAAAGTGTGTACGTGTCAGATTTTAAATTTAAATTAGTTGAAAAAACTTTAAAATTGAATATCTTACTGTTGGCTACATTCAAATGGCCTCAATAGTAGCATGTGACTAGGGTCACTGTGCTGGCAGGTGCTGCTGTGGCCCACACTGCTCACGCCCACAGGAGCAGTGATGACAACCCAGGCATTATTTACTGAGCACTTGCTGCATAATGGGTCCTAGGTAGATCAGGAAAGCATTGTGAAGGCGGTTCTACATGATGCCGGCAAGGGCTCAGTAAAGTTTCCAGCTTATGAAAAGATACATAACTCATGATATGCAGTGCTGGGCAGACACAGCAATGCTGAGGGCCTCCCTGGAGATGCCAGGTACAGCCATGGGCAGTGTGTTCATGCACAAAGGAGAGGTAACCTGTTCTACTTTCATTTCTGTTTCTGTGATAAAATAACCCTGCCCAAAAAGCAAATGAGGGGAGAATAGGGTTTATTTTAGCTCTTAATTCCAGGTTACTCTCTATTACTGTGGAGAAGTCAAAGCAGGAACTCAAACAGCAAGTCCCGTCACGTAGAGGGAGGCAAAGCGCCCGTGATGCCCACTTGATTACTGCTCTTCATGCCCAGTTTTCTTTCTTTACTCTTACACAGTTCAGGGTCCAGCCTAGGGAATGGCACTATTTACCGTGGGCTGGGTCGATTAATGATCTAGCCAATTCAACACAGACATGCCCACAGGCCAACTTGATCTAGGTATTCCTCAGCTGAGACTCTTCCCTGGAGCTACTAGATTGTGGAAAATGAACATTTAAAACTAATCATCACCTAACCCCCTTGTCTTCAAGTGGCAAAGAACTTATTCAAGCTGTCTTCCTTGTCCTGTGTTTTGCAGATGGTAAACACTGTGGGTAATGAAGTGGGTATTTAATTCAGGGGATTTCCAAACAGAGCATTGAAGGAGAGGCTTGGTTCTTTCAGGTGAGTGATAAACTACAACGCGAGGAACAAGAAATGAATTGATGGACTTGTTGGGGAAAAGGAAACTTGTTCTTAAAGATTTGGAAAATTCTCAGCTTATCCATATTGGAGAACATGGATCTGTTTGGAAGAGAACATGGACGGTGTGCCGAGTAGTCTGCAGACTTTTGTTAGGGCAGCCCTAACATGAAGAGAGAAAGCCACCTGACCCAGGTCGGGGAGTGTGGCTCGCCTTCTGTGGAGTCTTCTTCTCCACAGGAGGCAGAGGCGGTCTTCATAAGATATGCGGGACCTGGATAGAGTCAGCTGCTCCTCTTGAGTTCTCAGAGAAGTGGATATCACTGAGTCATTCCAACAGAGAGATGAGTCCCTAGAGAATGACCTGTACATTGAATTCAGCCTAAGTGACTTCCAGTGTGACGTCAGCCAGTGCATGAAACACTCCAGAACTGACGTGTCTGGCAAAAACAAGGCTACATTCAAAGCATTAGAGCAGGTGGCTTGGGAAGAGCTATACTGTCTGGACTCAAATCTTAGTGTGTCACCCTCTGTGCCTCAGTTCCGAGCAGGTAAAAGGCCAACATCCAACCCACTGGGGTTGGAAAGGTTAAAGGAGATGGTATAGAATGCATCTGTCCAAATGCTGGACACCTAAGAAAGTCCACATTCCAATGTAGCCCTTGCCATGCCTTCTCCTGGTGACACTTTGCAGTCTGCTAACACAAGCACAGAACTACACCATCACCAGCAAAGTTGAAGACTAACTTCCTTTGTTTCTCTACATTTATGTGTATTCTTGTATGCCTGTGTATGTGTGTGTGTGTACATATATATATGTGTATATATATATATATATATATATCATGTGTGCAGATGACAGATGACTGTGAAGGTCAGAGATGGGCACTGGATCTCCAGGAGCTGGAGTTACAGATGGTTCTGAGCCACTCAACATGGGTGCTGGGAATCGAACTCTGGTCCTCCGCAAGAGCAACGACTGATCTTAACCACTGAACCATCTCTCCAGCCCCTGAACTCAAACTTCTAACACAGATAAATCACCAAGAAACCCTTCATGGTCCAGCCAGTTCCCACCAGGGACATGGTCATTAAATACGGTGAAGTCTCTGATGGGCTTTTAAAATAAGAATCATTTACCATATTGGCATGGGGTTCCTCAGAGACCCTTTGGGGAAGAGGCCCAGATCCTGCTGTGAACTTGGTCACTTTCATCTGCTCATCAGAGTATAGCCAATGTCCCTCCATCCAACAAGCACAGCTGGGATGGTTCAGGAGGTGCCTCGGCAGAGATCAAAGTTATTTGGGGGCCTGTCTGAGCAAGGGCTGCTGGGAGAACCAGCTGTTCAGCAAACAGCCCTCACAAGACCAGAGCAGCTTCCTCCCCAGCCCTCCACCCTGCCCCCAACAAATTCCTCAAAGGAGAGAAATGAAGGCTGAAGCTTAGAAAATTCTGGTGGCTGCTTCTATAGTCTATATGCAAATGATGACCAAGTGAAGTTTTAACATTGATCTCTCCTGGATAGATCAGCAAAAATCTGCAGCCACACCTGCCATTCATGCCGTAATTCCTTCTCTGGACTGTGTGCATCAAGGAAACAGAGATAAGAAGAAACAATTCAACAGGGGTAAGCCCAGACAAATCCATTTTATCACTCTGCTATCCAGCTCTGTCTCTAGAGCTGGGAGACCTTGGGCAAGCTGCTTAGCCTCACTGAGACGCAATCTCCTGGACTCTCCGTGTAAACACACTTCCAGAAAATGCAAATGCAAATGAATGGCTTAGAACAGCCATGACATATTGTAAGTGCTCAATGAATGTGTTTATTCTTAAGTATGTTACTAAGGGCAGAGGTCAGGGTGTTAAGATCATGAATGAAAAGGTATCTATCTAGGAGGCCAGCAGACCCTAGACCAAATCCAACTGCTAGCTTGTCTTTATGAATAAAGTCTTACTGCAACATGGCCATGATGATGTGTTAACACACCACCCCTGACTGTTAGCTATATGACACAGGCAGAGGGCCCTGGCAGAGGAAACTCCAAGTCCTTCCACTTGCTGATGGATCAATGCCTTCTTGTCCTCTCCTTTACACAGTGTTCCCTCTGTCTGGGTGTCTGGGAGTGTGGCCCCCTTGTGTAATGACTCCATTTCACATTGGCCGCCAATGTGAAATGTTCCCCACAGGGTCACATGTTTGGACACTTAGTCCCCAGTTGGTGCTGGTGTGTGGAAAGGTGGTAGAACCTTTAGGGAGTGGGGCCTTTCTGGATGAAGCGGAGTGTTATAATCCAGTCCCATATTGGACTCCAGTCTCTCTGCATCAAGAGGTGAGCAACCTTCATTCAGTGGCCAACGCCCGGCCTTCCCTGCCTCGAAGGACTGCGGCCCCTCAAACCACGAGCCAAAGTAAATCCTTCCACTCTCCTGTTGCTTCTTGTCAGGCACCCGTCACAGCTGTAAGAAACGAAGGCATCTGCCGTCTCCAGCACGCAGCCACCTTTGTTAATCAATCTGCCCCCTCAATGTCAAATTCTGACCTATGAGACACTGCAGTTCACACACATGAGCTGGGGGCAAGAGGTACAATTTTCCTCATGGCAGATGCCTTCCTAGTGATCACTGGGCACCAAGGATTCAGGAGTCTTGAGTTCCCTCCCTCTTACAAATGCCTCTTCCTCTTCCGGGAAGAGTGAAGACACAGGAAGGACCCTGAATGGCGGGAGCAATAGGGATTGCTCAGGCACCCAGCTGGAGATCTGCAAGAAGGCCCTGATTCTTTTTCATTACACCATGGAAAACAAAACAAAACAAGAAACTCAATTCGTTTAAGAACAAACAGGCTTTAACCTAAAGTGCACTCTCCTGCCTCTCCACTCCGGGTCATCAACATGCAAGAGCTGCCATCAGCCCTGTGCCCCAGCCACGCTCTCCCGGGGACCTAGATTGGGAAAATAATGGCGTTTTCTCAACAAATTATCTTACGGCTGAAGTAATAACGTGTTTATAGATATGCCAATTCAGATTTTCATTCCCTTAACCTGCTTCTAAAAGAAAAACAGCTTTGTCCCCACACAGCCAAATGGCAGAGGTTTTAATTGCTACTACGGACGTCATCCTTGTCCCCTTCTTGCCACCGCTACCCACCTTGATTAATTTTAAGCCGCTGACAGTCTTTGGAAACAATGCTCTTTCTTGTCATCTTGGGTCGACCTCCTCCCAATTTGATACAATAAAATACACATTGCTAGAGATAAAGCAAGTATTTCTTTGGTAAAATGGAAAAATAAAATACCCTGGAGCACTGTATTTTAGGCATGAACATAAAAGATTCAGCCACAAACTTCTCTAAAGCGTCCCATTGAGTTCATTGGTCCTTGCCATCAGGGCCAAGGCAGTCACTGCCCAAACTCTCTCCTGACACTCAGCTTCCTCAGTCTCAAGCCATCAGGGCAGAAAGACAGGTGTCTAAAGTAAAAGGAGAGTTCAGGGCCACATCAAGCATTCAATCAACAAACAGCACAGGGCACTGTGTTCCTGCATGGTGCTGGGTGCCAAGGAGCCTGGGGGATGTTGGGGCAAGAGAATGTCAGAGAGGAAATGGCATTGGGAAGTCAGAGAAAGGGGCTGGGGACTCACTCTGAACCCCCCACCACCCTGCCTTGAGGTTGTTAGGATGTGACAACATAGAGTGGAGGTGACTCCATGATGCAAGAGGGACCTCCTGCTAGCTCGATGGCACTGGAATCTGCAGAGGGGTCGAGGAATGGTAAATGGCAGTCACTCGGAAGGAGGTGACTGATGGAGTGGCTTCCTTTAGCATCCCATCCTGTGTCCCTAGACTGGCCATACCTTCAGGCCTGCAACTATAACATGCAAATCCTGTGACTCACCTCCAGGACTTGGAGGGGCAACCATAAGAATCCACAGCAGGCTCAGAGATCACATAATGCCTGGCTTGCCTGGCCCACGAAGAGTTAACAAACATGGGCATTATTATTACTTTTGTGGTCCTGACATGTTGATATTGTATCAGTCATTCTGACCTGGAAGAGCACAGAGCATTCACAGAATTCTGGCTGATTCCTCACCACAGGCTTCAAAACACTGAGGCAACAAGGACACACTGAAAAAATCTTTTCTGTTGTTGCTGTTTGGGGCAAGGATTTGCTTTTGAGACCAGATCTCTGCCCATGTAGCCCAGGTTATCCTTGAACTCAAAATCTCCTCAATCTCCTCAGTTCTGTCTGGAATCACAAGCAAGCATTACCACATCCAACCCGAGATATGATTATTTTTTTCATTAAGTTTTTAAAAAGTGAACACTGTTTGTAAATAATGGGTGCAGATCAATGCTGGAAGACTAGGGAGATGTGAGAACTGCAGGTGGGTTGGAATGGTTGGTCATGGATGACTTTTCTCTATGATTAACTGTTAAAATTATCAAACAGAATAGTGAGTTTCATTATGGCACTGTAAGGGGTGGTTTAACAAGTGAAAGTGAAATAAAAGGGGTTTCTGTGCTGAACCAATGAAGCTGGAAGCCCACAGGTAGGGGCTGGAGTTCACTATGCCACTCCCCCTCGGTGTGCCCTGCTCACCGCACAGACGGAGGGTCTCTGCACCATGTGCTTTCTAATGAATGATGGATCCTTGAGTCTGCCTCCCAACACAGAGCAAGTGCCTCGTATGGCCAAGGCAGGGTATCCACAGCCATTGCCGAGATGAGAGAAATGAGAGAGAGAGAGAGAGAGAGAGAGAGAGAGAGAGAGAGAGAGAGAGAGAGAGATCCTCATCAAGGGAGAGGGAGAAGGTGAGGAGACACGCTAGGTCAGCAGCCTCCTGCATTCCACCCACCGACCAAGGCTTTATGGTGACCCTGTTGTTCTCAGATCCAGCATGGAAGGCCACTGTAGCTATTTGATACATGAGGCTCAGAGAAGGCAAGTATCTTGCCCACATTCTCACAGTCAATGAAGGACAGAGTCAGAATTCAAACCTGCAGATCACCGTCCAGGACTAGTCCTCTCACCTCTCTGCCTGACGGCTGGATAATGAAATACTTGTAGCAGGGAAAGTGAGGGTTCAAGCTTGACTGGGAATAGCTCCCCCCACTCACTAGTGCAGACACAGGTTTCCTCTCAGCTCACTCTTGGGCACCAGTCAACAACACGTAAAGGCTTTGCAGTCCAAACAGCAAAGAGCAAAGCTGTCTCCAGCCCTTTGAGAACAGGGGAGAAGAGCAGTGAGGAATGGGGCTTCTGAGTATAAGGCTCACATCACTGTGTCAGGAGTCATTGATGGCCCTCAGGGAAAACCACAGGCTCAGGGGAACCAGAAAGATGTGTGTGTGTGTGCGTGTGTGTGTGTGTCTTCAGATGTGAGTGTGTGTGTTTGTGGATATGTTGCTGTGAATATATTTTTTAATTTATTTATTTTAATTTTATTTTATTATATTTATGTGTCAGAGTATTATGCCCGCATGTATGCAAGTACACCTGTGTCGTGTAGTGTCTGCAGAGGACAGAAGTGGGCGTAAAAACCCCTGGAACTGGAGTTAAGGACAGTTGTTAGCCACCATGTAGGTGCTGGGATTCAAACCCAGATCTTTTTCAAGAGCAGTCAGTGCTCTTAACCGCTGAGCCATCTCTCCAGTCCTGTGACTATATCTCTGTGTGTGTACTTTCACATATGTATCTGTGGTTTTGTGGATGCCTTTGTATGTACGTATGTACACATGTGTATGTACATTTGTAGGTATATACACAAATTCCTGTGTGGAGGTGTGCTGTGTATTTTTACATGTCTGTGTGTATGTGTTTCTGCGTATGCATATGTGGGTGTACATGTATGACTTTGTATGGTATGTGCGCATGTGCATGTATATGTGTGTGCATGTGTATGTGTGTGCATGCATATACGTGTGTGCATTTCTACTTGTGTGTGTCCATGCATGTGCTATGAGGAGGAGTCAGAGAGAGTGTAGCAAGTGTACATGAAGCAAAAGGGACATGGGAAGCTCAGGGAGGCACAGACTCCCACGTCCCGCATCTGGGGTTAGAGAATGGACAGGCTAGGCCGCCTCTTCTGTGACCAGAAGCACCCAGACACGCCTACTTTTCTATATCCGCACTCACAGTAGCATGGCTTTCACTCAGGAAACAAGATGGAATGGTGACACACTTCCTGCCACAGCCAACTATGTGACCCTGTGGCCAGATCAAGGGAGTTTCTCATTTGACACACTTCAGGGACTCCGGAAGCTCACACAGCCTAGCAGTGAACATGCACCATCAAAGAAACAGCCCTAGGGAAAATGACCTTCACCACCTGCTCGCCCCGGGCAGACACTGCCTGGTCCAACTTCCGTTCTGTGTAGTGGGAGCAGTGTCCACCACTCCACAGCTGAGAAAATCAAGGCTCACTGAGGTTAAGTTGCTCTTTCATGGTCACATGATGATCAACTGCAGAAGTCATAATTGGAATCTGAGCAGTGTGCTATCTCAGGAACACCCCAAGCATGTACACGGATACTATCTCACCCACGCAGGCATGCACATGCAACCTAGAGCTACAAAGAGGCACAGTTAAGGGTGTTGGTCACTGGGTGGAGTGTCTGCCTCTCATGTGGAGCCCTGGGTTTCATGCCCAGTCCAGTATAAACCATTTGTACCTGTGGTACAATGCAGTGGTAATACAAGCCTGCAATCCCAGTACTCAAGAGGCAGAGGCAGGACGATCAGAAGGTCATCCTAGGCTACACAGTGCCTCTGAGGCCAACCTGGGCTACATGAGACCCTATCTCAGAGATAGAGAGGGGGTCATAATATGTCTGCAGACGGCTGTGGCTCTACCTCTATGTGCATCTCCACACCAGTGCGGCCCTGTGCACATTTCATGGGGGAGTCACTTACACAGTACCAAAGAAGCTTCCATGATCTCGCCAGGCTGGGTGTTAATAACTCAGAGCAGAGTCCTTCTGGCTGAGCAGAAGGGCTCACCACCCTGGACCACCTCTGCACGCAGCTGACACCTAAGATCAATGTGCCCCTGTGCAAAGACGGCCTCCACAGCACTGAGCCAAGTCCTGTTGAACACTGAATGTGGCTCTTGTCAGCCAGGCCTACTGCACACAACACCGAGCCCTGTTTCTCCTGGCATCAGAGCCCTATGTCCGCTCCAGCCCTCATTTTCAGGTCTTTCTTCCCGGCAGACACAAGGCCTACTCAGTTCTGGGGATCTGGTGTGGTTGCCAAGGCGCAGTGGAGGGAGAAGGCCTTGAAAAGTCACTTTATAAAAGCACGCCCGCTCCTGGAGGCCAAGGCACGAGGGTCAGGCGGCCGACTTTCCATCCGCCGCACACCCCACCCAGAGGTGAGGGGCTCGGTCACAGCCAGTCCTTGTTCTCACCCGCTGGGAGCCCAGGGAACTTGGAATTCACGGGGACAGCAGCCAATGCTGCTTCTGTAATCTTTCTCTACAGACCTCGGCTTGCTGTGGTCAGCTGAGACAGCCTGATGTGACTTCTGAAAGAATCTATTCACTGTGGGCCTGTGAGCAAGGAGGTGCCCAGGCTAGACTGGGGCAGGCAGGCTTCCTGTCATGTGCAGTGGCTGAGAACTGGGTCTGAAGCCAGCAGGGGCCAGACCTAGGGCCCTGGGCCATAACACAGCCAGAAACCGAGCAGTAGAAGCTGCTGGTTCATACCTCTGCCTTCTCTGTCTCCTCTCAACCACAGCCATATGTGGGGACAATAGTTGAAGACGTCTATCCATGGATTCAGCACACTGCCGAACACTTAATGAGCACTACTATGTGCCATGTGGCCTGGCCAGAGCTAATGAGAAGGGAGCAACAAAGCAGATTCCAGCCTCTGAAAGCATGTTCTCAGAGTCTGCAAGCTCTCCCCAGCCCTTCCTGTAATTAGTGGCTGTGTGACCTAGAGCACACCGTTAGCCCTCTCTGTGCTTCTATAAGGACTGTCCCAGAGTTCCTGGGAACTGCTGTCTGGGGAGCCTAAAGAGACTTAACTCATCTCTATCACTTGCAGCCCAAACAGCTCTAGGAAACCAGGAAAGAGCAGAGGAGAGGAAAAGCAGGTGTGGGAAGACTTCCGGGAGCTGATGGGTATTCAGCTCGTCTGAAAGCAGAGGGACAGACATTTGGAGCCCAGAAGGTCTAAAGGCCAACAGGTAGGTCTCCAGTCCCCTGAGCTCACCTGAGGGGCTGAGGGTCAAGAGGGACCACAAGCCCTTCCAAACAAGGAGGGAGATGCCAGAAGTCCTGCTGGTTAATCCAAGAGACAAGCAAAGAGAACTTGTGTCTGTGTCTCCTTATTCAGCGTTCATCTGATACTGTCTTCTGTGTGCTCAGAATGCACTGGGCACCGCATGCTGTGGGGACAGGGCGGAAATAAAAGGGAGAGCACAGAGCACTTTTGCTCACAACCTGCCCACAAGGGTGTGGCTTTAAAACTCCTTCTCGCCTTTCTTTTGAATTCTGTTCCCTTCCCCCTTCCTTCCTCCTCTTCCTGTTTCTTCTCTTCCTCCTATTCCTTCTTTTCCTGTTCTTCCCTCTCTCATCTTCCTCCTCCTTTTCCACTCTACTTCCAGCCCCGGACCCCTGAAATCTGTAGGACTCCAGTGGCTGCAACTGTGTGAGCTCCTCAGTCCCCTCCTCTGTGAAATGGGAATAACAGTTTTCCCTTATTAGATCTTGCTTTTAAAAATACTGCCTGAGACCAGGCGGATGACTCCGTAAGAAATGTGCCTGCTATACAGCATGAGGACATGAATTCAGTCTCCAATACCCATGGGAAAAGCTGAACACTGGACACAGTGCGTGTGCCTGTAATTTCAGTGCTGGGGGGTAGGAATGGATGCCTAGGGCTCACTGGCCAGTCAGTCCAGCAGAAACGGTAAGACCCAGGCTCAGAGAAAGACTGTCTCAAAAAGTACAGTGGAGAACAATTGAAGAAGACACCAACATCAACCTCTGACCTCACAGACATGGACAAAGACACGGACACAGATACATAGATACATAGACATACACACAGAGACACAGACACACACAGATACACAGACACATAGACATACACATACAGAGACACACACACAGACACAGACACAGAGTCATACACACACAGACACACACTCACATAGACAGACACACACACAGACACAGACATACACACACACAGACATACACACAGAGACACACACACAGACACAGACACATACACACATAGACACACACAGACACATGGACACACACAGACACATAGACACACACACACACAGACATACACACACACAGACACATAGATACACAGACACACACACACAGACACATAGACACACACACAGACATACACACACACAGACACATAGACACACACACAGACATACACACACAGACACATAGACACACAGACACACACACAGAGACACACACACAGACACAGACACATACACACATAGACACACACAGACACACACAGACAGACAGACAGATACATACACAGACACAGACACATAGACACAGATGCACACAGATACACACATAGACATGCGCACACACACACAGACACACACAAGCTAATCCTTGTGACATGTGTTCAGTAAGCACTCACTATACAGAATACAAGAAGATTTTAAATCCTCAAGAGATCATTCTAACCAGAGCCAGGGAACGTCCTAACTCTGAGCTGTGACATTCTAAGACTGTCATCAGTTTCCTCCTGGTCTAAACATGATGTTCCAATTTCCTGCTGAGTGTTCAGAAGAACTCATGTGAGTTACCCAGCTTCCAACCCCCACCTGGAAAAAGTCTCCCCAGTTAAACCAATCCTATTGGGTAGACCACAGTATCCTTGTGTGAGGTGCTTTTGGCTGTTGAAGAATAGGAAGTGTGCACTGTCTCGGGGAAGGGTAGCAGGACTCTGTGGCTTCCTTGGCCTGCCTAAGTTGAGACACCCAATTTAGACAGCACCAAGAACCAAATCAGGCTCCAGAAACCAGGCCAAGGCATCTTCCCACAATAATACCTATCAGAACTGCAGAAAGCCTTAGTCAGGAAAAAGAGACACAAATTACCAAGACCTTCCTCAAAGCTGTCCTCTAAAAGTGAAGAGAAAGAGCCCGAAGTCATCGGAGGGTGCCAAGCCACCTCCTTTCGGGCTAGAAAGAGTAACAGGTCAACGTCAGCTTGCAATTTAATTCTATTTTAGACTTTACTGGAAAGCAGAAAATAAGAAAGGAGTTTGAGAGAGGCCAGCAGGAAGGAGACAGGAAGGGAACTGGAAATCACACATGCAGCCAGAGACTTCCACGTCCAGCAGCCTGGGCTGGATTCCGCTCCAAGGTCCCGCAAGGGGACGAGAAGATTAACAGTGATGTGTGTAATATTGACCTTGAACCCCAGTCCTTTCCTAGCTGCCTCTCTTAGGAGACAAGATGGGGTTACCATGCATTGAGAATGTCCACTACACTGACAGAGTGGGTTTTGAAGAAGTGATACTGAAAAGATCTGAGGCTGGAGATGTGGCTCAGCTGGCAGAGTACTTGGCTAACATGCACGAAGTCCTGCCTTCCATCCCCAGCACAGCAAAAACTGGGCATGGGTATATGCCCACAGTCCTAGCACTCCAACGGTGGAGGCAGGAAGATCATCTTTCATTCCATAGCAAGTTCAAAGGAACGCTAGGCTACGTAGACTCTGTCTCAAAGAAAAAAAAAGAAAAGAAAGGTTTATGTAAGGCAGGGTGCCAGGTGCAGACAGAAGAGCCCTTGCTACTCAGCTCAGACACAGAAAGAATGTTCTACACGGTTCAACCAGTAT
Source organism: Eospalax fontanierii (assembly GCA_035773235.1). Lineage (NCBI taxonomy): Eukaryota > Metazoa > Chordata > Mammalia > Rodentia > Spalacidae > Eospalax > Eospalax fontanierii. The sequence continues at coordinate 42,845,351 of CM069546.1, read as the reverse complement.
GGTCTTTGCAAGAGCAGAGTGAAGCTCAGAGGTTCTACTACAGGAAACAGTAAGCCTGTTACCCCAGGACTGACTGGCCAACACAGCCCGGATCACTGCTGCTCCTGAGTTCACACTGCCAAGACCCTACACAGAACCAAAGACCTGGAGCCCCGGTGTCTGCGAGGGTATGTGTGCCAGCGCATGCAGGTTCACAGGCCTGTGTGCAGCATGGAGGCCAGAGGAAGACGACACCACCTTATTCCTTTGAGGCAGGGCCTCTCACTGAACCCAGGGCTTGGCTGGCATCCAGCCCCAGCTTGTTGCCTCTGCCCCACAGAACTGGGGTTACCGGCTCATATGCTACTGTATCGTTTGGCATCTCTCCACCCCACATTTTTTTTTTTTTTGTAACCCAACTGTCCAATTCCTGAGTGTGAACTCTACAGATAACATCACTTCACCCTGTCAAAATGCTGAACCCGCTTTCTCCAGACACTGATGACAGTTTCTAGCAAGGAAGTGCTGCTCCCTGATAAAGGAGCTGAGTCCTGGAGCCCACAGAGGCCGAATCAACGTGAGCTCCAAGCTCAGAGGGAGTGGAAGACCCAAGTCCATGTGTGTCATGCCCCAGGCCTATGTCGCAGATACACTGAGGCTTACGCAAGATCACCTATCCCAAGCTCCGAACACACTACCTATAACATAGGTTGGCACAAAAAAGATCATCTGGCTGCTGTGATTGATGTTGGCAGAAATGTTGAAGGAATAACATCACGGCCCCTTGCAGTGCGAAGTTCTTGATAGAGTGCCGTCAAAATAAAGAGCGAGTTAATACAATTTGCTTCCTAATTAATTATGTTCTCTCCAAATTGAATTATATTGTTTTGCTTGCTGGGGAATGCTGGTGCGATCATCTTGGGCTGCTCAAAATGCCCAGCTATGAAAATCTGCTTAGAAGGCATCCTTATCCTTTCGCCTGATGAACATGAGGGTGAAGGTCACTTCTGAGGAAGTCTCCAGGTCCTGACAATGAAGTTTCATGATGGGGAATGTTAAAACCCACTGTGTGTATATCTGTGTCTATGTATGTGTGTATGTCTGTGTATGCCTGTGTATTTCTGTGTGCCTGTGTCTGTATTTCTCTCTGTATGTCTGTGTGTACGTATGTGTGTGTATGTCTAGGTATATCTGTGTCTATATGTGTGTTTGTGTATGCCTCTGTAGTTTGGTGTGCCCATCTGTATGTGTCTGCATGTGTATATATGTCCCTGTGTGTATGTATGTGTGTGTGTGTGTGTGTGTGTCTGTGTATATCTTTGTGTGTCCGAATGTGTGCATCTGTGTAAGTCCCTTCGTACCGACTTGCACATACACTGTGAAGCCAGAAGTCAACCTCAGGTGTTATTGTTCAAACTTGTTTGTTGGAACAAGCTCTCTCAGTGGGCTGGAGCTGGCCAGTTAGGCTAGGCTGCCCTGCCATGAGCCCCTGGGTCCCTCTTGCTTCCATCACCAACACTGGGGTTTACAGGATAAGCCACTGTGCCCAGCTGGGCACTAAACTCAGGACCTCCTCCTGCTACACAGGAAGCACTTTACAAACTGAGCTATCACTGGAACCTTGAAAACTACTTCTGAGAAGCATTGGCTTTGGTCTGATGTTACTGCTTTCCTGAGATGGCCCATCTAACAGCACCCTGTCAGAAGGTACAACTGAGTAGAAGTGGCTTTTGGCTCAACAAATGCTGACTTGGCTTTATAAGGTAGCCGGGGTCTCGGGATACCTCCAAGCAGCATCTCTGGAGCCTTGAAGTCCCCAAAGGAGCAGGAGGCTCTGCTTGCCAACTTCGATGGACACACATTCAGCCACTGACTCGGACAGCCCTCTGTCAACACATGGCAGGAAGCCTTGGTGGGAAGAGATTTTCTTCTAGCCACACGTTATTTTTAAAAGACTCAGACTTCTTATGGGTCATGAGATGAGGAGGAGGAGCTTGCTGCAGCAGCAGCAGCAGTTTTAATTGGCAGCCATCAACATCAGGCTAGCTTCTACAACCTTGGCTTTCAGGACACATGCAAGAAAGAATCCAAAACACCTTCTGTGAGATGCTCCATCATCTCTTGGCTTGAGGCCTATATCCTGCTGATGGTTTACAATCCCCAGATCACTACACAAGCCAGGCCCAAGGCTCACATGAGAAACTGCATAGCACCACTGGAGTGTAGAGGGGCATGGATCACACTCTTCAGGTTCCTGTGTACACACATGCGGGCACATACACATGCACACATGCTCCATAAATACCTGTCACACACAGACACTCTCTATACATAGATACATACATTACAGAAATATGCATATGCATTGTACACACAGATACACTCCACAAAACAGATATATACATGTTCCACATATGCATACTCTACACATGTGCAGTCCACATGTACACACTTCACACACACACACACACACACACACACACACACACACACACACACCATACTGTATACACACACCAAGGATTCCAGAACCCTGGGCTTACCCCTGCCTGGACTCAACTACATTCCCCATTAAGAATAAAATCTATATAAACCAATTAGACACCGTGGAGATCAAATTCTAGCCTATTATCAAGGACTGTGGGAAGATAAAAGTCTCCTTTGGGAGTGACATTTTGAGGAAGAGATGCAGTGAGGAGGCAAAGACTATCTTAAGAATTGCAAACATCAGCTGGGTGTGGTGGGTGGTGCGTGCCTTTAATCCTAGTACTCAGGAGGCAGAGGCTGGCGGATCTCTGTGAGTTCAAGGCCAGCCTGGTCTACATAGCAAGTTCCAGGCCAGCTGGGGCTACAAGGAGACCCTGCCTCAAAATGACCGAAGGAAAAAAAAGAAAGAAAGAAAAAAAAAAAAAAAAAAGAATCGCAAACATCAAAGTTCACTTGGGACTCAGACAAAAACACTGCTTGCCTGTTTGGCTCTCCTCGCCAGCCACCTCCACCATCTTGGAGGATGGCCCAATGGAACAGCCTTCCAAGAGACCCGATGAAGATTTGCTTTCCCAAACACAGCATACGGGACTGGGGCGTGTCTACAGCAACAGTGTGTAACGTTTTCTAAATGTTTCCCTTGCCCGCATCTTCTGCCTCCACACACAACGTGGTGCTTCCCCGGGAGGCCCTGTTTGTGTTGTGCTTCTCGTTTCTTAGGGAACCGAGACTAACACTCCATTTGCCTTTCAAGGTATTGGGCTCTCCCTGCTGTCACTCGAACGCCTGTCTAAATGAAGACTCAGGCAGAACAAGGGCAGACCCATGGGTGGCTCTTGTCATAAACACCCTGCCTTCTCTGCCACAGTGCTTCATTCAGCACCCACAGGAAGTCTCAACACATGTCATATGAAATGACTCATTCTGTTTCTAGCTTGACATATCTAGAACAAAAAGTGCTCAGACTTCACCTCATCATGACAGAAGGAAAATTCGTGAGTCCACAGACAGGAACATTCAGTCAAGAAGGCATCTGCTCTTATGTGGTGAAGCCTTCCCTGTGGTATGGTTCAGGGTCTGTATTGTAACTGTTCCATTGAAGCAGAGGGTGTGGTGGGTAATATGTAAATGAACAGGAGTCAGGAATGTTTTAATAAAACTTTATTTATAAAAGCAGACAGTGGGCCACATTTGCCCATTCTTGCTGCAAACATAATGCAATGGACCTTGAATTTGAAGCATACTGTTTGGAGACCCCCCAAAAACAGACAAAACCTTTGATTGGCGAGACTCTCAGAAATGGTGCTAAAATCTGTGGTTTGTCAAACTGGGATTGAGCCCTATACTAGGCAAGTGTTCTAGCACTAAGCTAAACTTCCAGCCCTCTTTTCACTTTTTATTTTGCCATAGGGTCTCTTTAAGAAGCCAGGCTAGCCTTGCGTTCACTCTCTAACCTGAACAGACCTTGAGCTTGTAATCTTCCTGTCTTTGCTTCTGAGGAACTGGGATAACAGGCTCACACTAGCATGTCCAACCACTACACGTTCCATTTTAAACAGCATTTTTCAGCAATGTAGGGAAGATTTAATCCACTGACCTTTTCCTTTATATTAAAATTGAAGGAGGGAGTCTGGCAAGATGGCTCAGTGGATTAGGGTGCTTGCTGTCAAGCCTGATGATCTAAGTTTGATCCTCTGGGTCCCACATGGTGGAAGGAGAGAACCAACTCCTGGAAGATGTCCTCTGACACCCATAGGCATGCTATGGTGCATGTAAGCCCTGCCACACATACAAAATAAGAAGCGCAAATTTAAAAACTGAAGGGTGGAGGCTGGAGAGTTGGATCAGCAGTTAAGGGCACTGGCTGCTCTTGCAGGGGACCCAGCTTTGATTCCCAGCACCCACATGGCAACTAACAACCATGCATAACTCCAGTTCTAAGGGATCTGATACCCTCTTCCAGCCTCCACAGGCACTGCACAACACGAGTGCACTTACATACATGCAGGCAATACACTCATACGTGTTAAATAAAAAATATAAATAAAATTTTTCATTGAAAGAGTGGAGCCTGCTGCTTTTGATTTGGGCATAGAAAACTCTTGGTCAGTTTACAGGAAGAATGTTCCATGGAAGACTGGCGGTTGCAGAAGTAGCTCAGAGCACAATCCCCCGCTCAGGCCCCGAGACTCTGTGTTGATAACAGCTGTACTCACGATCTAGTAACATGAACATAATCTAGCTGTTGCTATCAGCCATTCTACAGGATGGTCAGTTATATGCCAAAGTTTATTCAAAGCAGCATGACATTATTTCATGGCTTACTCTTCGGTCTCTATTAGGATGAAAACTTTGATTGTAGAAGATGTTAGCCAGGTTAGCCTTCACTGGCAAATAATTGAGTTTATGTGTACATATGACTCAAGGATTCAAATTATGGCTTGAACCCAAATGAGTTAATACCAGAGTCATATATTTAATGCTTTTAATTTTGCATTTTCAAATAATTACAGATCCTGTACATTTAAATTTTAAATTATCCAAAGAGATACAGAGATGATGTAATTTCCTTCCTTTCTCCCCTCTTTCTCTTCTTTCTTTCCTTCCTTCCTGCCTTCCTTCCTTCCTTTCTCCCTCTCTCCTTGACTTCCTTTTCAGCAAGCACTCTACCACCGAGCTCCGCCCCAGTCATCTAATGTTATGTGTTTAACATCATAAATCAACTATGCTTAAAATTATTAGCAGTAGTGGCTCCATAAAGACATGTTCTCCATACAAAGCAATTAAAAATAAAACTAACCTTACATCTTTCATTCCTCAAACAAGCCCAGGACTTGACTAAGTCAAATAAGTAGGCATGCTTCATTTGATCAGTGCAGAACTAGAGGCTAAAGAGGGACCAGGGTGAATTGCCTGTGGTCACAGCTAAGACATGGCAGAGGCTCAGCTGCCACCCAGGTCATCTTCATCTGAGAAACTTCCAGAATGTGGGATGGTTGAGCTTCCATGACTGTTAACAAGCCATGAGTCTTTTTATTGTTCTTTGTGATGTTAAGCACCATTGGAGAAATATGCATGGCTAATTATCCAGACTTTTCTAGTGTAGGATACAAGCCCCTCTGACCACGTGTGCCTGTTATTGGCTGTGCCATGTTTTAAATGGTAGGTAAAGTCTGATAACCAGCCCATGAACTTGGCCAAGAAGCAAATGTCAACCGAAAACATCGGAATACTGTCTGAATCAGCCTCCACTTCAACAGCCGAATCTTTTTTCATGTATACAAGAAAACAGGCTTCAGGCACAGACATGAGGACTGGAGGTGATCTGACCCAACACAGATCCCTCAGTTCTGGGCCAGAGACAAAAATGAGCAGTTGTCCTCCCACTTCCAATTAGCCATGTATTTTGATCTCAGAAGAACACTCTGTACTTCGTCTCTCACGACAATTTTCTTTAACGTTTGACAATTTTGTTCATGCTTACAGTACGCTTTGATCAAGTCCACCTCATCTCCCTTTCAATTCTTCTCCTATCCCCTCATTGTATTTTTATGGGTGTATTAATCCCTCTTCTGTTTCAATAGCAAAGTACCTGAGGCTGAGCTAATTTTAGGACAAAAAAGGTTTATTTAGCTCACAGCTTTGTCAGATGAAGGGCATGGTGCTGACATCAGCTGGTCTTTTATAACAGCCCTCACATGAAAACTACCCACGGGTCTCCCAAAAAACATCTTGCTTCCTTCCATCAACCTCAGGATTTACCACAAGGCTCCACTTCTTAAATATCACATCATCTTCTTTATTGTCATGCAGAAGAACAAGTTCTACTCAACACATGAATCTTAGGGGACAAACTCATGCCACACCCAAACCACAGCACATAAGCTGGAAGGCCACAGTAGAAGACTCACTGTGTGTATCCTGGAAAAAAAAAAAACCCTGTATAGTCAGAGTGGCAGACTATATTTTGCAAAGATACCAGCAACTATCTCCTGTACCTATATGCTATTCTGAAATAGGACTTTTCACCCATTAAGAGATGGGCATATTTTTCCAACCCACAGAGTCCTATCTGGGCCCTCTGATTATCTTGAGCCATAGAACAGGAGGGAAATTGTGATGGTTTTTTGAAAACCCCAAACTTCCACCTTTCAGCAACTGCCAGAAAAGAGCCCTACTCCCCTGCGGTCATCAAGCTGTGATGCGATCAAGCTACATGGAGAGAGAGGGATCAGGACGAGAAAGCCCCCAGTAGGAAGATGAAGAGGCCATCTCAGGAGTGGCCAGTTGCAGCTGCTGCAGAGAGAGCCCAGATGAACCTCCCAGCAGAGCCCTCCCAACAGTCCAACCTACAAAATTTTGAGTTAAATAAGGGGCATGTGGAAGGCTCCAACATAGAAATCTGAATTCCAAATCCAAAACTTACAGTATCTCTATCTACCTGATCAGATTCAATTCTGACCTCCAGAAATGAACCGCAATCAAAACACAGGTGCGTGGAACACATTGCATAACATTACCTGCAGGCTAAGTGTCAAAAGAGACACATAAATGAGCTGTGTGCTTAGACACGGGTTGGGTCTCCAGGATGGCTCATTATATCCAAATACAGATGATCCAAAATCGAAAACAAATAATCTGGCTGGATATGGTAAGTACATATCCTGGCATTCAGGAGGCAGAGGCAGAAGGACAGCTGCTAGTTCAACATTAACTTGAAGTGCATAGCAAGTAGCCAGGGCTACATAGTAAGACTGTTTCAAACAACCAAAAAGAAAATCTTATGGAAGAAGGATTCTCAACATGCAGTATTTAGAAGCCACAATGCTTCCAGATAGTTTATTATGCAGCGATAAAGAGCTGGCAAGTGAGTGTGTGTGTGTGTGTGTGTGTGTGTGTGTGTGTGTGTGTGTAATCAAAACATAGGATAGACTCCTTTGGAAACACTGGGAACATTTGAACGGTTTTTGCACTGTGAAACTGCAACGTGATGAGGGGGCTAAGATCTGGCCAGGGCTCTGCTTACCAAGCATGCCTCGGGAGAGTTGCACTGCTCAGGGGTCTCTCTCCAGTCTTCTAAGAGGCGACCTCTTCCGGCTCAGCTGTGCAAAGGTCCTATGTACACTACTGTGACCCCAAGTTTAGTTGGGTATGAACACCTCACTCTTGGCATCTGATGAACAGCATGACTCCCAAGGCCAGCCACAGTTCTTTCGCAGCACTTTGTCTGGTGACCTCGCCAGGCCTGCCATCTTTATGTGGGTCGCCTCCTGCTGTTCCCAGCTTGGAAGAAGTACCTTCCCTCCCGCAGTGGATCAGCTCACATCTGTAAATCTTTCCAGCCCTGCCTAAAGTCACTGAGCCTGCCTGATCCTGTTCTTACTAGTACAGTCTCTGCTGCCATTCTCAAGGGCAATGGGGCCACTTCCCTGCCACATCCCAAATACAGGTAGTGTTCATGTTCTCTGGAAACCCATTTCTTGCAAGCTACTTCTCTGAGGGCTGAATGTCAATAAATTTCCAGAAGAGGAGCCTCTGCTTTCTTTAGCACTGGCCAGGGTGCAGTCCATTGCCCTATTCCCCAGAATAACACTCCCCTGGTCTTTGTGCAGGGATTACTACTGATCACACATGTGCAAGGATCAAAGGTCGACATCAGGTGTCTTCCTCAATCACTCTCCAGTCTCTGGGGATCCTTCTGTCTCTGTCTTCCCAACACTGGGATTATAGTTATAAACCACTGTGTCCAGCTTTTTTTTTCTAGGTTCTGGGGAATTAAATCTGGTCCACATGCTGGTGCAGTAAATACTTCACCAACTAAACCATCTCCCTAGTCCTGGCCATTGCTACTTTCTGGGGCAACTGAAGCTTGCCCAGCCATACCAGAGGTACCCTGGCGGCTGTCTTCAGGGAGGAGGCAGATCCCACACCAAAGTTTATGGGAACTTGAATGATATGTCTGAAGCTGTCTCTGCCTCCCTAAAAAGAGCAGAAGGTCAGGCTATGCCCAGTGGCATTATCTTCTTATTTTGATGAGCTTTGACTCTACCAGCCCAGCCCAGAGGACATGGGGACATCCATTTTCCAGTCCTTCCACTGAGAAGCTGATAAAAATAATTTGTGCTTCCAAGAAAGAAAGGAGCCGTGTTAAAATCCAGACTCTGCCACTCCCTAGCTGTGCAACTTTAGGCAAGCAGTTCAATTTCTCTGGGTCTGTTTCCTTCCTTACCAAATTGGAGCCATGGCACATATCAAAACTACAAGACAGGATCAAAGTAAGGCCAAGGTGGCTACATGGATAGTCACTTATGCTATATGGCTTATGAACAGTCCTTACACAGCCCTCTCCTGGCCCACACAGTGGGGAAGGACCCCCACCCCTACCCCAGCATACAGTAGGTAGGGAATATTGTCTGCTTCCTTCTCCTGTGGCACTGTGTGATATCAGCCTCCACTTTGAATGCTGCCCAGCCTCATTAGAGTATAGTCAAGGTCTGGAAGCTGGAGGCAGACTCCATGGGCTCCTGGGAACACTTCTCCAGTCCATATTTCATAAAAGGCCTTTCCTCCCTTGTTCACAGGAAAGTATTCCATCAGGGCCCAGTGCTCTGAGTGCCTGTGCTTCATTCACCCTGTCTCTATGGTAGAGACGGTTCCTCTTTCCTACTCAGAGCTAGGCACATCCTTCAACTCGGTTCACATGCCAAGCCTCCACTCCAGCACCCGCCCCTTTCCCAGAAGCCACCTGACTGAGGAAGAGCTAAAGGCCAGCTTTCTGTGCTGTCTTGATGGGCTAGCAGCTTGTCCTGTAACCTGATCTTAGCTTGGAATGACCACTTGGCCTTGAACTCTGTTTCCAGAGTTCCAAGGGAGGCATGGAACAAACTGAGTTGTTTCTAGAACATGAGTGAAAACGGGACTCCTACATGACAGTCTCTGGTCATGTATGAACACTCACGAAGAGCCTACTTCCTTCCCAGGCACTGAGAATCCCACACTGTACACCAAGGGAAACAGAATCCCCTCCGGAGTGGGGTTTCTAACCTATACACAAGGAAACAGAGTTATGTGCAAACGAGATTGGTTTAGATGGGGATAAATGTTACAACAACAAAGTAGTCAAAGAGCAGGAGTTGGCAAACCACAGCCAATGGGTCAAATGTAGCCTGCCACATATGTGTTCTTGTAAATAAAGTTTTATGGACACAGGGCCTCTCACATTAATAGCCATTATTGTCTTTGGCTGATTTTAGGCAACAAGGAGCTAGGCCAAGGAAGGCCACTCTCAGACTAGAATGACAAGAAGGGTCACCCCTGTGAGTAGCTGGGTATTGGTTGTGGACAGAAGGAACAATAAGTCCAAAGGCCCTGGGACTGGAAAATTCTAGGGACAAGGAAAAAGTCAGCTAAGGTATGAAGCAAGGCATCATAGTAAGCTGGGTATGCAGACAACTTGAAACCTTATGAGGTTTCTCTCCTTTGAGTGTTCTTGAAGGATTCTGAAATCAACCAAGGTCTATTTTGGTAAGAAATGATAATATCACTTCCACAAAAAAGAAAGAGTTGATGGGCTAGGAGATGCTTAGTCGGTGAGTACCTGCTGCACAAGTGTGAGGGCCTGAGTTTGAACCTCAGCCTCCACTGAAATGTCAGGGTGTGCTGGGATGGCGAGATGGCTCAGTGGGACTTGCCACCACACCTGATGACCTGAGTTTGATCCCCAGGGAACACATGATGGAAAGAGAGAACTGACTCCTGTAAGTTGTCCTCTGACCTACACAAATGCACATGCACATGCACACACACACATACATGAAATATTTCCTACACATGTTCAATTACAACAGTACATGCTGGCAATCCTGGCAGTGAGAAGGCAGAGACAGGTGAATGCAATGTTCAGTGAGAGACCCTATTTCAAAAATAAGGTGCGATGACTCAGGGGGCTTGCTGAACCATCGGGCCATGTGTGTCTCACCTACACTATTATTTTCACTTAAGAGAGATTCACATTCATGTTGAGAAAGGAAGTATTAGTTCACTTTAACATCACATGTTTAACTTACCAGTTACACATATTCCCTTTACATGTAATAAATACACTGAGTGTATGCAGGCTATAAGCATGTGTGTAGGTGCATGTGTGTGTGCACAGGTATCAGCGTGCATGTTGAAGTCAGAGACCAACTTCAGGTGTTGCTCTTCAGGCATCATCCACCCTACGCTTTGAAACAGGCTCTCGCTGGGACCTGAGGCTCATTGATTAGTCTAAGCTGGTTGGCCAGGCAGCCCCAGAGACCTGCATGTTCAACCCTCTAGCACTGGGATTATAAGCAAGTACCACTACACTTGGCTTTTTATGCATGTGTGTAGGATCAAACCAAGGTCCTCGTGGTCATGTGGCAAGTAATTCCCTGACTGCACTAACTTCCTGAACCAATAAACACCTTAAAAAACATGTTCACCTGTGGGGGCTGGAGAAATGGCTCAGTAGGAGTCCTGAATTTGGTTTCCAGCACTCACACTGGGCAGCTCACAACCACTTGCAACTTCAGAGGCTCTGGTGCCCTCTTCTGGCCTCTGTGCACAATTCACTCATGTGCAGATACCCCACTCATCCCCTGTACATGGAAACATGTACTCATAATTTTTAAAGGAAAAATAAATCTAAAAGAAATGTTCACCTACCTAGTATCTAACATCCTCCATCTACACATAGAAACACGGCAGCTCAGGTTTCAGTTTTGCAAGAACTTTATTACTTTGAACACACAGTCAGCTCTTGACATGGGGACAGGGTCGAGGGACATTTTCAGTGGGGCATCAAGAATAGCCTGAGCGAGAGAGCACCTGCTTTAGGGTCAGGCTTTAACTTGACTCTGTTACTGACCAGTTGTTTGTTTCTGGCCAAATTAAACCTTGGGGAACCTCAAACTCCTCCTCTGTGAAATGGAGCCAGGTATGGGCTGTTGGGAGAATTAAGAGATGGGCAGGTCTTGGCTTGGACCCTAAACAGCAGATGCTCAGTAAGTGACCACAGTGCTAATTGCAACTGCATCTTTATCACAGTCATAATTACGTTCATCACATGTCCTTTGATCTCTCAAAAGGTGCTAAAAGCATCTCTCCTCATCCATGCTTCTGAGTGTCTGAGCCATCTGCATGCTGGGTGTAATAGCCTCCCGCTGTCCCCTGGCTGCCCCGGGCCTTCTGGGACTTGGTGGAAAAGCTGTAGTTTTCCACTGGCCTCACCAAACTAGGTCTCTCTTTTCTTCCTCTCCCTTTATTTTTTTGTTTCCAAAAGCTTCCTGATTAGAGGAGAGGAGGAGAGAAATTACAGTAAATGTTCCTCACACCAGTCCTGCTGGGGAGGGAGGTAGTACTCAGACTCAATCAGCTACCTGCAGGGGCACAGGCTGAAGCTCTTCCCAGCATGGATCCAGGAAGCTGCACAACCGGGAAGAGTCTCTGAGTGACCCGTGACCTAAAAACCTCAATGGCCCAGGGGTTTCAAACCTGAACCCAGACAGGGGCCCAGTGTTTTCCACAGGAATTTCCTTCTCAGACTGACTTCTCACTCCAGTGCTGCGGGGACAAACAGGCCAGGTGTATGTAACCTGGAAAGTAATTACCTTCAAGATGTAAGGATCAAACATCATCCTTAACTGGAGGGAATCCAGAATTCTCTTTGAAACCCCCTCTGCTCCAGCAGATTTAAGTCTCTTACTTTGTGCGAGACATCATTAAAGGAGAGCTTAGGAGGTAGTTCAGTGGGAAGAGGGCTTACCATGCACGCATGAGGACCTGAGTCCAGATCCCATATACAGTCAGATGAGGAGCGTGCAACGTCAGTAATCTCAGCGCTCCTACGGTGAGATGGAAGGCAGAGACGAGAGGCTCCCGTAAGCTAATAGTGGACAACACAAGGCTCTGCCTCAAACAAGATGGAAGGCAAGAACTTACACTCAGGGTTGTTCTATGACCTCCACAAAAGCTCCATGGCACACGTGCACCCACATTCACACACGTGAACATGGACACACATGTACCAGACACACAAAAAAGTGAAAGAAAAAGAAATACTTAAATCTCTCTTCCCTGATTCCAAACACAGTGTGAGAGGAAGACAGCAAGGAGCCGGAGGGTTTGGGGTGTAGAGAGTGCTCTGCTCTCCCACTGGCTCACCACACCTGCCTGGGTGGCACATTGCTTGAGGGTTTTTTTTTTTTTCCATATACTATCCTTCAGAGTCAGCTAGGTTAAGCTGCCAGGTCCAGTGAAAAAGAAAAGTAGGTGCTTTGGGGCTTGGGATCATTTCTCGGTGGATAAGAGTGTTGGCACACGTTTACCCACACATACACTCACACAAAAAAGTGGATGCTGTGATGGCAAATCCTTTATGTTTGCTTGATTGGGCTATGGGATGCCTAGATTAATGGGATCTCTGGACATGTCTGTGCAGTCACATCGGTGGACTCAGTAAAGCACATGGTCCTCTCCAGTGATACCATCCAGTCCCTTGAAGATCCTAATAGAACACAAAAAGAAGGGGGAAGAGCTTGCATTTTTCCTGCCTCACCAATCCAGCTTGAACACACATCATGTCTTCTCCAGTCCTGGGAATGCTGTTGACATCATCAGCCCTCCTGGTTCTCAGTCCTTTGGCCTGAGACTGAGGCTGGACCAGCTTCCCTGATCCTTACTTAGAAGATGGAAAACAGTGAGACTTCTTGGCCTCTGTAATTATATGAGCCAATTCTCATAATCAGTTTATGTCTCCATGTAGCTGTCTGTCTGGTTTTTGCCTCTCTTCCCATATATATGCATTCATATTTTGTGTCACATATTTATATGCACACACACATATATTCTGTCCTCCCCTCCTTCACCATCCATGGGGCATTGACCCCTTGCATAAATGGTATTATATTTGCATATCTTACATATAACCTCTTCTATCCTTCTATCATTTATATATTGCTTAGTCTCCCCAATAACAAGTGCTGTGAAAATAGTTGCTATCCTGTACTGTTTGTAAAATCATGATTTTTAAAATCTGGAATAATTCAAAATGAATAATAAATGCAAAATGGGAAAATTAAGTAAGGAAACAAAATGAATAAATCAAAGTTACTCCAGAGAAGTAGGGCCCAGCAAGGATCCCTTTGGCCGTGAATTAACTGATCTTTTTACTGCTGTAGTCAACTTAAAGAAGGAAGGATTTATTAAGGATTTATTTGGTCTTACAGTTTGAGGACATGGTCCGTCACCGCAGGGAAGTCCTGGTGACAGGGGTCTGAGTCAGCTAGTCATATTGTGTTCACAGTCAGAAAGCAGAGGCAAGGATGCTGGTGCTCAGCTTGCTCTCTACTTTGTATTCAGTCAGGGACCCCCAGCCATGGGATGGTGCTGCCCACACTGAGGGTAGGTCTTCTGGCTTCAATTAACCAAACCATAGTCCTGGTTCTCTCTCTCTCTCTCTCTCTCTCTCTCTCTCTCTCTCTCTCTCTCTCGTCTCTCGACAGTGTCTCCCTAGTCCCAGTCCATCTAGAAATTACTATGTGGATAAAGCTGGCCTCAGTCCCACAGAGCTCCACCCGCCTCTTCCTCACCAGGGCTCGGAGTAAAGGGGCATGCCATCACACTCAGCAGCTTCCTTTTGTAAAATCATTTTATTTATTATTTTTATTTTATGCATATGAGTGCATTGCCTTCACGTGTGTAAGTGCACCCATGCTGTGCAATGCCTGCAGGGGTCAAAAGGTGGTGTTGGACTCCCCTGGAACTGGAGTTATGAACTGTTGTCAGCTGCCCTGTGGGTGCTGGGAATCGAACCTGGGTCCTCTAAGAGAGCAAGAAGCCAATCCTCTTAACCACTGAGCCATCTCTCCAGCCCTCCCAGTTAGCTTTCTATTGATGTGTCGAAACACTCTGACCGAAAACAGCTTGGAGAGAAAAGAGTTTATTTAGCTTATACTTCTACATCGCAGTCCATCATCGAGGGAAGCCAGGACAGGAACTTAAGGCAAGGCAGGAAATGAAGCAGAGACCATAGAGGAACACTGTTTATTGGTATGTTCCTCTGGCCTGTGCCAAGCCTACTTTCTTACACAACACAGGACCACCTGCCCAGAGGTCCTGGCACAGGACCCTCCCACATCACAACAGTCAAGAAAATGCCTCACAGACATGGTCACAGACCAATAAATGAGAGAACATTCCTCGATCAAAGTTCCTTCTTCCCAGGTGTGTTAAGTTGACAAATGAAACTATCCAGTGCACCAATCTAGCAACTACCTCATAGACATGCTCTAATGTTTGTTTCCATGGTGATTCTAAGATCCATCAGGTTGATAAGCAAGATCAACCATCACAGATCATTCACTCTCTATGGAGGCTTCTTATTTCTGGCAATGGAATACTATGTAGCCACAGAAAATGCATAAATGCTTGGGCATGGCTGGGTCACAATAAAACTTCATTTAGAAAGGCAGAAAAATATCTACATCAGGCTCTCGGGGACTCATTCTGCTGACTCCTAACTTGGAGAGGGGCTTGCCTCACTTTCACATGTGTATGCATCACTCGGGACTTTTTCTGATTACTCACTAGGCTTGGGAGGTCTGGAGTGGGCTTGCAATTCTGCATCGATAATACACTCCCAGGCAATGCTCACACTCCAACTCCATGGGCTCTGTTTTGAGTGATGAAAGAGGGGCACCCCTCAGAAAGAAAAGAAACTTACAATCTCTAAACCTAATAAAATCCAAATATAAGAAGCATTTCAAAACGCAGTCTAGAAACGGAATTTATTTTCTCATTACCAAGGAAGAGAGAGTTACACAATTTAAGTCCATCTTCCAAAGGAGAATACCATGTCATTGGTGATCAAGGACAGAGCTAACTCTCATCATCAGAAAGCAAAATACCAGGCAGTTTTTAAGCACTGCTGTGTGTCTGCTGGTGGCTGTTCAGCACCACCCACAGCAGTCAATGCAGGCAAACGAATCCATTGGGAGGCCGGCCATGGGTGCTAAATCACATTGTCTGAAAAAGCTGTGAAATTAGCAACAATGTAGCACCGAACACTTTCTATGAAAGCAAATCCACAGCCAGCAACACCAGCTTGGCCGACAAAGAAGGAGCAATGGCTTAGGTCCTTCTGGGATCTAAAAGCTCTGACATGTTGGGGAAGCTTCTACTATGCCAAGACCCTGGTGGGCCTATTCCCCAAGGGCAGGTACTTGTTTCTGGATGTGACATGTAGCCGTCTCTAACAAGTTTCTGTACCTTCTGGTTCATAATACCAGAAACGGTAGCTCTGCTCAGGCACTTCCAGTAGGAATGCTCAATGGCATAGCCAAACAGTTGGATAACTTCTTAAAATTAATTATGCACTTGCCACGGGACCCACAATTCCATTCCCCAGAGACATGAAAACACATGTCCATAAGAAGACACACAGGGAACTGCTCACAGTGGCTATGTACAAAAGCCAAAAAGTAGTTACAACCCAAGCATCTGTCAGCCAAGAAGTAGGCAAATCACACATGATATGACCCAACAGTGGGTTAAGCACAGACTTCCAGACACCACCTCAGTGACAAAGCCAGGTGCAATATAAACACAGCACATGCTCCCTTTAGACAAAAAGTCCAGAATGGAATGTTGATACCCAAGGCAGCAGATGACTCGTTGCTTGGTAACAATTCAGAGAGACACAAAGAATCTTACTGAGCTGATGAAAGCACCCTAAAGCTAGATTATGGTGATGGGTACAGCTCTGTAAATTAACTGTCATTGACTGAGATAGGCGAAATGTATAAATTTCACAGTGTGCAAGTCCTATCTCAGTAGAACGTTTAAAAAAAATAAAATAAAAGGGTATGGGCTGGGACTACAGCTCAGTGGTAGAGCACTTGGCTAGCATGTGTGAGGCCCTGAGTTCAATCCCCAGTGCTAAAAAGGAAGGAAGAAAGAACAAGGAAGGGAGGGAAGGAGTGAGAGAGGTAGGGAGGGAGGGAGGGAAGGAAGGAAGGAGTCTTAAATAACTTTGGAATACTATAAATGTACAAACTGTAACAGAACAAAAGATACACTGGTCATTCCAAATGAGATTATAGTACTTGTTTTGCCCCCAAATATTTTGACAGTGAATGCTGGATTCATCTGTGCTCAGAGAACATATTGCCCTGAAGATCTTCCAAGACACAGAACCTCAAACTCTGACCCAACTCCAGCCTATCAGCTTGAAAGACTTGACCTCCATGGGTACAGGAGTAAGGCTCATGAACACAATATGCACATCTTATTGGCTGAATGGGGAAAAGGATAAGAAAATCTGCTGTGCTTGAGGGTCAAGTTCACCATGCCCGTCACCCACCCACCAAGAGAGAACCCCGATGTCATTCTGGAAAGGGTCTCTGAGTTAGTCTGACATCAGAAGCAGCATCGATGGGCTCAGGAGAACAATGAAAGTCATTGCTCAGGACAGAGTTCCAGCTGGCTTCTGGATGGGACCAGAAAGCCTTAAGAACTTCTGACATGTTACAAATTTTCTTTTTTTAGAAAAGCATTATTTCTAGCTGATTGGGGTTCTGGGGACACATCAAAAGTCCAGAGTAAGACCAGGAGGTAAGATCTAGATGGATCAGCACTCTACTGTGGAACACACACGCACACACAGAGACGAAGCCAGCAGTCACCTCATGGCTACTGCTAAAGCATGGCGTTTCAACAAACACACACATACACACAAGGCCAGCAGTAGCTTTATTCATCTGGATGCTGGGTCAGGAACGAAGGCTTCAGGTCTAATATGACCCCCACAAGGAGGAACTGGAGCTCTTCTGACCCGAAAGGGTTCCCTTTGCAGTGCCGAGGGCATCCAAGGAGGAACGCCAGTGTCATCCCCAGAGGCTTGCTAATCTCATTCCCTCTTTTTATTGAAAAAGAAAACTATCTGAGATAGCTCAGAGTACCGTGCACTTCTTGACTCATTTCTTTTCCTTTTTTTCTTCCCCTCATCTTTCCCAGTGGCAAGCTGGATAAGCTTATCGTGGTCTCTTTCCCTCATCTTTCCAAGTGGCAAGCTGGATAAGCTTATCGTGGGCAGGCAAACTACGTCTTAGCTCTGATCCCTTCCTGAAATCCATTTGGCGCCTTTAACATTTCATTTAGTAGATTGAATTTTGGACATGTATTTATGGGGCTGGGTTTGCCCTTAACAGAGTATTGCATAAATCCCATTACTGTATCCGCTTCAGCCTGTTTGGGGTTTTCTAAGCCAGGGCTTTATCTAAGTGGACAGCCCTCGGGTGCCCCACTGCAGCCTCAAAGCTCTGTCCTCTTCCCATGGATTTCTGAAGAAGAGTCTCAGTTTCCATCAACATCACCAAAGTCTTGGGAAGCATTAGGCTGGGTGCACCCCAGATCGAGGTGTGTCCCAACCTCCAAGAAAACAGGACAGCACATCCACACCCAAGTATATGGATCCTTCCAAGAATCATCTCATTCTACATCTATTATCTTCTTCCTGGCAACAGCCATGGAAGATCTGCCTACAGATCTACATCCCTTAGGTCTGGAAGAAAGTCGGTTCCTTGTAATTTGTGAGAATGGGAAAAATCATACAGAAATGAGTCGTAGGAAAATAAGGAAAAATATCTGGGTCAGAAATGCTATGTCAGTCAGTTCTCCTTAGCCCCAAACTCCGTCTTTCTGTGTGTGTGTGTGTGTGTGCGCGCGCGCGCGTGTTCGTTCACGTGGGTACATGTACACATATGTGTACAGCTGTACATGAATGTGTACACATGTGTGAGCAGAGGTCAGAGGACAACCTCAGCCTCGGGAGTGGTTGCTCAGGCACTGGCCACCTTATTCTGAGATGGTCTCACTGATCTGGAGCTCAATGAGTAGGCTAGGTCGTGTGGGCAGTTCGTTAGCCACAGGGATCTATCTACTTGTCTCTGTTTCTACTTCCCTAGCTCTGGGATTATAAGCTCATGCCACCACACCTGGCTTTTTTACCTGGGTTCTGGGGACTGAACTCAGGATCTCACGCTTCCATGGCAGGCACTAATTGAGCCATGTCTCTTGCCCTGGATCATTTATTATGCGGAGTTGGCAACTCTGACTACATACACATGGCCTCCAATGAGGATGAAAGGAAGGGATGTGTAGCCCTTGCTGAGCACACAGTAGGTGCTCAGTGCTGCTTGTCTGTGCACCTATGGCATATCTCCCTATCTTTCCATGCTACTCTCCCTCAGCATGGGTGGAGAGGCCATTTGGGAGCAGCAGGCACAGAGGCCTCCAGGCTGCTTCCAGCTCAGCACATACCATGTGAACGAGGCAAGACTGCACAATGTAGAAGCCTCATTCAGCCCAGGACAGTTTCCAGCCTCCTGAGATCTGTCCTAGAGCCACCTACAAAACTCTCCAATCACAGACTTCCAACAGATTCCAGATAGGGCAGAAACACCAAGAAAGTAGCTCATAGCCAGTCAAGGTAAGCTAACAGGCTTCCCTCTGTCCTTCTACAACTTTCTTATTCCAAAGCACAGTCCCCTCCCCAAACTCTGGGCTCCAGTGCTTAACCACTGTCTTCTACCACACAAGAGAGCTTTTTAAAAAGGCAGCAGCTGCTGCTGTAAACCAAACCGAGTGTGTGACAGGGAGCTCTGGGCTATTTCAGGCTCCATGCCTGTCTGAAGGCGGCTGTGGCTTTGGTTACATCTAAGTTTGGCCTTAGAGATTGGGAAGGAAAATGCTCTAGAGAAGGAAAAAAAAATCTCAGAATCATACTTGATGTATCCAACCAGTCTTTACAAAATTCCTACTATGTGCTGGGATGCAACAGATAGCAAACGAAAATTCAGTGTGCTAAAATACCAGTGGCAGGTTGTGGACATGGCTCAGCACAGGACTATAAATTCAAGCTTTAGAATCCACATTGAAAACAAAAAGGCAGGTGTGACTCAGGCTTGAAGTCCTAGTTCTGGGAAGGCAGAGACAGGCGATACCTGGGGCTCGCTAGTCAGACAACCTAGTCCACACACAAATACCAGCAGCTTCTCCAGAGCTCGATACTCTGACAAGTCTTTCATTACCTGTTTTTGCCCTACCTGCCTATCCAGCTGAGGCCGGCTGCATAGCTCTGGGATGATTTCTACAAGCGGTCCAAGACAGACACTGTTTCCTTCACCTTCACCTGAGAGCAGGCAGGAAGTCCACATGCCATGCCCATCTAGGAGATGAGGTGACAGAGGCTCAGAGACAGGAAGTATCAGGCCTAAGGTAGCACAGTCTAGGAAAAGACTGCTTCTGGAGCCTCACAGCCACATCGGCTGTCTTGACCCTCCCAGGTTGTCTACCATCATGACTTTGGCACTTCCCACTAGTTGCCAGGTTCCATGTTAGCACACAGTAGGGGCTGTGCCAGTGTTTGCTAAATTGGGTTTGAACTTGTGTTATTTAAAGCTGCTGCAATAGCATTCAGCTTCTAAGCTGTGGGTGAGGAACGAGGTCATGCTATAAAAATGGAAAGCAGAAATGAACCCTGGGGATTTCCTGGAGTTAGGGATAGGCGCCCGGAAAGCAATGTACTGCAAATGACCAGAGAGCGAAGATGAGGCCGGCCTCGATACATCATAATTAAATGAGAGGCACAGAGAACATGGGAGCTGTTCAGAAATGCAATTTCAACTTTCACCGACACTCGATTTTCTTTATGAAAAACCAGCATTTCTGCTAAGCTCACAACACAGAAGAATGGGTTCACCACACACCTTCTTGGCTCACATAGCAGAGAGAGAAACAAAGTTTTTTTTTCTCTTTACTTTGTAAAGCATGTACCTCCCAAGAATGACCATCCAGGAAGCCGTGCACGCAAAATCTGATATTAAAAATAATGGCAGTTGATCTTGTCTGCTCTCTTTGGAGGCAGTCCCATGCTATGTGGTCTATCATTCACTCCTGGGATGTAAAATGGGAACAGGTTCCATTTTACAGACAGAAAAAACGAGAGAAGAGTCTCCCTGAACACAGGCCATCTCAGTGGCAGGATTACACCACCTAGAATATTTTGCACAATGCCAAAGAAGATTCCAGTGAGAGAGAAAAACCATGCTTGCCAAATCCCAACATCTTAGCCAGGAAGTCAAGATACCTGGAACCATCTCCATGGGGAATGAGATGCATGCTTCCTGCTTGGATGGTATTTCCCAGGGCGATCTCCCACGGGTGACCATAGAAACCCACTTGTGAAACTGAGCATCCTTCACCTCTAATCATATTTGGCTCTACACAAACCAAGAAGGCGTCTAGGGACAGGAGACTTTATCTATAGTAAATGTTTGTTGGAGTGGCTCCAGGAAGCGGACTCACATGAAGTCAGTGTGCACAATGTCACCCACATCACATTTCAGAGTCCTGTAGTAGTGAGAGGCAGGCCCCTAGGGGACTGTCTTCTCACAGAGAAAGAGAGCAGAAAGAAGAGGCTTTGAAGCCTTCTCCCCATTCATCATTTGTAGAAAGTTGTTCTAGGACATGGAGACCATGTGTAAGACTGTTATAGGTAACGTAGACCTGGGCCCTTGGGTTCAGGAATCTGACTATGTGCGTTTATACTCAAGTTCCATGGCTCAAACGCCGAGTGGTCTTGCCTCTTGTCCCATCTATAAAATGGGGGTAATATGGACATACATGCGGAGAGTTTTCATCAGATTCTCCTATGCTCACAGATGGCGGAGTCAGTCTCCCTCCACTGCAGCAGCCTCTGTGTTCTATGTTCTGTGTCTCACTACAGTCCACCTGCTTCCCTATTGCCTGCTCCTTGAGCACAGATTCCCCACACTGTCCACAGAGCAGGTGAGGTTTTCACTCGTTGCTTCAGTTCTTTAAAGTCCTGTCTTCATTCAGAATTTCTCTCTCGGAACTCTTCTTGTTCTTCTGTATCAAGTGCTCTAAGCAGCAGGGTAGGAGGAGATAATGAATGAGATTAGGTCTTCCCACAGGAAATCCTTTGCCACAGTAAGTGGCAGCTAATGGCTGGGGATAAAGATAGGATCATATCAAAAAGGAAGCATGAAGACCTGGCCTTCGGCAGCAGCTCTCCACACATGAGCTCAAGATGAATCATGTGGTTTAAATACCTGACGTTTGAAAGTCTGCTTTGTGCAACCCCTCTGGGCTGGTTAATTCTGTGTTAACTGGGTCATGGGTGCTCAGATACTTGGTCAAACATAATCTGGGTGTGTCCAGGGAAAGCATTTCTGGATTAGATTATCACTTAATGTTAGTCAATGTTTATTCTCTTGGTAAGTGAAGCAGCCTGCCCTTCCCAACAGAGGTGGGTCTCCCCCAGTCAGTGGAAGGCCTTTTATAGGAAAAAGGTGTCCTTCCTCTACAAGGTCAGCTCCGTCTGACAATCACTTGAGCCCAATCGACTCCTTTTCCTGCCTTTGACCTAGGGAAAATATTATTTCCTCCTGGGACTCCCAAGTCTCTAGAGTGTGTGTGGACTGTGCATCTGAGGACTTCTTAGTTTCTATAATCCCAGGAGACAATCCCTTTAAAACAATGTGCCATGCACGCAGGCATACATGTCTGCTCATATGCGCACACGTGTACACACACACACACACACACACATACACACACACACAGAGACTCCTCAACTTCACATCCAATAAACCACTGTAAGTTGAATACACTGAACCCACCCAGCATCTGACTTAGGGTACTGCAGAGTCATGGGAGATGAACAGACTGCGTTTTACTAGACCAGGCCCAAATTCAAAATTGTCTACTGAATTCTCACTGTATTGATATCATCTTACTTATTTATAGTTATTTTATCATTATCAATATTATTGTTTTTTTGGCAATATTAGGGATGGACTTAGGCCTGTGTGTACTCATAAATGCTCTACCAGAGAGTTGTGGTCCCAGTCTTTTCATACAACCTGAAATCAAAAGGTCTTTAACTAAGACCATAAATAAGCCAGACTGGATGCAGACATATACGCATGCATGTGTCCACAGGTGCACACACGTGTGTACACACCACACACACACACACACACACACACACACACACGGCTTCCTGGTTGTGTTTTTCTGGAGAATCCGAGTGAAACTGCTGTTACTAAACTGAGATGGCATGAAGCTGGCTGCCAACTGGAAGATGGGAATCAAAGGTCCACTTTCTCCTGTATAGGCTGTTTAGCTGGGCTCCTTGACCTCTGTGGCCTCGTCTGCTGAACACGCATGCTCTTTTGCTCTGGATTCACAGGGAGCTGGTATGTTCATCTGCTTTAAGAGGGGAGGCAGGGGCCACCCCAGGGAATGCTGCAGAAGCAGCTGAACACCCTCCCATAAACCTTTGCAGCTCTTCCTGCTTGACCATCTCCTCCACAGCATCGTTTGTCATTCCAAGGGAGAGAACACAAGGTCGCCTCGTGCTGCCTGTGCTCCGCGTGTTCCCAGTGCTCCTAGTGCTCCCAGTGCCTGTGTTGTGCTGTGTTCGTATACTTACTGTGTTTACACACAGCAGGTGTTAGATCACATATCAATTTCATAGCATTTATTCACTGATTTTCTGCTACACTCTAGGCACTAGAAGCGCAGTCTAGGTTATTTCCTTTATCTGAAATGCTTGGGACAGAAGTATTTGCGGTTTTGTTTTTTAGACTTTGAACAATTTGAACGCACATTGTGATAAACCCAAGTCTGAGCACAAACCCCACTGAGCACCTAAAGGCTATTCTACATAATATTTTCTTTTAAAGGTTCATGTTTATTTTTAATTATGTGTATTCGGGTGTCTCTTTGTGTGGGTATGTACACATGGCTGAGTGCAGCTGCTCTCACAGGTGAGAAAAGAGCATCAGATGCCTTGGAGTTGGAGTTACAAGTGGTTGTAAGCCAAATGACCTAGAGTGCTGGGAACTGAACTCAGGTCCTCTGGAAGAGGAGCAAGTGCTCTTAACTGATGAGCCATCTTTCCAGTCACACATATAATATTTCAGTAATTTTGTTGCATGAGACAAAGTTTTGTGGTGTCAAATTTCCTATTTGTAGCATTCAAAACTGGTTATATTCTGGAGCATTTTGGATTTTGAGTTTTTTGGGGATGCTCACTCAACCTGTAATAAACAGAATGTATTCCCTGACTCCAAAGAGGCATAACATATCTAGTGAGGAATCAGATATTACAAAACTCCTCAAAACATGCTCATGCACACACACACACACACACACACACATACACACCACACACACAAAGCAAGCTTCATGCAATTTCATTTTTTTGTTTCTAATACTGAATTCAGAACTTAGCCTGTTTCATCAGTCCATTTTTTTTTAGGGAAAAGAGTTCATAAAACTCAGACTGGCCTCAAATTCCCTACGTAGCTGAGAATGACTCTGAACTCTTGATCCCCATTTCCACCTCCTGAGTGCTGGGATTACAAGCATGCTCCATCATGTCCAGTTTATGCAATGTTGGGGATTGAACCCAGGGTTTCATGCACGTTGAGCAAGTTCTCTACCAACTGAGCCTCATCCTCAGCCCTCATTTCTCTTTTTAACACAGAGGCATGATATATAGTCCAGGCTGACCTCAGATCCTGTCCTCTTGCCCAACCTTCCCAAGGCCAGGATTACAAGCCTGGACTGCCACACCTACCTGTTTCAACATTTGAGTTTCTAACCTGTGCTCAAGTGAGTCACTTTATTGACAGACACATGCCAGAGGGACCCTGGACTTCTTACAGTCTAAACAAGGCACATCAGGGAGTGTTGCACGATGGGTAACACACTGTAGTGTAATTATGGTGAGAGCAGGCTGCCCTATTTGAACCCTATCTCTGTCAAAGCCCCATTGAGTGACCCAGAGTCAGTTCCTTTGCCTCACTGTGCCTTGGTTTCCTCCTACATAAAATGGACATAGAAATGACTCCTTGGTGGAAGGCTGGCTTGATAATTAAACTAACTACTAAATACCCCATCCTAAGGGCAATGAGCTCACAGTGCTCAGTAAGCATTGGCTCCTATCTTCCTTGGAATCTCTGGGATAGGAGGCTTGAGGGCACATACCTTTGATAATATAATCAGAGACCACGGTCAGAGCACTTGGGCTGCAGTGCTCAAGGTAGTGTGGATGTGAGCACTTGACTTTGTACTGTGTGTCATTTTCAGTAAGTGAAGGCTTTTCTTCCTCTTTCTAAAGGTTACACTTCTGTTTCACCCTAGCTCTTGAAACATTAAAATATCTCATGTACTTCCACGGAACTGTCATTAAAATAGAAACTTGCAGGTTTTCAAATGCTTGCCCACCCTCAGTCCACTGGACCTCAAAGGCCTCCTTTACACAGCAGCCCTTAGTTATTCACATGTTTAGGAAACAAGGTTCCACAACTGATCAAACAAAGAGAATAAGTGATTGTGAAGTGTCCAGCCCTAAGTGACACACCTACAATGCAACCTCTATTTCCAAGGCTCAGGGAACATCTCAGAAGAGGAGGCGGAAAGAATGTACGAGCCAGAGGGACAAGACTCCTGCTGCTAGTTAATGCATTCTGGACGTGATAGGGAAGCTGGAGTACTGAATCTCCACAGCATGGTAGTCTAGTGAGATCTGCATAATGGCAAAACCAGTTGACATGCCAAGATGGATCAGGGGAAATTTTACTGGGCCTCACCTCAAGATGAAGAGCTACAGAAAGTCAATGGATGTGGAGGGAAGGAGAATCAGTTTTCTTCAGGGAGGTTACCTAATCCCAAGCAGACAGCTCTAAACACAGGTACACAGGAGCACCACCAAATGGACTCAGTGCATTATGTGTGTGTGTGTGTGTGTGTGTGTGTGTGTGTGTGTGTGTGTGTGTTTGTATCTCAGTAATAAAGAAGAGGACAAGAAAGTGAGAGGACATGGGGAGGAATGGTAGGAGGTGGAGGGGACTGAGACGGATGAAAATAATGCAAAGACAACACTCATGTATGGAATTCTCAAAATAAAACTAAATCTCAGGCACTTCCATTGAACTGCTACTCAAACAGCTACATGCAGGTTTTCAAACACTTGCCCACACTAGGTCCACAAGACCTCAAATACCACCTCTACACAGGGGCCCTTAAGTGCCCATGTATATAAGAAATGCCCAAAGAAGCCAGGCTAGAGCTGTAGCTTGTTGGGTAAAGTGCTTGTCTAACATGCTGAGACCTGGGTTCAATTCCCAGTACTGCATGAAGTGGGGGTAGTGGTAGACACCTGTCATCTCACAGGAAGCATAGGCAGGACGATCAGAAGTTCAAGGTCATCTTCAGCTGTGTAAGGAGTTTGAGGTCAGCCTGGGATACATGAAACTGCCAAAAAAGGAACAAAAACAAAAACCTAGAATCACCAGAAGGAATATTAATTGGACTTGGGAGGTTTGGCCATCCCAGACCCCACACCTGGACCAGCTCTCAGGACTCTGCTGAAGGCCCATCATCAGAAACTGCCAGGCCATCCTGGAGAACATGTCCTGGAGTCTACCTAGACCTACTACTGGGAAGTGGACAGTCACAGGGTTCCAGGCATTTGGCTAAGGACACAGGTGATCAAAAGACAGAGAAGAGTTGCAAACCCAGCCATGGACTCCAAATTCAGTGCTCTCTCTGCTGACTGCTCCTCTGCCCTTTAATCAGGTTCTCTGAGCTGAAATCAGGATACAAAGCAGAAGCTGTGTTTGAAACTCTGCATGGAAAGGAAGACTGGGGAATAGAGACTCTACCAAGAAAGGAAAACAAGGCCCAAAGTCCTTCTGTAGCCGTAAACACTGGAGGAGAACTCTGAACTCCCTCTGATTCTCCCTGGACACCAGCAAACTTTTAAAAAAATATTTTATGTGTATGAATGTACTGCCTGCCAGAGGAGGTCAGAAGAGGACATCAAATCTCCTGGAACTGGAGTTACAGACAGCTGTTAGCCACCATGTGGGTTCTGGGAATCAAACTTGGGTCCTCTGCAAGAGCAGCTAATGATCTTAACTACGAGCTATCTCTCCAGCCCTGCAAACTTTTTATTGGTATATAATCGAACACACAGGGTGCAACGAGGTCACATAATACGTGTTTGCTCTGTATTGAGCACATTAATGCTATTAGCAGTTCTGTTCCTTATCTAGTCTCATTTGTGCTGTGAACCTTTGAACCAGTTTAGCCTGCCCTGTGAGTCATACTTGAACTTACTCCTCCGATGTAACTCTATGTTGGTCCCTGTTTCCCACCTCCACACCTCCCTTCCCAAGTTTTTTGGATTATCTGCTATTCTTCTCCGATCTATCAGGAAAACCCATTAAACTCTCCCCAAGAGCATCCTCATTCTCCAAAGGCAGTTGCCTAGGACGTCATTGAGCTAAGTTAAAATCAGAGGCAGAGTTTCAAAATTTGAGGCCGAGGAGATCACTCAGTCAGTAAAATTCCTGTCACCTACAAATGAGGACCAGAACATTCCATCCCAAGGTTTTTAAAAAACTCACATAGTGGTCATGCACATGTAATCCTAGGGCTGGGTAGGCAAGGACAGGAAGATCCCCAAGGCTCAAAGGCCAGCCAGTCTAGCCCAATCAGAGGTTCCAGACCAGTGAGAGATCTTTTCTCAAAAAGCAAGGTAGACAGCAGCTAATGAATGACAGCTTCCAAACGCACATCCACAAATTCGTACACACATGAACATGCATAAAATGGGAACACACACACACAGGGATACCCACATGCACATGTGCAAACGCACATGTACACATACATATCAAGTTGAGGCTGCAAAGTTGGCATTCATCAGACCTGAGTCTGTGCCATCTTGGCTGTCTTTGTCTCTCATCTCACTGGTCCCCAAAGCAATCTCAATACTTGCTAATCCCCCTCCTTCACCCTTGATCTTCCTTCTGTGCTCTCTGATACCTATTGACCAGAGGGGTTGCTATGTAGCGCAGGCTGGCCTTGAACCTGTGATGCACTTGCTTCTGCCTCCTGGGTGCTGGGGCTACAATGGCTGAGTCAGATAAAATCATCTTAAACTACTGTGGCTAAGTAGAGTCTGAGAGATACCATGTACCCTTCACATGTCCTCTAGATGCCACACTTTGCATGTCTCCAGCCCACTGGTCAGAGCGAACAGGCTGCTGTCACTGCAGCACGCATCACTGAACCACCATGTCTGCACAGCCTGCCTGAATCCACATTTCCCAGTCTTTTCTTAGGATCCAGTCTACAAGGTGTTTTCTGTCTGGTTTCTGGAATACATGAATTCTTCAAAAGCCAAGCAGATCACTCCTCTGCTTCAAATGCTCCCATGACTCCCCACTGTACCCTAAATGAAACCCAGACTCCTTGTCTACCTTTACTCTCAAGGCCAAACCTTACTGAATCAGCTGAGGGCTCATATCCATCCTCCCTGTCCCTCCACATGACCTGGGTGCACCTGCCTTCATTTACTTCCTCCAGGTAGTCCCTTGCCTCCGTGGGTCCTGGGGCTCTGGTCCTTCCTCCAAGTCAGCCTCTCTTCACCTTTTTCACCCCTAATCTGCTGCTCTTTCACTGTCCTAATGGCATGGATTGTTCCTTGGAATAACTGGATCTCCCCTCTGATGATCTACAGTGGGTCTTCCTCTGCTAGAATATAGGCACCTTGTCTATTCACCCACCATTTTACCTGCTTAGGATGACACACAGTAAGAGCTTAAAAATATTGACTAAAAGAGACACCGGATGAATGGGAAGAGAACAGGCACATAGCCAACACTCAGCAATGTGTCCTAGAATCTAGTGCACTGTCTGATATAACATAAGGGCCCAACAGTTCAGGTGCTGGTTACACAGAAGGTACTCAAAAAATAACAGGTGAAATAAAACTAGACTGAAAGAAAGAATGAATGAAAAGATAGTGCATTCATTGATTCGTCTCAAGGACCTAGCCTCCTACCTGGTGCACACTGGGAACTCAGCAGGTACCACCAACCAGGTGGATGACCTTTTAGTGAATGTCATCAATTTTCAACGGAAAAGGTAACATACCACAGGTAGCAGAGGCTATCCCAGATCTAGCACATCTAAAGGAGTACAAAGAAAGGACTCCAGGCGCTTTCTTCAAGATTTGTCCACACAGCCACTTCCTGAGGCCACCAATCTTACCAGGATGGTGCCGAAATGGTGACCACCCTAGCACCTTGAACAGGGGTTTCAGAACCCCTGACTACTGCCACCCCAGCAGGGTGTCTGCAAGGAAAAGTTCTCCAAGAGAAGACAGCACAGCAGGCTCACAAACTCCTGGGAGTCTATTGTCTGTGTCCGGTCACCAGCAGAGAAACAGCTCTTTACAACTTGTTTGTTCTTCTTGAGAGCCTGAGTGAGGGAACACAAATGCTTGTTCTCTAGAGCTCAGTTCAGCAGAAGGTAGCAAGGAAAGCAGTAGTGTTTTCTAACAGGACAGAGAGGGGGACTCTGATGGAGTTTAGACACTGGCAGACAGACATTTATCTGTGAGGTTTAGGTCTCCTGGTGTTGCCTGGCACGATGCCAACCTCTCAAGGGATTGCCTGCCCAAGCAGCCAACTTGAAGTTTTGGCTGAGACCATGAGAGTCTGCCAAACAGTGACCTCAGGTGAGCTACTATGGGATCCAAGAGACCTAGAAGAGCTCCCAGGCCTGCAAGCGAGCCAAGGTACAAAAGCGAGCAGCACAAGGGGCATCCCACACAGCACCGCCCTGTACAGCTGTGTAGGCTGGACACTGCCCAGAGGAGAAACCAGACCATTCTCCACCACCAGGGCTGAAATATGCAGAATAAGGTGGCAACCAAGCTACCCACAGTGGACTCTTTTCTCTAATTCACTCAAAGGCCTCACCAAACAGCCTACAAGCCGTGTGCAGAAGGTCACATTGAGTATTCATAAGAAAAGAAGCCGCCCATCCTTCCCCACATGGAGCTTCTCCTGGCTTTGGACCACCGCCCTTCTCTTCATCTTCCTGCTCAGCTTCACCCACCGTCTGGACACAAGTGCTCAAGTGCACAGCTACTCCACCTAGTCCCGCCATGTCCACATCCAGGTTCATCACACTGTGGAAGGAGGTAAGATCTCCCATAAGCCCAAGAAGAAGAAAAGGTTCCAGAAAACTTCAAGGAGTCTCTGGACATCTGACTGTGGGCTCTGCGCCCTACTTTCAATTCCTCAATGAGGGAACAAATGGAACTTATGTTCTATGAAGGACTACAAGGTCAAAGGTCACATGGAGCCAGGAGCAGCTGGGGCAAGGAAGAGGGGTGAAGGAGAAATGAAGATTCAGGGGAGGTTCTAGCCCATGGTTAACATAGAGCCCATAAGTTCAAAGACATCTTAGAAAGTGTCCAGCATCTCTAGTTCCCAAAGACCCAAGACTAGACTGGGGGTGACTTTTGAGATCCCCAGATAAAGTTCATGACGGCCATCATGCATCCTGGTCAATGGGCAGGTTCACCTCAAAGCATCTGCCTCCAGGCTGACAATGCTAGGCAACAGACTTCCCCTCCAGGGTGCTGACCAGAGTAGGCACCCTGCTGTGTGTGCCTTTTAGGGCTCAGGTAAAGGGAAGAGGGGAAGAGATGGGCTCAAAGCAAAGCACCTTCTAAGTACCACACTCCATCCCATTCCCTGCTCTCAAGAGAGCCAACATGCTGCTCTCATTTCAGCACCCTTCATGGCTGCACCCACTGGAGTGCTGGCAGGTTCTGACTCCTTGCAGACATTGTCCATTGAGACTGCATCCTCCTGGGGCCTTTGCTGGTTTCTCAGCGCACATATCCCTTTCTAATACACCTACTTAGATGGGAGCTCTGCAAACTATAACCCATGAGCTTCACATCCTGCCTGCTATCTGTGTTTGTGAATAAAGTTTTATTGGAACACAGATGTATACACTGATGCATGCCCTGTCTATGGAGCCTTCACACTGTAGGGGTGAAGTTGAGCTGTTGCATCAGAGATGTTGTGATTCGTAAAGCTGGAAATGCTGACTCTCCCTTCCCTACAAAATGTCTGCTAATCCTTGCTCTAGGGCATTTGTTTGTATGTCTACTAAAACGTGTCCTATTTATGATTAGTTTTCTCTCTGCAACATTAATGTTAACCTGATAAGAAGGGACCTCTTGTTCATCATAATAGTCCATATTCTCATATTCAGGCCAGTGAAATGGCTCAGAGAATAACATGCCTGCCACCAAGCCTGATGACCTGAGTTTGAGCTCTGAGACCCACATGATAGATGGAGAAAATCAACTTCTGAAGTTGTTCTCCCACCTGGACATATGCACCATGGCATGTTCATGCATGTGCATGCACATGCACATGCATGCGGTAAATGTCATTTAACTTCTTTCAAACTACATACTCTTTGGGAAATGCTGAGCAGATGCCAAGTACTGGGTAATTACTTATGGAGTGGGGGCGAGCATTTAGTATTACGACCTCATTTTGCACTAGGGTGTGGCACCTCAGTGACTCCAGCAGCACTGAGCGGAGTTGTGAGGAAACACCCAGGTCTTTCCATTAAAGAGAGTGGATCTGTGCTTCGATCCACCATCAACACCATCTTCTGCCTCTGGTCTCTCACTTGCCCAGCCCATCTTAACCGCCTTCCTTATCAAGCTGTTATATGGACCATAAAAGACACCAACCACAGCTTTATTTTACATAAGGATTTATTATGTATATTTATTTGAAAATACTGTTGTGGTTAAAAATCTAAAATGCCCCCACTGACTCATGTTTTGAACATGGGGTCTTCAGCTAGTGGCCCTATTTCAGGATGCTGTGCAGTCTTTAAGAGGCATAGCCTTCCTAGCTGGAGGAAGTGGGTCACTGCGCATGGGGCCTAGCAGGTGCATCATCCCAGGATTGTCTTGCTCTCTATCTCCCTATCCTCCGTGACATGAACAGCCTTCAGCACATGTTCCTACCTCCACCATCTGAGCTGCCCCACAATGATGAATGAAACCCTCTGAAACTATGACCCAAAAGAAATCTTTCCTCCCTTAAGTTGTTTCTGTCAGACACTCTGCCTCAGGGTCACAAAGGTAATTAATATAATAGTAACCTATTTAGTCTTCACAGTCACTTTTCCAAGGAAGAGACACTGTAATCCCACCAACCAGGCTGAACCCTAAGACAGAGGTGCCAAAGGACTGTCCAATACCACATGAGCACAAGGGTTGGGTTAGGGCCTCGTCCCTGGTTCTTGGTTCCTATTGACCAGTCAGAATTGCCTGTTCAGAAGGAAAGTGGGCTTAGGGAGGCAGAAGCAAGTGAATCTCTGTGAGTTCTAGGCCAGCCTGATCTACATGGCTAGTTCCAGGTCAACCTGGGCTACATAGTGAGACCATGTCTCAAACAGAACCCCCCAAACCTCATAAAACAGAAACCACAGTGTTTCACGGGATCTTACAGATCAGGCCTGATTCCAGAAACATCCTTGTCACTCCACCCCACCCCTATTTTCTAATGCTCGGGGAAGGAGGGAGCAGAGGAAGCCCAAAAGGCTTCCTCTTACGGTCCCCCTTCTGAAGACTCGGGGCCACTCAGAACTACACAACGAGGGGACCCCACACACACTCAGCAGAGACACAGGAGTCCTTAGTGGGAAACAGTCCAAACTAGTCAGAGCCCAACCACCCACAGCATTCACAGGGCTGGGGCTCCCCAGACCAGAGGGCAGGGCACAGGGTGTCCCTGGGCTGAGGGGTTCGGAAGAAGTCAGCCTCATCCTTGCCTGTTCCTCCTGCCTCCCTCCCCAGAGAGCCTGCAGATTGGATTCTCCAAAATGCTTTTCACAACTCAGTTAGCGCTGATCAATTAATTATTCACGGCCTCGCTCTCCACAAACTCTGAGACTGTCACTGTTAGCAAGAAGATTCCTGGATTATGTTCAGCACCCCGATCAAGCTGCTAGCCAGCCTAATTGTGTTCTTCCTTCTCCAAAACCTCTGAAGCCCACCACCTACTGCCCAGCTCAACCCTGGGCTCAGGGATGGACGGCAAGTCTCCCAAGGGAGTTGTCTGAGGCAGGGGCTGCCTCAGTCTGCATGACTCACTCTGACTCTGGGCAGAGCATCTAACCTCATTGCAAACGGACTGGAAAACAGGGCTCAGAAGTCCCACCCCTGTGCAGGCTGAGGATGGGTCTTGTGGCACAGAAGCAGGCTGTAAAAACACTGGGTGTTACAGAAAAAGCAGGACTTGGGAGGGATGCCCAGACAAGCTGTCATTCTGCCGTGTTTGTAGTCAGATGTTTGTGATTTGGTGAGTGCCGTTAGTCCTTTCCTTTGGAAAAAGTTAGGATGATTTAAGAAGCACATTCTCACATCCCAGACAGAGATGCTTATTCAACGTCCCGGGAAAGACAGCCAGGCTCTGGTGCAGGATGCGTCACCCCTCAAAGCTTCTGGGTCCCAATCACGTCATCAAGCTGGACCCTCCCAGAAAACCACCTTCCCATGCTAAGCTCAGCCTCCACCTCTGCAAAGTGAGAGACTCACACTCACAGCCCAGAAACTGCAACAAGGAATCAACAAAGTGACACATTTAAAACCACCCAGGCATGCCACAGCCTAGCTCGGACACTGGGGCCCCTCTCCTGAAGAGCCCTTGTGAAACACAGCTCGGATTTAATAGCAGTTCTGTGGTTCAAAACAGTGTGTGTGGTCTGACACATTAAAGAAACACACACATCTCTTGTAAAATTCATTCCCGAGTTTAGAGACACTATTCATTAAACATCTTAAAATGAGTGAATTAGCCTTGTTCATTGCAGCAACGATTTTGTTATTGATAGGTGAAGACGGAGCTCAGAGAGGCTATGTAGCTGATTCAGGAAGACCCGGTCAGTCAATGGCTAAGCTAAGCACAAAACCCAGGATACATGGGGCTCTGGGGTAAGGAGGAGGAGGACAGCGTAGGGAGGAGGAGGAGGAGGAGGGAAAGGAGAGGAGGAGGGAGAGTAGGAAGGGAAGGAAAGGAAGGAGTCAGCAGGCAGCCCCTCTCCCCGACTCAGCTCTCATCCTCTATCTCCGCCTCCTCCCCTTACCCTTAGACCATCACTAACAATGATAACGAGCATTCCGTGGTGTTTAATACATGCCTAGGCACTGTGCTCAGACAATACCCATTCATTTCATCTCTCCACAGGATCCTCTGGAGTAGCTACCACCAGGTTCCCCATTTTACAGATGAAGCAGTTGAGGCACAGAGATGGTGCATAATTTGCCCACAGTCATACAGCCAGTAAGCGGCAGAGCCAGAACTTGAACTTGGGAAGCCCAGTTTCAAAGTCCACGTGTTTATTACACTGCACTGTGTTCCAGTTGAGACGAATGGGGAAGCTAAAGAGTGACATAAAAATGTCCCTCGTGGCCTTCTTGGACACAGGGGAGTTCCTCCGAGCCCAGGCACAGCTTGCCCACCCCAAACCGAGAGTGAGTCCAGGCCTCTCTGGCTTTCCTTCCTCCTGCAATAGGCCAGCTGGCACGCCCAGTGGAGGGTGGGTCCCAGCCTGAGCAAAAGCTCTGACCAAGCTCTAGCTCCTCCCTCTTCCTGTCTGCGATATCCAGCAATCATTTCTTCATGATGGACAAAGAGCAAGAGCCCCGGAGGAGGGCCCAGCAGGCTGAATACCTGCCAGGCAATTCCTCACAGGCCAGAGGGCAGAGGAAAGGATCCCCTCCTCTCCTCAGGTTCACCGAAAGCCAGCCAGTCCTGAATCCCGAGGGAACGCAGCATCCAGTGAGGAAGAGGTGAAGACTGTGGGCCCCGTGCCAGGCTGGTGAGAATGCAGACTTGTCCCTCACCAGCTGTGGAACCCTGCCAGAGTTACTTCCCCTCTCTGAGCCTCACCTCCTCTGTCCACAGAACAGCATCTTTGACAACACTGACATCACAGGTGTTGGAAGCCTCGACTGTAAGAAGCTTGTCATGTTGTCAGCTTAATAAAAGAGTGTTGGGAGGGTGGTTGCTACCATTATTTCTCTTTTTGAGACAGTGTCTCATATAGCTCAGGCTGACTCTTAACTCACTATATAGCCAAGGATGACCCTGAAGTTCTCACCCTCCTGTCTCCACTTCCTGAATTCTAGGATTCCAGGTATGTGCTGCCGTATCTAGTTTATGCTGTTCTGGGGCAAGAACCTGGGGCTTCGTGCATGCTAAGCAAGCACTCTACAAATGGAGCCGCAACCCCAGCCCATCATTATTTATCACTCCTCAAATGACTACCAACTACGTACACAGTCCTAAGAATATAAAGTGAGCCTTAAGATGCACCCAGTACAGTCAAGGAGCTGGTAGGAGACTATGGAGCAAGATTTGACTCTAGGGAGTCTTTGGGCCTTACACACACACACACACACACACACACACACACACACACACACTTTGTTTTGGCAGTTCTACAGATGGAACCCTAGCCCCTTGCATATGCTGGGCAAGAGCTCCACAGTGAGTCACACCCTCAGTCCCTTAAAGCAAGACTCTACAGCTCTTGCCTCACTCGATCTTTTAGGCAAGTTCTGAAGAAAATTTAAGCATTTCCTGAACACCTACTATGTGCCACTGCTCCCAGTGCTGGGATGTGTTCTTGGAATTAAGTGGCTTGAGGCCAACTGTGATGGTAACAGAATCCTCATAAAAGGTTGGGGTCTGGATTTATGTGCAGGCAGAGGGGAAGGTGAAGGAAAAGTGTCCTTTTCCATACAGGGCCCAAGACCAGCCCAATGCACATAGAAGGCAGCATAAACCCCTACAAATCACACACTTTACAAAGTACAGGTCACAACCAGAAGAAAGAGACAGAGACGTGTATAAATGGACACAGGGCACCTCCAGGGAGTCATCCCATGTGTTTTAGAGCTGGGTAGGAAGAGCCCACATGAATAAAGACAGAACAAGTCTCTGCAAGTCGGGGTCACTTTACCCTACTCTGTGATGGGAAGAGGGACCCCAGCACACCAAACTCCGTGCAGCCAGGCCTAGGGTAACACTAACAAGCTGGGGTATGCTGGAAACGACCAAACACAAATACCTGGAGGTCATCCCAGCCACCCACGAGACAGGCAGATGGGGAGTTCAAGTCCAGCCTGGGCTAAAGAGTAAGTTCAAGACCACCCTGGGCTACATGTGATACCATCTTTTAATAAAATGGTGTTAGTGACTACCATGTATTATTAAGCTGATCACAAGTCAAGCAGTTGATGCTTCCAGCACCCAGGGCTGGAAATGTAACTCAGTGATAGAGTGCTTGTAGCTTACAAGAGGCCCTGGGTTCCACTCCCAGCACCACAGGAAGAAATGGAGAAAGGGGAGGAAGGGAGAGGGAAAGAAGGACAGGAATGGAGAGGAACAGTAACTTTTGATGAAGAAATGAGGTTAGGAAGAAGGTTAGTCTGTGTTGGGGCTGTCACTTCGCAGGGTAAGTGGGGGTCCAAAAGCCACTGCCAAGGGGAAGGAGATGTTGGAAGTGGGGTGCAGTGACTCCCAGAAGCTAAAGATGGATGGTGACACAACTTTTGACTAACAGTCAACTCTTTCTACCTGTTCAAGGCCAGCTAATTGTTGAACCATCACTTTTCACGGATTTTCAAAACAATAGGAGAGATGAACCCATTTTTAGTTGAATAGAGATAGTTGTGAACTGCACAGAAGGGCACACATTCTGGACCCTCCTGGGGCCATGGCTCCTTCTTCCTCCCCAAATGGCTTTCATTTCCTGCAGAACACAGGCATTCCTACTCCACTCCAATCCCAAGACCAAATCCCTTCTACTGGTTCCCTTTCAGACCATCTCCTTGGAAGCCAGTCCTGACCTCCCTTCGCTCCTCTGTGATTCACTCTTTTTGAACACTGATGCTCAGGAACCCTATTGGGTCATCTGCGATAGGCCTAATCCCAAGCACAATGCCCAGAGTTCAGTGGGTTCATAGCAAAAGGTGCTGAATGAATTTTGTTGAAGGGCCTGTGAAAATACACTTGCTAAATCTCCAGGTGACGCTTTAGTGAGTGACACACGGCAGACCACCCGCAGGTGCTCCCGGAGTACACAGGGGGCACTCCCAAAGCTATGAGACTGACTCTCCACTTGTGCGGTAACCCTAGGCTCAACATCAGAAAATACCCTTCCCAACATCCCTGGAACCAAGCTTCCCCAGCAGGTCACTCGATGTCAAGTATAAGCCAGATCTTTAGGAGATACAGAAAGACATCAGGGAGGAACAGCTTACAAGGAGCCTGCAGGAGATTCCATATTCTCCTCAGAGCAACCAGACAACTTGATATCCATGACATCTTAAAGGTTAGAGCCAGTGGGGCAGTGGAAACCAAGTCAAAACGGTGTTTGCTTTGATGCAGGCAATAGTGACAACATCCCCTAACTGGAAACCAGTGACCTGTCATGGGGCCCTCACTCAGTCTTTGTAACAGAAGCACTGGGAAGCCATCTGCACATAAGGAATACATAGTCTACTCACAGACTGGAACTGTCAGAGGAACTAAATTATCATCTTATACTGTTGGGTCTTGAGGGAGCTTCATGGACCAGTACTTCCTGGTTCGCTCATTTCTACTTTTTCTGTTAGGATTACCTCTTTTCTTATTTTCTTTCACTCTTAATGACCTTGAAAAGTAAAATTTGGCCTCTTATCTTCACCACTTTCTTCTTTCACGGTCTATATGAAAAGCTAACTTTCTTTCAAAGGAGGCTATGCATTTGCCCCTGGGTACAGTGTTGGTTACACCTATAAGGCTGGAATGTGAACTGTGCTCAGAGTCTTTGATGACTGGATTTCATTGGAAATGTTCATTGGACCTCCTCTCTGATGTAACAGCTATGTAGGAGTTTTTGTTTGCTTTGTTTTGTTTTTTCAAAATATGAGCTAATATATCCCAGGCTAGGTTCCAACTGGCTACATCCTCAAGGACGACCTTGAACTTCTGACGCCTTACCTCTGCCCCTCAATGCTTGTACTATAGGCACACACCACTACGCCTGATTTATACAATGATGGGCATGGAACACAGACCTTCCTGAATGTTAGGCAAGCACACTGCCAACTGAGTCACATCGCCCATTCTAGAAGCATCTTGTCAGTTTAAATTTCTATGTGATGGCCATTTAGAAGCTAATGTTTAAGGTATATTACTATAGTGAACGAGAAGATTCATACTTTTTAAGTAGATTAGCTTTCTTTTGAGATAAGTTAATCACCATTTTTAATGAGGGCATCTGAGAACATCTGGAGAGTGGTCTCTTTCAATTTGTTCATTTTGGGGTTTGTTCTAATTTTATTACAACTATTTATTGTGGGGGTGTGCACATGTCGGTGCAGGGGTCCACATGCTCACATGGGAATATGCGTGTGGAGGCACATGTGTGCCATGGCATATACATGGAGGTCAGAGGACAACTTTCAGGAGCTGGTCCTCTTCTTCCACCATGTGGAACCCTTTATCTACTGAGCCATCTTGCCTGTTTCGTTTTCTGTTTTGTGACACAGGATCTCAATACAGCCCAGGCTGGCCTCAGATTGGCTTTGTCACAGTACTGACCTTGAACACCTCATTCTCCCACTTCTGCCTCCCAAGTGCAGAAATTATAGGTTTGCACCAATTATGCCCAGTTTAAAAAGCAAGCTTGATAAAGAAATCATCTGGTGGCCATGATGGCTCAGTGCATAAAGGTGCTTGCCACCAAATATGGCAACCTGAATATGAGTGTGATCTCCAGAACCTCCACGGTGGTAGTCATAGTAGAGAACCATCTCCTGCCAGTTGTCCCCTGACCTCCACATGCACTTGTGCACAAACCGTGCACGCGCACGTGCACACACACACACACATCTTTATAGCATGCTCTAATGAATGCCTGTGATTCTAAAGTTTAGTAAATAAACCATGATGCTGGGCAGGGCTGGGGAAACCACCCAGATTGAAGGGTTAAGTATTGCATATCTAGGAATTCCACATTTTGTCATTCTAGCAACATGGACTACCCAAGGCTGTGTTAAATGTGGATGGGATTTCATGTCTACTTCCAGCACAAAAGAAATCCAAATTTCATCCAAAAGAAATATGAAATCATGAGCAAGTCGTCTCCTCTTGTGACGCTGGTGAAGTCCTCTCATTGCAAGAGGCAGGACCTGGGACCAGGCTCCTCAAATAGCCAGCATATTACTCCAGTGGGGAGGGGCAGTGGCTGGAAGAAGAAGCTGACCAGGACTCTTTGACAATCCCAGAAAAAATACTAAGTCATTGTGTTTAGCCAGCACCAGGTAGACCTGAAAGACAGTGGATGGAGGAGAATCCTTATCCCAACCATGATAGCAGCTGTGTCTGCAGAAGTGGGCCAGCAAATGGAAAGTGACCAGGGTTCAGAAACTGAAGCCGATCCTGGGCAGCTAAACAATGCTGACATGACCCAGGAAGCCAGATCCTCAGTAGAGAACTCTAATGCTGCATCTGCACACAACATATGCATTCCCCAAAGGGACACTTCAGCACAATGTTTCGATGGAAAATGACACATGCCACTGTGGGCTAAAGATCTTATGTGGGAGGTAGGGCTGTGTTCATCTGCTTCCCAGCAAGAAAATCAGAACAGCTAGAGATAAACAGAAGTCAATCAAGGCAGAAAGTGACAGCAAAGGAAAAAAAAAAAAAAAAGAAAGAAAGAGCGTAATTCTGCCAAACCTGTTTTGCTGAGTAAAGATAACAGCTCTTTGGACCATATGACTTTGATGTAAGGAATTGAACAATGGCACCATTCCCCAGTGCAGCAAAAGCAGTTAACATCAGGCATGTGCCCAATAGTCTTGAAGGAACTGGACGACACTTAATTAATACATTTGGTTCTATGGATTCCATATTTTGTAAGACTAATTATGTAAGCAACCTTCTTCCCCGAGTTTCAGCTGGGAACCTATGACCCAACTTCACTCCCTAGGACGAAAAGCAAAGTTTTAAAATAAAAGCATCAGCTCCAAACTAGCCAGTTAAAAACCAAAACCAAAGCCCAAACCAAAAATAAATTTTAAAAAATGTTTTAATCAATTCTTCTAGATGCTCGTTTAATCAAAATATAGGTGTGGTCCCTAAAAGACATGTACAAGAATGCTCATTCATAGTAGGGACAGCAGGATGGCTCTGAGTGAAGGCACTTGCCACCAGGCCTGGTAATCGGAGTTGGATTTCTGGGACACACATGGTGGAAGGAGAGAACCGACTTTCACAAGTTGTCTTCTGACCTCCACATCCACATCCACCTGTGCACTCCCCCCAGCCCCGACACACACACATACACACAATAAATTAAAATGTAGTGGCTTTCTAAAAAAGAATGCTCCTGTTAGCTATTTATAATGCCACAATCTGAGAGTCAGCTAAAGGTCCCTGGACAAGACTGGGAAGGTAGCTCAGAGGACAGCGTTTGCCTAGCCTGCACCAGGCCCTGAGTTTCATGCCCACTGTTGCAAAGAAATGAGGAAATAAAAGGCAGAACTATGCTACGTTTTCACTATCAAGGCAGGTGAGACTCCACTGGCCTCACAAAGAGAAACACAGAGAACCTCAGCAATAGGATTAAATCAACTAGAAATCGTTTGTGCCCAGTACCAGCAAATACTAGTGTCTTTAGGACTCTTAGTAATAATAATAATAATAATAATAATAATAATAATAATATAATAAAAGGCAAGTTTCAGTTCTCTTCCTCTAGCTAGTGTTGTGCTTGTCTCTAATGTGAGACCCATTTAATGGACCGAAAGTTAGGATAGTGTCACCATTCAGAGCCGGCCAGATTGTTTTTCCATTGCATCCCTGTGCAAACACCCCCACCCACAGCCCTGAGTTATCAGCAACTCCTCTCGTGGAACTCTGCCGTGGACGCTGTTCACATCAACAGCAGCTGGCAAAACACGTGACCTTCAACCTGCAGCCAAACCTTCCCTGGACACTCACAAAGGCAAAGGGCCAGGCCCAGCTTCTACAGAGCTTTCAGAGAATACATACTTAATTATTTTTCTCACTGTCAGCAGCTGGGGCTCCCTGAAATCCATGCCTGTAATAATTGCTGTAATTATTATTTTAATACAAATCAGCAATTTATCAAAATATTACACTCTGGATGTTGCTTCTGTTCTGCTGTGGATGGAGGGGTGGCGGCTACCACCCCTACCCAGCTCAGTATGGATGATTACACAGATCGACCCCTAGCTTCATATGAATGAGAATCCTCCCTTTAACAACAGTAAATGGCATTCTGCCTTTTACCTCCATCTTTACGTGACTGTCAAGGGCTTGTTTCATGCAAGCAATGGACAAACAAGTCCAACATTCTAGTAGAGATATTTTGAGGAAAGTCTCAGAGCAGCTGCCTTATGAAAGCTTCTAGGCCAGGGCTGGAGAGATTGTTTAGTGAGTAAATTTCTTGCTGTGTAAGCAAGGAGACCATCATCCATAAAAGCCAAGCATGTCAGAGTGCATTTGTAATCCCAGTACTGGGAAGGAAAAGATAGGCAGATCTCACGGGCTTGCTGGCCAGTCAGTCCAACGAATCAGACAGCTCCAAGTTCTATGGGAGATACTGTCAGAACAAATACAGTTGAGAGAGATAGAGGACACCTGGCATCCACCTTTGACCTCTGCATTCACCCACACATGCGTGCACACACATGTGCACTGACATGTGTGCATACATACACAGACTTCACACACACACACACACACACACACACACCCCTTTCTGTTCAGCCTAGAATCTGGACACACAGACTCTCAGGTCACACCGCCTGAGCCAAAATTCCAGTCCTGTTACCTTATGGCTTTGGGCGATTGGTTATTTACCTTAGGCCTCTGTTTCACCAGGGAAAGAAATATCAGGGAATAAATAAACAGGAATTATACCTCAGCCACTGGATAAGGCTGTTGTAAATGACTAAATGTGATAATCTGTGAGACTCTGCACACAATGGTATCTAACAGATAACAGCAATTGTTAGCCTGTTACTTAGCGAGTTAAGTCAAATCCTGCTATCATTTGGTTGCTAATGGCCCACAAAAACCTATACCTTGAAGGTTTGGTCCCAAGTGAAGGCAGATGTTTAGGGGGTAAGTGGAGCCTCATTAGAGGAAGATGGGCAGTCAACAGCAGACCCTTAAAGTGGATACAGGAACCCCAGCCATCCTCCTGCTCCCTCTCTCTCTGAGGTGAGCAGCTCCCTTCCCCACACACTCTTGACACCTTGATGCTCTGTCTCATCACAGGCTCAATGGGGCCTAAGCAATCATGGAAGAAAACCTCTGCACCTTTGAGCCAAAATCAGTCTTCCCTGTTTCCAAATTGTTAATCACGGGTACTTTGTCACAGCAAAGGGAAGCTGACTCATACAAACCCCAACAAGAGTTTCAAGTGACACAGATAAGCAAGGTGGCCTCAGGGCCAGCTGGAAGTTCCAAACAAAAGGGACAGCACCATCCTCCTTTAGACTTCTGTCTTTCCCCCAAATGAAGGCCAGAATTTCAAAATTTTTGTAGGCACTCCAAATCAGACTTTGACTAGAACTTGATGATTTGAGCTGTCAAGTTAAATATTTTTAAATTATCCTTTCTTCGATTCAAAGAAGGAAGAGAAGGAGGAGGAAGTATGGGAGAGACGGAGGAAGATGGAGGAGAGGCCCACCATGGCCCCAAGCACCCACAAAGAACCAGGGTTGCTACTGGTTTGTGGATTTCCCATCCACATTTCCCAGTGCCCTTTTATGAGTGTTATCTCCACCTGATGTTTCCCAAATAAAGAGCTGGGATTCTCCAGATATTGTTACTCGTTGATTGTTTCAAACCCCTAAAAAGCCCAAGCAGCTGTCAGCTTCCCCAAACCAGAAGAATTAATCAGTGCCACGCCTGCCCACAGAGCCCTTGGTTTTCTCTGAACCCCTTCCTTGGCTGTCTGCACCCTGTTCTGGCTGTTCTCTCTTTACCTTCTATCCAAGAGGAGACGATATGCTAAGGAGTCAGTGCCATTCCTAAAGAGGCAGAGACAGCCCAGGCAAGAGGGTGGCCCATCAGACCTGTAGTCACCTGCCAGCCCAAGGGGCTCTGTGCCTTTGATACTAGCTGTCCCTTCTGAGCCAGGGATAAAAGACAGTACAAATGAGAGGCAATGAATAGGCTTTTATTTTAAACCACACATCTGCAAATCCTTGTTCTCCATGGAAAAAATAAACAGAAAACAGTCATAAGTCAGGAAAAAAATAAGACTTCTCATCATATCTCCAATTAATAAAACCCCATTTACCAGCAAAGTAGATGAAAAAGACAGAGACTAACTTTACCACATCCTCAAAGAAAGGATGCTTAACGAGGTAACCACTGTATTTCTTGATCTATCTAAGCTGGTTTAGTACGATCCTTAAGTGATGTACACATTAGCTCTCTATTACCAGAAGCATTTGTTTATTTTACGGACACCCGTGCGGTTGGGTGCGGAGACTCTGTGCAATCTCCCTGCTGTCCTTGGGTTCCAGGTTTTCCTCATGTCTCCCCCACCCCCCATCATGAGATGATCAGGTGTCTCCGCTGCTTTCTGGAGTTGCTGCTGACATCCGTACAGTGGTTCTGTTACCCGGGTTCTCAGTAGCAGAGTTCAGGACTAAGTTAATGTAGTCATTGCTGGTCTATTTAGCAACCCATTCATCACAGCTAATTTCACGTCCAACACAAAGGGGACCAGAGGACAAATATTCAACAGGAAGGGAAGCAAAGGCAGGACGGTAAGTCCTGAAGATGCACAGGAAGGGCCCGAAACTGAGTCACAGAGGGCATGCCTGGGAGGCAGTCTTCAAGGAAGCTGGTTTGTCACCAAAGCCATCTCAGAGCACCCAGGGGCTCCCTACCAACAGGCCCAGGGCACGGTTCCTCCCAGTGTCTAACTTGAACCTTTTTCCATTTGAACTTCAGAACAAAATAGCACAGCCTTTTATTTATTTATTTATTTACTTATTATTTGTGTGCCTGTTCATGGGTATAAAGATGCATATACATGTATATGCACGTATGTGTGGAGGCCAGAGGACAACTTTGGGCCCCATCCAACTTGTTTCTTGACACAGGTTCTTTCATTGGCCAGGACGGAGATCATCACTTAGGCTGGCCATTGAGTCCTGGAATCTGGCTGCCTTTGTCATCCCAGCACTGTGATTACAAATGAATAACACCATACCTGTTTTGTTGTTTGTTTGTTTTTGTTCATTTATGTAGGTTCGAGGAATCAAACTCAGATCCTCCTGCTTGCTTGGCAAGCACTTGACCGACCTAGCCATCTCTGACCTCTCTGCAGAAGTATCACCAGAGAAGTTAGCAATCTCCAGATGAGTTAAGCTGTCATTTACCAACTAGGTACCTCCTTGACAGTCATTCACCAAACCAGGATGGAACCCAGACTAGGACTGGGGATGAACATTGTGACTGACACATTTCACCTTGTTAACTAATGTCCTTCTACATAGATGTCATGTCATACATACGCTAAGCCATGAGCACCTTGGAGCTGTCATTTTGATGAACTCATTAGGTGATACATTACCTAAGACACATTTAAAAATATGAAGCTGTTAGTAGTATTCTTAAATGCATACCTAAAGAGCTGTGGAGGGGTGCACCAGGAACCACTGGTGCCTTAAGTATGCTTAGTTTGTGACCAAGTATCAAAATGTACATTTAGCATGTCATAGAGAGACAGTGCAGTTAAAGGAACCCAAACGAAATTCAAGAACTGCAAATCTTTTATACAGGTAGAATAGAAGCAGATCTTTCCAGATCACTGTGAGAGCTTCAGTTGTTCTGCTGAGGATGGAAGTTGGGGCCTCGGGCATGCAGGGGCATACTCTATCACTCAGCTACATCCTCAGCCTCCAAAACTGTAGGAAGAGATGCTACCCTCCTGAAATCACTGGAGCATTCACATCAGTGTCT
Organism: Eospalax fontanierii; assembly: GCA_035773235.1. Lineage (NCBI taxonomy): Eukaryota > Metazoa > Chordata > Mammalia > Rodentia > Spalacidae > Eospalax > Eospalax fontanierii. Next base: position 42,800,859 of record CM069546.1, on the reverse strand, counting down.
GTAACTTATGTGGGATTCCTGCAGCCAATCTGGAACTGCTCTAGCAAAAAGCATCCTTCTAAAGTACATCCTTACCTCAGGATGTGTGAAATACACACAGATAATAAATCAAGCAGAAAAATCTGCTCACCACGAAATCATCCCTTCTAACAGCTCCTAATTTGTCCTCAGTAGCTCAATCATTCGACAGTTTAAATTTCATTTTATTGAGATTATTTTTGGTTTACAGGTCCTCCTCCCCCCCAACAATAACAAACAGGAAAGCAGGCATTCATCTGGGCTTCCCCACATTGGACAAAGTGCCTCGTACATAGCAGGCCCTCCACCAAGGAATCCATGAGGTTGGATTGTGAATGGACGGAAGCTCTAGTGGACTGCTTTCATTCCATCACTCAATAGATCATCTGGAAAGGGAATGGATAAGGAGCTCAACCTTTCCTGCTCTGAGACAGGAGTCTATCTCTGAGGGCTTTCTGAGCTCCACAGAACTTGCTCCTGCATTTATCAAATCTAATCTCTGTAACCCAGAGATGGGCTTACGAGCATTGTCAGCTGAAGCATCAAAAAGACTCACAAAGGCAAAGTCACACATCATCTTTGATAGTTGACACTTAAGCCAAAGCATTCCTGAATGTTCTTACTGGCCCATATGCCCCTGTCCCTGACAACACCCATATTCCCAGTACACACCACTGGAGTACAAGAGCAAGTGGCGCACAGAAAGGGGGAACGTAGAAAACCTGAATATTCCGCAACCCACACTTCCCACAAAGGGGAAACAATCTAGCAAACTGCAGAATGCTTGAATCTATTTTTGTCCAGGAGGTTTGCCTTCCAAATGGTCTGATGTTTAAAGACAGTTTGCATATTTAGGGGATCCACCAGAACCAAAGAAGGAAAAGAAACCTCCATCATGCCGAGGGTAGAGTGAAAGGAGTTGGGGGGCATTCATTCATATGAATAACCCACAGAAGGATGACTGACAGATGACCACAGATGCATACTCTTATCTCCCCACAATAATCACAGAGGCCTTTCAAACAGGTTGTAAATTCAGCATATCAGGAGTGGGTCAGGTATGATGAATGAAAGAAAGGATCTTGGGATAGGGAACTAAGAATTGGAGGTTCTGGGGTATGACCAGTCTCAGCTTGGCCGCTAACCATCAAATAAAATGTGGTACAGGATCGCTATGTTTTGTGACTTAAAAGGATTTTTAAAATCCATATAGTCCATGCCACATTCTGTGCAGGTGGAGTTTTGCCAGCCCAACTTAACAATACATGAATCTCTCATTCACGTCCAGACAGATGGACGGATGGATGGATGGATGATTAGATGGATGATTAGATGGATGGATAGATAGACAGAAGGGTGAATGGATAGATAGGTGGACAGACAGAAAAGGGGATGGATGGATGGACAGACAGAGGGGTAGACACATCAATGAATGCATGCATGGATTGATGATGGGATGGATGAAAAGATGGACAAAGGAGGGACAGAACGATGGATGGATGCCTTACACATGCAGCAGAGGCACAGATGAGTGGATGATGATGGATGAATGAACAAAAGTGTTCACGGATCGATGATGGATGGATGCACGGGTGGATGAATGTATGCAGGAAGAACAGATATTGACTGTGGGCCAGAGCTGTTCCCTCATCACCAAAGCCTGTGAGATTAGTATCTTCATGGCCCCAGTATTTTGACCAGGAAACAGCCCTATTAGATGAAATAGCATGCCCAAACAAATAGAGACAATGTCAGAGCCTGGCCCCCATCTTAAAACATCTTAGAATCTGCCTCTTGGGCCATGCTGGACTAGCCATCCTTGCTAAGCTGTAGGCTCAGTATTTCAGCTACAGGATATGGAGCTTAGATCTGGTGAGTAGAACGGGCCTCAGGTATGTCAGTTCTAGGACAGTGGGAGACTCAAAGGCCTCCAGGACCTTTGGTCACCGTACATACTCCCACCTTTCCAGGAGAAACCTTTCTCTTGTGTCCAAGAGGCCATCACGGAAACACAAGGGTTAGCAGTAAACTGGGCTAGGATGTAAGAGAAATCTCTCTGTGGACAGGCCACTTATTATTGTGGCTCTAACACTTGCCTTCTACCTTCAACCTCCAGTAGGGCTAGAAGCACACTGGATCAATGGATGGATGCGTGCATGGATGCATGAATGAATATATGGATGATCAGGTGGATGGATGATAGATGATGGATGAATGGATGGACGGATGGAGGCATGGCTAGACGTATGGATATATGGATGATCAGGTGGATGGATGACGAATGGATGAATACAAGCATGCATGAACAGGTGGGAGGGAAGGCTGAGAGAAGGGCTAGAGACCAAGTATGTACAAAGCCAGAGGCAGTGAACCAGGCAGATTAAGAATGCAGTATTTGTAGTTACCACCAAGCTTCAACTGCTAGTTTGGCCACATCCCATAGGTTTAACTTTTATCCTATTTATTGCACAGACTTTTATTACGTTTAACCAGTAAAGACAGAAATGAGAACAACCTTTGCTTGTAGACTGGTGTAAAGATTCAGTTAGAACAGATCTTTCTAGTTCATCCAGGGTCTGGTACAAGATAAACAATTAACAAGAGAAGTTACCCTCCCGTCATTCTCACGGCGATGATGCATGTGTGTCTGTAAGGAACCGTTACATCAACCTCTGTGTCTCACAAGCTCTACTCCCTGGGCTTAAATGAAGCATTGTACCTCAGCCTCACAGCCCAGGACTGCAGGAAGGAGTCCCAGGAGACACCAGCACTGTGCTACCACACTACCTTATTAATATCCCTAACACTCATGAGCCTGGATTAGATGTCAGTTAAGGCAGGGTCATTTGGTTGGGACAAACCAGGTCTCAGCAGGAACAAATTCATTTCATTGTCTTCACAGGGTCCTGGATGGGGAGACTCACCCCAAAATGATTTGGGAATGAGCCCTCTGGCTTCCTCATTCGGCTAGGGGTCTGGGCTTCCAGACTCTGGTGACCCCCACCTATCCTCTTACCAACTTTTCTTTAACATCTTGGCTGTTGGGGAGGGATGAGCTAACCACAGGACACAGCCCCATGAGTATCTGTGGGCAAGCGAGGAGTTCCTGTTGCAAGAGGAAGTGCCCACGCGTACTGTACGTTCATAGAGATAACTCTCACCACAACATCTCAGGCCACCCAAGCTCTTGGGGACTGGTCCTGGGCTCCTCCAGAGATAATCAGGAAGTGGTTTAACTGAAAAGTGGGTGGAGTACCTCTGCTTCCAAAGTCTGGACTAAAGGCATGCACCACCATGTCCAGCTCCAAAATACCACATTGTTCAGTATATACAATAAAAGTTTAAAAAATGAAATCCTGCCTTTGGATTTGGGCATTTTGATGGAATTTGTGACTATGGACCTCCTTAGAGGAGTTTTGGTATTCTAAGGCCTGATGGTGACCTCAGTATAACCTTATAAGGAGAATGTGGAATAGACATTACATTTAGCATACAGATTCCTTGGGTTTGAATCTCAGCTCTGTTACTAACAATTCTGCACTATGGGAAAGTTGCTTATGTGCCTCTGCCTCAGTTTCCTCTCTGCAGCACAAAGTTTTAATGAGTTAATATCCACAAAGCATCTAGAATAGGACCTGAGTTTACCGAGTACCAGTTATTGGATATTGAAAATGGAAGCACATATGGCTGAAGGGTTTCAAATGGTTCCTGGCCCCTCCCACCTGTTACACAGGCCTCACCACTGAGATGATTACCCTCTGTTCACACATCCCTATTTAGGGGTCTGGCTCAGTGTAAATGACTTATTTGTTCTTCTCAAGGGTCTGCACATTTTTAGGGATTTAAAGTGGTGCCATGACTCTTAGAAAGCATATGTTTATGTTGAGGGTTTTCTCAAAAACTGTACAGATAAGGGGCTCATACAACTGGGTAGCACTGGGCAGGAGGCAGGACTTGCTCCTCAGTTTTGTGACTCCCCAAAATCTGTGGTCTTATTCAGCAAACACCTTGCCTCTCTGAACCTATGCTTCTTCATCTATAAAATGGGCATAGCAGCAGTCCTGCCTAGAGTACTGGGAGGGTCCAATGCCACAGCGAGACAGTGTCTGAGAACCTCCTTTTATGCCAGTCCCATCGTTGGCAGTCATAAGACCAATGGTTCCTAGCTGGGCACCCCAAGTTCCAACTTTATATGAGTAACAGCACCTTTTCCTTTCAGGAGGTTGAGGCGAGGCAGATGATGAATAGGCAGATGGAGTCACCAGTGCATAAATGGAGAGAGAGATGGAGTTTGATTTCTGGTGAGAATGAATTTATTAGATGCAGAACACCAAAATGACGTATAGTATACAGCCAGTGCTCTATCTCATCTTGTCCTCCCTTGAGGCTGGCTCACACGGAAGGAACTGGAGTATTCTACTGTCCTGAGTTTTGTTCAAACCATGATTTATGTGGGAAACCAAGTAATGGCATAAAAACAAATGCTTACTCCAAACATACTGGCTATTTCCTTTTGAGAACACCAGCTGACACAGAAGCATCCATCTGTACTAGGCCAGATCAGCTCACACTGGTCAATACACTTCATCCTCATCCAACCCACAGAGGTAGCCCCGAGTTACAGGGAAGCAGAGAGAAGCCTACACGAGACTGTGGAGATGGGACATCACAAAGCTGGAATCTGATCCTCCCTGTACCAGAGGGTGTCCTATGGGGGCCTCTTTCAATTGTGTTATGACCTGACATACATTTCTGTTGTTTATTTCTTCTGTCCCCACACCTGTCCCTTTGAATTTGGGTTTTGTTATGGGTGGGATTTGTTACTAATTCATTTAATTTCCCCCAAAGTATATGCTCTTTGCTGTGGTGACAGTCATTAGAAATGTGGATGTAACAGTAAGTCATTAAGAGTCAGTTTAATAACTATTTAGTAGAAAACTAGTATTAGACTTTGCTTGTGTCCTGTGACCTATCTAAGCTCAGGTTCCTAAGCCAGATATCAGTGTCAGGTATCGGCTCCATCCTAGAAAGCAGATCTTCAATCCAACTAAAGAGTGGTTGGTTACTCTCCTAATATTTGCGCCACCATGTGCCAGTGGGCTATCTTGCCAGACCAGCTGTTACTGCAGTTCACATGATTCACAGCTGGGTAAGGGTGATGATATTTTTTCCTTCCCGTAGCCTGCGCAGTACCTTCTAACACTGTGAAAGCTGGCCAGTAGAGATGAGGCTCTGAAGTCAGAACCAGTTTGATTTCTCCTTGCTTGTTCTACAGCTCACGTATGTACTATCTTCAGCAATACAGTCTTAATCAAGACATTCTGGTGGGTAACCAAGAGCAGGGGCAATGGCCAGTATTGTTTAAGGGCCTATGAGACCTCTAGTCAACAGTTTCTAGAAAGGCGGTTCATTCCTGGCATTGAGGTTTGTTTCTTTTTTCTTTCCATTAGTCCATGATATCTAGAAGGGGAATGCCTCCCTGTTATAAGTAAGTAACACTTTTAAATCTCTCTTTGCACTGTATATGCTTATACTTTAAGAAGCTTCTGTAGAGGCGGGTTTCCATATGGTTTTTTTCTAAAGCCCTTAGCGTTACATATCCCTCCTCATACTATTTATTCACTTCTGGCTATGTGTATAATGTGTACATAATTCATAAATTAATTGTTTGAGCTAGGCAGGGCAGCACACACCTGAAATCCCGGCACTCAGTAGGCTGAGACAGGAAGATCACAGTTTGGAAGCCACCCTGAGCTACACAGTGAGACTTTGTCTCAAAACAAGGAAGGAATTTCGCATTTAGTCATGGGTCCCATCCCCTACCCAATCTCATTATTTATATGCTAATGCTTCAAAGTATTTTTAGAAACCCAAAATTTGGAATATTTCTTAGTTCCAAGTATTTCAGATAATACTCAAACTATATTTATTATATTGTAATATATTACTTTGCCGCATTATTATATTAATAAATGTATGCATCAATTTCTACTTTTATGTATCTATTTTATTTAAAATTTCCAGTACGTTATTAAGCAGATGGCAATATCTGCAGTAAGATAAATATTGTTCAGTGATACATGTTTTTGTGTACAAAGTGTAGTGTTTTGCTTAAACAAAATAAAACTCCCTAAGAAAGTGAAGAAAAAAAAATGAAGCGCCAATAAAATACTCTCTGTTTTGGCTGGTCTCAAAATATTTGGATAGAAAGAAAAGCTCCGCCTCTGAGGTGGCTGGGACAGGAGGCAAATCTGAGTCCAGCGAACCATCGAAGTCGCTGCCTAGAGCTGAAAAGAGGCCGGAGTTATCTGAGTAATGTGAAGAATGAGGAATCTCTACTGAAAAATCAACATTTCAAAGGGGTCAGATCACACAAAAACCCCATTCTACTATAAGTGTGTGAATGTACACAGGCAAGGACAATAAAAAATTAGATTTCTTAAATGAAACTTACTAAGTCACAGTGTATCTCCGGGCACCAGTAATAAACGTGTGAACTATATAGGAAACTGCCAAAGGGGAAGAAAATAAACATTATTACATTCACACACATAGCTCTGATTTTCTCCCAAATCCATTCAGAATCCGAACGCTGAGCTTTTTGACAGTCCTCGTCCTTCCTCCTTTCTCTAGTCTATAACAGAGTCTGCTCTCTCCTTTGACTTCTGAGACCACAATAAAGTCCGGGCTTACTGAGACCTAAAGAAAACTCAGTGCCTCCGCTGCAGAACTCAGCTCTAATCCACAATCAGTCAATGTAGAAGAGACGTTGAGCGGAAAAGGGGACACTTGCAAACCTTTGGCGTGTGCAAACCATCTCAGAACATCCTTCCACAAACCCTCCCACCCTACCCACTTGCAAACCTGGTACTCCTTCCTTACTTCTTAAATGCATCCCCTTTGTACCCAGATGCTGCTCTTCAAACATAAAAAGCTCACATGTGCAGAAAGGTGGGAGAGGGGAAGGCAGGCAGGGGAAGGAAAGGTTCGGATCAGGAAATGATCGAGCCACCACACCTGTCTGACACTCTGCCGCACACCCAGCCAAGCTGTGGTTATTCTGCCCTGTCCCAGCCTGCCACAGAGCACAGAGGCGAGCATCACTGCCCAAACATATGCTTCCATGGCCCCTTCAGATGCCATCTGGAAAATCCCAGGGGTGGGGAGAGCATGTGAGCAAGCACCCACTCCTGAATGCTGTCCCTCCAAATCCCTCTGCAGCAGGATCACACACGCAGGCAGCCCTGACAGGGTCCAGAAAGAAACAGCATGTTGCAAAGGCCTGTGTGGCTGTAGTCTTCTGCTCTCCCTGTCCGCAGTTCTGACAGACTTTGGGAACAGCCTGCCCCCTTCTGGTCTCCTTGGGCTCTGTGAAAGGGCAGGGGCTAGGGTGGGCGGATGTAGAGGAGGACAGACAGACCCCTACCTCCAGCAGGCATATGTGCAGTGCAGTCCGTGGGGGTGAATGTGGGCAAGGAAGAGAAGGAGAGAGAGAGAGGAAAACAGTACAATATATAAGTCCAGCAGTAGACAGGATAGCATGCAAACACCAGAAAGGGAAAGGCGAAAGATAAAGAAGTAAAATGCACGCATTGGAGGGGGTGGAGTGTGAAGAACTGGAACCACAGGGAGCAGGTGCAGGTGCAGGAGCGCACCCAGACTGACAGACGAAAGGGAACTGCAGAAAAGCCTAGCTTACTCCACTGTCAGAACTGTAATTCCAAAAACCATTTTAAAAGGGAAGTGACATCCTGCCACCCTGCTGCCCACCTTCCCGATGACAACCCCCCATGGCTGGGCTGGGACATAAGAGAACAGCACACTGAGCTGAACACACAACACGAAGGGTGGTGGATGGCTGCTTGGAGCACCAGGGAATTAGGAAGAAATCAGCCAGTTGCTTTCTTTCTCTCCTCCCTTGCTGATCTCAACAGGTGGTACCTCCTGAAGGTACCTCCTGAGCCCCAGATGCAGAGAGCACAGTCAGCCCCAAGCCCCTCTCTCTCCACCCCTCCATGTTCCCACACTGTCAGCCAGCAACACAGGCTCCTAATCCTTCCCACCTCCACTAGGTCACCAAGTCCAGAAAGAACTCCTAATTGCGTTTCTGCCGGAACACATCACTATCAGCTCCAGGAGTTCAAAGGCAGTGCCCCAGTGTCCTTGGCTATAAAGAACTACAGGATAATGAGAATGCCCTCATCCTCCTCTGCAACACCACGGGTGAGGGTAAGACTTTTCCTTGGGGGCCACACAGCAGCTAAATAGCATCAGATCATGTCTTAGGGCTGAGGCAGCTCATAGGCACAGAAAGAGAGCTCCGGCAAGGAGGGTCGAGGCAACTCCAAAGAACTTCAGCACAGTCATGCTGTGTGAAGGCAGTCTTCAGCAAGGGCTGCCACAGTGGCATGCCATAGATGGGCTATTCTCTCCCTGTGGATCCTGGGAACACTCTCCTGGGCTCTACTGTCTTTCAGAGGCTTGGCAAATTCCTGAAGGGAACCGGGATGCTGGACAGACAGTCACAGGGTATATCACAACGCCCTTCATAAAGAGCTCATTCCTAAGCAGAGTTGCCCCTGTCCCTGAGTTGGGGACTCTGACCTTCTGTCCTGGTTCACAGGAATCTGCAAGGCAGCCCTCAGAAGGTGAAGAAGAAACCCCTGAAGAAGTTGGAAACAGGAAAGGACAAGCCAGGTCCCCACCGAGCCAACCAGATGGCCCTGGAAGATCTACAGAAGACAGCTTCAGAGTCTTGATTGCCCACATCCAAGGAGAGCAAAAACACCCCGAGATGTGGTGATCGTGTGGACAGACTGCCAGGTGCTGAATGCAACGGGCCACCCATGTCAAAGAGACAGTCAGAGGAGACCAAGGAACAGTGCCCCGAGCGAGAGGTGAAGTGAGGGAGGGCCCCAAGATAGGAAGGTTAGGGGCAGAGGCGCAGACATGCAGCCAGGGACACCGGACCCCAAGTCAGACCAGGCACGCAGGGCTCAGTGTTGATTCAGAGACATGGTGAGGGACTTGGGACACTCAGTCCAGACCCCTTCTCAGGCCAGGACAAACACAGTGAAGCTGCGTGGAGAACCACCCCTGGGCAGCGGCTGAGGCTGCGGTCACGATCCGTTGCACGCACTCGGGCAGGGAGTGAGGCACCAACGCCCCCACCCAGAGAGCAAGTGGGGCGCACAGCAAGACCGGCAGGGAAGGAGAGCCCCGGGAAAGCGAGTCTCCCGTGGACCGCACTTGCCCAGACCCCAAGGGGGCCGTCCTCAGACTCTGCGCCCGGCGGCTCGGCTCGGTGCGCGACCCTTGCAGCTGCCCAGGGCGGCCAGCGTGCAGAGTCCCTTCCAGTGCCCCGGCTGGGATGCCCGGGCCGGTGGTGAGGCATGGGAGGACGGCGGGTATGTCCTCCTGCCCGCCCCTCCACACACAACGCACACACCAGGGGCTCGATCGCATCCCGAAAGGGTATCTTACCCTCGCCCCGGCGGCCGGTGACCCGCGGCCGGCCGGCTGCTGCGCGCGGGCTTCTCCGGGGCCGCCTCCCCGCGATCCTCCGCCGCCTGCTCGGCCGCCGCCGCCGCCTCCCGGGGCTCCGCGGGCTGGAGGCGGCAGGGCGGGCAGGTCCCGGCGCTCCCGGCGCGGGGCCGCCGGCTGCGGCCGCTGTTGCTCGGCTGCTCCGGCCGCTGCCCCCGCGCGCCGCCGCTCGCCGGCCCCGGAGTCCAGGCTGCTGAAATTCCACACGACCAGCGTCTGCAGCAGCAGCACGGTGAGCGCGGCCAGCAGCGCCGAGTGCGAGCGCCGCGCCAGCCTCCGGGCGCACGGCGCCGCCACCATCTTCCGAGGCGGCCCGGGGCGAGCGGGGCGCGGGGACACCCGGGTGCACGCTCTATCCCGGGGGCTCCACGCTCGGGCCCGCCGCCTGGGCTGGCCGCCGCTCCTCCTCCTGCTGCTGCTCCTCCTCCTGCTGCCGCTGCTCCTCCTCCTCCCCCTCCTCCTCCTCGGCCGCCGCCGCCGCCGCCCCCACCGCCGCGGCGCGGAGTTTTCAGACGGGCAGGGACCCGGACGTCACCAGGAGGAGGGGAAGGCGGGAGGCGGCGCGGGAAGGCCGCGGAGGGGGCGCGGCGTGCGGGGACACGGCGCGGGGAGGGAGCCGGCCCAGTGCGATCCTCCCTCCCCGCCGCCGCCGTCCCCATCCCACCCTCGCAGCTCTGGGGTGGGTGGAGGGGGACCAGGGACGGGGAAGGGGCGGCCGGGGACCCGGGCCTCCGCGAGAGGGCGGGGCCTGTGGGAGGAGCCGAGGGCGGCAGGGGGAGAAGGGAGAGGAGGAGGCAGAGGAGGAGGGAGAAGAAGGCAGAGGCGGTGACCAGAGGAGACAGAACAACTCCCCCAGCCCCCGGTGGAGGTGTGGCAGGGCCGGTGCCCACCGAGGAGAGGAAAAAAGTGGGAGGTGCGCGGGACAACCTGGCAGCCGGGAGTGAGGGTGGCCCCAGCTCAGACTCAAAGGGAGGTCTGGGAGTGTCACAGGCACCCAGAGGTCCGGGCTCCAAACCTGGGAGGAAGCTCAGGCTACCTCTCCCGGGTTAATCAGCGCAAGCACGGTGACTTCTGAGTCACCCACCTCACCACCACTCAGGGCCAACCAGTGATGCACTAAGGGCTCACTGAGTCATTTCTGTGGTCCCCAAGGACTCACAAGCCCACAGACTCCAAATCCTGTTGGCAAGTGAATGTTTTGGTGGCGAAAGGAATTTCTGAGCCTTCCCGGGCCTCGAACCAGAGGTGTCCAGCCACTGGGCCTGACACCCTGCCCTTCTTCCCATCCATCCATCCATCCGTCCATCCTAATGCCTGCCTGGCTGTGTACACCCAGTTCAGATGCTGTGGGAACCCCTCTCGCCTTGTAAAGAAAAGTACTTTCCTGTCCTGACTGGTCCTTCTGTGTGACCTTCAACCACCAGGACTGCCCACTTGGCCTGAGCTCCGGACTCGGCCAGTGAGGGTTTGGACAGAATGAGCTCTCTGGACTCAAGTTTCATCCCAGCCCTCTTTAACTTAGTCATCTTGTCTTTCCCCTCTTGCCTAAAGTTTGTTATATTCCAGCTCTGAATGTCTGCACATGGGTGGGGTGGTGTCTCCGTCTGTGAGTCGAGAACTGACGGTGAATTGTAGGCATTGTGTCCCCCTCCCCTTTGAACGTCATCCTCATTTTTAAAGGGAAGAGAATGGATATCCACAGAATCTGTCAGAGAATGAGGCAAACAGTGGAAAGGAGCCAGGTGGAGCCACAGGTTACTACAAGGGGATTGATCAACATCACTGCAGAGATGTAAACAGGCTCATCAGAGTGCAGCTGGGGCAGCCAAGAAACGTCTTCTGGACCCATGTCCTTAGTCAGCCTGCTGCCCTGAGATTCTAAACCACCAGAGTCCACTTTCCAGCTCTACAGCCAGGCATAGCAGTATTCCTCCAGGTTCGGTCCACTTTAGGAGAGAGAGGGGGGGGGGAAGAAGAGGAGAGGAGAGGAGAGGAAGAGAAGAGAAGAGAAGACAAGAGAAGAGAAGAGAAGACAAGAGAAGAGAAGAGAAGACAGAGAAGAGAAGAGAAGAGAAGAGAAGAGAAGAGAAGAGAAGAGAAGAGAAGAGAAGAGAAGAGAAGGGAAGGGAAGGGAAGGGAAGAGGAGAGCTCCTAAGCCCAAGTTCACTGGTCTGTTTATCTATATATCAGTTAGTAGTGCTTACAGTTCAAGTAATAAAATACTTCATTTAACTATCTAAAAATAGACCTCACTGGATCATATAACTGAATATATCCAGAGGATTGACTCCAGGCCTGGCTTGATCCAGCAAACCAAAGCTCCAGCATCTCCTCTGTACCTCCCACAGGGTCTATCCACATGGGCCCATCACAAGAGGCCTGGCCTCCATGGTTGAGACTAGTTGTATCTTGAGTTCATTTCTAGTCCAGGAATCTCATCAAAGATCAAGAGATATTTTCTCATGGAGTTATCTGTAGATCTTAGACTACCCCTAAAGGAGCCACAGAGACCAGGAAGTAAGACTGTGCCTGTGGGTGTGACCAAGGTCCCCTGCTCTGCTTCTTGACTTGGGATGAAGCCAGCATCTCTGCAGCCTCTCCGTTGCTCCAAAGGGATGCAGGTCAGCTGGTTGAAAGCAAGTGGATACAGGAAAGTGGCCTTCTCCTATTCGTGAAGCCTCCATTAAGGCTTCTCCACTATGGGCAAGTCATGTTCCCTCTCAGGCCCTCAGCTTCTTCAGTGCAAACTGTGTCTGGAGGAGATGGTCCCACAGGATCCTGTCGTATCGCCCCCCACCCCATTGGCTCACTATCCCATAAACACCAGCTTTTTGATACTGTGTTGGCTGTGTGGGGGATGCCAGCCCCCCTGGCCCACTTTTGCTCCAAGATCTCTGCTGCATTTGACCCTTAAGCATCAATGACATGGGCTTCTTCCACAGGACATAGCTCATCACAGTCCTCCAGGACCCAGGCTCTAATTCTGATTCAGCTTCCTCAGCAAACCCTCCTCCACACAGCCCTCCCCCAGCCCTGGGCTTCAGCACTGAGGTTAAAGATCAGGGTCCAAGTCCCTGAAGAAATATTGTTGATTATCTTGACTCATAAAAAGCCATGCAAAGAAGAGGCCCTGGGCTTCAGCACTGAGGTTAAAGATCAGGGCCCAAGTCCCTGAAGAAATATTGTTGATTATCTTGACTCATAAAAAACCATGCAAAGAAGAGGCTCTGGGCAGGTTAAGGATGTTCATATAGAAACATGATGGTTTGGAGATGAAAATTCAACGGAGGTCCCCTTCTGGTGTCATCCTCTTCCTGCTCCAAGTGAAATAGCCCTTCAATCATCTTAGAATAACTGGGGAGGTAAGGATGGAACAGAACAGCAGATGGCTTGGGGTGGGGAGAGGGGATAGATTGGGGGAGTCGAGAATGTCCGTCTCAGTAGAGGAAGACACAAGCTGAGAGGTCCAGCAGGTGGGTACCATAAGTTTGCTGAACCATGTCAAGCAAGAGTGGTCTCTTTGCATTAAGGGAGACATGGCTTTTTACTTTCCAGTCTTGTAAAGAGAGGCAGGTGACTTTGACAAGAAAGAGAGAGCCCAAGATACTGCCTGAGACTCTGCAGTGGTTCCTGCCACAGCAGCCAGACTCCTTGGGACTTTTAAAGCTCACTTACTCATTCCACAGAGATGCATGGGACCCCATTACATGCCAGGCATCCTGCTGGGCAAGCGAAATCTGGGGATGCTGAAAATTCCCTAAGGAACTTTTCCTTTTAAATATGGCTCCCGTGCTCCTAGGCTATGGTTCTGAGCTTCAACGAAGTTCCACCTGATTTGTGGGATTCTCCCCACTACCCCAAGCCCCAAATCTTGTTTCTCCCTGGAAGACTGAGTTAGCTACTCATTTTGAGTTCTTGGGTATGCCCAACCCTGAGCTAGGAGTGCAAGGGAAATCAGTAAGGTAGTCCTTGCCCTTAAGAAAAGGTTCAACAGGACACAAGAATGAGACAGCAATGTGAGAGGCAGTGTAGAGTGAATGAAAGCTAGATTACCCAGGCTCTATGCCTAGCTCTCCTGCACTGAGAGAGACGCACACACATAAGAGAGAGACAGAGAGACAGAGATACATGAGCACCTAGAATTGATAAGTAGGCTGGGCTGGCTGGTCAGCAAGTTCCTGAGCACCACCTCTCTGTGTGTGTTCCCAGTGCTAGGATGACAAGGGTGTGTGATCATACAGCGCTCTCCGTGCTTTCCAGACCAGCGCTTTACTGACTGATTTAACTCCTCAACACCTTTGCTGCATTTTAGCTGAGACTTTGAACCTCCATTGTTAATTTCTGTGCCTCAATTTCCTCATCCAAAAATGAGGCTAAAGTAATGGAAACTTAAAGTTAGGTTTCTCGTAAAGATTAAATGAGATAACTCATATAACTATTTTATCATCAGTCCTGATGCATAAAGCCAGTAATCTCAGTACTTGGAAGGTGGAGGCAGGAAGATCATCAGATCGAGGTCAGCTTGGGATACAGAGTGAGGCCCTGTCTCAAAAAAGGTTGGCATTATCAATAACAAATGGCTAAGAACATCAGAAAAGAGAGTTAGTTAGGGAAGGCTGCCTGGAGGAGGCTGCATAAAATCAGGACTTTGAAAGAAGACTGAGGCATCTCAAAAGGTAGGACCTTCCTGCTATGTCTTTATCTCTGCTTTCTCTTGTTACAGTGCTGGGTGCTAGATGAACTTTGGACACAGAGGGAGGATCAATGACAGGGTGGGGATCAGGTAAAACAAGGCAGGGATGTTTCTCCACAAAGAAACAGGCAAGAGTTAGAGCCTAGTGCAAATCCAGCTTCAAACACCATCTCAGCAGCTTTTCCAGTACACGATTTGTGAGCAGGTTGCTTGATATCCTCGAACCTCAACATTGTGAACTAGGAAAAATGAAGAAAAAGAAGACCCAGGTCTTGGGGGGTGACATGAAAATGGGGGACTTGTGTGAAAGAGTATGTCGTCTATTTTATGTGAAGTGGAAGAACGGGCTAGTGGAGGATGGAAAGACGTCAGTCAGGTCACAACCTGGTCAGGATGGAAAAAGTACCCAGCTCCTTCCCAGCACAATAGTGCCACAGGGGCTCGGCATACATCCTTCTGAATTTAAATAAACTTCAGACTAGGAGTCAAATTTAGTGAGGTATAAGGTTTCTTTTTTAAAATCTCAACCACACGACTGTTTCTTGTTTTTATAAAGTCTGGTTTTACCCCAAATGCTACCAATTGACCTGACTTTGCTCTTAAAAGAATTTTTAAAACTCCTTTTAAGTTTCAGTTCTGCATTAAGACAGACTTTGGGAGCAGGTGGCTCACCTGCATCTGCATGTTAGCGTGAGACTCCTGCACAGAACACCTCCACCCCTAAGATCCCTGACTATCAAACAAGTGCTTGCAAGACTGAGGAATCCTGAGCACAAAGGTGGGGGCAGAGGGGCCCCCACTGAGTGTAGGCTGTGGGCAGACATTACCTGTCCTTCACCCGACCCCCATCTAAGGGAAGGAAGAGGCCTCTCTCTGTCAGCCCACACTCGTAGACAGACCCACCGGTCGGCCAGCTGTGTTTCTGAGAGCAGTCTGTTTCCAGGGCACCTTCCATCAGCAGAGGGTGCTCTAGGTAGCAAATAACTCTTCTGACCACATTACTGCAGACAAGATCTAGAGACAGAGAAACCCGGGGTGGTTGTGTGTAGAAGGAAGGTCATCCGTTTACAAGCATCAGTTATGGGGGTGCTGGAAGCACCACCCAGTGAAGACAGTGAGAGTCAACTAGCCCGCCTGAGGGATTATCTGCTTCTGTTTTGATTCAGCACTTGACCCTGTGAAGTCTCACAGCCTGAACCCCACCCTGGTGATGTTCTGATGGGAGAAAAGGGGGATAGACTCCAGCTCCATGTCTCAGCCTAGACTCGTGGGCATATTTTCTTTTGAAATAAATGCTTATTGTGGGTGCAGTGGGGCCCAACCTGGCTCCTGGGACACCCGGCTTGCTGGGGAGTGTGTCTGTCCCATGCACAGCGCCATCCTCTAGTGATGTCAGAACAGCTTCTTGGCCTGCCAACATGGACTGAAGACCAGCAACGCTCCAGGAATCTTCTAGGCCTTCAGTGCCAGACTGGGTCTACTGAGACCCAACCTTGTGGACTAAACAACTACCAGGTTCTCATTGTCTGTGAGTATAGACTGCTGTTGATGGACTCCCCATGCCCAGTCATGCAAGCCAGTCTGATGAATCCCCGTTGTGATACATATATTCACTCTATGAGTCTTATTCCTCCAGAGAACTGTGATGGATACAGCCACCAATGCCAAAGATGACAGTGGAAGGTGATGGGGAGGTGAGTCAGAGTTAAGGAGCATTTACCAGCTGCCAAGCCTGCTGTTGTACACTTCAGCAAGTCGCATTCACCCATTATTGAGAATCTGTCTGGTAACCACCAGGAATTAAATGCTAGGAAAGATCGCTCCACTGCTCTGGATCTTGTCCTCCAGTGGGGCAGAAAAACCAAGGCAAGTGAGCAGGTACAGAAGCTCTCAGCATCAGAGAATATTCAGAGCAGTGAAGAAAAAAGAAGGCGAAAGATGTGCCAGTGTGAGCGGCATAGTGCGTTCCCATGGGCCAGGCAGGGAAGGCCTCGACAAGACACTGACCATGGAGCCGTGCGTGCTTTTCCAGTGAGACACAACTCTCCCTGTAGGCCTCCAACATCCTCCACTGGTGAAGCCAATGACTGTATCTGAGTCTTTTTTTTCTTCTTCTTCTTCTTGCACAAACACTGTGAGGATCTGAAAGTGAAAAAAAAAAAGCTGCTTCGTTCACTGGAGCTCTGTGAATGAGTGGGATTTTCTTAAATGTGATCAATAAAATCAACCATTCAAGGGGCTGTAACAAGGGCTAAGGAACTGTTTAGAGGGAAGAACTTGCAGAAGAAGGAAACAGTTAAACTACACCATCTTGGGCTTGAGAAGATAGTTTAGTTGGCAAAGTGCTTGCTGTGAAAACATGAAGGAGGACCAGAGTTTGATCTCCAAGCACCCACGTAAAAATCTGGTGGGGGTGGAGTGGTACCCTCCGTGGGGAGGCAGAGACAGGCGGGTTCCCTGGAGCAGGTTGCCCAGCCAGTCTAGCCTAATCAGCATGTTCCAGGCCAGGAAGAGACCCTACCTCCAAAGAGAAAGGGGTCAGTGCTTACTAAGGAAGATACCAGAGGTTGTCCTCTGACCTCCACCTGTATTCACACCCATTTTCACATGCAGCCCCACACATACATGCATCCCCCCCACATATATACACATATACATGTAAAAATCTATACCCACCATCTCACTAATAAGAAGACACAAGGCAATTGCCAGATCTCAGGACCGTTTCATCGGGACACTCTTCCGTCTGGCTCACTTCACCATCCCCCTCAAAGGTCCTTTCTGCCACAGACGCTGCTGTACATTTCCAGTGTCTTGAGGAGGTCAAGCTCAGCCCTGAAGATCCCAAATTGCCTCATCCATCTAATTTGAGGTCCCTGCTCTGTACCCAAACTCAGTCTATTCTGCAACCTGTCACTAGTTCCCTTAGATTCCTGAATATTATCTATAACTAAGAATTCCATTCCAAAACACACTCCTGAATTTACTGGAAAGTTCTTTGGTATGTCAGCATCTGCTAGCTGTCTCTCTCAAATGCTTATTCCTCCCTTCCTGTTTGGTAGTCTTCTGATGTGATTTGGAATGACAATGTCACCAGGACTGAAGCAATTGTAACCTAGACAGAAGCAGCTGGGTCCCTGATCAATCTGTCCAAACTTCTTCCTTCCTCAGGATCCTTCTTCATGCTGGCTTCTTCACCATCTTTGGAACACTCCGAAAGTGTGCTCACCTCACTGCCCTGCCAGTTTCCGTAGCATGCGCCACCTTTCTGCATGGCTCACTTACTCGGTTTTCTATTTTATGTAGGCCTCAGTACACTAGATTACAAGCGTTGGCTTTCCTCTGGCTGGGGCATTGCTGCATCCTGGTGTTATCCCCTTGGCGTGTTGTAGATCTTCCGTTCATTATGGTGGACTACATCCTCAGTCACAGTCCAGAGCCAGGAGCCATCAGCTACAGGTAGTAGGAATAAACGTCATACAAAAAGACACAAAAGTCTATGTTAGCCATGGAATGAGGGTCATAAAACCCCAGTGACCCCCTTCCTCCAACAAGGCTTTACCTCCTAAAGACCCCATAACCTACCCAGATACCACCTCTAGCTGTGAACCAAGTGCTCAAGGACATGAGCCTATGAAGGACAATTCACATTCAAAGGACAGTAGGGAGTTTCCTGATAGCATGTACAAAACTGAGAGACACAGCCATCTTTCTAAGACAGACACAGGACTTGAATATTTAAAGCCTCAAAGTCACACTGAGCACATACTGATACTATACACAAAACCCGAAAACTATCAGAAAAACAATGAGAACTTGATAAAATCAATACATATATATTTGAAGAAATCAATACACTTGTTTTTTTCATAGCAGGTAGATAGAAACAAAAATGAGGAGAGACGTAGAGAAAACTCAGAGAGCAACCTGCAAACTCAATTCCGTAGATTCACAGAGAAACAGAATTACCACAAAAGAGAATAAATAGCATTTCCTTTTAATCACGAAGTCTATTATATGCCCAGACTTAGAGAAAAACCTCAACAAATGAAATAAGAGACATTTCTCAACCCAAATTCTCTGTGATCATAACCCAATAGTATCAGAAATGTTTTATTTATTCTAATAACTTAAAAATTGGCATACAGTCCTAGGGCCATTCAATTCATCCTTTAAAAGGTACAAATGAAAACACATTGTCTGTCAAAATCTACACAACAAAAGCTGTAGTCAGGAGGAGTGGGAGACTTCATAAGTGGCACTTAGTATGAAACCAAGAGATTAAATAAGAACTGACGCCAGGCCTGGTAGCACATGCCTGTAATCCTAGCACTTTAGAGGCTGAGGCAGGAGGATTTTGAGTTGGAGACCTGCCTGGACTCTATAACAAGTTGTAGGCCAGGTTGACTTATACAGCAAAACCTTGCCTCGGAAACAATTGCAACGGGTCAAAGAAAACTAAAAGTCAGTCTAGGCAGAAAGCCATTAACAACAGAAGCCCCTTTATAGGGCCTTAGAAATTTGGGGTTCAGAAGAGACACTGAAGCAGACTGTCCTTTTTAGTAGGAAGTTCATTAAGGGAGTTCATAATGCCACCAAAGGACGCATGGTGGGAGCTCTAAGGAGAGTTCAGGCCTATGAGGCAAAGTGGGGGTCCTGCCTTACAGGTTTCAGGGATGGGGTAGGTCTCATGCCATGGTAAATAGTCCCTGTTTATAGTCAGATTGTTTCTGATTCCTGGGCTGCGGGAGAAGGGGCGAAGGTTCAGCTCTTTAGTGAATTAGTGTGTCATCTTATGGCTTGTGCCACTGGAGCCCCTGGCTGCCTCGTGTACTTGATACCCTTCCGTTGGGGAAGTGCAAGGAACAGACTCAGGGGCAGAGGCTCAGCAGGGTGACTGCCGTTGGTTTTAAGCTGACTTAAGTAGCCCCCAAGCTCAAATCTAACATTAGAAAATATAAATCATAGCAGAAGGGAAGTAAATTCAGAGCTATTTGATTATTTGCTTGCTTGGTTTAGTGGTGTTGCAGATGCTTATATATTCCAGTGTGCTACCACTGATCCACACGCCTCAGCCCTCTGCAAAGCTCACTTCTATGCCAGATTAAACTCTCCACAAGACTAATTTAGGACAAAAGCCATATTGCTACTCAAAAAGAAGACGATGAACATTTCTGAAGACAAAGCCAGTGCGCAAGGAAAACTGCATGGCTGTCCATTTAATCAGCTCAACAGCAGAGTCCTTGAAAACAGCATAAAAGGGATCCAAAGAGAGGCAGAAACTTGAAGACACATGGTATTGAAAAGAGAAGCAAGAATCACCCTTGAAAACGGTCTCCTATCAGAGATGTATTAGACGTATCATAACGTCAAATATAACACATGAATATGTGTCATGCTAGATGTGATGGCACATGCCTTTAATCCCAGCACTTGGGAGGCAGAGGCAGTGGATCTTTCTTTGTGAGATCAAGGCCAACCTGGTCTACATAGTGATTTCCAGGCCAGCTGGGGTTATGAGAGACCGTGTCTAAAATCATGATAATAGTAATAATAATAAAATGTGGTGTGACGGGTTTAGGACTAGGAAAAAAATAGATCCCTATAAAAGAACCTGAAGGTGGTCCTTTAAACAAATGTGTGTTATCTGAGTGTCTATGTGAGTCTACGTGTGCTGCATGTGTGCAGTGTCCATAAGCCAGAGAGTCTGATTTCCTGAGTTGAGTTGGAGTTACAGAAGGTTGTGAGCCAGCCTAATGTAGGTACTGGGAACTGAACCTTGATCCACTGTAACAGCAGCAAGTGCTCCTGACCATTAAGTCATCTTTCCAGCCCCCAAAAGCAGTCCTTGAATTCAATGGCAAATGGGAATTATTTGGAGTCCAGCTCATTTTCCATCAGAAGAGTATGGTGCTGGGTTCTTGTCTCATAGGATGTATAAAAACAATCCAGATGGATTAAAGACTTCAGTGTGGACAAGATCTAATAACACAAAACGATGAATCATTGAGAGGAAAGAGAGAAGGAAAGTAGAAGGGGCTGCTCAAGGATGCATCATGAGTGGGAGCAGCTGCGGCTTGGGAGTTCAAGCAGAGAGAGCAGTCGTGAGCAAATTGACCCTTCTAAGCTGGGGACAATGAGAAAGATGTGCCGCATGGGTGGAAATATCGAGGATGCTGTCCTAATTAACTGCTCTTACTGTTATGACCAAATGCCTGACGAACACCTATGGAAGGAGAGAAAGGTTTACTTCGGCTGACAGGTCTGTGGTGGAGGGGAAGGCAGGGTGGCAGGAGCTGGAGGCAGCTGGTCACATTGAATCCACAGTCAGGAAGCAGAGAGTGATGAGCACTTGCCGCCTCCTTTTTATTCAGTCCAGGCCCCCATGGGATGGTGCTGCCCACATTCAGAGTGAGTCTTGTTGACTGACTCAGTCTAGAAACTCCCTCTCAGATACGCTCAGAGGTTTGTTTCCATCAGATTCCAGTCAAGGCTAAGTTCTGATGAGTGGTACCATCACACTAAACCATCATTCTGGGAAAGTCAAGTCCAGGCACATGCACCACGCGATTGTGTTTTATGTGCAATATTCATAGTGGGCAAATCTGTTGAGACTACTATAGAGTAGTAGTTTCCCAGGGCTGGAAAGAAGGTTAAAGGGAGGTGAATGCTGCTGGACATGTAGTTGTTGGTGGGGAAGAGTGGTTATAAAGGTTCTGCAATTAGACTGTAGTGATGGTTATATAACTCTAAAACTGGCGAGTCTTTATGTAAATCATACCTCAATGAAACCATTAAAATATGAACGCCACCTGTGTTGGGTAGTTTCAGTTGTCAGCTTGATACGCCTAGAAAGAGAGGATCCCCGCTGGGGAATTTCTTCTGTCTGAGTGGCCTGAAGACATGTCTGTGAGGCATGTCTTGATTGTTGAGTGATGTGGAAGGGCACAGCCCATGGTAGACAGTGCTTCCCCTGGGCAGGTGGTCCTGGATTATATAAGAAAGCAGGCTGGGGCTGGAGAACTGGATCAGTGGTTAAGAGCATCCACATGGCAGCTAACAACTATCCATAACTCCAGTTCCAGGGGATCCAATGCCCTCTTTTGAACTCTGCAGGCATTGCATGACAAGGATGCACTTACATACATGCATGCAAAATACCCAAACACATAAACTAAAATTACTAAATAAAATATTTAAATAATAATAATAATAACAAAGAAAGCAGGCTGAGCATAGTCCTGAGGAGCCAGCCAGTAAGCAGCACAGCTCCATTGTCTGTGCTTCAGCTCCCGTCTCAGGGCTCCTGTCCTGGCTTCCCTCAAGCGTGAACTGGGACTTGGACTTACAGGCCAAATAAACCCTTTCCTTCCCAAGTTTAGAATGTTTTACACGACCCACATTTGTTTTGTAACTATTCATATATAAAACACAGTGTATTATATTTTACAAAGATGAAGGCACAGGCACCTTTTTTTTTTTTTTTTAATTAGCACATATCGTTTCAAAAAGGTTAATTGTCAGAAATCTAGATCCTGTAAAGCCGCAGGTGCTTCTCACTCCCAGAATGAAGGCTGGCCTGGTGATGGCCCGTGGCACCCCGAAGTCAGCCGCACTCAGTTTGAAACTCATTCCTCATATGTTCTCTCTGCATGCAAGTGGCCTCAGTTTCCTCGTCTCTGTAAATGAGGAGAGAGTGCTTTGAGAATGAAATTATGGATTGCAGTCATTTAGGCAATCTCAAGCACACAATAGGTGCACATAGTAGCTGGTAAAGTGATGGCAGGGGCTGAGTAGGAGTTCGGGGGAGAATTAGGTATTCTGAGGTACTTATTTTCATTTATTATACTATTTTATTTACATCTTCATATTTAGACCGTATGCTTGCTTGTATCAAATTGTTTAATCCACACTACTGTATTATCCCTTATGTGTTTTAATTCACCAAATTAATTGTGTAAAGTTCCATTATTGCTAGAAAAAGAGAAAAGAGCTGCCTGCTAGGAAAGTCGCTTTTAAACTGAATAGGAAGTGGCCACTCTGTCTTTAAACTTTCTCACCAGAATGCTAATAGCAAAGAAGGAAGTATGTTTCATTACAGGCTG
Source organism: Eospalax fontanierii (assembly GCA_035773235.1). NCBI lineage: Eukaryota > Metazoa > Chordata > Mammalia > Rodentia > Spalacidae > Eospalax > Eospalax fontanierii. The sequence continues at coordinate 42,778,500 of CM069546.1, read as the reverse complement.
GCCATATTTATTTAAAATTTGTACCCTGAAGGGCTCTTTTGGGATGTTGGATATGTCCCATCCTTTAATATGTACATAGATGTGCAAATTAGCTGAACATCACAGACAGAACGTAAAAGCTTACACAGCTTATATCATACCACAGTATATCTTTATATCTATACGTACATATGTATGTATAACTATGTCTATCTACCTCCCAAATTTATTTCTATTGCTATCTATCTATCTATCTATCTATCTATCTATCTATCTATCTATGATTGTGAGCCAGAGAAACACTCCTATATACAGGAAAAAAAATCTTATACACAAAGATAGTCACCACAGCCTCTCTGCAGTATCAAAATACCAGAAACATTTTAACTTTGAACAGCATCAACTCATCATTAAGTGGTGACAAACCCATTAATTGGAACATTTATGCAACAACTAAAATGTGGAGACTGTGTAAAAACATGAGGAAATGCTATGTATAGAATTAAATGAAAAAAAAAATGTTCACAAGCATGATTATACTAAAATATGCACAGAAAAATGACTAGAGGAAAGACTCCAGACTTTTGATGCCGTTCAAGAGTGATGGATCTCTCTGCATGATTTTGTTTTCTTCTTTCATTCTCTTTGCATTTATAAGCCAGATGTTTACTTTTTATAATTGTGTAAACAGCAGTAACACTTAGAAGTTTGCAGGAGAAGAAGGCAAACGTCAGAGCAGGAATCAATCTCGCCGTGATTAATAGCGTGGGATGCTTGCGAATGCAGCCTTGGTGTCCGATGCTGGGCTCTCCGCTTTAAAAGGGCAGTCATCCCGACAGCTAAAACCAATTTCCTGAGGGAAGATCACCATCAGGCTTGGTGTTACAGCTCAGTTGCCGACACCTGACTCATAGTTTTGAGATGTGCCTCCTGGCCAGAAAATAGTCAGCTCTGTCCTATCAATTAAGGATTTCTCCGTCATCGTCAGAATAAGCTCCTCGGGTAGTTTATGCTTCCAGAAAAGGAGCATCAAGCAGTAGACAGAAATGCTGCAACCTGAGAGTTTCCATCTCCCAAGATGAGATCATATAAACATATATAATTCAGAGGAGGCTTTTTGGTATCCAAACTAATAAGCACCCCAGGTAGTCTACTAAGCAAAGATCCACAGATTCGAAGGAGGGACTTGGAAGAGGTTGAGCTTGATCTTTCAACAGTTTTCTAATGACGACGTCAGCGAATGAAACATCAATAATCTCTTTGTATCTCTTCTCTAGTCATCTGTTTATGAAGTATTTATTGTGTACCAGATCTTGCACTAAGTTCCGGTATTCTTGAGAACACCCCAGGGGCTGGCAATAACTTTCATCCTGTATGCCAAATGTGATCAGTTGGTAGTGGTGGTCTTGAGAGCTATGCTGGAAAAAGTGCTTGGACTATATCCAAGCCTAAATGAAAAGAGCAGTGATCAATTAGTAATGTCTGCTGTGATCATGGCAGGGGGAATGGTGGTGTACATATCATGCAGGCACCATGCTTGCTATGCTGTTTCTGCTAGAATAATGAGAGTCATTTCAACCTTGACAAGGGCTCTGTTTCCTACAGGTTTAGGGAACCAATTTTCTATCCATGATATCATCTCTGGAGAGGCCAACAGAGGAGAGAAAACCAGCAAGTATTTGTTGGTCAACTGCTACATTCCCTATCTTGCACTGAGCCAGGTAATATTTAGGATAACCCTTCAATGACATTGTATCCTTTCAAGGATATCCGGGTTTATCTCCTTTCCGCACACAAGGACCTAGACGAGGGGAAGTTTAAATGACTTTTTCAAACTCCCGCTGTCGATCACTCTTCACACAACAAGCCACCCAGGCTTAATATGGAACCACATGAGACAAAAACAGTCCCCTCTTCTTTCAGAAGGTCAACAAAACCCACTCTACTAAGCTCTGATGATGCCTTTAGCTTACTGGCTCTCTTGGAGATGTGTTCCATCCAGTTTGTTCATTCTGACAAAGTGAGGTATAGTCTGTTCCGCCTTCTGCCTGCTCCCATGCAGAGTGAGTAGCTGGTGCCATTTGTCAAGGGTGGGCTCTGCGTCATCCAGTCAGCAAGCCCAGAGCTTTCCAGCCTGGCCACAAATACATACTCTGTGGATAAGCCTCAGTGAATCTAACTGACCTTCTCTTTTTCAGCCTGGTTCAAATGTTTGTAATTATTTGGTAGACTAACCATCATCCCATAAAATGATATATAATTACAAATTTACTGTGTGCCAACTCCTCTGCTAAGGGATCCAGCTGTACCGTTGCTTTATGATCTCACACTGTCTCTACACAGAGGTATCACAGGGATTCTGATTAGACACAGGAGAAACATGAAACTTAGTGTCAAACAACTTAGCCAAAGTCACACAGATAATATGATGGAACTGAGATTCCACCTTAGGCAATCGGACTCCCCAAGTCTATGACTTCCCTTCGCTTTAAAACATGTCAACAACTTTCAGTCCTTACCAACTTCGGGTATATTTTCCTCCACGGGAAGCAGACACTGAGACAGAGATCAGAGTGGAAGCCATGTATTTGAGGAAAGATTCAAGGAAATATCAATAGAGACGTGGAAAAGAAAGTAAGGGAAGAAAGAAGCTTATCTCAGGGAGCTGGTTGCTACTGTGGAAGTCAGAGATCAGTAGACTGGGGGAACCCTGGAGAAAGCTGAGTGACATTTCTACAGTGTGCCCCAAGGGCAGGGAGCGAAGGTATCAATTCACCAGCTGTTGGTCAAAGAATGCTCTCAAGGGACATGAATTCTATCTGTCCCACATCTGGACAGAGTAAAGTCTGGTGACTCAAAGAAGCCCTGAAGCACAGAGCTCTGGGGTCAGAGATGGCAGCCAGAGAGCCCATGAGAGGCACTTGGCACTAGTGGGTGCAGATGACAATAATCCCCTAGTGTCTACCTCTATTTGCTTCCTTTTTGTAAAATAATCAACTTTATGGAGGCACAAATCATAGGTCATACATTTATCTATGTTAAGAATACGATTTAACAATATTTTTAAAAAACATGATCTATTTGAGAGACATTTTCATCACCTCAGTAACACATACCCACTGGCAATTAGTCCCGAGTTGTCCTTCAAACCTCAGGTAACCATTAACACGCAGTCATCTCAGTATTCTTGGGGCATTGGTTCCAGTACTTTCTTGAGTACCGAAGTCAGAAGAAGCTAAGTCCCCTTATATAAAGTGGCATAGTACTTTTACATAGATCCTATGTACATCCTGTATAATTGAAATAATTTCCATAGGGCTGCAAAGATGGCTCAGTGGGTAAAGTACTTGCTGTGAAACATGGAGATCTGAGTTTGGATCCCCAAGTAAAAATGCTGGGTATGTTTGTATTTGTCTGTAACTCCAGTCCTGGGGGAAAGGAGATGAGACAGGTGGATCCTGGGAGTTCTCTGACCAGCTAGTCTAGCTGAAACAGCAAGCTCCAGGTTCAATGAAAGTCCCTATTTCCAAAAATAAGTGGAGAGCAAAAGAGGAAGACACCTGATATCAACCTCTGGTCTACACAGGTGCGTGAACACAGACACAGACAGACAGACAGACAGTCACACACACAGAAAAACAAAATCATCTCTAGATTACTTATTAGCTAATCCAATTAGCTTGCTATATTACCATTTTTTTCATTTTTTATGTACCTATTTTTAAAATTTTTTCTATCCAAGTTTGGTTGAATCTGACTAGGCAGAAGGGGGATTTCTTATTCCTTGGTAGACAGGAAGTAGAGAATGTAACAGGAAGTGATCAAGGACAACATACCTCAGAATAGCCAGCTCTGATCTATTTTCTCTTAGCCAGATGTTACCTCCTATAGTTTCTAGAAACTTCCAAAATAATGCCACCTTTGGGGACCAAGCATTCAATGCTTGAATTTGAGAATAGAGAATCTTCACATTTGTAGAGGTGGCAGAACTCTTTGTCTCTGGATTTGCCTTTTCTAGACACTTTATATAAATGGAACCATATGGTTTATAGCTTTAAGTATAAATAAGGAAGTCCCTTTCCAAATGGCTCAAGTTGCAGAAATTAAGTAAAAGGAAAATGAGCAACAGCTAATGAGTAACTTCTCTGTAGGTGACAGGAACCTTTTAGATAAGGTGGAACAGTGACTTCATTGTGATCAACAACTAATGACAGTAAGCACATTCTCCAACAGTTGGTCTCACAATTTTATGGCAGGCCATTTTGCTATCTCTAAGATCTCTGGACATTGCCGATCCCTGAGGATCCAAGGGAGTGCTTAGCCTGGGATCTCATCTTCCTCAGTATGCATTTCTTCACCTCTGCTTTTGAGACAGTGTATTTTAAAGGTATTCTTTCATCACAAGCGCCTGATAGGCAGTCAGTGACTGGTTAAGAGGCCTCGAGACCCATTAATCTGTTCACTGTGGCACTGAAACCAATGGGACTAGCTTAAGAACCCACAAGATTAAACAGATGCTACAGCCTGTTGATCTTGGTAGTTTCAGAGGTCAGCGTTTGGAATAACTGGATTTTTTTTCAGAGGGATCTTGGTTTCTAATCTGGTTTATTAAGCCCTTCATAGTTTTCTTAGAAGTTAATAAAACTGAAGAAAAACTTGATAGAAAGCAGTAAGATCAGGACAACTAGCCAACTGGTCAACCACAGTTGCATCCTGTGGCTGCCTTTTTGAAGTCTAGAACCTTCTTCTATGCAGGCTGTGTATCTACAAGCTGAACTGGTTACTATTTCTCATGTACAGAGATGCCATTGGCTTTTGACTTACTGTGATAACAGCTACTATATACAAATAGTTTAGAATACTGATATAGAAGGCCCTGCCTTGCCCACAGCAAATGTAGACTTTGCTGCTGAAGATCAACGTCTTCACATGCTTCTGGTTCCTTGACTTTGGACTTACCTACCCAGTTGAAGACGGGCTGCCATTTATCTTGGGATTCCTGTCATCTGTTACTTAGAAACTTCTACTTTTCTCCTTGGCTTTATGAACTGACTGAAAATAGGATCTAGAACAAATAATTGGCCAACTTAAGTGTTACTATTACTAGACTGAAAGGTAGGGCTTGGACCTATGATTACTGTGTGTTGGTTTCTGCCCCTTAGTTCAGCTCCTGGGATCTACTAGAGAGGATCTACAAGTACACTGCTGCAAGGGAGCCATTCTGGACCCAGGAATAGAGACAGATAATGGTGGGGATCTTCCTATCTTCATGAGACCAACCTTGTGATAGCTTTAGTTATCTACCACTGTAACCCCGCAAGCGTGATCTTTCAAGTCCTAAACTACATGTTTGTAAACTTACCTGGGTAGCGTTGTTGACCACTTGGCTTTTTGTTCTGATCAAGTTTTTTTTTTTGTAATCAAGTTTTCATCCCTTTTATTAACTTCTAAGAAAACTATGAAGGCTTTGACAACATACAACAGAAACCAAGATTCCCTGATCCAAGTCGATGCCATGTATGTAGGAGACGCTTACTCGAGGGGATGAGGAACTCTATCCTGGGTCTAGTCACAGAAGGAAAAGTAGACACTCAATATGAGCATCTACTTAGCATTGACAGCCCCCAACTCTCCCTCTTGTTGCCTAGGTAGTGTCTCAAATCAACCATTAGAAAGACACTCTCTTGGAACCTCAGGGATTGGCAATGTCCAGAGATCCCAGAGATAGCAAAATGGCCTCCCATAAAATTGTGAGACCAGCTGTTGGAGAATGTGCTTACTGTCATCCAAGGCTCACCTTGGACACAATATGTTGACACATCTCTGTTTCTTCAACCCACAAAATCTTAAGTCATTGTTGAAAGAAATTTTCAGTGATTTCTCTTGAGAGATGGAGGAGAGTCTGACATCGTCCCCCACATGCCACATTCTTGCTGGAACTGTGCATTACAGTGCATTAGATGGGGCAACTCTTGGGCAGGTTCAGACCCAGGGCAGAGTTTGGTGCCTGGTGGGTCACCGGTTTGGTCAAAAGGAATGTGAAGGGCAGGGCAGGGTCAGTAGATCATGTGGCCAACGTCACTCCTACCTTCGTTGCACAGCAGGGTTTCTTAACACAGTTTGCTTGTGATTATAGCAATCACAATCCACAATTACAACGGTAACAACTTAAGATGATGTGGGAGACATGGGAATTCAGTGAAAACAGCATGTTAGCTGTGGCGAGCCGGAGAAATGGCTCAGTCGAGAGAACACTTACCTTGCAAGCACAAGAATCTGGATCTGGTATGCAGAAATTGCATAAAAATGTCAGGACCGATGGTACAAGCTTGTAATTCCAGTGCCGGGCAGCTCCAGACAGGAGGATCCCTGCAGCTTGATGGCCTGGCCTAATTGATGAGTTACAGGCCAATAAGAGGACCTTTCTCAAAGGAGGTAGATGGCTTTCTTGAAGATGACACCCAAGGTTGTCCTCTAGCCTCCATACACACACAGGTGCACCCACATACACATGAACACGCACACACATACATATATATAAGAACTAAAGAAAGAAGGTAGATGGAGCTGGAGAAGGACACAGAGAGAAATAAGGCGGAATCTGGAAGAAATAGAGCAAAACCAGAAAAGGAAGGAAGGAGGGAAGAAGAGGAAAGAAGGGAAGGAAGGAAGACGAAAAGGAGGAAGGAAGGGAGGGAGGGAAGGAAGGAATGGAGAAGAAAGTTAGTGGGAAACAGGATCAGAAAAGAAATACAAAGGAGAAAAAGAGGGAGGAAAGGCGAGAGGAAAAGGAGAGTTCCCAAGGAAGCGGGAATAACCCAGTCTTGCTCCAGTAGGGTTTCTTAACTGGTGCACTGTTGACAATTGAAGCCGGCTACCTTCTGTCGTAAGCTGCCATAAGGTGTTTTGAAGACCCCTAGTCTCTGTCCACTAGAGGATACTAGCACCTCCACTTCCAGATATTTCAACCCCAAACTCTCCAAACGTCATAGAAATTTCCCCACTGTTGAGTGCCGCTGAATTAAAGGGTTACAGTCCCTCCATGCCTATCTGAGCTCAAACTGTCCACAGTCAGAGGAACGAGGTGTCTGCTGCAGAGAATACTTACTGCTCATTTTCCAGGCCCAATGATTGTCCCTGATGGTAATTTAAAGCATTATTTTTATATTAAAACAAATGTAGATATATTATAGACTAGAATCCCAAATTTAAGGCTGGAAAGAAATTTCATGTTCAAGATGAGGTGATATTGGCTACAGTCCCAGAATCCTTGCAGATATACGTTCACATTTCTCAGCCTCGGAAGGAGCTAATAATAGCTACGTACTATGAGTGCAGACAAGGTCCAGAAAGTTTCAGGAACATTGTCCATTTGATCCCCATAGTCTCTCATCTTTCAGATGAGGGACTGAAGACCAGAGAGGTTCCCAAACCAATTTGAGGACCAGTAGCTGCTCGACGAAAAAGAGATGTGTTGGGACCACAGTCTGTTCTATCTAGGGGTGCATTTCAAAGTACTTCTGAACATCCATGGAAAGGTGAGCAGAGAGAGAGGGATCACCAAAGCCAACATCATGCAGCTGGCTGATGGGGTGGCTGATGGGAGAGAAAGGGTCTGTAGAAAATGGTAAACTTAAACTGGCCATGATGATGCACGCCTGTCAGCCCAGCACTCAGGAGACAGAGGCAAAAGGATCAGAATTTGAAAGTCACCCTTGACTACATAGTGACCCCATCTGTGGAACTTTGTTACTGCAATCCTTGAAAACCAACAGTTTGGAGGTTACCTAGGGTTCACCTGAACTTCAAACACAGGGTTCAAGTCCTGCCTCTGCCACCTACTGTCTGTGAGAGCATGAGCAAGTGCCACCACCTGTCCAAGCCAAGGTTTTCTTATCCCCCTAAGGTGAGGTGTTAGGACAGTCTACATGATGGAATTACAGAGTGTGAAAGAAGAGTGTGGAAGTGGTCCCCAGAGTTTCCAGAATAGAACTCAAAACACATCAACCCATCAAACAAACTACTATTATTCCAATGCTTCCTGGTCCCTGGAATTGCTTATTTTTATCTATTTATTTATTTTGAGGCAGGGTCTTGTTATATAGCCCAGGCTGCCCTGAATTTGCTATGTATCCTAGGTTGGCCTCAAAAGTGCAATCCTTCTGGACCAGTCTCCTAATGCTTGGGATCATAGGCATATACCTCATTACCTTTGTCTCCAACAAAATCTTCAAGAGTTAAGGAGAGGGCTAGCCAGATGTCTCCACAAGCAAAGGGGGACTGACTGTGCAAGCTTGGTGACCTGAGTTCAATTTCTAGTACCCACTTAAAGTTGTGGGAAAAAAAGAACTATTTCTACAAAGTTGTTCTCTGACCTTCACACATGTGCCATGGCATACATTCACACATATGTGAGCATACGCATTCAGTAGTAGTAGTAGCAGTAGTAGTAACTTGTACAAAAGAGGTAACAGGCAATGGAGATAACTCAGCAGATAAAGGCACCTGTCCACCAATCCTGACAACCTGAGTTCAGTCTCTGGGTCCCACGTGATGGAAAGAGAGAACTAACTGCCTATTGTTTCCTGATCACCATATGTGCACTATTCCATGCATGTGTCCACATAAATAAAAATGTAAAAAAAAAAAAAAGGTTTTAATAAAAGAGGTAGCAGAAAAGGACTCAAGAGGCCCCACCTTTCCTGAGGATTCACAGGCAATTAACAACTCAATGGGAGGGGCTCAGGAGGCCCCACCCCTCCCTGAGGATCATTGGCAGTTAGTGGTTGCTGGAAGAGGAGGAGACATTCTCTTCATGGTGTAACCACTGTTTAAGATGCTCATGCTCCTGTAAGCAACACTGATGAAGCTAACTGGGTCCCACATGTGTGCACACACATCATGAGAGCAGAAAGGGAGATAGTTGGGAAGAGGAAGAGAATTAGAGGCAGTGTGAGGGGGACAGAGAGTCAATATGATCAAAGTAAATCATATACATGCATGACATGCCAGAGTGAAACCCATTATCATGTATAATTAAATGCTAATAAAAGTTTTAAAATTGATTTTTGGCAAATTCCATACAATATATTTTGATTGAATTTAGATCCCTTCCTCATCTGCACCTCCCCACTATCCCTACTTAGTCTCATGTATCCTATCATATATATGTATACACACACACACACACACACACACACACACACACACACACAGGACTACAGAGTCAAATTTATGTTCTTAATTGCTCTCTAGTATGGGTCCATCCACTGGTTAACCTACCAAGAGTCTCACTCTTAAAAGAGACTGACTATCTGACTTGAGCTTATGTGGGACTTGTGCACACTGTCACCATTGAATTAAAACTTTTGAAAAAAAAAAAAGGAACTTAGTTCTAGGAACCAAGAGTTCCATCTTTAATGAAAACAAATCAGAAGGCATTTAAGGGAAGAAAATATCAGTGCCCGTGTTTCATCCCTGAAGATGTTTAAGAAACATCGGGTCTCCACACCTTCTTTCCTGGCTCAGGGCTCCTGCGCCTCATCTCTCCCCGTCCAGGACTGATCAGTTTAACTTTCCCTTGGTGCAGTCTCTCAGCATCTTCTGAACCCTGTCCTGTGTCTACAGTCATAAGCGCCTCGCCCTGGCCCTACCACTTGTGAGTTGAAGAACCTGACTTGTGTGATATGTGACACTTCCCTCGAGTGACAGAAATTCAGAGAACTTTCATTTGCTAATAATAGTCACTCATCCATTAAATATAATTTATAATCATTCATTACAGAGATTAATCATTATTAAAACTAATGTAAAGTTCTTGCTTACCAGGAAGAATGTTCGTGGTTTCCACCAGCTCTTCATAGGCATCATCCCTCGGGATCTTCTCACAACCCTTTTCCCAGAAATGACTGATTCTCTAACGCCTCTGTGATGTGCAGGTCAAAATGTTGGTACCACAGTTGTGGGAGAGATGGGAGGGTGAAGACAAGTGACAACCATGACAGATAGGAGGAGTAACAGAGAACTGCTCTCTGGCTGGGTTACATTGCTGAGAGTTCTAGAACAAAATAGAACAACGTGAGTGGCTTCAGCAGGATTCGCTGACTTACAGTGGTGGAGGCTCAAAAGTCCAAAATAAAGAAGTTGGTCAAGCCTCTCTGGGAACTGAGAAAGGATCTTTTCCAGGCATGTTGGGGCTCGCATAGTCTTTTGGAGGATACTGTGATAAAATATAATGAGCCAGGTGACTTATTAAACACAAAAGCTTGTTTCTCACCATTCTGAAAACTGAGATATCCAAGGTCAAGGTGTCAGCAGATTTGGTGCCTAGCAAGGGCTCTTGGGCTTCTAGAGAGAGCCAGGTCTTGCTGTATCCTCACATGGGATATCGTGGGGGTGAGGGATCTCCATCACACCAGAGGCTAGGGGTTTAGCTCAAACTGGAGGCTTTCAGTCCATAATAATTCATGTTTTCTATATGTCCCTTCACATTGTTGGTTAGGCTTTGTAAGGATGCTGGCCATATCAAACAAGGAATCACCCTACTGACCCCATTTTTATTTGATTCTCTTTGTCAAGACCCTATCTCTAAATAATGCGCCATTCTGAGGTACCAGTGAATAGAACTTTAACCTATGAATCTACAGCATGACGTAATTCAGCCCTCAGCGCAGCCACAAGACCAGGCACCTTACGTTTGACAGCTTTTCTGGGAGCTCTGTCCTACCCCAGCAACACACTTCTCTGAAAGGAAGATATTCCCCTGTCTAGCCTCTGTTCAACTTTGATTCTCCGAAAATAAACTTACCAATCCTTTCTTTCACTAGAGTAGAGATTTTGACTGTTCATGTCGTTGAGGACGACTGTTCCTCTCCCCCAGGTACTGGAGAGGCAGGCCCCAGCACGGGCTGTGTTCAAGTCCTTCTCTCTATTCAAATCATTCTCTTTCAGAGTGTGAGGCAGGTGTGAGCACGGGCTGGAGAAGGTTCGTGGCTGTGGTTGAGAAGCCTGAGAGCTTTGGTTTAAAAATAGGTGAACTGAAATAAACACTGAAAACCACTCGGATGGCACCAGAATAGAGTGGTAATTGATCTAATGCAACTTTTGCCTCGGATAACATCATTATTTGTGAAATTATGTCAGTGCCGCCCTGCCAAGTCAGCAAGCACTTACAGGACGTGACTTCTAATTTAGGAGTCAGACTATTTGCGGCTCGTCTTAGAAGACTGAAAGCAGGAGCTTGGCGGACACACAGTAGTCAGACTCAGGCCTGACTGGAGCTGGGGATTTGTGAAGTTGAAGTGCTCAGGATGTGTCTGCTCTGCAGCCCCTCTGAGAAAGGACCGGGTGCCGGGCCCTAGGGAGCGTAGCTTGTAGATGGCCGTGGGCTGTCAACTTCCGAAGCCGTCAACCTCGGAGGTTCACTGTCCCTCAGTCATGCCCTCTCTGGGGCAGCCTCAGCCTATGACTTAGTGACTCCGGGGCTGGGCAGTTTGCCCCCACGTAGATTATACCAATGTGACCAGGCACTTGCTACAGAATCTCACGTGCTCAGCGCTTCTTCCTACTCCCAACTCACTTCCTGCCGCAGATGTTGATCTCTAATAAATACCGATTCCGCAGCTCTTTCTCTAAGAGCTTCATGCTGAAGCAGATGTCACCGTTTCCAAGCCCATGCCCTTCCCTTTGCACCTGCTGTGCTCCAGAAAGAAAGGAGTGATGTGCACACCTCTGTGAGCCAGCTCTCAGGTCATTCCTGGATTCTTAAGCAACAAACTTTTCTAAGTTACTTATGAATATAATATCAAATTTTCATTCATTTGGCTTCCATAAAAGGAGACATTTACATTAAAATTATTATTTGTAAAAGCAACCATTCCTTTCTTCATTATTTTTTTTCTTTTGGTACAACTTCCAGTTCAAGCCACTGTTCTCAGAATACTGAGTAACATGGTGGTCTCATCTGCTTTTGTGCTCTTACGAAACGCCCAAGGCTGAGTAACATTATCAAGAAAATATGTTCACACTGGCTCATAGTTCTAGTCCAAGGTCATGCCTTCTTGTTGACAGAGTCCTAAATTCAACCCAAAGCACAGAGCAAGAAACAAGGAATTGTGTGTGGTTGTGTGATTGTGTTTGTGTGATTGAGTGATTGTGTGATTATGTGTTTATGATTGAGTAATTGTGTGTATGATTGTGTGTGTGGTTGTATGAGTGGGTATGATTCTGTGGTTGGTGATGTGATTGTGGTTGTGTGTGGTTGTGTGATTATGTGTGTGTGTGTGTGTGTGTGATTGTGATTGTGTGTATGTGGTTGTGTGATTGAGTCCTTGACTATGGACTAGACTATGAGCCTGTTAATATAAACCTCTTTTCCTAATAAAGTTGCCCAGCCTCAGACATTTTATTATAGGAACAAAACCCAGACTGATATACCGTGCTGCTGACAGTACTGTTGCAATTGTGCCTAAAGAAAAAAATAGTGAATGGAGAAATGGCTATTCTTTCAAATGGTGATTAAAAATATTTATTTATTATTTTTATTTATGTGTATGAGTGTATTGCCCGCATGTAAGTAAGTGCACGTGCATCATGCAATGCCCTCAGAGGTCAGACGTGAGTGTCAGATTCTCTTGGAACTGGAATTATGGATGGATGTTAGCTGCTATGTTGGTGCTGAGAATCAAACCCTGGCCCTCTGCAAGAGCAGTTAGTGCTCTTAATCACCGAGCCATCTCTCCAGTCCCTCAAATGATAATTTTATGCAATTTTCTCCTTTCATAGAACTCAAATAAATGGAAATATGGTGTTATATTCTTAAGTCACTTAATCAGATTCATCCACTTGAAAATCCATGAACAGGGCTGGGAAGATAGTGCATTTGGTAAATGCTATGCAAGCGTGGGAACCTGAGTTCAGGCCTGAGGAGGAGACAGGAGGGTCCTGAGGATCCTTGGTCAACCAGTCTAATGGAATTAGTGAGCCCTATACCAAAGAGAAGCCCCATTAAAAAAAAGAAACCAAGGTGGACAGCACCTGGGGAATGCCAGATGGGGCTATCCTCTGGCCACACACACGCACACCTATCCCCACACTCACACACATGCATGAGCATGCACACATGCCCATAACCCCCATGAACATGCAATGCATATACACCTACATGCATGCACATTCAAGAACATGCACACACATATGCCCACACACCCCACATGCACAGGCACACACTCATATATACACACACACACACACACATGTACATGCATGAACACACACGACAGTAAAGGAAGTCCAGGAATGACCCGAGAGCTGACTCAAGAAGATATGCACTTCACCCTTTTTCTTTTTGGAACACAGCAGGTGCAAAGGGAAGGGCATGAACTTGGAAATGGTGACATCTGTCTCAGCTTGAGTTTCTTTCAGTCAGAGCTCGGAACTGGTGTTTATTAAAGACCAACACCTGGAAGGAAGCGGGTTGGGAGTAGGAAGGAGTGCTGAGCAAGTGCTTGGTCACATTGGCATAATCCATGTGGGGGTACACTGTCCAGCCCCAGGGTCACTAAGTCACAGGCTGAGGTTGCCCCAGGGAGACCATGACTGAGGGACAGAGAATTCAATTGCAAAGTTAGACCCTGAAGTTGTTGAGAGCCAATGGCTGGCTCAGCACCTCAGAACTTATTGTGGGGGATGCTTAGATGCCCCAGATTCAGTACCTTGGGTCAAGACAGAATGTGTTTGGGTATCTTGGCACTCCTCATCCACCCAGATCTTGCATCCCATTCATGCCTCCTGCCTCTGTATGTTTCCCAGTTTCTCTGTGGCGCCCTCTGCCCTCTGCCGCCACAGCCTTTGTTTGCCACGGTACCCTTCAGGTTCATATCCTGCATCGTGCATTCTGGCTTCAGTGTTCAGTGTGTTCCTCTGCCCCACCCTGAACATGAGAGAGAGAGAGAGAGAGAGAGAGAGAGAGAGAGAGAGAGAGAGCGAGAGCGCGAGCGCTGATCTGATCATGCTTAGCTTCATCTCTCTGTCCTCTCTTGCGTGCTGGTGACGGAAACCAGCAAGCGCTCTACCACTGAGCCCCGTTCCTGACGACGCTGGCACAGTAGTTGACACGTCTACATGTCTTCTCTTCTCCATCTGTCAAATGAGCTTGTGATGGTTACTGTTAATTGTTAACTTGAAAGAATCTAAAGTCTCCTGGGATGTGGGCCTCTGGGCATGTCTATGGGAGATTATCTTAACTGTGTTCACTGAGGTGGGAAGACCGGCCCGTGGGGGGTGGCATCATGCCCTGGCTGGGGTTCTGGACTGTGTAAGGGAGAAGCATCATGTACTCATTCCTCCCTGCTTCCTGATCAGACCGTGGATGTGACACAAGCAGCTGCTTCAAGGCACTGTTACTTTGACTTCCCTACCACGAATGGACTGTACCTTGAACCGTGAACCAGAAGAAACCCTTTCTCCCTTAAACTGTCATACTAGTTTACCACAGCAACAGGAAAGAAAATAAGAGAAGTATAACATAGCATTTACCTTCCATGGTTAGAGAGTTAAACAATACACAGCATAATCTCAGACTCATGTCAGGCCACTGTAAACATTTTGTAGATGGAAGCATATGGCATCATACATCTCAGTCATGGGGCTAGAAATGAAACCCAGTACTCATGGATCAGCTCTTTCGTGCTAGTACTGTGCTTCATTTAATGTGGATGTATAAAAAGGTGACGCTTATAAAGCCCACTAAGGTATGTTGCTATTGTATTGTCCTATAATAAACGAGAAGAGCAAGCTCCTGAGCACAAATGTTTGCTCCATGGCTTTCTCTTCTTTCTTCTGTCTGCAGTATCCTTTCCCCAGAGAAGCACCATTCTATCTCAAGTTAGCTTAGAACTTTGGGTAAACAGGTATTTGTTGAATGAGTGAGATAATAAACTAATGAAGGTGAGGACTCCTGTTTAGGAAGTAGAGAAGCAAGGATCCAGAAACGAGGCATGATCATCCAAAAGATAAAAGCTTAGATGTATCCAAGCTAGAGTTCAAACTAAAATAAAAAAATAATAAACTATACATATATATATATATATATATATGTATATTAAAGTGGGGTTATCTTGGTTCAGAGGTTAAAAGCACTAGCTTCTCTTGCAGAGGAACTGGGTTCAATTCCCAGCACCCACATGGCAGTTAACAATCATCTTTAACTCCAGTTCCAGGGAATCTGACTCCATCTTCTGACCTCCAAAGACATTGCATGATACAGGTGCACTTGCATACATGCAGGCAATACAATTCTACAATAAAATAATAAATAAAATATTTTTAGAGTCCAAATTGTTCTCCACTAAACTGCTGCTTCTCACAGATGAACATGGATCACACAGGAAATCTTGTAGCCATGTAGCTTCTGAGTCAGTGGACGTAGGGTGAAGCCCAAGAATCTGCATCTTGGTAGTCTAATCATCTCCTCTCTACTAGGCAGTGAAATACTTGAGGCAGTCAAGCCATAGTTCATTTTACCTTATGATTCTAGAGGCTCCAACCCAGGATTAAGTAACCATGGTATTTTGGACCTCTGGCAAGATCATCACCCCTGGGCATCAGCACTATGTATCATGGGACAAGAAACTAAGAGAGGAAAGGAGGAGACTGGGGCGCCATTGTATTCTTTGAGGGCATAACCGTAATGATCTAAGAATTCCCATTAGGTCCCACCACCCTAAGGCCCTCCAGTAGCACCTCCCCCGAAACTAAACCAAATGCTTTGATCTTTGGAAGTTCCATCCAAATCCAAGACATAGCATCTCCCACATGATCCACTTTCTTGTGGTTATATTTAAGAAGCAAAGCACTAAACTGCTTGTGTCCATTGGCTCTCTGAAAACACTAGGCATCAACTAAGTTCAGTTAGGGAAAACATGAATTTTGGTCAGGGAGATGGTTCCTTGTATGAAGTGCTTGCTGTGAAGGTGTAAGAATCTGAGTTCAGATCCTTAGTGCCTATGTAAAGAGTTAGGCACAGAGGCACACATCTGTAAATACCAGCACTGAGAGGTAGACCCCCAATAGGCAGACCCCTGGAGTTTGCTGACCAGCCAGTCTAAGTGATCAGTGAGCTCCAAGTTCAGCAAGAGACTGTTCATAAAACAAGGTGGAGAAGGATAGAGGAATACAGTGTATGTTGACCTCCAGCCTCCATACACATATGTGTAAGCACACATAGCTGCACACACATAGGCACATATAACACACACAGAGTGAGAGCGAGAGAGAGAGAGAGAGAGAGAGAGAGAGAGAGAGAGAGAGAGGAAAAAGATGAAATTAACTGAAGAAAGCAAGGCTAGAGTCAGAAGCCTCCTGTTCCGTCAAGGATGGGAGTTAAAGCACTTTGAACTTGAGGGAGAGACAAAGGGCCCACTGTCAGTTGCAATCAGCTCCAATTACATCCTGCCTGAATCCCTTCCCATCCCCAGTCCAGCGGAGGGCAGGACACCTTGACTGACATTCTCAAGACTATGTACAATGGAGGAGCATTTTCTTAGAGGAAAAACTGAGCTCTTATACCTAAAGAATTCACATTGCCCAAGCAAAGCCTGTCAGCTCCAGGGCAGTCTCTCTGCCTGTCTGGTATGCCCTGCCAGACCCCTGAGCCGCATACTTAGCCACCCCCAGGGAGTCTAACTCCAAGGTTGCACAGGCCAGAGAGATGGTCATTGTAGAAACCGATCATGAAAGTCTGTCTTCTTTCTCTAGTTAGGTTTTTACCAAGAACTGGTGAGCTGAACAGTTTGTCTGTTCTCCTGGTGTGTGTTGTAGGTCAGACCATGCACAGTGTCTGACTAGGAGGCATTTAAACAATCCCTTATCATCTTTCTAGGGGCTTTCTTGCTTTATATTTTTTAAACTTTATCCAATTCTTAGCAACTGGATTGTAAAGGTCATTATATTAACTGTGAAGATGAATTGAGGGATGAGGTAATTTTTCATCTGGGGAAACTGTTCAGGCTGGTAGGATGTCATTTCTATCCCCATAGATGCTGATCTGGGCTTTAAAAAGACAATTCTATTTCAATATAGTACTGTTGGAGTGGGGGAAGACAGGCTGCTTCCCTTCCAAACCTCTGCGCTCCCTTCTCATCAAAGGCAGCCTTTGTGTCTGTGTTTGTCTCTCTCCTATCTGGAACCGCAGATGCAGATTCTCCAAACCCACGCCAGCTCAAGGAAGTGGCCGACTCTGTAATCACCTTGTTGAAATATTTGGAATTGTATAGTAAGGGACCGGTTCTCTGTTGCCATAATTTATGACAAAAGCCCGGATAAATCCCCAGACATGGATTTTCTATAAAATACTTCCTTGTGAAACTTTGTTACACTACAAAATGAAAAGAAGGCGAGGGAAAGGAGAGGAGAGAAAGGGGCAGCAGGAAGCCCGCAGGTGGACATAAATCTCCAAGAACGCCATTCTCATTCATCACATTTACTGTAAAGACAGGGATTTTATTTGGATGGAAAAAGAATGAATCACTGCGGTTTTAGAATCTAATATGAAGCTCGCCGGAAGCGTTTGCTTCCAATCTTTCTGCTTCCTTAAGATCGTTTGAGTATGGAGGAAAGGCAGATGTGAGGAATACTTTCCATCAGTCATAGAATGTTCTGCAGTGGAACAGATGTCAGAGAGAAGGTCTGAAATGTTTATGGATATACTGTTGACATCCAGCTATATTACATATTTTAGAGAGTTTATTTTAATTGTGTGTGTGTGTACGGGTGGCTATGGACACACATGGGCAGGTACGCTTGAAGGTCGGAAGTGCTTGGTCCTTCTAGAGCTGGAGTTACAGGTGGTTGTGATCTGCCTGACATGGGTGCTGGGAATAGAACTTGGGTCCTCCGCAAGGGCAGTACCATCTCCCCAAGCCCCAGATGCAGATTTTAATTATTTAAACTGTGCTATAAGTAATAAGGACAGCAAGAGGTGAGTGGGGGTGAAGAGAGCGAGAAGGAAGCCCAGAGGGAGGAACACTGCTCCATTCTGAACCTGGGACAGTGGGAGACAGATTTGATTCCATAACCCTCAGACCCTTCTGCCCCGAGCGTCTGTCTCCCTAGGCTGCTTCACACTCCTGCTTTCATCCAGTAAGGTCCCTTCACCACAAACCCTTTATCTGAGGCTCCAACACCTTGAGCTCCAGGTGGAGGGGAAATGAACGGTGTGGAACAAAATGAGAAATTACTCTCTCCTTCCCAGAGTAGGAGGACTTAGAGGACTTCTAAGAGCTATTCTGACTCTGATTACTCCTTTGTACGACTGATGGTGATAGGGACATGGCTCAGTGGCCAAGTGCTTGCCCAGCATGTACAAGAATCTCAGCTTAAGCCCCATACCAGGGCAAACAAGGAGAAAGCTTTGGAATCCAAAAGCCTCTTAAGGTTTTAAGGCTGTTCTCTACAGGAGTTCTTCTTAGTGAGCGGGTGGAGATGAAGGTCACCAATGGGTCGGAAAATATTCATTTATCACTCAACAAACACTGACAGTATCTTCTCCGTGCCAACCACT
Organism: Eospalax fontanierii; assembly: GCA_035773235.1. Taxonomy (NCBI): domain Eukaryota; kingdom Metazoa; phylum Chordata; class Mammalia; order Rodentia; family Spalacidae; genus Eospalax; species Eospalax fontanierii. Next base: position 42,759,962 of record CM069546.1, on the reverse strand, counting down.
GAGATCAAGGGAAAAATAATCATAAAATGTGATGTTGGAGACGTTATTACCAGTCTTTATACCCAATCATGGTGTTTTAAATCTAGAAAGACCTTTTGAACTCTCTACCAAGTACAATGTTGAGCAACCATTATTTTTAACCTTGAGGTTCCCATTTTTAAGTTAATTTTTACAAATTTCATACAATGTATTTGATCATATTTAGATTCCTTCTATATCTGAACCCCTTACTAACCACCCATCAAATTTCTGTACTCTAATAAGCATATACATATGTGGAAAGAGAGAGAGAGAGAGAGAGAGAGAGAGAGAGAGAGAGATTTATAGTAAGGTCTATAGAGGCAGGTTTGTGTCCCCAAATGCCCGTTGGTGCCTGGTCAACTTAGTCAACCAGAGTCTCACCCTGAAATGAGACTGAATTTCCTTTTCTCAGCAGTTATCTGGCAAACCTGTTCTCCACTACAATCTTTCCATTCATTTAAAGTGACAGTTGTAATTGAGTTCCTTGGTGGGATGGGGTATTGTCGTAAAACTGACCTTGCTTGCTTGGTTGAATAGGAGACTGGGCATTACCTTTTGTATGCTAAAATGCAAATATTTGGGTAGAATTTGGAAGCAGCCTATGGAGCTGGTTTTCAAATTGTTCCATCTGAAATTGGATTGTGGAGTGAATCCTAAAGTTGAGGCAGGTCACACATGCTGCGAGCTGCTGTGGGGAGGCGTGGTAAGTGGTAAGCCCTGTGTAAATAATTCCTTTTAGTTCCTTTGGAGAACACTACGAAATAACTATCTCCCAGCGTAAGTTGCTATGGTTGTACTTTTATATGGTTGCAAGAGCTGAAAACTGGAGTAAGCAAAACAAAACAAAACAAAAAATCCCCCCAAATGGAAACCTGAAATCTCACATCAGTCTAAAGGCTGAGGCATTTGTTCCAGGCATGGTAGAATTCAGATATGCAGGGCCTTTAATGGCACTGTACATTCCCTGCCTTCAGCGCACTGGGCTTCCTCTGTGTGGATCTACCCTCTACCTAGGGGAGCCAGGCCAGCACTCATCAAAGGTAAGTCCAGTGCAAGAGCTGCTTTCCTCTAGTCCATGCCTGTTTCCAAGTGGAATTGAGGCTGACAGGCTCTGTCCAATATAGAACCAATCTCAACAGGCTCTCTGACCAGAATCGGCCCACTGGACAGAGTGGGAGTGAAATGATGAAAATGACACGGGCAGAGTGAGGATATTAGGTGAGGGAGACTGGATAACCTTGGGAATGGAATATTCTCTACTACCATTTCTATCTCGCTGTTCATCTGTCCGTCCGTCTGCCCATCTCTCCATTCTTCCACTCATCTATCTACCTGTCTTCATATCCACCCATCTTCTCACCCATCTATCCATCCACTCATCTTCATATCCAAGCATCCATCCACCCACACACCCACCCATCGTCCTATCTGTATTCAAGCATCCATCCATCCAAATATCTATCCATCCTCCTATTTTCATATCCATCTAACCATTCAATGATCATTATCCATCTATTTGCTGTGTTCATATCTATCTATCTATCTATCATTTATCCATTTATCCGTTCATCTATCCATTCATCTCTCCATTGATCCACCAATCCTTTTGTCTTCATATTTACCCATCCACTAATTTGTCCATCCATCTTATCTCCTTGTTGTTATAGCTATCCATCCATGTATTCACCCATGTATTCACCCATCCATCAATCCATTTATCCATCCATCAATCTATTCATTCATCTACCCATCCATCAATCCATCCATCCACCTTCCACTCCTCCATCCCTCCACCAGTCATCTAGCCATCCAGCCATCCGTCCATTCATCTATCAATCCATCCATCCCTCCACCATTCATCCAGCCATCATACCTGTCTATTACTTATCACTTAGTGGTAGCAGCTGTTCACATCTTTAACATAGAAAGTAATTAAACTTTCAGTGCATGGCACAGTTTTCATAATGATAAAACTATTTTTAATTAAATGAATTTCATTTTATTCCCATTTACATGCAATGCAAACGTGGCTCACACAACAAATCATGGCCGACCTAGGATCCACACCCCACCTATTTAACAGCATTTTTCTCAGGAAGATATTGCCTTATCTGCTGAGCAGTGGGAGGTTACCAACAAGACAACTATTGGAATTACTGCTTAAACACAACTACATCATGTAGGGATATATTAATCTCTAGTTTCATTATTAACCAGTGTTCATTTGTACCTCAAGATCATATCTATCTTTTCAAAAGAAAACTTTCACCTTCATTATAATAGTAAATCTCAGGAAAAATGAAAATAACGTGTTTAATGTCAAAGCTGAGTACATCTTAATGTGCCAAGCCCGAATCTATGCTAAGCTATTATTTACCTATTGAAATATGCCCCACATATAGGTGTCTCTGAAAGATTTAAAAAATTACATTTAGGTGGGGAGAATTAGAATGCATGTCACTGGGGATACTTTCTGGAAGAGATATGTTAGTAAAGGCCAGTGAAAGTCAAAGCCGTGGAGACCTGGGGTGAAATGGCCAAACATGTTTCCATCATGATTTAAATCTGTCTGTCTGTCTGTCTCTCTCTCTCTCTCACACACACACACATACATACAATGATTTTTCTTTCCACAGTTTTAGGTGTCTAATAAGCCTGAGACTTTGTGTTGTACGTCTTTCTGAATTATACTTGTGTTATTGCAGTGGAGTGTGGCTACCTGTTTCAAGGTAAGAGCCTACTATAGACCTTTTGATTGAGTGCTGATTTCTTTATACTTTATGAATGAGTGGGAATTGAAGACTTGCCAATTTAATTAAAAAATATTAACTGAACACATACTATGTTCATGGTGCTGTTTTAGTATACAGCAGTGAGCACACAACACAGGTACAAATCCTCTGGCTCAAAGAGCTCAGAGACCTTAGTCAGGTCAATGCTCTGCTCTTCCACAAAGGAGCAATTTGTTCTAGGATGTGCTGTTTGGCTCCTGGGGGTGTCTGCCTTCCTGTTTGGAATATGAGATGTCAGTGGACTCAATAGCATGCTTAGAGAATCAAAGAATTAATTTGGGACATAAACCAACCACTGTTAAGGTGATCAGTAGGTGGTGATCTGAGCTTGTCTCTGACAATATTCAAGAAAGGACTGAATGTGAATCTGGCAAGATACTAAAGAAGGGTATGAGTCTCAGTCCTCTTAAGACCCTTTCGCACACCAATGTAAATGTCTAATTGACACACCTTCCACCATCTAGGCATTGCATTATTTGAACCATGTGACCTCATGCTTTATTCTACAAGAGAATAAAAGGAGAGAAGGGCAAAGCCTCTGGATAGGAACGAGCACCCAGCCAGCCTGCTTAGATCCTAATGGGTGGAAGAGACATATGATCAAAACTAATATCAAGGGGACAAAGAACAGGTCAGAACACGGATGTGTGAAAATGGAGGGGATTATAATAAAATCTGTTTCAAAATGTTATTGTTTAATTAAACGAGTGAATCTATCTTGTCATCCAGTGATTGACACTTAAAAATGAGCTTTTCTTTCAGCATTTCCCTTTCTGTCCTCCCTAGGGAGCACCATGCTACCTGAAAGTATCAATGAATAGATGACTTCTTGCAGACCTCCAGAGACATCACTGATGAAAGGTTGCATTCTTGAGTAAGGGAGATGGCTCAGTCTGTAAATAATTTGCCATGCATATACGAGGGCCCAAGTTCAATACCCCAAACCCACATTTACAAAGATAGACATACAAGATCCAGCCAGTCAGCATTCCAGCATGAATGAGGGAGGGGCTTACCAGGCTGCTACAAGTTGAGCAGCTAATGACCCTTTATGGTTCCTGGGGTATGGCCATAGGCAGTTTGAGCATGATACTATGGATGGCTTCATATCCATGCATATTTGGGTGGCACTAACTTTAGACTCAGTGAGTTATTAAAAATAAAGAAGACATGAAATTGGGAGGGGTTTATGGGAGGAGATCCAGGAGGATTTGGAGGGGTTTAGGGGGAGATATGATTGAAGTACATTGTATATATGTATGAAATTCTCAAAGCATAAAAATGCTAAGCTTGGTGACAAGCATATATAATCCAAGTGCTGGGGAAGTGGAGGCAGATGGATCCCTGGGCCTTGATAATCTAGTTTAGTGGAATAATCTCAAGGGCAATGAGAGATCATGTACCAAAAATAAAGGTAGGTGGCACCTAAGGAATGACACTTGGGGTTGACGTCTCTCGTTTTCTCTCTCTCTCTCTCTCTCTCTCTCTCTCATACACACACACACACACACACACACACACACACACACACGGTACTGATCTTCAATGAACATCTTTACACTTTGATGCCATTGCAGCCATATTCCTGTTACTATTCCACACCTGCAAGCTCAGAGCCAAAGGAAGCCAGAGGACCACCAACACTTCCTCCAGGCTGGGACTGGATAATAGAAGGCAGCACATCTCAAACACCCACCACCCATGGACTTGCTATCTCATACATCAACAGCAAGATTGAGATTAAACAGAGGGCCTGGATGTCAATATCCATGGTAACTAGACTTCCATGCAACCCGGGCAGATGAGCGTTAGATAATAATCCATGTCACATGAGAAAGAACAGGAATGTTCTCAACAGAGGTGATTGTGCCTCCCTCTCTCCATGAAGACATTTGTGGTTGTCACAATGGGAGTGGTACCCATTGGAACAGCTAGTCAGTAGATTCCGGGTCCCATCCTACAATGCACGGGGTGGATGCGCACAAGACAAAATGTTCTGTCCAAAGTTTTTATGCATGTGCTCATATGTGGACAGGTATACATGTGTGTACATGCATGTGGAGGTTAGAGGACAACGTTGGCTATCATTCTTCTCATGCCATCCATCTAGTTTTGTTTTGAGACTTGGTCTTTCATTGGTCTGGAACTTGTTAAGCAGCCTAGTCTGGATAGCCAGTGAGCTATCCATCTGTCTCTGCCTCCCTAGTGATGGGTTTCAAGTGTGCACTGCTACACGTATTTTTAAAATTATTTTTATTTTATATGTGTGAGTGTATTGCCTGCATATATGTAAGTGCACACATGTTATGCAGTGCCCAGAAGAGGGCAAGAGATCCCCTGGAACAGGAGTTGTGGAAGGTTGTTAGCCACTATGTGGGTGCAGGGAATTGAACCCAGGTCCCCTACAAGAGCAGCCAGTGCTCTTAACCACAGAGTCATCTCTTCAACCCCTCTCTTTGTATTTTTTAATGTGAATTCTGGGAATTGAACTGGGTTTTCATGCTTGCAAGACAAGTGCTTTATCAACTGAGCCATCTCTCCAGCCTTTGTCCAAACTCTTGTTACTGCTGTGAGTGAGAAACCTACTATGCAACAAGGAGGTATGGCATATGATGTTACCCACCCAGGAGAAGCAGCTCTCATGAGCTGAGTTCAGAGAGATGAAATCTTGGCATTGAGAATCACAGACCTCATTGGGGCTCTCCTTGCTTTACAGCCCTCTGCTGGATTCCTATTGCTTTTAGGGAAAAGTCCAATACAAATAATATAACCCTCAAGGCTCTGGGTAAAATCTTCCATCTTCTGCAGCAAGAAGGAGAAAGTTACTACTGAGGAACTATGTCTGGATTGGAGAAGTCTTGCTGCAATGTCTAGTTCATGGAAGGATCAGTGCAAGACATTCCTAAAGGATTCTTAATTACTACACCTGCAGACAGCGGTGAACAAGCAAATGAACCTCCATATATGTAAGTGCACACATGTTATGCAGTGCCCAGAAAAGGGCAAGAGATTCCCTGGAACAGGAGTTGTGGAAGGTTGTTAGCCACTATGTGGGTACAGGGAATTGAACCCGGGTCCCCTGCAAGAGCAACTTAAAACAGATTGAGCTCTAGTGCGTGATAAATGTGTATGTTGTTTATGAGCTATTCAGGTGGGACTCCAGACAGGACACAAACAAACAAAAACCAAACAAGCGAGAAATGGAGGAGAATGACAGAGGCAGTCCCCCTCCTCCATCTCCCACCCCCACCCTCACCCCACCCCCCACCCCCACCCCTCCATCCTCCATCCTCCATCCCCCATCCCCCATCCTCCATCCTCCATCCTCCATCCTCCCTCCTCCATCCTCCATCCTCCATGCCCTTCCTCCATCCCCCATCCACCATCCCCCATCCTCCATCCTCCATCCTCCATCTTCCACTGGGAATCAAACCATTGCTCTTAGAATTGTGGAGAAGAGACAGCTGATGAATTTTGGGAAATTTGACCAGTGCATCACAGAGCTCTCCAGCAAAGATAGGTGTCACTCCTCCAAGTTTTTGCTGGGCTCAGATGCAATTCTTCCCAACATCCTTACTTTTAAGATAGAGCCTCTCACTGAATCTGGTACTCACTACTAAGCTAGACCGGCTCCTTCCATTTCTGCCTCCCCAGCACTGGGATTACAGGCAGAAGTCTCCCTATCAGACTTTTCAAGTCAGTGCTACTGTGCCAGGCATAGAGTAGGCACCAACTCCTGGAGTTGTGGATTGAGTGGTATTGTCTGGCTGGGCTCCAGCACTGTCCATCACTGAGACAGGAAAGCAAAGCTTCCCAGACAGAACAGCCTCCCGAACCCACAAGGCAGGAGCAGCTTCTCATCAGCATGCAGCTCACACTAGCCAGCCATCGGCCGAGCTGCAATCTCAATAAATCAGGAGGCTGGGCTGTCACTTCCCAGAGACCTGCCTGAGCCTACCTGGGAGCCCAGCACAGCTCAGGAACCTGTGGTCATCTGTCTTGGGACTCTCACAAGCAATTGGTGAAAAACACCAATGCATTATGAAATGTCTTCTCTTTTTCCTTTCCTATTGGTACAAGCCACCCTGGGCTCCTAGGTCTCTGTCTTATTGTGATGCTACGAAATTGTATCATCTCTCTAAGCTCTTGTCCCTTCATCTGTAAAATGAGGTTATAGCTTGAATCTGAACAGTCCCACAGGCTCATGTTTCAACCACGTGTTTCCCAGTTGGGGCATTTTGAGAGGCTGTGGAAGCTTTCAGATGTGGGACTTGGCTGGTGGGAAGTGTACCACTGTAGATGGGCCAAAGGTTATGGTCTGGCTCCTGATTCCCATCATTCTCTCTGCTTCCTGATTTACCACAATGTTAACAGCCTTTATCAGGCTCTCCCACTGCTAGGAGCCCAGCTGCCCCACCATGCCATCCTCACCATGATGGGATAAAATCCTCTGAAACCATGAACTAAAATAAGTCTTTCCTCTCCTAGCTGTTTCTGTCAGGTATTGTGGCCCCAGGGATATAGAAGTAATTAATACAGATGGTATCATGACAATAGTGCCTACGACCAAATAAAACGGTGGGGATGTACACAGTGCACAGCATACGTTAACATGTATGCGTGCATATATCTGCATCTATGTCCATGCATGTGTATCAATGGGAACACGAGGGCCCAGCAAGAGGCCAGAGGAATGTATGGAAATTAGCAAAAAAGAGAGCTCACTAAGCATGGTCCTTTCAGGGTTACCTGTGCTGGGAGAAGCCTAGGAATTCTTGTTTCTTTCAATGGATAGGAGAAGTAATAAGCTGCCATGGCATACCCTCCTCCAGCTGACATTCTCCCTTTTTTTGACTGCCCAGCAATTTCCTAGGAAAGTACATCAGAGGGAGAGTGGTGTGAGTACAGCTTCAATAATCAAACTATTTAAGACTTTGAAAAACACAATAAAAAAATCCATTCAAAGTCACCCACAGAAACCTATAGAACAAGGGAAAACATGTAGAATCCTTCTGTGGGAGATAGTAGTACCTCCGAACCTCCCGGTGCACTTTCAGTCTGTGCCGTTAGGGAATTCTGACCTGTTTCACTACAGAAACTGGGTAGCAGGCTTCCCTGACTCCCTTGCAGCTAGATTGAAAACACATGACCTCATGTTCACCAATCAGATTACTTGCTCCAGGCTTCATCTTGGAAGTTGGTTCTGGTCACCATAGGATGATCCTTACCTAGCTACCAAGGGCAGCAGGAGAAGAAGAGATAGGCCAGGAGAGTGTCCAGGCTTTTGTATCACAAAGCACATGGAGCCCACCATGGGGACAGTGGTCCCTCTGGTTCATCTTTGTGTAGTGTGAATTTTGAGATCATCCTTGATGTAACCTCAAATAGAAAGCCTGTATCAGTTTCTATTGCTGTTGTAACAAATGACCGTAAACTTCGTGGCTTGAAGCAGCACTTCTCACCACTCTGGAGCCTGAGGGGTCAGCAGAATTGCTTTCCCTCTGGAGACTCTAGAAGAGAAACTGTCTTTTGCTTCTTCAGGCTTCTAGTGGTGGCCAGTTCCTTTATTTGCAGCGTCTTCACTCCGATCTCCGTCTGCCGCTGCCTTCTATTCTGACCATGCTGAATCGTCTCCCTCACATTTCCCCTTTCTTCATAACAGAATCTTAAATGTACTCTGTGCTGGCCAGGAACTCACGATCCTTCTGACATTTAATTTTTTTCATTATTTCATTTATCTTGTGTCTGTGTGTATTTTTATGTGTGGATGTGCACTATAGTATGCATGTGTTGGTCAAAGGACAATTTGTGGGAGCTGATTTTCTCCTTCAGTTATGTGGGTGCCGGGGATTTCACTCAGGTTGTCAGGCTACGTGGCTAGTGCCTTTATACACTGAGCCATCTAGCCAGCCCTGCCTCAGACCCTTGAGTATTGGGATTATGAGTATGTATCAGTATGCTAGCTTCTTTTTCAAACTTACTAGGATGCTGAACTGGATTTAGGGCTAGCCTGGGAAGTCCCCGATAGCCTCCTCAACCCACATCCTTTACTCATTGCAATATGGGAGGATTTCTTTTCTTAAATAAGCTTAAAATCCCCAATTTCAGGCATTGCGGCCTGGGTGTGTCTTTGGGGACACTCCTTAACCCATCACACCTCCTCTAGGAGATCCTGTGTACTAACAACTTATCCCACATTTATTCTAGGTGATAGCAGCCTGAATTCATTTCCAGGTTTTGTAACAAAAGTTCTGACATGAAGCAGGCTGCCATGCAGATTCCTGCTCCTCTTTGGGGACAAGGAATACAGATATAGACTGGAGGATACTTAGACTCCAAACCTCGGCATTGGTTTCCATAGGCACAGGGTGACTCCTTGCCTTCCTGGCTACTCGCCTTGACCTCTGCTCCACGTAGAGTGATGACTCCTGTGTTATAAGCTCTGTGATATATCATGTCTCCTTGCCCTCAGAGGTTGCAAGATAGATCCTACTGCAGAGAGAAGAGGAAGGTCGTCTGGGCAGTCAGCCTCAAGACATCAACTATTTATGACTTTGTTAAAAAAATCAAAACCAGTTCAAACTCACCCACAGAAACCTCCAGGAGAAGCACAAACCCTTAGGCTACTTCTGAGAAAACATTGGTACCCCCTTCATCTCCCAGTGCCCTCTAGTCCCATCTTCTCTGCAAGCTCCAGCCTTGTTAGAGAGTGGAGTCTTCCATGGGAAACTTCCCATTCAGACCTGAACAAAATGGAAATTCTACAAATATGAGAAGTAGAGAAACAGGGCTGTTAAACACTGTCCTCCGATCCAGAAGGGGTGGGGGTGGGGATGAGCAGGTGGTTCATTTAGTACAGAGCTTTCTATGTAAGCATGAGGACCCCAGGCTGCACAGGTGAGTGTATGGACACAGCCACTCCTCTCCTTCTCCAAACGATGCCACTGGGAACTAGTTGTGTCTGATGCATTCCCTCTGCTCTCAGCCCTCTAGCCCCATGGTGCCTAACACATGGCACGTGTGCGTTGAAGTGCATTAGTTAACGGAATTCTGTTCTTCATGGACCATGAAGGGCCAGTGTTAGATAAACTACCCTGGGTATGGCACCATCCTCCCGTTCTCTTCTACTAATGATGGCAGAGATTCCAATCTCACCAGCACCAGCCCCTTTACTTTTTGAAAGTCCCTTGGGGGAAATCACACCTGTTCTTGTGAGCTCTGTCGCTCTGGTCATCATGGGAACGCTGCCATCATCTGTCTGCTCCACATTGCGCCCCCCCATATGTGAAAATATGATAAATACCAAGGGTTATAAGCAAGCATTGAAAAATATCGTTAAGCCCACCAATGCATTGCTGTACTCCTGTGCCAGGAATTTCCTGAAAACATCTCTTAGCTTGGACCCCCTCTTTTCCCGCAGTCTGTGAGTTTTAGCATTCATCCATGAGCTCTAGGGCCAAGGTAGACGAATCTTCATTTTGAGGCTTGATTCAGGTTCTGCCTCACTTTTCCCTTCCAGATTTTGACCCAAGGATGTTGGGGGCTGAGACTCAAGGTTTTTAGGGGGGAGGAGAAGAAGGAGGAAGAGGAGAAGAAAAACAAGGAGGAGGAGAGGGAGGAGAAAGAGGGGAAGGAGGAAGAACAAGAGGAGGAAGAGTTAGGTTTCTTAATTCATCATAAGACGGATTTAGAAAGTCTTTACTACATACAAGCTCGGTGTACCAGGATGAGTCTCACAACTTTAAAGTCGGTTTTGTCACCTGAAAAATGAGAGGAATACTTATACTTACCTGTTAGAAATAGTTAAGGTTAAATTTTAAATTACATTAGGTATAAAAGAATTAATTTGCTAATTTGTATGGGTTTCCTGGTGGTTCCATTGTCCCGTTGCCAATACAGTATTTTGGTGAATCTGTCACATCTACCCAGTGCTTAGTGATGGGGAAATATTGAGGTGTAGGGGAGAAGGGAGAGAGTGAAGAGAAGGCTTTCTAAGGTCTCAGAGTGAGGTGTTGGAGAGAGGGTGAAGAGTGAGACTTTCTGAGACATCAGAGCAGTAAAATAGAAATTATCAGGAACATGAGGATATCTATAGAAACCAGCAGTAGAACTAACCATGAGGATGATAAAGATTAGAGCATAAGAACTGATGTGAGGCTATGTGTGTGTAGCTCAGGTAGAGCACTTGTCTAGCATGTGGGAGGCCCTGGGTTCCACCCCCAGTTACATGCACATTCAACAAAAGACTAAATGTAGTGAGTATACTTGTGGAAAGCCTTCACTCTGGAACTCTCCAGGAGAGCTCTGTGTGCATGTGTGTGGGTATGTGTGCACATGTGTATGTATGCCCATGTATACACATGTGTCCACTTGGAGGCCAGAGGGCAATCTCAGGCTGGGAAGCATCTGCCAGGTTTGGGGGTTTGTTTATTTTTCTTGATAGGGTCTCTTACTGACCTGGAACTCCTGTGGTTGACAAGACTGGCTTACCACCAAGTCCCAGAGATCCACCTGCCTTTGTCTTTCCAGCACTGGGATTAAAGCATGCACTGCCACATCCAGCTTTCTTCTTGGAGATCAAACTCAGATTTGCAAGGCAAGCATTCTACCAACCGAGCCATCTCCCCAGCCCTTCTGCGTGAGTTTTCACACACACGCAGATGCTTTGGACCGGTCTTGCTGTCTTCCTGCACCTACGTTGCAGGATTGCTGTGAGGACTCAGTGAGTTCATGTCACACATGGAAAATGACTTTGGCTCCTCCTAGCCAGTATCACTTATTATTAGTACTGCCACAGGTCAAGCAAAAACATGCATTGAAAGTGTAAATTTGGCCACAGGTCAAGCAAAAACATGCATTGAAAGTGTAAATTTGGCCACAGGTCAAGCAAAAACATGCATTGAAAGTGTAAATTTGGCTTGGTGAGATGGCTCACAGGCACTTGCAGCCAAGTCTGACAACCTGAGTTTGATCACCTAGTACCTACAGTGGAAGGGGAGAACTGACTTCTCTGAACTCTCTCTCACATATACATGTACTGTAGTAATGATAATAATACTGGCAACTATAAACAAAACCAGAAACCCTGTTTCTGTCCCACAGGGAGATCTGCCCATCAGTGTCCCAGTGATTTACACCTCTTTAGTTTAGCCACATTTCACATGGACAGAGAAGTAGAAATCCTGAGATAAATTACTACAAACTACTACTCTGTGTGTAAGTCCATGCACATAGGCTTGCATGTGGAGGTGAGATTCTTTTCCTTAGAATGCATGCACATGAGCTTCAAGAACTTCCTACTGAAGGGCTGATGGAAGTATTAGGTTTTTCTGATCACCCTGAGGTCCTGGCATGCCCACTGCCGGACTGAGGGAGCTCAGCAGTGCAAGCCTGGGGTTTTCCTGTACTGGCCAAGGACATGGAGTTCCCCGAGGGCATTAGGTTCTAACTGACTCCAATCTGGCAAACCTCTATCAGAAGTGTTCAATTGTATTTCCTGAACAGACAGGCAAGGGGCATGGCTGGGCACCCCACAAGTGTCCATTCCATTTTTATTTACATTCTCTCAAAGCTGGCACCCCAAGTTAAACTCCATGTTCCCAGGGACTGAAACTGGGGCATTCTATGTCCTGGAGATTAATCATTCATGATAGTTACCTACCATTGATGAGGTCCAGGAGCTGACCCCTTGAGGGTGGGGTGACATTCGATCACAGGGGTGTGGGACAGAGGTCCTTCAAAGAGGTCCTTCTGTCACTTGACAGAGCACGAAAAGGCTTCTCCTGTCAGTGGGCAGTGGTGATGGCAGGCTTTGGGGGGAGCATGGTATTCTGTTGGCTTGCTGTGTGTGGGCTAGCTCCAGTCAGAACATTCATTTGCTTCACAGTGGGGAGGACTTAGGACAGACCCAGGCTGCGCGCTGGCTTCTTGGCTGTGCACCTCTCTGCTCCTCCCCAAAGGGGTTGATGGCTCACCTCAAACAAGGCATCGCCACACCTTTTCCTCTGCCTCGTTCTGTCTTATAAATCAGGAAAATCTTCATCTTTCAAGTGGCTATTTCTTTTCCTTCATGGAGGAAATGGCCTCACACATTCCTCTGGCTTTCTACATAAGCAACATTTTATACATGGAATGATCACAATCTAAATCAAATACATGCAGTAACAGTTGCTCGTGAACACACAAAGTTTCTTGTATGTGTTTGTTCATGTGTGTAGGACACAAGGTCTCTCTCTGAATCTGAAGCTTACCAATCCAAGTACACTGACAAACTAGGAAACCCATGGGTCCTCCTGTTTCCACCGCCCAGTGCTGGGTTATAGGTACATGTTAATGTATCTGGCTTTTATTTTATGTATATGAGTGTATGTATGTGCACCCATGTCGTGCAATGCCTGCAGAGGCCAAAAGAGGATTCTGAATTCCCTTGGAACTGGAGTTATGGATACTTGTTAGCCACCATGTGAATGTTGGGAGGAGTTACAGGAAGATGTGAACTGCCAGACATGGGTGCTGGGAACTGAGCTCCCATCCTGTGCAAGAGCAGCAAAGCTTCTTAATCTCTGAGCCATCTCTCCAGCCCTGCAGCGTGGTGTTTTTAGGACTGGGTTTGTTTCCTTTCTTTCATCTCCCCCTTCTTTGTTCCCCTCTCTTCTTCCCTCTCTACCTTCTTCTGAATTACCTTTCTTTCTTTTGTGAGACATGGTCTTGACACACACCTGAGGCTTGTCTTGAACACATGAGTCCTGGAATTATGGCCACGAGCCACTATTGCCTGCTGTGCTGGGTATTTTCATAAGAAGTTTATAAATGTGAATTTATTGAATCTATTAAAATAATCACAAAATGGTAGTCTTAACATCTTTAGTGTCACAGCTGGGGGAACTGGGGCACAGAAAGGTTAGCTCACTTGCCCAGCGTCACTCAGCAAGTCCAGCTCCACTGAGCACCCTCTTAGTCCCTGCCGTCTCCTGCCCGTGTTCTGCGGCTTATGGTTTGCTTTTCTGCTCAGTGACTTCCTCTCCTACTTGAATATCAGGCCCGTGTAGTTGAGCTCTGTCCTGAAAGTGCTGCTGTGTCTCTTCATCATTTATCAGGGTGCTCAGCCTTCAGAAAGTATGATGAATCGACAGATGGAACAAGAATCAATTCATTCCTTTGAAAGGTAGGCCTGGGGCAGGGGAGATAACTCGGTGAGTAAAGCACTTGCTGTGCAAGCCTAAGGACCAGAGTTCAGATTCCCAGAATGCATCTAAAAGCAGAATGGAAAAATGACAAAAATGCACTCTCTATATGTATGAAACTGTCAGACAATAATAAAGAAGCTAAAGAGAGGACAGAATGATGAAAGGTCAAGAGATGGTGAAATCAGCCCATTCACTCAAAGGATAAAATCCAGTAGTAGAGAAAGAAAAATAAGCCTTTCCCAAATCCCGGCATCTCGCCTTGTCCAATGTCCCAGCACCCAGGAGACAGAGATGCGGAATCCCCAGAGCAAGCGGGCGAGCCAGATTACTCAATGCGGTCAGCTCTGGGTTCAGTGAAAGACCCTGCCTCGCTATGTAAGTTGAAGACTGATTGAATTAGACACCTGTTTTCAGCCTCAGACTTTCACATGCATGCTAATACACGTGTGCCTCCTCACACAGGGGTGCCCACTCACATAGGAACATGTGTATGTGTATGCACAATACCACATGCACATACATATGCAAAAAAGGAGGCCAGGATGCCTGTTGGACGGAAGATAGCTTCCAGTACTTCAAGGAGTTGTGTGGGGGATTACAGTGGGTTGGAGAAGAGGACCTCTCATGGCTTTGTCGGCTGCTGCTTCTGCTCCTGTTACTGGGTTCCTTGAACCCGTGTCCAGCCTCCAGTTGTTCATCTGGGTTATATGGAACTGTTTCCTAGCTATTGGAGGTGAACCCAGGTGGCACCAATAAACAGAGTGCTCTGAGTAATCAGCGAGCTGAAAGGTATGGATGTTCTGAACCAGAGCTTAGTAGCCACTGGTGACTTACTCTTCACCTAGATGGTGGGTAGCAGGAACAGCACTCAGCAGGAGGGCAGTGGGGATGGGCACAGGTGTGGGAGAGAATGCCACTCAATATACAGCCTGCCCCAGACCTTCCCATCACCCACCACTGCCACATGGCTGCCAACCTCCTGACTGGCACCTGGATTATCTCAGTGGCTTCTGATAGGTCTTTGCTTTCAGTCACTAGAGCCACCTTGTTACACCCTACTTCAGACCATGTTGCCTCTCTGTTCAGAGTCCTCCAGGGCACATGACACTCATGATGGAAGTCAAAGGTCCCCCAATGACCCACAGGTTGCCACTTGGCTCTGGCTCACATCGCTTCTCTTTCCTTGCTCCACCCAGCTCCTCTTTGTGGTGTCTCTGGCTTGTATTGACGACGCTAACAAGGACCCCACCTCAAGGCTCCTGCTGTCCCCTTCTCCTGCCGTAATGTTACCCGAAGTCTCCTTCCCCAATCCCTCACCACCTTCAAGTGCTCATTCCTAGCATCACAACCTCACACCTCCCACTCCTGAACGCCCTATGTGCTATCATGGAATTCATATGCTGTTCTCTACCTCACCTCATTACCCCAAGTTCCTATATTTCTGAGCCATTGACCCCATGCTTGACTGTGTGAACCCCTGTTTTTGATTTAGTCAGTGACAAATGAGCACAGTTAATGTGGTCTCCACTTTTACAGGAATAAATGTTCAGAGTCATTACACGGCTCATCCTGGCCTGTCTGACCTTGATTCTGAGATCAGTAACATCCCATGGAGACTCTGCTCAGAGATTAATCCCAGATCTTAAGACAACCTGAAGAAGAACAACATCTGACCTGCCACCAACATGAAGCAAGAAACAGGCCTTCATTTTCTGAATGAGGCATTGAGAATGGGGGCCATTTGTTACTGCAGCATACCTGTGCCTCTCCTGACTGGTAGACTGTTTCGTGGAATGGTGGTAAGAATACCACCTATAGAGTCTACATGCTTTGGAATGAAATGCAGGTGCGTGAAAGCCACACGGAGCACAAGGGTGGACAGCGATGGGAAGGAGACTGCTCCAGCTTAGAAAGATGGGCTAGAGACAAAGCATTGCCTGCCTGGCCAGAGCTAGGATATCAGCTGTGTTGTTGGTGGTACTGGGGAGTGATGAAGTCACAGGTATGTGAAGTAAGTACTCCCTCTCCCCGTTTTCCAGAATTTCTGATTTCCATTGCCAGTTTTCACAATGTAGACATAATACATAGTCTCCATGAAAAAGATCCCAACAGAGAATAGAGAAGATAAATACATCAAGGAAATATGGAAACTTCAATCCTTCGATACTCAGCTCTTCCCAGGAGATGATCTCTGTTATTGTCTGGCACGGAGTCTTCATCTGAACATTTACATGCATAGATATTTTTCTATCATAAATAAATGGAGTCAGAGTATATGCATCGTTCCGCAATTTGCTTTTTTAAATTCTAACTCTGCGTTTCTCAGTGATCTTCCTGTGGCACTCTCCGAGGTGTAGCTCATCTTATAATGGCTTCATATTACTGTATGATATGGATGAAGTATAATTTATTTAACTTTTCCACCATTAATGGACATTTATATCCATCTGAATTTTTGCCCTCCTCCTGTGACTCACGGGCTCCGGTAGCTCTGCTAATGTTAGGGTTTACAACACTTCAGTATAAATGACCACATTTTTCTCTCTCTGAATTTGTAAACGTCTTATCAACAACAGCACCAGGGTGGACGTGTGAATTTTGCAGATGTCATATGCACAGGCCATGGCATCAGCATCCTCTGATGGCTCGTGCCGTCTGTCCCATCATTTCAGAAGAAACTTTCCCTTCCCAGTATCTTTCCCTGGACACCACTCTCTTCTTTCAGCCACAGAAAAGAGCCCTGCTCAGTTCCTAAGAAGGCTTCTGAGAGGTCAGAGTGCATCCTGTCTTTTGACCTACCAGCCATATCCAGTTACAAATGGAGTCTCAGTTAATATTACACCTAGGGCTGGATATATCCCTAAGCTACATTGCAAGCTGACTCTACAAGTACTTTGTGTGGGTCGTGGTGGTGCTGCATGTGCTCATATATGTGTGTGTACGGACGCCAGAGTTCCACACCGGGTGTTTATCCCAACCACTCTCCATCTTTTCTTTTTAATTTTGAGACTTTCATAAATGAGTATTGTAGTCACATCATTTCCACTCCTCCCTGTTCTTGACACAGGGGCTCTCACTCAACCTGGTGCTCAGTGATTCAGTTAGACTGGCTGGCCAGCGAGCCCCGGAGATCCTCTTCTCTCCACTTACCTGGTGCTGGATGGCAGGCATGTGCTGCCATGCTCGGCTTTTTTATTTTATATGGGTTCTGAGGAATCGAACTCAGGTCCTCATGCTCACACAGCAAGCACTTAGTAGAGCCCTCTCTCCAACCCCCGTATTTTGATTCCTTGCTTTCTCTGTGCCTATCACTGTCAACTCCTATTTCTGCTATCTCTCCCTTTCTCTCCTCCACCCCAAGAGCCGGAATTCCATCATTTGCAGACATCTGATGCATCCATATTAATGACTGTGAGCAGCATGGCCGAGGGGAAGAAGAAATGGGAAAGTGAGATGAGGATTCGCGACTCAAGAGTTCCCAGATCACCCTCCCGCTTAAGCCTGGCGCTGACACCCCAGCACCTCCTTGCTGCTCCTAAGATGCCTGTGCTCACCATGGTGATATTCCCCAGGCAGTGTGTCCTCTAGGACAGAAGTTTACATTTAATACAATGCTTTAGGATTGGCTCCCATCACTAGTCAAAGAGCCATTGGCAGTTGATGGCTTCTGTGGGGGAGAGAATCATTATTCTTTGGGGTGTGGCCATTGGTAGGTTGCCCATGCTCCAGTGACTGGTTCCACACCCACACACATATTAGCAGCACTAATTAGACTTAATGAGTTATTTTAAAAAAGGACACACATTGGAGAGGGACAGGCTAGGGAGACCTGGAGGGAGATAAAGGGGGGACTAGATATGATATATTTAATTGTATAAATGCACAAAATTCTCAAAGAATGAACATTTTAAAAGAATACAGTATTTAAAAACATAGTAAGTGGCCCTGTCATAGCTGGGTGCTCTTGTCAACTTGACACACCTAAAAAGAGGGAATCTCAAATGGGGAACTTTCTCTATCAGATTGGTCTGTGGGCATGTCTGTGAGGCATTTTCTTGACTGTTGAGTGATGTGCAAAGATCCAGCTCAGTGTGGACGGTGCTGACCCTGGGCAGGTGATCTGAGTCATGTAAGAAAGCTGGCTGAGCACAGGCCAGAGGAGCAAGCCGGTAAGCAGTGTTCCTCTGTGGTCTTTGCTTCAGCTCCTGCCTCCAGGTTCCTGCCCCGCTTGAGTCCTGTCCTGGCTTTGCTCAGTAGTAGACTCTGATGTGGAAATGAAAGACAAATAAGCACCTTCTTCCCCAAGTTGGTTTTGGTCAATGTTTCATCACAGTCATACAGAAGCAAATTAAAACAGGCCCATGTTCTGGATTGTAGTAAAGTTCTGTCAGTAAGCAGGATTCTGCACCTGATGTCACTTCAAACAGAACAGAGAAAGGATGGTTACCCTCACACTATGGAGGCACCAGGAAGCTAACCATGGACTCCCACTGAAGCCCCCATCACCTCTGAAACCCCCACTGTGCAGGCTTGCCCTGGGAGCTTTCGGCTTCTTGGGCTTCAGGGCACATCTCTGGGCCTGGTAAATCAGAGTGTCACATCTTCCTTGGCTCAAGGCAGCTCACCTTTGTGGTTTGGGCTTGAAGTGCGCCTCCATCCCCAAGGCTTCTGTGTTGAGGGCTTGGTCCCTGGGATGTGAGGTTTGGGAACGTAATTGGATCGTGAGAGCTTGCTTCACCAGTGGACCAATTCGTAGTAGAATACGCTAGGGAGGTAACAAAACTGTGGACAGAGGGCAAGGTTAGAAGCGGGCACTGGAGAAGTACCTGGAAGGGTACCTCTTGTCAGAGCCCTCTTGCCCTATTCCCGGCCACCAGGATGTGAGCAGCTCTGGTCCACCATGCCCTCAAGCCACCATGATGCTCTTCCTTCCCGTTGACCCACAGCAGGGAGCCAGATGACCACGGGCCGAAACCTCTGAAACCATCAGCAACAATACTTGTTTCCTTCTTTTGATTTCTTGGACATTTTATTACAGCAAATGACAGATGTGCCAGCCCAGCTGGGCTACTGGGAGTCCCTCTTGGTAGGAAGATGGTTAGCCTCTTGGCTAGTATGAAGCAATTATAATGTGGGTCTGGAGCTGGAGGATACCCTTTAATCTTGTGTGGAAAGAGCTCATCGGACCTGAAGCCAGCCTAGG
The DNA here is from genome assembly GCA_035773235.1 of Eospalax fontanierii. Lineage (NCBI taxonomy): Eukaryota > Metazoa > Chordata > Mammalia > Rodentia > Spalacidae > Eospalax > Eospalax fontanierii. Next base: position 42,740,760 of record CM069546.1, on the reverse strand, counting down.
AAGGTGGTACCCAGGCACAGGAAGAGGGGTTTTCAGTGTCACTATGGGAACATCAGAAAGCAGCTCCTCACACCCTGACCCCTCACCAGCTCCACACGTCCAGGTTCCCCTTCCTCGAGGCATTGGTACACTTTACCCTTTAGTTCTAGGATGTTTCCTTGTGGCTTTTTCTGGGGAGATGTGGACCAGCGTCTGTTCCTCTCAGGTAGGGCACTGAGGATAATGGATCAAAGCAATGATTTCACCTGTCTAGCTCCGTAAGCCAATGAGTTTATTAAGTTTATTTATAGTAACATAGGAAAGGAGTCACTTACAGGAGGGTGAGTGCCCCTCAAACAATCATATCAACAAAAGTCACACTCCAGCTTGGATGGTGTTCTCCCAGTAGCTATGGAGATGGAATAACTGCTTCAGTTAATCATCCACTATCTATCTACTCTAGCACCTCCCAAGTCCATGTGGATCTGGGGAAGAACTGAATATGGTTGGCAGGGAGCAGAAGGGGGAGGGACTGGGTTCTCAGGTGAGGGTCTGATGATCCTTCTCATGCTCCCAACCAGGAAATGTCAACAGTACCCATCTTGAGAGTCTCCTGTTACTAGTCACAACTGCTCTGATGAATGTAGTAATAGCAGCTTGGCTCAGAGGACAGCCTCCCACAGCACCTCTAAAGATCCAGGGAGCAGCCATGTTCACAGAGTCTCCAGAGGATACTTGACTTCCAAAACACAAAGGTCTAAATAACCGTGAGTGGTTCTTTCAATCCAGCTTCTGATTCGGCAGGACCAGCTGGAGTCTGTATCACTCACAAGGTTCTTGGACAATGCTAGAAGCAGGCGAGCAGATACATGCTGAGAAGCAATGCCCAGCCTTCTGAGGAAGCTGCCCTGGTCTCCAGAACCCTGTGCTGTTTGAGAGTGGGTGACTGAGAAGGAAGGGAAACAACCTGAAATGGAAATAAATACTCTCCACCACGATCTCATTTATGTCTAAAATTAGATTAATGTAATTAAAAATTTAAAAGCTAGATTAAAGCATGTCCGTCTGGGATGGAGTTGCTGTATAATGTGGTGACTCTCTCTGCCTTTTCCTTAACGGTTTGTGCTAATGGGCATTTCAAAGACTTCTGAATTACATGTTGTTCTTTGTGATTTTTAATCATCACCAAACATGTCCAATTGGCCCTATTTTAGAGACAGTTCTGGCATAGAGGCTGCCATGACTATCTAAAACGCCCACACAAACTGAATCTTTGGCTCTTGGCTTCACTGACTCATAGGATTCTTTGGGATAAAACATTAAGAGGCTTAGTGACAGCAAGAGGAAGCAGTGTACCTAACGTGCCTCACACATGTGGCTGGCATATGTAGTTTTGAGATTCTTGGTGTACAAGCAAAGAAATTGAGTTTCAGAGACATAAAAAAAATCTGCCTGAGATCACGTGACTAATTAAAGAAAGAACTGAGATTGATTTTGTTCTGCTTGACCTCAAAACAGCTGTATTTTTTTCGTGACCTCTATGAAGAGCGAACTATCCCCATGTTCCATTTAAGGTGTGTGTGCATCAGCAAAGGAAATAATCACCAGAGTGAAGAGGCAGCTGACAGAAAAGGAGAAATTCTGCCAGTGACACACAAGTGTGACTATCCAGAATATATAAAGAATTGCAAGAATTAAAAGCCAAGACCTCAAATCTTCCAGTCAGCAAATGGGCTAATGAACAAAATAGATAGTTCTCAAAATAAAAATACAAATGACCCATAGATACTTGAGAAAGTGTTCAGTATACTTCCTTAGCCATCGGGGAGATGCAGACACTGATGTGAGTTTGTCTCACCCCAGCTAGAGTGGCTATCATCAAGAAAACAAATGGCAGCAAATGCTGGTGAGGATGTGGGGGAAGGGAAAGGTTATTCACTGCTGGTGGGACTGTAAGCTTGTGCAGCCACTATGGAAATCAGGGTGGAGGTTCCCCAAACAGTGCAAAAAGATCTGCTGGGCTGGAGAGTGGCTCAGTGGTTAAGAGCATGGGCTGCTCTTGTAGAAGATCTGAATTCGATTCCTAGCATCTGTTTGGTGGCAGACAGCCCTTCATATCTATAGTTCTGGAGATCTGACCTCCTCTTCTGACCTCCACAGGCTTTGCATGACATGGGTGCATTTACATGCATGCAGGCAATGCACTCATCCACATAAAATAAAAATAATAAATAATTTATTTTCCAAAGAGAATAGATCGTCTGTAGGGCCAATACTGCTCTTGGGCACAAGCTCAAAGAACTCTAAGTCAGCCTCCTGCAGGGAGCCGTGTTAACTGCTCTCTACTCACAACAGCCAGGAAGTGGAACCAGCCTAGACATCTGTCAACAGGAGAGTGGATAAAGACAACGTGGTGCATATAACACTGGAATTTCATGCAGCTGTAAAGAAAGGTGGAATTGTGACATCTGCATGTATGGAGCTGTAGATCATTGTGTTAAGTGAAACAAGCCAGACTCGGAAAGACAACTTCTCTCATCTGTGAATTTTAGAATTACACTTGGGATGTAGGTCCTAAAGGAGACCATGATAAAGGGGGAAGAGATTTTAAGGGGAGAAGGGTAACAGAATTCATGTGACATTAAAGAACAAGTGGGAAGCAAGGAGTGGGATGAGAGGAAGGACCAGCAAGAACCCAATACACATGGCTCATGGTGATGAGCCACACTGCTTTGTGTGCTAACCCAAACAACTACTGTAAGGACTGCGGAGATGGTTCAGTGCGTAAGATCACCGACTGTGCAGGCCTGAGGACCTGCATTTGACCCCCAGCACGTAGTTAAAAGCCGGGCATGGCTGAATGTCCCTGTAACTCCATGATTGGGGTCAGGGACAAGAGGATTCCTGGAACTCACTTGCCAGCCAGCCTAGCTGAAAGCGTGGGCTTCTGGCTCAGTAAGAGACCCTGTCTTAAAGGCTTAGGAAAGAGTGTGATAGAGGAAGACACCTGACATCCTCTTCTGACCTCCACGAGTGAGCACCTGCACACTCTCATGTGTGAGCACGCACACAGAACTGACCTAAACAAGTAAAGGCAGTGTGTGCTCGTGTTGCATCTGTGTATGCATGCTTTGCTGCACATGAGCATGTGTGTACATTTGTGCAGCTATGCATGCTGCATATGTGTGCATGTGCAAGCATGTGTGAGTGTATGAATGTTTCATGTGTGCACTATGCCACATGTGCATGTGTGTTGCATGTGCATGTACGTCTGAGTGGATATTCCCAGGCAGAATCAGGGAGGCAGGACCAAGGAGAAAGGGCAACAGTGAACATTTGATTGCATGATTGCTGTCTCTTTGTTTTTGCTGATTCCCAGCCACTGATGCAATTTACTCCATATTGGGAGCAGAATTGGACTGAGGGATGTGTTTCCTCACCAGCGTCACAGGCTCTCATTAACTCAGCTCTCATTCTCTCCTGGAGCCAGGAAGTCTGTCCTCAGACATGGGAAGAGTGGCTTCCCCTGGGTGAGTATCATCTGGACTGTCCCTGACTGCCACAGCTCCTGCACTGGGCTAGGGGAGGCGGCCCTTGATTGGGGCTGGTGACAGAGAGGGCTAAGTGGGGTGTGGCTTCCTGGGACACACTGGCTCAAGGGCGGCTGGCTGTTCCTGTGGGAGCTGCAACCTTAGCGTGTTGAGCTTCTCTTTCGAGTTCTCTGAGACTCTGTTTCCGCAGTACCTTCCCATAGGCCTGATACTTGCTGTGAAGGGGAGATGTCTGAACGGGTGCTGGTGGTAAGCTCGCCTGTCTGGCTTATGCTGGGAAGACATGGAGATGAAGGTGGCTTGGGACAGATGCCGCCGCTCTGTACTGTAGACTAGTACCTCCCCTGATATATAAGTGTGAGAGCCACATCTACCATTTTTTGTTACAGAGGTATTTACTAAAGGAGCTCAGAGAGATGACTCATTCCACACAGTGTTTGCTGTTCAAGTAGCAGGAGCTGGTTTTGGGTCCCCAGCACCTACGTAAGAAGCCAGATGAGGCATTTGCCTGTCATCCCAGCTCTGAGGAGATGGAGACCGGAGAATCCCAGGGCTCCTTGGCCATCTACCCAGCTGAATCAATGCGTTCTGAGTTCAGTGTCAGAGACTGTCGCAAAAGTTAAGATGGAGAGTGACTGATGAAGACATCCAACATCAACACCTGGCCTCTACATATACACACGCATGAATATGTACACATATGTCTTCCTGAAGACGTACTGCAAGTATCCTGGTTGTGAGTCTGGGACAGTGAACAAAGTTTGTATCTAGAGGACAAGACATTCAGACTGCAAGTAAAGTATGAGTAATGGCTCATAAGGAAGTTAAATATATACTATCCATACGGCCTGGCAACTCCATTTCCCAACGTGTTAACAGCAGGCATTGGAAACAGTGGTTACAAGTGTCCACAGTAATGTCTACGGGAGCCCAGGAAATCTACACAACTCAAATGTCCACCGGATAATCAACGGAAGCACAAAATGTGGTCACCCTTCACAGTGGAACATTACGTGGCCACAAAAAGGAAGGATGTTTGGACACATGTTACCAGAAGGATGAACCCTGAGAAGAGTTTGCTAAGAGAAAGAAGCAGGTGCAAAGTCATATACAGTGATTTCATTCTCATGAAAAGATCAGACTGTTGACTCTAGAGACAAGACGCGGATTGAGGGTTGTCAGGGGCTGAGGGAGGGGAGATGGGAGAGGTTGCTTGATGTGTCTGTGATACGACGTCTTGGAACTAGGTAGAGGTGGTGGGTGTGAGACAGCTGAAGCAGAGCAAGGGGCTCCGGATGATGAGACTTGGGATGGTTTTAGGACATTCGGATGTCTTCAAATGCACCTAGAACAGCTATACATAATAAGAGCATCAGAATAGGAAGGGCACTGGGCTGGGGGAAATCAGGAAATCGGAATCCACCAGAGAGCAGCACTGAGGAGGTCACCACAGACCCTCTGGGGAGGTGGAGCAAGAACTTCACAGCTAAGAAGGAGCTAGAGCAAAGGCCCTGGGGCAGGAGTGAGTGGGGTACCACTGAGCTCCCTTAAAAATATGGGGATTTTAAAGAGACAGGGTCTCACACTGTAGCCCAGCTTGGCCTCTAACTCACGCTGTAGCCCAGGCTGGCCTCTAACTCATAGCAATCCTCCTGCCTCAGCCCCACAAGTGCTGGGGTTACATGAATGAGTTGATGCTTGACTTTCATCTGAGTGAAAATCAGAGTCACCTGATCATACCTCTGGCCTCCTCCCTTGCCAGTGAATTGTAGTGGCATTAACACAACATTAACAGTTCAAGCACACAGCTTGGTGCCTCTTAGCCTGTGCCATACCTCTATCCAGTTCCAGGACAATCTCATCATCCCCAAAGAGACTCTGGACCCACCAAGCAGTCTCTCCTTGTTCCTGCATTTCCAGCCAACACCTCACTCATCTTCTTTATTTCTCTTTGTATTTCCCATCTAGGACCAGTCATCTGATGCGTCTCTTTAGCCCATTCACACACCGTACCATATACTCCTACACTACTCTTTTTTATGACTCAATACTATTCCATTGTATGGATATGTGGCATTCTCTCTATTTAATCATTGGATGATACACCTTTGGGCCCCCTTCAGTCTTTGTGGAGAGCAATGCCGGGAACACTTTTGAAAGAGTTTTGTTTGAACGCTCGTTTTCAATTCTTTTTGGTATCCAATTGGGATGAGAGTTGTTGGTCCTTGAAGCAATTCTTACATGGAAATAGACAATTGCCCCTGCTCTGTTTTACAGTCCTGGGTTCTGATTTGCATCTTTAGAGGAAATAATTTGTCGACCGTCATGTAACAGGAGGATTGAGACAAGGCAAGACTGAGGGCGCAGACAGTCCAGAGGCTGCCATGGGATTGGAGGGCGCAGAGTGGCAGAGACTTCACTATTAGAAGCAAGGGAGGGCTGCAGGTTGCTTAGGAACCTTCTAACCAAACTGAAAGCCTCAGACAAAATTGTAGCCATTGAAGAGAGATGCACAAAGACAGCTCTGATCTAATTTAAGTGAAGGGTAGAGAAGATCTGAGTCTGGGACTGGGGGCAAGTCTTAGGATAGGTTTTGCTCAGTTACTGTGAACCTGGCTTTTGGAGGTCAGGGCATTTCTATTCTCTCGGTGGTCAACTGGAGAATTCCTACAGGGGACAAACTGTCCGTTTAGGAAGACACATTGACAGGCAGCTGGGAGGAAAGAGGGGATCCTGAAATCATTAGCCAGGAAAAGTCACATCACTGGAAACCAGTTTCAACAGATCTTGAAGGTAGGGTGGGGGTTGGGGGTGGGGGAGTGGTACTGTGAGTCTACGTGGATCTCGGGTGAGCTTTGTGCAATCATCTGGCCTCGTGACCTGCGACTGAATCCCAGAGAAGCCACACTGCAAACAGACGGGAGATAAGTAGCAAGGGCAGAAATCGGACTCTTTGAGCATCTTCTCAACTATGGAATGTTTTAAGTGTTTCTTTCAAGAAAAGCAAATAACTTGTCTCTATGAGTTAAATCAATTTAAGAGGAAAAGAGGACAATTATCCATCCATCCTTTTACTCCATGCTTCCTTCCTTCTCTTCATCCATCCATCCACTCAGCATCTATCCTTCCTCTTCTTTCCTTCCTTCCTCCTACCCATCTATCTTCTCATCCATCTGTCCATTCATCTTAATCATCCATCCATCCGTCCATCCATTTCATTATTCAATAAATACTTGTAACACATTTACTTCAGAACCTTAAAGGTGATGACAAGGACTTTGAGCTCCAGTCTGACAGAATGGGGAACCCATATAATGAATTTAATTGGAGTGGCCTAATTGTATCTAAGTTAAATGGTTACTGTGTCATGTCGATGTTTGTTAGCCTGTGGCGCAAAAGTGGGAGCAAGATGACCTCTCCAGATACATCATCCAACAACGCTGTGGCTTTCCATCTTATGGGTATGTGTGTGCCTCCGCAGGCACTCAGCAAGTCACTGTCATGTTCTGGGTCCAGGCCTTTTGGATGCAGCGTTGACTCTGGGGAATTTCCTGCCCTCCTTGGAGCTGACTCTGGAGTAGAGGAGCTGACAACTGTGATCTGATACGATGCTGGGATGAACAGATGCTGGGACAAGGGTTGGGGTTCAGCCAGGTCCAGTGTAGGGAGTGAGTGTTCCAAGGAGGGGTTCTTGGTGGAACGGGTGCATAGGTTGAAGATGTGAGGGTGACTGGGAAGGAGTCGCTGGCATCGTGGGGCAAAGGGCCCCAGGCAGGACCTACCTGTGCAGGCTGCGTGAGAGTGCTGCAGGAGTTAGTCACAGTGTCACTAACTAGATACATGTGCCTGGAGAGAGAGGAAGGGGGAGAGAGAGACAGAGAGAGAGGGAGAGAGAGAGGGAGAGGGAGAGAGAGGAAGACAGAGGAAGAGAGAGAGAGAGGGAGAGAGAGAGGAAGAGGGAGAGAGACAGAGAGCAGAGAGGGAGGGAGAAAAAGAGGAAGAGAGAGAGAGAGAGGGGAAGAGAGCAGAGAGAGAGGGAGAGAGAGAAGAGAGAGGGAGAGAGAGACTCATCAGTATTGGGGTGCGGGAGGCAGGATATAAGACTCCAAATCTTAGCAGAAGCCAAGTTCCTGAAGGTCCCGGAGCAGCACGCGGCACAGAGGGGAGGCAGGTCTCCTTCCCTCGCTGTCTCTGAGACCCTCACCTGAGGACATGGGCGTGAGTGGGAATGCTATGGGTTGGCCTCAGGAGCGAACTTGGTAAGCCGTTTGCTGGTACAGGTTTTGAGTGTGAGGATGTGCTTCCAGTGGACAGTTATCTTCCCTACAAAAAAAAAAATTTCTTTCCCTTTACTACTAAGATATGTTTGTCATGGAGATTAAAGAAAGCATTCAGACTGGGAAAACGAGCACAAGCTGAAGGCTGCAGTTCCATCACCCAGTGCTAAGGTGCCAAGTGATCTGTTGTATATCCTTGTTGAAAACAACATGATCACGGTGTGTGTGTCAGAGGGATCCAGTCCATGCCCAGCTATCTTGGCTGCTCTTTCACTTGGCAACCCAGGGGGAACAGCTTTGGGCTGGGTGTTTTCTGGGCAGGGGTGGGGGTTGGCACAAAGTACCAGGAACTGGTGGTAGCTTCAGGGTCTAGAAGCAAAAACTCAGGCATCTGTAGGCCAGAGTGCCTGGGCTTGGTATACAGTGGCCAATCAGTGAGGGCCCAGGCTCAGTATACAGTGACTGCCTGGTGAGTGCCCACTGATGGGTGCATACATGGGATGGGATAGAAAGCCACACTGTTGGACAGGACAGTATTATCTGGAGAGTATGTTTCTTTGCTCCTTTTTCTGCCTGCTACAGTCCATCATGACAAGCCAGAGATACTAACAGAACAGACATGACTAGGTCACCCCCATTAGAGTCCTTACTCCATGAGTCCCAGTACTCCAGGATGACAGGATCCCTGCTGGGTCCTTCCTTGCCTTCTACTGACTGCTGACGGTTTTCATGGTCTCCAGCTTACGGGTGCATGGTTCCAGCCTGTGCAACTGTCACATGTCAACTTTCTGCCCCTTCTTTAGCATGACTGCCATCTAAAAGGGACTCCATTGTGATGTCATCTCGTCATCTTGTGCAGACCTTACATCCTTCAGCCATCTTGTGTCCAAACAAGATAGAAATTTGGGGTGCTGGGGGTGGGTCACGACACACATATTTGTGAGGGACAGTTTGACCCACAATGGCTTCCTCTGTCATAAGTGGTTTACGATATTATTTTTAATTGCTGCTAAATGTCTATTTTACAGGTGGGCAAACATCTTATGATCTGACTGTTACATGAGCGAGCCACCTACAGAAGGACCTTGCAGTACACACAGTCCTGTGCATGTGCCAGGTGTGTGAGGCTGGAGCTGCTCACAACCGGAACTCAGTAAAGTATCCACCCCTTATTGATAAAGAAGACAAGGACCTGAGTTCTTCAAAAACTTTAGGAACATGGGACTAGAAGTCATAAGGGCAGCTTCCCATAACCGGGACTGTGAGAGCGATCAGAATCTCCCTGAGTAATGCGGGATCTTTCAGATCTGACCTCACTTTGGGTCATATCCATCAGTTACTGGGTGAAGGCAACAATGCTTCTATTCAACCCACTGGGTGGCTCAGGCAACACTATACAACCTTGGTTTGCTAAATTGTTACTATCTCAGAGGCTCCTGCCACTGCCAAGAAAGAAGCTTGGGACTTCGGTTGAAATCCCAGAAGAACCCTTTTCTGAGTGAGAAGTGTCAAAAACACATCTGTACTCACACCGGAAGAGGGGTTCTGTATACAAGCTCACATTTGGTCCTCTGGAGCTACCAGAGGGACAGGGGGCAGCAGAAGGCTCCTAAGGCTCCTGTCTTGCCAAAATCTGCTCAGTTTATAGCCTCTGCAGGAGTCCAGAGCCCAGTTCTGATATGTACAAGATCTTATTAATCCTCTGAAGCATATGAGGGAGAGTTTGGTGTCTTCTTCCTAGATAGGAACAGACTAGCCCTTAGGAAACCAAAGCCCTGACCCAGCCTCAGGTAAGCAGGAAGGATCTGGCCTGGACCGGACTCCCTAGGCCACATTTGGAACAAAAAGCTACCCAGTGCTGGGCAGAGGCAGGCACTGACTCTTCCCATTCTGGTTGGTGTCTGTCTCCTCATGACTTCACTTGGCTCAACAATGGCTCTCTGTTTTCATTTAAAAGTGTGTAGGAGCAGTTGGGTGTGGATGTGCGCACCTGTGGCTCCAGCTCTTGGGAACCTGGAGCAGGAGGATGAAGGGTAGGAGGCTAGTCCAGGGTATGTAAAGCCTGTCTCAAAGAACAGTGAAAGGAGTTCGGGGGATGGCTTGTGGTTCACGTGTTGGCCATGCAAGTAAAAGGACTGGGGTTCTGATGTCCAGAACCCACATATATTTTGGCTGGGCCTGTAATCCGAAACTTGGAAGGCAAAGAGTGGGTCCTCAGAGCAAGCTGGTTAGCAAGACTAGGAGTATCAGCAAGCTTTGGGTTTGACTGAGAGACCGTGCCTTGATGAACAAAGTGGAAGGAGGATGGAGGATGATTCCCAACTTCAGGCCACCCACATGTTCCCACACAGGCAAGCATGCACATATGCGTGTACACAACACACACAGACATGAACATAGAAAACAAGCACGAAAGGTTGAGACCTGCACACACTTAGAAGGCCCTTGTTCCATAGTTCATGACCAGTGGCACTTATGCCTTGAACAGGGCCACTGAAACTTTTTCAGGCCATGAGTTAAGAGCACTGGCTGCTGTTGTAGAAGATGAGATTCAATTCCCAGTACCCACATGGCAGCAAAGAACTGTTTGTAACTCCAGTTCCAGGGGATCCACCACCCCCTCTGACCTCTGAGAGCATTGCAAGTCACACGTACAGACCTCCAGAATGTTTGAGAACAGTCTTTGGAGGAGTATCCAGATGAAAACATTATGAGAACATGATCTTTTCTGGAAGTTAGTCCATGTCACGCCTCAGGAAAATGTGTAAAGCCTTCGGTATCCAGACAGAATTCCAAATGAACATCACACTTCATGGGTTTTTTTTTTTTTTTTGGTGTGTGTGTGTGTGTGTGTATGTGTGTGTGTGTGTGTTTTGGTGTGTGTGTTTAAGTATATGTGCATGTGTGTGGAAGTCAGAAGATAATCATGGGGGTCATTCCTCCAAAGTCATTCATCCTGTTTTGTGGTTGTTGCTGTTGTTGTTGTTTTGTTTTACAGACAAGGTCTCCCTGTAGCCTCAGCTGGCCTGGAACTCACTATGTAGACCAGGTTGGCCTCGACCTCACAGAGATCCGCCTGCCCCTGCCTCCTGACTGCTGGGATTAAAGGAGTGTATCGTCATGCCCAGCCATCTTGTTTGTGGAGACAGGATGCCTGGGGCTCACCAGTTTGATTTGCTTCATTGGCTCTGGGGTGCCTGTTATTTTTATATGGATTCTGGGGATCAAACACAGCAAGCACTCTACCTACTGAGCTGTCTTGCCACTCTTCACATCTGCACGGCAGTCTTTTTAGAAACTGAAGCACTTTTTACTGTGAAAAGTTGCTTGTGTCTTGGTATCAGCACACCAGTGGACAAAGCACTTAAAGAGACCCCACTGTGTGCATTTAGAAGCTGGTGCTTAAGAAACACAGGGTTGGGGCCGCAGAGGTGGCTCAGTGGTTAAGAACACTGGCTGCTCTTGTAGAAGACCTAGTTCGATTCCTAGCACCCTCATGGTGGCTAACAACCATCTGTAATTCCAGTTCTTAGGGATCCAATGTCCTGTTCTGGCCTTCATAGATATTGCAACTACATGGTACACTTAGGTACATGCAGACAGAAAACTCATACACATACAATAAAAATGAATAAATAAAATTTACAAGAAAGAAAACCCAGGGTGAGGCAGGGGATCCTGGGTAGAGAAATGCAGGGAGGCACTCAGCCGGGAGCACCCTCCTTCTCTTCTCAGTTTACTCGGGCTGCCCCTGCACATTCTCGCAAGTCCCTACAGCCAGGCAGCTACCATGTCTGTCCTCCTACCATGGGCCTGGTCTTTCTCTCATATGACCCCCACACAAATGGAGATGCTGTCTGTTCCTGCCTCCCCATTCCTCATGCCGGATTTCTGCCTCCCTACAATATTACATAAGTACGGATGCAAATGGGACTGGCCTGGCAAGATGCTACAACCCTCCCTCCCCCCACACCGTCCTCTCCAGCCCAGCTGCGATGGCCTTTCTGATGCCCTGAGCCTGCTCCTTCCTTGGGTCTTTGGGTCCACACTCTGCTATTCATTCTGGGGCTGCCTTTCCAAGAAGCCTTCTTATATTGCAGTTCATGGAGTGATGATTAATATCATCAACTTTATGGGTCCTAGAATCACCTTAGAGACAAGCCTCCAGACACACCTGTGAGGGAGTGTCTAGACTGGGTAAGTCTCTGGGAAAAACTCTGAGGGATTATGTTGACTTAACTAAATGAGGTGGGGAAACCCACTTGAAATGTGGACAGTATTATTCTCTGGGCAGGCATCTTAGACTGCATAAGAAGGAGAGAGAACTAAGCACCAGCCTTCATCTTCCTGTCTCCTGTGTATTCAATGTGACCGCTGCCTCAAGTTCCTGCCGCCAGGTCTTCCCTGCCCCGGTGGAGTGTACCCTCAAACTGTGCGCCCAAACAAGCCTTTTCTCCCTTAGGTTGCTTCTGTCTGACATTTTCTTACAGCCACAGCAAAAATACCTAAGGCACGTGGTGAGCTGATGCCCATGTGCTTAAGTGACCTTTTCTGGCTCACCCAGAAGGATGAGTTTTATCAAGAAGCACCTGAGCACTTTTAGGTTCTGGATAAAACCTTTGTTGAAAAGGAGAGAGCAGATCAGAGTGGACTCCTCCAAGTTGAAGTTCTCCAGACCTGTTCTCAGGAAAGCAGCAGCAGAGGGTGGAATGATCTCGGCATAATGTGGCCTCCTCTACAGCTCAGGGAGCCTGGCTCTCACCCCACTTTGTCATGAATGGAGCTACCTACTGGCAAGGCAGATGCCATGAGGCTGTGATTAGTTTCCTGACTGTGCACAATTGAAGGCATCCTGGCTAATGGATGGGCATTCTCATAAAAACCTGTGAGGAGAGCCAGGCCATTTGGCAGTCACCATATTTCCAAGCAGGCAGATCGATTTCTGCTTGATTTGTTAAAATAAATAAATAAATAAACACCGTGGAGCTGCTTGCGAGGTTTGGGTTCCTCCTTTGTTGAAAGTTTTGGGGGAAAAAGAGGCAATTTGAAATTGCCAGTTAGGACAAGACAGGCTGATCACACTCACAGCCCAATCGGATTCCCCTATAATCATAGCTAATAACGGTATTTTTCCACTACTAAACAATTCTGTTATTTAAAAGCTAAGTAGAAGAACCAGCGAAGAGATGTTCGGGGGCTGACCACAGAAGAGGCGTCTAGGCAACAGTGATGGAGGCCCCTAGGAAAGTAACAATAGAGCCTATTTTCCCCATTTTCTTCTAATTTTATCCCTGCGAAATGAGTGGCCTGCTGACCCCTGTGGGGAGGGGCTCAGCGATGTCTGTCGAGATTTCTTAAGAAACCTGTAATTTTACACTTTTCCCTTGAATACAGAAGACCCAAACACTGTTTCGACTAGCACGCCGAGGAGCCTCTCTACCTCAGTGCATTCTTATTCTGGGCCCTGCCTGCCTTCCACTATTCCCAACACCTAATTGTGTCCCTTTCTCAGATAAAACTCTCCAGGGACATTCTCATTGCCATTCTACCCTACTGAACCCACTCAGGTGGCCTGTGTGACCCTATTAGCCTGCATGTAGCCCGTCTGTCTGACCCCAACTTCATTCTGTCCATCCACCATGAATCTTCCTCCACGTTCCTACCATGTCTACCATCTGCATGTACAGGTCAAGGTCTCTGGGTGCTTCGTTAGAGTGCTTCATTCTGATTCTAGCTCCTCCACATGTCAGCCCTGTAACCTTGGGCAAGCCTGGGTTACCCTCGCCACATTCAGGACTTGGGGACACTGGAAGCATTTGACTTATAGCAGGCTGGTGGGAGCGTTAGTGTGTGCACAACGTGGAGACTGCGGTTGGCACAGGCGAGTGCGGCAGTCTTTGCACACTCTGTTTCTTCTTTCAGGATCACTCTTTCTGCCTCCAGTCTCTTACTGTCTTGTCTGATTCATCTTCCGGTTTTCAGTTTAGACATCACTTGGCATCCTTCCAGAGGTTCTTTCTTGGGTTAGGTACCCTTTCCTGGATCTCCAGTGTTTTCATTGCTTGTCTGTCTTACCAAGAACTCCAGGTATTTCTCTGCCTCAGCACCATTGACCTCTATGTACAGACCTTGCCCGGCTGCAGAGGGCTGATATGCATACTGTGGGTGTAAGAACGCAATGTTAGAATCTATTTGCTTCTCAGGCTGCAGTCCCTGCAGCAGCCCCTCCCCTGTTAGACACCACAAACACCCTACTGAGACATGGTCTGTGTGCACCTAGCTAACAGCCTCCCGGGTGCAGGATCTTTCCCCTGAGGAAGTAAGTTTACATCACTGCCTCTTTTTTGCCCCCTGCATGGGAATCAGAGAGCCTGAATTCAGGGCTGTGCTATGAAACCTTCCCCATCCTCAGAAAGGTGTGAGAAGAGACTCCCACTTCTGACAGTGGGCCCTGATTCCCTCTTTTCAGAGCCCAGTCTTGCTGTTGTCTGTCTGTCAATGTCAACTAGTCTTCTAGTAAACCCCAAACTCTTAACAATCCTTCCCAGTGTCCCTTTCAGTAGGATGTGGGGTAGCATCCTCAGCAGCTACTCAACAAAGGCCAGTAGCATTCCACATCCCCACTTGGTTAAAACAGTTAAAACATGCCCCATTGTACCAAGTAGGGCCAGATATGGCATTGACTGAATGGAAACTACTGACCAGACTACAAGCTCTTAGAGGACAGGAAATGTATATGCAATCACTCTGCATCCTAGGCCCCTGGAATTCCAAGAAGTTTGCCACACACATGTAACAATGTTTTCATGAAGAACTACACAGACAAGGGAGGCCCAACAGAAAAACAGCTATTACCTAAGGACATGTGAGCTTCAGCAGAGCCCCAGCACAGCACAGGACTCATGCGTATGAGATGACAGTATCACCACACACCAAGTGTGCGTCTGTGTATGGAAGCATGGGCCATAACCCCGTGGACCACATGGGGTGCTTGATAATGAGATAATGTCAGAGGATGGCAGTGTTTCTGATTCATGGAGGTCTGTACTATATCATTTAAGAATGCAGGACTGGAGAGATGGCTTAGTGGTTAAGAGCACTTGCTCAACAATCATGAGGGCAGAGGTTTGGATCCCAGCACCCATATAAGAAGCCAGGCATCCCTCGAACATCTGTAATCTCCAAGGGCTTGAACCCCTTCTCCTACCTCTGTGCATGCACACACTCACACGGAAACACAGAGACACTCACATGGACACAGAGACACACACATAAATCAATAAAACAAAAAGAAGTTATAAAGAATCTATTTCTTTCATTTGTAAGAAAGTTGACTGTAAATTATCACATTAGACCAGCAACTGAACATGTCGCCTGTGTCCTGACCTGTGGTTGTATCTTTTTCTCATTTTCTCTAATGGTTCATTGAATACCATTTTGCTTTGTTTCTCATGGCCCTGGGCACAATAGATTCTGTCACATACATGCACACCATCTGTACAGACCATGTGTGCAGTGGCTATCCTATGCAGGCATGTAAGCACACTCTGTGACGTTTGCACAATGACAAAACACCCCATGATTTCTTGGAATGCAGCCCCATCTTTAAGAGACACATGCCTGAAATTACTGGTTCTTAATATCCTCCAAGCGAATGAGTGGAGATTCTGACCCGAGGAGCAAAGTAAGTCACCGACATCCGAAGAACTGATTTCTCCTGCTTCTCATGCTTCTGTGACCAGAGTGAGTCCAGGTCTAGTTCTGTGAGGCTGGGGTGGATGGCCTTCTTGATGGAAAGAGTCAGCTCAGCATTGCCCGGAGGGTTCTTAGGAAGAATCATCTCCAAGCTCCTCCCCAGACCTGGTGAATGGGGACCTGGGCACGACGCCGCCTCATCTGCCTGAACAAGCTCTTGGGGAGCTGACTCACCCTGGAGCTTCTCTCACCCCTGGCTCCTCTTGGAATTTACCTGAAATGCTTCTGAACAACAGGGCACATGGAGGGTGGGGCTATCCCCAGCCCAGGAGCTACTGTTGACACCTGCGATGTTTGGGTGTGACGTGTCCCCATGGGCTCATGGACACTAAACACTTAGCCCCCAGTGGGTTGCACTCTGTGGGAGGTCTAAAAATCTGGACCCTGGAAGTAGTTGGCAGAAGTAATGAAATAGGGGTGGGGCTAGAACATGATTGACAGCTGGAGGTCTTTGTGTCCTGGGCCTACTGAGACATAGCAAACATTGGTGCAAGCTGCTGCCTCCTCAAACAGAGCTCCATCCCCCAGGCCTTAGCGGCCAGGAAACTGCGAGCCAAAAATAAATCCTTCCTTCCCTAAGCTGCCTCTGCCTCTTGTGTTTGGTCACAGTGATGAGAAAGGTCACTAATTCAGGGTGTTCTGCCTGCCTCTAGTGATTACAGTGCACAGATAATCAAGGCCAAGTAGCCTCCTGTGCACCCACAATGTCCAACCTCTGTGCTCCCAGGATAGATCCGACAGAAACTGTATCGACTCCTCCAGCCCATCAGAGGGTGATTCACAGTGTGAAGAAGGGATGGGGTTATTATTCTGGGTAACAGAGCACACGGAGTGATGGCCATGGGAGCAGATGTGAGACGTGCCTGCCTAGCTCTGTGTGAAACCATACCTGGAAGCACCAGGAAGAGCAAAGACTTACCTTGGCTTTTGCAGAGATCCCGGAGCAGTGAAAGGACTGAGCAGTCCCTAGCCAGGAGTCTCTGCCTCACACACTAAGTGTCAAACCCATGTTCAAGAATACTCTAGCAACATCTATCTTTCATACCCCTGGGGTATGAAAGCTTCTAGGGTGAAGATATGCACTGGATCTGAGGCTGAGCCCATCTGTTTCACCTGGCTCTCACATCTTATGTGGGTGTAGTAAAGCTTGCATGCCTGAGCCGACATGGTGGTACATGCCTGTAATCCCATCACTTGGGAGGTGGAAACAGGAGAAATTACAAGCTGAAAGCCAACCTGAGCTGCAAGGCGACACCTTGTCTCAAAAACTAAACACTGGAAAATGGAAAAGTGATTGTCTTGCTTGTGCAAAGGTTCTGGGGTTTAGCCCCAGGATGGAAAATAAGCACTTAGCTCCCTGGGTTAGGATGTGAGTCCAACTCAGTAAGTGACTAAAACACAGCACAGATGCTCAGTAACTCACAGGCACTCAAACACGGCTTCCAGTCCAGCAGTATCACCTGGCGACTGTTCGCAGATCCTACCCCAAACACACTGCCTTAGAAACCAGAGACCAAGCAAGTAATTTCGCTACTCTGAGCCTCAATTTGTCATTGGTAAAACCAGAACCAAACCAGTACCTCTGCCCCAGAAATCCACTTCAAGGGTGTGTTAGTCTATGTTACACTGCTCTAACAATCCCTGAACCTGGGCAGTTGATAAGGGAAGGGAGGTTATTTAGCTTATGGTTTTGGAGTCCAGAAAGTCTGAGCTCACAGTGTTACCACCTGCTTGGTTCTGGCTTGGACCTAGAGTTCGGTCACAATGGGTGAAGAAAGCAGGGGACAAGTGGGAATGGGCTGAAGAAACCAAACACAAAGACCAACTTCCATGAGTTCGGTCACAATGGGTGAAGAAAGCAGGGGACAAGTGGGAATGGGCTGAAGAAACCAAACACAAAGACCAACTTCCATGAGTTCGGTCACAATGGGTGAAGAAAGCAGGGGACAAGTGGGAATGGGCTGAAGAAACCAAACACAAAGACCAACTTCCATGAGTTTGGTCACAATGGGTGAAGAAAGCAGGGGACAAGTGGGAATGGGCTGAAGAAACCAAACACAAAGACCAACTTCCATGAGTTCAGTCACAATGGGTAAAGAAAGCAGGGGACAAGTGGGAATGGGCTGAAGAAACCAAACACAAAGACCAACTTCCATGGTAGGGACTGCTCTCTGAGCTTCCTATCAGCCCTGTGAAAAATGTACTAATTCCCCTTAACTATCTGATTGACTCTTAACCTCCAGCCCCAACATGGTGCAGCAGCAATCCAAAAGGCCAGGAAATAATTGCAGTTAAATGTGACAAGAAGTTTGAGAAGGAAAACCACATTCAAACCACTGGAAAGGGTTAAAGGAGCTCTCCGTGCGAACCGCTTGCAGTTTTGGTATGTCATAAGAGCTTGGTGGCCAGCAGCTGCTGCCGTTACGGTAGTTAGTTTTACCTTCTGAGTCCTGCTCCCCATGTAATTCTTGCATTTTTTCTTCATAAAACACTTCTTATTATATTTTATTTATTCATATTTTATATATGGAGGGTCATGCCTGTGACATACTGTGTGTGTGGAGATCAGAGAATAACTTGTGGAAACCGGCTCTCTCCTTCCACCACACGGGTCCCAGGAATCAAACTCAGGTCCTCGGATTTGGCAGTGAATGCCTTTACTGGCCGAGCCAGTATACAGCCCCATATTTTTTAATTTTAGTGCTATTTCTGTAATATTGCAGATTGAACTCGGGGCTTGGTACATGCTAGACAAACTCTTACCCACTGTGCTAGACTCTCGGGCTTTCTTTTTTTCTTAAAACTTGGCACAAATATCTCTTGCCAAACTTTGCCACATTTGGCCTCAGAATGCTCTCTTGTACTCCAACATACAGAGCAAGAGTTCTGGGGGACCACGTGAGCACCTCGGTCGCTCTCTTAACTCATGCTGAGGGAGTCCGTCATGCTGAGTGATATGGCTATTTATCGGAGGCTCCCATTATGGATCCTCATTTGTTTAAGTCTGTCTGGCTGTCAGAAAGACTGGCTTCTGTCCCATCAAGGAGAAACAAGGAAATGGGTTTGGAGCAGAGAAAACAAAAACAAACAGCAGATAAGGCTATTCTATTCATGACCAGAGGAGATGCAAAAGTTACTGAGGGAGCGAAACAGAGTCAGTTCTGAGTGGCCCCAGAGTCGTTACAGGCAGGGGAGTTTCTAGCTAAATCTGCAGAGGCAGAAGTTTGTCTGATGTTTGGAGACCTCTGGGAGAGACAGCTAGAGAGAGTCGGATTGGTTGGGTGGAGTGGGGACGGTGGAAGTGAACGCCATCTCCACGCATTGCATGTTCCACTAATGAGAGCGAGACGTAGAGAATCACTGGGGAGTTTCCTTCACCAAGCTAGGATTCTTCTCTTCCCAAAGGGTGTTTTCTCCTTGTCATGGCTCTCCAGGCTCCTCCACCTGCCCCAGCCTCTAAGCTCTACTCTCCCTGAGAGCCTACTTGGTCATGAGCTACCAGGAAATGGACTGATGAGACAATGTGCATCTGCAGTTGGCATTAGTGGACAGCAGACACACGCAGCACTAAGAATCACGATGGTTCCTCTTGGATGTCAATTTGCTGCCATCTAGAATCACCTGGGAAGGGGGCCTCGGTTGAGGACCTGTCTAGATCAAGCTGGTCATCTGTGGGGGATTGTTTTGGCTTCTCATTGGGGTGGGAAGATCCTTCCTGAATAGGGGTGATGCCATTTCATGAACTGTGTTCTGAACTGTTCAAGACTAGAGAGAGCTGAGCAGCAAGCAGGCCATGGGCACACTTGTTCACTCTGCTCTTAACTGTAGATGTTCCCTCCAGCTCACCACCCACTTCCTGCTCAGCAGCAGCTGGGCTCCTTTATATATGGTCCTGGGAACCATCAATCCCATGCTCCTGAAATATCTTCAAGTCTTGTGACACTCCCCGGCACTGCCAGTCCTGGGCACCTTCTGTCCATCTTGCTCTCCTCTGTGAATGGCCCCCTCACTGCACTGGGCTCAGTGATACATGGAACAAACCACCCACCTCCTGCCAGGACCCACAGCAATATGTGATATTGCATATTGTCTCATATGCAGTGAGGATGGGGCTAGTCTTCATGCAGGACGTGTAGTGCTCTGGTCGTCGCCTGCTTTCTTCTTTCTTCTCTTGCTTCCTCAGGTATGTGATGACTAGTCACTACTCTTTCTGGAGAGTGTGCAAATTGCCTGGGTTGGGGAGGGGTCCATACCTGTGATAGTTCATCTTTGTGACGGCCCAGAGTCTGGGGCCATCAAAAATGCCCAGTGAATGAATGAGCGAAAGAATGAATGAACAGAAGAGTAAGTCTTTGACTCTTCAAATCTCTTCTGTGTATGATGCTGAGCTGCATCATGATGGTAATATTAGATCATTTATTCGTCTCAGAAAAGTAGCAATTTTACAATATTTAAGTCATTCAAAAAGTCCCCTCTGATCTAAAGGGCTTGGCAGCTTGAATACAGTTACTAATATTATTTTTTAAATTTAATTTATTTATTTTAAATTTATGTGTACAAGTATGCATGTAGTCATGCAGTGCCTAAGGAGGACAGAAGAGGGCGTCAGATCCACTGAAACTGGAGTTACGGACAATTGTTAGCTGCCATGTGGGTGCTGGGATTTGAACCCAGGTCTTCTGCAAGAGTAGCCAGTGTTGTTAACCCCTGAGCCATCATCTCCAGCCCCAATTACTATTAATATTTAATAAATAAAGTGGGAAAAGAGAGGGAAGTGTGTGTGTGTGTGTGTGTGTGTGTGTGTGTGTTGTAATATTGCCTAAGAACAGACGGTGTGCCTGGGTTCCACTGGGCACCTGATAGACATTGGTTTAATTTCACTCTCACAACGATTCCTACGACGGAAGCATCACCCTCTCCCAGTTCACAAGTGCAGACCCTGGGGCAGAGAAAGACAAAAAGCCTTCTCTTTTTCTACCCTGTTTATGGCCATGTGAAGATGTTAGGTTTGGAGCCATAGCAGCTATCCTGTGACCAGGTATCAACATCAGTTCCTAACAGTAAAAGCAAAAGGTAACATTCCTCATTTCTCTCAGGGAGGGAAAGGAAAATAAGTCAGGGAAGTAAACGTGCAATAGTATGTGGCCATGAACATAAATAAATTACAGATGCATGCATCACCTACAGTGAGAACCAAGGTGGATGAAAAAGACAAGTACTAATACCACACTGATACAAAACCATTTTGTATCAAGTGTTTAAACAGTGCCACGGTTACTGGGATTGCTTAAGGACACAAATACAAAAGTCTCAAGTCTGAGGGTTAATCCCAAGTATCAAGTTTGGGGTCCTGATCGAAGATGAAGAGATGACACTGGGAACTGAGAGACTCTAATTCCTCTGCTGCTTTTCAAGTGGCTGAGGATACAGCCGGTCAGTACTGAGAGCTCGTGACTCCTGAGCCAGAACTCTTTACCGTGCAGCAAGTCTCCAAAGCAGATCATTGACCACATTGGGCAAGACAGGAAGAGAGGACCTACAGGACTGAGAAACTAACCGTTACCTTTGTCCTTCCTTCTTGGTTACTCTCCTCACACACTCTGGGTCTTCTTCAGGTGTTCATGTGGTCCCCAGAGAATGATGTGGTTTCTGTTAGGTTGTGGTACAGGATATACTTCCTCCCCAAGAGTGGGCAGCCAAGTGTCATAGAACAATTATATGTAAACTATATATTGAATTATATACTTTCCAAAAGGGAGTGTACATAGGAGGAGACATTAAAAAGCAGGAGATAAAAATGTAGCGATGAGAGTTGGGTATGGTAGTATATGTCTTTAATCCCAGCACTGAGGAGGCAGAGATAGGTGGATCTCTGTGAGAGCAAGGCCAGCCTGGTCTACATATGGAGTTCTAGGCCAGCTGGGGCTACCTATGTGGTTGAATCTCAGAAGAGATGGATTCTTTCAAGTTCACCGCGGTGGCTGTGACTACCTGGCTGAGGTGACAGAGGCATCCGACCCGAGGGTCTCCTCCTGTGGCTCCCAACTACACTGCCTTCTTCTGGGCATCCTTGAGCCTGGCTCCAGCCATGGGAGGAAACCTAATGCCTACAGTGTTCATCATTTCCCTCCATTTCTTTGCCTCCCCATGACTGGGTCAAATCAGCAAGCTGTAGAGCTGGATTGAACTTGGGAGCTGGCTGTACATAGCCAGTTCTTCTCTTGTTTGGGATTTAGCTGCAGATAAAGCAAAGGCTTTTATTTCCCAAAATGGGTGGGGGATTTCTTCAATTTCTCATGCTTTGGAGAAAGCATGCCAGGAGATGGGTCCAAATACTGTTTCCTTTGACATGTCACAATCATTTGCAAGGAGCCACCCCTCCACCTCCTCTCTCATCCCACTCACTGCTAATGGGCAAAATGAGACACAGCTGCTTCTTGGGGCTCCAGCCAGATGCTTGCTTGTTCACTGTCTCTGTGGAGCAGCTGCTTGAGGAACTGCCTCCATGGGATTCCCAGTGGATGCATGGAGTCCAGCCTGGACACATTCTCTGGGATGGCTTCCTTCAGAGTGACCAGGAGCAAAGCTGCAGGATGCCCTTTAAGGCAACCTGCTCTTTTCCTGTCCTGGGCCTTACGTGGCTGTCAGGGTGACCAATTGTGCCTATTTCCTGAGACTGTCAGAGAGTTCGCTCTGAATGTCCTGTGTCCTGGGAAACACTTCAGTTTAGAAATAACAGGCTTCAGAGTTTGCAAGTCCCAATGAAAATTAAGGCGTAGCCTCCCTGTTTCAGGACAACTAAGAATTTAATTAGACTAAATGAGATGCCTTGCTGGGCATTCTGTTTCCAGTACAGAGACCTGTAAAAGAAAATGCTTTGCTATGACCACTACTTTGATAGTTCCTAATTGAAACATGGGCTGCTAAGGCAAGATCCATGCGCCCGCCTTCTACCCCTCCTCCCCTCCACTGCATCCCGGCAGAACACCCTTCATGCTGCTCAGGTATTCTCAAATGTGACTAATAACCACCGTGCAAAAACTACAGACTCCTTGGATTGACTTAAATCACGGGGAACATCCTGCTGCTCAAACACCTATCAACAGAAAACTCAGCAAAATGGAGGAGCATTTACACCCACTGAGCCATCTCCTCAGTCCCTTGGTTGGTGTATTTGAGGCAGATTTCTTTCTATGGAGGTTCCTCTCCCTGTTCTGGTTCCAGACTCGCGTGGTTTACATACTATTTTTTTCTCTTTCACCAAGTCAGACATCTTTATTTCCAAACCATGCCCACATGTCATCTGAACCTTGCTTGCTATAAAACTATCTTTAAGGATCAAATCTACTTTTATTCTTCTCCCAGCAACCCACAACAACGAAAGACATACCAGGTAGTACGATGGAGTCACAGATATCGATGCAAACATGTGCACTAACATCTCACTGAAGCACCAGGTTACCAGTGGGTTAACAGAATTACCCAAGAGGCCTACATCAGTGTTTAAATTATCATCGAGAGTAACAGCAGTCATAGCAATGTGCACATTTGTTGAGTGGGTCCTGTGTGCCAGATACTGTCACTTGGGTATGCTTACTTACTTAACCCTTGTTGCTCTATATAGTGTTATTGTCGCCATGTTGCAGATGGTAAAATTGGGGCTCAGAGAGATGACAGTGACTTATCCCAGAGACATTCACTCACAAGACTTTCAAGTCCTCACTGGGAGCCTGTGGAAACCTGATTAGGATAAAGGAGTCTTTAACATTTTTTATTTATTATTGTTTTTTAATTTTGTGTGTATGAGTGTGATGTCTGCATGTGTGTAAGTGTACCCGTGTAGTGCCATGCCTGTGGAGGTCAGAAGGGAGCACTGGATTACCTTGGAACTGGAATTATGGATAGTGGTCAACTGCCATATAGATGCTGGGAACTGAATCCAGATTTTCTACAAGAACAGCCCAATGTTCTTAACACTGAGCCATCTCTGCAGCCCCAAGGGGAAGGAATCTTGTGGAACTCTTGTCTGTAACCAAGTTCTAGTTCCAGATGGGAAGGTTTTCTTGATCTGGCAAATGAACCTCATCACCCCTTACTGCTCTGGTCTCATGACACAGCCTTGCTGCTGGCCTAACCGGAGACTCTAGCCAAGGAGCAGGCTCCCTCACCCTTCCCCTTCCTTGGGCTTCGAAGTTTCCCTCTACCCTGACTATTCTGAAGATGCTCAGAAGCATGACTCTGGGATGCTGTTGCACCTGTTTTGGGGCTCCCCCACGACCAAGGCTTCTCTTTCTCTAAGCCCGCCATTGTCTTCTCAGAGTCTCCGGCTGCCCTGCCGAACTGTGCCAGCCACTTACTTCACATATTCCTTTTCCTTTTGCTGTGACAAAATACCCAACAAAAGCAACGTGAGGAAAGAAAAGTTTGTTTGGGCTCACAGTGTGAGGGCACAGTCCCCCGCGGAGGGCGGGAACAAGAAGCAGATGGTCAGGGAGCAGAGAGGGATGAGTATTGGTGCTCCCATTTCTCAGCTTGTTCTCTCCTTTTTATTCAGTCTGGAACCCCAGGCCATGGGATGGCGTCACTCACATATACTTTCTACTTCAATTAGCCCAATCTAGAAACTCCTTTAGAGACATTCCTGAAGAGGTTTATCTCCTTCACAGTTCTAGATTCTATCAAGTTGATCATTAGCACTAACCATTACATTTCCCCTTTAAAGACTTTGAAAGAAGTCCAGGGTCCATAGGAACTTGAACCAGAATCTATGCTCTATGTATGCAGGTACATGCTAAATGGATTATGTTGTGCCAACTGTGTTCCAGGGTCTTTGCACATGACTTCAAACTCATGACAACATGATAAGGGAGATGTCACTGTCTCCCCATTCTATAGACAAGCAGGTTGACCCACAAAGAGAAAGGAGAATTCTCCATGCTATACCATGGTGGTACCTGCATGTCAGGCCAATGTACTGGTTCTTAGATATAATGCTGGGCGGCCTGTTTGACTTCCGGAGGAAGACTGGAGCAGGATCCGGCCTCACAGAAAAACCATAGGCAAACTTAGAGTTTATATAAAGGAGCTGTAATGAAGGGAAGAGGCCTGGGAGAGGCAGAGGACACAAAGACAGACTGCGGGAGCATTACCAAGGAAGCTGGCATGATCAAGCACGAGAAAACATTGGCTATGTTGAACCCAGAAAAGTGCAATTTTTCTCCATCAAAGACCCACAGCTTCTGCTAGACTTGGTTTACTAAGAGATGTCACTGAACTGCGCAGAACCAATTTTCAACAGTGCCACCATGTGGCTTCAAGAAGCAGTAGCAGCAGTGGTCAGATGGGTTCCAGGGCACCTCAGGGTAGGAGATACCTGATCTGCTCCTGGTCGCATCAATTGTCTGAGGAAAGTTCTTTGTGGAGTACTGAAGCATTTAACTGAAAACAAAAATGACATGTGCTCAGATTTGCACCCTGAGTTAGGGGACTGGAGGAAAATTGTGTTGGGATGGTGAGGACAATTTTTTTGGTGGCCCCCTCAACCTCCTGCCTCCAAACTGGACTAAGTCAAAACTCATAATTACCCAGGTTATTTCAAGCTATATTTATTCCAAGTGGTGGCAACCTGGATGGATACAGAGTATGTAGCTTTTTGTCACCTGTCAGCCAAAAGGCACCTCCAGCTCAGGAAGTGGCTCTCCTTGAATAGCAATGGAACAGCAGGCAAGTCCCAGCTAGAATTAGCTTGTTCCATGCTGTGAGACGTTACTAACAAACTGCCTCTCTTTAAGTGGCATTCCTTTGGAGGTACTTGGCAGAACAGAAATAAGAATCCCTGGTGCCAAGTTTGTGCTCCCCATGGAGGGTTACACAGTGATTTCACTTCTTGCCTTTGTGGGAACTGAAGCAGATGTGGGTCTGGAAGGGCAAGAGATGGCAGGCAATGTATGCCTCCTGGAAGAGCAGGGACCCACCAGAGAGAAGCCACAGAGGGATGAATCTGGAGGATGTGTCAGGGAGAAGGGGAGGCCCATAAATAGTACAGGCAAAGTGCCTGGGTAAAGAAACAAGCTGAGCCTCTCTCTCTCTGTCTCTCTCTCTCTCTCTTTCTCTCCCTTTCCCTCCATCTCTCTCCATACATAAGAATACTTTGAAGAAGACAAAGAAATTTTTAAAAAACAAAAAGGAAGAGAAGGAGGAAGAGATGCTAGATCTGAAGGACTGAAACACCCAATGGTTTGTGGGAAATCATCCTAGGGCTTCACTGTGACTCGTCTGCAGCACATGGCTTCCATTTCCTTTGAAATCCAGATGTATTGGACAGGAAGGGAGGGGTGAATGGGATCTTGGGCCTCATGGTTTCCCTCTAAACAGAGCTTTACTATTTTGGGTCATTCCCTGTGGGTTCTCAGCTCTGCTAGATTCAATTGACTGGATGCTCAGTCCACGCTCTGGAAAGAAAGGGTTTGCAGACACTGCACATGGACCCCAGAGGCTCCAATGAGAACGGAGTTCACAGCCAACTGGCTTTTGTCTTTTAGGGAGTTCTAAAGTCAGGCTGCCTGGGTAGTGAAAAGATAGCCCAGCTCACTTCCAACCTGTACCAGCAGCTGTGTGCTCGCTGTGCCAGTGTGTGAGGTGCAGGCTTGAGGGAACAATCTTAGAGGATGCAGACTTGAAGAAGGGAGGCTCAAAGGATGCATGTTCAAAGGATTCAGGCTTGTTTCTTTCTTCCCATAGCCTACTCTTCCCAGAATTCAGTCTCAAGGTCTTGGTTGTGATTGCCAGGATTCTTCACGACTCTTAGGGACCTCACCAGCTCATCTGTCCTCTCTGTGTTCCCTCCACTCCAGACACACTGACAAACCATCTCCCACATCAGGACCTTTGAATTCTCTCTGCTTGAAATTCCCCTTCTCCAAACACACAAAGCTTGCTCTATGAATACCTAATCTTGCCTTGAATAGCCACACCTAAAATTTTAAATTACTTTCCTCGTGTACTTTTGTATCAATTTTCTCTTAAGTACTTATTTCTAGCTAATAAAGAAAAAATTAAAGCTAAATTAATAAAAATGAAACAAACTGAATTTAAAAGTAACTCAACACAATTCATATTGTGTTAACATTATTTACTGATTTAGCTTATGCTGTATCTTCTGGAGCCTAGCCAAAATGTGGTCTACAAAGGCAGAGATATAGGCTGCCCACTACCTCTTGATGCCCAGGGCCCAAGGAAGGACATAGCCTGGAATGTGTTTGGCATACAATAAACCTTTGTTCAATTAACCAATAACGTTAGCAATTATGGACATTATATAATCAGCCATTTTTCCACTCTGAGAAAAATACTTGAGAGAAAAATGTAAAGGAGGGGGACATTTATTTTGGCTCATGATTTCAAGGATCTCAATCCATGGTTACTTGGCTCTGCTGATTCAGGGCTATGATGAGGTAGAGTGTCATTGTAGGAAGACACAGCAAAACAAAGCTGCTTACCTTATGGGAGCCTGGAGACTCCAATGAGAGAGACAGACAGAGGACCAAGGACAAGTACATCTCCAGGGCATGCCCTGTGGCCTACTTTCATCAACTAGCCTTGCCTTCCAGTGATATATCAGATTAAGAATCCATCAAAGGATGAATCCATTGATTAGAGCAGAGCCCCCTAGAATCCAACTACTCCCTCCAAAGCCTACCTGCTGGCACCAAACCTTTAACACATGAGCCTTTAGAGAGATACTTTATAAATCCCCCAAATGGCAATAGCAGGCACCTAGAAGACTTGAAATGTTGAGAGTGTTGTGGGGTCTGAGCTGGGCAGTCAGTAGTGAGTGGGGCTAATGTTCACTTAATTTCATTTCCAAGTCCAACAGAATGTGTTCACTTTGGTTCATGAGAAAGAGTCAGTGACAGGCAGTGGAGGCTAGGACCTGTTGGCAAGGATAAACCTAGAGATGTTACACTTGCCCCTTAATATGCCACAGCTTCCTCTAAGCCACAAATGTCTCCCCCAAGGCCACTTACCCCATTTTGGCATTCAGAGTCATAGCCTGGAGCCAATCAGCCCTTAGATCCGTGTTCCCAAGAATTACCCACTGGATGCCTAATCATCCAACAAAATGGCTCTACTTAAATTCACCTTAAGTATGCGTTCAACTATTATATAATCTATTAGGTAGGCTAGTAAAAGAATATTTTAAAATTGTTATTAGTTCTTTGAGAATTTCATCCAGTGAAATTTTGATCATATTCACCTCCCTTCCCCCAAGTCCTCCCAAGTTCGATCTATCCTGTCCTATCCACCCAACTTGTTTTCTTCTTTTTAGCTTTTAAAACCCTTCAAGTCCAATTTGTATTTCCCAGATACCCTTGGGCATTGGCTATCATGACAGTGTGGTCAAAATACCAGGGGTCACACTCTTAAATAAAACTGCCACTCTCTCTCTCAATAGCTATCAGATGCCAATCGTTTGTGATCTAGGGATGGGAATTCCTGTTCAGCCCCCTGCTTCAAGCTAGGATTTTGTCTGGCATGAGCTTGCATAGGTCTTGTGCATGCGGTCACAACTGCTCTGAGGTCATATTTGTGACTTGTCCTGCTGCATCCAGAAAACAGTTTCCTTGTATTCACTCACCACCTCTGATTCTTACATTCTTTCTCCATCCTTTTCCACAATGATCCCTGAGTCTTTGGAAGAGAGCATGTGACATAAGGTCTACCATTCAGGACTGAGTGCTCTGTAGTCTCTTAGTCTCTGTACCTTGGTCAGTTGTAGGTCTCTGTGTCAATTGCCATCTATTGGCCTAAGAAGCTTCTCTGATGAGGGCTGAGAGATGCACTACTCTATGGGTATAACAATAAGTTATTAAGAATTAGTTTAAGACTATGTCCATTTAGCAAAACAATATTAGTAGATTCTCACCAAGACCTGTGACATATCTAGTCACAGATTCCTGGCCCCTATAACAAGTGTCAGCAGTGGGTTTCATCTCCTGGAGTGAGTCCTAAACCCAATCAGTATGTGGTTGGTTACTCCAGTGGCATGCTGACACAGGTTGCCAGGCTGGTTCACAGGATTCACAGCTGAGTAAGGATGATGATTACTTTTCTTCAGTAGTACTCATCACACCTTGTAGCACTATGAAAGTTAGCCAATAGAACTGAAGTTTTCCGGTGAGTGCCCGCTTGATTTCTCCACATTCCTATGACTCAGCTATGTGGTATCTTCATCAATAGAGTCTTAGCAATAGGTTCTGGAGAGTAGCAAAGAGCATTTGCAATAGCCTATAATGTTTAGGAATCTATGGGACCTCACTGGTTAACAATTCCAGAAGAGGTAACCCATTCCCAGAACTGGATTTGTTCTAGGAATTTGTTAACCTGTAGTATCTAGTAGGGCATTACTGCCCCATTATATAGTAAATATGTCTAAATGTGTTATGTGTATATATAAATATTCTGGAAGTACCTATAGTAGTAGGTTCCCATGACTTTTTAAGGCCTTTAGTGTTAGTTATCCCTTCCTGTATAACCCCTTCTACCCTGTTCTCCTGACTTGATCCCATTTGACCCTTTCTTTTCCGTCATTCTCCTTTACCCCTTTATAGCACTACATTTTACCTTTCCTCCCTTGAAAGACACGCCCATCACGGCCTCTTAATAATTCCTGGCCTCCACTGGCATTCCAAATGAAACACACACATCTAAAGATTCAAAGCTCACAGCCACGGATGAGAGAACACATGCGACAGTGGTCTTTCTGGGTCTGTATGATCTCCCTCAGGATGATTGTTTCCAGTTCCATCTGTTTACCTGCGGACTTCGTCGGTTCCTTTTTCTTAACAGCTGAACGCTTTTCCATTGCGTACGTATACCACTTTTTCATTTCCTCCTCATTCATGTTGTATTCATCACCTGGCTTCTGTAAACAGAGCAACAGTGAACATGGATGGCCAGGATACAGATCCTTCGGGTGTATGCCTGAGTGGCATCGCTGGATCATGTCGTAGATCTATTTCTAGCATTTTGATGAAGCTCCACACTGATTTTCACAGTGGCTGTGTCTGTTTGCACTTTGATGGACAATGAATAAATGTTCCTCTTTCCCCAAATCCTCATCAGCACTTGTTGTCATTGTTTTCACGACTGTAGTCATTCTGAGGGACATAATATGAAATCTTAAAGTTGTTTAAATTTGCATTTGCATGATGGCTATGGATGTGGAACATTTAAAAAGTATTCCTCAGCCATTTGTGTGTCATCTTTTGAGAGCTTTCTGTTTAGTTCCACACCCATTTTGAATTGTGTTGTTTGTTTTTGATGTCTGGTATAATCTAGATATTAATCATCAGTCAGATATGTCATTGGTAAGGACTTTTTTCCATTCTGTAGGTTGCCTCTTCCCTTGCACGATGCTATCTTTTCCTGTACAGAAGCATTTAGCTTTATGAAGTCCTATTTACTAATTGTTGATAATGCCTGTTTAAAAAGTCCTTTCCTGTGCCAATAAGTTCAAGCACACTCCCTACGTTTTTCTCTGTCAGATTTAGGGTATCAGGTTTTACGTTGAAGTTCTTGATCTATTTGGAGTTGAGTATTTTGCAAGTTGAGAATAGAGATCTAGTTTCAGTCTTCTGTATGTAACAATCCACCGTGACCAGTATCACTTGTCAAAGACGTTGTCTTTTTTCCCATGGGTAATGGCCTCTTTCAGAAGTCAGGTGTCTGTAAGGGTCTGAACTTAAACCTGGGTTGTTAGTTCTATGCCATTATTAATGTGTTTGTTTTGATACCAGAACCATGGTGTTTTTATTATTATAGCTTTGTAATACAACTTGAAATCAAGGATGGAGATGTCTCCAGCAGTTGTTTCATCGTTCAGGGTTGTTCTATCCTGGGTCTTTTATGTAACTGCATTAAATTTGAGATTATTTTTTCAATTTCTATGAAGAATTCTGTTGGAATTTTAGTAGAGATTGCATTGAATCTGTAGATTACTTTTGGTAGGATGGCCAGTTTCACAATATTAACCCTACCAATCCACGAGCATTGAGGGTCTTTTCATTTCTGGTATCATCTTCAACTTGTTTCTTAAGTTGAAGTTGTGTAAAGGTTTCACTTCTTTGGTTAGATTTGCTCCAAGATAATTTTTGAGGCTATTGTGAATGGGATTGTTTTTCTGATTTCTTTCTCAGTACATTTATTAGTATATAGGAAAGTTACTGATTTTTCTGTGTTAAGATTGTATTCTGCTACTTTGCTGAATGCGTTTATCAGCTTTAGGAGTTTCCTAATGGAGTCCTGAGGGTCTTTTATGCATATAATTATAGCATCTACAAACAAAGCTACTCTGACTTCTTTTCTTTATTGTATTCCCATTATCTCCTTCACTTCTCTAACTGCTCTAACTAAGACGTCAAGCACTGTATTTAACAGAAACAGAGACAGTGACATCCTGTCTTGTTCTGGATTTTAGTGGAAATGCTTCAAGTATTTCTTTATTTAGCATGATGAAGCCTGTGGGCTTCTTGTCTATTGCTTTTATCATGCTGAGATATGTCTCCTATCTCCCTAGATTCTCCTTGATTTTTATCATGAAGGGCTGTTGGAGTTTGTCAAAGGCATTTTCTACATTTAATGAAATGATCATGTGGTTTCTGTCCTTGAGTCTACTTATGTGGTAGATTACATTATTTGACTTACACAGGTTAAAGCATCCCTGCCTCTGTGAGATGAATTTAATTTGATCATGGTGGATAAGCTTTTTGATGTGCTCTTGACTTTGGTTTGCAAATGTTTTATTGAGAATTTTGGCATCCATGTTTATTAGAGATATTGATTCATAATTTTATTTTTTGTTGGGTCTTTGCTCCTGGTATAAGTGAAATTCTGGTTTTGTAAAAAGAATTTTGAAATGTTCCTTCACTTCTATTTTTACTAAATAATTTAAGGAGTATTGGTGTTTGCTCTTTGAAGGTCTGGTGTAGTTCAGTGCTGAATCCATATGGTTGTGGACTTTTTGTAGTTGGGAGATTTCTAATTATTGCTTCTATCTCATTGGATGTTACGGGTATATTTAAGTTGTTTATTTAATCCTCAACTTTGGTCCAACATATATATTTAGAAATTTATCCACTTATTTTAGTTTGATAGAATATAAAATTTTAATTTATGTTTTTATGATTCTCTGAATTTTCTTTTCTGGTGTAATGTATCCCTTTTCACCTCTAACTTTATTAATTTTAGATCCCTTCTCTTTCTGTTGGTCAATTTGGCTAAAAGTTTGTCAGTCTTACTGCCGTTCTCAAGGAGTCAGAGTTTTTCTTTACATTCATTCTTTTTTCTTCTACTTCTGTTTCATGGATTTCAGCCCTGATTTGGGTATTTGGGGATTTTCTTTGTTTTTGATTTTCCAAGGCCTTCAGGTACATCAATAAATTATTGTATTGTATTTTCATTTAGTTCTAGGAACTTTTAAATCTCCTTGATTTCTTCCTTTACTCTGTTGTCATTCCAAAGCATGTTGTTCAGTTTCTGTGAATTTGTGTACTTTCTGTAGCTTCTACTGCTGTTGATATCCAGCTTTATTCCATTGTAATCTGACAGAATACAGGATATTATTTCAATTTTCCTATATTTGTTGACACTTATTTTGTGTCCTAACATGTGTCTGATTTTGGAGAAAGTTCCATGAGATGCTGAGAAGAATGTGTATTCTTTAGTGTTTGGGAGGAATGTTCTGTAGGTATCTGTTAGAGCCATTTGACTTACAAGTCACTTCATTCTGGAGTTTCTCTGTTTAATATTCTTCTAGATGACTTGTATGTTCATGAAAATGGGATCTTAAAGTCACCCACTATCACTGTGTTGTGGTTAATTTGTGATTTTAGATCTTATAGTGTTTCTTTTATAAAGTTGGGTGCCCCTGTGTTTGATGCATATATGTTTAGGATTGTAACACCTGCTGATTTTTTCCTATAACAAGTATGGATTGAGCATCCTTATTTCTTCTAACTAGTTTTGGTTTGAAGTCTATTTTGTGAAATATTATAGTATTTATGTCTGCTTTTTCTTAGTTTCATTTGCTTAGAGGACCTTTTCCTCTCGTTTATCCTAAGATGGTATCTATCATTGATGGAAAGATGTGTTTCTTTGAGTCATCAAAAAGATGGATCTTGTTTTATAAACCAATTTGATAGCTTGTGACTTTTTATTGGGAGTTTAGACCATTAATATTCAGTTATTACTAAAATATGTGCGTTAATTCTTGTTGGTTTGTTGATTTTGTGGTGTTTCCTCATATTACCTGTCTTGGCGTTGTTTATTTGTTCTCTGTGATCTCTTACTGGTGTGTGTGTGTGTATGTGTTTGTCTGTCTGTCCCTCTCTTCAGACTGATATATTCCTTATAGCATCTTTTGCAGTCCTAGTTTAGTAATTATGTTTCTTGAATTGTTTTTATCTTGGAAAGTTTTCATTTCTCCACCAATTTTAATAGATAGATTGCTGGGTATAATCATCTGGGTTGTCAGTTGTGGTTTTTCAAGGCTCTGGCTATATCTTTTCAGGCCCTTCTGTTTTTAAATATTTCTGGTAAATAATCAGGTGTTATTCCAATGGGCTTGCCTTTATAAGTGATTTGACCTTTATCTATTAAAACTTTCGATATGCTTTCTTTTTCTGTGTTTTTAATGCTTTAACTATAATATGTTGGGAAGAATTTTTTTGGTCCTGTATATTTACATATATATGAATCGAAGTCAACACACCACAGAGATGACTGCACACTATGTTTACTGTGACACTACTCAGTATCCAAGAATGCAATTAGTATAAGTATCTATGATGAATAGATAAAGTAAATGTATGTGTGATATGTGGCATATATTTATGATTTTATATATATGTATATATAACATATAAAATGGAGCTTTATTCAGCCTTGAAGAAAAGTAAAATTATGTCATTTGTGGGAAAATCTATGCAATTAGGAAGAACTGTGTTAAGGGAAGTAAGTTAGACTCAGAAAGACAAATATGTTTTCTCTCATACAGAGAATAAGAATGAAATTCATAAAATATAAGCACAAGATTATACCTATATGTGAATGTAGAAGGGAGACTCTTTGGGATGAGGAAGGTGACCAAAAGGAGTGAAGGAGGGAGACAAGAAAGGGCGAAGGGAAGGAGAATATGATCAAAGTGCATTCTACACATGTAGCAAAATGTTATAATAGACTCATTATTTTGTATGATTAATACATTAGAAAATAGAGAACAGCTAGTACAAAAGAATTATTTATCTGAGGGATTGTTTAAGGAAACTGCTCACCTCGGCGTGGTACTGCCAGTGTGGAAGGGAACGAGCGTCCCAGGGATCTGCTTTGAGAAATAACAGGTCATCACAGATGAGAGAAAATCAAGAAGGGAACATTGTACAATCATCTCCACTTTTTGATCATTGCAGCTGGGATGAAGTCTCAGAGGGCAGCTTTTCTGGCCGTGCGAAGTCACCATAACTGACATGACAAAGTAAGATAAATTAGGCAGCCGACTGTTTCCGGAGAACCAGGAAGAAGCGGTTTCTTCAGCCTCTTTCTCTACGCTCTCTTCCTCTTCTGCTGACTTTTTGCTGGAAACAATTTCAAATGGGCTTTGGATATTAGGTATGGGGTAATTTATCTTAGTATTATACCTTTTCCATAAAATATACATGATTCACACACACATACATATATACGCTCAAGTGCATACATTCATGAACACACACGCTTGAGTCCAAAAGTGTTCAGGAAATATTTTCTTTAATGCTTAATGACAAGGAGCATGGTGCCCCTTCCACTCTTGTTTCTAGAAGGTGCAGCAATCCAGGGATGAAGGGAGGCCTTCGCAGAAGGAGGAGGAATTGTTCTCATTAAGATCCAATGGTATCCTTTCCCATTAATCACATAAACCAATTCACTCTATGTAGAATTGCTGGATTAAGAAAAAAGAGTAGCTGTTGGCACCCTTCAATGCCAGTCAGACTCTC
Organism: Eospalax fontanierii; assembly: GCA_035773235.1. Taxonomy (NCBI): domain Eukaryota; kingdom Metazoa; phylum Chordata; class Mammalia; order Rodentia; family Spalacidae; genus Eospalax; species Eospalax fontanierii. Next base: position 42,706,167 of record CM069546.1, on the reverse strand, counting down.
CCTTCAATATAAGGTGCCCTTAGAGTTTTTTTCATCTCATAATGGGTGAAAAGTGCTCTGAATCAACTCACTGGGATTTCAAGGAGCATACCAGAAAGCCTGCTGCTTCTGAAATCTGGAAGATTTCATCAGCATTCTACGGGAATGGGAACAGCACGTGTTGCTTTCATCGGCCCACATGATCTAGGGGTGCCATTCAATGCTTCATGGTGCGGATGGGAAAAATACATGCATCAGCTTCAACTAACTTCCACTTACTATTTAGCATTTCAATTGATTACGGAAATGAGCAGAACAATAGCATTAGCTGTGCTTTTCTACCCAGGGTTATCATATTACACACTGCATATATCAAGCGTCAGACTTTTATTGTAATCTGATGAATCCATTTTATGTGTCTAAAGATATCAGTCTAAGAAGTTCTTGAGGGGATGGGGAGACAGTTCAGTCAGTAAAATGCTTGCCAAGGAGGCATGAGGACCTGACTTTGATATCCAGCACCCATTGAAAAAGCCAAGTGCAGAAGTTGTGTCTGGAATCCTGGAGGCAAAGGTGAGAGGCACCTTGGGGCTCTCTGGCCAGCCAGTCTAGTCAGTGAGTTCCAGGTTCCGTGAGAGAATTGTCTCAAAATGCAAGGTGGAGAGTGACTAAGAAAGACACCTACCATCAACAGCCAACATCGGTGGACCCCACCCCCACATACCCACACACATACATGCATATATACATGAACACACACACACACACACACACACACACACACGCACACGAAGAGGTCCCTGGGATTCTTCAGACTTCAGCAGGCTCTGTGGCACAATAAGGCTAGACTTCTGTTCCCTGGGAACTGATGGGGGATGAAGGTCACAAGGTCTGGGCAGGTGCAGGCAGGTACTTGGACTTGAACCCCTCAGCAACTCTTCTTCAGATTCTGGAGACTGCACTCACACGGCAAAGTGCTCATTCTACCACTTGGATATATAAATCTGTTGTGTTCATTTAAGGTTCTCTGAGGCAAACCAGAGAAGTAAGAAAGAAAGAAGAAGTCCCTGTCCATACCCTTGTCTCTGTACATACAGTTTATTACTTTACTTATTTGCTTAACATTTGGGTGGTGTTGCAGAGAAACCCAGGACTGTGCAGTGCACATGGTAGAAAATGATCCTCCCGTGATTGACACCCTTCGTCCTTGCTGTATGCTTTTAAAAACTGGGATCATACTCTTCTCTCTACCAGTGTTCCGATAGCCATCCTTGACAGGGCATTTCCTCTGTCCCAAGCACCATTTAAAACTCTTGGACTCGTTTATCCCCTTCAGTTCCCATAGCTGCTCTTTGAGGAAGAAGCTGCTCTGAGTGATCAGACCTGCTGGTGACAGGGATGATGCCATTGTCCACTCCATGTGATATGCCAAGCTCTCTCACAACTCTGCACACTGATTCAGTCTGGACTTCCTAGGGCTAGGGTAGGTTGCTGCACCCTGTTACAGATGAGGAAACTGAGGCACAGAGAGATGAAGAATGCTGTCTAAGATCTCATGGTTGGAAATTTCCAGATGGACACAGTCAGACTTGATACTGGTTTCTTAACCAGTGGGTAATTCTGCTCTCCAACATGAACTTTTGAACAAGTGATTTTTTTGGTGGTGGTGGGGGGGGCAAAGCTTAGATTTTTGGTTTTGTTTTGTGTTTTGCTTTTTGGAGTCAGGTTCTCCCTATAGACCCAGGTGTCCTGCAACTTGCTATGTAGACCAGGCTGGCCTCAGTCTCACAGAGACTCTCCTTCCTCTGCCTCTCAAGTGCTCAGATTAAAGGGGTGCGCCATCATGCTGGACTGAAACTTAGTTTTTATGGCTCTTGCAGCCTTGTTGGATGTTTTCCTTTCATATGGAGAGGATCCTGAAAGGTAAATTTACCCTAAACATAGAGCTTTTTTCTTCTTTCTCTTCCTTCCTTCCCTTCCTTCCTTCCTTCCTTCTTCCTGCCTTCTGTCTTTCCTTCCTTTATCTCTTTAATTTTAAAAAATTTTTATGCCTATTCGTGTATGTCTGTATTTATGTATGTACATGTACCTGCAGGTGCTCCCAAAGGTCAGAAGAGGGTTTGATCTCCTGCAGATGGAGTCACAGGTGGTTGTGAGCAGCCCAATACGGATGCTGGGAATTGAACTTGTGTCTTCTGAAGGAGCAGTAAGTGTGCTTAACCTCTGTTTCTTCTCCCTTCAGCTCCACCCAGCTAGTTTTCTTTTTATTTCTTTCCCTCTCTCCTTCTCTCCCTTCTGCCTATTCCCTCCCGCCTTCCCTCCTTCCTTCCGTCCCTACCTCCCTCGCTTTCTTCCTTAATGTCTCACTTTGGAGCCCAGGCTGGCCTTGAACTTGTGGCCTTTCTTCCTCCGTCTTTTGAATGTTATGATTAGAGGTGTGTACCACAGCACCCAACCCATGTAGGTCAAGTTTTCAATTTTTTGAGGAAACGCAGAGAAACAAGGGCACATTGCACTGGAAGTTCTTCTTGATCTGTGATCCAGCCATGACTTCAGGCTGTGACTCATACAGTTCCCTTATTTTAAATTCCTACAACCTGAAGTTTAGGGCAACCATCCAGTTAAACTCCCCTCCAAAGGAGAGCCCCACGCCACCTAGTGATTACATGAAGTATTGCATGTTCAGCCGAGTGGAAAGACAATCTGAGCTGGATGAGGAGAAAACCTTCTCTGGGCTGGAATCAACGGAGTGAGGGGCACTGATCCGGCCTGAGGCACTGTGCCCAGCACCTGTCTGAAGCCTCACTGTCATCAGTCTTCATCACGGATACCTCTGGATGACTGATGAAACTGTGTTCACCAAACATAGGTTTTTTTTTTTCTTCTTCTTCTTTTTTCTTTCCAGCAAAGCTACCTAGAAAAAAAATCATGGACTAAATATGCTTGTAATTTATCAAGCCTAAATGATACCAATGGACACTTTGCTTTTTTAGAAAATCAAGGCTTTCTGTTCCATGCTAGGCATTGTACTGAGACTTTTCCATACAGCATCTCACCTGTTGTTTTTTAACAACTGTGAGCAACAAAGATTAAATTCCCTGTCATGAAACTGGAACTGAGTGATGCTGAGATGCTGCCCATATCCCCACAGGTGATGTGTGACGGAGCTGAGAGACGAAGGCCAAGGTGAGCTACCCTGCTGAATGGACTTCACTGTGCATATCCGCTGAATTTTCGAATTGAGGTGACCAGATTCCTGACAAGCAGAAACCGTGGGAGAAAGGGCTCCCTTTGGCTCACAGTTTAAAGATGGATATGGTCTGTGATGATGGGGAGACAACGTTGCCAAGAGCATGGGACAGCTGTTCATACTGTGTATGTGGGTAGGAAGCAGGGAAGGCATGCACAGTGGGACCAGCCTATGAAACATGAAGATCCACCCCAGGAACTCAGGTCTGCAGGCATGGCTTCACTTCCTAAATGTTCCACAACTTTTCAAAACAGTAACACTAGCTAAGGACCAAGTGTTCAAACATATGAGCCTATTGACTACATTTCATAGTCAAACCACTGCACATGCATGCATGCATACGTAAATATGCATTCACATGTGTATGGAACCATACGCATATGAATATACATGAACATACACACAGATTTGAAGACATATAAATACCATTTGTTTAACTAAGACATGTTTTCTGGGACAGGGTCTCCCTGAAGTTCTAACTGAACTAGAACTCTCTATGTAGACCAGGCTGGCCTTCATCTCACAGAGATCTGCTTGCCTCTTTCTCCCAGGTGCTGAGATTAAAGGTGTGTGCCACCACCTCCAGACTAACTAAAGAACTCAGTTTTTTTTTATCATGTATATGTGTGTTTGTGTATGCCCACAGAGGCCAGAGGCATTGGTATCAAGGGAGTAAGGGGCACTGACCCGGCCTGAGGCCCTGTGCCCAGCACCTGTCTGAACCCTCACTGTCATCAGTCTTCATCATGGACATCTCTGGATGACTGATGAAACTGTGTTCACCAAACATAGGTTTTGTTTTTTCCTTTTTTCTTTCTAGAAAATCTACCTAGAAACAAATCATGAATTAAATATGCTTGTAATTTATCAAGCCTAAATGATACCAATAGACACTTTGCTTTTTTAGAAAATCAAGGAGTTATTCCACTTTAGGCATTCCTCTGGAGCTCGAGTTATAGGTGGCTGTGATCCACCAAGCATAGGTGTTGGGAACCAAATTCAGGTCGTTTACTGGAACGGTGCACACTTTCATTCACTGAACCGTCTTTCCAGCCTCCAACTAAGGCGCTTTATACAGAAAATATAGTATCAAATGTAAAATCCAGGGCTACTGCTAGAAGTTAGGTATTGGTAGGAAGGAGAGAGAGCTGCCTAGCTGTGCATTATAATGTCAATGTGATGGACTTCATGATTTTAAATCAATGAACACTAACAAAGTAAATCCTATAAGATATTAAAAGAATGGGAAAATGCGATTTACTCTAAGAATTCAAGGGTGGTTCAATATAAGACTTTTCCAGTACTGCTGTTTAAGAACCATATACTATTCAATTTTTCCACTGGAGCTCCAGAGTTAAATAAGCAGAAAAACAACCTGTGTCCAATGGATTGGAAAACATAATATCAATGTTATATTCTAAAAGCGAACTATGGAGTAAATGCAATCACTGTCAAAATCCCAATATTTCTCTTCCATACTTAAATCCTTAAATCTATACTGAATTGTAAGGGACCTTGAATATTAAAAACGATCTTGAAAAAAGAGAACAAATTGAGAGGACTCATTCATTCTTTTCTCTTTCAAATAAAATCTTTGTGTAATCTATGCTAACCAAAACTGTGGTGTTGAAATAAGGACCGACATGCGGTCCAGTGAAATGGAAACAGAAGCTTATTGATCTTTGATGAGGATACAAAGTCCACTTGAGAAGAAACAAGGACGAGTAATCTCAGTTGGTGTGGGGACATCTGGAGTTACACGTGTAAATTATTCCAATTAGACCCCTACCTTATACCATACAAAAATAAACTCAAAATATATCAGTGGCCTAATATGAGAATAAAAACCAGGGGCTAAGGAGATGGCTTAGTGAGTAAAGCATTTGTCATGAGGTTCTGAGTTCAGATCCCCAGAAGCCACATAAAGCCAGGTGTGGGCAGCAGAGACCAGGAAATCTGCAGAAGCTCACAGGTCAGCTAGCCTGGGGTACATAGAAGTAACTAGAGATTGTGGCTCAAATCAAAGTGGGAGGCGAGCTCAGACACCCAAGATCGTCTTCTCACATCCACTCATGCACTGTGGCATGTATGAGTCTGTGCTTTCACAGACACTCTCACATACATCATAGACACACACATGGTATATATTAGTTACATGTCTGTTGCTGTGATAAACCACCATGACCAAGGAAACTTATAAAAGGAAGAGTTTATTGGGCTTATGGTTCCAGTGGGATAAGAGTCCATCATGGCGGGGGGGGGGGCAATGGCAGAAGGCAGCCGAAGCAGGAAACAGCATTCACATCTTCAAGCAGTCATAGGAAGAAGAGAGAGCAAAGCCGGAAATGGGACATGGCTATGAACTCTCAAACCTAACCCTCTGTGATGCGTTTTCTCCATCAAGGCCACACCCCCTAGGGATTCCATGACCTTCCCCAAACTGCACTACCAACTGACCAAGTATCCAAATAAATGAGCCTATGGGGTTCACCTCAGACAAACTGTATGTATACAACTCGGGAGAAAACACAAAGGTAAATCATCACAATCTTAGATTTGATGCTAGAGTCCTAAATCTGATAACAAACGCATTAGCAGAATGAATAAAATATTAGGTAATTGATGTGTGTACATTTGTGTGCTTGTTTGTGCATACGTATGCAGATGAGTGTGTACATGTATGTGCTTGTTTGGTTGTCACATGTACTATTGACTGTCTTCAGGATTAAAGAAGGATAAACAACACCTTCTCGAGGAATCTTCACCTAGCGTCTTGGATACAATTCAAGTATAAATAACTTGCAGGAGCTGAGGATGGCCTTCAGTGTACTGATTTTTTAACATCAAGTCTTCCGATCCACAAACAAGTTGCTTTCTCATTTATTTGGGATACTGGAACACAGAATGAAGGAGGAATTTATTCATGATCATATACTCTAACGCAGGAGAAAATGCCTAAGAACTCAAAAGTTTGGGGCTCCAACTTGAATTCTTTCTCCCAGGGAATGCTAGGAGAATCACTCATTTGTAATGTGTGATTATTCAGACCAAGGCTAGCCTTCCACTGCTCTTGGGAAAACATCTTCATAGATAGTGTGGAATGGTAAAGCACTGTGAAGAGAATCCTTAAATGACTTATAATCAAATTGCTTTTAAGCACACTTGAGTACTTCAGGAGAATCCATTCATACATTAAGAACAAGTATGCTAATTGGCAGCCATTCTGATGTATCCTCCAGGACTCTCACCAGGCAAACCTCCTCTGAATTTCTTCTTTTAACCAACATTCAGCTAGAGATATACTGATTTGGGGCATTGACTCTGAATCAGTTTTTTTCTCTTGTAAAGATCAAATTATTAAAACAGAATGACATGACAGTGGAATCATTTAGTTTTTTTTACCAATTTTTTTATTTTTGAGAATTTCACACTTGGTCTTTGCATTATTTTTGTCCCTCTCGGCCTCCAACAACTCCTCCCATGACTCCCACTCCTGTCAATTTCTTGACCTCTTCTCTGATTATTATTGTTACATATGCACATATATGAAAATGTAATAATACTGTATATGTATATATAATTATAATATATATATATATATGATCATATATATGATGCACTGAGTCCATTTGATGGTGCTCCTATGTACCTGTGCTTAGGGATATCCATTTTGAATTAGATAACCTCTCAGGAAGCCACTAGTACCTAGAGAAAACTGATTCTCTCCTTCAGCATTTGCTTGTGACCTTGCAGCAGGACCCCATGAAATTCCCACTAGCCACCTTGACATGTTATCTGGCTTTGCCATAATGCAGATCTCAGTAGATTACCACACTGTGGAGATTTCACTGGTACAGGTTTCCTGTCGTGTTTAGACTGCATTAAATATCAGCAGGTGTCTTGTCCCTCTGGCTTTTACATTCTGTCCACCTCCTCTTCCATGATGTTCCTTGAAACTTAGGTATAGGTGTTACATCACAGATGTGTCCCTTAGGGCTGGGCACCTCACAGTCACCACTTCTCTCCATCTGAGCAGTCGTGAAACTTTCTGTGATAGTCTCCATCCACTGCAAAAGGAAGCTTCTTTGATGAGTGGGGAGAGACGCACTTGTCTGTAAGCGTAGGATATGTATTTAAAATACAGCAAGAAATTACACTGATCTAAGGATGTGAGAGAAACAGGCTGTCTAGTGTCTATGACCTCTCCAACCACGTGGACCTGGCTACGTTTCTAGTGCCACACATGGTTCTCCTCTCACTGCACCATCAGCTCAGTTAGACAGATGTTGATAACCCCAAGATAAAAGTGCTACTACTGCACCAACAGTGATAGTTTGCTGGGCTGGTCATTGCTATGGTTTGTAGACATCACAGCTGGGTAGGACCATTGATTGATTTTTCTCCTTTGGCAGCTTGTGTAGTATCCTCTGATACTATGAGAGTTAGTATTCAAGTAGGAGACTTCCAGATCAGTTCTAGCAGTATTTAATAAGCCTTCTGGAAGACACACATATAATATACATGTGCTTGCATGTATATAGCTGATGGTTATGTAACAAATCACAGTGCTAGGCATGGGTAGACCAAGTGACGTCCAGAATGATCTAGGCTAGTGCCACATCCCTTGATTGCATCCCAGAACTTGAATATAAGGCCCTAATCCTGAAGACAGTATATACTTCTGACACAGGACTTGGAGCAATCGAGCTGGAACCATTTCCCTTTTACTGAACACCTTGTACCTGAAGCCAGTAGAGCCTTGTTCTCAGCTTGTGGCTAATGTAAAGTAGGATTCAGCTCTTTACCAGATTCCCTCCATGCTGAAAGCAAAGAGATCTCACTGTCAATGGAATAATAAGATGTGAATATTTTCTGGATTCTCATGGATAATGAAGAAAGTGGTTTTTAAAATTTTTTTTTAATTTTAATTTTATTATTTTTTAAGTATATGAGTGCATTGCTTGCATATAGGTGGGTGCACCCCTGTTGTGCAGTGCCCTTGGAGGTCATAACAGGGTGTCGGGGATTCCCCTGGTATAGACAGTTGTTAGCTGCTATGTGGGTGCTGGGAATCAAACCCAGGTCCTCTGCAAGAACAACCAGTACTCTTAACCACTGAGCCATCTCTCCAGTCCCCGAAAAAAGTGATTTTATATGACAAACCACAAACATCAAAATTTTCTTAAACACGCCTCCTCCAAATTTTCCCTCCTTGTCAATTGCATCAGCTCCCTCGCATCTACCACACATACCATAAAGCAATGACACTATTGTCACTGAAGATTCAACAGTCTCTCCGGATTGTAAACATCTCTCAGGAGGAAAAAAAGAGTCAGCCTAACTGGATGGATAGACACACCCCTCTTTCTGCAGTGTGTGTGTCCCCGCCTGTGTGCTGGGTGTTTTTTTTCTTCATCTGCACTCAGATGAAGGTACTATTTCCTTTCCTTAAAAGAACTCTCAAAGGGCTGGAGAGATGGCTCAGCAGTTAAGAGTACTTGTTGCTCTTGTAAAGGACCTGAATTTGATTATCAGAACCCACATTGTGTGTTCACAGCCACCTGTAACTCTAGCACCTTGTAGTTCGACACTCTCTTCTGGCCTCTGTGGGCACTGCACTCACATGCACATACCCACACAGACATAGACATATGCACAAGAAATAACAAAAACAGGAGCTGGAGAGATGGCTCGGCTGTCAAGAGCACTGGGTATTCTTACAGTAGACCCAGGTTTTAATCCCAGCACTCACAGGACAGCTAGCAACCATCTATAACTACAGTTCTAGGGGATCTGACGCCCTCTTCCAATCTCCATAGTCACTGCACGACACGGGTGCTCTTACATACATTCAGGCATAACACTCATACACACAAAAAGATAAAAACTATACAAAAATAACAAAAAGAAATCTTTAAAAAAATCTATCAGAAATGAGTTTTTTCCTGATACATTGGTTCACCAATACCTGTCTACAGAGTTGACTGACAGATGGGGCAGAAATTGAAAAGCAGAGCATCAAGGAGGTGGTAGGTGAGCACAGTGAGGTGTGTGGCTGCCAATAGATAAATAGCGATAAAGTTACTCACCAATGAACCGCCTCCTTTCACAATGATGCATCCTTCACACTCCCATGAAGACCTTGACAAGAACCAATCCATTAGTTGACAGCTACAGCTGTTGTGTGCCAAACTGTGTCATAGGTGCTGTGGGTAGAGCTAGGACCAAAGCAGCATTTTAAAAGAGTATGGAACAGAGGAGAAACAGAAAGATCAAAATAATTGGTGCTAGCCACAAGCCTGGAGCTGGGTAAGGCAAGGGTGGGATGTTGTGTAACAGACTTTTCCTGGGGAGACACATCATGTACATCTACTCACCCTAACAGGACAGACCAAAGTGATGATGACATCAACGTCCAGCTCAGTGACAGGGTTTTTCTTGGCATTACTAACAGGAATACTGGTGAGGGGGTTACTTAGAGGATCAGAGAAGACTCAAACACTGCTGCATCACCAAAAAGCCCGATGCAACGTGGGTGATAACCCAGGAAGCTGTGTCCCTGGAGCTCTCTACAGAGCTTCACAGACAGATCCATAGTTGGAGAATTTCCTCTCAGCAGCTTGGTCTACTAGTTCCCTCCTGACAGCTGCTTCCTTCTACAAAAGCGCAGGAGGGGCCTTTGAGAATCTTGCTATCTTAGCCTTCTTAGACCAGACATTTGTTTACCTCCCAAGTCTCTAAGCCCCTCGTGGGAACGGTTCATTCTGAGGAAGCTATTACAGATGAAGGGGGCTGGGATGGAAGATCTTGTGGGGCTTTGTTCAAGCCCGAGGGGCACCACTGAGAACTTTTAAACGATCAGATTAGTAAGCATTGCTTCACCTGTCTAGAGACAATGGGTTACCCAAGACTTATACGGTGAGCAGGAGAATAAGGGGGGGAGGTGCCTGGAGCTACTTAGGCGTGTACTGGAGCTTAACCAGTGGAGACCAAGCAGCCCCAAGCTCCTGAAAGGCATCTGGAAAACACCCCAGGGCACCTCCAGCCACGATGGGACTTACCATGATCCCACCTCCCGCTATACTGGCTGAGATAGGCCAGCCCGCAGGGCACACTGCCTCTCTGGCTGGGCTTGGCCAGCCCGGAGGGACCACCGTCAAACCACGCTGCGTGGTCTAGGCCAGCACGCAGGGCCCACCGCCACGCTGGCTGGGCAGGGCCAGCCCGCAGGGCCCACAGCCACTCTGGCTGGGCTGGGCCACCGCGCAGGGCCCACAGGCACGTTGGCTGGGCTTGGCCAGCGCGCAGGGCCCACCGCCACACTGGATGGGCTTGGCCAGCGCTAAGGGCCCACCGCCAAGTCACGCTGAGTGCACTAGGCCAGCACGCAGGTCCCACCTCCAACTTGGCAGGGCTAGACCACCGTGCAGGTCCCAACTACGAGCAACTGGCCAGGGCCAGCACGCAGGGCCCCACACCAATCTGGCTGGGTAGGCCAGCCCCCAGGGACCTCCCTGACGCTGTCTGCGCTGGGCCATACCGCAGGGCACCCCACCAGGCTGGCTGGGCTAGGCCAGCGTGCAGGGCCCTCAGACAAGACATGTTGGGTGGGCTAGGGCACCGTGCAGGTCCCAACTCCGAGCTGGCTGGCCGAAGGGCCCACCGCCAAGTCACGCTGTGTGCAATGGCCTCGGCCTCGCGCAGGTCCCACCTCCAACTTGGCAGGGCTAGGCCAGCGAGTGGGGCCCTCTGCGACGCTGGCTGGGTTGGGCCAGGCCGTAGGGCCCAGCGCCACGCTGGATGGGCTTGGCCAGCGCTAAGGGCCCACCTCCACATTGGCTGGGCTGCGCCTTCCTGCAGGGCCCACTGCCACACTGCCTGGGCTTGGCCACCGCGCAGGGCCCACCGCAAAACCATGCTGAGTGCGCTAGGCCAGGGCGCAGATCTCACTTTCAAGCTGGATGGGCTAGGCCAGCCAGGAGGTCACACCTCCAAGCTGGCTGGACTAGGCCACCCCGCTGGGCCCATTGCCACGCTGGCTGGGCTTGGCCAGCGGGCAGGGCCCACCTCCACTTTGGCTGAGGTAGGCCACCCCGCAGGGCCTCCCACCAGGCTGGCTGGGCTAGGCCGGCACGCAGGTCCGTCTGAGACCCTGGCTGGGCTGGGCCAGCCTGCAGGGCCCACCGCCACTATGGCTGGGCTAGGCCAGCTCGCAGGGCCCTCCGCACGCTGGCTGGGCTGGGCCAGCCCGTAGGGCCCAGCGCCACGCTGGATGGGCTTGGGCAGCGCGCAGGGCCCACGTCACGCTGGCTGGGATTGGCCAGCGCCCAGGGCCCACCCCCACTTTGGCTGGGCTTGGCCACCGCGCAGGGCCCACAGGCACGTTGGCTGGGCTAGGCCTCCCCTCAGGGGCCCCCACCAGCCTGGCTGAGCTAGGCCAGCGTGCAGGGCCCTCCGCTAAGCCACGTTAGGTGTGCAAGGCGAGCGCACTGGTCCCATCTTCAAGCTGCCTGGCCTAGACCACGGGCAGGTCCCACCTCCAAGTTGGCAGGACTAGGCCAGCGCGCGGGGCCCTCCGCGATGCTGGCTGGGCTGGGCCAGACCGTAGGGCCCAGCGCCACGCTGGATGGGCTTGGGCAGCGCGCAGGTCCCAGCTTCAAGGTGCTGGGCCTAGGCCAGCGTGCAGGTCCCACCTCCAAGTTGGCAGGGCTAGGCCACCGTGCAGGTCCAAACTCCAAGCTGGCTGGGCTAGGCCAGCACCCAGGGCCATCCGTGATGCTGGCTGGGCTGGGCCAGCCCGCAGGGCCCACCGCCACTCTGGCTGGGCATGGCCAGCCCGCAGGGACCACCGCCACCCTGGATGGGCTGGGCCAGCCCGCAGGGCCCACCGCCACTCTGGCTGGGCTTGGCCACTGTGCAGGGCCTACCGCCAAGTCACACTGGGTGCGCTAGCCCAGCATGCAGGTCCCACCTTCAAGCTGCCTGTCCTAGGCCAACGCTCAGGTCCCACCTGCAAGTTGGCAGCGCTAGGACACCGTGCAGGTCCAAACTCCAAGCTGGCTGGGCCGGGCCAGTCCTCAGGGCCCACCGACACTCTGGCTGCGCATGGCCAGCCCGCAGGGACCACCGCCACCCTGGATGGGCTGGGTCAGCCCGCAGGGCCCACCGCCACGTTGTCTGGCCTGGGCCACCCGCAGACCCCCCCCCCCCCCCACCAGGCTGGCTGGGCTAGGACAGCGCGCAGGGCTCTCCACGACACTGGCTGGGCTGGGCCAGGCTGTAGGGCCCAGCGCCACGCTGGATGGGCTTGGCCAGCGCTAAGGCCCCACCTCCACGTTGGCTGGGCTGGGCCACCCTGCAGGGCCCACCGCCACACTTCCTGGGCTTGGCCACCTTGCAGGGCCCACCGCAAAACCAAGCTGCGTGCGCTAGGCCAGCGCGCAGTTCCCATGTTCAAGCTGGATGGGCTAGGCCAGTGAGCAGGTCACACCTCCAAGCTGGCTGGGCTTGGCCAGCGGGCAGGGCCCGCCTCCACTTTGGCTGAGCTATGCCACCCCACAGGGCCTCCCACCAGGCTGGTGGGCTAGGCCAGCACGCAGGTCCGTCCGAGACCCTAGCTGGGCTGGGCCAGCCCGCAGGGCCCACGTCACGCTGGCCGGGATTGGCCAGCGCCCAGGGCCCACCTACACTTTGGCTGAGCTGGGCCACCGCGCAGGGCCCACAGGCACGTTGGCTGGGCTAGGCCACCCCTCAGGGGCCCCCACCAGGCTGGCTGGGCTAGGCCAGCACCCAGGGCCCTCTGCGACCCCGGCTGGGCTGGGCCAGCCTGCAGAGCCCACCGCCACACTGGCTGGGCTTGCCCACCACGCAGGGCCCACCGCCAAGTCACGCTGGGTGTGCTAGGCCAACGCGCAGGTCCCACCTTCAAACTGCCTGGCCTAGGCCAGCGCGCAGGTCCCACCTCCAACTTGGCAGGGCTAGGCCACCGTGCAGGTCCCAATTCCAAGCTGGCTGGCCAGTGACAGTCCGCAGGAACCATCGCCATTCTGGCTGGGATTGGCCAGGCCGCAGGGCCCCCCACCAGGCTGGCTGGGCTAGGCCAACCCGCAGGGCCCCCCACCAGGATGGCTGGGCTAGACCAGCGGGCAGGGCCATCCGCCAAGCCATGCTGCGTGCGCTAGGCCAGCATGTATGTCAAACCTTCAACCTGGATGGGCTAGGCCAGCGTGCAGGTCCCACCTCCAAGTTGGCAGGGCTAGGCCACCGTGCAGGTACAAACTCCAAGCTGGCTGGGCTAGGCCACCCCTCAGGGCCTCCCACCAGGCTGGCTGGGCTACGCCAGCACCCAGGGCCGTCTGCGACCCCGGCTGGGCTGGGCCAGCCTGCAGAGCCCACCGCCACACTGGCTGGGCTTGCCCACCGCGCAGGGCCCACCGCCAAGTCACGCTGGGTGCGCTAGGCCAGCGCGCAGGTCCCACCTTCAACCTGCCTGGCCTAGGCCAGCGCGCAGTTCCCACCTCCAACTTGGCAGGGCTAGGCACTGTGCAGGTCCCAACTACGAGCTAGCTGGCCAGGGCCAGCACGCAGGGACCACCGCCACGCTGGATGGGCTGGGCCAGCCCGCAGGGCCCCTCGAAACTATCATTGGTCATGGCCAGCCCACAGGGCCCCCCACCAATCTGGCTGGGTAGGCCAGCGTCCAGGGCCCTCCGCGACGCTGGCTGGGCTGGGCCACACCGCAGGGCACCCCACCAGGCTGGCTGGGCTAGGCCAGCGTGCAGGGCCCTCCGCCAAGCCACGCTGGGTGGGCTAGGACAGCGCGCAGTTCCCACCGTCAAGGTGCCTGGCCTAGGCCACGCGCAGGTCCCACCTCCAAGTTGGCAGGGCTAGGCCAGAGCACGGGGCCCTCTGCTACGCTGGCTGGTTTGGGCCAGCGGGGCCGGACCACCTCCACTTTGGCTGGGCTAGGCCACCCAGCAGGGCTTCCCACCAGGCTGGCTGGGCTGGGCCAGCCTGCAGAGCCCACCGCCACACTTGGTGGGCTTGGCCACCGCGCAGGGCCTACCGCCAAGCCACACTGGGTGCACTAGGCCAGTGCGCAGGTCCCACAGTCAAGGTGCCTGGCCTAGGCCAGCACGCAGGTCCCAACTCCAAGCTGGCTGGGCTAGGCCACCCCGCAGGGCCCCCCACCAGGCTGGCTGGACTTAGCCAGCACGCAGGGCCCACCTCATGCTGGCTGGGCTTGGCCACCCCGCAGGGCCCACCTCCACACTGGCTGGGCTTGGCAACCACGCAGGGCCCACCGCCAAGCAACGCTGGGTGCGCTACGCCATCGCGCATGTCCCACATTCAAGCTGCCTGGCCTAGGCCACCGTGCAGGTCCCAACTCCAAGCTGGGTGGGCTGGGCCAGCTCGCAGGTCCCAGCGCCACACTGGATGGGCTTGGCCAGCGCGCAGGACCCACAGACACACTGGCTGGGTTTGGCCACCGCGCAGGGTCCCCCACCAGGCTGGCTCGGCTAGGCCAGTGGGCAGGGCCCTCCGCCAAGCCACGCTGGGTGCGCTAGGCCAGCGCGCTGGTCCCACCTTCAAGCTGCCTGGTCTAGGCCACGCGCAGGTCCCACCTCCAAGTTGGCAGGGCTATGCTACCGTGCAGGTCCCAACTCCAAGCTGGCTGGGCTAGGCCAGCGCTCGGGGCCCCTTGACACTCTGGCTGGTCATGGCCAACCCGCAGGGTCCACCGCCACTTTGGATGGGCTGGGTCAGACCAAAGGGCCGCCCGGCACGTTGGCTGTGCTAGGCTATCCCGCCGGGCCCCCCACCAGGCTGGATGGGCTTGGCCAGCGCTAAGGGCCCACCTCCACGTTGGCTGGGCTAGGCCACCCTGCAGGGCCCACCGCCACACTGCCTGGGCTTGGCCATCACGCAGGGCCCACCGCCAAGCCACGCTGGGTGCACTAGGCCAGCGCGCAGATCCCACCTCCACTTTGGCTGGGCTAGGCCACTCCTCAGTGCCCACCGCCACGCTGGCTGGGCTTGACCAGTGGGCAGGGCCCACCTCCACTCTGATTGGGCTTGGCCAGCGCCCAGGGCCGTCTGCTACGCTTCCTGGGCTAGAGCAGCTCGCAGTGCCCACCGGCTCTGTGGAAGAGGCACCTGACAGGATCATCCTGTAACCACTGCTGCAGAACAAGGCAGATGTGACATCACAATGAGTTGCCTGGCGCAGGGCAGCTGGCTTCCTTGCAGAAGGATGGATTGTGCTGGTTAAAAAGATCCTGACACTTGTGTTGTGGATCCATTAATGTCAGCCACAGGTTAATTCTGAGCAGTTTCCAGGTGATCCAATAATTCATTAAACCGCCGAAAACAAATCTTTGGGAAATCGAGCCAGTGACAGATAGAAAGTCGATGATTTATTGTCTGGTGGAGAAAAATTGTCTCCCACTCCCTCCTTCAGCCTGTTGAGTGAATTGTTCTGTGCAGAAGAGTGAGGTGATGCGAGCCTGGCTGAACGGCTCAGCTTATGCCCAGCGTGGCGCCGTTCCTCTGCCTTCCTTCCTCAAGTGTGTGGTGGAAGAAACCCGGAGAAGGAGAATCCCTAAGACCTCGGAGTCAGGAGAGACTGAGGCCAACACCAGCCCCGCCCTTTGTCAACCAGTGTATTCTTGGGCAAACTGCTTCCTCTTCCTGAGTTTCTGTTGGTTTTCGATACCTTCAAGCTCCTAACATACATTCTCGTGTGTGTGTGTGTGTGTGTGTGTGTTTGTGTGATGTGCACAGGTATGCATGTCTGTACTCCTGTATGCTGAGGCCAGAGGAGGACATGGATTATCCTGCTCTATTGTTCTCTGTCTTACTCCTCTAAGACAAGGTCTCTCACTGAACCTGGAGCTAAGCTGATGTTCAGAAAACCCCAGTCATTCTGTCTCCCCACAGCTATGGGACAACAGACTGTGCATGGCCACACCCAGTTATTTATATGGGTGCTGGGAGCAGAACATAGATCCTCATGTGCACACAACAAGCACTCTCATCCACCAAGCCATCTTTTCAGTTCCTAATATACATTTTCCTGTACTCAAGACAAGAAAATGACTCACGACTAGAGAAAAGAAAATGACAGACTGTAGTACCTGGAACACTACATGGTCCTCAACAAATAAACAGCATAATTGTTATTGGAGCTTAAAGGAAAAGAATGCACATGAGCTTTTCCTTCGTTGTACATATACAAAGTGAGCAAAAGGTAGATGTCACAGTTGCTGCTGCTGCTGCTGCAAGATGTTCCTGCAAGGAACATCCAGGAAGGGGAGACATCCAGACTAGCAAGGCTTTCCAACACAAAGCCACTGGGAGATAGTGAGTGATCGGAGGAGTGAGGAAGAAGAAGAGAGACAAGAGCCCTCAGCTAAAGCAGTGAATTGGGAGCTTAGTTCCAAGCAGCCATGGAGAGACTGAGTGTGCAAAGGATGGTGGTTAGAAAATGATTCCACAATTGGTTTAAAGCTGGGATAGAGCAGTTTCTAAACTTAGATCTAGCTATAGCTGCAGGCGAGAAGTGGAAGGGCTGATTTCCTCTAAACCCTTGTAGCGTTCACTGTCCCCATCCTTCTCCTCATCTGTTAATGGCTTTTCTATATTCCTTAACGGCCCACCCTCCAGGATGTCACATTTTCTATACCGGTTCAGGTTTTATGGAAGGATGCTCTGTAGAAACAGTAGACTGAGAAAGGAACTGTGACTTCTTCCAGCTGAAAATATCAACAAGGCCACGAAGATTCCTGAAAGGGCTGCTTTGCCACTGATAGCTGCTCTCAGAAATGGATCCTTGTTCTCATGAAATGCATTTGGGGTGTATCTGGTGGACAAACCTGAGCTGGAGTCTACAGACACTTCTGTGGGGATCTCTGAGCCTCAGAGCTCCCATGTGTAGAGTAAGAAGGCTTAAACTCGATCTCCGTCTTTGAAAAATTTTCAATGAGTTTGAAATGATAGGAGGCTGGGTGTTCATACAGCACAGTCTACTCTCACTGGAGGGAGGCTCCCCAAATGCACGAGCTCTGCCTACAGGAGAATCTTAGAGGGTCGTAAGCTCCTTCCTGAGGGGGAGTACACTTCTTTGGTGGATTCATGCTATGTGGTTTGTTCTAACCAATGCCATAGGACAGGACACAGTGCAACAGATGCTCAAGCAGAAGTTGCAGATCTTGTGCCTCTGCCACCTCAGTTGTGTGCTCTTCCTCTTTGTCCCACCAATGGCATATCTTTGATGGGGGATCTTGAACTGAGAAGATGAAATGCAGAGCAGACTGCAGGTGACTGATGACCGGCAGCATAATGAGATCAAGAAATAAAGCTGAGTTTTTGAAAGCCACACAATTTTGGGGATGCTTGTTATACAGCATGAGATCATGAAAGCTAACTGACACAGAAAGTAAGATGGGTCATTAAACATGTAATGATCAGTAAGCTGATCATTAAACATGAGTAGAATAGGACTCTATTTATAGTAAGAGATTTGTTTTGAAAGTTGAACTCCTTCAAGATTATTCTCATAGAATAATGTCCCCGCCCTTTCTGTTGATTCTGGAGAGTATCTGTTTTCCATTTATATGTTTTATTGTTTGGGGTATGGAGGATCAGACTTAAGATCTTTTGTACGCTACATGGGCATTCTACCACTGAACTCCACACTGAGCCCTTGATTTAAGAGTCTGATGGCTCAGTGGACCTCATTTTTGCAGCTTACGTGTCACATGAAGTGTGTGTGTGTGTGTGGTGTTGAAGTTTCTGAGCTCATTTATGAAGGACACAGGTTGCTAAGGCCCGCATCAACTCAGCCTCGAAGAACTGTGCTTCTCAATGCAATTACTTGCAGTCCAAATATCATCGTGCGGAAGCTGATGCTTCTGCATCTTTTCTTGCCTCCTCACAGTTTTAAATAGTTCATGGACATTAGCCTCACTCTTTAACAGTGACAGCTGAAACTCAGGGAAGACCCTGAAGCCTCATGTAAGTCCACTGACTCATGACTTTGGCAGAAGAGCAATGTCTGCCCTCCAGATGCTGTCTAGATCCTGAAAGTGCATGACCTGATTTAATCATATAAATCTATAAGTTCCATTTTCCCATTTTACAGATGATGAAACCGAGGCTCAAAGACATTGAGCCACTTGCCTAAGACCACACAACTGGTAGACAGAGTAGGAAAGAAGAACAGACATTGGTCTATATTTCCTGATCCCAGCCAGATTCAAAAACATGAATTAAGTGGAAGATAATGTCAAATAAGATGAAAATGGTGGGCTGTGGCTATAACTCAGTGGGGGGAGTATATGTCCATGATGCAGGAGGACCTGGGCTTGATCTCAGCATTGCATAAAGGCCAGCATATTGATGGATGCCTGTAATCATAGGACTTAAGTTGGGGAAGGCAGGAGGATCAGAAGTTCAAAGTCAGCCTTGGCTGCATAGCGACTTCCAGGATAGTCTGGGCTAGGTGAGACCTTGTCTTGAAAGAAACAAAACCAGAGGAAAAGGACCTATATTTTGCACCTATAGCTCACACACATGTTGGCTTGGGGAACTCAACGGTGATGATATGGTGAAAAATGGAAACCGAGAGAGAAACACAGAACCTAATTTCACAGACAGAGGGGACAGGAAAAGCCAACGTGGAGGACTGGTCCTCTGTGTGTCAACCAGATCCCGGGAGGACGCTTTGGAAAGCGATGGGACTTGGGGGCAAGAAGTCTGTTTCTATTTTGGTAGGTTTCATCTTCCCTCCACAGTGAAAAACAGTGACAGCTTTTGTTTAAACCCCTGAGCAAAGTGTTTGCTCTTCCTTTTCACGCGAGGTGAAGCTGAGAAGGCCATGGCAGTGCTCTTTGAATGGCGGCGTTGTCCCCAGCCCACGCTATTAGCGATGCAGCAGAGGTATTTAATTAATTACCACTAACATATGTTTGCGCTAATTCATAAGACCAGCTAGCTCACACTCTGCATCTGAACTCTCCTTTGCCTGGAGAGTGTGCTGAATGTAAAACAAGGAAAAGATGAAAAAAAAATCCAAAAGTTTTCACATTGGACCAGACCCAAGGTTGTTCAGAAAGGATCCGTCGCTTACTTGAAATCACACAGCAAGTGTGAGGGAGGATGCAGTCCCTGCAGATCTGCGCTCATGAGGCCTGTGGGCTGAGGTGACTGGTGAGACGGAGGTTCTCTGCATCACAGATATCATTTAGAAAGTAGGGATGGGGTTGGTTTCCACCAACAGACCTTTACTGATGATCCCATAGGTTAAAAAGGGTAAAATCTTTAGCAAAGAGCGTCATGTGGTTTATTTTCCATTACTTTTTTAGGCTATATCTTCAGCTCTCAGGTAAACTAAGGTGTACCATTAGTTACAGTGATTTTTAATTCCAGGCAAGACACCTCCATCTGAACAGCAAAGGATCAGCCGCAGTGCCGAGCAGGGTGCAGTTCTGAGGAGCAGACGTGAGCATCACCGTGGGGCAGGAAGTGCAGGTAAGTGGGAGGGAAATGAGGCACCCGTCCTGCTACAAATGTCTACTGTGATGATGCTCAAAACATAGACACCCGCCCAAGAAGCTGGGGAGACGACTCCATCTGCGAAGTGCCTGCTGTGCAAGCTGGAGGGCCTGACTGTGATGTGCAGACAGGTGGATCCTGGGGATCATGGCCCAGGTGGTCTAGCCCAATGGTGAGCTCTAGGTTCCGTGAGACACCTTGCCCTTAAACAATAGGTAGAAAGCAATCAAGGAGGACACTTGTTGACATCTGGCCTCCCCAAACACATACGCAGACAAGTGTACTTGTACACATTTATACACATAGATAAGTCTACCACACACATCCTCTTATATATAAACACAAGATATTTTAATAGTTTTAACATGTACTAGATTTCCCAGAAACTTGAATACTATGAAATCAAAAATTTGCATTTCAGAATGACAATAGGAGTCATTTACCTCTTTGGAAAATCATATGACCTAAGACAGCATAGATTGTGACATTTGAATCACCCCACAGAATACCCTGCACCTGTGTTTATCGTTGTCACAGTTGATAATTCTATATATAGGTTCACGATGTCATTATTTCATTAATTCTGCTATCCATAACATGCCTGAAATTGAGGTATTGAGTTATATATTAAAATAGCTTTGCTTTTTATATAGTATCAGGTGTTTTAATAGTTACGATTATAGGCAGTTCTTATTAACTGGGAATTTTCACTTCAGGACAGGAATATGTCAATTATTGATTATAAAAGAGGCCCTTGGGTCAGGTGAGACGGACAGTGGCTGACCTGGAGTCTCTAAGAGCTGCCCTCCCCATTGCAGAAGAGTGAACAGATCCCAGCCAGCTGGGGGCAAGCAGCAAGGAGCTGCTGGTCTGCTGTCTGCCTGGAGCCTTCAGAAAAGGGAAGGGAAAGGTCGCCTGTGATAAAGTCAGCTCTGAGTCACCGGAGAGTCTCCCAGAATGGAGGGGTTACAGGGTGAGAAATGAGCACAGACTCTGTAGAACAAATCTGAGAAATCATGTCAGGCAAGGTGGGGGAGAAAAGAAAAGAGCAGAGAGAAGGGACGGAAGGAGAGAGAAGAGAGAGGGGTTAGGAGAGGAGGAAGGAAGAAGGGAGGAGAGAGAGAGAAGGGACAAGGGAGGAGGGAAGGGATGAGGGAGGAGGGAGAAGAGAGAGGGAGTTAGGAGAGGGAGGAAGGAAGAAGGGAGGAGAGAGAGGGAGAGAGAAAGAAAGGAGAGGGAGACAGTGACAAGGAGAGAAGAAAATGACACGACAGGACCCGTGAGGCTGTCTGGCATTCCGAAGAGGCAGGGAAGCACAGTCCAACCTCACGGGAACTTGTGGCCTGCCCCGAAGCCCTCCAACAAAGAACAGTTTCAAAGACTCAGAGGAAAGGCGCAGAAATCAGTGATTCGTGAGCAGCAGCCCTGAGGAACTGAACGCGGCTCTGGTCATAAATTCAGCTTCCAGCAAGAGTGGGAAGCTTGGTGCTCTAAACCTCTTCTTTATCCAAAAGGCAAGTGTGAGAACTACATCGATAAAGATTTGAAAAATACAATTTTCAGCTAGGTGTGACTTCTTCTATCCCCAGCTCGTACTCAGCAGTGGTTGGGACCGTTTTAGATACCACTGTGAGAGGGGATGGAGGATGGAGAGCAGAGAACCTAGATTTTGATGGACATCCTGCAGTGCTTGGAGAGATCCCCAGAGCAAAGAGAGATTTGGTTCCCAAATGCTTAAGCATGGACGAAGTGTATGGGATAATGTTGAAGAAGAGCTGATGGGGCTCTGGCACAGGGAAGGGCCTCAGGACACACTTCACCCTGGTGTTTCACCATCCGTCCGTCCATCTTGCTATTTCCGGGAGGAGAGGCAAAGCCTCACTACCACCAGCACTCACTATGGAGGTCATGTCTATCATCCAGTGATGACTGCAGTGCTTGGTATTAATTTAGGACTTGCCCTGTGAGGTCCTGTGCTCAGTGCTCCCCTCCCAGTGAGGAATGAAAGCATCATCTTGCATGGAAAGAAAGTAAGTTTGTATGTGAATGACTGACCAAAGAAGATGTCATGTACCCACCACGGACACAGTTGTCCTTAGGACAGGTCTGCAATCCCAGCTACCTGGAAGTCTGAGGCAGAAGGGTTACAAGCCCAGCCTGGGCTAGAGTGAGCTGAAGGCCAGCCCAGCACTCTGTACCATCCAGAGAATGATCTACAGTAACCATGCTTTAGGTTTTGAATGAGTGAATTATTAAGTATATAGCAAGCCAAAGTAGGAGAACAAAGCTCAAGAGGTAGATAGCATGATAGAATGACAGATAGACAGACATCAGACAGACAGATAGATAGATATAATGGTAGATAGACTATGGATAGATAGATAGATAGATAGATAGATAGATAGATAGATAGATAGATGATAGATAGATAACAACAAAACAACATCAAGCCAGGCACTCACCCAATCCAGCAGAGACTGGAGTAGTCCAATTGAGAGAGCAAACGAAAGCTAGCATCATCAGGTCAGAGTCTGCAACATCCAGCAGAAACCAGTGGGAGGAGTTGAGCCCATCAGCTAGGGCTCCAGATTGAGCTTTTTGTCCACGGCTGAGCCTCCCATGGAGACCTTCCAACTCTCTGTTCGGCTGCAGGTGTTTTCATCTCAAGGCATAAACAATAGCAACCTCTGTTGAAAATGGTTTACTCTCTGGCTATTTCCAAAGACATGAAGTTTTCACTCATAGCCGTTTTGCTGTTCTCTTCTTGTCACAAGGGGAAGAAAGTCAGAACACCCCAGGCAACGGGCCTCGGAGGGCACTTTGAGGCAGACATGTTTGGATCTGAAGTGGGAACCAACTCTGCTTCCAGAGCCAGCTTCCCAGTGAGCTCCAACAGCACTTGGCAGTTTACCAATATAACGTATATCCCACCTGGACAACTTAAGAATAATCTGTCTCAAAATTTAAAAAAGTGAAAAGAGGCCTGGGGATATGGCTCGGCGGTGGAGCACTTGCCTAGCATGCACAGGGCCCCAGTTTGAATAAAAATTGAGCGGATTAACTTTTCAGCTCTATGGAGGCCTGACTGACAAATGTAATAATATAGATCCGGAGTGTACAATGTGAAGGTTTGATATAGGTACGCATTATGAGATGATGATTGAGACCAAGTTCATGCTTATTAATAAGCATCTTAACCCGACGTACTTATTACTTCCTCATTTGTTACTTATTATTAACCCTTAAGATCTCCTCTCTCAGCAAACTGCAAGTTCACAAAGTGCAGTATTCTTAATGACGGTGACCACATGGACATTGGGGCTCTAGAACTTATTCACCTTACGACCGAAACTTTTCAACCTTAGAACAACAGATCCCTACCCTAACCTCCAAACTCCAGCCCATTCTAC
This sequence comes from Eospalax fontanierii, assembly GCA_035773235.1. Classification (NCBI taxonomy): domain Eukaryota; kingdom Metazoa; phylum Chordata; class Mammalia; order Rodentia; family Spalacidae; genus Eospalax; species Eospalax fontanierii. The sequence goes on along the minus strand of CM069546.1, from coordinate 42,682,974 downwards.
TTTTGGATTTTGTCTGATTTTTTAAAGATTCTCTCTATAAGTATAATCACACAGTACCTTTCATTCTGTCTGATATATCTCTGCAGCTTAGGGCTTTCAAATCTTATCCAATGTTCTTTCAAATGGGATAACTTACTTTTCATGGCCTAATAATAGTCCTCTCTGTGTGTACATTTTTTAATCCATTCTTCTGTCAAAAGACATTGTTTCCTCCCCTTACTTTAATGACTAGTGCTGCTATGCACACAGGGGTGGAGATGTCTTTGTGAGCAACTGATTTTGTTTCTGTACCATAGTTAGCTGGATCAACTTGACACAAGGTACCAGAGACAAGGGAAACTCAGTTGAAGGATCTCCTTCATCAGACTGGCCTGTGAGTATGTTTGTGGGCGTTTTCTGGATTGCTAATTGATGGAGAAGGGCAAGTCCACTGTGGGCGGTTCACCCTAGGCAGGTGGGCCTGAGCTATGTAAATTGAGCCAGCCAGAGGAAGACAGCCAGTAAGCATTGCTACACCATAGTGCTGTCGCTTCCATTTCCGTCGAGTCTCACCACTCGGGGCCAGCCCGAATGGACTTTGGGGAGCCAGCCCGAGGGGTTGGGGGTGAGTAGACGCAGAGTCAAGCCACAGACTCCGGGAGTTGGACGAGAAGCAGGCCAAGCGTATGGCACTGCAAATTCGTTTATTGAATAGGTGCACAAGCTCTTATAGGTCTGGAGAGCCAATGACCGTATGGGGTGGGGTCTCAAATACAGCCAATAGTAAGTTTGTCCCCAGGTAGGCAAGTTCTTTCCAGGTGCTGGTCTCACAACTAGCTAGAGCAGAATGCCATACCCACAGGAGCCATTCCTTTATTCCTCCCAGCAGGTGGCCTTAGGCTAGGCCCACCTTGCATTATGCCCAACACCATGGTTTCTGCCTCAGTTCCTGCGTTCAGGTTCTAGTTTTGAGTGTCTGCTCTGGCTTCCCTCAATGATAGACTATAACTGTATGGTTAAGTACCTCCCACCCCAGTTGCTTTTGGTTGTAGTGTTTATAATAACAGCAATGACAACAACAAAACTAGAACAGGAATTGGCACCCGAGTGGGGTTTGTTGCTGTGATGGTCCTGACCGTGCTGTTTTGGGGGAGGACTGTGGAAGCATTTGGAACTTGGAGCTGGAAAAGCTACTGAGTGCTCAGAGCTTGATGGGGATGGTCTGTGGGAGCTTGGAAGACAGGAATGCAGAGAGAAAAGCAGATGATGGAGGCCTGGCTTGTGAAGTTTCAGAGGGGTGTTTGAGAGTCCCTCAAAGGCACTATCAGAGTCATTTGTGTGATGTTATAGATTAAGTACATGTGGAAATAAAATCTTTGTTTTACTTAGACAAAGGATATTGGTCAGTTGGGGTTGAAAACTCAGCTGCGATTAATAAGAGACCAGCATCATTGAGGCCGAATCTTCTGGGAAGTATTTCCTCAGGATTAACACACAGAAGCTGTGGTCCAGGGAGGCCAAGCCTGCATCTCAAGCTGGTAATGTGTGAGAGTATCCCACATAGTAATGGTTTTGAAGGTATGAAGCGGTCATGGAGAGCAGCTTAGAACTATGAGAGGCCAGAAGAGGCCATTGGTAAAGGTATAACCTCAGGTTCAGTAGAGACTCGAGGACTTTGGAGATGTTAGGACAATGTGATGACCACCAAGGGCAGCAGCAGGTGCAGAATAGACCTGACCTGAACCTACCAGACAAGCGTGCGCAGATGGCGGACAGAGAAGTGGGACTGTCCAAGCCTTTTGGAACCCAGAAGATCATGAGTGAATCCCAGATGTCAGACACAGAACTGGACTTAGGTTTTGCTTAATTGTAATTTTTTAAAGACTATGGTTTATGTTGTGATGTTGACATGAGATCTTGGGGATGAACGAAGCAGTTAGGTTATGGTTTAACAGTGATGTATTTGTGTATCAAGTTGACAAGGAGTTAATTGTGAGATTTTGAGGTGTTTTTTTTTTTTCAACTTTATACAAACTAAAGGAACCTGGAAAGCAGGAGCGTCAGCTGAGAAATGCCCTCCACCTGATTGGCCTGTGGGTATTATCTATGAGGCATTTTCTTAACTGTTAATTGATGAAGGAGGGCTCAGGGGTGATGTCCCTAGGCAAGTGGGCCTAGGCGTATAAGAAAGGTGGCTGAGCAAGCCAGAGGAAGCAACCCTGTAAGAGGCGTCCCTCCACAGCCTCTGCTTCAGTTCCTGCCTTCAGGTTCCTGCCCCGAGTTCCTGCCTTGGCTTCCCTCAATCATAGACTGCAACCTGTGAGCCAAACAAACACTTTCCTCCCAAGTTGTTTTGAGTCAGTGTTTTGTCACATTAACAGAAAGCAAACCGAAGTACCATGTGTTCCTAGGGGCTGCAGTGCTGGGTCATAGGGTGACTCTGTGGTTGTTACTTCGGGATGCTCCATAATCTCTTACAGTGACAGCATTCGTGAATGACTCCTTTCCTTTCCAAGATCATATATGCTCAGTTGGTGAAAATGTCATGACTGGAGGGTCACGGGAACCTAATCTGGAGGCCCCCTAGAAATAATGCTTCAGTATTCAATATTTCAGTGAACTGTGGAGGAGTTGCTGAATCTAGCCATACAGGTTAACGAGAATACACAGGCACACAGATAATGCACAATCTTTTGTCTCATTTGGTGTTTCTAGCAAGCTGGAAGGTAGGAACCACCACAGTCACCGAACAGATTGTGACGGTTAATATTCTCAACTTGTCAGGATGAGAGTCATTTAGGAGGCGGACGTCTGGGCATGTCTGTGAAGGAGTTCTAGATTGGCTGATAGAGGTGAGAGGACCCACCTGGAAGATGGGTGGCCTCATTCTGTGAGCTGGCGACCTAGACGGAATCCGAAGGAGAAAGCCAGCTGAGCACCAGCTCTCATCTCTGTGCTTTTCAACTGCACATGCCGTTCGAGCAGAGGTTTCATAATTCCACTGCCATGACAGACTGGACTCCCAAACTGTGAGCCAGAATACACTCCCTGCTTCGTCAGGCATTTCCTCACAGAGATGAGAAAAGTAACCAACACACAGATGAAGGCACCGCAGCTCCGAATGGCTAAGCTACTGGCTAAGGATCACACAGCCCCAGGAACCAAACCCATCTGTCACAACTAGTCACCACACTACAGGATTTGGCTGCTCCGAGGACTGACTCAAGTCCTACTAAGCATCCAGACGACCTGGTTCTTTGAATGAAAATAGATTTTTCTTCCTCCCATTTTCTTCCCTTCCCAGAGAAGTAGGCTTCAGAGTGATCAGTACCGAAGACACCCCCATGGAATGTTCTTGAACACCTGTCTTGTTGCATCCGAAGGGAAGGCAAAGCTCACCCTAGGGGGAAGCAGGCAAAATGGATCTTTTTCATTTAGAAGAGAAAAATGAATCTTAAATCGGTACAATGTTCACATCTCCCCCACCCCCTCTTTTTTTTTTTTTTAATCAGATTCTTTGTTTCAGTTTCCAAGACAGGCTTTAAAAAAAAGGCTAATGGAGCTTTTTCACATTGTTTTTAAATTTGAGATTATAGTGCTATTGTTTGTTCTGTTTTTAGAACTTAATGGCTCTTCAGAGTTTTTTTTTTCTCCTTAAATTTATCCCAATTAAAAAATATGGTCTCTCAGCTTATATTTTCCAAGGAAATGCTTCATCCAAAGACCTGCATCCTCAGGTCATGTGTCAGGAGACCCTGTGCACATTCCATCAGATTTCTACAGATTCCAGAGTCTTACCATACCTTCTAGGTCTTGTTTCATGTTAATGTCACCAAGACTTCACCAGGGGATCCCAATATAGATGCGGATGCCAGAAACTTCTAGATTTTCTGAGTCCAGCATCCACAAAGCAGACTTCTATAGGCAGCAGCAGTCTTGATGGAGGGTTTCTGGTGATGGGTAACTGCTACCTAGCACATGACTTAAAACTGAGTTTTGGGGAGCTGGGAAGATGGCTCAGTAGGTAAAGTGTTTGCTACCCAAGCATGAGGACCAGAGTCTGGGTCCCCAGCAGAGGCATGGCAGTGCAGGCCTCTAAGCCCAGTACAGGAGGCACAGACAGGAGGATCCCTGGAGCTGGATAGCCAGCCAGTCTAGACAAGTTGCTCAGCTTAAGGCTCAGAGAGAACCAGCTCCAGAAATAAAGTGGGGATTGGATGAGGAATACACCTGATGTTGACCTCTGGCTTCCATATGCACACACTCTTGCACACATGCATATATACACAGACTCACACCTATGCATATCACACACACACGCACACACACACACACACCACACACCACACGAGAGGGGGAAGAAGGAGAGACAGCTGAGTATTAGACACAGGTGATCATTAAAAAAATCTTTTTTTCTGATGTTTTTTAAATACGGCCATTCCTTTTCTGAATGCCTGTCTACACTTTTTCCTTTGTCCCTTCTCTCTCTTGCTTCTTTCAACTCAAAATTTCAGGTTATCTATGTCTTTGCCTTATTGTTCTTGTAGGCTCAAGGTTCATTATCAAAATATTTTTTTCTAAAAAAAGACAGAGTGCTTGAAAGAGTATTTTTATACCAGCTATAAAAATAACATTTCTCTGTCCTTTCCGAGGGAGTGAAAGCTCCCTAGAAGAAAAGGTGGGGATGGATTCAGCAAGGTTCCAAAGATCCAGACTGTGGAGGGAAGTCCAAAAATACCCGCGTGTGAGGAACAATGGGCCGTCACACCTCTGTCTTTGCTTCAAGTTAGCCCGAGCCTGGTCTCACTCTGATTGCTCATTTTTGCAAGAAGAATGTAGCTGCAGCTCCCGGCCTCAAACGCTGTCAGTCACAAACAAAGATGGCCAAATTCATAGCACAAAGCAGAGATTACTTAGAAATGTGAGAATAGGCCATTTTTAAAGGCAGTCTCTTTTCAATACTTATTTCCTGAGACCAATTCAGATTGGGAAGACCAGACCAGGCTCCTCCATCCCAGGTATTGCTCTCAACTCCCATCCATGCTGATCCTCACATCACAGAGACCACTGGAACATTTAATATTACCTCACTGCTTAACTCGGTAGCCACCATGAACCTGCCAGACAGGGCCCATTTTCACCCCACTTCTCAGATGAGAAAACCCAGACAGAAGTGCTACCCAAGGTCACTCTAAACCAAGGCAACTTGACTCTAGACTCCATGTCTTCAGCTGCAGACCTCTAACACAGACTTATTATGATGCCAAGGCTCTGGGTCAAGTTTCACTGGATACATGTAGTGTCAGCCTAGATGTGACTCCCACACATCAGTTTTCCCAACTCCTACAGCAAGGGAGTTCTTGCTGCCACACACTCTCCCTTCCTTGTGTACTGTTGGCTGACTTGAACTGGAATTTTTAAGTAATTATTTATGTGATCATTTCAAATATGTCTCTTGAATTATAGTACAAACTCTTCAAGAACAACGGTCACATCCCTATCACTCACCACTGTATTTCCCCAACATCTGAAAGACCATTGGGCACATAGTTGGGCCTCAAGAAATATGTGCTTGATGCCTGCATCCATGAGAGTGAATGTAGATGAATAGCTTCTGTTAGAGCAAGCATCTCAGCCTGGAAAGTACTGACCTTTGGGGCTGGGCACTTCTTTGTTCAGATCAAGGTGTTGCCTTCTGTATCAAGGTGGAAGAATAGACTTGATGGTTAATACTGATTGTCACCTCAACAGGAATATAGAATCACCTAGGACATAAGTCTTGGGACATGTCTGTGAGGGAGTTTCTAGACTGGGCGAAAGGCCTATCCTGAATGTAGATGGTAATGATTCCCCAAGCTGAGGTCCTGGACTGAATAAAAAAGAGAGCTGAGTACTAGCTCTCATCTCTCTGCCTGTTGACTGCCAGGACTTCCCCACCGAGAGGAACTGCATCTCCTTGAACTGTGAGCCAAAATAACCCTTTTATTTCTTAAGCTGCATTTTCAGGTATTTGATCACATCAATAAGAAAAGCGGGTTTTTGTTTTTTGTTTTGTTTTGCTTTGTCTGTTGTTTGCCTGAGGTGGGGCCTAACTATGTAGCCCTGTCTGCCTTTGAACTCATACTCTCACATCAGCCTCCCAGATGCCTTGCATACCATGTGCATGCCACCACACCTGGTTTGCAAGAGTATGCTTTCAGCTCTGTTTTTGCAATGTGTCTCTAGATGTTCCATCTGTACTGATTGATAGCAGACGTCTAGAAGATAAGCATAGGGCTTCCTGGGACTTCCCAGGCCTGGCCTCTAAAAATACTCTCAACTGAATGAATCACTGGAAGGACCTTCCCCATTTCCAGATGAGGAAAACAAAGCTCCTGTTATTCGGTAAAAGGTGTGCTTATTCCTCACTCGGGTCTCGTCTGCTGTGGACAAGGCAGTTGAACTAGGTGTTAGGCTCCAGAGTTCCTGTAGGCGTCTCTCTTCCACACTCGTCCTTTAGATCCAGTGTTTCTAAACCACCTGTCAAAAGGCCTTTTCTTGGAAATCTTCCTCCATGCTGCAGCTTTCACAGAACTGGAGGGCACTACACAGGCCACTGGGAAGAAAGAGTCATGGACGGTCTTTGCCAGCTCTGGCCCCTAGATGCTGCAGTACTGACGTATGCATGTACATGCATATATGTCTGTGTGCATGCACATGTATATGTTAATATGGGCATAGGCAATCGTTTAAATGTAAATTTTGCATGTGAGAGAAAACACGCTGTATTTGTCTGGCTTATTTTGTGTACTGTATGACCTCTATTTTTTTTCTTCTCATGTTGACATATCTGTAAGTTGGATGTTCCCAGATAGTTCAAGGACCACTGTGGGGCGAGGGAAAGGATCTACCTCAAGAGCTGTTTCGATCACTCCTTTGAAGAGTTTGCATAGAATCTGTGGTATATTTTCCCTTCTTTGGCTACTTGTTCCTTTCCTGGCCTACAGATGCCTGAGGGAGGGAATTGGGCCTGTTTGGCTCATTTTAGAACCTGTTTCAGGGAGCAAATGGCGATGGGCTGTGATCCTAGGAACAGAAGGTAGAGGCAGGCAGGAATCTGGTGGGGCCGCCTCTGTCTCGTCTCCACCTCTACCTCCATGTTCCTCCTTCAACCCTTAAGCCAGAGCTCCTAAACTCTTGTGCGTTTGTCTGTGTGTGCTTGTCTGTGTGTCTAGGACACAGAGCTTATGGATATCTTCTTAGTCTGTGTGTCTATGCATATTTTAGTGCATGTCTGTGTATATGCCTGTGTGTCTGTGTCCCGAACCTCTGAGGCATGTATACAAAGCTTATGTACACTTTTTTAGTCTGCGTGTGTCTCTGTGTGTATTTCTGTGTATCTGTGTAGGTCTATGTGTCCAGGCTTTCTCTGGCAGGTACACAGAACTTATGGATACCTTCTCAGTCTAATGATTTTTTAAAAAATGTGCATGGCATGAATTATGTTTCCAAGAAACTAATTACATTGGAAAATGGCTATCCAAATATTTAATATGGCGTGTCTGGAATGGTAATAAATGGTTTCTTCAGTAACACATGAAAGAGAAAGATCAGGTGACTCTAAGGATGTCCCAGTTTTGAAATGGTGACATGGATAAGTGATGCTTTGAAACATCTACACTTGTAACGTGATAATTATCTGTGATTTCCACCAGCAGCAGTCATGACTGTGTTATCGCTGTTGGGGGTTGTTACCATCATTCAATACTGAGGGACAGATCAGATTAGAGCCAGAAGCTGGTGGGAGCAGAGAACAGAAAGGTACCTGGTCATTCCCCTTGGAGTTCATCACCTTTCTGAGTGCTATCAGCAGAACAGCCTGGAAACCTGGTTTCAGCCCTGGCACCAATTCCTCAGACTTGTTCTCCCCGCTCATTCTGCCTCCTATACTGTGTAGTCTCCCATGTGTACACGCATTTCTATATGTGGTAATAACATCTGATTCCTTCCTCCGTGCCTAGCCACCTCCCCAAAGTCCCACTGACCTGTGCCTCCCTATTGTCTTACTGGCATATCTTTGAGTCTATCTGGGAAACTATAATAAAATACTATTAACCAGGTAGCTTATAAGCAACAGAAGTTTATCTCTCTGGAGGCTGGAAGTACATGATGGTGGTGGCAGCAGACAAGGGTATTTGATGAAGACTGCTTCCTCCTCCTGGATGGTGCCAGATCGCAGAAGGGACGAGGGAACCACTCTGGTGTCTCCTTCAAAAAGACCTCCCAAAGGGCCCACGTCCCACTCTGAGAGCTAGGATTCTGGCCTACGAATGGGGCTGTTCTGATCACAGCAGCATTTGATACTCAGTGGGCCTTGTGGGCTCCGGGCCCTCCTTCACCCTACCTGTCTGGTGACAGACTTGTTGTCTCAGTAAATGGGGCCCTGCCAATGGCTGAGGTTTGAATGTAGGGCCAACCTGGCTTCTTTTTCTCTTATTTACACCTAACAAATCAGCAAGACCCCATTCACTCTGCCCCTAAATGGACTAACATTCCATTTCTTTGCTACTTACTACCTTGAGTGTGAAGGCCTGGCATGAACTAACTAACTAACACTCTCTCTCTCACTCTCTCTCTCTCTCTCTCTCCACCCAACCCCCACATAGCTGAGAATGACCGAATGACCTCAGAACTGATCCTCTTGCTTCCACCTCCTGAGGGCTGGGATTACTGGTGAGTGCCACCATGCCCAGATCACCTGATGGCCTGAAGTTTGTGACCTAGGAGAGTTTAGAGCACATCAGACCTCCATCAACAGCAGCCAGCATGCCACCCTACATAGAATACTGATCTGAGCCTCTACCCTAGGCCTCGTGGCTCCTGATGCTTGTTTTCCTTAAAGTGCTCAATACCAGTAGATGCCCTGAATACCTGCGGCTTCTCTGTGTATGGTCAGTCTCCTCTGGAATGGAAGCATATTATGACACAGTGTGTCCCTAGATGAGAGAACCATATCTCAGTGCATCTGGAGTCTATTTGCTGAGTGCATCAATGAAATGGTCTGGGTCCAGAACAGCTCCCAGTCTCAAAGCTGGTCCAGTCCTCATTTAAGATGGGTGCGAGGGCCCCACTCTGGAGTCACTGGATCACCCCACAGTCAGTCATGAAGGAACTGATGAGCTGACCCTTTATAGAACCAGCTGAAGGGGACAATGTGATTCAGGGGCCTGTGCCTGGGACTCTGGGCCTCCTCACACCTGAGCGTCTTCCTTCTTCCTGGCGGGGGAGAGGAGGTGAGTCCTAGTTGTTAATGAACCTTGTCCTTCCGCTTGCCTCTGCTCAGGTTTGCACAGCATTTTCCAATGCAGGGGATTTAATCTGCTCCCCTGCTGTTTCAGAAAAAGCTACTTATTAACCAGATATTTGCATAAGGTTTTATTCATACTGTGAGCACAGCACTCCAAGTTGGTCAGGTGTTTATCTATCTGTGCTGCGGACCTGTGCGTTTCTAGGAGGAAGGAATGCTGTGTTCTCAGGGCTGAGCCTGACACTGGGAGACAGGAAATGCCCATCCAATGCATAAGCATGGCGTTGTTAACTAATGCTTACTGAGTGGCTCTGGCTTCCAGGTATTAACACAGGCACATTATTCTTAGTACTTTCCAGGGTTGCTGTGAGAAAGGAAGGAGTTAAGGGCGTTGTGGTAGGGATTGTCTCTGGAGCAGGGTGAACATTGTCCCCGCTGCTGATGGTGTTGCCGTTCAAACATCTATTTAACGCGCTAAGTACTTTCCTGGAAACAATTATGTGAGATGATAAACCAGCGGCAATCATGACAACACTTAACAGTCATCGAGAAGCTAATCAAATGCCAAGTTTGGAGCTATTTAAAAAATGCATTATCCAATTTTCATAGCAACCAGAAGAGATAAGCGATTCAGAAGTTAGGGAAATGATAGTAAGCTCAGAGAGGTTAAGTGACCTCCCCAAGGTCACCCAGCATAGCAGTGAAAAAGAGTTGAAGCTGAGCCACTCTCACACCAGGGTAGGGCTGCTATGGGGTGGCAGGAAGCTCTGCCTGTTCTAGGAAAGAGGAAATGATGAGATGGGAAGGTCTCTGTGTCCAATCAAGTCTACACTCTCAAGTATCAGAGCTGAAAACAGACAGAGGAGTATTCACTGGAGGTCGGGGGCTGGCTGGAACTGGGATGCACTTCACATGCTAACTGTGATGCCAAGGACGGTCAGGTGTCCTGGCAAGCCCTGGAGGGTGCGTTCAATGTTAGACAAGTCTGCACCGTGCAGGCAGACTGATAGAAGTGGGTGTGCCCTCGATCCTAGTCAGACCCAGCAGCTACTTAAAGATTACTGAAGCTAAGGCCAATGGGGGCAGGAGTCTCCGGCAGGTCCCCACAGGAAGTCCTGATGGGTCTGGGGCACAGGAAACCACAGCTTCAGCAAGAGGCCAAGGGTGCTTGGGTAGATCTGGTCTGGTGGGGTCCAAGGGGAGACGGAGTGTCTTCTAGATCAGACAGGCTTTGGTGCAAATGGCCTAATGGTTTGCATTTCCTCCCAGCCAGAGGATTGAATTATTGGGAAAGGCCAAATGCACCTTTCTGTAGGGACAGACCTGTAGAAGGAAGATGGACAGGGTTAATATTTTTTCTTTTGGTTTATGAGTTTTATCGATTTTCTAAGAGGAAAAAGGCCGCCCTTTGACCTTGTTCGCACAGGCAGGTTTGCTGGGACTGAGGAGGCTGGTGGCTGTTTGCAGAGGGATGAACCTGGCTTGATGGCCCTCGGGAGGTAGGTGAGAAGGTGAAGGTAGAGAGACAGCCTTGGCTGCCTGACACTGTGACTCACCCTCCTCCCCAGCACCACATGCTAGACTGTCACCAGGTCTTCCCACGTAACTTCTCAGCCCCCCTCCAATCTGCCTGTTTTCCAGCCCCACTGACCCCACCCAGCCAGCCCGCCGCCTTGTTCCGGAGCAGTCTCAAACTCTTAACCCTCCCCCACTCTTGCATTCTCCCAGCATCTCACCTGAAACAGCTTCCAGGGCTGTTTCAGTGAGATCACTGTGGAAGGAACGTTAGGCTGGTAAACTGTCATGCGCTGTGTAGGCTCGTTGAGAAGCTGGATCTGGCAGTGGGATTTCTCCACCTCCATCCCATTTCAGATCCACTTTGAGGCAAAGTGTCATCCAAGAGCCCTTGTCTGGGGTGTGCTGCCCCCTAACTCTGTGACAGGGAGGAAAGAGAACAACAAAACTGCCCAATCGTTGATAGTAGATCACTGTGTCCTTGAGAGAGTTAGAAGGCAAACCATTTCCAACAAGGTTATTGCTGTTTACTCCATGATGTGAAAACATCTGCTTTGGGAAAGAAAAGCTGGAAGTTCAGTTATAGGAAGCCCAGTCGTGGGGAGACAGCTCAATCAGGAACTCCAGTTGACTGACTCAGCTTCCCTAGTCAGCTTCTGTTGGATGCTATGAGTGCCTGATTCGATGACGTCACCCCTGTCTGCTGCTACCTGTCCTTTTATTTGGAAGCCTCACCTGAGGGGACATTCTGCCCTGTCCAGGACTCTCTCGAGAACTCCAGCTGGCTGTCTCCACAGGGCTTCCTCAATTCTGCTGGATGCTCTGAACATTTAATTAGTTGATCTTTTGCTTTCTAGCTATTCATCTCTCTGTCTATCACTTTCTTATTTATTATTTTACTTTAGATTTCAATATACTTAATAAACCCACTCATTCAAAACTGACAGTATGGCTATTGTGGATTGTTCTCTAGACTGTACAGAACACACTGTCACCCTCATTTTTTGAAACATTTCAGTTCTTTTCCATCACACTTGGGGTAAACATAAAAAAAAATTCCTTTGAATTTGGAAACAACCTAAATATCTTCCCTGGGATAAATGGAGAAAAATGTGGCATGCACATACAATGAAATACTATACAGCCTTAAAAAGGAAGGAATCTTGTTACAACATTGATGAGATTTTTCTCATTTTTGTTTGAAACAGGGTTGACTTGTAGTCCAGGCTTGCCTGGAGCTCACTATGTAGCACAGACTGGCCTTGATCTCATAGAGGTGCATTTGTCTCTGCCTCCTTCCCTAGTGCTGATATTAACGGTGCATGCCACCATGCCCAGCTATGCAGGAAGGATGGATAGACATTTTCTTCACGGTGCATGCCACCACGCCCAGCTATGGATGAGACTTTAAAAACTTTATTTCATTTACAGAGAAGATCTCAGGATCTATAGGCACTTAATGATGGCTGCAGGAAGGATGGACAGACATTTTCTTCAGTGGTGTAGCCACTGGTAAGATGCATATGCTCCTATAAATAACCTTTCTCCGTGCTCCTCTACGCAGCTGTGATGAAGACTGTTGGAACACACGCACACACAAACAAAAACCCATCCCCCCCAAAAATCGTAAAAGCAGAAGATGGGCTAGTTTGGAAAAGGAAGCGGGTCAATGGGAGCTCGATGGGAACAAGACAGGTTAATGGGGGAAGGGGCAAATATGATCAAAATACAGTACGTAAATATGAAATATAATAAAACCTATTATTATATGTAATTAACATGTGCTAATAAAATACTTAAAATATTAATTTTTGCGGTGGTGGGAATCAAGCCCTGGGCTCCATGCATGCTATGCAGTCACGGTAGCACTGAGTTACATCACCAGCCCAAGCACGGATGAGCCTTGTGCTAAGTGCAGAAGGCCAGTCATCAAAAGACAGAGAATATATGATTACACTTAGGTCAGGTATCTAAAAAGAGTCAAACTCATAGAATTAGAATGTAGAGCAATGGTCGCCGGGGCGGTGGGGGCTGTGGGAGCAGAAGTGGGAATTTGCTATTCAATGGGTGTAGAGTCTTAACTGTGCAAGATGAAGGAATGGTAGAAGGCAGACACACAGTGCTGTACCTGTAATCTACACGAACACATCTTACACTGAGAAGTGTGTAAAGAGCATGGATTTCATGTAAGTGTTCTTACCACAAGATACAGAGGAAAAGAATTAGACTACATTTCACCATTGATCATCATGTTAAAATTGAAATATCGTGCCTAAATTAAACTGTGTATGCCTCGGTTCGTTGGGAAATAGATTCTTACTAACTGGTTCCAGGAACAAGACATGCTTTGTGCATGTGATGTCTAAGTGTGGGAAGGATTGTCAGTCTGACAATTTGATAAGCAGTATTTCCAGCTTATTGGAACCATTTGATGACATGCAATTAAAACACAATTTGTAGAACAACTCAACAATAGTAATATGGAAAGCCAACACCTTTATGTTGAGAAGTCCTCTGCGTGGCTCCTGAGCCCTCCCCAGTTCGGGTCCCGCTTCTCTCCCTTCCTTCCTCTCCCCTCCTCCTCTTCCCCACTGTCTCACCATGGTTTTCCCTCAAGCTTTTTGGAAATACACAACTCCTCCTGTGTTGTGGCCTTGAAGGTCTCTACAATATGTCTTCAGGGCTAGAGAGATGGCTCAGTGGATCAAAGTGCTTGCCATGCAAGCCTGACCACTGGAGTTCAATCCTCAGAATCCATGTAAAAAGACCAGATGTGATGGTGCACATCTGTAATCCCAGCACTCCTATGGGGAGATGAGATGTGGAGAGAGGCGAATCGCCCAGAAGCATGCGAGCCTGGAGTGTGCAACACAGAGGGAAGTGCCTTTGCCGCCACAAGGTCAGAGGAGAGAACCAACCACCGAAAATCGTCTTCTGGCCTCCACATGTGCACCTGCACTCACACACACATACACACAGACACACACACACGCATGCACGCACATACACACATGCACACACACATACATACTCACACATACATACATATACACACATGCACACCATACCACATTGCACAGACACAGACACACATCACACACACATACGCATACACTCACACCACACAAGCACATAAACTGAAAAGTGTCTTCCTCACTGGGCCCTTGCCAATTCCCACATCTACAGTCTAAATCAGATGTGAGTATTACGCCCCTCTCCAAGCATTCTCATTCCTAAGCTCATGTCCGTGGCTTTGGTTTACTGGGTCTCCCCAGCTGGGAAGTTTGGACCATGATGGAGGATATTTTTCTGTCCTGTTCATCATGTTATCTCTTGTCCTAAGAAGCTAGGATGGGTCCCATAAATATTTATGGAGTCACTCCAAAGCACAGGATCCTGTGTGAGGTGCTGGAGATACAAAAAGATACGACATAGTCAGTCAGTAGAAAGTAGTGGGACAGACAGACCTCTCTTGAAGCACTCATCAGCACCATTTAAAGAAACAAGACCTGATAGACCTGCTCTACTTATCCCCTGACAAAAATCATTTGGGAAGAGGATTGGCCATAGTAGACCAGGAGCGATATCTTCTATGAGGTCAGGTTTGGTTTTATTTCTACAGCCTCCTCTGGTTATGAAGCATGGCCGCCCTCTCTCAGCTCTGGGCTGCAGCAGTCACTGCTTGCTCCGGCTGAGCCTGCTGCTTCTCATTCATACATCCCCAATAGATGATTATGCAGAACAGCAAGGGCATCCTTGTTTCTCGAAACATTCTCAAGAAATAAGTCCGTATTAATAATTTGTTTCCTTGGTATGGGCCATTTGGTTGCAAAACGATAACCCAGGTCCTAGCTCACCACTTTCCTTCCTCATTTACATTCACTGCTGGTTTAATTATGCTTTTCAGTCAGAATACTTATTAATTTTATAGACCTACCTGAAAATTAAATTGGATAAATTCCTTGCACTTGGTACCTTGAAAAATGTGTTTTTCCAAGCTGTTGCTGGAACCCACTTTGGTCCTGTGCAATTTGGTTCCTCTTTAAGTTCATTTGCAAATAACACCATATTAGCTTAAAGGGTATTCATCACTTCTAACACTGCAGAGTACAGCCTGATTCTGGGCAAAGTAAGGGAGATGATAAAGAAAATGTTCAAATATCTTATTTTCTCACTGAGGAAGGAGTCCCTGAGAGCATCGTAAAATTCCCCTGAGGAGCTGGTGAGCCCAGCTGGTTTGTGTAAAGAATACAGTGTGGTATGGCAAGAAGTCAGTAAGCCACAGAGGGCAAAAGTTTTTCGGGGGGTGGGGTGGGTAGGAAATGGCTTAGCACCTCCTATGAAGACAAGAGGACCCAAGTTCCAATCCCCAGCACCCATGTAAACATTGGGAGTGGTGGTAGGGCAGTGGGGGTCTATAACTGGGAGGTGCTGCTGGGGTAGAGATGGGTGGATCCTGGGAGACTCACTGACCAAGTCAGTCTAGCCAAATCAGTGAGAAGCCATCTCAAAAAATAGGCTGGAGAGTGATAGAGGGAGATTCCTGATGTTGACCTCTGGCTTCTAAATGCATCTGCGTATATACATGCAGAAGAGTCATGGAGCAGAGGTCCCCCCTCTCTCACCCCAGCTGAAGAGCTCACATGAGCCCATCATGCTGCATTTACTTATCAACCACTTACCTACCCTTCCTGTACCTCAGGCACAATGACATGCACTCTGGAGCTACTCCCATTCTCATTGTGCAGACACAGAATGATGATAAAGACGGGTATGACCTGTGATAGGTAGAATCATAGAAACTCCCCTCCCCCAAGAGCCACAGGAGCCAGGCATCAAACCCTAGGAGAGAAAGCTCCCTGGCACAGGAAACGCAGTGAGTACATATAGTCACTGAGTACCCTCTCTCAGCGCCTGATGTGCAAATACTCAATAATTAGCTGTTTGGCTGAAACGGATTAAAAGGCAGTCAGGCCCACTCGTATGTACTAATCAATTGATGTAAGCTATCAAAACGAGCAGCTCCCAACCACAGGCATTACCACACTGTAGAACTGTGTGTATTGTGTGTGTGTGTGTGTGTGTGTTTCTTGGTTTGTTTTGCTTTCCTAAAGATACTATCAAATCCTAGATGATAAAAATTATCTGTTCCAACCTGTCCTTCAAGAACCTAAGTGTCTTTCCTCTTGTGGCTCTCAGGGCTCTAAGGTCATGCCACCTTCTATTTTTATTTCTTGAATAGGAAAGAGAACCATCGTTCATCCCAGGAAGGAGAGAGAAGCTAGCTGGGCCATATTTCACAGTGGCATTCAATGCTGCTTCTTGTGTTGAGCATGATGCAATGTGAGTGATGTGGCAATGTCTAACAGCAGAGCAGTTTGGGAAATATGGTTAAACACGATGCCTGGGAAGAAAATATCTAAGCCCGGTGAAAACATCGCTGTATCCTATATGCCTGGAAAACTCTTCTGTACAGGGAAATATTCTGTAAGGTGAATAGAATAGCAGGGACTCAAGTGATAAGAAGAGACTAAAGAGCATCACACGCAGAGGGTGAGTTGGGCAGGGGTGAGGCAGACTGCCATGGGCTGGAGTGCGGTGCAGGGTCAGGGTGCCTGCCCAGAATGCACAGGGCTCTGAGCTGAATGCCAGAGCTACTCGGTGGGATTCTTCCGGCACAATGAGGTGAGCAGTGAAACTGCGGCCGTGGAGTGCCAGAAGAGGTGTTGCTCTCTACCGCGGAGTTCGACTTTGCCCTAAAGGCACCTGCAAGCCAATGAAACTTTTTGAACACAAGAGGAACATGGTCAGGCTTGCATTTTAGAAGACTATAGTGGATCTGCTGTGGAAATATTAAGGGTCCATCATGATACACTGAAAAAGGGAGGAGAAGACAGACTTGAGAAATGCTTGGACATTCAAATGAAGGCCCCATTGTTGGTTGGATGAAGACTGGCTGCTTTGTTCTTCTAGCTCCTCATTTTGAGTCCTTTGGTAAACATCTCCACCTGATGCTCAGTCCAAGCCTACTGTCTAGACCTGTTTGACCCTGGGATATTAGACTTGGTACCATTTAACAGGCATGTCTAATATTTTGACATTTCAATCGAGGATTATGCCTGGGAAGGATTGCTAGTACATTCTTACATCATAGATGCAATTTTCTGGACAGAAAACAAAGTTTTTTGGGATTGGGCTTCAAATTTATAGATAAAGCATTACCCTGGATGTAGACAGAGTGGCTTGGGTGGTGCCCATCCTCCTACAAACATCATGGTCATCATGACTAGATGGAGGACTTCATAAAGAGCCTCAAAGGAAGAGGGCGATGCTGAGGACCACTGTAGTCCAATCCATACATGACATTAAATACCCAAGGCTGGCTTCTGCCTCCATCACTTACTGGTTATGTGGTCTCTGACATCACTCTCTTCTTCTGGGGTTGTTTACTACGTTGCAGGTGGAGGTCACAAGAGCTCTGATCCTGCAAGATTGTTATAAGATCCAAGGAGATAATATGTGTCTGGTTTCTGAACCATTATAAGGATAACTTACACATAAACTCCAGGGGAAGTTGTTTCATCCAGTTTTCTATGTTCTGCAGCCACATCAAATGGTCACAACAATGAAACGAATGAATTTAATAAATGAACAGATATTTGTTGAGTGCGCAGTGCATGCCTGGTTTGGGGGACACAGTGGTGAGCAAAAGTGGTGACACTTCTTACTCAAATTGAGATTTCAGTGCAGTGTCAGAGACAAACAAGGGAGGAATAACAACAGATACGCAATGTGATGGCAAGTGACAATGCCTGTCATGTGCAACATAACAAAGTGCAGCAGGAGGCCAGAATGCTGCAGAAGATGCGTTTAGCTGTGGCAGGGGTCTGAGTGATGAATGAAAAGCCAGGGAAACACAAAGTCCACAGATGACAGAACCTTCCGAGGATGACTCTTCCCACACCAAAAGGTGTGTAAGGGACTGAGTCCTTCTGAGGACATGGTCAATCAACTGTCCCAAACAAGAATGAGCAAAGCATATCAAATGTGAAGGGAAGAATTCTAAGAGCAATGTAAATAAATAAGAGCAAACAGGAACCTGAGCCATGGAAGTTGGCTCTCTATATCATGAGCCACAGAAGCACTTACCCCTAACTGGACCAACAAAGAAAAAAGAGAGGATAAAAGTGCCTATACCAGGACTACAGGGGCTCCAGCCACAGTCCTACAGAAATATAAACCTAAAAACAGCCAGATTCCAGCAATGCCACAAGGCAACAGTTAGGTGAAATGGAAAAGCAGAAAAAACAAATAAATAGAAAAAGAAGCTTACTAAGACTGACAGATGGTGAAACCGGAAACTGTTTTAGATTTTTATCAACAGAAGGTTGAGTTGGGTTCTTGATACATCTTTTTAGCAATCAAAATCTTCCCAAACACAAATAAAATTCTCAGAGCCGTGTATTTCACTAGTGACGTCTACCATATTATTTTTCAATGTGAAGATACCACCCAAGAGCTGAATGTTGTAGCACATGCCTTTAATCCCAGCACTCAGGAAGCAGGAGGACTCCTGTGAGATCCAGGCCAGCCTGGTCTACATAGTGAGTTAGAGGCCAACTGGGGCTGCAGAAAGACGCTGCCTCAAAAAGACAACAACAAAAAGAATGATTTCACCAAAGGCTTCATGAAAGCTAGGTTCATAACCTACCACTGAGCTAGAGCGATGGCCCAGCAGTTAAGAGCACTAGCTGCTTTTGCAAAAACAGGATTCAGTTCTCAGCACGCACATGGTGACTAATAACCATCCGTAACTCCAGTACCAGGGAATCCAGCACACTCTTCTGGCCTCCATGAGCATTGCATGACATGGTGTACTTACATACATGCAGGCAAGACAGTCCTACACATAAAATGAAAACAAATAGCTTAAAAATAGAGCATTTAAAAAGGAAGCATTATTGGAGGAGGAGTTCACAGGAGGTAATTTTACTGCTTTTATTGCATGCTGTGAATTTTAAAAATTCAACATATAAAACTTTTAATTTACTGTGAACAAATATTGCCAAAATTCCAATGACGGCTTTCTTTTACAAACAGAAAAACAGTCATCTCCGAATTCAAGGACTCAAGGAGCCAAGGTCATCTTGGAAAAGAATGAAGCTGAGCTGAGCACAGTATTCACACCCGTGATTCAACCACTAAGGACGCCAAGGAAGGAGGGCTAGAGGATCAAGACCAGCCTGGGTTACACAGTGAGACTCTACCTCAGACGACAAAGTAACGGATAAAGCCAAAAGTACTTCCACTTCCTGAATTAAAACCACAGTGATCAGGGCTGGAGAGATGACTCAGCAGTTAAGAGCACGGGCTGCTCTTGCAGAGGACTTGGGTTTGATTTCCAGCACCCACATGGTGGTAACAACCACCTGTAACTCCAGTTGTAGATGCAAGGGAATCTGACATCCTCTTCTGACCTCTGTAGACATGGCACAACATGGTACAACATGGCACACATGCAGGAAACACACGTAGTGTTACCTGTAAAATAAAAATAAAATACTAGAAAACAAGTACATTGACCAAAACAGTACATTTAAACCAAGGGGACATAACACAGAGCTCAAAGATAAGTCTCCACAAGCATGGTCTAATTTACTATTATTGCGTAAGTGGCACACACAGGTACTGTGTCGTGGCGTAGGTGTGGAGGTCAGAAAGACCACTTTCTGAGTCAGTGTTTTTTCTCCTTTTACATTTATTAGCGTTCTGGGGTTCAAACTCAGGTGGTCAGAATTGTGAGGCCATCTTGCTATTTCTGGTCAGAAGATTTTGACGTGGGTGTTAAAATCCATTAATAACGAAATGATAAGTCTTATCAACAAATGGTGCTGGGAAACTTGGTTATTCACACGTGAGAGTATGCAGTGCCTATTATCACACACAAAAATGAACTCAAAATGCATCAAAGGCCAAATGGTATGACCTGGAGCTGGTGAGATGGCTCAGCCGGTAAGAATGCTTGCTGCACAAGCATGAAGGCCCAAGTTTGAATACCCAACACCCATGTTAAAAAAGCCATGTGTGACTGCACATGCACGTGTCATAGTGCTATGGGGGGGATATGGACAGGATGGTGACTCGAAGCCTGCCTCCAGGTTTAGTGAGAGTCCCTGTCTCGGGGGAATAAGGTGCAGAGTGGTAGAGCAGGGGACCCGGTGTCCTCCTCTGGCCCTTGTGTGGGCACATGTATCTACACATACATGTGAGCGTACAAAATATACACACACCATACAATTCATACACCCCCCCACACACAAATATTATTCTTCTTTCAAAAGGAAGGAAATTCCATTCTGACACATGCTACAACATGAATGAACCTTGAAGACATGTGTGATAATTAAAGCAACCCAGTCACAGAAAGACAAAGACTGGAAGCCTCCACTACCTGCAGCACCAACAGTCAACATTTTAGGGATGAAGGCAGAACATTGCTTGCAAGGGGCTGGAGAGAAAGAAGGTGATGATTTTTCGCTGAGGCTAGACTTTGGTAAAAAAGAGAGTTTTGGAAGTGGATGTTGGTGATGGCTGTGGAACACTGACATCGCTGACTTGCCCACTTGAGACTCATGATGATAAAGCTATTATAGGTATTTTATTACATCAAAATGAAAAGCATTATAATGGTGACAGCAAAAGAAAAGCCATCCACTTAATTAGAACAGAGTATCAGAGGAAGTAATGTGAAGTAAATCCCTGGGCTGGGCCTCAGTGCGTAGAAAGCTTGCCTAGCATGCACAAAACACTTGGTTTGATCCCCAGTACTGCATAAACTGCATGTGGGTGACACTCGCCTATAATCCCAGCCTCTTGAGAGGCAGAGGCTGGAAAATCAGAAGTTTAAGGTCATCCTTGGCTACATTGTGAGTTTGGGGGCAGCCTGGGCTATATGAGACCTTGTCTCAAGGTAAATTACTGATTTTTCCAATAGCGTTGATAACAGATTCATAACATGGTAGGCTGTAGTGAAGAGAAAACCCACTACCTTAGGCTATCACAAAGAGTGACTGACTTTATGGGAGCCAGCCGTCATCTTACAATATCACACTGATTACATAGGGAAAGAGAGTTGGGTGTGGGCAACTCTGTGGGCCCTCCTGGAGGAGAACACATGGTTCTGATGCAAATCTGAGCAGAGAGGAAAGATGAGGGAGATCTCCGGCTTTGCTTGATACAGAAGTCAAAGTGTGCAGGTGACATCTGGAGGGCAAGACCTGCATCTGAACAACCTACACCAGATTGTGAATCAGGGCTGGCTGAATCTGGGCTCTACTGGATAGTATCTTTATGGAATGCTTTAGAACTGAGACACAAGGGAGTGAGATAAAGAGGAGGACAAGGAGGAGGAGGAGGAAGAGGAAAAGGAAGAGGAGGGAAGGGGGAGTAGGGAGAGAAGAGGAAGAAGAACAGGTGAAGGGGAAGAGGACGAAATAGAAGAAGATGAGGGGACAAGGAGGAACAGATGAATGAGGAAGAAGAGGAGCTGAAAGAAGAGGAGGAGAAGGAGAGGGAGGAAGAGAGGGAGGCGGAGGAGAGGGAGGAGGAGGGGAGAGAGGAGGAGGGGAGGGAGAAGAAGGTTGTTCTCAAATGCACACGTGGTGTGTGGGTGCCAGGTAGCATTCTAAACATGGTAGAATCTACACATCCTTACTAGTCTGATCTTCGTATGAGCCATTTGAGGGAAGTATATCCTCCCAGTTCAAAAGACGACAAGTAATGCTCAGAGAGGTAAGTAAATCTCCCAAGGCTGCACATCTGAGAACGCTGTGTCTCTCTGGTTAGGGCCAAGTATCTTTTCTGTTGTCTGTGAGTGCTAAAGAGGAAAGTGACCCACATATCAGACAGCATATTTAAAATCCTTAGCGGTTGTCTCTGGCCTTTTGCTTTGCTTCTCCACAACTATCGACATATTCCTTAAGAAGGTTGTTAGATGTGGTAGGAAAGAAAATCCAGTAACTAAATTACAGTACAGTGAGACAGCTTAGGTAAAAGTAAGGTCACATGTGCTTGAAGTAGGTCAATGTAACTGGGGGACAAGAACAGCCAAAAACTAGACTCAAAGTCACTATTTATATGACAGTCTTTACTGTTTGTGTTGTATCTTTGTTTTTTGTTTGTTTGAGACAGGGTCTCCCTGTAGCCCTGGCTGGCCAAGAATTCATTATGAAGACCAGGTTGGCCTCCATCTCATAGAGATTCACCTGCCCCTGCCTTCAGCATGCTAGAATTTAAGGTATACACCTCCACTCCCAGGTGACAGTCTTAAACATGTCAAAATTACAGTAAAAATGCAAATTTGCACAAATCAGGAAGTGATGAGGGGATGGGGCTGGAGGAAGACATATCTCTCCATCCTGTGGCATCTCTATTATTTTTCTGGATGAAGAAGGGTGTCCCATGGATATTTCTGTATCTCCCACATGTTAATCTATAAATACTGAGTTTAAAAAGGAAAATAGAAGTACCTTGAAATTCACTCAGGGAAGTAATTACTAAAACACTGTTCTTAAGAAAAAGCACATCCCATACTCTACAGAAGTTCATAAAAATTCCTCTATGCAACAAGACAGAGAGATTTTCAATTATAAATGAGACGGTAAAAGGTAGGCAGAGCCTGGAGCTCGCACACCACAACATTGTGGTGGATGGAGGGAAAACTGTCTGGCCCGTATTGACGGCATATTTATAATTGAAGAGCTCCAAAATGCAAATGCAGATGAATCAAGCCAACAGGGATGCCTAAAGGACATGAGTGAGAATTACGGCAATTAAGAAGGTTGTCTCAGAGGAAATTAGACTGGCCCATTAATTACAATGCCTTAAAGGGAAAGAAGCCCCAATGAAAATGCAATAAATTAAAATATCAAAAAGAAAATTAGTGAGAAGACACAAATGCTACGAAGACGTGAATCTCAGAGGGGCTGATGGGAGAAGGGAGAAAAGGACACTGAGGGAACGCCACAGCCAGAGCGGCACGGGCTGCATCTCCCGCCGGCCCGGCACCCCCCCCCCCCCCGTCCCTTCCCCCGCGTCCCTCCCCCTCTTCATTCCCCCCCCCTCCCCGCTTCTGCCTCTCTCCCTCCGTTCACTTTACCTCCTGTTCTTTTTGTGTGTCTTTACAGCACTGATTCCTGGGTGGCAGAACAAATCCAGTGCATTGCCAGAAAGAGACAGACCCCACCTAGGCAAAGCCCCGGGCCTGCGCCTTCTGGTCTCCAGTCTCATTTTCTCCTTCTCTGCATCAGGTGCAAGGGTGTCCAGGTGAACGACCGCAGGTATCCCAGGTGATAGCGCTTGCTATGGGCACTTGTGTTACCTGTAAGATGTCAGGCAATATTTGCACATATTTCTCCTGTTTTATAGTACATGCACGATATCCAATTTGCTTTTATGGAATTAAAAAATTTGTCTACTTTGGAAACTTTTTTCTTCCAAAATGTTTTCATTGAAGTTTTGACAATTTCATACAATATATTTGATCACATGCAGATCCCGTCCCCTCTCTTCTGAACTGCTCCTTCCTGCCCTCTTCTAGTTCATGTACTCTGGGACGAGTTGAGAGATACATTAATTATGGGTATAACATTAAGTCATTAGGAGTCAGTTTAATACTATATCCATTTGGCAGAACAGCAGGAATAGGTTTTTCTCTATCACCTGTGACCTGTCTAGACACAGGTTCCTAGGCCTGATGTCAGTGTCAGGTATGGGCTCCATCTGGTGAAGCAGACCTTAAATCCAAGCAGAAAGTGGTTGTTTACTCATGTAACATTCACTCCACTATTGTAGCCTGCACTATTGGGCATATCTTGCTAAGCAAATTGTTGTTATAGCTCTCAAGATTCACAGCTGGCCAAGGCTGATGATTTGTTCTACAGCTTATATATTTAGTATCTTCAATAATAAGGTTCTCCCATCAAGTTCTGGTATCTAGACTATACAAAAAAACTAAACAGCAAAACCAGAAACAACGAGCAACCCAATTAAAACTTGGGGAAGGGAAGTGAACAGAGTCCTCAAAAGACAAAACTGAAATGGCTGAGACATAGGACGTTTGATTTTTGATACTGATGACTAGAGACCCCCTGAATGCATATCTGTCCTTCCAGGAAAACTCTTACTCCATTTCCACCCCAGAGATCAAACTGACCTCTGTGTGACGAGTGCTAGAAATTCCCACATTCCTCAATCCCCTGTCTTAGCACCACAGGACGGTCTCAACTCCACAGAGATAGGAGATGGGGGAGCCTCTTCCTTGATGAAAAACTGTGCCAAATCCTGTGGTGCTTAAACATTTAACACCCCATGAAACTTTACTTAATATTATTCTCTAAACTTTTTCATTATTTTGAATGTTTTAGCTTTCTTTAACAATAAGATCAGTCAAATCAACCTTTCAGACTATTAATTCTATGTCTTCTTTTCTGCCAGATAGTAACATAGATACAGGACCACACAACTTAACCTGCCCAACTGGTTTTGACTAACAGATTTCCTGTTGGGAGGCAGTACTTCCTACTGAAAAATACACTGCCTGAATGAGAAAGTATGGCACTTTCCTACTGATAACTGGATCTGGACTTGTTACTGTTGTTCGACCTTGGGCAAGTGCATATTACCCCAGAAGCATTTAGTGTAGTTATATTTTTAAGCCATTCTCTTAAGGAGTTAATACCTATGTGTGACTTGCACTGCTCCCCCGCCCTCCATGACTCTGTCTCTCTCCTTGCCTTGTGTTTGGCCTCTGCGAGACTTGGAGGTCTTCATCCTATCTTCATTGTGAACATTGGTCAGATGTAGCCCTATGCAATATGTTTACTTACTTGGTTCTGTGAAAAGTTAGGATATCTCACCAGCTTTCAAATAGACCATAAGCACTTTGAGAAAGGGACAATAGTTCGTAATTCTTCACACCATAAGCAGCCGGACTGCCTAGGGCCTAGCACATAGTAGTGTCCTGACAGTACTCTTGACCTACTAATCCATTTCCCAACCCAACCAGAACTCTGTGAAGTGCCCAGGTGGGCCTGCTGTGGGTCTGGGGCAGGCTGGCTGACAGAACAGCCCTGGCTTCCAGCAGTTCCTCTTGTTTTTAGACTCCCCACGTCTGCCACCATTTCCCATCTGTGTTTCTATTTTTCCTGCGAGACTAGCTTTATTGATCCCATTAATTCACTTTCCCATCTTTGGCATGGGGAGCTGATATTATCCTCGCTTTAATGCCTCTTGTGCTTTGCAAATTACAGGATTATAATGGATGGAATGACAAGACATACTGTTTTCACGGAATCAGGGAGAAAGCTATGAACTGTCCTTTATTTAAATGGCTGGGGGTAATGTGTCCTATGGGTCCATTTACTGGGGTCTGAAGTCTACAAATACAGATGGAGAATATCCTGAAGCTGAGCCAATTCCACAGGAAGCAGAAGAGGATATCTGTACTGGACCATTTAGGGTTTTGAATTCCTGAAGTTGGCTATAGGTTTCCTAATGAGGGAATTATGATTTTTTTTTCTTTCACAATAATTATAGTTGACACCTTTTTCTTCTCTTGTTTGAGAATAAGTTTGAGAAGGAAGGAAATCATGCGAGGGAGGTTATAGCTTGAGGTTTAGAGTTTGTTTTAAAAAAGAAACATTTTTCTGCCCTGCTGTAGAGACCAGGAAAAGTGTCTCTGATACATGTTCTTTTAGTTCAATAACTAATTAAAATCACAACCACTACTAGCAGAAAAGTTTCTCCTGATCTTATCTACCATTTAGAACTGCAAGAGAAAGAGAGAGTAAAAAAAAAAAGAAAAGAAATGGATTCTCTATAGACTGGATTCTCTGGTATTCTTCATCTTCATAGATCATAGAATAAAATTAATGAACACTTTTTTCCTTTAGATGCTTTTATTGCATTATATTAATATACAAAGGGGCATGTATCTAAAGGGTAGAGTTGGATGAATTTTCACAAATTCAAAACCACCTGTAAAGGCAGAATCCCAAACAAGACTCTGAGCAGCATCATAACCCAGATGTTCCTTTATGCACTCATCTAACTCCCCAGACATGTCACCACCCTGCCGTCTAACAGATCAATTTGCTTTGAGATTACACAACACATTTTCTTCTGTCCTGGTCTCTTCCATTCAGTGTCAAGTTTCTGAAGTCTGTCCGTACTGTACAAGGAGTTTTGGTCTGTTCTCTCCATTGCTGTGTGGAGTTCCATCATTGGTGTTATACGGTGAAGGGTTGTCTTTTCAGAAACCCATATGTGGAACCCTCAAAGCCCAGTGTGATGGCATTTGTGGTAGAACCTTTTATCCGAGTGAGGCACACACAAACGGGAGAGGCCTTTTCAGACTGCTGTTCTGGATGCTGGCACAGATTCTTCGTCTGACTTATTCTACCTTCTTCTTCATGTTCTCATCTAGGTCATGGATGACCTCCTTGGGACTTCAGATCAAGAGTTCATGCAGGGACAGTGCCTTAATTCTCCCAGAAGTTCAGAGCTCTATGCAGTGAGTTTGTAGAGGTCTTATTTTTCATCCTCTGAGCTCTTATCATAATACACATGTACCCACACATACCCATATCAATATATGTCTTTATCTCTCTGTGTTATATACTTAATAATGCCTTCCTGAATGTGGTGATGGGTCAGTGGGTGAAGTCACAAGGACCTGAGTTCTCTGACACTCATGGAAAAGCTGGGCATGATGTCACATGCAAGTCTATAACTAGTATTGGTGTGGGGAGGAACAGACACAGGTGAATTCCAGGGGCTCACTGGCCATGCAGTCTAGCTGAAACAGTGAGTCCCAGGTTCAATGACTGTTTCAAAGAACAAGGTGGAGAGCAAAAGAGGAAGACAGTGGATGTAGACCTCTGCCCTCTATACACACATGCACAGGTGAAAACACTCACATGCACACATGTACCCACATGCACACATGTACCCCCCACATGTACCCACATACACACATGTACCCACATGCACACGTGTACCCACATACACACCACACACACATACACACACACATACCCACATACACACACCACACACACACACATACCCACATACACACACCACACACACACACATGTACCCACATACACACACCACACACACATGTACCCACATACACATACCACACACATGTACCCACATGCACACATGTACCCACATACACACATGAACCCACATACACACATGTACCCACATGTACCCACATGTACACATGTACCCACATACACACACCACGCACACACACAATAAATAAATACATAATAAACAAATAAGGAAATATCTCCTCCACTACAAATGAAGACTGAAGGAATGGAGATAATGTTTATTCGTGCTTAGCATTTTACGCCCATGGTACAGTGTATGGCATGTAGCGGGCTCTCAGTAAATGCTCACAGATAGGAGGAATGTGTAGATGCAGGAGAAGCTGAATGAATTCACAAATCACTCAAAGATTTGTGTCTTGAAAGTGCCTTGGCCATCTCAGGTGTTGCAGACATTCTGAAAACCCGAGGTGCCATCTTTCAGGGAGTATGAAATCCCCAGGCCTCGGCGAACCCAGATCTGCCCCTCTGGGGATTGTGTCCTTAAGTTCTTCCATTCGATCTCCATCATCATTTACTCCAAGCAGGAGCTGTTGATTTTCTTTAATTAAGGCTGGAAAGATGGCGTCCTGAGTGGGTAATATATTTCTGTGAGTTCAGCATTTCATCTGCATGGCTCACATTTCACTCAGAAATGGGGCCGATTCATTAGAAGTATGGCCAGACAGCTTCCTCTTTGGTTGCTTGTTTGCCTACGTTTAATGAATGAATAAATAACATGCCTATTCATTATCAACTTTAGGGTGAACATAATTGCTGGGTTCCTTCGTTTGCTTGGAATAGTGTTCTTTGCATGTGGAGTGCCTTCTGCTTCTGTTACCACATTGCTTCCTAATCAATGGGCCAGAGAATCCTCCAGAGGCTGCTATGTACCTCAGGCTCACCTCTGAGAGCAGCCATCACTCTTCCAAGTACTCGAGGGTCTCGTTCTGTATACTGAGAATTCTCATTTATGAAAGGAGGAGACTTTAGAACTCTCAGAAGCAAATGAGTCTGATAGCCCCATTAATTCTTTGAGTATATCCCTGGGGCACCTGGGGTATTATAATGTAATTACTACTAAGAAAGTTGAAATTCCTATGCACTTTGCCAGAAAGGTATTTTACAGATAAGAAATACTCATTTTTTTTTTCTCCCTCTGTGACCATGTGTCTAACCTTGGCCATGGGAAGTAAGAGCTATCATGGTGACTCTGGGTGAATGAAAGACTTAAGTGACCATTGGGACTTGATCACTCATCTTTAAACCATCAGAAACATTTGAAAAATGTCTAGTCTGAACAAAGAAGACAGATTACTGAGTTCCTCATTGTGATCCTGAACTTAGGCAAAGATGCTGTGCCCATTACTGTTCCTGTGGCTATGATAAAATACTTTCATACAAACAACTTAAGAAAGGACAGTCTTATTTATTCATTTTACAGTTCCAGGTACAGCCTATCATGGCTGGGGAGTCCTGGCAGTAGGAACCTGAGGCAGCTGGTCATGCTTCCGGCAATCAGGAATTAAAGAGATACGAATGCTGGTTCTCAGCCCACTTCCTCCTTTTCACTCAGTCAAGGACCCCATCCCAGGGAATGGTGCTACCCACATTTAGAGTGGGTCTTCCCACCTCGATTAACCGAATCTAGGTAATCCTTCATAGTTATGCCCAGAGGCTTGTCTCCTAGATCTAGATTCTAGATCCTGTCAGGGAGGTCCTCAATATCAACCATCGTAGATGCTTACCTGGACCTCCATCGTCTTTTACTTTATCTGTGTATTTTATTCCAGTCTACAAAAACACTTATCACGGCCCTCTCCTGTCGAGGATCCCAAGTTCCCACTTGCCTCCTGATTCATGGCAGAATTCTTTACTTGCCTCATGGGATGTTGCAGTTCATGTGTGTTTCAAGGTCTTTTCTGATTTGTAGTGTTTGTTCACGTTCCTCTCTGTTCTTTGAAATCATCTGCCCAGCTCATAGAACCACTGGCAACGTCCTAATATGTTCCATGATTTATATCTACATGCCTTTGACTACAATTTTTCTACACTTTCTCTAAAGTCATACATTCTTTGAAATGATAATTAGAGGGTGTTAATACCTGAGCGTGAATGCTCCCCCACCCAGGCTCATGTGCTGGGACAGCTGGTCCTCTGATAGTGGCACTGTTTTGGGAGGTCGAGGTGAATCAAGGGGGACAGGACTTTCATGGATAGAGTCCAGGCTTCCTTCCAGTCCACCTCTGCTAAGATGCGAGTAAGTCGCGCTGCAAGCTCCTGCTGCCGTGAACCTAGTTTTTGGGGTTGTCCTGCCTTCCCTGCCACAAGTGCAGCTTCTAAACTGTGAGTCAGAAGGACCGCTCCTCGCTACCTTGTCTCTGCAGAGACATGAAAAAAGTAACTAACATAAGAGAATACCAATCCAAATCCCTACGGTTTCATAACTTTCTGACATGGGTTGAAGTAATGTGATAGGGAGTGGGGCAAGCTAGAACATGCATGCTGCCTCTAAAATGAGCAGCCACAATCTAGGAACACCCGGTGATTCCCAGAATAGAATGTGGCTGTAGTGTTTTCAGACCCACAACTTTTCAAGAAAGACTAGTAACTTCGACGTTTATTTTAAATCTGCCATATATATCTAAAGGTGGGTCTGAGTTTTCAATAGTTTTGGATGTTGACCTTTGACTCTCTGCTCAGATATAAAGTAACAGGGCACCCCCCGCCCCTGACGAAGCCACCATCCTTTGTGTTACTATCAGGGCCTTGGTTCAGATACCAGCTGCAGGCGCCTGATTCATTGCGTCTCTGGAAGTCAGTATTGCAGGATACACAGTGATGCTCAGTGGCTCAATGGATGGAGAACGGAGAAACCAATGACGAGATGAAGGCTCCTTTTCCATTTGTAAAGTTTTAAGTCATGTCCACTTTAGAAAATAATACTGGAGAGGTCGTCATATCTTTTGTAGTGATGAGGAAAATAATGTTTTTGTTTTGGCTGGACTTCAATCCTGGTCATAAGAAGAACTGACATCTATCTGTGAAAAGTAATTTGAGAGAGAACATTTAGTCCCATTGCCTACAAATACCCACTGCTTATTGGATGGGATAGCTCACCCAGCTTCAGCACCTGTAATGGACTGTGCTGTGGGGCATTTCCTTTGCTGATGTCCTTGAGAGCTTGGCAATCTACTGTTCTGAAAGTGAGCATAAAACTGTGCTGTTGGCATCTTTTCTCACTGACACCAACCAGCTGCTGTGTGACTTCAGAAAACTTCCTTCCCTCCTCAGGACCCTGATTTCTCCAGATGTTCACCATCCACTGGAGTGGATGATGCCTGGGGTCTCTATGTAATCGGTATTTGGCGTAGCGCAGGTAAGAGACTGGGGCTCAGCTGCCTAACATGCCTGAAGCTCTGAGTTTGATTCCCAGCACCATATAAAGTGAGTGCGGTGGTATAAGCCAGTAATCCCTACATTCAGAGTTGGAGACAAGAAGATCAGAAGTTCAAGGTTATCTCTCCAATACATTGCACGTAGAAGGCCAACTTGAGCTACATGAGGCCCTGTCTCAAAACCAACAAAATAACAAAAACCCCAATCCCCTCAACCTAGGGCAGACCAGAAACTCAAATGCTTGAAAGAAAGAACGAAGCAAAGATTCCAGGTAGGTAAAGAATCTGACAACACAAACTTTACACTTGTCTGAAGGGGGCAGTCACTGTTCAATACCAGTTAACCAGTGCCAACGTGGGAAGACCCGCCCAGAGTTACTCCATCAGGTGAATTTTTAAAACTAAGCCAGAATTCATGATTTTATATGAAAAGCCCCAATGGCTTAAATGTTAACAGCTAAACGACTTAAGCAAACACAACCCATGCTGGCAACAGAAAATATTGACCTTGGATAAATTTGATCCCTCCGTGAACCAGTTCCCCTCAGGACCAGAATGAAAGCTGATTGGCTAATCCTGCATCGCATGACTCCCTCCCCCCTCAATGGTTCTTTAAGTTAAAATTGGAGAAAATTAAACGAAAGCGACTTATGTCTGCCACAAGGCACAAATCCCAAAGCCTGATACCACCCAGACCCTCTTCTGTTTTTTTTTTTTTCCTTGCTAGACCCATGCATTGCTTATTTTGAAATATCTTGAGTTGAAAAGAAGCCAGAGGGCTATTGAAAGCAGACTTCCCCTGGCTCACACAGAGTCTGCTTTCTCAGAGGGCCAAAGCCTAATTTAAAAGCACAGGAATCACGCCTTCCTCTGACCACACATCGAATCTGCCCAAGGAGACCCTGGCTCCTGTCTCAGTAATCGGACTTCTCAGGCACTGGTTGCTGTTTGTTCTTCCTCTAAAGCCTTATTATTTCATCCCGGGCTTTTCCACATCACAGAATCCACCTTGCCAGTACCAGATTCCTTTTGAGCTCCAGGCCTTCATCCTGATTAACTCTATTTGTATAATTTATTTTCGTTGCCTGTTCTCTTTTGGGAGATCGATACAAATTTAAATGAGAAGGGAGAGCATTTGCAGCCACTTCAAGTTGTGATCCAGCTCCCCTGCAGCTCATGTTCTGTGTGGGAGGACTACTCCTCTACTTCGAATAGGAGAGACTGAGAAGCCAAGAAGGAATGAGGAAGAGGAGGCGGGGGTGGGGAGGGGAGGAGAGAAGAGATGGGAAGGAGGAAAGAAGAAGGAAGCGAGTGGGGAGGGAAGAAGCGAGTGGAAAGGGAGTTAGAAAGAAGAGGGAGGAGGGCGGAAGGAGGAGGAGGAGGAGCAGAGAGGGAGACAGGTTCCACCTTGCTCCCGCCCCTCTGGAGACGGGGTGGGGTCTAGTCGGAGGTGCTCTCTGAATCAGCTGGATGCGGTGGTCTGCTCAGATAGTGCTCTCGCATCCTGCAGAGACCAGAGGAGGCCTATTTGCAAGGTGATGTCCAGATCCTCTGGAGTACGAGACTTGATTGTGTAAAGCGTCCCAGTCCTGCTGGAGAAGAGGCCTGCACCCCAGAATGTGGGTGCGCTTTACCTGGTGGGTACTTTGATCTGAGATATTTGTTTCAGAAGTCTCTCCTTCACACACACACACACACACACACACACACAGAGAGAGAGAGAGAGAGAGAGAGAGAGAGATTGATTCAGAATTGAGTGTGCATTTGGAGGTATGAGGCAGAGGATCTTTCTAGGAGCAGCCTTTCTTCAGTTCTTACTCTGAACACTGTGTTGGTTTAAGAGCAGGAGGCTGCCTTAGGAAGCGTCGATCCCAGGAGATCTGGGAAGACATAGGTGGCCGGAGGGATTCGCCATCAACACATTGTCATGGTGTGCTTCTGCCTTGAAGTTGACTGTGGTGCCCTGGTTTATGCAGAAAGCTGTGGTTGATTCAGTCCACAGAACCGCTGTGCTGGTTGTCTGGAGGAAAGCACGGAGTCCCCATGCATCAGTCAGATGAAGATCAGTTCTGAATACAACGCATATATAGATGTTTTAAAGAAATAAGGAGACCAAGAGAGACTTTCTGTATGCATTCGGAATAGGGAAGATCTTGTTAACTAGACAGCAAGTCCAGAAATTGGAAAAACCAATGGCTGGAGATAGCTCAGTCAGTAGCATGCTGTCCTTACAATCACAAGGACTTGAGAAACATCCTCCAGAACCCACATTAAAAAACAACAAACAAAAAACTGGAGCATGGTAGTGTGGCTATAATCTCATCCCTGAGAAGGCTGAGACAAAACAGAACAGAATCACACACACACACACACACACACACACACACACACACACACACACTAGTGGATGACACCTGAGGAGTAGCACCCAAGGTTATTCTATGGCCTCCACATGAATGTGCACGCATACATACACACATATCACACACACACACATGTGCCTCACATGACAAGTATACTGGTTACCAAAAAATATTAAGATCTCTTAAACAAAAGACAATATTTTAAAAAGCTAATAAAGCTGACATAGATCATTTGCCAGGTATGAGACCGGCTAAGGGTTAATATTCATATAAACTGATAAGGAAGTAGAAAAACAAGGGAGCTTAAAATTGGACAAAACACACGAGGTCTGTTCCTGAAACAGAAGACAACATACATTTGCCCACCACTAATCAGAAAAGCACAAAGTATGACAGCACAGCTGTGCGTTAGCACGCTTCTGTCAGAGTAACAAAACATTAACTGCCACTAACTGCTGGTGCTGGCGCACGTGGCAAAGGAGCAATCACATGTGCATGAGGTTGAAACTGCGCATACGTTCAACAGCATAGACTTTTAGTTATATAAAGAAAATCAAAATAGTCTTGCCATTGGAGAAACAATTCCCTTTTATGAAGTTTATGTTCCAGGAACAGATAAAAGTCGCAGAGTTTTATTGTTCCAACATCACATATGAGTAGTAATGTTGTTCGTTGTGTCCTTTTCAAATAAGAGAAAAAAGAAAAGACACTGACAAAGAGGGAGGAAGGGAGGGAGGGGGAGATGGAGAGAAGGAGGAAGACTAAAAAGAAACTGGGATACTCTGAGAGAGTGTTCAAAAAGAAACAGAAAGGACAGGTTGATGACATGTGGTGAATGACACTTCTGAGCTAAGCCTTGCCCTGTAACTCTTTAGAGGAGTGAAGCAGACCTATGTGTACTAACATGGAGGAACAGTGATGGTGTAATTATGATCCAAGTTTAAAAGCCAACAACATTCACACACACACCCTCCATAACAAAATATGCAGAATAGCAGGCTGACTTTAACTCCGTCTATGATGCTGACAGTGAGTGCCGGCTGCTGGGCCGGGTCGACGCTTTTAGGGGAAATCTCGTACGTGTATTGGTGGGGGGAAGCTTCTGCTCCTTTAAAAGACTGTTAACAGGCCTGGGGAGATGGTTCAGTTGGTAAAGTGTTAGTCTGGCAAGTCTGAGAACCTGAGTTTGATCCTTAGAATGCATGTAAAAAGCCATATGGTAAAATGGAAAAGCGGAAATGCGCAAATCCCCAAGCTTCTGGTCAGCTAGCCAACCTGGCAAAGTTCCAGGCCAGGGAGGGGCCCTGTCTCAAATAAAGAATGGAATGTGTTGGGGACGGATACCCCAAAGTGTCCTCTTACCACCACATGGTCACACACGTGACAATGTATACGAATCCAAACACACACACGCATATGCACGCATGCACACACACATACATGCACACACACAAGACATTTAACAGACAGTGTTCTTTCTTTGTGTTTGGGCCAAAACTCTTTGGAAAAATGTACAAGAAAGCAGCCGAGGTTACCAAGTTACTAAAACTCATTCTTTCAATGAACTAGAATAATTGGACCTGTTGTAATATGGATTGGGCATGCCCAGAAGCTTTCCTCTCTGCCGTCTTTCCTTTGTGTTCTGTGACCTTGAACTGAGCATGCCCAGAAATGAGCCCACCATCTTTGCTTTCTGAACACATGATCACGCCCTTAGACGGAGCATGCTCAGTTCCTACATGGTCTCCCCTATGTGGTCGTGCCCAGTCCCTCTGCTTTCAGAGCAGCTCATCATACATGAGCTGCCAGTGTCTTCCCACTTTAGCTGAGAACCAATGTCCGCAGCACCAGGTGGCTTTCTTCGTGTCGCGTCGCAGCATGAAGACACATGAGTGGAAGTTTAGTCAAAGGCTCAAAGCTCTTGGTATTTGTCAGCCAAACTGGGGAGCTGGAAAGCTGGTTTTGGTCATTTCTTTTCCGAATTCTCCTTTTTCTGTGTAATTAAAAGAATCAACACCCCGTAACAGAGGATGCAGCACACCTCCTTTATTCAGAGAGTATCACTTCAAGTAACCCCAATGTTTTCGTTAGTCGCCGCAGTAAATGTTTCTCCATTCTTACCTTGGCGGAGAGGACAGCAATGCTGAAGTACGCAAGGATTCTGGTCTTTTTGAGACAGGGTTTCCCTATAGCCCCTGCTAGCCTGGAACTCAATATGTAGAGCAGGCTGACCTTGATCTCACAGAGATCTGCCAGCGTCTTGAATGTTGGGATTAAAGGTGTGCGCCACCACACCTGGTACACCTGAAGGTTCAGAAGGCAGACTAAGTGATTCCATTCTCTCCGTCAGCGCTTAGGACTTGTAAGCTAATTAACCTCACTCTGCCTCAGTTTCCTAAACTGTCCACTGACAAAGTTATTGAGATTAGATGAATTAATCATAGAGGGTGTTTAAAACTGGGCCTGGATTTTAAGAGGCAGAGGGGGTAAATGACCACAAGAAAACAGAGTTTTCCAGACAGCTGGTCACAGACATTAGCTGTTAATTTTCACAGCTTTGATTCCATTTTCTAAAGTAAAGACAACAAAGGCCTTATCCACATACATAGATGTCCCTTGTGTTTGAACAAGAAAATCAGAGTATGCATCTGTGTGCAATGTATGTTTATATGCATGTTTGTGAGTGGTGTGTGTATGTGTGGTGTTTATGTGTCCATATGTGTGTTATGTGTATGCACATAGGTATGCATATGGTGTGCATGCACATGTGTATATATGTGTGATTTGAATGTATGCCTTGTATGTATATATGGTATGTATAGGGTGTGTATGATATATGTATATATGTGTTGTGAATTTGTGTGGTGTGTATATATGTGTGTTGTGTGTGTTCATGCATTCATGTGTGGTATGTTTAACTGGGAAAAGCATAACTCATGGATTCATCATTATATTTTTACTATTGAAAAATTTCAACCAATATTGTTGCTGTTTGGTAATTGGAAAACTGTAAGTACTACGGCAACTGTTAAATGCTGAAATATTTTGTGCTGATTGGTGGTGTCCCCCACTATCCCCACAGTCACTCTCCCTCCAAACTTCTTCTAACAAGTACAGGATGAAGATCTTGTTCCTCATCCCAGCTCCAGCTCAAGGTCATGGACCCCTTTTGCACATGCTATATGTATGATGAACATAACGTCTAACAACGCTAATGCATTACCTCTGCAAAGAGTACTTTTTAAAATCAATGAATGGTAGCGCAGTCTGTCAGACAAAGCTACATTTCTGGTGTGGACACCATTTACCAAAGCAAAGGTGAGCTCCTGGGATTTGCAGCTGGCTGTCCTGCTCCCCATCACACTCTCTCTGACAGTGATATTCAAATTACTCTCCAACTGAAGCTGGCATGATAAATAAGGGAACCTCTGAAAGAATATTGAAGTCTTAAAAAATGAACTTAACAATCACCTACATGAGCTTTTACTGCAACCTACAGGGTGCCTTCCTCAAATTCACTGCTCAAAATCTCTTGAGCCCTGGAAGTCTTTCAGAATAATACCGGGTAATGAATACCCACCTGATAATGTGTTATAATTTCTAGATCTGGCTGTGGAGAAAAGCCAAGCCTAGGTTTGTACAAGCTGGAAAAGAATAAAATGTCCCCGGCTCCAAATAAATAGCAATGCCGATAACAGACTTTAATGCACTTCATCCTCAGAAGCCTGGGAAGAAGAAGTAAGCAGCAAGACTAGATAATGGGCTTAAAAGGGTAAATGGAGCTCCTCTAAGCTGGCTCCTTCATGGTGGGGCCATGGAATGTGACAGGCAACTTTAGCAAAAGCAAGAGCAGTAGACATGGAGGACACAGCTTCAGGACACACATCTGTATCCAGGTTTCAGCAGATGCTCTAGGAGAACCCATTTCACAGTCCAGTAAACTGAGCTGCAGTAAAAGGAGCTCTTCCCACCAAGCCTCAGCAACTACAAAGTTCAGTAGACACAAGGGGTAAAAGCAAGTACCCGTTTCTCCAGTCCACAGAAGTCCACAGAAGGAGGCATTTTTGTTCCCAGCAGACACACAGATTGCTGCTGGGTGTGGGTCTCTAGCATGCGTTGAAATTGAGTTCATCTGCAGGCCATCTGAATTAAAAATTATTCCATTTCTAGGTAAAGCAATTTCTGGCTCACAAGTCAGTGGATCTAGACTGACTGGCTTGTGTGTTGAAGGCTTGCTTCCTTCTCACTAACATGCATTCCTGCCCTGTTCTGAAAGCTTCTGCCATTGCCTGTGCAGCAGTGAGTTAGAGGTGAAACCAGTGTCTCCGTTAGAGGGATTCCCAACCCTTTCCTACCTTAGACTGACAGCGTGAGGGGCTGAGACGAATGGGAGGTAGGGTCCATCTGGAGGTCCTGATGTTATAGGAGATGTGCCATGATAATATTTGCTGATATCAACCGTTTGCAGGCTTCCATCACTAAGGACAAGAAGCCCTCTGAGAACCTTCTGAGTTTTGGGCACCAGACTGGGACTGCCGAGGCCCCCATCCTGCCTCAAGGATTGAGCAACTACCAAGTTCTCAGTCTCTCGGGTGTGATTCTGGCTGTTGTTACTATTTTGACATAAGTTGATTTAATAACATATATATGTTTGTATATATTAATCTTGTAGGTTATGTTCCTCTAGAGAGCCCTGACTACAACATATAGTACAAGGAACATTAGACTGGGGTTCCTAGAGCTCAGAGAGAGGATGGGGTACTAGTGATGGTTGAGATTAGACTGGGGAGAGAGGCAGGGCTGGCCATGTTTTGGAGCCATGTTAAGAATAAAAGAAATATGTATAGGAAAAACTGACGGTGCGGGAGTGGGAGATGTGGTGAAGCGCTTGTCTCGCCGCGCGTGAGGACTTGAGCTCAACCCGAGAATCCTTGTTTCGTTTTTTAAAAGGAAACACTGGACATGGTGGTGCACTCTTGTAATCCAAGTACTAGGCATAGGGAGGCTGAGACAGGAAGCTCTTTGGGCTCGTTGGCCAGCCAGACTAGCCTACGTGGTGGGTTGAGGACAGAGAGGGAAATAAAGGTGGATGCTGCCTGTCCTCTGTCCTCTGCATTTATGCTCTCTCTCTCTCTCTCTCTCTCTCTCTCTCTCACACACACACACACACATACACTAAGAGAGGGGGAGAGAGAGGAGAGAGAGAGAGAGAGAATCAAAGCCTTGGTGCTTTGGTCACAAACATTTAAGACCCTAACTTGGTAGTCTGAGCTATGCATTGGTTGGTCCTGTGTAGCAATTTCTTCCAAGTTAACCATTCACTGCAGGAAGGAGTTGGGAGGTTGGTGAGACGGAGAAAACAAAAAATAAACTTCACATGTCTTCGAAAGCTGAAAATTACAAGATTCACAGAGTGGGTCTCCAGGGTTATCTAAGCCATAAACCAGGACTGGGGGAAGAGATTCTGACCAGCCTTGTTGCCAGGAGGAGAGTCTCCTTCCTCCGACGATGCCTCAGGTTCTTTGGAAATCTCTGGGGTTGCAGTTTTCCTGAGTCATCTCCCATACTGACCTGGGCTTTTTCGTGATGCAGCTGCTTTTCAGTCATTCCTGTTCCTGTAAATAAACCAAATAAATTCATTGATTCACCAAGTTGAATTTTATTGAGTTCCTTACTTTGAGTTTGTGGGTATCAGGGGTCCCAGGCTCCCTCTCTAGAGATGAGCACTTAGGTAGGTGTCAGATCTCCCTGGGAAAGCTTGAACAACATACGTATATGATTCATGGAAAGTTGTCTGTGATTATGCCTCATCCTCCTCCCCCTGTCCCACACAGCACTTGTGAAGTGGGGATGGTGGGATCCTTGGGACCTTTAATGGAACAGTGACTGTACCTATCAGGGTTGGAAGCATAGAATCCCATCCACAATGAGATTCTTCATTTCTCTCTGAAATGGGAGCTAGAGATGTTACATAGAATAAGATGTGATTGGTGGCCATAGGGAGCTCGGGGTCATTTTAGAGAACGTGGGAACCACATAGGTGAATGTGACAGATTGGGTGAGGGGAAACATGGGTGCAAAGTGGATAACAGAATCCTCAGAACTTCTGACTTCTGAAGGAAAGAATACCCAGGCTGACCCTGAAGAACATGTTTGAGACAGACGATGAGTTAAGAGGAAGGTTAATGACGATGGACAGACCCTGAGATGTTCTTACAACATCCAGAACCAATGAGACTAGACTTGAAATCTAGAATATACAAAGAACTTACAAAGCCAATTAGGAAACTCAATGGGAAGATGAAAAAAGAAAAATACTCCTAGAGAAATGATTCTTGTAGAAACACGAATAGCTTCCAATATTTAGGTAGATGCTGAACCTGTTTTATAATCAGGGAAAGAAAGCTGCTGTGGACAATAAGATACTGCTTTCCATCCAGAATGACAAAACAAGAAAAAGATGGTCAATGCCAAGAAGCAGGAACCTGGAAGCCTCCCTCGTTCCGGGTAGGAGCATGAGTTTGTAACACCACTGAGACAAGCGATCTGCTGGGCTCAGGTCAGATCAAACATTCATCTTTGCTAAGTCTCTTCCTGTTCATAAAGGGACCAGTGTATGGCATTAAGTTCGTGTGGAAGAATAAGTAGTTGGAAACGATCCAGGCATCCATCACCAGGGGACTGAGTAAGCAGTGATCATACATTGTGCATCTAGACAGTCGATAGTGGGTTGCAGGCCAGCTGGGGCCATGGGAGAAAAGGTGTCTATTGGGGGGAGGGCAATGATTTGGGGGTCAAAGTACATGGGAAATGAAATTAAAGAATAGCAAATCCACCTGCCATGGATGAATGACATTCCATGGATCAGGAAATATGAACTCAACTCTGTCTCTGAGAGCCAATGAGCAAATAGACAATCAATTAAAAAGGTAAGGAGAAAATAATTCAGGCAGAGGATATAGCACATGCAATTTCTTTCTTTTGGGATTTTCATCTTTTAAAATATATTTTTATTGAGTTTTTGCGTATTTCACATGACAGAATTTAATCAAATTTAGATCCCCCTCCCTCAGCCATCCACCCCACAAACCCAGATAGTCTTCCCCACTGGATTTGATGCATTCTGTCATATGTGTTAAGTCCTATCCAGTCAAGCGAACAAGAAACAGGGCATGAGGCTTTCTGAGGTGGAAAGAACTCAAGAGACCTGGGATGAAGGCTCTCATGCAAGGAAGAGGAGAGGAGAAACCAGGTCACAGGACTCCTTAATACTAAACAACAGAGACTTATCCCAAGGGCAATAAGCCATGAAGAATGATAAGCAGTCTGATTGTGTTTGTAATCTTCCTCTAAACTCTAACGGCAAAGTAAGCTGTTCAGCTGACGCAGAGGCTCAGGATATTCATTTGTATTTGTGAGGATATTCATCAAGTGTTAATGAAATAGGCTTTGAGCATCTTAGTACCCAAATCATGGATCTCATTGATTTGGCCTTTCTTTTAAATAAATTTTTGAGACAGTCATGGGCACTGGACACTTGCTCCAGAAGAACTGCACGGGAGCAACCCTGAGTCGTATCTCCTGACACATGAGCTCAAACAGTGTCGCCTGACCACTGACCAGAAGTTTTCTGTTTTCTTCCTTCCTTGTCAGTAGCAATGCAAGCACTTCCTGCACCCAATGACTATTAGGATAAACAAGGGTTAATTTCAAACCTTCTCAATAGCCTTGTAAGATGGATGCTATTTACATTTTATGTGACGATAGCAGCAGTAATTTTTCTCATTGCTACTCATGAAGAGAAAGGCTTATTCTGGCTCATGGCCCATCATGGCAGGGAAGGTGTGACTGCTGCTCTCTGGGCATCAGGGGCATGAGGCTGCTTGCTCACATCTTAAAGACTGAGAGTGGAACTCAGGCCAGAAGAGGGGCCAGTTATAAGCCCCAAGGCTCTTCTTGCAGCAAACCACTTCCTCCAGTGAGAGACCACTTCTTAAAAGTTCACAACCTCCCAAAACAATGCCATCTGCTGGGTAGCGAGTATTCAAAGGCATGTGCCTGTGAGAGAAATTCCCCACTCCATCCGTAACAAAAGATACAACCCAAATGTAGACAGATTTTAAGTAACTTGGTCAAAGTCACTAATGCTTAGCAGATGCACAAGCTAAGGCCAAGATAGCCTATTCTGTTAATAGACTAAGAATGTACTCAGGACACTCACCTGGATGCATTCATTGGCTTTATTTTCCTAACTTGGAAGTGTATAGCATTTCATAGGCTACTGTGTATGGTGTACCCAGCACAGCGGACCTCGGGGGTCCCAAACAAATAGTTTCTGACCTATACCGGACATATGAATGTTTTTGTTTGGTCTTAACTTCCCAAATGTTGTATTAAGAATCCATATTTTAAGTTTTTAAAGATTTTACCAAACTATTCAAAAATTTGGATTCTTATGAGAAATTACACATCTTGGCAAGTCTACCTCTCATTCCGTTAAAGAAATATTCAGTTGGAGCTGAGTGCCAGCTACTTACTTGGGGAGACACAGGCTCTCTTTTTCCGCAGTCCTCTCTCCACCTACCACAAATCTCACTTATCTTGTCTCGCTCCAATTGACTGACCTGTCCAAGCACTTTGTGCTGTGACATTGTCATAGGCAGCCTTTGGTCCAATCACTGAGAGGATGAGAAAAATCCAACACCTGAACCATCTTAGAACATCAATCAAAATGGAAATCTTCTTGGAGACTTATCTTCCAGGCAGGTCTCAGCTCTCATTGGCTGTTTCCACTTTGGACTTAGTTCCTTGTTTTATTAAATTGCCAAGTGTCACATGAGCAAATGTTATCAAAATGTGAGTCCTGGAGTCGAGCTTCTAGAAACTAAGCATGAGGCTTGGCTCTTCCAATAACTCTCTAGTCATTCAAATCTAATTACTAAATGATTTTTAATCACTGCAAAATAAATTCACTCTTTACGTCTGGAAATGTTAAACCCCTAATTTAACAGCAACAACCAAAAAAAAAAAAAAAAAAAGCTCCTCTAATGGATTTTCACTAAGAAACAGAACATAGCCGGTGTTGTCAGATGTTCAATAATTTAACTGCAAATGAAGTGTGCAAAATACAATATTTGTGTCATAAACCACTGGGCTTGTCACATAATAGATTTTTGAAGAGCCACGTTTCACTACTCTGGGCAACGCAGTGTGGGGATTATGGAGCTGCTGTGTGAAAGTTTAGAGGTTTCACTTTCCTATCAAGAAAGGGAGAAAGTTGGACTTCACCCAGCAACAAAAAGCATGGAGATACACAGTGTTTCTGCATCCCACTGTTTGAGAGCAAGGCCTCGAATCTATCCATCTAACTCGAAAATGGAACTTATGTGTCTCTTTCTCTACATCACTAGACATGGTACAGAGCGCTTATGTAGGTCCAGAGGGATTTTGTGATCTCTTTACTGTCTCTAACTGTGGTAGGAAGAATACTCTCCCTTTAAAAGACACACATGTTTAGGGGCTGGGAAGATGCCTCAGAAGTAAAGCAGTTCTCACACAAGCTGCAGACCTGAAGTCAGATCCCCAACATCAGCGTAAAAATCTGAGTTCTGCAGTATGCATCTGCAATCCCAGCACTGGGAAAGTGGAGATTTGCCGATCCTTCAAGCTCACCTAGTCAGCTAACCTAGCCAAACCAGCGAGCTCCAAGTTGAGTGAGAGACCCTGTCTCAAAATAAAATAATAGAGTAAAAGAAAAGGTGGAGAGTGATTGAAAAACATTGACCGCCTGTGTTCACATACATGTGCAACAGCCACATGATGCCACATGCATACCAAACATACCTCCCACCCCTCTGTGTCTCCATGTTTGTGTCCCTGGGGCCTGTGACTATGTGAGGTAACGTGGCAAAGAAGGAATGAAAGTTAGGGGTGAAATTTGAGTAGCTTAGTCACTTGCCAGTAAAGCAGAGAGATTAACCCGATTTTTTAGATGAACTCAGCATCATCGTCTTCACAAGTAGA
The DNA here is from genome assembly GCA_035773235.1 of Eospalax fontanierii. Taxonomy (NCBI): domain Eukaryota; kingdom Metazoa; phylum Chordata; class Mammalia; order Rodentia; family Spalacidae; genus Eospalax; species Eospalax fontanierii. Next base: position 42,640,250 of record CM069546.1, on the reverse strand, counting down.
AGGAGGAGGCAGGAAAGCCGAGTACCAGAGAAAGACCCTGGAGGAGCTCAGAGTGAAATAATTATAAAAACTAACCTTCCGTTGCCAGAGGGAGTAGAGGCGGGACCCACTGCACTCTCCTTTAAAACTCCCAGGAGGAAAGCAGCCCTATCAAGATCTTGATTTTTGTCCAGGTAATACATTTGACTTGTTTAAGCTGCATAGAGCATCACTAACCCACTGCAGCAGCAAGCAAGACCTAATACATGGATGTGCAGGAAAGAGGACAGAGGAGTTTGCAAGCTGGTACCTACTAAGAACCAGCAAGCTTGACACAAACGGCGTCCCTGAAGCTCCTCTGCTTTTCAGTGTTGCTCAGTTTGTGTTTCACAATCGCAGAACACAGTTAATAGAGTATTTTCCCCAAACTCTTCTACCCACACTAAACACTGGTATTAAATGGGTTGTGCATTTTTGTAATCACAGGTGCCTTAATATCACACAAAAGGTAGTCATTTTAACAACAGAGCAAGTCGAATTCAGTTCAACAAATGGCAATGGAATATCTTGTCACTGAGTGAGCTGCCAGGCACTGAGGTTGGCTGGAGGCGGGGAAAGAGACACTCCCTTCTTCCACAGACCTATGGAACAATGACCTCCCCCTGACAAACTAAAGCTCAGACTGATGCCATGGTCAAGGCTCCTGTCTAGCTTACAGAGAGCCTAGAACAGAGGATGTATTCCTTTGTATGGTTGCATTTTACATGCTGTTGTTTCTGACAAGGTGTTGATAAGTACTCCCAGGCTGGTCTCAAACTCGTGATCCTCCCGCCTCAGCCTCCTGAGAACTGGAGTTACAGGTATGTGTTTTTCTATTTTTCTACTGTCTGGTTAATACCGGCATTTGACAGCTGAAGACGCCAGAACTTCAAGAGAGAGCCTCACTTTCCTAAACCCGTACAGTCATCACCTCCTCTGCATTGCTGATGTGTCTCTGGGGCATGGGTCTCCCCTCCCAGGAAGGACAAGGGTGAAATTGCCCCTCACTGAGAACTACTGGTTTAGATAAATGAACATTGACATTAAATTATGAGTGCTCTTAAAAGATATCTTCAACGCCCTAGTTACTAGTTACTCATCCTTTAAATAGCTGAAGCTTCAGTGCTTAAGAGTACTTGCTGCCTTGCAGGGTCCTAGGTTCAGATCCCACCACTTACATGGTAACTCACAACCATCTATAATTCCGGTTCTAGGGAATCAAACACCCTCTTCTTGCCTCTTCTGACATCAAACACACGGCATAATACATACGGGCAGAACATTCATACACATAGAATAAATGTTTAAAGAGCTGGGACTGAATTTTTGTTCTCTTGAGTGTGAGGAGAATTTAGTGACTTATTCCTGATAAATTGTGGATGGGGTGGTTAATACTGCCAACCTGACAATATCTAGACTCTCTTGAGAGATAAGCCTCTAGACACACCTGTGAGGGAGTATTTGATTAGGTTAGCCTCTGGCCACATTTGTGATGGAAAGTCTTGATTAGGTTTACTGAGGTAGGAAGAGCCATTCTAAATGTGGGTGGCACTATTCCTTGGGGTGGTGTCCTGGACTGTATAAGAAAGAAAAGGTAAGCTGGGCACCAGCGTTTTGGGACCCTCTTTCTTTGTCTCTCTGTTTAAAGATTACATTTTGTTTATTTGTGCTTGTGTGTACATGCACGTATGTACACATGTGCACGTGCCATGACACCCATGTGGAATCCAAAGGACAACTTGTAGGAGGGGCTTGGAGACTGATCCAGGTCATCAGGCTTGGTGACAGTCCTCACCCCCTTAGTCATCTCACCAGCCCTCAGGACCTTGCTTTTTGACTCCTGTGCTAGATGGCTTCAGTTGTCAATTTGGCGTATCTGGGAAGAGGAAGCCTCTGCTGGGAATTCTTCTCTTGGATTGGCCTGTAGGCATGACTATGAGGCAGTTCCTTGAGTTTTGAGTGGTGTAGGAGGGCTCAGCCCACTGTGGCTGGTGTCAGGTCTGGGCAGGTGGTCCTAGGTTGTATAAGAGAGCAGGGTCAGCACAGGGGAGCAAGTCAGTATGCAGTATCCTCCAAGTTCTCGTCTTCAGTTCCTGCCTCCAGGTTCCTGCTTTGAGTTCCCGAATTGGCTTTCCTTCATGATGTGAGGCAAAATAAATCTTTTTCTCCCCAGTCTGTCTTTGGTCAGAGTGTTTTGTCACAGCAATAGAAAGCAAACTAATACAACTGTGTATGCAACATGACCAGAAAAGCCCTCAAGCACCTGCCACCATGTCTCCCCATCATGATGGACTATATGACCGTGAACTCTGAGCAAAGTAAGCCTTTTCTTCCTTAAGTTGCTTTTGTTGGATATTTTTTCCCAGAAATGTTACAAGAAACTAATACAGTGGACATTGTGGGGATATTTGAGATCAGGTTATAGAAAGAATTTGTCTTCTTATTTTTCCCCCCTGTTGAAATGATTGCTTTAGGAGTGTTAACTGCCATCTGACTAGAATACACAGAGGTCCCATAGATGGATATAGTCCCAGTTTGTTTATCTACTACTGTGAAAACACACTGGTCAAAACCAACTTGGGAAGGAAAGGGCTCTTTGCATCTCACACTTCAAGAGGCAGTCTATCATTGAGGGAAGCCAGGCAGGACCTCATGGCAGTAACCAGAGTCAGGAACTGATGCACAGACCACAGAAGAATGCTGCTTACTGACTTGCTTTCCCCTGGCTTTCTCAGACAGCTTTTCTATACAGCCCAGACACATATGTCCAGGAATGGCAGTACCCACAGTGGGCTTAGCCTTCTTATACCAATCAGCAACTTAAAAATTCCCCACATACCTGGCCGTGGCCCAATCTGATGAAGGAAATTCCTCAACTGATGTTCCCTCCTCCTAAGTAACTCTAGTTTATGTCAAATTGACAAAAAATTAACCAGCATAGTTCTCCGTGGTGGGAACTGAGTCCCGCTACCCATAGCCAGTGAGACCTGATACATGTAGTCCATTGCTATGGAGTTTGCCATCCCATCATGACTTCAAATGGCTGATGTCCTCAGTTGACATTTACCTACCATCTTGTGAGAGATCTTCAGCTAAAATCGCCCAGCTAAGCCACTGGAGATATTTGTCATACATCAGTAGAAACTGAGTCATACGAGGAGAAGGAGCAAATTATGTAGACAAGGATGCAAAGATGGGAATGTGGAAGAGCAGAGAAGGGTCATATTGTAATGGTTTGAATTTCATTTGAGAGGGGCCAGGAGCCAAATCTAAAAGGACCAGGTCATAAAGTCCTGGGGGCAACACGACCTGTGCCTTCCCTCATCTCTAATACACACAGATATGAATACATCAAGGTCTTGTTTTCCAAAGGCTTCCCATGGCTTTGAGCATAAAGCACAGACACTGGAGGCAACAAAGATAGCTTTCTTCCTGACGCCTAGCTAGTCAGCCTAATCCTCTGCCATCCAGCTCCAGCGCTATACCCACTTCAGGACACACACACACACACACACACACACACACACACACACACACCAATCCTTTAACTCCAAAGACTATTTTGCTTGCTGGGGTTTCTGCTGTATGTACACCCTTGCTCTTGACATGGATGTGTCTTCTGCCTCTGCCCTTTGAAATTCTTGGGACAACTGTCCCCCTTATGAGGGCCTTCTCCATCATACCCAGCCTGGGCACGGACGCCTCTTATCCACACCCACTTTAGTCTGGCTAGCTCACTACCTAAGCACGCATGAGATTATTCTGCATAAATCTATTTGTGCAACTGCTTTTCCACCTAGGTTTGAACTCTCAAGTTTATTTGGTTGCATACTGTATGTGTGTATGTGAATGTGTGTGTATGTTCATGTATGTGCTAGTACACATGTGTACATGTGCACGTGCAGGCCACAGGTCAATCTCAGGTCTTGTTCTTTAGGAATGGTGTTCATCTTAGTTTTGAGACAATCTCTCACTGGAACCTGGGGTTTACCAGTTCAGCTGGGCTGGAGAGCAGCTGAGACCAGGATCTGCCTGCCTCTGCCTCCACACCACAGTGCTAGGATTACAAGCATGTGTCCCCATGCCTGTGTTTTTACAAGGGTGCTGGGGACCAAACTCAGGTCCTCATACCTTGATGGCAGGCACCCTATTAACTGATCCATCTTGTCAACCCTGGCTAAATAGAGTTCATCTCTAATGATGGACTGTATTTAATATAGAAAGACCATGGCAATGTTGCTAATGGTCATGTCTGAAGAAACCCAGAGTTCTCTGTAGTTGGGTTGCTAGCTGGCTTATCTTGGGAGGTTTCTGAATTAAAATAAGCCTGGCATGCAGACACGTTATCTTACCTAGTGGATGTATGTACCTTGTAGCTGAGATGGACACAAACGTGGATATAGCCTTGATGATTCTTATTATCGCCCCCAGATCACCAACCCAGCTCTCCTTAGAACAGACCAGGAGGCACCCTCTCTTTGAAACATGACTCAGTTTTACTCAGGGTACAAACTTTGAGATGCTGGTCCCTTCCCACCAATGGTCCCAATCTTTCCTTGTATGACAGAAAAAAACCAGCTGTTCAGTTCCCTGATCATTTCAAAATTCTCTGTACTTGTTAATTCTTTGTAGCCTCTTAACTGTTGTTAAATCTGTTGGGAGGATCTGGACTGGCCTTAGGGAGATAAGCAAGTCAAAGCTGGAGGATCTTAGTGCTGTGGATAGCATCAGTGCCAAACAGGTGGTGAGAAACTGGAGAATCACACAGAGCAGAGGTCAGCAAACCAGTCCTCTGACCAATTCAGCTTTCCATCGGAGGGGGGACATGCATGGCTTTTGAGCTACAAATGGATTTCACTTTCTGAATCATCGTGTTTTAGGTGGTCTTATTCGTACCTACGTACTATCTTCTAGATCATCGTGTTTTAGGTGGTCTTATACTTACCTACGTACTATCTTCCATTTTGCTCCTTGGCTTGCAATGCCTTAAACATTCATTACATATGATCACTCAAGAGAGTTTTCTGAACTTTGATGCAGAAGAAAGATAGAAACCCTCAGATGGAGGAAAGGTATACTGAGTGTGAAGCCTTGTTTTATTTCGTTTGTTTGAGACAGGATCTCATATAGCCCAAGCTGGCTTCCAACTATAATGGAGGATGAGCTGAAACGCCAGATCCTCCTGCCTTTACCTCCTGAGTTCCGAACTTACAGGCATGCACCACCCTGTCCAACTTATGTGGTGTTAGGGATGGAACTCAGAGCTCTGTGTACTCTAGGGAGGCACTCAACCAGCAGCACCGATTGCATAGGATGTGGTAAGCCAGGAAATGGCCTTCCTTTGTTTCCCCAGGGACTACTGCTAAGTTTCTGTTTGCCACAAAGGCTGCCACCCTGAGAGGGCCACGTGTGGCCTCCCTGAGTGTTGTCTTCAAGGTCTTAGGCCACGTTTGGGAGGCGTGGCTCACTCATACCCCTTTTTTACTACTGCCCACCTGGGTGCAGCCTGCTGGTCTCACCAGTGCTGTCCTTTGAGGGGCGTGTCCGCCTTCACTTAGTCATGAAGTTCCTCTCTTCTCCCAGCAGCCCATCAGTCAGAGTATACAGCCACTTCGCTCAGAGAGCCCTCTTACCCATCAGGGGAAGATAATGCCCAGCAATCATTCTGGCTTTTCCAGACTTAACGTTCTCTCTCTCCTCAGGTCCTTCCCGCCCTGGTAGAAACTGTAAGGATGCTATTTTAAGACATTCTTAAGACCAAAATACCACTTTGAGACACTCATGTCTTTCCTTCCAATAATTTCTTTTGTTTGAGGCAGAAAGAGCTTATCCAGAGGGGCAAGTCATGGCTTCTTATGGGAAGCAAGCCAAGGGAGTGTGGAGACTCTTCCAGTATGTCTGCTGTCCTGGGACTTCAACGCATCAGACTCGAGATGCTGAGGAGCTGAGTTCTCTCTGTCTTCCTCAGTTTCTCCTTTTCTTTGTCTCAGACAAGGTACTAAGGAAAAATCGTAGGGGCCTCAGGCTTTGTGTGGATAGAGCACATGATGGGAAAAGAGAGAGCTGAGAATAACCAAGTGTGCACGTGTACTGGAAAGAGCTGGAGAAGAGGGGAGTGAGAAGGAAGACCGCAGAGTGGAAATCACTTCCCCACAACAGTTTGTATTTGAAGGGAGCGTTTGGGGTGTGTTCAGGAACACCAAGCAAACTAACACACCAGAGAGAATGGATTCGGAACAGAGTTCCCAACATGTGCCCTTCTCATAATGAATGGATCATTGAAAACACAGTGTGCAGGGACAGTGCTGTTCCATGCACAAGACTCCAGTTCATTTACAGAAGACAGTTCTACAGCAAAACTTGCTATATCACTCTTTCTGAAAGGGAAACTAAAGTTTGGAGAAGTCAAGCCTTCTGTCCACCATCAAGCAGCTCACGACCAGCAGAACTGGGGCTTGAGTCCAGGTCTGACTGCACACTCTGAGCGTTCCGTGTCTATACCAGATTAGCTCCACCTGGGAGCTTGCTTCTAACGTCTCGTCTCCAGTGCTACCAGGTGCCTGCGTGTGCTTTGGAGAAACCGACTCCCAGAGACAGCTGTCTAGATGGTGTTGATATTATAAATGGTATTATGAAAAAAATAAGGATACAGCTTATAAATCAGGCAAAGGAAAGTTATGATTCCTCTGGACACCCCAATCTATCTCCCTATAATTGCCTGTATATGAAATGCCAGCGTGAGGCTATCAGAGTATTCCCTGAGTCGTCTGCGAAGGTAAGATTGCAATTTCTAGTGACCCTTGTTACACAAACCAAAGCAATCAGTTCTACTTTGACACCCTGACACTTCTGGCTTGCTAAAAAGGGTAGAGATGGGGACAGAGAGGCATCAGTTTAAACTTCCTCCTCTAAAGGAGAATGTGACATGTTAGCTGCAAAGAACTCTTGGTACAAAACACAATTCTGGCTTCCAACCTTACCAGGCAGTATTCAGCAAGCTTGGGAATACTTAAGAAGAAAACCACAGCTTCTTTCCCTTAAACTATCTTTAACCTTTAGTTCCAGAAACCCTAATTAAAAATCAATTCTGTTTTTTTTTTGTAGTAAAGCTGACAGTAATTCTATCACTAATGACAGTGCCAAGATAAATAGCATGTCAGGTAAACACAGCAGGAAAATGACATTTTCATTAGCAATTTACTGGGTGTGAAATTTCCACAATGATAAAGCATCCCTGAACAATCCAGGGAAGCCCCTCCTCCCCAAGAGCGACTTGTTCTGTTAATTAACTGGGGACACGATTGGGATTAAATGTCTGCTACCTAAAACATTTCAGCATGCACAGTATGTATTTTATATGCACCTTCCACAAAAAAAAAAAAAATAAGTTGGGGCCCTAAGCAATAAGCAAGCTGACATAACAAGATGATTGCAGTCCACTGCAATCCCAGAAAAATCCAATCTGGTCTCCTAACAGCGTGGCAATCTTTATTGTGACCATACAGGTCTCAATTCATCAGCCAGTTTCGGCAAGCTATCCCTGCCAGTAATCACTCACTATCAGGGTAGCCTCTGAACAGGTATTGACTGTGAGGACGGGCCATTCATCCTAGACTCTGTATCCCTCCATCAGGATATTTTGGCAGTCTCTGAAACAGGCTGGGAAAGAAGAATTTGGCTCATAATGCTGGACTCCCAGAGAGACTCAGTGGGAAGGGAAAAATAAGACGGGAGAATTCTCCTTGCCAAGGGAGAACTCAACATCAGCATCACATCCTTCCCTGCTAAGACCTGGTGCTCCATCTGGTCGTCGTGAGGGGGACAGTGGGAAAGTCGTCCTCAATCACTGACGGGCTGCTAAACGTCTGGGATTTCAAATGCATTTTCTTATTTAAACTTCATTTCAAGCCTATGATACTGGTGCAGTCCTTAGCTTCCTCCCTTCCGGAGACTGCGACGTAGTCTACACAAGCTGGTGGTTGACTTCCATCATGTCAATTTAAGCAGTTCCTAAGCTTTTTTTAAAACTGGATTTTTACAAATCCCATACAATGTATTTCATCATGTTCAGATCCCCTCCCCTATCTGCACCCTCTGCTACCCCTATTCAATCTCAAATTTGTGTTCCCAAATGCTCTTTTTAAATATTGAGGTAAGGAGCTGGAGAAATGAATCACCAGATTGAGTACTTGCTGTTTTTTGCAGAGACCTGAGTTCAGTCATGTCAGGAGATTCATAACGACCTGTAACTCCAGCTCCAGAGGATCTGACACCCTCTTCTGGCCCCCACAGGTGCACATACACAAATAAAGATAAATCGTTAAAATTGAAGTAAAATAAATAAAACGTAATTTAGTCTTTTAAAACGTGCAGTTCAGTAGTAGTATATGTGAGCGTTGTACAGCCATCATCTCTATTGAATTCAAGCTATTTCACCACTCTGGAAGAAGCACAGTACAAATTACACACACCTTCCCCTTTCCCCTCCTCCCAAGAATCTACTGTTCTACTTTATGTCCATATGTACTTTCATTTTAAAGCCACGAGTCTCCTCTTTAGTCTCTTTTCTGATACTGTAACAAAATATCTAAGGATGAGTTCCACACTAAGTAAAGAAGCTTAGCTTAGCTCACATGTAACAGTCTGAAAGCACCATCAAGATGGTGCCCTGAGTTCTGTGCCTGGAGTGGAAGCCCGGTGTTGTTATAAGGTGGCAGATATCAACATGGTGCGGGGCATGCATACGAGGGAGGGATCGCATGGAGAGCCTGGAAGCCAGAGTGGATTCAGGGACAGGGTTTGCTGTCTTATAATAACAATTTGCTCCTGTGAACAGTAACTCCTTGAAACCAGTCGTACTCCCTTCTGAGACACGGACCTGACTCCAATGCTGATCACCTTCCACCTGGCCCTATCTCTTAGAGGTCTAGTCACCTTTGAACATCACTACACGAGAGAAGACAATCAAGCCATATCCCAAACCTATCAATCCCTAATCTACACAATTCATGAAGTAAGAAATGTTCGTTGAGACTGGGGGAAAGCATCCTGGGGCCTTATGGCTTTAACTCTCCTGAAATCCAAAGGGGACCTTGGGGACACTCTGGACCCCAGGGGACGATTATGGGCTATTCTTGATAAAACGCGTTATAAGGGGCTCCACAACAATTCATTATTTTTTCCTCTTCAAGGTAATGCCTTTAAGCGGGACATGGCAAGGTCTCTGCATACCAGCCAAGTGAGTATTTCTGCATATTCTCAAAGAAAAGATGAGAGAAAGAGACAGAGGGCTATCGGGGTACACAATCAAGACCCCTGTCTGGTGACTCCACCTAGTACACTTATCTCTATAGACAGACAGAGGAGGCTGTTCATACTTTGTATCCCAGCTAAGGCAAATGCAAGTTGAATTGGATTTTACTATGCACTTATAATTTTGACCCACAGAAAAAAATAAAAGTGTCAAAAAAGCTCTTCTGTGACTGGAATGGCCCTGAATACTCCAGTGAGGAGCTTGGCTGTAACTCTGAGGCTGGCATTGACTCCAGATGGTTAACGTGCATGTGTGTGTACACATGTATGTATGCATGTTTGTGCCAGATATGTATGTATAGGTGTTCATGCACATGTATACATGTGTGCATATGGACGCCAGAGGTCAGCCTCAGGTGCTGTTCCTCAGGTGCTGTCCACCTTGATTTGTGAGACGGGGTCTTGCATTGGCATGGGGCTTCTTGATTTGGCTAGGGAGGCTGACCAGTGAGCCCCATGGATCTGCCTGTCTCTAACTCCCCAGCCCTGGGGTTACAAGCAATTGCTATTTTGCCTGACTTTTTACATGGTGCTGGGGATCAAACTCACAGCCCCAGGCTTGCATGACACACGTGCTTTACCAACTGAGCCATGTCCCTAGTCCTGGTTTCTACCTTCACTTTTTGTTAGTGACCAGGGGTCATTCAGATAAACGACCAGCTCATCCTTGCTTACAGCACTGCCCCCCATCTCTGAGTGAGCATCTGTAGAGCTTGCTGAGTGAGTAATGAGCCCTTTGGTTCTACTCCTCGACTATAGGTTGATCTAAGAGTAGACAGGGAATTTAGATGTGAGTTGGGGTAATCATGGCATCACTCATGGGTTGAGAATACTGTTGAGGAGCCGTGCACAGGGCAGTTTTCTGTTACTATAACAAAACACCCGAGAGAGAACAGTGCAAAGGAGGAAAGGCTGATTTTGGTTTATGGTTTCAGAACTTTCATTCCATTGCCTGCAGGCTCCATTGCTATGACATCACGGCAGTGGGAATATATGGCAGAGAAGGTTGTTCATCTATGTCAGGCACAAGAAGCAGAGAAAGAGAGAGAGAAAGCAAGAGATGTGAGATGAGACATACCCTTCAAAAGCATTCCTTGGTGACCTGCTTCCTACAGCTAAACCTTACCTCCTGATAGTCCATTGGGCTATGCCCCTGTCACTGCCTTAATCTACTGATGAAGTCAGAATTCTCATGATTCAATTAGCTCTTGAGGTCTCCGAATACTACCAAATTCTGGACCAAGTCTTCAGCACCTGAACCCCTGGGGGACAGTTCATATCCAAACCACTACAATGTGACTACTGTTGTACACTTGCTCAAAGAACCACAAAATTCTGAGGCATGCTTAGCTTAAAATGGCATGACTGACTAGCAGAGAAAGAATGAAAATAAACAAACACATAACCAGAGAAGAAATATGTCTTTCCTCCCAACCAAACTCCTAAGACGGTGACATCTGGCTTCTTGGGCTCTCAGGTTCCACCCCCTCATAGACAGGCCTAGAATTTCTGTCCCTGATTCATGATGATGCCCTCCATATTAGAGGACTTTTGGTTGGAAATGTCAGAAGAACCTGTGAAACTGAATTACATACCAAGGGAGTTGATTGGTTCACAGAACTTGAAACTCTGGGGAGAAATGGTTGCAGCCCACAGTGTCATTACAGTCTTCCATGTCTCATCTGTGCATTCTTCTGGTTGGTCTCATTTGCAGCCTCCCCACAAAGTGCTCAAGAATTCTGGGTTAGTAGGCTGAACAGTTGTTCTCAGTGAATAAAAACACATGTTGTGAAAGTAAGAATTTGAGCACACAACGCTCACATAAAAAGTTGGCATAGCTACATGTGAGCCTATAACCCTAGAGCCGTGGGGTGGGTGTGGCGGAGAAACTGCATGATCACTAGAGCTTCAGAGAGAGAGAGAGAGAGAGAGAGAGAGTGAGTTCTGGTTTGGTAATCACAATTAATTCATATTGTTTAAGAAAATTGAGGGGCTTATACTTATTAAGTAATTTGGGTCACATGTTCACTCATAAACCAAAGATTTGATCCGTTGGTAGAGACAAGCTCACTACTTTATTCACTCTCAAAACTCACTGTGAAGTGGACTGAGCCCCCAGCCAAACCACAAAGATGAAGAGAAAGCAAACAGATGCGTCCCAAAGGAACACTGAGATGCTGTTACGAGAAAAATGGATGCTGGGCAGGCAATAAGAGGGACCACCTGTCAAGTCACAGTCCCCAAAGAAATCCTTGACTTAAGTTAGTCTGAGCAGGTTTCTGTGTTTTTGTCACTAAACAGTTTTTGACTAAATATCTAGAAAAATCTGTCCAAAGTACTGTGGGGAAAATAAAGATGAGTAAGACAGATTTCATCTGTCAAGTACCTTTCCATTTTGCAAGGAAGATAAAGCCAATGTATACAAATTGTACATCACAAGTAAGAGCTTGTTCAAGGTGCAGGAAGCACCAGGACCTCAAAGGCAGTGACAGTGCCTGAGATCATGAGGAAGTGTGTGATGGCTTTTGTTTGGCTTGGAGATTAAAAAGGATTAGAGCTTTTACAGTAAGAATCTTAGGGCTTCAGTTGGTCTATTTCAAATAGACAGGAAGAGGAGTTCCAGCTAAAGAAGGATGCCATTAAACATCTAGACATTGAGCAGGGCCTGGCAATGTAACTCAGTTGGTAGAGTGTTCGCCAAGCACGCATGAAGTCCTGGACTTCATCACCAATACCGCATAAACTGAGCATGCTAGTGCATGCCTGTAATCACAGCGCTTGGTAGAGGCATTAGGATCAGAAGTTTGTAATCGCCTGTTACATTACTGAGTTCAATGCCAGACAGGGATGCTTGAGAGCATGTCTTTTAAAAAAAAAAGACATTGAGAAGTGTGAGGTCTAGATAGGACTTATCAAAGACAAAGATCTCTTCTTAAGTTTTGAATTAGCATACAGAATAACGGGTTTGATTATGACATCATCACTCATGTGCTTGGCTCATACCCCTTCCCCGTTCTCCTCTTTCAAACACTTCCTCTCCCTGTTAGTACCCTTGCGTCTTCCAAATAATCCCTTGTACCTTCACTTGTCTCGTTACTTTGACAAAATACGTGTCAAAAGCAACTTAAGAAGGAAGGGACTACTGTGGTTCATTGCTTGAGGGTGCAGTCCACCAGGGCAAGAAGTCATGGCAGCAGGAGCGTGAGGCAGCTGGTCACGTTGCATGTTTAATCAGGAAACAAAGAGCTATGACCACTGGTGCTCAGCTTGGTTCCATTTCATTTCTTCAGTCTGAGACCTCAGCCCATTGGGTGGGTGAGTCTTCCCTCCCCTTAGTTAATTTACTCTGAAAATGCCCTCATAAATATAGGCAGAGGTTCGTGTTTCCATGACGTCTAAATCCTGTAGAGTTGACAATGAAGAGTAACCATCATCTAAACAGGGTAGATGAACCATCATCTTAATCTATCACAAGCTGCCATGACAACCACTACCACAATGCAGTGTTAATTTAAAATGGCGCAGGCAGTGAGGACCTCACTGAAAGGCTCTCCTATTTCCTTTAGGGCTTCAGATGAGTGTTATAAAATAGAGAGGAAAGCCTAAAGGTCCGGACAACAGAAATATCTGAGCAACAGCAGAGCCAGAACATTTATAACAAGTCGGCAGACCACTCTTTTCTCTCATTAAATCCTCTCTCTTCCGCTTCTATGATATTGGCATGTTTGTTATGAGGCAGCTTCTGGTCCGTTCCTCTTCTGGAGGCTATATTAGTCAGGGCCCCCAGAGGACCAGAACTAATAGAAAGAAATATATTAAAAAGAGGATTTGGTAGACTGGCTTACATGATGTAGTTAGGGTAGTCCCACGATGGCCATCTGCACAGCAGAGAGACTGAAAACTGGATAGTTGCTCACTTAATGACCCTGGCTGCCTCAGCAGTCCCAACCTGGCTTTTCAAGCCTAGAAGATTCCTGGAGAGTGGCTGGTATTCAGCCAACATTAGAAGGCTAAAGAAGTTGGGTTTCAGTTAGCAAAGGATGGCAGCAGCTAGGACAGAATAAACACACTCTCTAGCAAGAAGAGAAGGCGGGAAAGCAATGTCTTACCTCCAACCTGTTTACTTCTGGGTCACCACCAGAAGGTGCAGCCTACTCTGGGTGAGGGTCTTCTCAGCTAATCCCTCCAGGAAGTGTGCTTGCAGACCCCTTCCCCCTTCCCCTGAGAGGCATATTCCTTAGTTGACTCCAGATCTGGTCAAGTTCACACTCAGGATTAAGCATCTCAGGAGACACACTGAATGTCATTGAGGGAGAATGCTACTTTGTCACAAACTTAAACCCAAGGTTTATGATTTGCAACATGTTGCTGGGTGCCTCTGTGAGTATCATCCACAGAACAGAGAAATCAGGCACAGGAGTTCAACTTAACAGAAAGCCTGGCCTGTGTGCTTATATCAAGGACTCTCCAGATTTCAGGTGACAAAGGTGCACATTCAAACTCACCTGAGGAAACATGGAATTAGAGGGACGTGAGTGGTATGACGGGATAGAACCACCAAGCCAAGACGAAGGGGAGGACTGTGAAAGCAGTGGCAGCTGTCTGCTCATTTCTGTAGTCTATTCGTCCATTACAAGTGGACCCCAAGAGGTCTCCGTATGCGGTAACCTCAGGAGGTTTCTAAAAGCGAAGTCCGAAATTCCCTCGAAAGAGACTCATTGTCTTAGCTTCGGCCAGGTGCCCCTCAGGTCAGTCAGCTGCTTCCAAGGCAGCGTAGAGTACATCCAGTGTTGGGTGCTTCCTCCTGGATCCATTCATTCTTTAACAGTGGCTAGAGATGCAGAGTCATTTGAGAAATGGTCCCTCAACAGAAAACCAGTCAGATGTTGTAGAAGGAAGAACAATTTCTGGGCTGAACAGACAAAGCCACAAGAGAACTGTTACATGTTCATCTTAGCAGGTGGGCATGACTGCTTTATCTCACTTTTAAAGGCCTTATCTTTTTAAATCATGCACATATGTGTGTGTCTACATGGGTTTGTGTGCGTCAGGATACATGCCCACAGAGATTAGAAGGTGTTAGATCTTCTGGAGCTGCAGCTGCAAGTGGCTGTGGGTGCTGGGAACTGGATTTGGGCTGGCTCCGGCTGGATCACTTCTGCTTTATTCATTTCCTCTGTACTGGTTTTACTCATTCAAGCAAACTCTGAAGGGTGTCACAGCTGGGTTTGTCATGGAGCAAAGTCCCCCTTTATACTGCTGGTATAATTCTGTCCCGTGGTCATCCTCACCTGTCCTCAGCCATCACTGCCTCTGCTGGAGATGCACTCAGCGTGCAGGTGCTTCTCAGCCACTTCCTGGCCATGAAGGCTCCCGTGAGAGACAGGCGGTCACTGAAAGGGCAAACTGTAGAACAGTCTATCCCCATTCCTCAGTGCGCACGCGACACACACACACACACACACACACACACACACACACACAGATACCCCATAACACACTAAGAAAGCATTTTATTTTTCTCTGAGAGTCAAATATTTGACTAACCAGGTTCAGTCTAGTGTACTGACTGGCCTGCTGAGAAGAAGCAGGATGCGAAGAAACCCACACACTGATCTGGCAGAAACTAGTTAGTCTGGGGTTTTCTATTTGAAAAGTAAAGAGATTCATCAAATGATAAATCCTTTCAATCAGTGTGAGAAGAGAAATACCAAGTCCTATTCTCATAGCTGAGGCTTTCAATAATGAAGGACTGTTTCCCCAACTCTCTTGGTTGTGGTAGATGGCCAAAGTCTTTCTTTTCCTCTCGCAGTGCTATGTTGTGGTCATCTTTCATGTAAGCTCCTCACCCCTGTAAGCTCCAGATGCCAGACACAGCACTTCTTCACTGTGGTTCCTAATATTGATCATCAGCTTGGCCGAATCTAGAAACATAGTAGGGACAAGTCTTGACTTGTCTGTAAGGGAGATGGGGAGACTTATACCCAATGTAGAAGGAACTGTCCATGGGCTGGAGTTCTGAACTGCATAAAGCAGAAAAAAGACCAAGCTGAGTGCCAGCATTCATCCCTCTGCTTCCTGACTGTGGTCAATGTGACCAGCTGTCTTCTGGCTCTGCTGGGGTGACTTCCCTGCCGTGACAGTCATATGTCCTCAAACTCTAAGATGAAGTAAGCCCTCTTTTAACTTGCTTCTTGTCAGGTGTTCTGTCACAGAAACAAGGCAAGTTGTAATGGTTTAGTTATAATCCAAACCCACAAGCATAGAACCATGACAGACACTTGGCAAACGGATATGAGAAAAATAGGCAGGTGGCCGAAAATGATGCACAAGCCAATATCACTTGGTTATGAAGGCATCCTTTCCAGCTCTCCATAAAATAGTGACTGTGTGGGGCTGGGAAGATGGCTCAGTGAGTGAGAGCCCTTGCTGAATTAAGGTCCCGAGCACCAATATAAAAAGCTGGGCATGACTATGTGCTTCTACAAACCCAGAGTTGGATGAAGTGGAGATCGAAGGATTCCTGGTACTCACTGGATGCCAGACTACCTGAAAAAACAGAGAGCTCCAGGATTAGTGAGAGACAGTGTCTCAAGAGACTACAATGGAGAGTGATAGAAGAGAGCATTTGACTTCCCCCTGTGTGCACATACATGTATAACACACACACACACATGCACACATGCTAACTATGCTGACTTTTGCTCTGTGAATCCAAAGGACAAAGAGTCTGGGCCACCAGAACCCACATCTTAGAAGTGTCTCATCAACTAAACATCACAGATTCTCCAGACTCACATCCTTAACCAATGAGAGCAGTTTGGGCTGCTCAAAATGCTTTCATTTCTAATCTTATTATCTTAATTCATAAGAGTCACCAGATATAGAGTCCTTACTCGGTGTGTGTATATCAGGCACTATCTAAGACTTGCAAATGTTAAGAGATTTATGATCAGAGCTAATTTTGCTTTCCAGAGAATATTTGCCATTGTTTGGAAAGAATTTTGAGTGGCACTCTGGATGGATGGATTTGCTGTCGATATAGAGGGATGGGAATTCGAATAAATGTCCTTCAGAACCCTGGGCAATTCAGTCCAGAGGACAGGGCACATTCCAAACCCCAGTTTCCTTAATGCCAAGACTGGGAAATCGTAAGTTAATCTTTTCTATAACTCTCTCAGTACCGTCATCATCACCATCACCACCACCACCATCATCACCACCACCATCATCACCATCACCACCACCACCATCATCCCCATCATCACCATCACCACCATCACCATCATCACCACCACCATCATCACCATCATCACCATCACCATCACCACCACCACCATCACCACCACCACCACCACCATCATCACCATCATCCCCATCATTACCATCACCACCATCACCATCACCACCATCATCATCATCACCATCACCACCACCACCATCATCACCATCATCACCATCACCACCATCACCATCATCACCATCACCACCACCACCATCACCACCACCACCATCATCACCATCATCCCCATCATCACCATCATCACCATCACCACCACCACCATCATCACCATCATCCCCATCATTACCATCACGCCAACTGCCATCATCACCCTCATTCTCATTGCCTTGATTTTACAGGACAAGAAATAAGGAACAGGTGATTTATCTGTCTAAATATCTGAACTGGGAATTTCCCTTTTTGGAGTCTAACCCCCATATTTTCACCTTCTATTCTATAACTCCTTGCAGGTCTGGCTTCAAGGTTCAATATATGGAATTTGAGGATGATAAGGCTGAGCCTACTCGCTACGTGACACTGGGAGATTTCCAGCTTGCTCTAACAGCACAGATTTACCTAGCGTCATGTGAGAAGCTGAAGATGTTACTTTGGCCAAAGCTGGAAGTCTCTTTAAATTGAATCCAGTTCTCCCTATTGAAACGTAATAACTTGAAAAGTAATCTAGTCTCTTCATTGCTAGTGCTACATCCAGTTGTCGAGATCTCCTTTGAGTTGGTAGTTAAAGGGCCCAGCCACACATTTGTAACGTTATTGTTGCTGGCGAAAATGCTTAGCAACAACACAAACATCACTCCGAATCAAATTATCAGATGTACCGACAAGATGCTTCTCGATTTAATAGTGTGGTAAATGATGGCTGGGAGATGTTCTTTGAAGCTGTGGAGGCAAATGTGAAAGCTAATTCAATTCTCAAATGAATAAAAGTGAGAAACTGTGCTTATAAACCTGATATTACCAGAGATAGTGCTGCCTGGTGTCAGGGAGGACAAAGGAGGGAGAGCTTATTTCATTTCTGATAATAAAGATCTGGGCTTTGTGACCACACACATTTGACCTTGTGCCCCATGTTGGGGACCTCAGTACAACTGAGGGCTCATTTCCAACTCAACCGAAAGGCATGCTTACTTAATCATCAGTAGTTGCTGGAAGAAGAGAGAGACCCTGGAAGAGGCATTCCGAGCCACGGAGAAATCAGATCTCTCTTTATTAAATGTGCAGAATGAGTAATAGATCTTCCTGGGAGGACAGAGGATGCCAGATGACCTGAGTCAGTGACTTCTGGCAACTAGACAAAGCCCTGGGTTCTCACAAAGGATTCCTGGGCACGGGAGAAGGTAGGCTTTGAAGGAACTTGACATATAAGTATAAATGTATGTACATAGGAAAGAAGTTAAAGCAGATTATATGTACACAACTTAAAAGCACACGCATATACAAATATATGTATGTATATATATGAGCTTATTCATCCACGGACTTTGCTTTTTCCATGGAGAACACATGACTTCCCGAAGGGCACATAGTCTGTCACAGGTTAGACCCCACAACCAACCTCTGACACTCAAGGGGGCATCCTACCATTTAGTTCAATTCTAACACTAACTTCCTGAATTACCATGAAATGTCCTACACTCAGGCACTCACTAGCACAGGATTAACCTCTGTTTGGTGCGAGGTATAAGGCCGTAGAACTTCTGCCTAGTCGACTTGGGTACCGATTTGGGAATTCCTACAATCCCCTTCAGGTTCATTAATTTCTAAAATGACCTTTAGAACTCAAGAAAAAGATGGAGAGCCATACTGCCTAATTTGTATGGGATTGGTTTCAGAATCCTACATTGCTACAAAATACAAGGCTGTTCAACTCTCTCATGTAGAATGGCGCAGCCTCTGTGTATAACCTTCGCATGTCCTTCAGACACTTCAAGTCATCTCTAGATTATGATACCTAATGGAGTATTAATGGTAAATTGTTACACTACATTGATTAGGGAATACAAGACAAAAAGCATATACCTTCAGTACAGATGCAAATGTTTTTGACCAGCGGCTGCTTGAATCCATACTTAAAAAGGGCCAATGACCAATAATTGTTGTTTTATTATAAAAGCTGTACATACACAAAGACAAGATTCAAGGGAGCTCAGGTCTGGGAGCTCTCCCTGAGTCCCATCGCTGTGCAGCTGTTTTGTGCTCCTGCACCACACTCCTTGTGTGTCACTGTGCTCAGCAACCAGGAAGCTCTCTGAGCCTAGTTATCCAGAAGTTTTGTTGAGTTTTTATCAACATGCACCTTTGGCTAAATCCTTGGTCAAATGACTGAACTCAATTTCCATCCCTTTTCCCCTTCCAGAGGTCCAGGCAAAGCTGAAAGTTCCAAACTCTCCACACACAACTTGTTAACCCTCCTTCAGAACCGTCCAAAGATCAACATGAAGCTCCTCGTTAGCATAAACTCTGGTGTGGCTATCATAAACAACATAGTACACTTTCGTCATTTAGGAAATTCCAAAGTTTTAAAAGTGTATTCAGATGAGTTCGGGTGAGTTCAGGGTGGAATGGCTTGGAAAATCCAGAGAGTTCAGGAAACTAATAGACAGCCGGGGTGGGGGCGTCGGGTTCATGGGGGGGAGGTAGAATGCAATGATATAAAGTGAATAGGGGAATGAATAATAGAGAAGGGTGGGTTAAATGGGGAGGACAGGGCAGAGAAGGGGGGCTGGGGAGGGACAAGTAACACTAAAGGCCTTTAGAAAAAGCCGATGGAAACCTAACACTATAGAAGCTTCTCAAAGAATACACATACATTATAAACGAGGATTAAAAATAGTTACCTTAGAACAGTGGATATCGCCCCTACTAGACACCATAGGCTAACAAAGTAAAAGTTCAGTGCCAGAAAGGGACTCTCTCTTTTGAAGTTGTTGACCAGAGTTTCCATAGATCCTCAGATAATACTGGTCATGGCTCCTGCCCTTAGTTACCCACCTTCATGGTGGCACTATATTGATATGGCACTACATAGATGAGCAGAATAAGCAAGGAGGACTCAAGTGGGTGCTGACTTCAGAGCCTCATCTTCACAGGTGAACTTTCACAGCGCTGAAGCTGCCAGAAGAGAAAATTAAACCTACCTTACCCGGCTCCAAATCCTGGAAGCTACAACAGCCACAGCCTGACAAGTTATACCCAATGGTACTATAGTGGCACAATTATGGAAGAAACCAACCACTGGCCACTTTCTGATTGGATCTGAAGTCTGTTTCATAGGATACAGTCCACTCCTGAGATTGATATCAATCTGTGGTCACACAGGTCACAGGCCATAGGCAAGAACCTAATACTATTATTCTGCTAAGTAGATACAGTGTTAAACTGAATCCTAATGAATTATTGTTATACCCATAGATGAATGCATCTCTCAGCTCTCATCAAGAACAATTCCTTATCCAGCAGATGGTATTAACACAGAGACCCACAACTGGCCAAGAAACAGAGAGTAAGAGACTACAGACTGCTTGTCTCGGAATAGGACACTTATATCTACCTTCTGCCACCCAAGGCTCAGAGATCATTGCAGAAGATGAGGCAGAAAGTTTGTAAGAGCCAAAGGTGGTGGATGGTTGCACAGAAACAGTTTTCCAGACAGCTGCTCAGTTTTTCGTATGAACTCACAGTAATGGTTACAGCACCCACAAGTCCCATGTAAGTTCAAGCCAGACAAAATGCTTGTATAGTTAGGGGGAGGTGGTAAGAAACTCCAGCCTCACCGGAAGAACTATTTGCAACTGGTGGCTTCCGGGAACGGAAGAGTCACTCTGATTTAAAGGTGTGTGACTCTTGGTGGGTCGACCAGGCTCCAGTGCCAGATGGACCCACATCGAAGGGCATGCAGGGACACAAGTTTGACTCTCTAGGCCTTAATATATTAATTATTAATGTGCACATTTTATTATATATATATAATAGAGTACATGAAATTGGGTGGGAAGGGAATTCAATCAAACTACATTGTATGAACTTTGCAAAATTTCAATAGAATGTTTTAACTCATACGTTATTTATATGAAAAATGGATTTCATTGACATTTTATGTAACATACAATATATTTTGATCACATGCACCCGCACTATACACGCTTGTCCCTCTCCAGCTCCCATCGATGCCCTTCCTCTCCCCAACTTCTCTTCTACTTTCATGGCTCTTGCTTTTCTGATCCAGTGGGTTTCAGTGGCTGTCTGGGAGTTCTCAGAGAAGCTAGATGGCAGAAGTTAAAGGGTCCCAGCAGGAGGGTCCTGAGAACTGGGTAATTTACAGAGGAGTGAAGTGAGAGTCAGAGATGCTAAGGAACCCAGTTACTTGGTGATAAAGCTGGTCTGAAAGCTCGGTTTCTGACCCTGTCCGTAGAGAATCTCAGGGGCTTCCATGTTGTCTCTTAGAGCTGATAGAAGAAATTTTCCAGGATGCTTTAGATAGTGACCTAAAGTAGTCAGGATTTGCTGTACAGATCTGGAGGTCAGAGTCTTAAGAAGTTGTGTTCCTCCTGGAGAGTCTCAGAGTCTCCATTACCCGGTCCTTTTCAGCACCTATCTGCCTGCATCTTTTTTGCTCATGACCCCTTCCACCACCCTTTACCCCAACAGCAGACCACGTTCACATCTCTATATCTCTGTCCTTTCTCTGGCCCTGCTGCCGCTGTCCCGTCACCTTCTGCCTGACTGATTTTCCCTGAATTCCTTTTAGTGGAGCACTGACAGCATCAAGCCCACTGGGATAAGATGATGTCTTCCTACCTCCAGAAACCCAGTTCCATCCCATCTGCACAGTCTCACCTGCCTTTCAGACACTGCATTTGCAGGTTCCTGGGATTCAGCTGTGGCATCTCAGAGACAGCCATTCCCTCAGCTTCCCGTGAGTCTATCCTTTCACCATTGCCTGGATTTGCTGGGTCTGGACTCCTGGCTTTACTCTCTCACACATTGTGACAACTTTGAGGAAGGGACTGTGTGTCTTTGCTCTGAGTTTGCTCCACTGGTTGATCACTTTGTAGTTCTAGTTTCACTGACAAAGGATGATATGTTGCTCTTGGGTCACGTGGGGTCATGGGAATGTGCTAAGGGAGAACAGCACACTGAAAGCTCATGTGTAAGCTGTGTGTCTCCTGTGTCTCATGCCCAGTGTTTGTCTGGGTTACATTCTTATTCCTCCTACATTTGAGGAGAGGTGTTATAAACTGAAATGTTTTAAAAGAGAGTTGAAATGTTGATAATCGGGGCCAAAATAAATTGAGATACTCCCCATTCCCCTTAATTCATTTACTACCAACCTCTCTGTCTGACCTCACAATCTTCTGATGGTCAGGTAAAAATCTTTGGAATTGTCTTAACAGACCACTAGCTTCTACTGAGAATGTCAGTAGACAGCATCTGAAATCTATAGAAAAGATTTTCCTACTTTGATAACCCTGCTAATTTGATGTCTCCACCAATGTACTTGGAAAAATTCTTTGCTTTATTTTGTTTTGATTCTCTTTTGTTCTGTGACTATCAAGGTTCACGCAATCACTTTTACAAGGGAAAATGTCATTTAGGGCAACCTGAATCCGTGTTCCTGGGCCGTGGTCACTCATATTTGTTTCAGAATAAACTATCGCTTATTCCCTCTGGAACAAGAACTGTATTTTCTGTCAACAGCAGTGATGAGAATTATGGACTACTGCTCAGTAATTCTGCACCCTCCAGGACATCCTCCAGGACAGCTCCAGCTAGAAAACCCTGCAAAACAACAGTCTCCTCACTTTCCAACTAAATACAGCGATGCTCTGCACTCAGCTGTCAGCTCAGAAAGCAATTATTCACCTGTTTCTCCTCTCTCTGATTTGCTGCGTGAATGTTAGGGACTGATTTCTCTCTTCTTACTGCATAAGAGGCACAATGACATCCATGAGACATTCATTTGCTTCTGTTTCTACCTTGGTCAAACTTCCAGTGCCAGGTCTCTGCCCCTGATGGGAGGAATGCCAGCAACGCTTGGAGGCTGTTCTGCTAAAATGACTTGGAAAATGTGATGCTAGTGGTACCTAGTAAGTGGAGATCAGGGATGCTACTAAACATCCAGTAACACATAAGGCAGTCATACATGAAGTCACATGAAGAATCATCTGATCCAAAATAGCAATGACTGCTGTAGTGGAGAAACCTTGGCTTACGGCCAAACAATATGATAATAAGCTTAGATTCTTCGTCTACCAATTTACTGGAAGAGAAGAGATTCTAGAGCATGGATAGAATTGTTGGCAGGCCTTAAGAAGCATTAATAAACAAGGTTCAAACACAAGTTCAGACCGTCTACATCCTTTGTCCACATACACAGCAAGGCATCGTCCTCACCTCTGTTGTCTGTCCATGCTCTTGAAATAATAAGCAGAACAGCCTTGTTGGGGACAGGAGCAGTGGGAGGAAACTGCCTCTTGTTGACCTTGAGTTCCCAAGCATATGCACTCCATCCTTGCCTGCTGGGTTTTGGTATGATTTGCTCTGTAGTGTCTTGCTTAACTTGAGCATGAGGCATAAATAAACAAGGATGAATATTTCTTGTTTTTTTTCCCCAAGGTCATTTCTTGTTTTTGTTCTCCAGGCCCTGGGGAGGATAAGTCTCTCAGAACTGGAGAAAACTCCTCTCCAAACAGGCTTTGCTCAGTAAGACTATAAGCCACAAGGGCTTCAAGAGACCAGTAGATTCTGGAAGCAGATTCTTTGGATTCTATCTCAGCTTTGACTGAATGACTGCTAGCTAGGGGAGACAAATCCCCAGCCAACAGGAAAATAAATGACTGAAAGAAATTTTTTATGTTGAATTGGAGCAGAAAAGTTTCTTTCTTTCCCCCCCATATCGGAAAACAAACCTGAAACAAAGACAACTGTTTCCTGTTCAAGAGGTAAGCTAGGTAAGTAGTCATAGAGGGTTTGAATTTTCACTTTAAATGCAAAGAAAAATAATAATTTCTAAATTACTTCATTGATCGAAAAATAACTACTGGCTGCAAACATTTATTCACACCACAAAAGGTATACAAGCTCCTTTATCTTAACAAGAATATTATCTTGTTACAGTTAATAGTTATTGAGCTGCCTATTATGTCCCAGGCACTGTTTAAGAGCACTGTAAATATATCATCTAATTTCATCTTCACTTAAACTCTCAGCTGTTAGGTTCAGCTAGTGCCTTCATGTTACAGATAAAGACACAGGGTCAGAGAGGTGAAGCTACTTGTCCCAAATCACACAGCTGACAGCGTGTCACAGTAGTAATTTGAAGCTCAGAATCCACTGACTAAATTAATCCCTCATTGTTGTTAGAGTTTGATGTAAACTGTTCCCGAAGTCACAGTCCTCACCCGTAGCTCTGTTGAGAAGGGACTGGATCATGGCTGTGTTAATAGTGAATAACTTACTAGGAGGTAGGATCTAGTTAGAGGGGTTAGTCACTGAGGATGTGACATGTGTGTTTGTATGTGGAGGCCAGAGGTTGACATTGGGACTCCCCTTCAATCATTACCATATTTGGGGGGTCAAAGTCTCTCACTGAACCTAGAGTTCTCTTGCCAGGTTGCCCCAGAGATCCTCCTGACTCCATCTCTCCAGGAGTAGGGTTACAGGAATGTACCACCATATCTGGTTTTTTATGTGAGTGCCGGGAATCTAAACTCTAAAACCTAATGTTTACATAGGGAGCCATCTCTCTAGTCCCCAGGATGTGACTTTGAAGGGCATCTCTTGACCACATTTGTCCCTGGCCAATCTCAATCTCTCTATCTCCCTCTCTTTCTCTTTCTCCTTGATGAAAGCTTTCCTTTGCCATTCCACCATGATATTCTGCTTCCCCTTAGTCAGAAGCAACAGAGCCAAGTGACAAGTTAAAATAAATCTTTATGTCTTCAGGTTGTTTTCTCCAGACATTGTGTCACAACAGAAAGCTGGCTGATGTGCTCCTGACCACCATCTTAGCTTTTCCATTTCATTCTGTTGGTATGTCCACACACTGTCTTGGGGTAGCCCTCAACCTTACTGTGCAGTTTAATTTTTGCCATGCTTTTCATCAGTTTTGGTATCAGAATATCACTATCATATTACAAATTGGTAACTGTTCCCCCTCTTTAATACTCTGGAAGAATCTATACAGAATTGGTATTATTTTTACAACATGTTGGAGTAATTGCCAGTGAAGACATCTGATCATAGAGGGATTTTTGTTTGTTTTCTTTTGTTTACTTTTTTTTCTGAGACAGTATCTTGCTATACAGCCCTGGCTGACCTAGAATTCACAAAGACCTACCTGCCTCTGCCTCCTAAGTGCTGAGATTAAAGGTGTGGAGACATTTTAAGGTACAATGTGATTTTATTTACAAAGGTACTGTTTAAGCAATCTAAGTTGGGTAAACTTCCATAGCTGTATCTCTCAAAGAATTTGTGAATCTCAAGTGTTATTGAATTTACGGATGTTAAAGTTGCTCATGATATCCTCCTGAGATTCTTCTCAATACTGTAGAATGTGTAATGACGTCCCCTTCGTTATCACTGACACTGGCGTTTTGTTTTTCCCAGGCAGCTAGCTAGGTGTTCATCAGCTGCACTGCCCCTCTCCCAGGCCCAGTGTTTCTTGTATTGATTCTATTTTCTCTCTCACTTGCTTCTGCTCTGGTATCTTTTGTTTGCTTTTTAAGTTGCTTTTTGTTTTTTATTTAGCCCTAGGGGTTGAGCCTAGAGATGAGCCTTGCATATGCTAGGCAAGTGTCCTGCCACCTAGTGCAGCCCCCAGCCCACTTTCCTTTTTTCGCATTTTATTGTGACACAAGGTCTGACTCTGTGACCCTGACAGGCCTTGCAGGCCTTGAACTTGTGATCCTCCAGCCTCCACTGCTGAGCAGCTGGGTGAGCAGGCTTGCACGATGCTGTGTTCTCTGCTTCTTTTTTTTCTAAGAGGCAGGGAGGCCCCTGAGTTGAGAGTTCACAGTGTTCTAATGTAAACAGTACACAAACTTTCCCTATGACTGCTTTAACAGCGCCCACCCTGACTGATACGGCCCCTTTCCATTTTCCATCAGGGAAATATAGCACCTATTTTTGCTTTTGACTTCTTCTCAATGATGGGTGGACCCAGAAACGGGCTTTAACATTCTACGTATCTGAGGTTTCTACAGACCCCTAAATATTTGGGATTTGTTGCTACTAACTTCTAATTTCATTGTATTATGAAAGTAATTTAGATAGACTGGATCCTTTTAATTGTATTGTGTTTTGGCCTTGAATATCGTCTATTCTGGTAAATGTACCATGTAGAAATGTAAAACCCACTGAGAGGATGTGTATCTTGCTGTTGTTGGCTGGGGTTGGCCCACGGTGTTGTTGGCTTTGCACTGACTTATTCTATCAGTTGTCGAGGGAGGCATTTGACATGTCTGATCATAATGTGACATTAGCGTTCCTCTTTGCATGCCGCTCAGTTTTTGCTTCATGCCTTTTCAAGCTATTCCTGGGCATACACAAGCATGCATCCTCCTCAGTAACTGGCCCATTGTTGTCATGAAGGAATCATTTTTGTTCTTTGCTTTGAAATCTGATATTAATATTTCTACTCCCTGTGTTTTACAAATAATCATTTTCATGGAATATTATTTCATATTCTTGAATGCTTAACCCAGTTGTGTTTATATTTACAGTGCGTTTCTTGGGTTGAGGTTATAGCTTAGCAGTAAATACTTGCCTAGCATGCATGAAGCTCTGGGTTCCATTCCTATTACTACAAAAAACATTTTTCTTGTAGGCAGTGTATTGTGAGATCTTGCTTCTTAAAAATCTAAACTTTGAATTGTTAAATTTCCACCATTTAAATTTATGTGATTTTTAATACAGTTAGGCCCATATCTATCATCTCGCTAATTTTTAAAATTATATCTATTTGTTCTTTGTCCTTCTGTTTCTTTGTTTTGATAGATGAATTGGCTATTTTTGTTTTGTTTCATGTTTATGCAAAATAACAGCTTTTCTGAGATAGCCTTCACATACCAATAAACTTAGCTGTTTCAAGTGCATAGCTTAGTGGGTTTTACAAAATTCAGAGTTGTTTAACCTTCAGTATTGTTAGATTGTAGACATATTCATCATCACAAAAAGAGATCCCATCATGAAGCTGGGACCATCTGTCTCTGCCCAGGCCCCGACAACCACAGTTCTTTTTTTGCATGTGTATATATGTACATGAGTGTATATGTATGTTTGTATATGTGAGTACAGGTGCCCACACACGTGTATGTGTGCATGTGTGGAGGCTACAGGTTAATTTCAGGTTTCTTTCTTGATCAGTTTCTACCTTGTTTATTGAGACAAGGTTTCTCATCTGAACCCAGAACTTGCTGGTTTCACTAGTGTTGTCTGTTTGCCCTGGGGGTCCCATGTCTCTGCCTCCTGAGTGCTGGGATTGCAGGTAGCCTCCCATGCCAGCGTGGCATTCATAAGAGTCTGTGGATCCAAACTCTGGTCTTCAGACTTGTACAGCAAGTGTTTTGACTGCTGAGCCACTTCCCTAGCCTGGCAACCACTGTTCCATAGATGTTCTTATTCTAAACATTTCACAGGAGTGGAATCACAAGATGTGCGATCTTCTATGTGTGTTCTCTCACTTGGCATGATGTATTAAGTGTGCTGTGCACCAGTATTTGTGTTTTTCTTTGTGTTCTTAAATTTCTAAATAGACCACATTTTACTTGTATACTCAAAGGTTGATAGGCACAGGTTGCTTCCAGTTTTTAAAATGATTTATCTTTTATTTGTGTGTGTGTGCATGTGTGTGCTTATGCAGGTGCCCATGGAGGCCAAAAAAGGGGTTGGATCACTTGGAGCTGGGAGTTACAGGTACGTGTGAGCTGTACACTGTGGGTGCATCTAAACTCTGGTCCTTAGAGAGAGCAGCAAAAACTCTTAACTGCCAAGCTCTCTCTCTCTAGATCTGGTGCTTCCATTTTCAAGCGAATGTGAATAACATAGATATGAAAATTCATTCACAAAGTTTTGTGTGGATGTGTTTTCATGCATCTTAGATATATACCTAGGAGAGAAATTGATGGTAAACTTTCCCAGAGTGTCTGCACCAGGTGGCAGTCACATCAGTAACTGATTGAGGTTCTAATTCCTCCACATCCTTGATAATTTGTGTTATTGTCTATCTTTTTGTAATAGTCACCAAGGGTAGGTGTGGAGTGGTGTCTCACTCCAATGTTTACATGCCTCTAATGATAAGCGGCATCTCCTCATGTGCTGTTGGCTGAGATTATTGTCTCCTCTGGAGAAATGCTTATTCAAATCATTTCTCCATTTTTCCCATTCTCTATTTTTAAGTTGAAGAGCTTTATTGCTAGGTTGCGAGAGTTCTTTACTCTGAATAAGAGCTCATTATATGACATGTGATCTGCAAACATTATCTCACATCCTATGGGCTGAATTTCAATTTTTGATGGTGTTCTTCAGAGCACAAAATATTTAAATGTAAACTTCAGTTTCTTCTGTTCTTCTTATTCTACTTGTGATTGGACGTCATATCTAGGAAGGTGTTACCATACAAGTTCACAAATAAACAGTCTAGTATTTTTTCAGGTGTTGTATGGTTTGAATTTTTACATTTATGTAGATGGCGCATTTTAAGCTAATTTTATATGTTCAGCATGAAGTGAGGGTTCAGTTTCATTTCATTACCTATGACTCTCCAATTATCACGTACGTTATTGAAAAGACTTACTTCTCTATTGAATTATCTCAGCACTTTTGTTTAAATAATTTGACCATACAGGCAATAATTATTTATTATGTTTTGTTCTTTCTTTTAAAAAATGTTGTATTTATTATTTTAAATATTGTGTGTGAGTGTGTTCCCTGCGTGTATGTAAGTGCACCTGTGTCTTGAAATGCCCATGGAGGTCAGAAGAAGACGTCTAATTCCCCTGGAACTGAAGATATAGATGGTTGTTAGTTACCACGTGGGTGCTAGGAATCAAACCCTGGTCTTCTACAAGAGCAGCCAGTGCTCTTAACAGCCTGTTTGTTCCATCTATCTATCTATCTATCTATCTATCTATCTATCTATCTATCAATCATCTAGTGCCCATCTATTATCTATCACCTATCAATCATCTTTCTTCTATCTATCTATCTATCTATCTATCCATTCATCATCTATGCATCTATCTATCATCTATCATCTGTCTAACATTCATCTATCTCTGTCATCTCTTTCCTCATACCAGTACTACACTGTATTGATTACTGTAGCTTTTAAGTAAGTTTTTAAATAAGGGACTGTGTGAGCCCAGCTTTGTTCTCATCAAGCTTACTGGGGCTATTCTGAGTCATGTGAATTTTAAAATCAGCTTATCAGTTTCATGAAAAAGAAATCTAGCTGGGATTTTGTTAAGGACTGAATTATACCTTTAGATCACTTCAAGAACAGCAACTGATTCCCCAAAGATGCTAGAATTAATATCAATATATTACAATAATAAACAAAAATTTTACTCTTTTATAGTTGCTCCTTTCCCCTCCTCCATGTACTGATCCCACCTTTCCATCCTACATGTCCATTAACGCAGATTTATAACTGTTGCTCTGTGAAGATGTCGCATAAATGAATTATGAAAATGGAGGGCTGCAGATGAAGCTCAGTGAAGAAAAGGTGCAAGGTGCCATGTCTGAACCTCAACCCTGAGAAAAGAGCCATGTGAATAATAATACCTGTGCGCTGTGGCCCTGTGGCCCTGCAGGTACCCTAACCAGCGTACTGCGTTTCCCCAGGTAGATGTGGACTAACGCGGCTGTATTCCAGTCCCAAGCCTCCTGTAGAGTCCTCTGCAAGGCCAGTCTGCTGGCACCGAGCCTCTCCACTCCATGCTGCCATCGTGCCCCATGTCCCCTTCATTTTCAGACGACAGCTTCACTGGATGTAGAATTCTTGGAGGAAAGTCTTTTTCTTTCAGTCTTTGGAATGTATTATCCTCCTGCCTTCCGGATCATGTGAGCTGAGGGAGAAATAAATTACTGATCTTACTGAGGATCCTTTGTATGTGATAAGCTGTTTCTCTCTCTTGTATTCAAGATTGACTTTGGCTTTTTAAAGTTTGATAACATTTTGTCCATATGTGTACATCTTTGTGTTTAATCAACTTTAAGCTCTTTGATCTGCCTAGATGGCAGACTCACGCTCTGCCCCAATTTGGGGTATTAAGAACATGGTTTATTTCAGTATTCTTTGGGTCCCTCTCTTTCTCTGCTTGTGAAAGGAGTACTCTATATATTGGTACACTTGATGGCGTCCCATAGGTCTCTGTGTTTCTTTTCTTTTCTTCTTTTATTCCTTTTTCTTTCCATTCCTCAGACTAAATAATCTCATTTAGCTTATATTCAATTCTCATTGACTCTTTTGTCTGTCTGCTTATCTTTACTAGTCACTATGGAATCTGACTTGTTTCTCTGTGTGCTTTTAAGACTTTCTTTTTAATCATTAATTTTGAGACATTTGTTTATATGACTTCATGCTTGATGTCTCATGCTTTTTGTGTTTTACTGAGAATTTTGAATGTGCGAATTTAAACATTTCCTCTAACTGGGAAGTATTTTGGTTATTATTTAAGTACATTTTGGAATCCCTCCTCAGAGACTCCACTTAGGTGGAGACTTGGCTGCTGGAAGAGGCTTTTCAGTTCACATACACTTTTCACGTTCTCTCCTCATGTTCCACTAATTTTTTAAAATTTACTTATTTTTATTTCTTGTGTACATTGTTTTGCTCACATCAATCAAGATGCACTATGTGCATACAAGGCTTGCAGAGACCAGGAGAGGGCGTTGGGTCTTCTGGACCTGGAGTTATAGATGGTTGTTAGCCACCCTGTGCGTGTGGAAACAGCCTGGGTTCTCTGAAGAGCAGCTGTGTTCAGCTCCTTACACTGCACTTAGACCATTTCTACTGCTTCGTCTTCAGATTTACCAGCTTCTCCTGAAAGCTCTAATTTACTATTAATTCTACCAAATGAATTGGGGTTTTCATTTATAAGAACATGATTTGGATTTTTCTTCATTCTGTGCTTCTTCTTTAACAATATTTTATGTTTTATTGAGTGTACTGCCTGTATGTATGTGGGTACACTCATGTTGTGCAGTGAGTGCCCACAGAGGTCAGAAGAGGGCGTTGGATTCTCCTGGAACTAGAGTTACGGATGGTTGTTGGCTGCTGTGTGGGTGCTGGGAATGGAACCGGATTTCTTCCATAAGAGCAGTCAGTACTCTTAACTGCTGAGTCATCTCTCCAGTCCTGACATTTCCAGGTTTATTTAAAAAGTGTTAAAGTGTTTTTAATTGAAATTTTGTGCATTTCATAGGAAACATCTTAGTCATCTTTTCATCCCCTCCCCCACCCACACCCTCCTACAGTCCCTCCACGGGCTTTCATGCACTCTTTCATACGTGTTAAGGCCTATTGAATCAAGTCAGTGTACCCAGACAGCCCTCAGAGCAAACTCATCCACTGGGGTCTATTCAGCCTGTCCAGAGCACTCCCTTAAAGAAGATCAAGTCTCCCTCACCCAGCAGTAACCATATGCCAATTGTTCTTCAGCTAAGGCTGGGCCTCTTGTCCATTTCTAGTTCTATGCTGGTTTTTGTCTGATTGAGTTTCCATGGGTCTTGTGCATGCCAACATTGATGTAAGTTCATATGAGCAAGTTCCCAAAGGTCTGGAAGACTCCGTTTCCATGCCATCATGCACCAACTCTGGCTTTTATAAACTTTCTTGCCCCTCTTTCACAATGATCTCTCAGCCCTGGGTGGGTGCAGTTTAATACAGAAGTCCTGTCCAGGGACCCTCACTCTGCAAACTCTTATTCTCTGTCTTTGGTCTTTTGTGGCTTTTTATGTTTATTACTGTCTGTTGTATGAGGAAGCTCCACTGATGAGAGCTGAGAGATGCACTGATATTCTCTTGTCATCCTTTGAATGAGAATGTCCCTCATAGGCTCCACGTATTTGAACATTTTATCCCCAGCCTGTGGCGCTATTTGGGGAGGTTTTAGGAGGTGTGGCCTTGCTGGAGGAAGTGCATTAATGGGGGCTGGCTTTGAGAGTTCTTAAGCCTTGCCAGATTTCCAGTTGCTCTTTGCTTCCTGTGCCTGCTTGAAGATGTACATGGTCACTTAGCTTCTGTTCCTGACCGGGCCACCTTACCATGCCTCCCCGCCATGATGGACTCTAATCCCTATGGAACCTGGAACCGCAAACTCAGATAAACTCTTCTTCCTACAAATTCCCCTGCTCATGGTGTTTTATCACTGCAACTACCTCTGTTCTACCCAATAGATAATGTCTACTTACTCCTGGTGCAGTTGGGGATAATCCACAGCTGTCTAATTGGACCTAAAGCCCTCTCAATGGGAGAGAACTCAGATGTGGTACTATAAACATAGCCAAATACACATAGTTAAAGAGGTCATAGAACTTAGGGGAAACCACTAGACAAATGTCTTACATGAACTGAACGTGGACCCTTATGTTTACAAACAGGTATGCCAGTCTCCACTCAATCAAGAAGCTTCTTTTTCAGTAGACAGAGACCGTTACAGACTTCCATAACTGGTCACACACAGAGATTAAGTTTCTGTGGAGTACCTAACCCTAAGTGACACATCTGCATGGAACCCCTACACCTAAGACTCATGCAGCTAGTGGTACAAAGGGTGGAGGGAATACTAATGCATCTCTCCGCTCTCGTCAACGAAGCTCTTTTGTGCAACAGAGGGTAATGAATGCAGAGCGCAGGGACCATTGCAGAAGAGGGGGAGGAAAGATTCTTAGCCACTTTTAGTTCTTCTTTTGAGAGCTTTCTGTTCATATCCACAACCCACCTTTTAACCGAGTCACTTGTTTTCTTGATTCTTTGTTTTTTTGAGTCCCTTATATATTCTGGGTATTAACCCATTGTCAGATGTATGAAGATGTATGTTAGCTAGTGAAGATTTTCTTCCCACTCTGTGGGCTTCCTCCTCACTTGATTGGTTGTTTCCTTTGCTACCCAGAAACTTTTTAATTTAATGAGGTCTCATTTATCAGTTTTTGACCTTAATCCCTGAGTGACCGGAGCCCAATTTGAAAAGTCCTTTCTGCACGTGTATCTTGTAGGCACTACCTATGTTTCCTTTTAACAATTTCAGTGTTTCAGGTTTCACATTGAGGTCTTTGGTCCATTTGGAGCAGAGTAGTAGACACTGGTCTAATTTCATTCTTCTACACATAGAGATCGAGGTTTTTCAGCCTCATTGAAGATGTCTTTTTCTCCAGTGTGCGTTCATGGCACCTTTGTCAAACATCAGGTGGCTGAAATTGCATGCATTCATATTCGGGTCTTCTGGTATATTCCATTGATCTACACATCTCGTTTTGGTGCCAACATTATGCTGTTTCATGACTGTATCTCTGTAATACAGTCTTAAATCTACTATGGTAATCCCCCTAGCATTGTTCTTTGCACTCAGAATTTCCATGGCTATCCAGGGTGTTTTGTGAGTCCATATGAATTTTAGTTTTTGTTTTGTTTTTTTCCATTTCTGTGAAAATTCCATTGGAATTTTGATTGGAATTGCATTGAATCTATAAATTGCTTATGATAGGATCTTCATTTTCTCAATATTAATTCTACCAATCCATGAGCAGGGCAGGTCCTTCCATCTTGTATCTTCCTCAATCTCCTTCTTCAAAGACATAGTTTTCATTGTAGAAGTTATTAGTGTCTTTGTCTAGGTTTATTCCTTGATACTTTTTGAAGCTATCGTGAATAGGAGTGTTTCCATGAATTCTTTCTCTGATTGCTTGTTAGTAACATATAGAAAAGCTAGTGATGTTTGTAAATTGATTTTGTATCTTGCCACTTTGCTGAAAGTGGTGATAATTTCTAGAAGACTCCACCCTTTGAACATAGAGAATACAGTTTCAATTTTTATTTTAATGTCTTTATGAATTCTAACATCTGTGCTGTTTCTGAGTCCATATCAATTGACTTCTTTTTCTTTTCATTATAGGTGTCTTTTTCTACTTCATGATTTATTTTTATGATTGGCATGTGTATGTGTGTGTGGTGTACACGCATGTGTGTATATGTGTGTACACAAATGAATATGTTTGTGGTCTATGTGCACACGTATGTTGGGGTGTATTTGTGTAGAAGCTAGAAAAGGGTTTCAGGCTCTTCACATATCACTGTCCACCTCGTTCCTCTGAGGCAGAGCCTCTCCCAGAACCTGGAACTCATATTTTTACCTAGGCTAGAGGTAGCTATCAAACCTAGGGATCCTCTTGATTTTGTCCTTCCAAGTGTTGGTGTTCTAGGAATGGAGGGAACTGCATTCATCTTCCATGTGTATGCTGGGATCTAAACTGTAGTCCTCGTGCCTGTACAGCAAGTGCTTCCCTGCCTGCTAATTTCTGACAAGACGCCAGCCATTGTGGATGTCACCCTGTTGAGTAATGGATCTGTCATGCTCTATTAACCTCCCTGAACTTTATTTCAGGATATTTGGGGGAGGAATTTGAACCTCTGCAGTCTTGTGTTTTGTGTTGAAGTTTTGTTAGTAGAGACCAGGGTTATATTTTACCTAAAACTCTTCCAAGTGCTCCACTAAGTACTCTGTGAATTGAGTTTCTTCACGTGACTTCAGACAGTTTCTTCACACACACACACACACACACACACACACACACACACACACAGGGACACACACAGGTCAGTTTTCTGCTCATACTCAAGGGTGATTCTCTGCAGGTGTCCAGAGTTCTCTGTGAAGTTTTCCCCTTTTTGATGCTCTGCCTCGAGGACTCTGGGCACTTTGCCCTCCTTAAATGCTCAGAAGTTCAAGTGTTGAGGAGTCACTTGATCTTCAGGACTCCGTGGGTTCTGTCTTTGTTCTTCCTATCTGAGTCTGTCACCAGGGGCAAGGACAGGGTCATAGCTCACACTGTTACTGGCAGCAGCCAGAGGAGCTCTCTCGTTTCAGAGTCTTCTTCTCAGTCAAAACCAGGATGCGTGGCTTCAATACAGAAAGGAATTATAGGCCATTCCAGGAAGTAGCAGAGGTGGATTTATTAAAAAGAGGAAGGGGACTCTTCAAGAAAAAAAATGCAGCAATCTGATAACATCAGTGTGGGCTCCTCAAAGAAGTCAGAATTTACTAAAATGCATCTTTAACATAGAATTTCCGCATGAAGATTCAGAGAATGATGCTCAAGGGCAGAGTAAAACTTACCCAGGTATGGGTGAGGACTTTTCAAGGGTAAGTCATAATTAAGAGTCTTAGTGTTCAACATCGGTACCAGTTTTATATCTCAAAGGATTGCTAAAAACCATCCCCTTCTTTCTCTCAGCTTTTGATAAGTGAGATTGTAGAATGACTATAGCGGTATCTCGGAGGGGATTATAATCTGAAAAAAGAGACTAGGACCCACTATGGTTGTATAAGCAGTTTAAGACATCCTTTTACCTAAATGGAATTTCTAGGGATTCCTAGAAAATTGAAGCCTTATAGCCGAGAAGGAAGAAAGGCCATAGCAGTTATTAATTGTGTGGTAATTGTTGATTCTCAACTGGTGAGAGACTTTAATCAGAGTTCTATGTAGAGGCTCCTCTTTCCTCCCATGTCTCCATGATTTTCTCCCTGTGCGGCTTAGTTTTTGTCAACTTGACACAAACTAGAGACACCTTGGAAGAGGGACCCTCAATTGAGAAATTTCCTTCATTGGATTGCCTGTGGCCATGTCTGTGAGACATTTTCTCAACTGCTAAACGAAGTGGGAGGGCCTAGCCTGTGGTGGACTGTGCCGTCTCTGGACGGTGGGCCTGGGCTGTCTAAGAAAGGAAGCTGAGCAGGCCAGGGGAAGGAAGCCGGTAAACAGCGTTTCTCCGTGGGCTCTGTTTCTCTTCCTGCCTCTGGGTTCCTGTCTTGAGTTCCTGCCTTGGCTTCTCTTGATAATGAACTGTAACCTGTAAGCCAAATAAACCCTTTCCTCCCCTAAGTTGGTTTTGGTCAGTTTTATCACACCTCAGAGACCTGAAATACACTCTGTCTTTCTATCCTGCCTCACTAGAGCTGGGAGAATCTCTCAAGATAAGGAGCTGGGGGCAGCTGTCTCTGATTCTCTGAGGTCACTATTCTTTGCTGCCCAGTGTCAAGTATCTTCACAACTGTTGTTGCATATGTCCTGTCTAGTTCTGTTGCTAGCTGGAGATGTCCTAATATTCAGGCCTATTTGTATTGTTCCATCATGTCTGTCTAAAGAGCTGTTAGAATGTATATACTGAATGTAGATCATTAGACATAACTGGCTCAGAGCTGCTTCCTGGACCGCTGCGTACACTGCTTCTGAACAAAGCAGTAGTGAGCAGGCCTAGACCAGAAGCCCTCAGATCTCAATTCTTCTTCCTTCAGTTGAAGAAGTCAGGCTGGCTCCTGTATAACAAGAGTCCATTGTTGCAGAATTGGTTCCAGTGGTTCCCAGCTGAAAGGAAGCTGGCCTTCAGGAGCAGGTGACTGAGGACTCAATGCACAGAAGCCAAGAAGTCAATCCAGGAAGGCTAGGCTTCTTCCTTGTTTGCCTTAAGCACTTTAATTTATGTGATGGTTGATCTGTGGCAGTGGAAGGCCCTGGAGGGCATTTCTGTATTTACTTTGTCCTTGAACTCACAGCCATCCTCCTGCTTCAGTCTCCCAAGTGCTGGAATTACAGGTGTGAGCCATGCTTGGCTCTGGAATACATATTTTAAAGATATACATTTTGTTTTTAAATTATGTGTACGTGTCTGGGTCTGTGCACATGTATGCAGGCATCGGGGGCATGAGAGTCCCCTAGAGCTGCGGGTACAGGCAGCTGTGACTCCCCTGACCTGAGTGCTGGGAATGGAACTCAGGTCCTCTGAAAGAGCACATGCTCTCAACCACAGGGCCACCTCTCCAGCCCCTGTGCTGGATTTTGAAAGAATGTGAATGTATACATATGAACATACACACATATATGTAGACCATGAGAGTAGAAAGGAGTTCATGAGAGAAGGGGAAGAGACCTTAAGGCAGAAGAGAGGGTTGTGGAAACAGGTGATGTGAAAGCAGAAAGGGGAGCATTTACGGGGAAAGGAGGAGCTGCTTCCTTGGCCTTCCTCCTCTCCCAGCCTAGTGGACCTGGGCCTGTGCCGAAGTCCTGCGTGCTCACTAGCTTTTAGATGTCAAGTGTCTTTCTCTCTGTCCTCTGTGACCCCCACCTCACTGCCAAATTCCTTTGCCACATGGTGGGTCCACACAGGGCCTGCCTTGTCCTCAGCCCAGCATATGAACTGAGAGATTTTCTTGATGCATCATTCTTCTCTAATTTCCCCGTGCGCCTGTGTGGCTTCCGGAGCTACCTGAGGTCGCAGTCACGGTCTTGGTGTAATAAGTCTTTGCCATGGAAACACAAGGTAATTAATGCCAGCATGAGGATGGGGGGAACTGCTCAGCTAATCCCACTGCACTAAGCTGTGAATCTAGAAAAAAAGTAAAATGAATCTCATGTGTGTGTTTGTGTGTGTGTGTGAGATTTGAGACAGGGTCTCCATGTAGGCCCAGCTGATCTGGAATTTGCTTCTGTAGACTAGGCCGGCGTCAATCTCACAGAGATCCACCTGTCTCTGCTTCTGGAGTGCAGGGGTTAAAAGCGTGCACCATCACGCCGAGCTATTCATCGTACTATTTAACCACTCCTATATGCATCACTGCAGTGTTTGTGATATGATCTCATTTACTCTCTACAAATTAGCATTCTTTAAAAACACATTGTCTATTTCATTTTCTTTGTGTGTTCATGTGTATGTACATGTGTGAGCACATGTGTATGAAGGCAAGAAATCAGTCCCAGACATTATTCCTCAACCGCCATCTGCTTTCACCTTTGAGACAGTCTATCCCTGGTACCTGAGGCTCCGTAATTCACCGAGGCTGACTGGCCAGGCAAGTCCTAGGGAACCAACATGGGGATTACAAATGTGCACCACCATACCCAGCTTTTTACATGAGTTCTGGAGCTCAGACTCGGGTCGTTATGCGTATGTAGCAAGCACTTTGCTGACTGGGCCATCCCCTCATCCCCTTCCATTTCCTTTCTAGCTGGAGAGTCTGAGACTCAGAAAGGTTATCAGCTCATACCGTTTGGTGCTAAAGGTAGAACTTCTTCCCCTGACTGATAACAACTCATGGCAGCCTGGCATGAGCTATGGTTCTAATACTTTAAACTATATTTTACATTCAAGATTTAACTAACTCTTATTATCACCAGAGAATTGATGCAGGAGCTTTTTTATACCTGTGGTTTCTTTTCTTCCCTTCATATTTTTAGTTGTGTGATCCCTATCTCAGTAAAATTCTTTGGCCCCAATGCATCTGGCCGTCTGATTTTCTGACCCAGGGGGAAACACAGTCCCTGTCTGCCTTCCAGAGGCTTCAGCCAGGAAGAAAGGTGTGGGCGGGTAACTTGCCAGCCTAATTACTTTGCCTGCTGTATATAACTCAGATCAAACACTGTTTTGTCCTCTCTTTCCCCTTTAGGGGGGAATTAATTAAGCTCTAATTACACCAACAGAAAAAAAAATAGAAGCTACAATAAAATTATTTTTTTTAAAGCTATTAACAAGGTCTGTGCACAGAACTCGTTATAACCTAGGGAATGAGCCTCATTTGAATTTTATGTCTTTTCCATTTACATTTTTTTATTAAACTCTTTCTTACTGTCTTCAGTATGTCTTCTTAGCATACTATTATCATCCTTGGGAATTTTCAGGTGTTAAATTAGATACTTTGTGCTCCCTCACTCTCTCTGACTTCAGTCAAAACGTGGTGTATATCCCAGGAGGCAAATTCATGATCATCACTTTTGAAAACTGATTGAAAAGTTCACACCAATTTTTTCCCCCAATTTACAATGTAGTTTAAGTTGCAGAATCCCTCTGGTCCAGGCAAATTAGATAGACACCAGATTTTTTCTTCTGAGAAAGAAACTTTAAGAGTTTGTTCTAACCACATCTCATTGTAGAAAAGGAATCCGACTCTCTCCATGTAGAATGGAATCCAGCTACGTACATGGGGCGTGTGTTGCGTCCAGGTGACAGTGCAGGACCACGCTGTGACTCACACTCAGGCCCCAAGCTTTTCTTCCTACTACACATGGCCCAGACACTTGGATAAGAAAGACTCGAGAAATCTCAGGTCCCTAGATTTACTGCATCAGAACTAGCATGGGCCAGATCCTTAGATCTGTTTTTCATATTCCACACAAAAGACTCTGATAACGAGAAAGGCATAGGACCCTTCTGGTTAATTACATCAGACAAAATATTTTCAGAAAAGATGATATGCTCTGTGTCCCACACTGCAGAGAAGAGTGACACGCCTCCCTGAGAGATTGGGAATTGCGGTAGTTTCTCACAGGGGAGCTCATTTGAAATTTTATTTAAGAACTGACATGATTTTGGATTCCATTCCAACAAAAGCATATGTGCACATTGTAGAATGTGGATATCTGTGTACATATATCTTAGGTATTGGCTGCTCCCAGAAGATCTGGGAGTTAAAAGAGCCCATACCCTCACCAGAGGGCATACAGGGCATCTTAAAGTTCTCTACACATCCCTGCGGGTGGTGGTGGGAGAGCTGGGTGATGTTAGCATTTCTTGCATCCTTCATCTCTGGACCCTGAATTCTGGCTTCCACCCAGTGTGCTCTGTTTTGGGCCCCTTCCACCACGGTTGTCACCTCTATGTTCCCAAGCATGAGGAGTTATCCCAGAGCAAATGTCTTCTCCCACCCACTCTCACAAGATCTTGGTCTGCTTTTACACTTTAATGATGATCACTTGGGGAGAAAGGCAGGAATGAGAAGCAGGAATGTGTTGGATGTGGCTTGTAAAACTTCACAGGATCCAGCTGCAAAATGCTTAGGAATTTTTCAATCTGATTGTTAAACGTGGTAATTATTCAGTATTAGATAGACTTAATGAGCTACATGACTGATGAAGGTGAGGCGTGTTGGGTGCTTACCACTCCTTCATTGTCCCATAGTCTGTGGCTGCTTGTACTTTTGTAGTTTTCTGTGCAGATATCTGTGGTAGCTCTACTACCCAACGAGCAGCTGCTGCAAGTTTCTCCTCAGTTCTGTGTGCAATGACTACACTTTGAACACATGAGCTTGATATTGGTGAAGATGTCACATCGTGTAAACTGGTAAATCAAGGCTAGGTATACTCTGCTGGTTGTCTAGACTTCAACACTGAGAGCATGCCAGCAATGCCTTAGAGCTAGGCGTGACATACCTGTGGCCATTAGACTGTGAGTAACATGAAAACTGAATAATTTTTTCAGCGCTTGAAATCTTGTGTTTGATTCGGCAAAGAAGTCGCGCTGGTAAATGAGTGTCCTTCTGAGGTGTGCCATCTCTGTTTCACTTCCATCTTAAAATATCCAGTATATTGTCAAGTATATATTTGTAGCTAAGAGTTTGTTAAATCATGGCTAAACTGCAACCATAGATCTACTGTAAATATAAGACTTAAAAGAGTATCTGTTGAGCATAAGGTTATATGGTTAAAAATAACTGTATATAGAGATTTTTTAATTTTTGAAGGTTAATTTTGTTTTTGTTTACGTGTGTGTTCTCATGTACTGTTATGCCGGTCGGTGCCCATGGAGACAAGAAGAGAGCGTTAGATCTTCTAGAACTAGACTTACAGGTACAATTTATTATTCTACAAAATTCTGCACTACCCCTCTATTTTAATCAGTAAACTCTATAAAATAACTTACTTTTATTGTAGTTGTTAGTCAAATGCCACAAGGAAGGCGTTAATATTAAACAGTATAAACCACACTTAACGCAGACATTCATCCAGCTATGTACACACACCCAGACTTTCTCACCTCATTACAGATCATTTTTTTACTATCAGGTGAAAAATGTAATCCCTTTATCATGTGAACATCCATTTAATTATCTTTCCTTGGTGTGCTGGACAGCTGTGGATACCATACAGAGAACTCTGTCCCTTTCTCTCATCAACACCATCCTGAGCGTTCACTGGAAAGCAAACCCTTTCTTCTCTGCCCAGTTTTATTCGGGCAGTTAATCTAATTCCCTAGCCACAAGAATTGACTCTGATAGGCTTAAGATAATCAATGTGTTCCAGATATTGGCCAAAGTGATTCGCTCACTGTTCAGCACAATCCCATTAAGGTTGTCCCTATTCAGACTAATGACAGAGAGAGAGTCTTAAGACATGAGGACTTATCAAAAGGGGTTAGATTTCTCTGTTCAGGACAGCATATTTAAGTTAGAAACCATTATAGGCACTTTATTAAAAAATGGAACCAGAGTTAGGGAAAGAGGAGGTATCAGAGCCTAAGGATAAAGCAAACACCACAGATAGCAAGAAACTAGAAGTCAGAGTCTTTGGTAAATAACTTAAGTGACTAGGTGAAGTCTGACTTGAAACCAGGTTGCCCTGGTATTTCGGTACAAGAACAAAAAATTCCTCTTTTCAATATTTTTTTTACATTTATATATTATTTCTCTCTCTCTCTCTCTCTCTCTCTCTCTCTCTCTCTCTCTCTCTCCATGTATGGGTATAGGCCTCCCACTGCAAACATGTGGAGGTCAAAGGACAACTGTGGGAGTCAGTTCTCGCTTTCCATCACGTGGTTCTCAAGGGTCAAACGAGTCGCCAGGCTCAGTAGCCTGAAGGAGGAGCATCCCTGCTTCGGTCTGCCCACCACCGTCCACCGCTCTGGTGAGTGTATCTGCCTTGTTGCCGTCGTTGTTGTTACCATCCTTTGCTGACATCAGAACCCAACTTCTTGGTCTTTTGATGTGGACTGTACACCAGCACTGCTCCAGAAACTCTCCAGACCTTCAGCACCAGATTGAGACTGCAGAGAGGCCCAACCTCATTAACTTAGAAGCTCTTAGGTCCCCCTCCTTCCCAGTGTGCAGACAAACATTGCTGGAGTACCTAGTCTGTGTTGTTTAAATCGTTTTAACACACCTCCTATGTAACGTGTAATCATTCTACAGGTTCTGTTCCTCTTGCAAATCCTGAATGATGCAACCAGTTTCACAGAAGAAAAACTTGTTTAAAGAATTCCAGAAAAAACAGAGAAGAAACCAAATGCAGTTCACGTTGGAAATGGAGAAGGTGGCAGAATCAGTGAAGGGCACTGTCCACAGAGGAGGATGAGGTCATCAATAGCCAGTTATCAGAGATCAGAACACATGAACCTATCAGCCAGTGGAGGGGGCAGGTGCAAGACTCTAGCTCAGAATGGAGGCCAATGCAAGAGACCAAAGGATGATTTTCCTAACAAATTAAAATGACTTGTACTAAAAAAGAGAGGCACAGAGATAATAGGATGTCCACTAGATATTATCACAGCTGTGCTACGTGAGAAGGTGTGTAGGACTGCATAAGAACGTGTGCAGGGGCTCAGCAGCATATGATACACAGCTGCTTTTTTGCACAGATGTATGGTGCAGTCAGGGTTTGTGTGTCTAGGCTACTCTCTTTCCAAGCAGCAAACTTTGTGCAGGTTATCTCTAACACATCTCTCCTCCTCTGGATCATCAGGCACAGATAGGCTTATGCTGTGTCAATAACAACAGTAGGTTGAATTACATAAGTTTATTAGGCCAGTGTTCATGTGTTACCTGCAAGTGTCTCATCAGTAAAAGCAGTTCATATGATGTTCTAGTATCCTTTCTGTTGCTATGACAAAACATCTGACCAAAAGAAACTTGGAGAGGAAAGGATAAAGGATTTATTTGATTTACACTTCTAGGTCATAGCCCATCACTGAGGGAAGTCAGGACAGGAACTCAAGCAGGAACTTGGAGTGGAAACCACGGAATGAACGCTGCTTTCTGACTTTCTCATAGGCTCACATTTAGTTAGCTTTCTTATACAAACTGCCTGGGGAATGATATTACCTACAATGGGCTGGGTCTTCCTATAACCATTAACAGTGAAGACAATCCCTACAAACATGCCCATAGCCCAATCTAATCTTGGAAGCCCCTCAATTGAGAGTCACTTCTCAGGTGACTCTAGGCTGTGTGAAAATGAAAAAGCTGACCATATACATGGTCAAGTCAAAGGAACGGGGACAGGACACTGTTCGCATGAGGATCTAATCCGGCAGTGTTAAGGACTATGAGCAAGAATTAAACCCACCACAGGCCCTAAAGATAAACTTAGCCTGGTTTATAGCGGTGCAATGGTCTGCTACACATTAGGAGGAAGGGGTGACAGTATTCTGCACACTGGAGGGAGAAAACAGGAAGGAGAGTGCAAGATGACAGATAACAGAACTCTTGAATGGTTTGTCTTCATTGTCAAGTCAATCAGATTCAGAATCACCTATATAACCAGTGCCCACCTCTGGGTATGTCAGTGAGGATATTGCCAGAGAGTAAATATGGGGATGGACACACATTGTGAATAACACCATCTCACGGGTTGGGAGACCTGGATGGAAGAGAAAGAGAAAAAGTGAAAGCTATGAGTTCCAGCGCTCCCCATTCTCTTCTTGTCTGCCTTGGTAGGAATTTTCCACTCTCCTAATCCCTTACTCTGTGATGGATCGAATCTTCCAATACTGTGAGCCAAAGTAACATTTTTGTCCTTCAAGTTGTTTCCGTTAGACATTGTATCACAGGGTGGAAGGACAACTAATCCAACAACGCAAGTGAGTAGGGGGAGGGAATTTTCCTAGGCGCTGAAGGACAG
Organism: Eospalax fontanierii; assembly: GCA_035773235.1. NCBI lineage: Eukaryota > Metazoa > Chordata > Mammalia > Rodentia > Spalacidae > Eospalax > Eospalax fontanierii. The sequence goes on along the minus strand of CM069546.1, from coordinate 42,596,740 downwards.
GCAGATAGGTATAGCTGTTTCTAAGACAGCTTAGAGAAAAGACTGCCTGTCTAAAAACCACTTCTGTTCATGGCAGATTGATTATTAACTGATGTAAAAAGACCCAGTCTCCTGTGGGCAACACCATTCTCTAGGCAGGTTGCTTAGCAAGGCTGCTCAGGTCAGCTACAATGTAGCAAGAGTGTGAGGTTAGAGGTTACAAAGAGACGTTCAGGTACCTTTCACTTCTGGGAAGATTGTTGGCCACCTAATTTGGAATCCAAACTAGCCAGCCCAAGGGATGGTTCTGTTTGTATTTATCAGGGTTTTCTTTGCTGGCTATGTTAAGGACATTCTCTTTTTTTTATTGAATTGTATATTTCATACAGAATATCTCAATCAATCTTAATCATCTTTATACTTCTTATCCCAACAGCATCCCCCATAGCTGTGAACTGGGATCCATACATTCTTTCATAGGTGTTAAGGTCTATTGTGTCAATTTAGTGACCCTCAAATGTTCCTCAGTGCAGGTTCATTCATTCAGGTCTAGTCCACCTATCCAAAGTCCCTCGCTTTAGGAAGAGTAACTAATTCTCACCCAATAGTGATCAGTTGCCAATATTTCTTTGCCAAAGATTGGGGTCTGCTACCCATTTCTCCAGTTCCATGTTGGGTTTTTGTCTCCTTGAGTTTGCTTGGGTCTTGAGCATATCAAAATCATATGAGCAGGGTCCCAGGAGCTTGTAGGATTCTATTTCCACATGGTTACACACCTCCTCACCTCCTCACTATCCCTTAAAATCTTTCTGCCTCCTCTTCCTCAATGGCCCCTCAGTATTAGATGAGTAAAACTTAATGTAAGAGTCCTGTCCAGGGACCCACACTTTGCATTCCATTCTTTGGCCATTTGTGACCTTTTCTGTTACTGGCCCTTTGCATAAGGGAGCTTCATTAATGAGAGTTAGGAGACTCATTAGTGTCTTCTTCGTACCTCATTCCATGTTGCATGAGCCTTGCTTGGGTGTAGAGGTTGCATTGTAGATGTGCCACTTACGAATGGACAATTCAGGGATAATGTCCGTGTGTGACCAGTTGTGGTAAGTCTCCATCTGGTGCAACAGAAGTGTCTTTGATGAGTTGTGTCTTAAGAATTCTCCTCTCGCAGTGAGGCCCAGTGTTCAGCCCCGTGCCTCTAGGTTTGAACAGATTGAGTGAACAGAAAATGCTCTCCAATTAGAGAAACCAGTTTATTGGGGGTTACTTACCAAGGATTCATCCCCAGAGAGACACAAATTTCATATGGGGAGCCAGCATTTTGATCAGAAGTCTGGTGGACCTCCGGCACACACACCCAAGATGGATACCGTGATCATGCGTCTCCTTCCTAGCTTTCACTGGTTTCCTCCTAGACCCTTCCTCTTAAGTCACTGGTTGGTTGGAAAGGAGATAACACTATTGTCTTCACCTCTGTCAGTCACCTTTTTGGAGGCATGTCCCTCAAGGTAGAGAGAAACTCTGTAAATTTCCCCCTACAGTTGTGCTGGGATACTTGACTGTATATATGAGGATACATATTTTGCACTTAATAAGAGGTTACATTAGCTTAGGGATGTGACACCTTGGGGATTTCTAAGATCTATGACCTCTTCAGCCATGTGTATTTGGCTATGACAGTACCACACCTGAATTTCCTCCCATTGAGTGGCCTCTAAAACCAATTAAGTAGCCTTTGATAGGCCCCCAAATAAAAATGCCTCCACTGCACCAGTGTCAAGTGCTCTGCTGGCCATTGATGTGGTTTTTTGGTCTTGAAGTTGGTGTTGGGCTCTCGATTCCTGTTCTCCCTTGGCTTCTAGCATGGTGCTTTCCACAGCCGTGAGAGCTAACTTTCAGGGGAAATAGCTCCCAAATCCAGTCTCTGAAGTGTGCCCTGTTTTAAGCAATAGGGCCTTACCTTCAGGTTCTGGGAGGCAATCAATGGCTGTGGCAATAGCTTTTGTCATTTGGGGAATCTCTTGGACCACCCTGGCCAACAACTCAGAGGAAGGTTTCTCCTGTCTGGCACTGTTTCTTGTTATGTAGCCTTCAGCTATGCACATGGACTCAGGTAGAGATATTGTATGTGGAATTTGTCATCAGGTTGTTAGACTAACATGATTCCTTCTGGTGTTTTACACTAGGTAGGCATTATTTTTGTCTGTCTATCTGTCTCTCTCTCTAATTCACCATCCATGCCTTCACCCTTCTCATTCCCCCATTTCTCTCTTAATAATACCGGTGTCCTGAGGCCCCCTCTCTTGAACTCCTTCTTTCCTTTTATCATCATAGTTTTTTGTATGACTCTCCATCCTCCCTCTCTGTCCTCCATCCTCCGTCCTCCATCCTCCGTCCTCCATCCTCCCTCTTATTTAAATATTCCCCTATTCTCTATTTCCCATTTAGTAGCATCTGCCTCCTACGCTTCTCTCTCAGTATTTTTCTTTCCCATTTCCTCCCTGGTTCCTTTCTAATGTTCTTGGTTCCTGCAGTTAGGTCAGGATGCATGCTCACATAGAAGGATTTGGTGCCAGGATCCACAAATGAGGTAGAACATACATCGTTTGTTTTTCTGAGTCTTCACTTAGCATAACAGTTTCTAGTTCCATCATTTACCTGCAAATGACATGATTTTGTCTTTCTTTATGTTGCATAGAACTCCACTGTGTAAACACACCACATTTCCCTTATCCACTCATCAGCTGAGGGACATTTAGGTTGCTTCCATCTCTTAGCTATTGCAAAAACAGCAACAACAAACAATCTCTGCAATAGGATGAGTCCTTTGGTTATATGCCAAGGAGTTGTACAACTGGGTCAAATGGTAGATTCATTTTTATTTTTTAAGAGTTCTCCACACCACTTTCCATAGTGATTGCATGAGTTTACAATCCCACCAGCAGTGAGTGAGCATTCTTCTTTCCCCACATCCTCTCCAGCACTTGATACTTAGTCTCATGATCTTAGCCAGTCTGACTGGGGTAAGATGAAATCTTAAAATGGTTTTAATTTGCATTTCTCTGATTATTAAGAATATCAAACACATTGTAAGATAATTCTCAGCCAACTTTATTTCTTCTTTTGAGAACTCTCTGCTCAGACCCTTAGCCCATCTTTTAACTGAGTCACTTATTTTCTTGATTTTTTTTTTTTGTTTTGGGGGTTCTTTATATATTCTGGATGTTAAACTTCTGGCAGATGTGTCATTGGTGAAGATTTTCTCCTACTCTGTGGATTTTCTCTTGGTTGTTTCTTTTGCTATACAGAAATATTTTAGTTCAGTGAGATTCCACTTGTTGATTATTGACCTTAATTTCTGAGCAATTGGTGTCTGATTTAGAAAGTCCTTTCCTACACCTATATCGGGTAGGTTACTACCAATGTTTTCTTCTAAGTTTCAGGTTCTACACTGAGGTCTTTGATCCATTTTGAGCTGACTATATGCAAGGTGAAATGTAAAGGTCTAGTTTCATTCTTATACACATGGAGATCCAGTTTTGCAGGCACCATTTGCTAAAGATGCTATCTTTCTTCCCCTGAGTGTTCTTGGCCCCTTTGTCAAATATCAGGTGGCTGAAATTACAGGTACTCATGTTTGAGTCTTCAGTTATATTCCATTGGTCTACAGGTATATTTTTGTTCTAGTACCATGCTGTTTTTATGACTATAGCTCTGTAATATAGTTTGAAATCCCCTACATTGTTCTTTGTGCTCAGGATTGCTTTGTCTATCTGGGGTCTTTTGCGCTTTCATATGAATTTTAGAATTTTTTTCTAATTCTTTGAAAAATGTCATTGGGTTTTTGATTGGGATTGCATTGAATCTATATATTGCTTTTGGTAGGATGGTCATTTTCACAATATTAATTCTTCCAATCCATGAGCATGTGAAGTCCTTCCATCTTCTGGTGTCCTCATTAATCTCTTTCTTTGAAGATCTAAAATTGTCACTGTAAAGATCTTTAATGTCTTTGTCAGGTGTATTGTGAGATATTTTAATTTTTGAAGCTATTGTGAATGGGAAGGTCTCCTTGTATTTTTTCTCTAATTGCTTGATATTAGTATAGAGAGAGGCTATTGAATTTTGTAGATTAATTTGTAACCTCCCACTTTACTGAAAGTGTTAATCATTTCTAGGAGTTTTCTGGTGGACTTTTTGGCATCTCAGGTATAACATCATGTCATCTGAGAAAAGGGGTAACTTGACCTCTTCTTCTCCGATGAGTACTTCTTTAACTTCCTTCTCTTGTGTTTTTCTCTAGCAAGGATTTTAAGCACTATATTTAAAAGGAGTGGAGATAGTGGACAGCCCTGTCTGGTTCCTGATTTTAATGGGAATGCTTCCAGTTTTTCTCCATTTAGAATGATGTTGGCTGTGGTGGTTTTTGTACTTAGTTTTAATTATGTTGAGGTATGCTCTCTCCAGGCCAGTTCCCTCTAGGACTTTAAACATGAATGCATGTTGAATTTTGTCAAAGGCTTTTCCTGTGTCTATTGAGATCACCATGTGATTTTTGTCTTTGAGTCCATTTATACGCTTTATGACATTTATTGACTTATATATATTGAACCACCTCTGCAACTCTGGAATAAAACTGACTTGACCATGGTGGCTGATCTTTTTGATGAGTATCTGCTTGCAGTTTGAAAGTGTTTTATTGAAAATTTTTGTATCTATGTTCATTAAAGAATGGGTCTTTAGTTTTCTGTTTGGGCTGGATCTTTCCTGGTTTTGGTATTAGAGTGATACAAGGAATTTGGGAGTTCTCCCTCTGTTTCTATCTTTTTGAATAATTTAAGTAGTATTGTATTTAGGTCTTCTTTGAATACATAGTAGAATTCTGCTGTGAATTCATCTGGGCATGAGCCTTTTTTTAGTCGGGAGGTTTCAGTTTCTTTATATGTTATAGGTCTGTTTATGCTGTTGATCTGTTCTTGGGTTTAGCTTTGGTGATTCCCATGATTTTAGATGTACATCCATTTCTTTAACATTTTCAAATTTAGTACCATATCGATTTTTAAAGTATTCCCTTATAATGTTCTGGATCTTTTTGTTGTCTGTTGTGATGTTTCCCCTTTGATCTCTGATTTTGTTGATTTGGAGTTGCTCCTTCTTTCTTTTGGTTAACTTGGCTAAGGTTTTGTTTATCTTGTTTATCCTTTCAAAGAACCAGCTCTTGGATTTGTTGATTCTTTGTATTGTTTTCTTTGTTTCTATTTCATTAATTTCTGCTCTGATTTTTGTTATTTATTCCTGTCTATTGGGTTTGGGTTTCATTGGTTGTTGGCTTTCAAGATTCTTTATTTGCAATGTTAGATGACTTGTTGGTGCTCATTCTGATTTTTTAATGTAGGCACTTGGTGCTATAAACTTCTGTCTTATGACTGCTTTCAACATGTCCCAGAGAGTTTGCTGGGTTGTATTGTCCTTTTCATTTATTTCCAGGAATACTTTTATTTTTTAATTTCTCATTTGGCCCACTCATCATTCATGAGTTCATGAAGTTCCTAGAGCCTCCTCTGGTGTTGATTTTAACCTTTATTGCACTGTGGTCTGATAGAATGCATTGAATTATTTAAAATTTTTGTATTTGTTGAGGTTTGTTTTGTGCCCCAGTATGTGGTTGGTTTTGTAGGAAGTTCTATGGTATGTTGAATGGAATGTGCATTCTTTGGTGCTTGGGTGGAATATTTGGTAGATGTCTGTTTAGTCCATTTGGTGTATGGTATTGCTTAATTCAGATGTCTCTCTGTTTATTCTCTGTGCAATCGACCTCTCTAATGGAAACAGTGGGGTATCAAAGTCCTCTACTATTAATGAGTTGTGATTAATCTGTGTCTTAAAGACCTTTAGTACTGATTTTATGAATTTGGGTTCACCAGAGTTTGATGCATATATGTTCATGATTGTAATATCTTTTTGGTTAATTGTTTCTTTGATCAGAATGAGGTGAACCTCTTTATCTCTTCTGATATTATAATGACAACTCCTGCTTGTTTCTTAGTGTCATTTGCTTGGAATATTGTTTTCCATCCATCCTTTCACCTTAATTTAGAGCCTGTCCTTGAAGGGAAGATGGATTTCTTGCAGAAACATGGATTTTATTTCTACCCCATGTCTTTTGACTGGGGAGTTCAGTCCATTAATATTTAAAGTTATCATTGAAAAAAATGTGTATTTCTTCCCATCATTTAATTTCTGTTTGCATTCTTGTTCTAACTCTGTAGTTCTTCATTTACTTTCTTTCTGTCACCCCTTGGGTATAGTCATTCCTTTCTTCAGCTCTTTGTATGGCTTCAAGTATTCTCTGAGGAACTGGCTTTGTGGACGTGAATTCTTTTAGCCTGTTCATGCCATGGAAGATTTTTTTTTCCTCTTCAATTATAATCCACTTTTGCTGGTAAAGTATTTTAAGTTGGTATCTATAGTCACTTAGAACTGGGAATGTTTTGGTTCAAGCTCTTCTGGCTTTTGTAGTTTGCATTGAAAAATCTACTCTAATTCTGATGGGTTTTCCTTACACATGACTTATTTTTCTTTTGCAGCTTTCAGAATTCTCTCTTTGCTCTGTACGCTTAGAGTTTTTACTATGATATGCCATGGGGATTTTCTTTTCTGGTCCTGTCTATTTGGTGTTTTATGTGCTTCTTGTATTTGTATAGATATGTCTTTTCTTAATATGAGCAATTTTCTTCTACAATCTGGTTGAAAATCTGGCCAATCCCATTATCTTGAGATTCTTCTCCTTCCTCTATGTCTATCATGTGCCAATTTGCTCTTCTCATGGTTTCCTACATTTCCTGCATATTCCATTCCTCTGTTTTTAAAATTTTTCATAATCTTTGCTTGAGTGCTCCAGTTCTTCAACTTTATCGTTCAGTCTTGATATTCTGTTTTTCATTTCATTCATTCTATTTGTGACGTTTTCTCTTGTCATTTCAAATTAGCTTATTGAGGTTTTTTGCTTCCTTCTTTTCAGTCTGAGTTTCCTTCAATGTTTCTATCTCTTCTGTGAATTCAGTCAGATGTTTATCCCTATCTTCTTTCAGTTCTTTGATTTGTGTGTGTGTGTGTGTGTGTGTGTGTGTGTGCATGTGTGTTCTTTAAATTCATTGAATTCTTTGATTATGTTTATCATTGTTCTCTTAAACTCTGTTTCCTAGGTTATCTCTATTAGGTTCTCATTGTAAAACTCTTGTGTAGGACTGGTGATATTTGTGGGAGACATATTATTTAAGTTTTTCGTATTATTATTATTTTTCATTGTTATCTTGGCATGTGGATTTCTTTTGTTGTTTGTGATTCTGATGTGAGACTCAGGTCTTCCTTTATTGAGTTGAAGTCTGATTCCATTTTTATACTTGATGTGACTTGGCTGGTTTTTTTTTTTTTTTTTTTTTTGTATGAAAAGCTGGTTGGTCAAGGCTTCAGGTTTTCTCTTTTGATTTTATATTGGCAGGACCAGATGATTCTAGTCCATCTGCTCAGGAGTTTCCTCAGAGGCACAAGCTAGGTGTGATCAGATGCTCTCAGCCTCTCTCTTAATGTCTGGGCCCGTCTAGCCAGTAGGCATGGCACAATTTTGGAAGTTCTCTAGGCAGAGGACAAATTCAGGCTTTCTCAGGCAGTCCACAAAGGTCTAGACACCTACTAAGGAACACAGAAGCCTAGCCCTGCAGCACTGGTAGGGGTGCAGAGGTACTAAAATGGGGGGGGGCATGGTGTGATTTCTAGAGCGCACAGGCAGGCAGAGAGAAGAGATGTCCACAGATGTGGGGGACTAAGAATAAAGGTATGCCTGTGTCCAAGGCTAGAAGGAGAACAGAATGTGTGTGTGGGGGGAGGTTGGAGTTACTGTGGCATTTGGCAAGTGAAGACACAGTGGGCAGGATCAGATTTACCTGGGAAAAAGGCTGGTCTCCGGAATCCAAGGCAAGTGTGGGATGGGGACTGCCAGGGTAGAAGGCTGGTCTTGGAATGCAAAGGCCAGTTAGTGGAGGCAGCCTGTGAAGACTCTAACAAACTAGACTAAGGCATTGAGCTGGTCTGAGGACTGACACTCGGTCAGTGGATCTGGACCCAAGAGGGTAGTCCAGAGATCAGGGGTGCTAAGAGCCAGAGTGAGCCTATACCTAAGGCTAGAAGGAGAGTGGGATGTTTGCGTGTGTGGAGGGGTGAGAATGGAGTTGCTCGGATGGCAGGGAAGAGGACCATTTTCTACAGGAGGCATGAAATAATGCAGTGACCTGTTTCCTTGTCAATTCTACCTCTCACTCTTGAAGGAACCTCTTTGCTCCTCTCTTTCCAACAAAAATCACAGTCACAGACAAGGCTGGTTCCACACTAGAGAGCAATAGCTCAGAGCCTCCTCTCTTTAAAGTCTCTTGACCAAAACGATTGTTGTTACATGGATCTGGCTCTCTGAATCTGTAACTGTATGCAGTGTTCCTTGGGGGACAGGACATTCTAGTTAGCTGTCGCTGGACATCAGAGTTGGAAAGTGATGTATAAATGTCAACATGTCACACCCTCTAACAAGCCCATAGGCTACTGTAGAGCAGTGATTCTCAATCCTATCCCTAAATTATCATAGTGCCCGGAAATGGTGCATCACAGACGCCTGGGGTCCTTCCCACACAATTAATTAAGGATCCCAAGATAGAAAAGGGACACGGCCATTATTTTGTAAGCAATGTAGGTGTTTCTACTGTGTAGCTAACTTTTTTTTTAAATGTTATTTTCAACTCCCCTGTTTAATCAGCTTGATGTTGTATTAGTATGGTGATTCTTGTTATAAAATTTACCATGAAAATATAAAATATATTCTTGTTCATTCTATTCAGGTTTTAAGAATGTAACTTATTTGAAAGAGCTAAAAATCATTTTTACTCTGAAAGTTCTATGGCCAGAAGACAGATCGAGGCTTGTCTTTTCAGTTAGGAACTTCAAGTTTCCCTTCTGAAGTTTTGATAAATTTAGTGTACAAAATAAACTGATAATAGGCATATTAACAGAAAAATATATATATATACATTTATCAATGTTCACGAACATGGGAACCAAAAAATATGAAGCTCAAAGAAAATTCCAGGTATTTGAAATTTAAATAATATTTTGAAATGAGGGTTCGAGGCTGTTGAGGAAGGGGTGACGAGTGACATAAGACTGAAGGGAGAGAAATGTCCTATGAACAGAAGTTGTCTTTTTATGCAGACAAAGTCTTATCAGTAATAACCTTCAGAATTACATGTGATATCTGTGACAATCTCTGGGTACATATAGACAAGGCAGATCTCATCATCAGAGGACTTCAGAGGAAACCTGTTCATATCTGCTGTTTAATTCAACAACAGACACAGATGTCCTCCACAAGGACAGTGTTTCAGCGATCTTCCTATCAGCAATACCTTCAAATAGGCATTCATTCTGAAATATGCTAAGGGAGTATATTTGGGAAGTGTCCTATTTTAATATACCTCTCAATCATTGTTATAGTAGTTATGATGACAACAGTGATGATGGCGATGATGATGGTGGTGGTGGTCATGGTGACAGTGGTGATGATGATGGCTATAATGATCATAGTGATGGTAATAATGAAGGTAATGATGATAGTTGAAATGGTTAGGGTGTTTGTTTGTTTTTTTGTCTAAGACAGAGTCTCACATTATAAACCTAGCTGAACTGGAACTTGCTGTTTACTCTGCTATCCTTGAACTCACAAAGGTAAGCCTGTCTTTGCCTCCTGAGTACTGGGACTAAAGAGGTCCACTATCATGACTAGCCATATTGTTTTAATTGTCAACTTGACGCAAGGTAGAATCACCTGGGAAGAGCATTTTAATGAAGGATTTTCTGGATCAGAATCGCCTGTGGGCATATCTGTAAGATGTTGTAATGATTATATTAATGTGGGAAGGCCCAGGCTAAAAACTGGCAACCCCATTCCCTGGGTTTGAGTCATGGACTACCTAAAAGAGGAGAATATAGCTGAATGCAAGCATGCATGCTCTTGATTGGGATATAATTAGCTCTTTTAAGTTCTGGCTGTCTTGATTTCCCTGCTATGATGGACTATAACCTGGAATTTTAAGCGAAAAGAAACCCTTTCTCCCCTAAGGTAATTTTTGTCCGAGTATCATACCATAGCTATAGTAATGAAACTAGGATGATGATGATGGTGGTGGTGGTGGTGACGATTGTAATGGATGATGGTGATGAATATAGTGGTGAAGATGATGGTGACAGTGATGATGATTTTAACTGGTGGTGATGATGGTGATAGTGACGATGACAGGGTCAAGACACCAAAGGCAACTGTGATTAGACACAAAACACTGTAAGTTGTTCCTTCTGGTCTTCTCAGAAATTTGTGCACATCTTTTTACTTATGCAGTCTTTTTCTTTTTCACAAATCAGGAGGGGCCAAGGGCAAATAGGTTGTTGGAACAAATATCAGCAGAGAAAGACTGCAGTTGTGGATGGGATTGAGTACTCTCTATCTTACCTTAATCTCCTGCTCTCCCCACATCTTTTGTGGGTAAAAGCTCACAAACTCCTTGTCTTAGGGACTTTGTGGACTCTGAGCTTTCTAACAAACTACTTATCTGGGGACAGTTGATAAAGTATAAGGTAACTTGGGTAGAATCTTATCTTTCACCATTGAGACCATTGAGATTCACATATAGCAAGGAATTTGGCCATTATAACTCAGTCACTAGGGATGGAGATGGAGCTTGAACCCAGATCTTCTAAATCCAAACTAGTTGATTGATTGCAAAGTAGACAAACCATAGCAACATTGGAAATGGGAAGCAGAGCAATAGTGAAATTGTTAGTATTTCCTTTTTACCATTGTCATTTGACATTAGCTTCTTTAGACACTTAAGAATGGCTTCTTGTTGAGAAATCTCCAAGTTGTTTCTAAGACATCGGCAAGCACTGTGACTTCATTCTCTAGCAATGACACTCCACTGTGGAAAGATGGAAACACTGAGCTGATCCTGCAACAAGCAATGAAAAGTCTTCTTTACTAAAACAAAGACGGGTGGACTTATTTGTGTCTCCACTGAGGAGTGGAGATCAAAACTAAAGAAACAGAGGTGTGGGTACCCCACCATTTCTCTGCCAGAGTTGTGTCTTCTTGAGGATTGTAGGCCATTACCCCCTCCCACCCAAGCTCACTTAGGAATCCCTGCAACAGTAAAGGATTACATTGCCTTTATTTCCTGCCAGGAAGCTCATAGATGGCCACATGGAAGAGTCACTTTGTAAAGTTGACGTCAATTTGGTAATCCTGTCACCCAGCAGCAGGGAAAGGCAAGGTTGTCTGTCTTTCATTCCTTCCTGTTTCTTTCCCATGCTCTGACTTGGTTTAGTTACAATTTTACCTCTCTGTCTTCCAAATGCAGTGTTGGCACGTCCCCATTATAACCCTTCTTTTCCATAATCAGAGGTCAATTAGTTAGACAACGTTAGATTCCCTTGTAGGAACCTGATCAGTGAATTTGATCCAGTGCCAAGGAAGCTGGTGAGCATACCCACAGTGGCAGAAACACAGCTTCCTGTTACCACCACATGTATAGCACATTATCTGAACCTTCAGAATATTTTTCCCAAGCACTGTAAGTGCCATATGAGATGACGTAGACAGTTCAGAAAGGGAGGCAGGAGAAGGGGACAGTCAGCCTTTCACTGATGAAGCAGCTTGTCCCACATTGCTGATTTGCATAGCAGATTATTCTATATTATCTATTGCTAGAATGGAGTGCCAAAATATTGCTTTTTTTTCTAAAACATGTTAGAAGTCATGCAAGTCATTTTCATTAAAAATACCTGTCCATGATTCCTCAGCTCAGCAAATAGCTATCCTCAAAGTTATCTGCGGAAGAAGTAGGAGAGCTAAAAGTTTTTGGCTATTGTGATGTTTATTTGGCCTAATGGGGTCCTTCTTGAGAAGTTAGTGTCTTTTCTGCATACTTTGGCTACAGCGGAACTGAACCTGACATACTTCTTCTGGTAGGTACATCCCTTTTCTTTATGTAAGGTGATTCCTGAGGCAGTAATTCCTTTGTCATGTTCCCTCACCTGGTACTGAACAGCTGTCTTCCGGAGTTGCTGTTGTCTGCTGAGCACTGGTTTCTCCTGCAGCTAGGCAGGTGCTGCTGCATACTTCAAAGCGTGTAGCACTTGTTCTGTCCCAGGAACCTCAAGTTCGTACTGATTTTCAGCTCTGTGGCTTCTGCTGGCCGTAGCTCATCTATGCAGGTCCCTTCATACCACACACATGAGAACAAAATCTTGTAGTGATGATTCAAACTAATTTAATAAACACTTAAAAGTTAGTGATTTTATTCTTATTTTTGTGTATTTGTGTGTGTGTGTGTGTGTGTGTGTGTGTTGACACATGTGAGCCTGTGCTCTTGGAGGCCATAGAGGGCATAAATCCATGATAACTGGAGTTCCAAGAAGCCATGAGGCCCCTGTAGTAGTTTCTGAATTCTCTCAAGAGCAGGGGGAGCTCCTAACTGATGAACCATCTCTCTAGCCTTGACTTTTTCCTTTCTCATTCCCTCCCTCCACCCTCCCTCCCTCCCAAACAAAGGAGAAAGGCGCGTAGTTGCATAGGAAGATGGTGTCCATGGAAGCGTGTAGAAGATAATTTCCCAAGTGCAGTGTGGCTGGAGGATTTGATAGGAGCAAGTATGCCTAGTATTCCAGTTTGGACTTTGGGGAGTTGTCACATAAACCTCCCTTGTTGCTCTGAAAATTAACTGAGAATCTGAGAAACATAACTTTGCCTCAAAGGGGATTTTGGAAGTGAAAATATTGAGGTGCTGCCTTTGTGGCTGGTGCTTGACTAACTGCCCATACTCCAAAACTGCTCTGAATCAACGAGGGGAGCAAACAAGGAACTGGTCTGAACCGTGTCCCTGAGAGTCACAGGGAGAGGAGAAGGGACTCTGCTCTCTGACCACACAGGCCAGCAGAAAGGCTGCTCTCTCTGCAGTTTTGAAAGTCACAAGAACTGCAGTGGAGATCCAAGTTGTACAGGTCAGTGATAACTGGAGATTTTGCTATCCTCTCTTATTTTCCACTCAAGTACGATCTATAAGTGCAGGTCACGGTGACTGAGTGTCTCACAAGAACTAAGGATTGCATAGAGAAACCTCAAACTTTCAGGCAAACTCAGTCAAGCAGCTACTTAAAGCCCACATTCTGGAGTCATGGGCTGTAACGTTCAGACTGTTGAGCTACGCAACTGAGTTCACAGAGGTGGAGAGAAGGCAGAGCAGGAAATAGAACTCTACTCTCAGTTTCTTTCTGTGTATGTGTATGTGTATGTGGGTGTGTGTGCACATGCATGTGTGTTTACATGTGTGTGGAAACCAGAAGTCAATCTTGAATGTCTTACTTGGGCACCGTCCATCTTGATTTTTAATTAATTAGCTTAATTGTATGTATATGTGTGCCTTTGTGAGTTTAGGCATACCACATCTGTGCAGGTGCCTGCTGAGGCCAAAGGGCATCAGATCCCCTAGGACTGAAGTTACAGGCAGCTGTGAGTCATCTGATGTGGGTTCTGGGAACCAAACCCAGGACCTCTTCAAGAGCAGTAATTTGCATTTAAATGCTGAGCCATCTATCTAGCCTCTACCTTGTCTTTTGAGACAGAATCTTTTACTGGCCTGGTGCTTGCAAGTAGGCTACATTGGCTAGCCAGCTGGTACCAGGGATCTGCCTGTCTAGGATTGCAAGCCTACACCATCATTCCTGGCTTTAAAAATATATAGGGAGGCTCAGCGGTTAAGAGCCCTGGCTGCTCTTACAGAGACCCCGGGTTTGATTCCAAGAAACCACGTGGTGGCTAACAACGACCTGTAACTCCAGTTCCGAAGGACCAGACACCCTCTTCTGGCCTCCTTGGGCACTGCACAGCACAGGTCCACTTGCATACATGCAGACAAAACACTCATACAAATATAATAAAAATAAGTAATTTTAAAAAAAATCTGAGATCCTAATACTGGCAAGCACTTTATCAGCTGAGCAAGTCCTCCAGCCCCTTCCTTCTGTTTCTTCTGAGCGAACTCAGAGCAGTTTAACCTCTCAATTTTAGGAGATGAACAAGTTCCTGGGGCTGAATGTGAGATACACTGAGTTGAAACCCACACATGTGGGCAATTTTCCATTGCCATAATAAAATACTGCTAAATCAGGAGATGGACCAGGCTGAAGTAAGAATGTGAATCTCAGCATGATTCCCAAGGAAGGCATAACTGGACGGTGGATGGGACAGTTGGGGAGTTTTTCCTGGTGTTAGACTTGGTGGGAATCAGGATTAGACTCTGATGGAAATTCAAAAACAGGAGATTTTCCTCCTGCCAGAACTGAGGCTGGACTGGGTAACAATCTCTTGCCACCTCCCTTTCCTTCACTCAAGGAGGGCACAGTCTGGTTTCTGGAGCAAGGGATTGCCTTCATGCCTGTGAAGAGCAAGTATCATGGAAGCATTGTGCCTGGTCACCCTGCAACAGGGCGATGAGTTGGATCATTACACTGGGGTTGACTCATCTTGGCGAGTATCTGTACTTAAGGCTAGCACTACACTAAGCTTGCGTGGGATGAGATGTCTTCTGTTTTAAAATCTGTGCCAATGTGGCTGCAGCTAAGATTGAAAACTAGCAGAAGCCTAGCATGTGGTGACAGCATACGATGGAGGACGGATGCGCTCACTGGAATGGAGGTGCCGGCTTCTCATTCTGACCGCCAAAATGCTGACAAGTGATAGCAAAGGTTCCACAGCCAGGGAATGGGGCCGCTCTTCACTGGGAACTGTGGCCAAACACAGATATGACTGGGGAAGGAGGGCTTCAGAAAGAAGGTTAAATGAATACGTGGGAACATGATGGCTTTCCAAGATGGAAGAGGGTCACCCAGGAAGATTCTGGGGACATCATGATACCATGATGAATTTCTGCAGAAAAAGTTGAGACAGTTGTTGGGAACATGCTATCCTAGTGATCTTCTGATAAAGAAAATGGCAAGGTACCTGGGGGAACAGCAACCAAGAAGCCTTTGTTCTCCTCTTACAAACACCCAAGCGATCTATGCATTTGTGGGGGACCAGTGAAGTCTCAGGCTTTGGTTAGATCTTTTTAGAGAAAGCTGGGAAGATTTCTTTCTCAAAGATTGGATGGGCCCTATGGTGACATGACCCAAACAGCAGATTCTGGAAAAAATAAGAGTCTTTGAGATGCGTGTCCCTCAATGGAGCCAACATAGTTTATGACAGTGTGCAAAGCCCATGTAAGCCAAGAAGGAGATGAATGAAAGGGCTGGGTGCTCCATCTCCTGACAGAGATCCAAGCGTGTGAGATGAGCTTCTTCTACATGCCTCTACAGGGACTGGCTTGCTAAGCAAGGGGAGCAAAGGTTGCAGAGATAATTTCACTTTCTATCTTCCATGGGAGTAGAAACTAAGAGAAAAGAAAAATTAATATGTTATGACCAATAATAACAGCAAATGCTTAAATGTCTATGGCCTTGTGACAGTCGCTGTTGGGAGCACTTGATGTATGTCAGCATTTAAAAAATATTAGCACTTTTAGTGTGAGATAAATATAGATGCACCTGCAGTGCTAGAAATTATAGAGAAATCCCACATGCTCTTTCTCCAGCTTCCTCCAATGTCATGGTGCTCCAAAACTCTAACACAATGGCACAGTCAGAAAACTGACATTAAAGCAGTCGAGGTACGGAACATTTCCACCCCAATAAATACCCCTCATATTTCTTTCACATACTCACACCCACTTCTCTCCCACCCCAATCCCACCTCAACCTCTGGCTGTCATTAACTAGTTCATATTCCTAGAATTATGCCACCTCAAGAATTCTGTCTAAATAGAATCATATAGCATATGCCCTTTAGAAATTGATTTTTTTTCACTCAGCATAATTATCTAGACATCCATGCAAATATTTATATATATATATATACCAACAGTTTTCTTTTCATCACTGGATAGTATTCCATAATATAGTTGTACAATGTTTTATTTCATCATTCCTTCATGAAGGACATATGAGTCACTTATTTTCAGTTTGGAAGTACGAGGAAAAGAACTAAAAATATTTTAGTATGCTTTCTATAAATCTAAGTTTTCATTTCTTGGTATAGATATGCATGTCCAGGAAAGAAACTGCTGGGTTTTGAGTGGCTGCATGTTTCTCATGTTTTAGGAAACCTCCAAGGTTTTCCATAGTGCTGCATGTACCATTTTACAATCCCCTCATCAGCGAGGAAGTGATCCAGTTTCCCAGCATCCTCTCTGGTTTTCCATCATCCTGTCCAGAGCTGATGGAAAAGAAATGCATCCATCAACCCACTTGATTTTGGAATGGATAGGCTTGTCACAGCCATACTGTGAAAATTCAGAAGGAGCAGATCTCAGTAAATACCAGTTATTAATGAGAACAGAAAATTCAGAAGCGTGTGTTTTCATTTTTACAATAGTGCTACTCAAAGAGCTCTGGGACTCCACAACAAGGTCAGTGGAACTGAGAAGAGAAAAAAGCGGTGGTTACAGCAGCAGAGTTCTTGTGACCCTGAGCTTGATCCTCAGAATCTGTGTAAGAGTCTGGCTCAGCAGTACACATCTGTAACCCCAGCATTGGGCAAGTAGAAATCAGAGGATTTCTGGGTTTCACTGGCCAACTAGTCCAACCAAATTGGCAATCTCAAAATTCAGTGAGAGACCCTGTCTCAAAATCATAGAGAGCAGTGAAGGAATCCACCAGTATTCCAACATCAATCTCTGACTTACACCCTCTTCCCCCAACATATAGAGGCGCACACACACACACATACACATACACACACACACACACACACACACACACACACACGGATAGACAGAGCTCAAAGCAAACTTTGAGAACTCTGAAAACAGAAAACTTGGGCTTTTCTTCCAGCAGGTAACACTGCCTACTCCTGTGCAGAATCTTTTCAGTCAACAGCACAGTAAACATGGAATTTCGTCAGACCCACACTGTTAATCAAGCAGCAGCCCAGTCTCCTGGTGTGCAGGACTTTCCACACTCATCTCCTCCCCCCCATTCATATCTGCCATCGTTCTTATGGACGCTGCAGATCTTGGTTCCTGTGGTAAGGCGTCTTTGCTCTCTCAGCCCTCGTCCAGTCTCTCAAAATACCCCTCCATCCTTGTCTTTCCAAATCCTTTCCCATTTGAACTCTTAAAACTTTGGTTCAGGATTTCTATTATTGTAGAGAACTGTGCTGAACAAAAGAACTCACTCTCCTTCTCTCTAGAAGTCTGCATGAGGGGGTGGGCAGAGTATGATTCAGCAAGAAGAAGAAAGCAGGCCACAAAGTGTTCTGATTAGCGGATATTAAGATTACAACTACTTTTCTAAGGGATTATAGATGTACTTGGCAGGGTATTAATCACATTATCACATATAATCCTAGGTCATCTTGATAATGTATGTGTTATTTTTAGACTTTTCAAAAATGAGAGAGGTAGGGTCAGGGAGAAAGCTGAGAGGATAAAAGCACCTGCAACTGAGTATGAGAACCTGAGTTTGATCCTGGGACCCAGGTGTGAAAGGAGAGAACCAAAGGTGTCCTCTGACTTCCTACCATGTGCATATCACAGAAAATGTGTGTTCACACACATGCATTATTAAATAAATCTAATAAAGTTTTGACTAAGAGAAGTAGATTTGGGAGAGTCGGTTACGTGCCTAAAGTTATGATTCTTTAGGTATAAGAGGGCCAAGATTCAAACTCTGATGATCTGAGTTTGGGACAAATATATTGTTAGGACAAATATATTTTCCATGATCTATCTTCTATGAAAAATACATTTTACACCAGCTTAGACATTGCATCCAGCCCTCTGTAACCAGTGTCTACATGTGGGAAAAAAAACAAGGAGTGTTGTTTCAACATGGCTTATCCTGCACGTAGACCCCGCCCACATGTTCTGGGATGGATCTGGTTTCTTTGTGCCCTCAAAAATCCCTTTAGGAACCCTCATCTGATTTGGACACCAACCTGGGTGGACTTTCCAAGCCTGCCTAACATAGCCCCTGAGGCCTCAACTTATGATGGCTTCACTCACAAACTTTCAGCTTTATGATGGTTTAAAAGTGGGACTCGGTACTGTATTTCAGATTTTGAATTATGATCTTTACTTAGTGTAACAAAATGAGATATGGATCATTTTCATGATGCTGGATATCAAATCATGAAGATGAAGAACTGATGTTCTACTGTATGCTGTGTGGATACCCATCATGTGCAAGCAGTTTGTAGTACAAAATGCATTTTTGTTTAAAACATTTACTTTTTAAAAAGTATCTTATTTTTATTTTATGTGTATGAACATATTGTCTGCATATTTCTAAGTGCACTTGTGTTGTCCAATGCCCATAGAGATCAGAATAGGGTGTCGGATTTCCTAAAAATGGAGTTATGGATGGTTGTTAGCTGCCATGTGGGTGTTGGGACTCAAACCTGGGTCCTCTTGCAAGAGGCGCCAGTGCTCTTAACCATTGAGCTGTCTCTCTAGCCCTGCTTACAATTTTTCCAACTTAGGATGCGTTCATCGGAGCATGATCTCATCATCAGCTGAGGAGCACCTGCAATTGAGAGAAAGAGGAACTATTATTATTACAGAATTTGACAGTATTTCTACCAAAACCTGCATGGAAAAGGGTCTGTAGACTTGCATTTCTAGTAAAATAGAAGACCAGCCTTACAACTAAACCTGGTTAGAAATGAAGTGAGTGAGGCATTATTGTACTCAAATTTAAGGAAATGCAGAAATCCATAATGATTTGCCAGTTACTGGGAAGCATGTTCCCAGATCTGGTGATAGGGATGGGGCCTGTCTATCAAGCTGCTGTGTTTTTATCTCTGAGCATTTTCACACTGATGAAGTAAATCTTGGAGACCCTTATTCTGTAGCCTTGTATTTAATGTCCCACTCAGGGAAGACCTTAGGCTTAGCACTTCCTCTCTTAGGCTCACAGGCTGTGAAAATTGAATCCCGGGGTCCTCAAGGAACATCCTTCAGCAATGAGCAAGGCAGGAAGGAGCACACCTCTTCCTACGACAATCCCGTCGATTGCAGGGGTCACACCTCAAACTGACACACCCACAGAGTCCAAAAACCTCATGTCATGTATTAACAAGTGTGAAGTCTGTGCCCTGGGTGTCCAGAGGGGCAAGTCAACGTGGTCTCTGAAGTCCTCTGAAATCTCCCCGGTCCTCACGGGGTTAGTGTGAATACATTCCCAGAAAAAAAAGGGGAACATACAAGGAACAATGTGTAAGCACCAAAGAGGGAAAAGACCCCAGGAGCCAGCCGTAGGAGGAACAGAGCCTCAAGACACGGGGATTCTCAGGAGGGAAAGCAGGGGCAGCTCGTCTCTATCTCTTTCAGTTCCAAGAACTACCTAGACAGACGGCAAATCCCCGCACTACTAAAAGCAGAATGACTCTAAAACCCCAAAGACAAGACACATCACTAAAGGTACAAGGTCCAGCTAAGACTCACGTTTGTAGGGGAGAAGAGAGGAAGAAACTGAGGCAGGATCTGACCGATTTAACAAAGAGACTTCCAAGATAGACCATTAAGAAAACAAAAGGAAGACTGGCTCAAAGGAAAAGAAGGCGAGAAGCAAGAAAGAGGACAAGCTCCAAAAGAAATGAGTAACCCAAACAGATAATTTGTGCACCGGTGTCCGTGGTGTCATCGTCAAAGCAGCTATCGGGTGGGAGCCACCCAGATGGCCATAGCACATACAAAATGACGTAATATGGACGTGCAGCAGAATATTACTCAGCCCCCAAAAGGAAGGAAATTCTGACACATGCTACAGCCTAGAGGAAGCTTGAAGACATGATGCCCGGTGAAATAAGCCACTCACTAGAGGACACTTGTTATATTGGTCCACTCACCTGAAGTATGTAGAATGCTCAACTTCACAGACACAGAAAATAACAAATAACGGCAAGGAAGGCAGGGAACGGGGTTTACACTGTAAAGGGTGCAGTTTTGGTTTTACAAGATGAAAATAATTTTGGAGGTGGGTAATGGTTTAACCAAATAAGGAAAATAGTTCTAAAAAAGCCACTGAACTATGTATTTAATAACTGCTAAAGGAGAATCATCTTTCTTCATGGACTCAGGGACAAGCTCCCTGATAGACTCCCTATGCCCAAGTAGTAATCCCTATGCCCATATAAATACAGGAACTACTAATTGGAGTCAGCAGGGGATATATCTGTAACTCTATATCTCTGAAGAAGGCCTGCACTTGGGAAGGAGATGAGGGGAATCTGGGAAGAGTTGGAGGGAGGTCAGATATGGTGAAAGTACATTGTACTCATGTATGGAATCAAAATAAATCAATAATAATAAAAATAACTAAAATGGCCCAAATGGTAAATTTTATGTTATAAATACTTTAGCACAATTTAAAATTAAACATCTTAAAGGAAGTGAATGATGAAAGAAAGCCAATTGAGAAAAGGACACGTACTGAAAGCTGGCAGAGTCCACACAGACACCAGGAGTTTCTGAAGATAGAAACAAAAACCTAAAAGAGACAGAGGGATTGCTTGAGTCCTTAGGGATCAGCCGAAACAGATGCATAGAGGAATAAAGCCAACAGAAAATACTAAAAACATTAGTATTTATTAGTTTATTAATTTTATTATTTGTTTATCTTTAAAGATGTATTTCATTTTTATCTATGTGTATGTGTGTATGTGTGTGAGTGTGTGCACATGAGATTAGGTATCCTCAGAGGCCAGAAGAGAACATCAGATCTCCTGGAGCTGGAGTTATTAGCAGTTTGTAAGCTGCTTAACATGGGTTCTGGGAACGAAACTTGAGTCTTCTACAAGAGCAGCAGGTGCTCTGAAACACTGAATCATCTATCTAGCCCCATCCTGAGATCATATTTTGAAAATGTAGAATGAATTCATGAGCGTATGGACTGAGAACGACCCATGTCAATACATATTCTACTACAATACAGAACTTGGAACATCCTTCACCATTTAGTAAACAAAGTATGTGACTTAAAGAGAAAGAACATTATATTATTGTGAGACATTGCAAGGCATACTTTATGCCAGAAGAGAACTGGGTACTATATTAAGAGACTTGCAGACTTGCAGAGAAAGGGCACGGAAGATTTTAATCCAGCAAAAAATTGGTTTTAAAGTACAGAAGGCACCAATAAACTTATAGAGGCATAAGAGCTCAAGAAATATTGTTCCCAGAAGCCCTTTCTGAACACTCTACTGTACAATGAGTTTCAGACGACTAAAATAACTGTAGGGTCAATGGCATAATCACCACTAATGAGAATTAAATAAATAGCTACCAAGACAAATGGAAGGAGAGAAATGAAGGTAAATTGTGAATACTATAAAATGCTCATATGATAGATATGTAATGTTGAATATTATATGAAGAGTATAAATATATTACAGCCATTGAGAATGGAAGATCCTCAGAAGTTTGTAAAAAATCATAGGTTTGTATACTTAAAATGGGTAATTTTTGCCATATGCAAATTCTATCTCAATAAACTTGAGAAAGGAAAAAGGTGTGAAGACCATTCTGTTAATTGCTCTTCTCATTTCTGAGATAAAATGCCTGACAAAAGAAACTTGGGAAAGTAAGGGTTTATTTCCGTGTATGTAAGTGCACCTGTGTCACGCAGTGCCCTTGGAGGTCAGTAGAGAGTATCAGAGCCTCTGGAACTAGAGTTACAGATGGTTATTAGCCATCATGTGGGTGCTGGGAATTGAACCCAGGTCCTTTGTAAGAGGAGTCAATGCTCTTAACCTCTGAGCCATCTCTCCAGCCCCTACTTTTTTATTATTTTACGTATATGAGTGTTATTTTTGCATGTGTATCAGTATACCTGTGTTGTGCAGTTCCCGCAGAGGACAGAAGAGGATGTGAGATTCCCTGGAAGCAGAATTATAGGTGATTGTTAGCCAACAAGTGGGTGCTGGGACTTGAACTTGGGTCCTCTTCAAGAACAGCTAGTTCTCTTAACCACTGAGCCGTCCCTCCAGCCTGCTCCACTCATCATTTCAGAAGGATACAGTTCAGCTCGATGAAGAAGCCCTGGTGGCAGTTGGTGAGGCACCTGCAGGCAGGAAATAGAAAGGACAGAAAATGGAGACAGGGTATAAAATCTCAGACCCAACCCCAGTTACTCACTTCCTCTAAGGAAGTTTCCCTCCTAAAACCCACAATCTTCCAAAACAGAACCAGCTGGGAACCACTGGTTCGATACACAAGCCTGTGGGGGACACTCCACATTTAACCCACAAGCATACACAGCATATTTTAACATTGTCATTGATAATGTAGAGGTGATATTCTTATTAACATGGTCCACAGACAGCAGCAGAAATATCCATGACCATAAGGGTCACAGCAGGAAGCAGGAGCAGACATACACTGGCTGGAGAGGAAAACAACGAGCAATAATAAAAATAACAATGATAATAATAATAATTGCATTTCATTAAAATAAAAATATGTTTAAGCCCATGATTACATAGTGACATCTTTTTAATGATCATATTCTGGGCATTGTAGGGAACCAGTTCATTATATTGAAAATGGACAAATGGAAATAATCAAGCATGACCTCTCCATCTTGGGTAACCTCATGGCAGATGAACACATTTCCTTATCAAAGTGTTCCAGTGGATAAAGGAAGGGCAAATACGAATCAGAACACCACTGTGCTCAGGCTGCCTACAGTCCCCTGAATTCCCCCACCTAAATCTCGAGATCTGGGAATGCAACCTTATGTGATAGGAAGGAGGGCTTTACAAGGGTATGTAAAGGCTGACAAAGGTGCTATTTGGTGGTAGGATGCATACTTGGCATGCATCAGGCGCTGTGCTTTGTCATTAGCACACACACAAAAGCAAACACCTGAGATGTGAGAATCTCCTGGGCTATCTGCTGGACTGGATGTGATGATGCTGGGAGTCTTGCAGGAGGAGGAAGAAGACGGAGTAATGGAAGTGGGATTCGATGGTGCTTTGAAGATGGAAGAAGGAGCTACAAGCCAAGTGACTTAACTCATGTCCTAGAAAAGGCCACAGAAGGTGTCATTCCCTGGAGGATCAGAAGAAAACATGGTACCACTGACTCCACATGTTCAAGCCAGTGGAAACATCTTGAACTTAAGAGAATAAATTTATGTTGGCTTAAACTACTAGGTTTGTGGTGACTCACTGCCAGCAGCCACTGGAAAGTGATAGAGACACCTCTCTGTAACACCAGTGAGCACAGGTAACCCTTTAAGCATTGACCCGTGCCGATATAACAAAATGCGATTCACCCAGGTGCTTCATGTTTTCTACAGTCTTGCCAAGTCCCAAAGTGTAGCAGTTACTGTGTCACTACATCTGGCCTCTCCATCAAGACTTTGAATCAAATCCATAGGTGTTTTGGGATTAGCTTCTAATTGTAGCAAATACAGAGGACAGAAAAGCTTAGACCACATCAAGTAACCAACCAGAACCTCTAGACTGTGTGAGAGTCCATAGTTCAAACAGCTTGGGTTCGGTACCTGGTACATTTTAAGGAAGGGAAGGAATGGAGAAGAAAGCCACAGCTTGAGAGATACTTAAAGGCATATCAAAAATTCAGATTTGCCAAAACTAGTGTCTACTGTCCAGATACATACATACATACATCATAAATACATACATGTCTGATAAGCTATAAAAAAAAACCTAAGGAATGAATGACTGAAAGAAAACAAGGATGGTGACTGTTTCAGGGACTATGGGGACCTATGAGGTACACGGAACAGCTTTGGGATATAGTTGGCAAAGTGGTTTTTTTAATGTTTGTTTGTTTGTGAGAGGGTCTCCTGTGGCACAGGCTAGCCTTGAACTTATTGTGTCACTGAAGCTGACCTTGTACTCTTGGTCCTCCTGCCTCCACCTCCCAAGCGCTGGTGCCCAGGCATGCTCTACTGTGCCCAGTTCCGTCCTCTGCATGTAGACATAAGCATCCTCACACTGGGCCTGTCTGTGCCCACTGGTTGACTCTTAGATTATGAGCAAAGTAGAGATCACTGGGCAGCTAACCTTGGCTGGGTTTAGGGTGCACAGACATTTGCCATTCCCACCACTCATGAATCACAGGGAAATAGCCCTGTCCACACAGTCTAAAGACAGGATCTTGTCATGTAGCCCAAATGGGCTACAGTATCCTTTTATGGTTACGATTGCTTTCTTTAATGCCCCTTGTCGGGAGCTCTGCTCTTTGCCCAAGTTTCCTCCACCCCCGTGATCTTTTCTAGTAGACCTTGCTAAGCTAGACACTCAGGGGTAAGACATGGGAACGCTATTGCTTCTTCCCCAAAAGCCCCTGGTCTCCAGGTGCAGAGTGATCTTCTCTTCTTTGCAAACAAAGAGGAATGGGTGATAACTGTTCCTTCCACATCAAACCCAAGGCCTCCTCACAGCAGCTTCCACCCTTGGGTCAGCTCAGCTCATATCTGCATATTACAGAGAGGAAACATCTGCTGGATGTTTCTGACCTTCCCTCCCACTAGGAAGAAGAGCAGCTGGTGGTTCTTTCAGCTAAGGAAGCGAAAAATCTGGTCTGGCAATTCCACTCACTCCACGAGGACTTAGCATAAACCCCTGGTCAGAACCGGAGAGCTACTTCCACTAACAAGGCTTATGAATAAAAATGTGCTGTAGATGCCTCACCAGGAGCCTCTAGAGCATGTACTTCGCTTCCGTCTCGCCTCCTTGCTCCCCTGTACAGCTCTTCCACACTCTTAACTCTGGACCGGAAATTGCAGGTATGTGCCAAGCAGACAACTAAGAGAGGGTCATTACCGACCAGATGCGTTGGTGTAGTGTAGTGCCATCCATCCTACCTCCGTCAGAATAGAACCCTACCCCGAGAAAAGTACTGACCAGGAAGTAAGGACAAAAATGCTCTGACTTCTAAGAAGTGTGCCATGGATGGAATGCGCACACACGCAAGCATGCACGTGCACATGCGTACACACACACACACACACACACACAGATATCTATCGTAGCACTGCCTGGAGGAAACTGTATCTTCTTCAACATGTTAGAGAATCAGCAATGTAACTAGAGCTCTGGTTCTCAAAATGCGGTCACCCCAACAGCAATGCCCACTAGGAGCTTGTTAGAAATGTACCTTCTTTGGTGTACTCCTAGACCCAGCAACTCAGAAACTGGTGGATGGAGTACAGTAATTTGTGTTTCAAAATGTCTCCCCAAAGTGATTCTAGTAACATGTTTGAGAAGTACTGAAATGGAGCTGAGGGTATTGCTTTGCACAAGCACCAGAGTTCCATTCCCATAACCCATGTAAAAACAAAAACAAACAAACAAAAAAATGTAATCCATGCACTGAGGAGGCAAAGGCAGGTGGATCCCCTGAGCTTGCAGGCCAGCCAGCCTAGCCTGTTTGGTGGATTGCAGGGCGCTGAGAGAGTCTGTCTCAAAAAAATAACCATGGAAAGTGCTTCAGGAATCACAACTGAGGCTTTCCTTTAGTTTCCACATGCATGTATACCCATACACATGAACAATCATTTATGCACATACACATGCCCCCCACTACATACACACATATACACACATGCATATGCATACACACATGAACTCACCACACATACCCACATTACCACATACCATATACACATACACAGATCACACACATATGCACACCACACACATGACATGCACACACACAGAGTACAAACATATGTGCCACACATGTACACACCACACACATATATACCATATACAAATACACCATACAGAGCGTACATACCAACACACATCACACACACCACACATACACACATACCACACCACACATGCATACCTCCCACAAATACTAAACATACATACATACTGTACAAATATACATACACACCACACACATACACATACCACACACACATACACATACCACAGCACATATCTCAGCACAACAGTTCTGGATAAAGGACTTGTCTTTGGCAAAGTGGTTCAACAACCTTTAGAGAGAGAGAAGAATTTACAAAAAAATCCACTTTTTCTCTTTGCAAATATTTAAGTGTGAACAGTTGTCTCTTTTAAAGTGTAAAAAAAAAGAAAAAAAAAGCCAACAATGGGTCCATAAAACTATTGCAGAACACAGAGAAGAAAATGTTAAACTTAAGGTTTGGAAGAAATCAATGGACTGTTCTTAATATGGTTTATTATAAAAAGAAAACCAGAAATATATAAAAAATTTCACAATCATTATGAAACAGTAGGGAAACATCATTCAGGGGGCTAAGGAGCTGGAGAGATGGCTCAGAAGTTATGAGTGCAAAGTTCTTGCAGAGGAACAGAGTTTGGTTCCCAGCACCCACATTTGGCAGCTCACAAACGTCTATAACTCCAGCTCTAGGGAATCTGATGATCTGATGCCCTTCTCTGGCCCTTTGGACACCTGAACACACACACACACACACACACAAATCAATCTTAAAAGCTGAGATTAAGTTAAGCTAAAAGCCAGAATTCAATAAAATTGAGTTGGATGGGCTAGAGAAAACATAAAATGGAGGTTAAAAAAAACATAAAAGCAAAATTAAAACCATATGTAAGCCTGAAAAGATCTGGATTGAAAGCGTGGAAAAATGGAGTCAGAAATGTTGGAGACAGACACGCTGTACCAGACAGAAAAAGACAAAAACTATGACAAGGATGAGAGCAGATGGTGAACAGAACATTTTTCAAAATGTACAATGTTGCTGGAGAAAATATTTGAATGATTAGTAAAGAAACGATAATCAAAGACACAACTGAAGACAATTTTCTTTAATTGCCTGAATTTCCAAATTCACAGGCCCAAAGGGCCCCAACATCATCACAGAGCCTCCAGATTTTCAATGGGGTGTTGGAAGGACAGAGGGGGCTTGCGGCTTGCCAGGATAGTGCGCACCTGCTCCATTCAGTAGGAAAGTAGAAAAGAGTTGGGGAAAAGTTGATGATTCTCTTTGAAACACAACTAAAAAAAAAAAGCAGGTCCCTCCAGCATGATTTGTTCTCCTCATCCATGAGAAGAGTTTTTCTATTAAAACAAGAGTTTGTCATTAAAATGCTCCCTTTAGAAGAAAGTTCCAGAGGAATCTGAGGGGAATAAGAGACAAGAACGGGCAGTAATAATCAAAGCACATTATATGTATGATTAAAATATTCAAAGACTAACTGAAAAGTATTTTACTCTCCCGTACATTTATCCAAGGTTTTCATTACAGTATATCCTGCCCCCACCTCTTCCCTTGACCTTAACCACGATTTATTGCCTCCAATTTATAATGGAAGAATTTAAAAAATAGCTGTTTTGTTTTTTGTTATGAGTCTATGTATGCATGTATGTATATATGTATGAGCCTGTATGTGGGTATGGACACATGAGAGTTCAGTGTCCGAAGACTCCAGAAGAAGGCTCAGATCCCTGAAGTTATACATGGTTATGAGCCACCTGACGTGGGTGCTGAGAACCAACGTCAGGACCCCTGGTAGAGCAGCGAATGTTCTCGACTGCTGAACCATTTCTCCAAGCCAATAACAGAAGACTTTACAAACTTGCTTTGTTCTCCTGTAATTTCCAAATTACTCCCTTTCCTGTACATGTGTCATTCATTTATGAAATATCCATTCATAAATGGTGTTGTCAACTACATGTTTGGCATTATACTATTTTCTCTTGTTCTCTTTTCATATTCTTCCTCCCATCTTCATAAATTAACAAGTATCTGTGGATTTGGGTATCTTCAAACTTAAATTTAAAGAAAAAAAAGTTAATATTCCTACCAGAGTTCAATATACAAATCCCAGGGTAAATCGGGTAAATATTTGGCTCAATTTGGTCAGTCCCCATGACCAGGAAGGGTAGACATCTGTGTTTCATGGTGGTCAGCCCAGAGTCATCTCTGCTGGGTGAAATGCTAAACTTTGAAATTAACCTAAAAGGCATGGTTGTGGCTCTTTCACGGCACATACATATATTGAGATAGCACATTGTGCTGCATCAATAGATGTGTGAAAACTAATCTTCACTGTCAACTTGGCTGGATTTAGAATTACCTAGGAGATACACTTCTTGCAATGGCATGAGGCTGTCTCCAAGATGCTTAACTAAGGAGGAAAGACCCATGCTCAATGTGTGTATGTGTCTGGAGTCCCAGGCAGAATAAAGAAGTTTACAAAAAGGAGGCTGAGCACCAGCATCATCTCCCTTTAAAAGCTTCCTGCCTCTGAACACAAAGCGACCAGTGCCTCACACTCCCTCCCTCAAGCCTTGGTAGACCTTGTTCCCTCAAACTGTGAGTCAAAATGCACTCAATTTCTTATGCTGTTTTTTCTGTTAGATATTTTGTCACAACAATAAAAAAATAACTAATGCAATATGCAATTATTCCTCACCAGTGGAAAAAAAACAAACTAACACGTTTTAAAGCAAGATACAAAATGAAAAAAAAAAAGTCACATGGTTGTAGTACAGGAAAATAAATCCTTTACAAAATGTGACAAGAAAGATGTTTTTCCTAGAAGGGGGCCATCAACAGCGTTGAGACGTCACAATTACAGAAGTCGTCTATTGCAGACCTACACCTCAGAAAGCCAGGGTACCTCATGTCAGTCTTCCCCTCACCTTCCTAAGGTGTGTCACCCAGCCTGGGCTCTCCTAAGTGGCATCTACAGGGATGATAGGAGTCTGAATTTGATGCCACAGTCAGTCAGTTCTGAACATGTGCAGAGTTCAGAATATCACCTTGGGTGCCCTTATGTCTACTACATTCCGAAGCTCAAGAGAGACGGGGCATCTTGTCTTTAGCCTTCTCATTGATCGCCCTCAAACGGACCCGAAGACCGTCCCATAAGTAGTAGCAACCATGTTCGCAGCACCAGTGGCAGCCTAAATTTAACACTTTGATTAGCCAATTTTGCAAGTGTACAGAGTTGAGACTGTTATCTCTGGTTTCAGAGTCTCCATTGATTTTTCAGAATCAATGATTGCAACAGGGCCAGCAATGAAAACCTGAAGGCTTCGGTTTATCAAAGGGCCGTTACTACCAATGGCTGCTACCTTTGCTGATGAGGAATTCGCCACAAATGATGACAAAGAAGAGAACAATGGCTTTGCTGTTATAATTCTGAACCATGGCCCTTCAGGGAGAGTTCAAGCAAATTTTTGAAAATACATTTCCAGTTCCCCTACCTAATTGCCTCTGTCTCTGAAATGGGAAAGTCGGGCTTCACAATAATTAACGTCTGAGAAAAGGCGAATGAACATCATGTGTCGAGAATTTGCCAGACCAGAAGGAAAGAGACTAGGGCTGGTCGATAAGAAAACATTCATCCTATTTTAGTGGAGTACCTAAATTTTTCTAGTTAATTTCTTTCCAAGTCTTAGGCCAAGCATTTTAACCAAATCTACTTCCTGTGTTAGGGATGGACACAGGGTCTGACCACACCTATCAGAGCATGCAATTGAGCCAATGAGACCCCTGATAATAAGGATGACAGAGGTTCAGCCTCCCTGGACTTGAATTGTCCTTCTTAAACCTGGTGATGCTGGTGGAATTACACCACCAGTCTGAAAAGAAGGCCAATGAACCCAAGCCTCGTTCCCATCTGTCCCTTCTTATTTCTAAGACGTAAGGTCAGTTTGGCCCTGACGCAAGAGTTCTACACTCTTCTTCTAAATCCGCCATGAGCTAGTCGTGATGTGGACAGCCTCGTTATCCTTCCAGGTCTTCCTCACTTTGACATGAAGTTGATGAAGGGAGCATGGACTTTAGTTCTCTGAAGCATTGTTTAAAATATGGAATTTTGTAGAAGGAGCATCCTGAGTTCACACCCTCAGGAAAAGCAGATGGGCCACAGAAGAGGTTTCAGGAAACGCTTCTAGAAAGAGAAATGGTTGTCTGAAGCATTTAGCAGGAAAAGATGATTCAACTCACCATGTCAGAATTCCAAGGGCAAATTGGTAACTCTAGGTGTGTGCATGTGTGTGTGTGTGTGTGTGTGTGTGTGTGTGTATGTTTGTGTGTTTTACATAACTTTTAATTCCATGCATTTTTTCCAGCTATCATGCTTAACTTTTTAATATAAAATGATATAACAATATAAAAATTTTGGTTAAATGTAATTATGATCCAGGAACTGTAGATCTTATTACTGTTAAAATTCCTGGCATGAGCTTTAAATCTTATCATTCTAACTCAGATGTCCTGAGGCTAGACTTAACTATTTTTTTTATAGAAGGGAGACATTTTCAACTGACCTAAGGTTAACATTTCATAAAACAAGAGTATTTTAATAAAATATGGTGAGACATATAATCTTTAAGCATAGAAAATCGTTCCTTAGAAAAGATAATTACTGATCTACTTCATCGTTTATATCTCCCACTTTATTTCTGACTTGACTCTATAGTCCTCTGCTCAACATATAGTTAGTTTTCCCTTGTAAAAGTCTCTAATCTCCTTTTTAAACTCCACACAAAACTCCCAGAAATGATTAACATTTTCAACAAGGTGGCAGGTTGCAAAATTAATCAGTAGCCTTTCTACGTACAAATAATAACTAAAGAAAGAGAGTACATGGAGACCCTCCCATTCACAATAGCCTCAAAAAAAAAAAAAAAAACTCAGAATAAACCTGACCAAGACATTAAAGATCTCTAAATGAAAATTTAAAATCTTCGAGGAAAGATATTGACGAAGGCACCAGGAAATGGAAAGACCTCCCATGCTTATGGATTGGAAGAATTAATACTGTGAAAATGGCCATCCTACCCAAAGCAATATATAGATTCAGTGCAATCCCAATCAAAATCCCCATGACATTCTGCACAGAATTAAGGAAATCACCCTAAAATTCCTATGTAATCACAAAAGATCCCAGACAGCCAAAGCAATCCTGAGGACAAAGAGCAATGCTGAGGGGAATTACCATACTTGATCTCAAACTATATTACAGAGCTATAGTCATAAAAACAGCATGGCACTGGCACGAAAATAGACACATAGACCAATGGAACCTAATTGAAGGCCCAAGCGTAAGTACATGCAATTTAAAGATTTAATTTATTATTTTTAAGTATTTATATATGTGTATATCTGTGTGGGATATGTGCATGTGAGTGAAGGTACCTGCAAAGACCAGAAGGGGGCATTGCATCTCTTGTAGCTGTGATTGTCAGTATAGGAATCCAAATCCAGGTCTTCTGTAAGAGCAATATAGGCTCTTAATGATTAAGCCATCTTTCCAGCCCTAAATATTTATTTTCAATATGAAAAATTAAGCTCCTTATGTTTACTGTAATTGTATGTTAGCCTTATTCCTATCCATGATATTTTGAGGCAGTCTTCTTATGTTGCCCAGGCTGGCCGTGAACTCGCGATCCTCCTCCCCAACTCTCCTAAGTACTGTGCTAATGGTTGTGAATCACTGGCCAGCCGTCATCTAATTTTTCTGTCTACTGTTCATCTCTTCTCCAGTGTTTTCTTTTCTGCACTTTAGCTAATTGATCAGGTATTCATTCTTCTTATTTCCTTAGTGAATAGAAATACCTTCCTTCTTTAGACTCTACATAAAATTTTGACAGATGTACTTGCATTTTAAGTTATATTTTCTGTGTGTGTATGTGTGTGTGTGTGCGTGTGTGTGTGTGTACATGCCGCAGTGTGCACAGGACGTCAGAGGACAACTTGGGGAAGTCAGTTCTCTCCTTCCACCACGTGGATCTCAGGGATCGAATTCAGGTTGTCTGGCTTGGAGGCCAGCACCTTACCCACAGCTCCATCTCACTTGTTAAATCCTACTTTCTAAGGCCTCATCTCTGAAACAAGCAACACGTATATCACACCTTCATTTCTTCTCCCTCTGCTTCCCAGATTCTAGGGTTTAATAAGTAAAACTTTGGTTTAACACCCCAGTATTTCACATGCGCATGCGTGCCATATATTTAAACCTAGGACAATTTTTCCTTCTTTAGTAACTCTTGTTTAACAACTTGCGTTGAAAGTTTGGACCAACATCGTGAGCAATTACACTTTCTCCTATTATTTCTTGAACTCTTCCTTGGTTCTAGTATGATCTCCAAAGACTCTCCCTGATGAATTTCAGGTTTCTTGGCTCTCTCCTTCATGTGTCAGCATCTCTGTCATAATTTTTACGTTATTGCTCTGTGCATTGGGAGGGTTACCTTGGCTAGAGAATTCCAGATCACAAAGCCAATTCTTTCACCTAATTTTTAATTCTGTCACTCAGCTCTTCTATTTCGTTTTTAATGTTGTCAATCATATTTTAATTTCCATGCTTTCTTTTGTATTATTAAAGTATTCCTTGTAATCCCCCCAGGTTTGTGTACCCTCATTGCATTCCCTTAGATCTAAAGCTACTAATTAGCATTCCTTCAAGCCATCGTCTATGTACCGCATTAAGTTTGGGCAGGGTTAGGATCGAAGTATGCTTAGCTTCATGTTTCTCTTTCATGATATTTATTTCTCTCCGACATTTTGTGATGTGGATGTTTATAAAGTAGAGTGCAGACAGGCCTCTGCCTTCCAATATGGTAGCTATTTAATCAACCACTTGTACCAGCAATTTTTCTGGTGATTCCCATTTCAATGTACATTTATCCAAGTGAAATGAAATTATAATTCATTTTCTCCATTTCATTGGCCAAATTTCAAGAACCCAGGAGTTTCTGGGTGCCCAAAAGCATGGTATAGGACAACACCGAGTTAGAGAGAGCTTCCATCATCACACGTTGTCCTGTTGCACAGTGGTTTAGACTGATGGTTTTTGGCAACTAAAATGGCTTCCCCCCACACATGTGGAAATCTCTGTTGTGCAGGTAGTGAAGTGGTCATCCTGTGTGGAGAAGACATGCATCCATTGTTGGTCCCATGCTGTGAGGGAGATAGCTTCAGGAGTCATGGCCACTCTGTCTCAGCTGTGTTCAGAGCAAGTCTCGTTTGTTAAATTTTTATTTGTTTATTTACTTTATGTGTATGAGTGTATTGCCTTCACATATGTAAGTGCACCCATGTCATGCAGTGCCTGTGGAGGACAGACGAGGCCATCAGATCCTTTGGAACTGGAGTTACAGATGGTTGTTAGCCACCATATGGGTGCTGGGATTCAAACCCAGGTCTTCTACTTTATTGTTCTTTGAGTTCCGTTAGCAGAATGTAGCTTTACAATTGTCTCCTCTTTAAAATTTTTAAAATAGTATTTTATTATTTATTTATTTACTTACTTACTTACTTACTTACTTACTATGTTGAGACAGGGTCTTCCTGCAATCTCAAGTGACCTGTTAGTGTGTAGGCCAAGCCAACTTTGATCTCACAGAGATCTACTTGCTTCTGCCTTCTGAGTGCTGTCTTAAAGGTATACACCTCCAAGCCTGACTAATTCTAAAAATAATCTTATGTGTATAAGTGTTTTGCCTACATGTATGTAAGTGCACCCATGCATGCAATATCCACAGAAGCCAGAAGATGTTGGATGCTCTGGAATTTGAGTTACAGATGGTTCTTATTCACCATGTGGGTTCTGGGTCCTCTGCGAGAGTAGCCAGCTCTTACCTTAACATTGAGCCATCTCTAGCCCTGTACCTCTTTTAGTTTCATGCGGTTATCATTTCCTGCAAGCGATTAAGTAATCACCAGGCATCAGATGTCACAAAGTATATCCTGCTGCACCTTTCTCAAAACACCTGCCTTGCTGTCAGCAGGGTTCTCTCTCTCCCAGCACTGCTGTGGATGATTCCTACTCTTCTGTTTCTCCTGTCAAGATGTACCCAGTCAGCCTTCTTGAAAGGAAGCCGGTTGGTCTAGTCTATGTGTTGAGCTTCATAGGTCTATGAAATTAGCTTTTTAAATAATCATAGCGTGTCAGGCCAAGGAAGGAAATCTGAGGGCTGGGGAGATGGCTCGGTCAGTAAGAGCTGAGTGCGATCCCTGGTACCCACATAAAAGGTGAGGATGGAGGCACACTGCGGTCCCAGCACCGCCGGAGTGGGCAGACACAGGCAGATCCTAGGGGCTCGTTGGCCAGCCAACCTTTGAGCTCTAGGTTCAGTGAGAGATTCTGTCTCAGAAAATGAGGTGTAAAGTGATGGAGAAACATATCTGATATTGACCTCTGGTCTCTACATGTATGCACACATGCAAATTTGCACACATGCACACAGCCAAATGAGCACGTGCATAACACACACACACACACACACACATACACACAAAGAAATTTGAGACTCGTTCAACTTAGACTTTTTATAATGAGTAAGAGTCATATCAGGGAAGTGATTCCTTAGCATGATATCCTCAAAGACACACATAAAGAGAAGTTACTCAGTTCCCAAGTTGGCTTGTGAACTTTATCTTTTGCTCTATGAACCCTTAGAAATGATAAGAAAGAATCAGTGTCTCAGCCTAGGCACAGCACAGATCTGGCATAGTAGTTACCTGGGTTCTTCAGTGCTATGGTGTTTCTGAGTGCTCACCCATGCTGGGTGAGACATTCCAGTCATGTAATTGCCTATGGGACACCCGTACCCATATGAGCAACTCCAAATAAATTCATCAGTTCAGCAAGCTGGGGTGGAATTCTTTCTTGTTTGTTGATGCCCCATCAGGGGCACGTAGGATTTCTTTACAGCTCTCCAGAAAATGTCATATTCCAAGTTCACAGTTTTGGAGGCTGACTCCAAACAGCATGGCATGGACTCTGGTGAGTCCCTCCTTGGCTGTACTTCATCATGGTATGTGCTTGTGAAACAGGTAGAAATCCAGACAGGTAACTGGAGCACAGGAAGGGCCAGCCTTGCTCTTTCATGACCACTCTCTTGTGAGAAGCAATGAGTCTTCATTGAGAATGACATCAGTTCATTCTAAAGCTGTCTTCCCCAAGTGCTCAGTCACCTTCCAATGCACACCATTTTTGTGTTGTGTGTATGTGTGTATATGTATGCATGCATGTATGTATATATGCATGTGCGTATGCAGGAACACATATGTACAAGTGTGCAGAGCAAAAAGACCTGAACTAGTTCCTCAGGGGTGGTCCTCCTTGTTCTGTGTGGCACAGTCTTTCACTAGTCCCTCCTTGTTCTGTGTGGCACAGTCTTTCACTAGTCTCTCCAAGTGTCACCAAGTAGGCTAGGTTGGCACGCTGGTGAGCTCCTGGGATCTCGGCCTCTACTCCTCCAGGCACAGATGTTACAAGTTCAAGTCATCACACCCAGCTTTTGTACATCAATTCTGGACAAGGGAACCTCAGACGCTTATGCTTATAAGACAAATTCTTTATAGACTGAGTCATCTCCTCAGCCCTGAGCTCCCCAAATCTTCCTCAGTGCAGGTTCATCCTTGAGGTCTAGCCCACCTGTCCAGAGTCCCTCACTTTAGGAAGATTAGCTCATCCTTGCCCACCAGTAATCAGTTGCCAATATTTCTTCAGCCAAGATTGGGGTCTGCAACCCATTTCTCCAGGTCCATGCTGGGTTTTTGTCTGAGTTTGCATGGGTCTTGAGCATGAAACAAGGGGTGAAGAGCACACTCATGAGTCAAGCTCCCTCATGCCATGGAACTCCATTTTAAAAAGTTTCTCCAGCTCCTGTCACCGTAAGACTGAGGACTGAGATTCCAACATGTAGCTGACCTTGTCTTCACATGTGCTTCAGGACAAAATAACTTAAATTCTGGGGGACACATTCACACCACATCCAAACGATAGCCACTGCTCTGCTCTAATCCCCACACAATACAAAATAGCAGAGAGTCCATATTCCCTACAGGACATTTTCAACAGAAGCAAAAGCAGTTAAGAGATTTTTCCTCTTAACCTTCAAATGTATTTGCTCTGAACCCCTCAAGAGCCATTCCTCAGCACAGTGGAAAGAAAGATACCTGAAATGGCAACAGTTCCTGCTTAGGAACCACAGCTTTACATAAGAAATATACTTGCTATATCCCCAGAAAGTTCTGGAATGGGAGCTAACTGGTGACCTCGGTGAGAAGCTCCCCTCCAGCATCTGCTTAACTGCACTGATCTGCAATCTGTTTCCTGTGTAGGAGAGTAATTAATTGTTTCAAAATGCTTTTTGAGATTTGGGGAGACTGACCTAAGGTTAATGGTTCATAAACCTCATTTTCTCTTGCATTAGAGATTCTACAATATGAGATACTGTGTATCTGGACTGGAGAGAGGAGAGGACCTCAGATACCTGCCCTGTAGCCTGTCGCCACGGCTATAGATGAGGAATTTCTCTACCATAAGCCCTGCCACACTGGACTCTCTAACACCACTAGATATTTTTCTTGCTATGTGCTTCGGGATAAAATACCTTAATCCCTGTACTCGGACTTGTAGACTGTGATTTTTCAAGGGATACGCATAAGACCTATCGATATCTCTTCTAATATGAGCAGTTCATTCCTGTGGATCACAAAGGCTTAGTTTGGGGACCATAAACTCTAGTGCATCCAGACACCAGACAGGCAGCATAAATACATTGGCAGGACAGGCAGAGACAGTGATTCGGAGCAGGCCAGTCCCTATTAAAGGGGAGAGTGTCTTCTTAGGCTCCCGCAGGAGAAACATGTACTTGACCTTTCTGGCATCAGAAATCCAGGTATTAGGCAAAGACTAACCCTTCACTTCTGCTGGAGATCAGGTAAAGACCACTTCCAGATGTGTCTAGCTCACCCCTGTTAGCAATTTTCTTCCCAGGTTCCTAGTTTGAGATTTCCAGTTTGTTCTTACAAATATCACTGTCAAAATTCACAGGTTAGAACTGGCTCCACTGGAGTTATGACTCAAAGGTTAAGAGCACAGGCTGTTCTTGCAGAGGATCCAGGTACAATACCCAGCACGCATATAGTAGCAGCTAGCAACCATCTATAACTCTAGTTGCAGGGGCTCTGACACCCTCTTCTGGCTTTCTCAGGCATTGCATGCACACCATGGTACACTTAGACCTATTCAGGCAAAGCACTCAAACATATAATATTAAAATTAATTAATTAAAATATTCAAAAAATTCACAGATGCCTAGAGATATGACAGAGATAGGGACTTCTCTAGGATACATGATCTCTCCAGTCATGCTGACTCAGTCCCCAGCATTGAACGAGGGAAGTGGGCAGCAGGTCCCAATCTCAGCTAAGGAACTACTGGCAGCTGATTACTGCAGGGTGAAAGAGAGTTGATCTTCTTTTAAGGGAGTGACCCTAGATAGGCTGACCAGACTCCAGTGGATAAACTTACACTGATGGGTGTCTAGATACAAATGTTTGATCAGATAGGCATTAACATATGTAACAGAATGCATGAAATCCAGTGGGGGCAGACTGGGGTCCGGATGGGAGAGGGAATATAATTTTGATTAAGATCTATTATAGGAAATGTGTAAAAACTCAATAATATGTATATAAAATTCACAGATTAGGGTAGTACGAAAAATCTCCTCTGGCTGCCAAGGGGTCAGAGAATTTGACAGAGTCAGACAGGCTGGTGAGTTCTCAGGCACAAGGACCTCACCTTCTGGCCTCCACAATGACTTTGATAGCTAACTGACTGCTATGACCTATATC
Organism: Eospalax fontanierii; assembly: GCA_035773235.1. NCBI lineage: Eukaryota > Metazoa > Chordata > Mammalia > Rodentia > Spalacidae > Eospalax > Eospalax fontanierii. Next base: position 42,558,985 of record CM069546.1, on the reverse strand, counting down.
CCGGCCCAGGCTAGAATGATAATCACTTCAAGAAAGAGGGGTTCTACTGAAAAACAAGTATGTCTAAGGTGTTCGCTGGAGTAGAGGTGCTAGGAGAGAGAAAAGATTGAGCTTCCAAAGTTTATCCATACAGATCAATTGAAATGTAATCATAGTCATTGTAATAAATAGTTCTGATCCACAGAGGGCCAGCTACACGTCAAGATAAGTCACTTATAGCCTGCTTGATATTGCATTTCCTCAACAAACCCAGCAGGAACCACCATACGCTCCTTCTACAGATATGAAAATGGGCTCAGAGAGGTTAAGTCTCTTCCCCTGGGTCTCTCAGGTCAGAACATCTGAATTTGATTGGAGAATGAACTATCAAGGCCCCTGTGTGATTCTTTATTCCCCCTTGAGGATCCTGAGTAGGAAGTTCAACAGAAAGTTGAAATCACTTCCTCTCCCAATTTCCAGACATTCTCAGAGTGGGCTTAAAACTAAGAGAGCAGATGGTTGTTGGGTGGGGGTGTGTGACTTCCCTTCCAATGTATATCCGGAATATACAAAAACAAATTAGAATGATCCGAAAGTTAGCAAGCTCTAAAAAGAAAAAAAAAAAACAGACATGTTAGCTTCCAAGATCTTTATCGTTACACACTCTGGGACCATATGGAGGCCATCAATTTCCCAGGAATGGTAAGACCCAGAAGGCAAGAAAGAGCTCTGAGAACTCACTGAGCAGTAGACACTGAGAACAAGGGCCCAGCTCTGGCCTTGGCAGTTGACTGCTTATGTGGGTTGTTGGGATTTTATTGTATAACAACTCTTCGAAGACATGCACACACTACACAATTTCCACATTTGAAGTGAGTGGCATGACGTGTTTTTATTTTCACAGACGTGTGCAGACCATCACTGTCATCAATTTTGGGACATTTTCATGACATGAGAAGAAACCCTGTGTGCTCTAGCTGGCAGCCTCCTCTTTCCCTTCCCCGAGAAACCAGCGATGTGCTGTCTACACCGATCTTCCTGCTCTTGTTTTCTTGTGAATTTTGTCATAAATGGATTCATTTGCAACTGGCTTCATTTCTTTACCATAATATTTTCAATGTTTGTGAGCTGATGGAATTGGAATGACTTTTAGAACTAATTGTCTGTCTCTCTGTCTTTCTGTCTTTCTCTAGGCTACTATTGGAAGAATTCTTCAAATCAACAGTTGGAGTCTTCCTTTGGCATCATAAACCACACCAGCAGTGTTCCTGTCTGGCTAGGGTCTGCTGATTTGCTTGTCAGTCAGTGCTACCAGCCAGATATCTGAATCTTGCCTTTTGTCTCATCTTACCTTCCCAGGAACTTATCATTTCTAATTCTTAACTAGTCTTAACTGGTCTTGGAAGGAGAATTAGCTACACATAGTTATTCAGGTAAAGCAAGTTGTCCACAGGGAATGAATGACTTCTTGGACACCATCTCAATTTATTTATAGTAAGCAAGTTTACTCGGCCTTGAGCTCTTCTTTTAACTTAAACATATAGCTTTAATTCCTCACAAACCTTCCTTTCTTTTGACCCAGAATATTGTATGTTTGTTTGTGTATGTTGTGACAATATCAATCTCTGTAAGCAGTGAGTATGCATTGGAAGCCATGATGATCACATTTGTGTTGCAGACATCAGGTGGGAATCGAGTGATAGCATCTGCTCATGGTTGCATTTGCTGTTCTAGGTCTGAACAGGCATAATTCTTTGGTAAGACAAATCCTGCTTTACCCTGCCTTTTCAAGCTGTGTGGAAGGTGTCAACAAAGAGAGAGCAAGGCCTTTGTTCAAGAGTGTAGTTCCCAGAGAAATCTGAAGGACCAGGATTTCAGAACAGTTTGGGTCCTACTCTTGATTGAAATGGATGGTAAGAGTCATACTGTCTTTATTCAGGCATCACCATAACATGGCATCACACTGTCACAGTCTGTCTGATTAGAGTGAAGTCAAGACCTACGGAAGCTTCTACCTCCGATCTTTTTCCATCTGACTGGTAGACTTCTGGATGGATCTCATAAACTTTTCATCTTGGATTATGTAATACTTGAAGAGGTTAAATTCATGAGAAAATATAGGCAATTGGTGAGTTTTCCTTAAAGCCACACAGGTAAAGTCACTCCTAAGTGATGTCTCGTAAGGGCCAGCTAGTGAATTGTAAGACCATGCACTGTGAAGTATAAGAAGGGGTTTTGGTCTAGTTAAGGGAGAGGTACTGTAAGTAGAATAAATATGGGTGTGTGCAAAGCATGTGCCTTAGAATGAAATCAATCTGGTTCAAATACGGACACTGGCTAGAAAGCCAAGCTTCTCTGGCTAGAAAGCCAAGCTTCTCCGAGTTTCAGAGTCATATCAACAAGGTAGAGAAAATTTTAGGAAGACTGTGGAGATGACTTGGTGGCAAAAGCACTTGCTGTCCAAGCATGAGGATCTGAGTTCAGATCCCTCGAACCTCTATGTAGTCGTATACAGACTTGTAATCCCAGCCCTGTTGAGGGCCGAGATAAGCAGATCACTGGGCTTACTGGCTTCCAGTCTAGCTCGAAGTTCAGTGAGAGATCTTGTCTCAAGGGAGCAAGGCAGAGGATGATAGAGTAGGACACTTGACTTCATCCTGTGGTTTTCCATTGTATGAAGGAATGTGCAAACCATACACACACACACACACACACACACCACCAAATTTAATTTAAAAATTGATTTTTAATTCAAAACTATTCAGAAATAAGCATCTCCAGTCTCTTATTCTCTCTGTGCCATCTAGTTGTTCTCTGTGTTAATCACCATCACTTATACGCCAGGAAGCTTCTCTGCTGAAAGCTGAGAAATGCATTAATCTTAGGGCATAACAAGAACACCTATATCAAACTTTTCTGCCTCACAAGGCTCAGGGATCTTTGTGGAAGAGGGAGAGGAAAGAGTGTAAGAGCCAGAGAAGGTAGATGACCACAAGGAAACAGAATTGTCAGGACAGCTGGCCAGTTACTCATAGGAACTCACAGCAATTCTGAAAGCATACACAAGCCCATGTAAGCTCAAGCCAGACAACACCCCAGCACAGATGTGGGGAAATGGGTCAGAAATCCCCAGCCTCCCTGAGGAACTACTGGCAACTGATGATTACTAGGAAGGGAAGATTCAGTGTCTTTTAAGAGACTTGCATCCACAAGATTCTTAGTAGGTTGACCAGGCTCCAGTGGATGAACTCACATTGTAGGTCATTTGTGGACACAAACCCGACTCTGTAGGCATATATATATATATATGTATATATATATAGTGCATATAGTGCCTGGGACTGCATCCACAAGATCTGCTCAAGAGCAAATAGGCCAAACTATCAGTATGGACAGGGGAATGGCTCATATATATATATATATACATATATATATATATATGCCTCTCTCTCTCTCTCTCTCTCTATATATATATATATATATATATATATTAGAGTACAAAAATTTGATGGGGAATTAGAAAAAGGGGGCAGATACAGATGGGGGTCTAAATATGATCAAAGCATATTAAATGAAAATCACAAAAAATCAATTGAAAAAATTAATCAATTAAAAATAAATACACAGAAATTGGTTGATTACTCCTTTAACATTTATACCACTATTATACCTGTGAGCATATCTTGCCAGGCCAGTCATTATTGCAAATCACAAGATTCACAGCTGGGTAAGACTGTTAATTACTTTTCTCCTTCAAATAGTGTACACTGAACTTTCTAGCACTATGAAAACTAGTCAATAGGCTTGAAGCTTCCAGATCAGTATCAACTTGATTTCTCTGTATCCTATGTCTCACATATCTGGTGTCCTTAGCAATAAGGTCTTATCATCAACTTCTGGAGGACAACCATGAGTAATGGCAATAATTAAAGCCTGAAATGTAGAGCCTAAGCCTGGTACTATTAATTGGGCCAAAAAATCTTGACTGGTTAGGTCACAGGCACTAGTGGAAAACCTAATACTATTATTCTACTCTAAATTGACAAAGTATTAAAACTCCATCCCTAATTTTTTATCTTTATACCTGTAGATTAGTACATCTCTCATCCTTCATCAGAGAAGCTTCTCTATCACATCTCCTTCCCCTAATTCATCATCATGAAAGAAGGGAGAGCCAGAGGCCATAGATCTATGCAGAGAAACAGCATTTGCCAAACATGACTGAGCTGTTGCACATACAAACTCACAGTGCCTGGGACTGCATCCACAAGATCTGCTCAAGAGCAAATAGGCCAAACTCTCAGTGTGGACAGGGGAGTGGCTCATAAAGTCCTAGCCTGAAGAAGCTCCTGGCAACTGATTGCTATGTGGGGTGGGAGGAGTCAGATTTCCTCAGGGGCATGATCCCTGACAGATCACCCATCCTCTAGTAGATGTTCTACACCGATACACATACAACCAGCACTAAGTGAACTCCAAGGGTTTATAAACAGAGCACATAAAGTTGGGAGGGAAAAGTGGTGGAGATATAGATGAACTGGAGGGGAGGGAGTGAGAGGCATGTTTGACCAAGAAACAAGAAAGTCTCAAACAACTCTTAAAACATGCCAAAAACATTCAATTAAATGAATAGATAAGTAAAACTTTAAAATAAGGAAACAATATTACCTACTCTATAGGATATTTGAAATTAAAGTATGTACGGAATAGTGACCACAAAAACACTAATATTTTCAAACAATCACCATTTGTATATTAAGACAACAGAAAATAAGTATTACTTGTCTAATTGCCCAACAACCTAGCACATCTCATAAGATATTAAAACTCTCCCTTCATGGCTGAAGTAACTGGTTTAGATCAGTTAAATGACGGATTCTCAAGTCTCACTCACAGTTGATGTAAAGTGGAATTAAGGTTTAAAATCAGACTTGGTTATAAAGATGGAATCACATCCCTTGATATAGCTTTTCATTGCTAATGGAAGAGTGAGTCAAGAAGACAAAAAGAGACACTTTTCATCCAGAAGCTAGGAAACCATTTTTGAAAGTCATGCAAACACTGTAAAATTTAAAATAGGCAATTTCACATTTTAATGACTGTTCTTGAAACAGGGCAGTATCAAGCCCTTGACTTAAATGCCAGTGAAAAGACAGAAACAGTGTCTAGACATCTGGTAAACCAGTTCTAACATAGCTCCTGTTGTTCAATCATTTATCTAGGGAAAAATGAATTTTTAAGAAAAGAGTCTATTCACTGTCTTTTGAAAAAGAACTTCCAGAATATAAATTCCCACTCCAGGAACAATTTTGTGACATCTCAGCCTCAGAAATGCTGTCCTGTGCTTAACAACAAACACTGGAATTTTCCCAGTTTCTTGTCCTTGGGTTTCTGCAAAGTCAGTATAATTTGAATTTTTATAAATCAAATCCTAGTTTCAAATGCAATTGAAGAACTTGCACTTTAAAAGAAGTCTGTCTTGAATCCTCAAGAAAATGGGAAAGTGATGGTGGAACTGAATAGCTAATCCTGAAATTATTCATTTTATAAATTCGGAATTTAGTCCACAGCTTTGTCAAAACAACCTTTATACTTTTGAAACCAATTTGAAATTCAAGTTTGTGGCTGGGTCTTGTGGGCACTCCTTATCACCTTTGCTGATAAGCATTTAAATATATTCATTAACAAAAATAATTGTTGTCACAGTTAACTACATTAGCACCTTTTAATTGAATTAGAAATTAGACGGGGTCATGAATATTTCACTAGGATACACTGCTAGGCTTCCCAATTTCCATCTTATAAAAAATCCTGTCACCTGGCATAAACAGGTGGATTTGCAATGCTCACTGTCCTGGCTTTTCTCAGAGTTTTGTCACAAAAGTTATTCCATTGTCAAAAATGAATCAAAAATGAATTTTTAACTTTCAAGCTGTTCTCCTATGCTTTAATGTCCTACAGACATTCCAGGTCTGTAGGAAACTTTTAAATAAACATTTACTCAACACAATGCAGAAATTCTCAATCCTATTGCATGCTGAGCAAAATGATTATCAGTAAGCGCTTTTGAGGTAGACTCTAGGCTTCCAAACCCATCACAACAGACATTGGGAACTAGAAATTTCTAGGAAAATGCAGACTGACCTGTACACTGCAGAATCTTTGGTAGCATCCTGGGCTTCTGGCAAACAGATTCTAGTAGCTTGCACACAACTGCCTTCAACTGTGATAAAACAGTTTCTGGACAGCCAGACAATAGTCCCCTCTGCAGAGAGATTGTCCCATTTAAGAACCATTGGGAATTATATGGGTTCAATTGACGAGTAGCCTCACTTCTTGTGTTTGAGTATTCTCTGACACCTTGGTTGTACATATATGAAATAGAAGGATACTTTTTCAGTGAGTTATAGAGAGTCTACATGCTACTGATTAAAAGGCACAGCTGGAAGAGGATTCCTTTGCTATCAGAGAAGCAGCAGTAATAGTGCTAGAAGCTTCAGAGAGAAAGCAGTGGACTAGAACTGTCCCTTTGTATTATTCTCCTTTTACCTACCTGCGCATGTTGAACTTGGAGTCTTCTGCATAAATACTCAGAAGTTTGTCAAAAGGTATGTTTACAGTTTTGTTTTTAGGATCCTCCATACTGAATTTCACAGTGCCTCAACTAGTTAAGGTTCCTCCCAGCAGAGTCTTTCAGCGTTGGAATGTGGGATGAGTGCGTTTGCGGGAGGGGACTGCCTTGTGCATTGAAGGATCTATGAGCATCATCCCTGCCTTATTTAGATGCCAGAAACACCTGTCCCCAGTTATGATGAGACAGAGTATCTCCGGATACTTCCAAAGATTCCTGAGGAGAAAAGTTGTATGCTCTGGAGAACTATTGCTCTGCAGGAAATGGATTTCTCTCCTTGTCCAGTTAATCCCCACACCCTTGGTCAGTGTTTATTTTCTGGAAAGATTCTTTGCCTGCCTTCTGCAAATCTGCTTCCCCCTTCATGGTCTCATCACTCTGTGTTTGCTGTGTTGTCCCATCTGTCTGTTCTGCTGAACTCAGAGCCTCACAGGGCAGGCTTCATCTATATCTGTATCTACTGTGGGCACAGACAGGAGAGTGGGGGACAGAGTTGAATAAATAAACTCCTGTTCACTAAGCAAATACTGTCTACCAAGCTCCAAGCCTAAATTGCATGCACACATGATTTTCTTACATAGTTCCAATGGGCTCATAAAGCTCTTCTCTGTCTAGTTTGTCACTGAATTAGTGGGGCTGCCATAACAAGAAGGAATTCAACTGAAGAGGCGTAGGAAGTATTGGACATATATAGCTTTGAAGCCAGTCCCGAGTCATCTCAAGCTCTCTTCACTAAGTATCTCCCAAGAGCAGAATCAGAGACACCACCTGTTCTAGTTTGCCTTCAATTGCTGTGACAAGATACTTGTGACCAAAACCAACTCAGGGAGGAAATGGCTTACCTATATGGCTTACATCTCCCAGATCATAGTTCATCACAGAGGGAGCCCAAGGTAGGAACTCAGGGCAGGAACCTGGAGGCCAGAGCTGAAGCACAGGCCAGGGAAGAACGCTGCTTACTGGCTTGGTCCCTGAGCCCATGCTCAGCCTTCTTTCTTATACAATACAGAACCACCTGCCCAGGAGTAGTACTGCCCACAGTGGGCTGGACCCTCCCACATCACTCAACAGTCAAGAAAATACCCCACAGACATGGCCTCAGGCAGGCCAGTCCAGTGGAGGCAATTCCCCAACTGAGGCTCCCTCAACCCAGATGTGTCAAGTGGACAACCAAAGCTGTCCAGAACACCTTCCCTCCAGCTGGGCAGCATTCTGGAGGCTTCTGTGATGGTGAATCTTCATTGTCAACTTGACTGGATTTGGACTCACCTAGGAGACATACCTATAGGGATATCTGTGAGGGGGTTTCCAAAGATTATCTCCAGAGGGAAGGTCTTCCCTGAATGCTCTCCTGTGAGCTGGGTTCAGGGACTGAATAAAAAAGCAAGACCAGAAAGGCCAGCTGGACATGGAAATTCCCCTTTCCCTGCTTCCTGGTCCACACCCCTGATCAAGTTGTTTTCACTGCCAGATCTTCACCACAATAGACGACATTTCTCTGGACCACGAGCCTGTTCCTTTAAGATGGTTTTAGCCAGGTACTTGGTCACGGGAACAAGCAAATTAACTTACACAGCATCACATTCCCAGCTGAAAAGGACTTTCTTGATAAATTTGTCACCCCACGTATAGGATTAGGACATGGGAGTGTTTCCCCTGAGGTCAGGAACAGAGTAGAAATGGATGACCTGCTTGAAGAAACAATCCATCCTGGATCCAAGGAGGAGGCACTGGGCACTTTTCACTGCATTGAAAAGGTCAACCTAGAAGCAGCTGCGCCCACAGTGAGACCTTTCGGCAATTTCAAAAAGTTCAGTCTGTGGCTTAAGGGCAAAGCAGAGGTCAGTTCCCACATCAGTCCAACCTTTCTGTCTACCTCCAGCTCATACACCAGCTGGCAGCAGGCTCACTTCATGGTGTATCAGCTCCTATAGGGCAAAGGTCCTAGATGCAGGAAGGAGGGACTTCTGCTCCATTCCTGACCTGACTGCTGGGCCAGGGCAGCTGTTCTTGGAATTTCAGAGATGCTGAGAATCACTGTCAGTATTTTAAGGGAGCAGCAGGCTCCAAGAGGTTAACGTCTTCCTTTTCTGAAGGTTGCAGCACTTGCTGTGGAATCTCCTACAAGAGACTTTGCAAGGTCCACATGCAGAAGCCGAAATTAATAAACTCCTTTGAACTCAGAGAAAGCAGACCAAGTCGGGCTGCAAATGCAGCATCCCATTTAACTTGAGCTTAGATGGGGTCGTAGATGTACGAGTGTTTGTACGAGATGTACACAGGGCATCTGGAGGCATGCTGGGGCATGTGTGTTTCCATCACAGACATGCAAGTGTGTATGCCTTTAATGGCTTTGTGTGTACACATGACGCTGGGTCAGGAAAAGTCTAGATATTTGCACATCTCTAATGGCAAAGATTTATTCGCTAATTACCCCAATAAGACAGCAAGAGACCCTAGGTCAAGGGTTGATTTTATCTATTTCTGCAATCCCATCAGCACTTCTCTCAGGGAACTGTAGGTGTCTGGCACTGCTCATCGAACAGTTTCCTCTATCCTTTCACAAATGTTTTGGACTTCCTGAAACTTTAACTGCTATGGGCCTGGCACTGGGTCTCTTTTGTCCAAGGTGGATAAGGGCCCAAAGATGGATGGATGGATGGATGAAGAAATTCCCAACTGCAAAGTCATAGAAATACCTTTCCCACGATTGATGTGCCTGTGTGTGCACACATGTATTTATAAGAAGACGAAGAAGCAGTTTAGAAAAAAATCTGAGTCATTGAGGGAGTCTATAACTGAAAGATAAAGAGCATGGACCCTGGAGTCAGACCCGGGCATTCAAATCCTGCCACGGATGTTCACTGGCCACGTTTGTAGTCAATCAATCTCTGCTGATTGATTCACTGAGTAAATAGTATCTGTGCACCTGCCATATAGCAGGCACTTCCTAGGCCTTGGGGACATGGCAGGGAGTATGTCCTTAGTGGAACAATTGCTGCGCATCACCGTGTCACGGGAGGAAAGGAAGACTGAAAAGGGGAGCAGTAGAAGAAGGCGCCATGTGACCAGGGAGCTAGAAAGACCAGGGATGTTGAAAGGAAGTCACTCAAGCCAAGAACGAAGGAGTGACACCCAGGTGACGGGGAAAAGAAAAAGCATCCTAGGCCGAAGAAAGGCTGTGTACAGAGGTCTTGAAGCAAGAGTGGGTATGGCGTGCTTGAAGAAGGGAAAAGCATGAAATAAGATGGCGATACTGGGCACAAGAGGAGAGAAGGCTGAGTGTGTGTGTGTGTGTGTGTGTGAGAGAGAGAGAGAGAGAGAGAGAGAGAGAGAGAGAGAGAGAATGTGTCTGCGTTTTTAGGTTTGAATGAGTGCATATGTACATTATTTGGACATATGAGCATGTTCGGATGTGTTTGAATCAATATGGGCATGTGTGCAGTCATGAGTTTGAATGGAAGTGTGTGAATGTGTGTGCACTGAGTATCCTTATTAGAGTCTGTATGAGTGTCCATGTGTCGTTCTGCCTGTAGGCCAGTGAGTTCCTATATACATCTGAATGAATGTGTGTATATGTATGTACACATTATGTCCATGCATTTTAGTGTCTGTAGGAATTTCTGCATGTGTGTATATGTCCATGAATGTATATCCTATGACTATGTGTGTAGCTATATTCAGGCATGTAAGTGTTTCTGCATGTATGAACGTGTTCAGGCTTATGAACGTGAATGATAGTGTCTGAATGTGTGTCTATGAATATGTGTGTGCATGAGTGTCTGTGTACATCCCTTTCCAGATATGTGAGTGGGAATGTATGCACTTTACTGGGCGTGCATGAGTGCATGTGTGTGTGTGTGTGTGTGTGTGTGTGTGTCTGAGCACACAATCCTTACAAAGCAGCTTGCAGATGTGATGCGTGGAAAGCTTCAGGTAGTGGAATAAGACTTCCTAGGAGAGCTCTGTAACCACACAGCAAAATCAATATTCTAACCCAATTGCTTTTATAGATAATGCATCGTGTAAGAAAAGTTTTAATTAAAGTGAATCCTCTACAAAGTTGCCTCCAAGGCCTGCAGAGCTCCAGGCCGCTGGGGACACACTTGCAGAAGTCCCATTCCCAATCGACCTATGTTTCTTTCTTTCTTACCTACCTTTTCAGAATATTCCCCAAAAGTAGTCAATTGAAGAAATGATACTAATAAATGCATGTTCTAGAATATTATCCAAACACCATTGTAGGAAAAAATGCACACTGAAAGCAAAAAAATTTTCCCCAAAACCTTTACTTCAAGGCCCATGGGACCATGGAGATAGTTCAGTTAGTAAAGTGTATGCCTCGCAAGCATGTGGACCTGTGTTTTAGTCTATAGAACTCGAATAGAAGATGTTGGCATAGTAGCATGTGTTTATAATCCCAGTGTTGGGGAGGGAGAGACAGCTAGATTCCTGGGGCTCTCTGGCCTGCCAGCATAGCCTATCAGGTGAGCTAGGTTAGTGAGATCCCCTAACTCAAAAAAATAATAAGGTGAACCATGCCTGAGGAATGACATTTGGGGCTGTCCAATGTCTCACACACACACACACACACACACACACACACACACACACAACCTTAACAGTATATTTTTACATAATAAGATTCTGTTTTCATAAAGATGGAGCAAGCCAGGCATACTGATGACAGGACATTTGAACCTCCTCTACCTGAAACTTTCTGCTTCTAGGAATTTAGCCAAATGGATAGGTTAAATGCAAACAGTTGCTCATCAAAGCACCATTCATAATGTAGTGTTTGTTAGGCTGCCACTCTCTTTCCTGTAATTGGCTTTAATGGCTGAGACGATATGTAAGACATGTCCTACTTTTAATACAGTAACCACCGAGTTGAGGCCAGTGTCCTCTCTGGATTGAAGGCAGGGCTGTGCCACCAAATGTTTCACAGTCAACTCTTTCTCAGGGTGGGAAAGACTTACATAGTTTCTGTGGCATGCCTGTTCCTTCAGGCTGGTTTTGAATTTACAATGCGACCTCAGTAAATCGGGGAATTGGGAGAGTTGCTAACATTGGCTCTTGTGAGCCAGTGTGAACAGCGGCCGCACCCTGGGGCAGAAGGATGCTCAGCAGAGCCAAACCTGATCTCAGCATTTCACCCTACAGGGAACAGAAACAGGTCGTACGGCAGAGAAAGTGAGGTCATCTTTTGAAGAGGTTTGGGGCTGAGGGGGGTGTCTCCTTGCTGCTCTTCCTCTCTCATAAGACTTCCAGTCATCCTCCCCACTTCCTCCCCAGCCCGGTGCTCCCTGGGATGCCAAGTGGCAGCCACAGTTCAGGCTGACCATGAGACAGAAACAAGGCAAGGACCATTTGCTCATTCAAATTCTGGCTCCAAGAATGGAATAGAAGATGAGACTAGGGACACTTGAATGTGTCCAATGACCCAGAAAGAGCTGTGATCCAGGCGGCGACTTGCACCAGCAGAGCTTGTCTGTGGTAGGTCAGAGGTCTCCTTGAGGAAACACACGAGGGAACAGAAAAGATAAAATCAGAAAAGGCAGTTAATAGAAAAGTAAAATCCATTCTTGTTTTACACCTGTGACTCAAGATTTGTCTCTCAGATCAGCTACATATTTGCAACAATCTAAATATTTATTAAATGCAATTAAGCACAATATACCACATTCATTTAATGGGACAATTTGCAACTATTTAAAAGGGTTAGTACCCATTATGTGTGTATGTGTGTATGCATTGAATATGTGCATGTGTACAAGTGTACATGTGCATATGTGTATGCATGTGTATACATGTTTGTGTATCTACACATATGTATATGTGCATGTGCACATGTGTTTGTGTGGGGTATGTATGTATGTGTGTATATTTGTGTATATGTGTATGTGTGTATATATGTTTATGTGTGCTTGTGTGTGCATGAACCAATAATTTAATTCCAATACACAATAACGAACAATATATGTTTCTAAGGACCTTTTCAAAAAGTTAAATTCTACATTTCCTTTTAACTAGACAGTTAATAATTATAGGTCTAAAAACCTCCTTTTGCTATTAGTCTGACACTAAACACTCTGCAGAATTAGAAACCGTGGTGTATCTGCATATTCTAGTTAGCAGCTTGGGAATATGACCGAAGTAAATAGGTTAAGGGGAGATAAAAAGCAATTTACAAATTATCATGCATGATCCAGCCTCACTTGGAAAAGAATAAAACTGTGTGTAACTGTAGATGTGGGAAAATGTCTGGACAGAGGAAGAGTGGTTTTCTGTGTTGGAGATGTAGACCTTTATTTAAACATTCTTTCAGCCATGCCAGCATTTGACTAAAACTCAGCAAGTTCTTGCTGTTTATCAGCTGTTGGGCTGGCATCTTGCCTTCCTGGTTTTTCTAGTAGTCTGCATGGTGGCTTTTCCCATGAATGCTTATTTTTCTTTAACTATCAGCTTAGGAGAATAGTGAGGCTTTTTTTTAAAAAAAAAAAATGAAGTACTAGTACACAGTACTTAGAATTGAGTGGGAGCTTGATTATGAAGGCCAATATGTGATCTTCCTACCTAAGGTCTTTATCTACTACAGAGTCGTGACCAATGCGGCTTACCAACAGCCATGACAGTAAGCATTCCTATTCTATTTATCGATTGCTGTTATGAATACAGCTGGCCCTTTGTGAATTCAACCAACAGCAGATTGAAAATATTCGTAAAAGTCGTGTCAGGACTGAACATGTACAGACGTTCTCTTGTTGTTATCCCCTCAACAATACAGTATAATAACTATTTCCAAAGCACAATCATCGTGTTAGGTATTACACGTAGCTCACAGTGATTTAAAGTCCACAGGAAGACGGATGCAGGTTATATACAAAGGTCAGGTCAATTCATTTAAGGGACTTGAGCACCCATAGATTTCAGTATCCACAGGAGGTTTGGAAACCAATCCTTTCATGTGGCCATCTAGATGCTTATTGGTTCTCCTAATCACTCTTTCGATGAACAGTTATTCCTATTTTACACATCAACAGCCTGAGGTAGAAATGGATCTCTCTATCGATCCATTTCTACAGTCGCTATAGCAGTAAATCCACATGCCCCATTCTCCCCATCTTGTTCTGGGGCTCAAGGTAAGTGTTCCTACACTGTCTGTCCTGGGAACTGCTCTTATAGACATTAGCAGCATAACACACTCACTTACATCCCAGAAAGGGACAGGGATGGAACGTGTCTGGGATATTGTGGGTGACTCGGGAGGTCAGTGGGAAAGGCAGTGTAATGCAGACAAATGTGAGATAATAAGTCTGAAGTCAGTGAACCGAGGAAGACGAGAACAGATCCTAAATAAAAAGTCATGAGTCCCTCTAGCACGGAAAGGGAGTTAGAGGTTACTAGTAAAGAGAAAAAGTTTAAAAGCTCCTTGGAGCCGTCAGAACTTTGGAACCAGAGTTCTAGTGTGAAACTGAGGCTGTCCATGATCCACTGACAGAAGTAAAATAAAAGGGACATATCAAACAAAGAGAGAGGAACGCTTAAGAAAGTGAGTTTCATGGTTGGAGAGATGGCTCAGCAGTTAAGAGCACTGGCTGCTCTTGCAGAGGATGGGAGTTCAATTCCCAGCACCCACATGGCAGCTTACAACAGCCCGTATCTTGTAACTCCAGTTCCAGAGGATCCAACATCCTCTTCTGACCTCTGTGGGCATTGCATGGCATGGGTGGTTTTACATACATGCAGGTAACACACTCATACACATAAAATAAAAATAACAAGATAGAAATTTTAAGAAAAGAAAAAATGAATTTCAGGATCCGAGTTCGATACTTGTTAGAGGAGAGGGAATCCGGGCCGCGAGGTGAGGGGGTGTGAACCGCCGCCAACAGACAGAGCCGGAGACACTGAAAAGGGGTAAGACCGGACCGATCCAGCCAAGCAAGGCAGATCCAGCCGGAGAAAGTCTAGCAAGGCAGCTACATGTGCACCCACGCTTCCGTTCCAAGACGCACGGCACATCATCACCGCATCATACTGCGTGAAATTCCCGCGGTCTAGGAGAGAAGATGCTGAAGCCAGACAGACCTGTGCAGGATGTACACTTCCTAGAGAATGTCTGTGCTGGCCTGAGCACGTGGCATCTCAGCCTCTCAGAGTGCCTCCTATTCTGTAGCATTTGGGGTACACATGTAGCTGAGACTACATGATTTATGTCATTGAACCATGCCTTCTGCCACGATCCTATACTGCAGAGGCACCTCAGGAGAGAGGTGGGTGGAAGATTATTTGGAAGAAAGAACAATTCAGTAAAGCCCTCCTAGGAATCAGGGCAAAAAGGGCCATATGGAGTAGGGGGTCCAAGGTCAAAGCCACCCATGGCCGGAGAGAAGTGTTGAATGTGTTAATGGCTAAATTTAGGACAAGGAAGCATTCCTTAGCCCCAAGAGACACTACTGACAATGACTGCTAACTAGGTCTTCACATTTACAAAGTCAGCATTACTATCCCCATTCTGCAGATGAAGAAACTGAGGCAGGGGTGTTTAAGTATCTTATCTTGAGTCACTCAACCAGAGCTTGGAAGAGCTAGGATTCACACATGTTTTTACAAAGTCTCTCCTTGGCCTAATTCTAGTCAGGAACCTGAGAGTCCACAGTCTGATGAGACCTTGACCTTGATCTCTGTCCTTTCTCCAGACCTTTTATTCCAGTTCTAACAAGAACTTTGAAGAGTCTATTTATAAAACCCCCACTTCCCCACAATATCCTATCAACTGCTCTGCCTTCAGCAAAACTGTTAGATGAGCTTAACAAAGGATCACCCTGTGTTTTAGCCAGTTTCTCCCAGCCACCCACCATTCTGTTCTTTGGCTATAAATACTCTCTTCTTGTATCTGGAGTTCAGCCCAATCTCTGTGCTACTACAAAGCCCTACCATAATAACCCCTTTCCTTGAAAAAATTCCTTCTTACTGTCTTTAACAAGTGCCCCATCCATTGTTTTCCCTTTAACAGTTAAGCACTATACACATAGTGCTAATGTGAACTAAAGTTAAAATCCATGAGGAAACTCCCCGATGACAACTCCCTGGGACCAAGCAATATCATTGCGTTGGTTCCCTTCTTGCGAATGTGTGTATATATATATATATATATATATATATATATATATATATATATATATATATATGGAGGTCAGAGGTCAATCTTGGCTGTTTCTCAGACACTCTTCTTTTTTATATATAGACAGAGTTTTATTGACTTAGAGCTCACTGATTAGACTAGGCTCGCTAGCCAGCAACCCCCAGGGATTCCCGTTTCCATCTCCTCCGTGATGGGATTACAAATGCAAGTAACCACATCTGGCATTTTTTACATAGGTTACTGGGACTGAACTCAAGCCTTCATGCTTAGGCAGCTGAGACTTTAACAAGTGAAATATCTCCCCAGCCCACTCTCTTCTAATAGGTTATCAATCTAAGGTTCCATGCTGCCCTGATCTATAAACTACCCGGAGCATCTAGAAACTTGGAATGGAAGCCGACAGAATGAGGTCACTTCAGGAATCCAGGTAGGGAGCACAGCCAGCAGAAAAAAGGAGCTGTATGTAGAAGAGCTTGGATGGTGGCGGGGCAGAGCTGCAGGAGAGAACTCAGTCCTGAGTGCCTGAGCAAGACCCCTGAGAAATCAGATGCCTGCAGAGAAATCTGCGTGAAGCCGAGACTTCCAGCCTGAGCAGGTGGGACCAGCTGATGCTGGGGTATTGCCGTTGCTTAGACTGGAGAGCATGCAAGAAATTGGAAGTTATTTCCCTTCTCTTGTTGACTTGTTACTGAGAAGGGAGATGTCATTTTCTTAGAAAGAACACAGAGTGGAGCAAGTCTAGTACACTCAGATTTCAAGAATTTTTCTATTAGGCCAAGGAAGATTCAGGAGGCTTTGAGCAGGGACAAGATTTCAAGGTGACCTTGAGGACGGAGCCCGCATTCTGAAATGTTTTTGATCGAGTGGAGCAAGATAAGCTGTTCATGTTGTGGAAGGGTTCAAAGCCCTGGACACCAGCTGAAATAAGAAAATTCAATTTCTGGCTTAAGATTGTGTTTTTTTCTGCCTTTTAGAAGAATACACACATCCAACCTCCTTCCTCCCCTAATGAAAACACAGTGCTCCTTGGCGGTGACTCTGGTATAGACAGGACTGTACAGGCTGATGTGTGCTGCATTTAGGGTTGTTCTTTCTATATGTGGAAATAAGATTTCTGTTGTTGTCTAGGGACTTATAGGCAACCTCATACATATCCAAGATTGGGACCAAGGAGTGACCCAGGGCTATTTCAACATGCTTCCATTTTCTCTGAGGAAGGTAATGCAAAAGTCTCCCAACCATGATGATCTCACACAATGCTGTCCAACAGAACTTTGCACTGATGATGTTATTCTATAGCTGTACCACCCAATGTGATGGTTACTAGCCACCAGTGACTTCTGTGCCCTTGAAATGTGGCTCATGCAACAATGAAACTCTAGTCTAAATTTTAATGCATTTAAATCAAAGCTACAAAGCCAGTGTCTATGTCACTGGATATCAAGGTTCTAAAAGTTCAGAAGCCAGGACAGAAACCTCAGGCCATTTAGAAAGGGCTTGCAGTCAGTTCCTACTGTGTGACTTTGGGGAGGTTTCTTAATCTCACCAACTCTCTCTGATTCTCCTCTGAAAACAACAGGGGAATGACATGCATGCTCTAGGATTTTCATGGAACTGTGTTATAGATTCAGAACAGAGCACAGGCATTTATTAAATCATAGCTGTGACTGTTTAGTCATGGTCACATCTTGAAGATTCAGAGCTGGTTTGCAATTTCTCATCTGTGAAAACAGCCTCTTGTTAACACTGATGAGGCAGGCTGGGGTTGGGAAAGGAGGGGGATCTTCTGTATGTTTTCCTGCGGGGAGAAAAGGCGACAGAGTAAAGAACTGGGGCGGGAAGGAATGGGAGTCCTGTCCTGCAGGGGCCAGCAGCGGAACACGTGAGGACTCATTTCCTCACTCTCATCTTCCAATCAGTCAGCACGGCCTGGGCTGCCTCTCTCCACCCAGAGACACACCCACTGTTGGTGAGGATCATGGCGGGAGGAGGGAAAGAGGAGGAGAAACAGAGGAGTCAAGAGAGAGGGCCGGAGAGGAAAACGATCTCAGGAAAGATGCAGCAGACAGAATGCAGGGGAAGAGGTAGTCACTGAAGCAGAGGCATCGAAAAGCAGAGGGACAGAGAGACGGTGTCAGAGAGCAGAGAAAGAGAAAGATGAGACAGATGTACAGGGAGCCAAGAAACCAAGACAGATATACAGAGACATAGACAGACACCACTGTGGCACAGGATAGACAGAGAAAAGAATCCGAATCCCATGTGCACACACTGAAGAAGAAACGGAAAGGCAGGCAAGTGTGACACACAGAACATAGAAAGGGGAAGACAGAAAGGTACCAGGAGCCAGTGGCCACGGAGCCAGGAGACGGGAAGGCGAAGCACCAGGAAAGATGTAAGTGGAGAGTCATAAAAGACCCCAGATATGCCCCCCTGTGGGAAAGAACGGCTAGGGGAACGGAAAACCACACGGAACAGAAAATCAGTATGGTAGGCACACTGAGGCTGCATGCTGGGAGGTATCCTGGCAGACACTGGGTGCTGGGGGAGCATAAACTGCTCAGATCCTTCCCAGAATAAGGGCGGGCAGCAGGCCACCAGGACCCGTTACCGGTGGGCAGCTTCCTTGGTACCTCCTCACTGTCAGCATGGAGTCAGGGAAGGGGCCAATGGCAGCCCAGACTCCCCGGGCTCTGGCCTGGCTCTCCACTCTCCTCTGTCTTTCTCCAGGGTCGTTAATCTTAGTGAACAGGTTGATCTTTTCTTAGCTATCTTGCAAGGGTCAGCTTAGGAGCCTCTGAGGAGATACAGGCTCAAAATGTCGTTTGTCAGCCCAGGACCCGATGGTGGCGTGGACTCAGCCCCTCCTGGCTTTTTCCTTACCTCGGAGGCAAAACTGCCCTTTCCTGCGTCCCTCAGTGGAATTCCCTCTGATTCTGGTCTTGCTTTTGCTCATTAGCAGTGGGAGAACAGAAGACCCAGCCAACCAGGAGAAGTGGGACCGGGAATGAGGCTTCCAGGAAAAATGGGGAGTCCTTGATCCTTGCAGTACCTTGCCCCTTAATTGTTTCTTCTCCATTTTGGCTACATGGGGTCTCTCCTGAGAATTTTATACAAGTGCTGAGAGGCTCAGGTTCCTACACAGCAGGTGGGACACAATTGCCATGGGGTGTGGCTAGGGCATTGCATTTTTAAAATCTGCCCTTAAGTGCATGATATAAGCAGACAGGGTCTGCAGAGCTGGACCCTCCTTCTCCGTTCTTGTCACCATCAGCATCTCAATGTGGCATCTCTTTTGAGAAGTCCTCCCTGAGGACTCCCTTCAAATAACTCTATCAAATACTTGGGCCATTTTCTACCAAGCAGTGTATTGTGGTTTCAATAGGGCTCCTGAGTTTGAATACCTCGTGGTACTATTTGGAAAAGTTTCAGGACCCTCAGGAGGCAGAGCAGCATCACTGGAGGAAGCCTGTCAATGTGGTAGGCTGAGGCTTTATAGACTGGCCCTACTTCCTGTTCACACTCCGCTTGCAATGTGGCCAACCAGTCATCCATTCCCGCCACCATGCCTTCCCTGCCTGCTGCCATGTCTTTCCAGTCACGATGGACTCTATCTCTATGGAACTGTGAGCCAAAATAAGCCCTTTCTCCCCTAAGCTGCTTGTGTCGAGGTGTTTGATCACAGGAAGAGAAAGTAACTAAGATACAGTGGTAATTACCTAAAACAGTCATGAGAGCTGAGTGTGGTGGGGGTACTGTAATTCCAGCACTCCGGAGACTGAGGCACGGGGATCATGAGTAAGACTCTGTCTCAAAAACCAAACCATATCAAACAAACAAACAAATAAAATGCTGCTGAAGAACCTAGAATTTCTCAGTAGAGAGACGCTTCATAGCTAGACCTTGACCTGGCCATTTATTGTCTGTTCTTGCATTTCCTTTACTGGAAGACTGGGAGAGTTTCTAGGAATTCTGAGGCAGATTAAAGAATCCAACCAAGGCAACATGCCTAGAAGATTCTTCAGCATCTAGGGAGAACTTATTGTTGGTTGCTCTCTTGCTTCTTGTTATCCATCATGTATGGAGTCTCGGCCATATGTTGCCGCTGCCATGGGAAATCTAATATGCCTTCCCTGACATGGTAGACAGAAATCCCTCTGAAACCATGAGTCAAAATGTACCCTTCCTCTTTTTAATTAGTCTCAGGGACAATGGAAGTAACTAAGATATCTTCAGGAGTATGAAGCTCTTCACCATCACCCCCAGTTTTCAGCCAAGGAAACTAAGGCCTGAGAGAGTAGGTAGCTTATACAAGAGGTTGGGTGTAATCATAGCCCTCCAGAGTTAGTACAGGGATGAATGAGGAGGAACCAGGAAGGAGACATCTGGCTCCTGAAGGCTGCACAGTTGACCATATGTAAATGATCTCAACAAGGCAGAGAGGGAAGGGTCTGGGGCTCTGGGGAGCACTACATAGCCAAGAACACTGCAAGCCTCACCCATGACAGGCAGGGGGGTAAAGACAGGAGGCAGGATGGCAGGAATGCTGGAAAAATGGGAAAGATGGAGGGGGGTTCTCTGCCCACAGAGATGAACAATGACTCATTTTCAGGCCCACTGTTTTCCTGTCCTTTGGTCTTACACACAGCCTATGAATTCAGCTCTTTGAATTCATGGGAAACTGGGATCTTGTATCTGGAACTGTCTGGATAAGAAAGGATGTGTCAATCTCCTCAAATCTCAGTTTGAAATTCAACACCCAATACCTAGTTGTGGGACCTTGGACAGGTGTGCCCACCTTGGTTCTATTCTGGAAATGGAGATTGTGGGTGTGGTATTGCTGAGTAAGCTAAGGCAAGGACACAGTTGCCTTAGTACCCTGAGGACCCCCATCAAATGAGCAGCTCACAGGTGTTGACAGGTAGTTTCCAGGGAGGATGGGAAGAACAGAGCTAGAAAAAATAGCTTAAAATGATTATGATTGAAATAGGGACAAAAATATGAAGGGAAGAGTTGAGAAAGAAAGAGAGGAAGAGAAGAAAAGGCTGCCACCCACCCTAGAAGCCCTGGATTGACAAGGATGTTCAACATATATATGGCTTTATCAGTGATAAAGCCAGGGAAATCCCAGAAGAAACTCCAAAAGAGGAGTCACCCTAACAGAGGGTCTAAAGAATACCTTTACATTCAGGCCAGGTGTGGTGGCATATATTTGTAATCCTGGCACTCAGAAGGTGGAGGGATGAGGATTAGATGCTCAAATTTAGCCTCACTACATAGCAAGTTTGAGACCAGGCTGAGCTATATGAGCTTCTGTCTCAAAAAACAGCCAAACAAAACACTAACGAAATAAAATGAATCAAAAAGGAAACAAAGAAATTGACTGAAGCTACAGCACAACCCACTGAGATTAGCTTTCATACAAGCCTTGTTGGATGCTGAAGAACAGGCAAGGGAGGCCATGGCCTTTAGCCACTGGGAAGGAAACGTAGACTCCATAAAGGAGCAAGGAAAAATGGTACAGCATCCCCCCGAGACGCCCTGTCCACTGCTGGTTGTTCCAGTGACAGGCTCATCTTGGGCTCTGCTTACCTGTGACCACCATCGAGGACAGAGATAGCAGCAGGATTCTGAATGGCACACATCAGAGGCTTCCGGAAAATGCTCGGCTAAATTCTGACCAAGCCATTGCAGGGAGGCATATGCTTGGTGAGACACAGTCTAATCTCAAAGAAAGTGTTCTGATAGAAAGATTCATGATAGCCATCCAGGCTGCAGACACTTGGCCTTAAGTTCCAATTCCAAGAGCACACAGTGCTCGCCTCTTACCTGCCAGTCAGCACTGCCTCGGGTCTTGGGTCAGACAGATTTACAGCATATTATCAACAGATGAATGTCACAGCGGGTTCTCGTACTTCAGGGTAAAGTAAGGAAGAGAAGTTTAGAGTCAGGACTGCAAGAGCCAGGTAATTCAGAGTCCCTTCCTAACCAGTGATGTAGACAGACCGAAAGCTATGGCACTGGGTTGGGGGCTAGGAAGAGCCTGCAGCCACCGTATACGGGTGCCACCAAGACTTGTAGGAGTGGGTAGGGAAATACAGCAAGACAGATTTTCACAGCATGGGACAACACCCTGAGCTCCGCACTAAAACAGAGAGCTGTGAAGGACTGGCCTCACAGGCCTGTGGCCCAAATGCCTCTATCCTCTCATCTGCTGGATCCCTGACTTGCCACCTCCCTGAAAACAAAGAAGTGGTAAATAAGGGGACTTCAGAGCACAGACTCAGAGGACTGAAGATCTTCTCCGACACTAGGCAGAAGGACGAGGCTGCTAAAAACATAAATTCTACTTTATTTTCTCTTAAGTTGATATTGACAAAAAGCTGCTTAAATATTTTTTAAAAGTTGTAAAAGTGATGTAACAGCTACTACCTAGATTCAGCACCTAGTATTTGTTGTGATGGATCTATCTATCTATCTATCTATCTATCTATCTATCTATCTATCTATCATCTGTCATGTCATCTATTTATTCATCTGTCCATCATCTATATATGATACCCCTGTACCCATTTATCTTTAATTATCATTCTAACTTTCCGTTCCATCCATCTTTTTACATTTATATATCTATTCATCTCTATCCATCTTTCTAGCCATTCATACAAATATGTATCCAGCATCTGTCTATCTATCCACCTATGTATTGATCTAATATCCTATTTATCATGCATCAATCTAAAATTATTATCCACCCATCCATTCATATATATCTTTCTCTCCATCCACTCATCCATCCATTCATATATATCTTTCTCTCCATCCACTCATCCATCTATCCATCATCCCACATATAATCTCTTTTTATTAATTCTTGAATCTATTATATCTAGTATCTATCCATACCTCAGTTCATGCATTTGCCATATCTATTTTCTGTTGTGATGAGCTATTTAAAGTTAAAGATAACACAAATCTTTATTTTTAAATATTCTTGTCTCTTTGGAACAAGGCAATGCCTTCGTACAATCCCAGTATCATTATCATACCTAAGAAATTGAACAGATCCCATAGCACTTAATATCCAAATTCAAACTTCCTTACGTACCCGAAGAATGCATTTTAAATTTTCTTTTGAACCAACATCCAGTCAAGATCCAGATACTCGGTGTTTCTTGTGTCCCTGGACATCTTGCCATTAAGTCCCCTACCATCATCACCATGTGAACACCTGTTTCCGTGACATTGATTCTGTAGAATTCTCTTGTCCAGGGGATTATCCCATCTTCTGGATTTGTCTGGTTAGACATGTGATCATTTGACTTTTTACCTGCGTCTCCTATATTTCCTGTAAACTGGAATTGGGATCTGAATTAGACTCCATTTAGATTAGATTCTACTTCATTCTAACCGATGTTATGCTTTGCTTTTTTTGTTTTAGCAAGGATCCTTTATAGATGATCTTCTGCACCGCACATTGTACTGCATGAAGAGGTACATAACATTAGGGTGTCCCTCCAGAAACCAAGAGAAGCTCCCTATTTCAAGCTGGTGATACCAGTTCCCCCACAGTGAAGAAATATCTCACCCCATCCTTAAGAAAAGTACCCATGGGCGACACATCAGCATCAGGGAAAACTTCTGGTTAGCAGTACCACTCTGCTACTTTCATGCCTGCAATGACGATTATAATGCAAGTTTAAAAGTGAGCTTTTCTCTTAGTCTTTTGTTCCGTGACCCTCCTGTCATCTGGACTAATTCTTCCCATAATTATTTCTTTTACTTTCTCTCTTGTCTTCTCTCCCTTCTCTGTCTTGATAGTCCCCATGAGATCATGGAATGTCAGTGTTTTCAATCAATTTCTATGATTTTGAAGCTAAAATCTCCCTAAATTTGTCTAATACAAGTTTTATGAAGATGGACTTGGGGCTTTTTTGTATCATTGCTATCATTTGGCATTCCTTCTGATTTCTGGAACAGGTAGATATGTGTGCATTTATATGTCTCACGTTTATATGTAAATATATTCAGATATCATTTATATATACATATATATTCTATGCCTACCTATGTATATATCATATACATGTATTTATGCTTGTATACAGATTTACATAAACCAGGTATAGCTTCATGATTTACGTAGACAGAGGAGAGGATGGGAAAGATCCTTAGACGCCCACAAACAGGAAGGAAAACTTCTTGTAAAGATTGTTTCTACTCAGTCAGAATGCATGTCAATGAAAATATCTTTATATTTCTTTTCACTCTTTCCTCCCCGTCAGCTAATGACAAGTGGTTCTGATGTAGCGTTTAAAGTCTTGAAATGAAGTTTCCTTTTTAAAACTGTTCGTTTTGCATGGATGTAGAATGTGGTATAATGCAAGCTTCCTTTCAAAGTGAATGTAGATTTTTTTTTAAAAATCTAATGAGTAAATTTTTTTTGACAAGACTAAACTTAGCTGTGAAACGCAAACTGTGCTGTGTGGCAGTGGTCTGAATGGGATCAAGATTGGGTACCATTGCCTCAAAGCTCCTGGGAGAATGGCCATTCCTATTGTTCAGAATTATTTTATCTATAGAGTTAAAATGGGTTTAATGCTCTATGGATAATGTGTCATAATCTTCAAGAGCATCTGGGTCCACTGAGGCAGGGTTATAAAATCTTCTATTTGGACTTCTTGCAATCCATATGTGGCCCAGGCAGATGGCTCATCTTCAGCACAGCATCAGAGACCATACGGATGAATAGACTATGGGTGTGCTGCACATAGAATGATTTCCTTTTCCAGCCATAATCACCTTTGACTTCTGAATCCAAAGAGGCATGACTTAAATCCATGAGAGACATTGTCCAAGAGCTCACACAATATAAAAACAAAGAGTAAGAACAATCAAGAATGAGGACAGAGAGATGGCTCAGCTTGCGGAGGACCCAAGTTTGGTTCCCAATACCCATACTGAATAGTTCACAACCACTGTAACTCCAGATCCAGGGGATTTGATAACCTTTTTTGTCCTCCTTGGGCACATGCACACTTGTGGCATATGCTGACATACACACATTTTAAAAAAAAGAATTAACAAGAATTAAGGATGGCCACACTGGAGCAGAAAAATGAGATTAGGGTTACCTTTAGTTTTATCTTTTGATACCTAATCACCATCCCTTAGATTAGCATTTGTTGTATGTGAAGTCAGGAGAAACTCTCAAAACACACCACACAGTACTACCTGGTGATTCTAGCTTTTGGGAATATCATTAAGTGGACATCTTTTCAGTGATGTCTCTAGCTGAAATATAAGCCATTAATCAGGTGGCAATTTCAGACATCTTTAGGGAGTCATCATATCAATGTCACTGAGAGTGACTATTTCTAGGAATCTGGGATTATTAAAATGTGACGAGTGCCTCAGTCTAAGCCTTTTTTCCCTTTCTTTAATCTTTCTTTCTTAAAATTGATTTAATTTATGCACATTCAGTTTCAGAATACAAAAGTTCTCTCACCATGGCAGTGGCCAGTTGGGTTGGGACCCTTTCCAGAGTGTCTTAGAGTGCACAGTATGTATAAAGTGATAGTGTTCTCCACACCAGAAACTGGGGCACGCAGTCTGTCAGACAACAAGTGCCTCTGGGGACAGTGAGATGGGCTATTTTAAGTTGGAGCTCCCCCAGAAAATCTGGGGTGGGAGCTGACAACAACTGAAGTGGGTGTTCACTGTGGTATCTCCTACACGTGACATTTAGTTTCTGTCACTTTGTGTATTTCACACGCCCACCACATTTGCCAAAGGGTGTGTTTGATTATACTT
The DNA here is from genome assembly GCA_035773235.1 of Eospalax fontanierii. Lineage (NCBI taxonomy): Eukaryota > Metazoa > Chordata > Mammalia > Rodentia > Spalacidae > Eospalax > Eospalax fontanierii. The sequence goes on along the minus strand of CM069546.1, from coordinate 42,533,414 downwards.
CATAATAGATGAGGAAGGGAGAGACGAACCCTGGGTCTCCTTTGTATATGTGAAACACAGAACTTCCAGGAATAATACATCCAATGCAGATGAGATTCTGGGAGAGGGTAGACAGGTGCTATGGAAGGTCCTGGCTTTCCCCCCCTCTTGACCTTTCACTGAAATAATCAGAAGACAGTTTTTTATGCCAAATGTCTTTATAGACCAGCACCCAGAGAAATTGAATCACATAAAAATTTTAATTTTGATTTATTTGTTTATTTAATTCATATGTGTTTACCTGTGGGAGTTTATGTGCACCACATGCATGCAGGAGCCCACAGAGACCAGCAGAAGGTGTGAGTGTCCATGAAACTGGAGTCACAGGCCAATGTGAGCACCAAGTGGGTGTTGGGAACTAAACCCAGTTTCTCTGCAAGAGCATTAAACTCTCTTAGCTGCTAAGCTATCTCTCTAGTCCTTCATACATTTTGTTAAAATGGCAAAATAATTCCCAGCAACAGAGTTCAAGCTCCAGGAGCTATGTTGGTTTTGTTAATCTGGTGAACAGCCAGGAATGCACTATTAAGACGAGTTGGGTCACATGGGAGTGAACACCACGAAGTCATGACTTGAGAGAACAGACTCCCTCAGTTCACATAAACATTAGCTGAATGAATGGATGGACTCTGTGTAAGGCATATGAAGTAATATGTATGTTTGTTTTACATTCTTAAAAAATAAATCTGATTGGTTCATCCCAGACTAGGGACTGATTCATTCAGGATCTAATGACTCACTCTAGTCCAATCAGCATTAGTCACAGAGGTCAATCATACAGTCCAAATAGCTCTATTTAACAGACAAGGTCTGTGATGGGTGGATGCCTCTAAAGGACGTCAGGACTAAGCGGACACCATAGACTTGGTCTCAGCCTCCAGTTCTTTGCTAAGGACCTGGTAAAGGTTAATCATAGAATGACTAAGAGGGCCATCCTGGTCTACTTTGAGTGAACTCTAATAACCCTTTCTCATCTATGCTGGATGTCTGAGTATTGCTTTTATTTCTAAGCTGTAAGCTTGAATTGTAAATATATTCACAGTAATGCTGATTCTGTGCTCGTCTAGAATATTCTGTGGCAAGACTAAAATTCATGTTCTCTCTCTCCTTCCTTCCCCTTCCTTCTCCCTTCTGTCCAAGTACTATGTGGTTAAACCTTTTCCTCCTCAGCACTGGAATATTTCCTGCAGATTTATTAACAGGCTTCTTTGGCATCAACTAAGGTTGGAGACTGTGTTGGGTGAGAAGGGCTAGTTATTCTTCTCTGAAACCAGAGTTGTAAACAGGCTCCTGTTGTACAGGGAAACAGAGCCGTGTGTGGATCACTCTCCCCTAGACCAGAGAGCAGGTAATAAGCATCATGTTTTTGTCATTCCTTTATTAATGTACATGGCATGCCATTGTATAAGAGTGTTGTAAGGTTAGACACCTGAACCCCTGCAGACCAATGGCAAAAATAAGGGTGAGGGCTCAGGGAACACAAATGGAACAGACACTACTGTCCATCAAGCACTGCTGATTCTCCTCAAGGACACCCAAGACATCCCACTCCCTGTGTCTTTGGAGCATGTGACTTGTTTGGTCCAATGACGTGTGAGGAGAAAGAAGTGACTCAAACCACTGCTGATTGGAAACTTTAAGGGCTAAAGCATGATTTTGTCATGGATGTTTCTCCTCTGCTGTGAGACTGAGCACACTCTGAGTGGGTTCTCCACACACATGGGTCCTGGAGGCAGGAGCAGATTCAGACACAGAAGGACCTTTCTTTGAGAGAAATGGAAATGTTTGTTACCACAACATAACTTAGCTCACTCATCCTGACTAATATGTATGATATTTATCATACATAAAAATGATTTATTTCACTCAAGGTATGTAGTTGAGTTAGCAGAGTGCTTTCCTAGCACACATGAATCTTCATGTTCCATCCCCAGCTCCCATAAACCAGGTGTGGTAGCACATGCCTCTAATCCCAGCACTCAGGAGGTAGAGACAGGAGGACCAGAAATTCAAGACCATCCTTGGCTTCATAGGCAGTCCATGCAAATCTGGGCTAGAGACCTGTCTCAAAAAATTTTCTTTAATACATTTATTAATCCAACTATTTATTCAGATATATGGTACACTGACTATGCAGTAAGTTTTCTTTCTTTCTGCTGTGCTGGGACTAGAATCCAGGGTCTCACACATGTTAAATATTTACTCTACCACTAAGCTATAGCTTCAGTCCTGAAGAGGTACTTAGATCAAAGAGAACTGATTTAAAGTCATGATATCAAATACAACATGTGATTTCGTTGGCACACATACACATCTGGAAAATGATGGGATTGATTTCCAAGCACTTTGAATGAGTTGGCTTAATAGGTTTTAAATGTCTTAAGTTGTGATTATTAGAACTGTTTTACAGATCAGAAGGAGAGAAAACACTGCGGGTTACAGGCCTTTCGGCATCTAACACTGTACCGCTAACCAGTAAGGACTAGAGTTTCAAAGTATGTACCTATGCTCACCTCCAGGCTACTTACCCTACTCCGTCGCTTCTTCCCCAAACTAAGAGCTCTGTGTTTCTTCAGAAAACCAAAAGAAAGCAAAGAAACATAAATATCTGCCTTTTCGAATGCTCGCAGCAAAGTTCCTAGGGTTTGCTTTGACAGGCTGCCTTCCCTTCAAAATGAAAAGAGAGGAAACAACGGACAGAAATAAAGGCCAGCTGTTCAGTGGAGCGAGATACCTGCACACACACCCACCAAGGGCCTATTATTTCAGGAGCCCAGGATCTACAGCCTCACACCTGCCTTGACACATCCGGACGCATCAGCCTCACCTGACATTAACCTGAAAAAGGGAGGATCTGCCGAAATTGCATGTTTTTATACAGACCAAGGAGAATGTGAGGGTTTGCGGTAAGAATGTACTGATACCATCATTAATCAAGAAGTGAAGACTGAGTGCCAGACTGGAAAGGCAGATTCTGGTATTAGGGAGATAGATCAGGAGAGATCAGAAGGACTGGGGTGCTGGAGATAATGTTTTTGCAAACGTTTTCCATCCTAAAAGCTTTTGTTCAAGTCTGGCCGCAAAGAACCAATATAGGCATCTCCCGAGGTGCTCATTCACTCCATCAATTATCTGAAAAGCGCTTTCTGAACACCATTTCACTGTCTAAGTGACTGAGATGTAAAGATAAGAACAAAATACTATGTGAGGGGCTGGGAGATGCCTCAGCCAGTGCTTTCTCTCCGACCAATGAAGGCCTGGGTTTGATCCCCAAAACCCATGTGAAAAAGCTGGCTGTAGTGGTATGTGCCTGTAATTCTAATGTTGGGGCTGGGCAGAGACAGGTAGATACCTGGGGTTGGCTGACTGGTCACCCTGACCTGATTGATGAGCTCAGGTCCCAGTGAATGATCCTCATCTCCCCCAGAATTAAAAACAGCAAGAGGAATCAGACTGGAGGTTAACCTCTAACCTTTACATGTGCACACACACACTTGTACCATCCTCTCCCCACAACCCTACACACACAGACACAGACACACACACACACATATATACACGTGCACACAAAATTTTATAACAAATACTTCTAAAAACATCGATATGTTCCCAGACTGTTCTGAGCACTTTAATACTCACAGATCGCCAGAGGGACTGAGTTCTTTTCTTTCTCCCTGTGAGAAGGGTCACCTGGAACTCCTAATCTGCTTGCTTCAGCTTCCTGAGGGCTGAGATTCAGAGGTGTGTGCTACCAGCTTCAAATTAGTGATCTTATTAGTGCCATGTTCAGAAGGGGAAACTGAGGCCCAGAGAAGTTTTGCACTTTGTCCACAGTCTTGAAGCCTTTAGGATTGGATCCACTGCAGACTGGACAACAGCACTGTGTGCTTTGAAGCCTCAGTCTCTCACAGACTTCTGTTTCCTTCAGGCAATACAGAGGGCCATGGACACAAACCACTCCCTTCCAGTGTGAATGAAGCCTTTTTTCCTTATTGATTAGTTTTGTTGTTTGACAATTTCATACAAGTATGCCACGAATTCTGATGACTCCCGTCCTCTCCCTCCCATCCCTGTCAACACCTCCTCATTGCCACCAGTCTTTTCCCAGATTCATGACTTTTGGTTTGGTTTCATGACTCATTTAGTTTAGCCAGGACCCTAAGGAAAAATAACTCAGATGTGCTTGGGGACTGTTAGGAGAGCTTTCCCAAGACAGAGTCCCTTAAATGACTGTATATACTTGTTAGCTGGATGGCCAAGGGGAGGCAAATAGGTGCAGACCCAGGCTTAAAGCAGATATATAGGAGCACAGCATAAGTTGCTCAGGAAACTACAGAGGCATAGAGGGTGGGAGGAGAGCAGTGGTAGAGGAAGGAGCAGACCAGTCGCAGTCCTTTCCAACTGTGCTGGCAGAAAGTGCCTACCTGCAGGGCACAACGCAGGATGGGTCTAGCCAGGTCCCTGTTATGAGGAATCCAGGAATGGCTCCTGTGCGCGTGGCGATCCGCACCAGCTAGTTGTGAAGCCAGCTTCTGCTCAGCGCCTGGAAAGAACCTCATCCACCTGGGAACAAATTACAATTGGCTGCAGTCAGGACCCCACCCAATAAGTTGATTGGCTAACCAAACATATAAGACTCCGTGCACTTCCTGAATAAACTGAGTTTGCAGTGGATTACCACTGCCAGCTTCTCGCTCAACTCCCGGAGTCGGTGTTTTGATTCCGCGCCTACTCACCCTGCCTCCACTGCTCTCGGGCTGGTACCGAGTGCGGGGACCCGCGACACCCACCGTGTGGAGGCGGAGACAGAACCCTTTAGGATCTGAGAGCTCTGTGCTTGAATCTCAGCTCTCCCTTCCCACTTCTGTGGCCTTGAATTGACTAACCCTCCAGGAGCCCCACCTGCCAGGCTAGTTGCAGCGAGGACTGTGTGTGAGTGGCTGTGGATTAGGATGTTGGTGTGCTGTCTTAAGAGGATGCTGCTATGCAGCAGATGAAAAGAACAGTGTGATGCTATTGGTCTTTAATGAGCAGGGGTGGGTGTCCCAGCCCTTCAAGCACATGTTTCAACAGATTTATTCACGTTCTCACACTGGGCCTCCTCGAAGAGCCAACACAAAGGAGAAGTTCATCTATGGTTATCAAAGCCAGGCAGATCAATGTGGGAAATCAGCTAATATTCTTGGCTTTATCTCCAAGTGTCCTACTCAGCCATATTCAATCTTAAATGCACACACAAAATCTCTGGGGATCTTGTTAAATGGTCGCTTTCAGGGACTGGGGAGATGGCTTGGTGTGTTAAGTGCCTGCAACAAAACCATGAGGACCTAAGTGCGATCCTCGGCACCCATGTGATCCCAGAACTGGATAAGTGGAGACAGGAGGATCCCGGGGGCCCACTGGCCAGTCAACATGTAAGAACAGATGAGTGCCAGGTTCAGTGAGAGATTCACAAAATAAAGATTCACAAAAAAGAGAGACTTTTCTCTTTTGGATAGCAAAACAGGAAGATATCCAAGGTCAACCACTGGCCTACACACACACACAGGAACATACGAAGGAAATTTCTGAGGTCTTGTGTTTCAAACCCTGTCCCCAAGAGTGATGATCATTATGCTGGTCCACCAACCTGCCCTGGAGCAGAACAAATCCACCTAAACCTTTCTGTCATAGGATCAACCCAAAAGTAAGTCACAACCTGCCAATTTACTTGTCTTTCCATTAAATATGTCCTGAGGGTCTACCATGTTCCAAAGGCTGGGAGAACAGAGAAATATGATTCAGAAGACCTGCACTCAGTCAGTTTGTTTCTCTGCGAAAATAATGGGGAAGAAAACGAGCAGGGCCTGGCCATTCATCTTGTTTACTTTTTTCTAAGAATCAACCTGCAACCATTCACTTCACATTGGAGATGAGAAAACTATAACTTAGCAAGTAACAATGACTTACCTCAAGTTCCTCACCCCCTCAGTTGCTGGCTTGGAGACTTGGAGTCACATCTTCTGGATTCTGAGAATAACTTCCTAGTTTATTCTTAACAACCGTTAAGTTGATTGCACTCCTATTTTATCTACTTTGAGCTTGACTGTGTCTTTTTAGGTTTAGAGACTGAACTCTTTTTTTTTTCTCATAAATTTAATTGCTGACATAAAGGGGAAAAAAGCCCTGATGTAACTGAACAAGAAGATGTTTACAGCCCTCTTTGAACTATTGAGTTGCTGGCATGCAAAATTTATGGCAGCTAGGAAAGGAAACTTAAAAAGAAGAGGAAGAACAGAACAGATGTGACTGAGGAAAGACTTCGTCAAGAGATGGGTTGGCATCTGACACTTGTACACTCAGCCGGGTCACTTTGTGGAGACTATTTAACTGGGTAATGAAGATTTACTTAATAAACTCCTTGCTTTGGCAGAGCTAGACTCCTAAAAACAACTCTATAAATTACAAAGATTGTATTGGGTTAAAAAAAGACTGACTAAAGTTATTTCAGGGTGAAAGGAAACTGCCTGCTGAAGTCATTTTTATTTTTTGATACAAGGTCTTATTTACTTTGAGCTGGCCTTGAATTTGCTAGGGGTTTGAGGATGACCTTGAACTTCTTACTGAAATTTTATCTCCTGCCTCTACCTCCTGAGTGCTAAACCCGGAAGCTGGGTTTAGGTAGTACTAGGAAGTGAATCCAAAGCTTTGTGCATGCGAGGCTGGCCCTCTACTAACAACTGAATTACACCCCAGCCATGAAATTCCTGAAGTTTTAAAGGTCATTGTCCAGGGGTCTTTCAGCAATCCCTGGAGGGCTTCAAACCTTCCAAAAGGAATGGCTCCCATGTTTGCACCCAATCCAGATAAATGGATACAGATGTTCCTTGAACTTGATCAACTCGCCTCTCAGTGTGAATGCAAAATTGATTGGGCCAAATCAGAGCCCATGCCCGTGAAGGCTGGCTGCATGCAGAAATAAAATCAGCCACCTCCCATTTACTTAGAAGTCTCCGGCTTAAAATACACTGGAGGAAAATGTGTGCTTCACTTTAGAGCAAGAGCCAAATTGCACAGCGACAAAATTATTCCCATCATGGTGACAGCCTCAGCCAATCGTTCCCTTTTTTAATGTGCTGAAAGGAGGCAAGTTGGCATCATTAAAATAGGAATTTTTTTCCCAGAAATACATCATGAAATATGGAGGCACTAGAAACAGAAGAAGGGGACCCATGCCTAAATCTAATTCTGAGACTGGACTATTTAGCATTGTCTGCTCTGGATGCGATATGAAGGTTTGAAGGAAAGAAATTTCATTGATTGACTCTTGTACCCTTGATGGCCTTGGGGTGGCATTGAGTGTGGATGGTTTCTCTTTAACTCAACTCCAGCATTTCTAGAAGCACCCCTTTTGGCTTATTATCATCAACAATCTTTGATTTTCATGCTTCCTTGATTAGCTCCAACTTAATCATGCCTTTTTGATTTGACCTTTCCTGAGCTCTTAGTCAAGGAGGTCACTGATGTTCCATGCTTTCATTTCTTCTCTTCCATGAGTCCCAAGTGTCCTCCTACCTTTAATTCCCTAAGGATGTCCTAGAAGCAATCAAGGCATTTTTATATGGACAGTAAGAGTATAAAATGCCAGCCTACCCAAGGATTCCTGGTCCCAAGGGGCAACTGGCTGCTTCGTCACACCCATTTCTCTGTTCACCTTCTCTCAGGGAGACGGATTTGTGCTCAGACCCTAACATCGGTGTGCTTCTTGCTCAGCCTGAGCTATTCTGATTTCAGGTGTCTTATGCTCTCTCAAAGCTGTTTCCCCTTACCTCCCTCACTGCTGAGAAGTACCAGTGTGCATTTCCTTCTGTGCTGAGTCTTATTTTGTTCTGTTTTGGGACGCCATCCTTGGAAATTAGACTTGCTGTCTCTGCTTGTTTCTAGCACATGCCTAAGACTTCTTTGCCCAATTTCACTTTTAAATCCAGTGATTTAATATCCCTTTCCAGAAGATGGCTTACAGAGAAAAAGAGGAAATTCTTCAAGCACCCCTAAGAATATATAGCTCTACTTTTATTTGAGGGGAAGTTGGTTATCATTGATTTTAGGATGAAAGCAGAACAGATGAAGGAAAGAACATATTGTTCAATCAAAGCCCAGTGATTCGTGGGTGATCAAAGGTTTCACCTTATATGTCACCTCAAATCACTTGGTAATATCGTCTCACATGCTGTGGAGAAGACAAGTCTGATGCTTACTTCAGACTGCATGACAGGGTTTGATGGGAAGAAACAGAAATGATGGCTGTGGGCTTGATAAGGTGATATGACCAACCATCCATTCACTTTTTAAATGCTAACTCTGACATAAGACAATCCACATTTTTTTCTGATATTTCTGCCAGATATATTTATAAAGAAGTTTTAAGAAAAAGTCAAAATTCCCAAGGCAAAATATCAAGTGGTTTTCTCCCTTCAAGCAGCCATTTATGCCAAAATTTTATTGCACAGGCCAGATCTGATTGAGTAACCATTGCCAAAACGGCTGGGCCAGACTCTGTGATCGATTAGTAATGTCTGCTATAGATAACCAGCATGAACATAGGACCACAAGGACCCAGGTTTTGGTTTCCTGGCTTTCTTCATGCTTTTTATTCTGTCTTAGACAGACGATAAAGTAATAAAAGCTTTGAAAACCTCTCACAGGGCAACACATGAGTTAATTTCACATCTATTAGAGGAAAAGCATATGTGTGTTATAAAATGTTAGCAATCTTATACCCAAGTTTAAGGGACATACTTTTTTCTTGCTCATATGAAATATGTACTCAAAACTGACCAAATAGTGGATATAAATCAAGCATCAGATTTATAGAACAGTCTAAAACACACAAGAAAACTAAGAGTAAATACGCTTCCTTTTTATTGAATTTTTGTGGATTTCATACTATGTATTTTGATCATACTTGGACCTTTCCCCATTTTCAACTTCCCCTGAGTATCCCCCGCCCAATTTCGTGTGCTCTGTCGTATATATCAAGGTCTGCCTGGTCAAATCTGGGGCTCCAGATGCCCTCCAGTGTGCTGCTACCCACTGGTCTGTCCAGAATCACACCCTTAAAGAGAACTGATTCTCCCTCTTGCAACAGCTGTCAGCGATTGCCAACAGATCCTCAGCTAGGGTTAGGGTCCCCCGACTTCTTTGCTGGGATTCTGTCTGGTTTGAGCTTTTGTGGATCTTGTGCATGCTGTCACCATTGCTGTGAGTTCATTTTATTTCAATGTTTTTACCCCTCCAAAAGTCATAGGATGAAATCTGATTCCCAGTATGATGGTGTTGGGGATCAGGAGCTTTCATAGGTCATTCAGGTGGCAGGGTAGATCCCTCAGACATGGATGAATGCTGTCTTAAAAGAGTTTGGCCCCCAGTATGCAAGGTACCATCTTGACATCAGGTTTTCAGGAGCACTAAGCCTGCAGTTGTCTTGACCGTGGGTTTTCGAACCCCTGAAATGGTGAAAAATAAATAAAATGCTCACTTTCAAGCATTCACTCTCTTTTAAAAACATTATTTATTTGTTTGTTTATGTTTATATATGGGCATGTGCAAACACATGTGCCACAGCATGTGTGTGGAGATCAGAGGACAACTTGCTTGAGTCCGTTCTCTCCTTCCACTGTGTGAATGGATCTAACTCAGGTCGTCAGCTGTGGCAGCAAATACCTTTACGTGCTGAGCCATTTCTCCAGCCCCTCAGTTACTTGCTTGCAATCTGAAACGGACAAACACAATGCTCAGTTCTCTAGCCACAAGACAACTCATGACACATCTTCAGTTTGAGGGATGTGCCTCTGCATGTCAAACATACCTACCGTCTTTTGTTCATGCATTTTTCTGTCTTTTCGTTACTGAATGCAAATGTCATGAGAACAAGGGTGTGAGTGCCCTCTTCTGCCCCTGCAATAAATACGGACTCCTGAGTAGGGGCAGAGTTGGGTGAATAGATGCCAGCGTTTATGAGATTCCATTCCTGGAAGTAAAGAGACGTAAGTAGCCTACCAAAGACAAAAGATACAACATGTTCAAGCACTGACCTTGAGGCATGACAAAAATAAATAGAAAATCAGGGGAAAAAGTCAAAGAAAATGATTTTTTTTTAAAATAAAAAGAATTTAGTGAAGCACAAATGCAAATAAAGGGAGAAGAAAAGCGACTGTCAGGCCGATGGTGATGACCCAGGAGTCCTTTGCGCAGACATTTTTAAGATGAGAATGAGAGGAAGAATGGGATGCTTTAGTGTAAAGGCTAATGCAACACTTTAGATATGAACCAGGGAAATAAAATTTCAAGTGACTCTTATTTGCTGACGTAGATGAAAAGGAAAATTTAAAGTCTTACAGAAAATATTAGTAAAACATGCAGCACTGTGAAAAGGGATGACTGGGCAACCGTCTGTGGGTGTATAAGGGTGATGTAACGCCAGAAAGCCTATTCATGTCAGTGCTCACACACACGAGTAACGAGGAAAAGTTATGACCAATCCATTTCCATACAGGCAGAGAAATTATTCAGTAAACTCATGTTTACCCATGTTTTAAAAATGGTAGCAAACAGAACAGTAATAAAATTATTAACATTCAAAAAAATGTATTTGATGTAATTGTATAAGCAAAAGAGACTAAGGCAAATTATCATGTACATACACATATACAAATTATCATGTACATACACATATACAAACACACACAACTACAGACACATATACACATATACAAACACACACAACTACAGACACATATACACATATACAAAAACACACAACTACAGACACATATACACATATACAAAAACACACAACTACAGACACATATACACATATACACATATACACATATACAAACACACACAACTACAGACACATATACACATATACACATATACAAACACACACAACTACAGACACAGGCAAGATAAAATTAGCATGTTTTAATAACATCATCAGTATGCTAGAAAGCATGAGTTTTGTGTCTGCTTTCTAAAACAAACAAAAAATAAGGTTCACTGCCATAAACATAATGAATGAGCTGAAAATCCCCCGTGGGGAACATACATGAAACTTTAATGAAGGGGACAGAAGTGCATGGGTTTGGAGAGGTATTCCAGACTCCAGGATGGGAAGCCATGCTAGTCAGATAGTTTCTATCAGAATACAAACTGTTTCCCATATAACTTGATAAGCAGACCAACCCCACAAGTCGTGTATACTGAAGACAAGATTAAACAAGACAATTTTGATTAAGCACAAGCCTGAGAAATGTTTAAGGTACTACAAAGATGGGATATTAGACAAATGAATGAATGAATTAATTAACATATGATAGAGAGAATAATATAAAGATATCTATAAAGAATCTAACATATAGGTAATATTTGCAATAAATAAAACTAGGATTCAAAGTATATTTTAGCATCACTAAGAAATACTAAGCTAAATAGAAACATAAGCAAAGATTATGTATAGTGTGTATAAAATTCACACTATACACACACACACACACACAATTCACATGTCACCCTTAAATAACGTACATAGGTGCTGAGAGAACAACAAAATCTGTTTATCATCATGCAGTGATCAGGTTATCAAAGTGTTTGGAATGATGTGGGAAATGTGGATGTTTATATCACTAGTAGAAGAAATGAAACTTTTATCATCACTTTGCAGAGAACTTGGAGGTATGTGTGGTAGGACACCAACTCTAAGGCACTCCCTGCCTCCATCCTGCCTTCCCCAGCACCACATGCTAACATTTCTGAAATCCTGACCCATGTTACAAAAGATGATAGCCTAAGACTTTAAATGAAAACATTTTTGGTTCAACACACATCAGATGTCTCCTTAGTTTTGGCTGAATATGTCTCAAAGCTGGAGCTCTTCATCCTCTTTGATTGAGGAATTTGACTCCCAGATATTTCTTCAAATAAACTCACACCTATTTATAAAGACATAGCTAACAATTGTTTTTACTTTTACAATTTTATTTTAAGAACTAGAAATCTGGGTTCCTTGAATGCGTAGTCCAATACACGTACCCTTGCCAGTAGACAGATAAAAATGTCTCATTTCCCTGGAGAAATCTGGGAGAATTATGTAGCTCGTTCCTCATGGGTGACCTCAAGACCCTATATTCTTTTCATTTTTCTGCATTGCTGTGGCTGGCATTTTGGTTCCTATTTTTGCTTTTACATTCGGAACAAGGCCTCTCTTCCTTAATAACAATGTCCAGGGGCTTCAAATGAACTCTTTATTTTTTTCTATCCCTTTTCATTGCAACTTCTACATTTTGAAATAATTCCAGAGTCATAGGAAGTTCCAAAGACAGGACAAAGCAGTCATGTGTACTCGTCCCTCACTTCTCTCAATCATTGTTTCTTCTGCAACCTTACTGAAATAACCAAACTAGGAAGACCGCGTGGGTCCTGTGGTATAGACATCAATTTTTGTCCTTGTACCACATGTATAAATTTGCAAAATCATCAAGAAAAATATAAAAATCAAAGGGCATAAATAGTATTCTACACTCACCACAAAGTTTTCCATTGTTTAAGTCTTTTGCTATATTATTTTCAACCTAAGTTCGACCCTCTCTAATCGCCCGGGACTGCTGTTTTATTGTTCATTTTTAACAGTGTATTCAGTAGAGCAACATAGAAATTTACTTTGCAAAGTGCCAGAAAATAAAGGAGGGAGGAAGGAAGGAAGGGAAGAAGAGAGAGAGAAAGAGAGAGAGAGAGAGAGAGAGAGAGAGAGAGAGAGAGAGAGAGAAGAATGGGGAGGAAAGGACGGAGACCGGAGACAGGAAGGATCCGATATGGAAAAGTGGCAGTTCTAGGATCTAGCCTCTGCTGCTTAGCTTCAGTTTTCAACATCACACACCGGGGAAGAGGAAACCCTAACTGAAGCATTTCCACTATCAGATTGGCATGGAGCCATGCCCACGAGGCACCTTCTTAATTGCTGGTTGATGTGGGATGTAGGAGGGCCGATTGTGGGTGGTACCACCTCTGGGCAGATGGTCCTAGGTGGTATGAGCAAGCAGGCTGAGCACAAGGCAGGGCAAGCAAGTCAGTAAGCAGTGTTCCTCCACCGTCTGTGCTCTAGCTCCTGCCTCCGGGTTCCTGCTTGAGCTTCTTCTGATCTGGCTTCCCTCCGTGAAGGATTGTTCTGTCAGTTGAAATAAGCCCTGTCTTCCCCTTGTTGTTTTTGGTCAGAATGTTTTAGCACAGCAATAAAATGCAAACTAGGACACAGGGGGAGGGTATATGGATGTTCAGAGCGCAGCCCTTTACATTTGACTGCTTGCTAGTTTTCATGGTCATAATGTTGGAACAGAATCAACCCAAAAATTCACCACTGGGGGAAAGGTAAGTAGAGGGTGTGTCTATGATGGTTTGTTCCATAGCGATGAAGATGAAGACCCAAGCTCTGAATGTAGTTCTATTAGTTACCTTTCTGTTCCTGTGATAAACACCATGACCAAAAAAAACACCATGAAGAAGAAAGAGTTTATTCTGACTTACAGTTCCAAAGAGAGAAGAGTCCATCATGGCAGGGAGGGATGGCAGCAGGAACAGAAAGATAAGTGTTCACATCCTCAGCAGCAAAGATGAAGCAGAGAGCAAACTGGAGGTGGGGTGAGGCTATGGACCCCCAAGACCCCAAAGCCCACCAGTGACACACTTCCTCCAGCAAATCTACACCTAGATTCCATGACCTCATAAACAGTACAAACTGGGTGTTAAAATACTTGAGCCTATGGGGGGGGGCACAGTTCTCATTCAAATCATCACAGTAACAATGTTAAATTTCCCAGTAAGCATATGAGTCAACCTAAGCTAGCACACACAATATCATAAGGATAATCATTACTTTGAAGAGTGTTTCCTACATTTTCATGCAATAGCATTTTGAGGGTCATCTAAATATTATTGTGTACATGTCTATGTGCTATATTTTTTTACTTTGTATATCTGAACTATATTCTTATTTGAAAAAAATTCAACTAAGAAAATTCAACTAAGAAAGTGTATGTTACTAAGAAAGAAATGTCACATAGACATGCCTACAAATGGACGATATTGACTCAAAAAGATAAAAAAAAATATAATTCAGAAAAGTGTGAGTTTCCCTACACAACATTCCTTTTATAATCTCTCAAATTACAGTCCCCACTGTCAGTTACTTTTCTTTTCAGAATAATGTACTTCTGGGAGAAAACATATTATTCTGAAATGACCTCAATCAATGCTAGCTCTAAATGTTTATAGCGGCCCCATGATAGATGGGTAAACAGGGAAGTGGGGACATTTAACACACTTTAAGTCATGGTTCCTGGGAGTAGGGTCTTGACACTGCAAGTGCTGGCTATCCTAAAATAAAACCTGTGAAGTTACTTGGAAACAAAACTGACACAGAGCTTACGTTGTGCAGTCGATGAACAGGTATAGATGCTAAAGAAACAAAAGCAGGAGAAGAGAGATGACTCAGCAGTTAAGTCAGCTTCCTGCTCATCCAGAGAACCCAAGTTCAGCTCCCAGCACCCCCATGAGGCAGTTCACAATCCTGAAACTGCAGCCCAAGGGATCCAACTCCCCCTTCTGGTCTCTGTGGGCATTGCACTCACGAGCACATGTCCTCATAGACATACACAGACACACACAGATTCGCGCGCGCGCACACACACACACACACACAACTAAAAATGGAGAAGAAAGAACCCCAAATCCTCTTGTGCTCTTCTTAACATAGAAGTTAAGACAGTGCTACTTCCCAAAGGGACAGATGAGTTTTGTCCTTTGAGAAACCCTGTATCAGCCTGTGCCTTTGTCTGGGTAACCATGCTTAATAATGATCTTTTGACTCATTCACGTGCGCTATGCAGATATCTGTGCTTTGTTAGGTTTCTCAATAAAGGGAGTATACCAAAGCTATGGAATTTACTGCTTGCTGCTTGGAATAGAATTTCTAGTAACATCATATGTGAGTGTAAAACTGGTGGGTCTCGAATACCTGGGCGGGATCAACCCTGGAACACTCAGGAAAGCTGCATCATGTTTCAAAAGTGATCTTTGTTGTGTCAGAGAAAATCATGCAGGGGGGTGAGGAGATGGTTCAGTGGGTTAGAGTGCCCCTTGTGTAAGCATTAGGGCCTGAGGCTTGATCCTTAGCATTGAACTTAAAAAAAAAAAATAGCTGGGCCTTATGCTCCTATAGTCTAGCAGATATGACCACTGGGGCCTACCAACCGGCAGCTTAGCTGAAAACAATGAACTCCAAGTTCAGTGAGAGACTCTGTCTCCAGGAAACAAGACAGAGAATGACAGAGCATGGCATTCAGTGTCCTCCTCTGGCTCCTACACGAGCAATATGGGCAGCTATGCATTCACAACACAGAAAACATATATACCACCCTCCAAAACATAAAAAAATAAAACTTATGACTACATTATAACTTAACATACGTATGTAAGTAAACAATAAATTTAGTTTAATATTGCACAACTGTATACATTAAACTTGCCTAAAAACTTTTGGAGAATGGAGGATTTCATTGAGAAATGTTACTTCATTGAGAAATTAACTGGTTCCAGGTGTTTGTGGGCATAGAAGACTTTTCAGAACTAAACATTACAGCTCAGGATCATTCTTACATGGTATACTTTAGACTTCTGTTAAAAGTTGTGTCTGGAAAGATCTTTGCAAATTATTCAGGTTTTTCCTATTTTCTCATTTAGAATAAGGGAAGGAGGGAGAGTTCGATCTCCCTTCAGGGAAGCTCAACTCCAAATATTTGGAGATAAAGAAAACAACAGGCTGTCAAAATGATTTCTGCTTCCCCATATTGTCAACACTTGTCAGGATGGCTCCTTCTGGTACCCTTGACTTTCCCTGAAATGGAAGAAGCCATTATCTCCATGACATATTCTTAAGACATTAAGCAAAAGGGGAGTGGGAAGTCATATAGCACAAGCCTTACAAGCAGGAGGACTTGAGTTCAACCTCCAGAACCGACATTCAGAACATCTGGGTGTGGCGGGAAGCACTTGTAACCTCAGTGCTGGGAAAGTAGAGATAGGAGAGTCCCTGGGGCTTGCCTCCCAGTCAGACTAGCCTACTTGGTGAGATCCAGGCCACTGAAAGAATCTGCATTAAAAAGGAACAAAGGTAGATGATACCTGAGGTAAAACACCAGAGGCTGTCCTCTGGTTTCCACATACATAGGTTTAAACCTGGACACACATGTATACATAAACACACATACACACACATAAAACACAAAAGAGGGGTTCTGGAAAGATGACTTAATACTTAAGAGCACTGAATGCTTTTGAAGAGGACCTGGGTTTGATTCCCAGCATGCACATGGTGGCTAACAGTCATCTGTACTCCAGTTCCAAGGGATCTGACACCTTCCTACCTACATACAGGCAATACATTCACACACATAAAATAAAAAAATAAATTATTGAAAACACAAAATAGGGAGAAATGATTAGTGTAGCATGAGAAAGGCCTATCGTTCGGTAGAGACATGCATGTGGTGGGTTTCTGATATGTCATCTCAGAATACCAGGGGAGGGATGAAGAGAGCTGGTAAGTAACTTTGCATTACAAAACAATGAAATTGAGATACATAATTCATGCAGCAACTATAGCCAGAGAATTTTAAATCTCAGAGCAGTTATAAACTATTTTATTTACTTAATGCCTTTGAAGATCAATAAGAACAAAATAATTAATTGCTACCGAGGACAGAACAATTTTAAGTTGGAGATGTTGTTTGATGATACCGGGCAGGCTGGGATGTAGCTCGAGGGAAGATCATTTACCTACCATGCACAGCGTCCCTGATTTGATTCTCAGTACTGCCAGAGAAAGCCGGGAGAAAGGAAAGAAGAGGAGGAGGAGGAGGAGGAAGAGGAGGAGGAGGAGGAGGAAGAGGAGGAGGAGGAGGAGGAACAGCAGCAGTAAAACAAACCTTCGTCAATGGTAGTTTCTCATAAGCTCAGCATCCTGATGGAACATCGTAATGGGATTTTCACAGTCTTTGGCTAGTAATTGATTAGATGGCACTGGTATCTTCCATGAAGATAACTATTTACAAAGGGAGAAAGTGAAGGGGGTTTACTGTGAATGTTACGGATGCCTCTGGTGAAACTCTTTCACATGCAGTTGGTTGGGTTGTGGGATAGCAGACTTCCATGTGGTTCTCTTTGTGCCCTCCCTTTGGGCTAGCCTTGCCTCTATTTCCTCCATATGCTCTTGCTCCTTCCTCCTTTATTAAGCCTTTCCACTTCCATTTTACCTATAATCTACTATTCCCTATCTACCTGCCCCCACAGAGGCCCTTTAGTTGCCTGGGTTTCCTTTATGCTCCAAATCAAACAAAGCTAGAGACTTGAAGCTAGGATCTGCATGAGAGAGGATATGCGGCGTTTGTCTTTCTGGGTCTGAGTTCCCTCATTCAGTATATCTTTCCAGTTCCATCTATTTACCTACAGATTTCATGATTTCCTAAAGTTAGTATGCTGAGCGTTTTCTGAAGCTCAAAGCCACGAAGGAAACTTTAGCCACCATGGACAGGGTCTGGGGCAATTGTTCAGTTTGTAAGGTGTCTTCCATACAGACACAGGACATGATTTTGATACCTAGAATCTGGAAAAAACCAAACAAAAAAAAAAAACAAAAGATGACAGCCAAGCAAAACCAAAGAAAAGCAGGTACAGTGGTGCATGCCTGAAATCCCAGATCTGGGCAGGCAGAAACAGGAGGATCCCTGGAGTCCTTGGCCAGCCAGCCTAGCGGATCAGTGAGTTCCAGGCTCAGGAAGAGACCCTGTCTCAAAAAATCGGGTGAAGAATGATTGAAGGAAACATCAAATATCTACCTCTGGCATATATATATATATATATATATATATATATATATATAGAGAGAGAGAGAGAGAGAGAGAGAGAGAGAGATCCACAGGGTAGCACAAATACCAAAGAAGATATTTGACAGTAAATAACTTGGGACTTCAAGAAGTGCTTAGCACTGAGCCATCCAGGATCAGGAGTAGAGATGACGCAACTATGCAAAGCCATGACTTGCTTCTGGGACAGGTCTTTCTGCTGTCTCCATGAAGGGGAAGAAGGTGAGGTCAGTTAGGAACACAGATGCAAGTGGGCCATGACTAGTACCAGCACAGAGAGTTTTCAAACATATGAGCATCTTACCTCCTGGACTAAAACACTCAGTGGTTTTTCACTTTTTGTGGGAAAAAGAACAAATCTTTGCCATACCTGTGTTTGATCATCTCTTTCCAGAAGCAGATCTTGAGCCAAGAATTCTAGTACATGTTGTGCATTAAAGAACCACTTCCAAGAAAGCAACTTCAAGCCATGTCGTATTCTTCGGCTGATCTGGTGGGGAGAACTGTAACAGAAATGCTCCCACAGAGCTCGTTCTGCCTCAAGACAAAGAAAGCGGAAGTTATGTTCCTCGGGAGTTGGGTGACAGCTGTGGGTCTTCTCAGGAATGTCTACTCAGTTCTCAGTAGAGGTGAGTTAGCTCCAATGGTCCAAGAGCTGGAGAAGGACATCAGGAAAAAGCATGGAGAGCTGGAGTGTGTACACACAGAAGTCTTAAAAGCAATTGGAGGGCCTAGAGAGGTGGCTCAGTGGTTAAGAGCGCTGGCTGCTCTTGCAGAGGACCAAGGTCGATTCTTAGCACCCATATGGTAAGTATCTAATAACTGTTCATTACTCCAGTTCCAAGGGATCCAACATATTTTCTGACCTCTGCAGGGATTGCACAACACTGGTGCACTCACATACATGCAGGCAAGACACTCACACACATAAAATATTAATTAATTAATTAATTAAAGCAATTAGAAGGGACTTGGAAGCATCAAAGCGTGTGTCTGCTCCCATCATGACCTACAAAATCACTATGATCCTGCTTTTGACACACCATCTTCACATCTTCTTGAACTCCCTGTATTGGTCAGAACTCTCCAGAGTCTAACGAGGGAAAGAGAGAGAGAGACTAAATAGCATTGGCTGTCATCGTTATGAAGGCTGAGAATGCCCACGATCCGCTGTCTATACCCAGGAGAGCATCTGAGTCAACTCACCCCACAGACCCCTAAAAAACCTGCAAGGATACCCAGAAGCATGTGAACCAGCATGGTGCAGCAGCGTCCCCTGAACGTGACAAGACCATCGCTGTCATGAAGTAGAGCGGCTGTGATGACATACAAAATACCTTAGCCTGTGTTCATGACATCCCCAAAGCAGCACATATAGCTGATAGGCAACTCTATGGTAATGACAATGAAGCTGTTGCCATTGCCTCTTGGAAACAGATGGGAAGGGTCAAAAGATCCTCCCCTAAGATTCCAGTCACTACTTCCTGCTACTCTGGCTATACATTGTTTGGGCTGCAAGAGTTACACAGGATGCAGATGTTCGACTCACACAGGAGGTAGATACTAGAGTCACACAAGAGGTAGAAGCTGGAGTTACACAGGAGATAGAAGGTTGACAAGTTATACTCTACAGTGGTCCACCTTTCACGGGCCATCTAGGCAGGGGTGGGACTTCTAGGGGAGAAGTTGCCCAGAGCTGCTCCTTCTCCTATGTGTAACCACAAAAAACTCATTCGCTCAACCAGCTGGAACTAGATGGAATCCTTTGTTTGGCCTCTATATATGAAGTGAACAGACTTTTTTTAAGTCTCCCCAGAAGAAGTCATAGACATAGATCACTTGGCACCTCACACACAGTCAAGCTGTGTCAAATTAACTTACCTTAGACTGTACACAAGCTGAAAGGACTCAGCCAAGACTGAAGAGGATGATGCTTCCCAGGGTACTTCAAGTGGTGAATTCTGTGAGCGGGGTAGGATACAAATGGTTACAAGGAGCCCAACTCCAAAGGTAAGTTTATTTTAGTTGTTGCTTTTCAGTGAGTCTTGTCTTCTAAAGCACAGATTGGCTCTTTGTTTTCCTGAGCTTCACAGGGTAGAAGAAAAGATTAGGGGCTTTTGTGCTACAATTTTCATTCTCAAGGGAGACCCTGTTATCTTCAAGTGGGGGACAGTTGATTTCTGAGGGAGTGAGAGTACCACACATTTAACCCTTAAACACACACACACACACACACACACACGCGCGCGCGCAGAAATCCATGATATTAATACTTCAAGAAGGAAAAATTATGAAAACGAAAATGTAAAAACACAACTCCCAGATGATAGTCAGATACAGATAAGAGCAGGTCTCCCTTCTAAGACCCCATGGGGAACACTGGACGGAGCCAGATGTTCAGAGCTGCCAAGTGGCAAGGGTCTTTGGAAAAGAGCCTGAACAGAATGGGATTTGTTTGTTTACAAGGAGTAAACAAAGCAAAAAGAAAAAAAAATCCCATATCTGTGAGCAAAGTCCCAGTCTCCAAATTTCATTGACCTTCACCCCCTCATAGGCCAACACTTCAGAACGGAAGCGAGAGGTATGTGCAGACAAATGACACCATTGTCATGCTCAGGATCTGTTGTCTAGCCATCTCCATGCTGGGAAGACAACACCCAGAGGCTTTAATGGCAGCAAAAATGTGTTCAAGGAATTTGGAAAAGGGAGCAAATAAATAGGCTCAGGAAACAGACAGTCTTTCTGAGTGCCCACCCATCCTTCCAGGCTAAAGTTAGACACTTCTCCTTGCTACTCAGATCCATCCAGAAAGCTGAGGAGATGCAACAGAAAACATGGAAAAAGACAGTGGAAAAGATGGGTGTGGTGGTCCACGCCTGTAATCCTAGCACCTCAAGAGGCTAGGGCAAGAATATTGTGAATTTGAGGTCAGCCTGGGCTACGTAGGGATGCCTGTCTGAAAGAAAGGGGAAAAGTGAAGGTAAGGAGGGGGATGGAGGGGGAGGACGGAAGGAAAGAGAAAGGAAGGGAAGAAGAGGGAAGGAGGGACAATAAGCAGAAGTCGCTAAGACTGTGTTTATCATCGATCATTCAGTGACACCGGTTCGCTCACATGTCTGTCAGCCTAACAATTTTCATTTGGGGTGCGTTTCCTCCATTTACTCAACCGTTCATCTGTTCAGTCACTTACTGATTGCTTATTCCACCTCCGAGGAAGGCGTCATTCTAGGTCCTGCAGTACTGAAGCCCCAGCGTATGGTAACGGACATCGGCCTTAGCCCTACCTCCAGGCAGACTGTAACTTTCATAAGAGAACTAAGTCCAGTAGGTCCCCACACCTACATTTTAATAAAATCGCCCACCACCCCAGGCCAGCATGTGATCAGCGTGCATTTTCTGATTGGGTCAGGGTTTGGCTCTGTCACATACGTATGCTCCTCCCTGACTTGCTTCTTAATCCATGTCCAAGGGCAGTCAGGGCTAAATGAAATTACGAGGACGAAAAAGGAAAATGCAAAATTTTTTTTAAAGTTCTAATTGGCTTGGTCTGATCTCCCTGCTGTGATTGTGTCACTGGTTGGCAGCTTGTCACTTGTGGTTGCTAGGCAACCTTGAGCAGGAAGGAGAACATGTCAGCCTGTGTTTTCTATGAGTCTCTCAGAGTCTGGGGCTGAAGCCTGGCTCTACCTGACCCTCCACAGGGATCTGGGATGCCCCAAGAGGCCCCTGGCTTAATCCTCTGACTTGACTGAGAGCTGTCTTCTAGCAAGCTCTTGATAAGACTTCAGACCTTATTCAGTGCTGTAGCTGTGACCTTGTCAGGAAGAGAGCAGAGAGATCTGCCCAGGCCTTCCCAAACTCTGAGATGTGTCCACGGAGCAGGTAGGAGATTTGGGGGCAGATCAAGCAGAGTACATGCCTTTTCTTCACGGTGGGAATCCCACAGTCTTACCCTCACAAACTCACAGAGCCCTCAGACATAGACTCCACATCCACACACAGCCCTCAGTCTGTTGAACATATGTAAGCTATGTGGCTTCAAGAGGGGCTTGGCCCCTCTGAGCCTCTATTTCCTCATCTCTCCAATGGAGGCAACCATTTCTCTCCCAAGGTGCCACTGAGGTCTCCCTGGGAAAACTACATGTGAAAACGTTTTCTTAGCTCTGTATCTGGTGTAGGGGTTACAACTACATCTGAGCAACTTTCACCCAGGCAACTTGGGAGCATTTACAGATTCGGGAGCTAAAAGGAGGCTAGCTGGAAGTCCCAGGCTGTCCTCATTCTTTCAGTCAGGAATCTGGAACTCAGAAGGCCAGGTGATGTGTCTGAAGTCATGCCACAGGGAGTGGAGGGAGGGATTCGGTTGCCAACATAAACCTTCACTAGAGCGGGGTACTAAGAGTCTGATCTTGATTACATCTTTCAGGTGATGGGTACCAGTGTTCGTTATGGGTACTTAGAGCAACACTTGATGGACATGTCTTCCCAGAAAGCTGCTTGCTCATTCTGAGAGAGTTTCCCACACTCTAGGCAGGACCAGAATCTCAGAGAAAAACACTAGGAAGCCAAGAGGCCAAGAGAATCATCTAGCACCTTCTACCTGTTTGACTATGGCATCCAGAATGTTTTCTGGCTTGGATACCACTCTCTCTTCTGTTCAGTTCCTCCCTCCACCCCACTGATCTTCCTGCAGATCCTCAGACATGCCGGGAAGACTCCACTTTGGGGGCCTTTGCATAAGCAGCAGCCTTGGTTGGAACAAAGATACCCACCAGTCTCCCTCCTTTGCTTTAAAGTATTGCTGTGGAGAGATACAGGGTCACAGTCACATCTTTCTCCCCTATTCTATTTAAGATTTCAGCTCTTCTTTTGAATGTCCACGGAATGGTGCCACCCACATTTTGAGTAGGTTTTCACAAATCAATTAACCTCATCTGGAAACTCCCTCGCAGACATTCCCAGAGACTTGTCTTCTAGGCCATTCTAGATCCTGTTGAGGGGACAATCAATATTAATCATCACATGAGCACTCAGAATCCTGAACTTGAATCTCAACAAAGCAGCTTACCCATGAAGTCCTGATTATCGCTTACCTGGTGTCCTACCTGGGCCTTGGCTTGTCTGTAATGAGAGGAACAGTTAGAGAGAAAAAGGCTGTCTTTGAACCCCACCTAGGGTGGTTTCTAGGGTCCTATGGCAGTCCACTGTGCCTGATCCCAAAGCCTCATCCAAACCCTCACCACTAGACTGAGCCACAAATATGGGACCCAGGTGATATTTATCCTTACATTCCCAACTCAGAATAAAGATAGGCACAGTGTAAAACTTGCTGGGATTGCAGTAGCAGTATTTGTGGGATGTCATCTCGGCTCTTCTGTGCATTGTAGAATGCCCCTGGCCTCCCTGACCTCTACTTGTATACCAGTACCATATATTCCAATATGACAACCAAAATACCTATATACATACTAAATGTTCCCTTTGAAACAGCATGCGTATCCTCTTCCCATTGAGAACCATTGGTCCAAGCCTTAACTAGGACTTAATTAGTCCAATCTTCACAGCAATGCTATAAGAAAGTACTATTGGTCAATCTGTATAAGAGGTGAATGAAGTGAGACTCAGAGAGACCAGGAAGCTCACCTTTCGGTGACACAGCTAGGAATAAGCAGAGTGAAAATGTGAACTGGTTGTTTGGCTTCTATGTTTACATTAGGAGCCACCAACAAATGAAGCCTGGAGGTACAATAGAGGATAAGGACGGGGAGATGGAACTAGGGCTACTAAGCACTTGTTATATTCAAATGCTATTCGAAGATATTTAAATGGATCGCTTAACTCAAATCCTATTTAGGCTTCTACATAGTCATTGTTATCTGCAGCATCGTGCAGTAGGAAACAAACACAGAAAGTATCCAGCTAACGGGATGTGGATGGTACAGAATTCACAGCTGGGAAAACTGACACTCAGGCTTGTGGTCTGGGAATGAGGGAGGATAAGTCCCCTCTGCATGGAGCTCTACAAATTCACACTGCACTTCACTCCACTGTTCCTGCAAGGTGAGCCCTGGCACTGTCCCCAGGTTCCTCTAAAATAACTTCCCTTCACACGCAATGTGCCTGACTCCCCAAGGCACTGAGCTTTGAGTGTCAGCAAGGGCAGCTTTCATGTTCCAAAGCAGTTTCACACACAAAGCCAAGCACATGGGGACAAACGCCAGGGACAGCCCAAGGGCTGAACTTCCAAAACGGGGGCAGCCTTTGCCTGCAGCCTAACTAGGCTTAATAGAGAGCCAAGTGGGAGATCTTGAGGCTATTTGCAGAATATGATGAGAGACATTTCTTATAAAAGTAAGAAAGGAAACTATGAGGTATCTTTCTCAGTCTTCTTCCTGACAGTAGTTACCAAAGCAGAGATGGTGTGTGTTCCACAAGTGATTCCTGGGATGATCACCCAGACGTTTAAAACAGTGACCTGGTCATTTTCCCACAGCCATTTCAGCCAGTGAGCCCAAATAGGACACTGGGGAATTTCAGCATAATGTATGAAATGTTTCTTCTGACCTGGGGTATGATTAGCTAGGATGACTCACAGGAAGCAAGGTCCTTACTCATCCTGAGATGACAGTTCTGCACCCTCTTCTCCAAAGATGACTCCAAAGTGGCAGGAATGACCAGTTTGAACAATGGTTTATCACTGTGCCTAGAGACACAGCTACCCACTGTTTGCTTATGAGGCGAGGTGTTATGGGTCGATGTCCCATGACTCCACAGTAAAGCAGTGTCAACTTCTATTAAGCCATACTCTCTGCTACACCAAGATGCAAAGACACAGCACAGTCCATTCTCCTTCTAAAGATTTTTTTTTCTAGAGCTGGAGAGATAGCTCAGTGGTTAAGAGCACTGTCCTATCTTGAAAAGGACCCAGAATCACACATGGTGGCTAACAACTGTCCGTTATTCCATTTCCAGGGGATTCATCACTCTCTTTGGCCTTTGCAGGCATTGCACTCAGGTGCACTTACACATATGCATTCAAAACACTCATACACATATTTTTTAATTAATGGGGCTGGAGATATGGCTCAGCAGTTGAGAACACTGGATAGCCCCACAGAGGCCTGAGTTTGGTCCTCAGTAACCACATGGAAGTTGATGGCCATAAGTAACAGGAGACAGGTATTATCAAGCAGAAACTGGGGAAGATTGGGGTAATTTAAGATTGGGGGCAGGAGGAAGGTTAGACAGGGAAAGAAAGAGGAGAAAGAAATAGTGTACATGGTGTGAAAACCCAGAAGGAAGGTTGGAGAGATGGGTCAGTGGTTAAGAACCCTGACTGCTCTTCCAGAGGACATAGGAATGCAATTCCCAGCACCAGTGTCTAACAACCATCTGTAACTCCAGTTCCAGAGGATCTGATGCCCTCTTCTGGCCTCCACAGACATTGCACAACACAGGCGCCCTTACATGCATGCAGGTAATACACCCGTACACACAAAATAAGAATAAATAATTTTTTTAAAGTGAAAAAACAGAGGGAAATATATTAGCTCAAAAACCTACTGAAAAATACACATACAGTGTCTGAACATGAGTGCATGTGTACAGCTGAAGGCTATATAACAAGAAACACAGTGCCAAACAAGAGAAACCTCCCTTCCACTTGTTAGTCAGGGTAGTCCAAGAGAGTCACAAAGTAACACACGCTAGTGATTACACAGCCCTCCATTACCTCCCATAACTTGAAGGCAAGATCCTATTGCTGAAGACAGGGCATACTTCAGACACAGGGTTAGGAGCAATGAAGATGGACCTGACCTGGAAGACTCCTCACTGCAGATTAGCTCCCATAGTTCTGGAGGATACTATGCAAGTTGCTAAGGGAGAAAATCAACCAATGGTCCAACCCCAGCTTAAAGTCTAATAACCACAACAATGACAAGCATAACAAACTATAGCAGTGTGGTAGTGGCATTTTTATCTTGGGAGTAATCAACAGCTGCCTAATTGGAATTAAAGCCCTCTCAGTGGGAAGGAACTCATGTGTGGCACTATAAACATAACCAAATACACATGACTGGAGAGGTCATAGATCCTAGCGAAAACACTATCTTTGTCATATCCCTAGACAAAAGTAATTTCTTACTGTATGCTAAATATAGGTCCTTATATTTACAGACAAGTATACCATTCACCACTCATTAAAGAAGTTTATTAATATGTTCACGTTATGTATTGTTTATTTACATATATATCTATGTGTCAGTGTCTGTGTGTGTGTGTGCCTATGTGTTTGTGTGTGAGCCCTCAGAAGTCAGAAGACAGTTTCAGATCCCCTGGAACTGGAGTTACAAGCCATTGTGAGCTACACAGTGTGGATACTGGGAAACTAACTCTGGTCCTTTGCAAGAGCAGCAAGCAATCTTGATCCCTGTGTCATCTCTCCACCCCAAGCTCTGAAGAATTAAAATACAGAAGGTAATATTACCTAGAGCTCAGGAGTTTGATTCCCTTTGATGCTGTTGCCAGGGGCAGAAAAGCAGCTTCTATGTTTTCCTGCCTATTAATCTCCTTTAACTGTTTCCATTTGCAAAAGCTAATACTCAACTGCTATAGAACTCTGGGAAATGTAGTTTTTAGGCTTCTAGCTGTGCTAGCAGAGTGGATCAAATATAAGGACAGATACAGCACAGAGATCCAGTGTATAATATCTGGTGAAAAGGGTTTGTTTTCTTTAGAAGTCATTAAGAACTAAAATATTCTGGAAGCATATTTATAACATATGTTAAATGAGCTTAAAATCCAACAGACTACCAGGTAAACAGAGCTGTACACACACATGGCTCACCATGCCCATACAATGGAATAATACTGAAGAGAGAAATCAGAAAAATTTTAGTACACACACTAACATGAATGTGCTACTCAGATTTGTGTCACTGTGACAGAAGTATCTGATATAAGCCATGTAATAAGTGGGAATGTTCATTTTAGTTCACTGCTTCAGAGGTATTGGTCCATGATCAGTTGGCCTTGTTGCCTTTAAATCTATACTGAGCCTACACATTACAGTGGGAGCACATAGCATAGGAAACTTCTTATTCATGGTGGCCAGAAAGGAGAAAGAGAAAGGGGTGGGAGGGAGAGAGAACGTATGAGATGCTAGGTTCACAAACCCCCCCTTCACAACCTCTAATAACTTCCTTCTTCCCTGAGTTAGCCAGAACTTCATCAACCGCTGCCACCTTCCTCACACCCTCAGGCCTAGCTTGGGTCACACAGCAGCCCAGCCTAGTGAGTTCCCCAGAAAAACTCCAGCCCCATCCTCCCATCTCTACTCACCCAGGCACAGCTGGGACAGTGCAGCTTGTATACCAGTCAAGGCAGACGCAGCCTGAAGTCATATTTGTGCTCTTTATTCGTTACTACTGAATTGAAATCACTCCTGCCAACCCAATAAAAAATTAATAGCCGCCCATAGAAGTTTCTCTAAAGTAGACTACATTTAAGGCACAAAATAAATCCCAACACATTCAGATAAATTGAAAAAACTCTATGTATCTTGTCTGACCATAATGTAGTAAAAGTTAAAATCAATAGCAAAAAAATTTCAAGTAATTAAAGGAATTCATGGAGACAAAACAACACACTATAGAGAGAGGAATAGGTTAAATACGGAATTAAGAAATTTTAAAAAATCCTGGAATTAAATGAAAATGAAAACTCCACAAAACAGAATCTCTGGAACATTAAAAACAATCATAAGGGGAAAATACACCATTTTAAGCACCTTCGTAAATGACTTAATGATACCATTCAAGAATCAGGAAAAGGAAGAATAAACTAAATCCAAATCCAGGAGACAGAAATCAATGAAATAGGAATGAAGAAAGCGATGCAAAGAATCACTGAGTCTAAAAGGTAATTCTTTGAAAAGATAAACAAGATTGACAGACTCTTAGCCTCATGAACTAAAATACAGAAAGAGGAGAGCCAAATTAACAGAATCAGAGATAAACAAGGAAGCATCACAACAGACCCAAAGAAACATTATAAGGGGATATTTATTTAAAAAAAACCCGATACTCCACTAAGTTAGAAAACCTAAAAGAAATGAGTGAATTTCTAGACTCAACTGAACCACTGAAGGTAAACCAATAGGAGAGTAACTTAAACATACTCATAACAAATAAAGAGATAGAAACATTACAACAAACCCTCCTGAATAAAAAAGTCCAGGTCCAGAACAATTCACACCCAAATTCTACCAGACCTTCAAAGAATTACAACCAATAATACTTAACTTGTTTAAAAAGGTAGAAACACTTCCCAACTCCTACAAAGCCAGTGTTACTCTAATACCAAAACCACATAAAGACTCAACAACAACAAAAAGGAAACCTACATAAGAGCTAGACCAGATAGGACTTAACACATATGACAGAATGAATGACATCTGGTGGGGGGTGGGAAGGGTGACAGGGGGGAGCAGATAGGGGAAGGGATCTAAACTTGATTGAGATCTATTCAATGAAATGCACAAAAAATCTATGAAAAATTTAAAAATAAAAAATAACCACAAAAAAAGAAAGAAAACTACAAGCCAATATGTCTGGTGAACATGGACACAAAAATTCACAATAAAAGGTTTGCAGACTGAATGCAGGTGTATATCAAAAAGATTACCACAATCAAGTTGGCTTTATTCCATAAATACAGAGGTGATTGGATATATGTAAGTCAGTAAATGTCATAAACCATATAAATGGACTTAAAGACAAAAATCACATGATCATTTCAAATAGATGCAGAAAAATTGTTTTACAAATCCAACACATCTTCACATTAAAAGCTCTAAAGAGAACAGAGCTGGAGGGAGCAAACCTCAACATAATAAAGGCTATATATGACAAAACCACAGTCAACATCATTCTGAATGGAGACAATTCCAAATAATTCACAGTACACTCAGGAAAAAGACAGGGCTGTCTACTATCCCCACTCCTTTTCAATGTAGTGCTTGAAGTCCTAACTATAGCAATAAGATAAGAGAAGGAAATTTAGGGGACACTAGTAGGAAAAGAAAGAAATGATCTTTATTTGCACATGATATTATATTATATATAAAAGTATATATAAGAGAGCCAGAAATTCTATCAGAAAACTTCTAGAAACGATCTATACTTTCTTCAAAGTGGCAGGATACAAAGTCAACTTAAAACATTGGTAGCCCTTCTATATACCAATAACATGTATGCTGAGGAGCTTGAGAGATGGCTCAGCAGTTAAGAGCACAGGCTGTTCTTGCAGAAGGCCCAGATTCGATTCCCAGCACCTACGTGGTAGCTAACAACTATCTGTAATTCCAGTTCCAGTGGATCCAATGCCCTCTTCTGTCCTCTGTGGGCATTGTACAACATAGGTGTACTTACATACATGCAAACGAGACACTCCTCCACATAAAATTAAAATTTAAAAAAATCACAAAACGATGCCCACTGAGAAAGAAATCATACACACACTCTCATTCATAATAACCTCAAAAGAATCTAGGAATAAACCTGACCAAGGGGTGAAAGACCTCTGTAACCACAACTTTGAATCTAAGAGATTGAGAAAGACCCTAGAAAATGGAAAGACCTCATGTGCTCATAGATAGGTAGAATAAATATTGTGAAGTGGCCAACCTGCCACATGCACCTTGCATAGTCAGTGCGATCCCAGTCAATATCCCCATGACATTCTTTATAGAAATAGAAAAAATTCCCCAAATTCATATGAAAGCACAGTGGTAGCAACTCTGAGTAAAAAGAAAAATGATGGAGGACTTGCCATATCAGATTTCAAGCTCTAGGATAGAGCTATAGCAATAAAACAGCATGGTCCTGGCAAGGAAACAGACACGCAGACCGATGAAACAAAACAGAAGACCCAAACATGAGTGCATGTCATTACTTACGGCTGATGCTTGACAACGATGTCAAAACACACTGCCACCTAAAAATCCTCCATTTTTCCATTTCTTCCTTCTATCCTCATCTCCAGAGTTCCTTCTCTGCCTTCTCCCAGTACACAAAATGCCAAAAAGACAGCATCTTCAACAACTGTTTCTAGAAAAAGTGGGTATCCACATGTAGAATGGATTGAGACCTCTATCTATCACCCTGAACAAATATCAACTCAAAATGGATCAAAGAGCTCAGTGCGAAGCCTGAAACGGTAAGACTATAGAAGAAGGCACAAGCAACACCCTACAAGCCATGGGTGCGAGGGGGCCCTTTCTAAACCAGACTTCTGTAATTCAAGTATTAAGGTCATTCTAAACCAGGCTTCTGTAACTCGAGAATTAAGGTCAGCAGTTGACAAGTGGGACCTCAATAAACTAAAAAGTCCTGTACCACAAGGAAGGAATCAGTCAGGACAAGAGGAAGCCCACAGAGTGGGAGTAAATTAAAACAATTTTAAGATTTCATCTTACCCCAGACAGAATGGCTAAGATCAAGAAAATAGCTGACAACAAATGTTGGAGAAGTTTCAGAGAAAGGGAAATCCTCCTCCCCTGGTGGGATTGCATACTGGTACAGCCACTGTGGAAATCAGCGTGAAGCATTCTCAGAAAACTAAAGCCATAAGATCCAGCTGTACCATTCCTTGGCATGTATCCAAAGGACTCAATATCCTACTGCAGAGATACTTGTGTAGCCAAGTTTGTTGCTGCTGTTTTCACAATAGTTAGGAAGTGGAAACAGCCTAAATGTCCTTCAGCCAATGAAACTGAAAATGTGGTGCATTCACATAAAGGAGTTCCATTTAGCGACAAGGAAAAATGGAGTCACAGAGTGGTCAGGTAAAATTACGGAACTGGAAAACATGCTGCGAGAGGCAACCCAGACCCAGAAAAATAAACGCCACAACTTCTCCCTTATTTCTGCATCCTATCTCCAAAACTTCTGCTGTGAGTAAATAACTTGAAGTAACCTTAGAAACCATGGAAGTAGAAAAGGACCATGGCGGGACTTGGGAGAAGGAGCTGCAGAGAGAGGGTTAATAGGACATATGCACTATCAAGGGGGGATTGGAAACAAACTGGGGGATTTTAAGGGAGGGAGAAGGAAGGAGAGTAATACAGCGGAGCGGGAAGAAAGTGAATACTGAAATAATACCAAAGATGTCTGAGAAGGCCTTAGGGAAATGATTCTTTTGTAAACTTACTTAAAACACATATATAATTTGTAGGTGTATTCATATGTATAGCGGAGGCCGCCTAACAAAAATTCCAGTGCCAGGCAAAAGGAGACCCCCTTCATACTGTTAGTCAGTATGGTCTAAGAAACTCCACAAACAATATAGGCTACTGCCATGGCCATGGTGACATCCCAGAACTTGAATCAAGGCCTTATTGATGAGGACACCACATACTTTGGACATGAGTCTATTAGGAATTGAGCTGAAACTGAGCTGGAGGCCTCCTCCTTGAGACCAGCTCTCATAGTATTGGAAGGGGCTGTGAAAACTATCAAAGGAGAAAAGCATCACTAGCCCTACCCAGCTGTAAAGCTCACAAATCACGATAATAACCAGCCGAGCAACGTAGACCTCACAGCATAAGAGTGATACTTCTACCTTGGCAGGGACCAACAACGGCCTTAAGGCCCTTTCAATAGGAAGGAATTCATGCCTGATGTTGTAAACTTTAGCTATCTAACCATGTCTGGAGAGGTCATAGATCCTAGAGGAGAAGCCACTACTCTCCTTTTCCTAAACTAATATAATTTCTAACTATATTCTAAATGCTTATCTTTATATTCTCAGTTAAGTATAGCTCTCATCAAAGAAGTCTTCTTTTTTTTGTAACAGATGGAGACTATTAAAGAGATACAAAACTGGTCAAAATGTAGAGCATAAGTGACTGGAGAGTTCAGCTCAACTGATACGTCTCTAACATAGTCCCTGTGCTCATGGCTCGGGTAACATCACAGAAGAGGAAGGAGAAAGATTTTAAGAGCCAGAGGAGGAGGACACCTGCTGCTAGACAGTGTCTTCTAGACATTACAGAGACACTGCACTCTTGAAGTTTCAACAGTATAAACAAGATCTGCATAATGACAACACCCGATAAAAGCCAATGTGGATGGGGGAAATTTCATGAGGCCCTACCACTAAATGAAGGTGCAATTAATGGCTGCTGGGAGAGGGAGAAACCATTTTCTCCAGGGATGAGCTCCCTGAGAAGTTATGAAATCTCAAACGGTCAGCCCTAAATACGTGTATATATGAACAACAATAAGCAGACTCAGTAGGACATGTGTGTGTATGTGTGTACGCATATGACAATGATATATAAAAATGTACATATGTGGATGTAACAATAATAATCAAAGAAAAGGTCACAGAACTAAGAGGGAGTAGAAAGTGTGGGCAGAGCTGGAGGGAGAGGGAGGAGCAGAAATGATGCACATACACTGCTCATGTATGACAGTCTCAAAAAAGAAAAAGTAAAAGAAAATCAAGGAAATAATGTTAGAGTCGTGGCTTCAGCAGAAGGGAGATAACAGGAGACATGTCCAGGAGGTGTCTTATTCTGTGTGTGCGGAAGGGGTTATGTGCATGTATGAACACACATATTGGGCAGAGGGTGGAGGACAACGCTCAGGTCTCTTCGTCAGGAATATCATATACCTTATTTTTTAAATTAGTATTTTTTGTGCATATGTGTGTGTGGGTGTACACACCTATGCATATATGTGTGGAGGAGCAGAGGTCAACATCAACTGTCTTTTTCTATGGTATGATTTGAGATAGGGTCTCTCATTGAACCTAGGGCTCACCATTTTGACTAAACTGACTGGTCAGGTAAGCCCCCAGTGTCCACCTGTCTGCCCCTCTAGCACCATCATGCACCACCATATGCAGTTTTGACATAGGTTCTGGGGCATGGAACACTGATTTTCATGCTTGCGTGGTAAGCACTTTACCCACTGAACCATCTGCCCAGCACATCCCCTCTATGATTGAGACAAGGTTTCTCATTGACACATTGACCCAGTGCTGGGATTACAAGTGCTTTCTTCCTCCTCCTCCTCCTCCTCCTCCTCCTCCTCCTCCTCCTCCTCCTCCTCCTCCTCCTCCTCCTCCTCCTCCTCCTCCTCCTCCTCCTCCTCCTCCTCTTCTTCTTCTTCTTCTTCTTCTTCTTCTTCTTCTTCTTCTTCTTCTTCTTCTTCTTCTAACAGGTGTTCTGGAGATGGAACTCAGTCCTCGTGTGTAGGGCACAATGTAAAATGGGCCCTAACCAGGTCACCTGCTATGAGGAATAGAGGAATGGCTCCCGTGGGTGTGGCGCTCTGCTCTGGCTAGTTGTGAGACCAGCTTCTGCCCAGCATCTGGAAAGAATCTGCCTATCTGGGGACAGACCACTATTGACTACATTGGGACCCCACCCCGTAAGGCCATTGGCTAACCAGACCTATAAGACCCTTTGCATTTCCTTGAATAAAGCTTGCCACTGCCTGCTTCTCACTCAGCCCCCAGAGTGTGTGTGTTGATTTCCGTGCCTACTCAACCCCCCCACAGGGGAGGAGGCCTTTCATCCTGCTTGGGCTGGCACCCAGCACAGGGACCCCCAACACTCATGCTTAGCACTTTACCAACTGAGTCATCTCCCAAGCCTGCATAGGAGACTTGTAATGTGTGGAAATGTTCTAGCTTACAAGTGCATGGTAGATACATCAATGTTTTCTGTGTTGTTATTTAAATTATTAATGCATGTACTTGGGGTATGCATGAGAATAAAACCGAAAAACAGGAAACACATACAAAGAAAAATCCAAATTGTGATGATATAAAAAATACTCCACAGCATTTTGGACCCAAGCACTGTACATTAAGTGAGATAGAAGTTATTTAACTATGGAGTTAACATGTAATTTAAACCTTGTAGCTCTTCTGGTTGCACAAGTCTACTGAAAAATGCCTTTCTCCAGGTAAAAGCAGCACTTGGTTGCACAGTTCTAGGAAGCAATTTGGCAGTGAACATCAGGAGCCATGAAAAGTGTTCACACCTTAGGGAAATGGCTCAAACCTCCAATAAAAAGTTTTTATGCATAAAATCATGGTCATCTTAGCGTTGTCATAATTGTGAGAAATTTAGGAACATTATGGGAGTAAGTAAATCATGATACAGACAATGAAGCATTATACCAGTTTAATGATGATTACAGAGACTGCCATTATCCTGGGGAAATGCTTGTGTCAGATTATTTAGTGAGAAAACCGCAAACTTCACACCCAAAATGAGCCCATCTACTCAAGTTGGGAGGAAACACGATATCAACAGCCGCTGTGCTCAGATGCCAAGATTGCAGATACTTTTTTTTTTAATATCATTTTTCCTGTATTTTCCAATTTCCTAAAATGAGCAGTTATTGCTTTTATGGTAGGGAGAGAAGAGTGTGGGAATTTAATAAAGAATAAAAGTCCGGTTGACTCTTGTTTTCTTTCTGTCGTATTACATAGTGCTTCAACTTTTAGCTTGGCGCAATTCCAAGACCATTCTCTTGCAGTAAAGAGATGGGCAGCAAGGTCATTTCCATTGGTGCCCTCCATTTCTACCTCAACTTACACAGTGATAGACAAGAGATGACTAGTGGCTGTCGAATATGGTTTTGGCACTGCATTAGCCCTACAGGTTATGCTCCTGAGATGAAAACTATCCTCATTTTACTGTCAGAGAAACTGAGACCCAGCTGGCTTGTGGCACTTGCTTAAGGGCACACTTCTACTAAAAGACAAGCAGTGTGTCCTTTCCATCACATCTGATGGGTAGACAGAATCGAGTATCTTGTTACAGGCATCTGCCTGGATGGAGATGTCAACTCAGCTTCTCCCTCTGAGTCTTCAGGTGGGTTTTATTTAGTGTCTCTGAGCCTCAGTTTCCACATCAGGCAAATGGAAACAAGAATGGCATCATTCTCATGAGATACTATACCCATCAAATGCTTATATAGTTACAGGTGCCTGGGACATTATTGACTGACCCAAGAATGGAGACCAATTGAAGGTCCTTTGCAGTGGAATGCCACTTGAGACAATCCAGTCCAAGACACAGTTGCACAGATGGGGGCAATGGAGACCGGGAAGGAGGGTTAAGTAAGCAGAGCACTCCATGGTGAGGGGCTGAAGTAGCCCTGATTCCTAAGCCATCTTCTGTCCATCACTGTGTGGATTGTATCATCTCCATCTCTTATGACCAACACCAGGAGAACTAGGCTATGACCTTGAAAAGCAGTCATTATCTCAACACGGATCATATTCCTGATGGTTATATTAGCCCCCATGGTCACTCTGCATCATGGGAGATGGGTAAGCAGACACTATGAATGAAGAAAGAGGTTGAGAAGGCTGATCAGAAACAGAGCTCTCAAGAACTGCTGCTGGGATTGTGAACATGGGCAGTATTTTGGGAGAAATGTCTGGCAGTATCTTCTAAAACCAAATATATACCAATCTCATGACCTAGTTTCTACTCTTGAGTAGATACACTGGAGAAAGGAGCGTTTATATTCATCCAAATCTAGAGATAGAAAGGTTTAGGACTGCTTTATTAATAATAGCAGGAAGTGTAACCTTTCTGTTCATCAGCTGCAAAAAGGCTAAATCTATGATAGTCATATTTATTCAATGGGATTTTACACAGCAGTAAAAATGCATGAGTGCTGATACAGGCAGGAGCACAGGCCCATTCAAGAGACAGAATGTGCATGGGATGACTCTGTTTAAGTTTAGTTTTCAGCTTATACTGGATTGATTGATTGTTTGGCTGAGTGATTGATTCACTGTGACAGGGTAGCTCTATGTAGCTCTGCTAAACTAGAACTCACCATCTTACCAACTCAGTTCCCAAGTGCTAGAATTATAGGTTTGTGTCACCATGGCTGGATGACTTTTTTCCATATTTTTTAATTGAATCTGTATTTCACACAGAACATCTCAATCAATCTTAACCTTCCTTATACCACTGTCCCCAACAGAACTGCTCATAAACCCACAACTGGAATCCATACATTCTTTCATCTGTGCTAAGGTCTGTTGTGTCACTAACATTCTTCAGTGCAAGTTCATCCACTGAGGTCTAGTCAGCCTATCCAGAGTACCTTGCTTTAAGAAGATTAGCTCATCCTCACCTAACAGGAAAGAGTTTCCAATATTGCTTCAGCTAAGATTGGGGTCTGCTGCCCATTTTCTAAGTTCCATGCTGGAATTTTCTCTGCTTGAGTTTGCATGGGTCTTGCACATGCTACACCATTGCTGTTCATATGAGCAGGGTCCCAGGAGTTTGTAGCATTCTAGTTCCATATGATTACACACCTCCTCGTTGGCTCTTACAATCTTTCCGTCCCCTCTTCTTCAATGGCCACTGAGCATTAGGTGAATGAAGCTTAGTATAAGAGTCCTGTCCAGGGATCCACACTCTGGAGATTTCTAATCTCTTTTCTTTGGCAATTTGTGACCTTTTCTGTTACTAGCCTTCTGTTGTATGAAGGAGCTTCATTAATGAGAGTTGAGAGATTTTTTTTAGCGTCCTGTTTACCCTTTGTTCTATATTGTGTGAGCCTTAGGTATAGAAGTCGCATTGTAGATGTGAACCTTAGGCATGGGCATTTCACAGACAATGTCTGTGTGTGACTAGCTGTGGTACTCTGTGGTAGTCTGGTGTAAAAGAAGCTTCATAGATGAGTGGTGACTGAATACTTGACTGTAAATATAAGGATACATATCTTGAACTTAGCAAGAAGTTACATTAGCCTGGGGATGTGACAGCCTTAGGGATTTCTCTAAAATCTATGACCTCTTCAGCCATGTGTATTTGGCTATGATTACAGTACCATACATGAGTTTCCTCCCATTGAGTGGGATTTAAGACCAATTAGGTAGCTGTTGGTTGCCCCAAGATAAAAGTTCCACTACTGCACCAGTGTTGTGTGCTGTGCTGGTCATTGATGTTGTTATCTGGTCATGAAGCTGGTATTGGGCCATAGACTGATGTTCTCCTTTAGCTGCTTTCATAGTGATCTCCAGAGCTATGAGGGCTAGACCTTCAGAGGAAGTGGCTTCCAGTTCAGTTCCAGTTCCATTGCTCCAAATCTGGTCTCCAGAGTATGTCCTGTTTTCAGCAATAGGATCTTATCTTGAAATTCTGGGCGACAATCAAGGACTGTGTCAATAACCTGTGTCATTTTGGGAATCTCTTAGATCACGCTGGCCAACAACTCAAAGGAAGGTTCCTCCTGCCTGGCACTGTTTCTTCTTATGTAGCCTTCAGTTATGCACATGGAATAATGTAGAGATACTGTATGTGGAATATGTCAGTAGGTTGTCAGATTAATATGATTCCTTCTGATATTTTACACTAGCTAGGCATTACTTATCTCTCTCTCTCTCCTGTCTAACCCTCCCTCCACGCCTTCTCCATTTAAAGTGTCCCCATTCTCCCCATTCCTCCCTTGGCAATACCAGTCTTCTATGACCCCGTCTCTCTTGAGCTCCACTCCTTCTTTCCTGTTAAAATTGCTTACACATTTTTAACTGTGCGTGCACGCATGTGCGTGTGTGTGTGTGTGTGTGTGTGTGTGTGTGTGTGTGACTATGTGTGTGGAGGTCAGAGAACAGCTTGTGCTGGCTTAGGGAAGAGAGGAGAAGCAATTCTAACCAGAATCTGTATCCCTGAAGCAGACTTACGGGCCACCTGTGATACTGGGAGAAAGCAGATTGCATCCTTGATGCTGGGCATCAGATCTGAATACGCTGCCTTCAGTCTTAATAATGCATTTTGTTAGGAGCAGGGATTACTCACGGGCCCGCCACACACAATGCATTATCTCTAGGCTGCTTGGTCTCCAGTAGTTCTGAAATCAGAGGCAGTTTGCAGCTATTTCTCTTGCTAATAACTGTCCATCTATGACTCTGGGGAAGGAATTGGCGTCACAGAGGATCGGGGACAGAACAGAACCACCGAGTCTCGCTGAGCTTTTGCTTGGGGCAGGGTCCTCCCCACAGCTCAGTTCATCTAATCCTCTCAGTTACTTATTAGGAAGGCATCTCTATTAGGAAATCTCAGACAGGTTGTGCAACTTACTCAAAGCCACACAGCTAACAAGCAGCCTACTGACATTCCTGGGTTTGGCTTCTGTTCCTACACACCTGAATTTCCCAACCTGAGCTCTGTGACTACTATGAGCTGGATGATTATTGTGTTACAAGTTGGAAAACAGGGTTGCAGCCTTGCATATTTTAGGGTATTTAGTGTCTTTCTGAGTGTGGAAGCATTATCCCGGGCTGCAGTAGCTTGCCAGTTGCTCCCAGGGGACAAAATCTCCCCTAGTTAAGAACCATTTGTCTTCATCCTGCTTTTATATGCATAGCCCAGCAGCCGTCTCTAGAATATCATTCCTGTAGGTGATTTGTTTACTGCCTTTCCTGAATTCCCTCACCTGTCTGTCCCACTGATAGCTGTGTGTCTACTCTAAGACAGGCCCTCTTCTGGGAACTGGAGAAAGGAGATGCAGTCCAGAGGGAAAGACGTAGATGTAAAGATGCCGCGTGGGATGTCATGACACCTCAGCAAATACTGGACCAGCCTTGGAAGGCATCTTGGAAAAAGAAGAATCCACTTGGTATTCAGTTCTCCTGGCTCATTTAGAGGATCATCCTATCTTGTGGACTTCTGCTGGGGGATTATGGTGAGTTCCTAGTGAGTGCATTCTTAGTGACCCAGCCAGTGGGATTTGTGTTACAATTTTTATTGTATTTATTTGTTGATAAGTCTGTTTCTGTTTTATCGGTTTGTATATGATGTGTACGTGTGTTCATGTATGTGAGTGCTGTTACTCCTGTGTCACCACATGCATATAGAAGTAAGAGAACAGCTGTGGGCATTAGTCTTCACCTTCCACCTTGTTTGGACAGGACCTCTGTTATTCGACACTGCATACGATCGTTGGCCTTAAGCTTCTGAGAGGCTTCCTCTCTCCACCTCTCATGTCATCGTCACAGAGCTGGGATTACAGATGTGCACTACCATGACTGACTTTGGGTAGATTCTGAGGATCTGAACTCAGTTCCTCACACTTTACCAGCTGAGCCCTATCCTCAGCCCCTATGCACATTTCGTACAAGTAAGCTGAATGAATTTTACCCATGATGCCTGCCAAGGGGCAGAACTTTCATATTACCTCATCAATGTTGTCCCATCTCCTGGTACTTAGCAGAACCCCTTTTGAAATAAAAAATGCCCCGTAACTTCTAGAGCTGTGGGCTTCTTCTGCTTGAACTTGGACTTGATATTCCTCCACAACCATTTCTCAGTCGGTCCATTTTAACTTGAAACAAATATGAATACAAATTCCCAAATCAACTGAGTACAATGGCTTTGGCCACACAGCCGCTGTGGAGTGGCCATGGTCCCCTGACCATGGTGATCATGTGACTGAGAGCTAGGGAGCTGGTATCACACCAAGAAACACAGAACTAATAAAAATTTCAAAATTTGGCATGGAAAGATGACTCAGTGGGAGAAAGCTTGCCACCAAGCCTGATAACCTGAGTTGATATTTTGGGACTCATGTGGTGGAGAATAAACAGCAGTCCCTCTTACAGTTTTAACAGTGTGTGCAGCTGGCAACGGCACTGTGAACACTGTGAAGAAAGAATGGGCCTTGTGCTTCACAAACAGAAAATGGGGTTTCCCACAGGGCTCCATCCAAACCTGTTCTCTTCCACCTTCTTCTCTTGCTACGTTAATGAGAATGACAATACCCCTGGAAATCAAAGCCTGGGATCTTGCATGTGTGTTCCTTCTCTACAAAATTCTATTATTCTTATACCTGGGAAGGTCTCAGAGGTCCTGGGTGGCTTCTGCACTCCCATTATCCACATCCAAATGTCTTTCAGTTCTTGGAGCAGATGCTTAATACAGAATATCTGGGAGATGGTGAAAATAAAAATAAAAATGACCAATATTTATGGAGAGTGTGCTGCTTCCCTGGCACTGTTCCCGACTCCTTCCTATGAGGGGTGTACCATTTTTCCTTGTTTTTCAGGTAGAGGAAACTGAGGAAAGGCATCCTGACTTGGAAAACCAGGTTCCTCCCAAAGCTCTGGCTGTATCTCGCCCCTCAGAGATGTGGATTTCCTTGAATGCTAGAGCCACCCTGCTCCTTCCTAACTGGCCGCACCCCTAGCCCACTGCACAGTGTGCATTGGCACGAACATGCTCTGTCATTTCTCATCTCACAAAGGAGAAGCCAAAGCCCTTGACCCTTCCTGCCCGCTAACCACTTCCATGTGCGTTCCTCGTTTTCAAAGAACAGCAGCTTCAAAGAGTGATTCTTTCCAAATTTTCACCTCCATTTTTGCATTCACCAATTCACCCACAATTGGCCCCAATCTAGGCCACCTATGGCTACCCTATTGATAAATCCTTTGTGCGCATTTTTGAGCTCTGGATTTAGTTTCCAGTACCATATGACCGTCAATAATCACTCTCTTTGCACCACATTATCTATTGGTTTCCTCTTGACTACTCTGCCACCGCATGTAACAGTTAATCCAGATTGTCAACTGGACTGGATGGAAAGACACTCAGAATATTAGAGAGGAATGCTTCTGGGTATGTCTGTGAAGGCATTTTCCCAAAAAGATTAGAGCCTGAGGGCTGTGGATTAACCCAATGTTGGCACTGTTGTAAAGTGCTGATAAACAGTTGGAGCCTTTGGAGGAAGTACATCATTGGTGGGTGTGTCTTTGGAAAGCATGTCCTCCCCTGCTTCCTTCCCTTATCCCTTTCTCTGTTTCTGGTCTGCCATGGTGTGTGCCGCCCTGTCCCCCATGCCCTTCCCGCCATGATGGACTGGCACCTCTGAAACTGTGAGACAAAAATCCTTCTTCCTGTAAGGTGTTTACATCAGGTGTTTTGTTCATGGTGATGTGTAAGTAGCAAAAGCACACCAACATTCCTTTTCTCATCCTCACTCCTCAGCTTCGGTTGTCATCCTATTCTACGTTGTTTCTGTTGCTGTGATGAAATACTGTGACCAAAATGAACTTGGGGAAGGAAAGGTTAATCCAACTCGCTTCCAGGTCACAGTCCATCATTAAGGAAACTCAAGCAGCAACTGAAGCAGAAAGCAGGGAGGAATTCGCTCATGATGTAGATCTCGTACATAGGTCAGGCTCTCTTCTGCCACCCACAGTGACCTGGGCTCCCACATCAACTGTTAAGCCTGACACTCTTTTACAGACATGGCTACAGGTCAATCTGACCTGGGATGTTCCTCAGTTGAGGTTCTCTGTTTCCAGGTGACTCTGGGTTGTAATAAATAAATAGCTACCCAGTATACAACCTCTTTCCTTAGCTCCTCCTCTTCTCCTCCATTAAAGCACTGAGTACCTCAGTCCTGGGAAAACTGCCTGCAGTCTTCACACAGCGAATGAGCTCGTCCGACCTCGTGACTTCACTTACATCTCACACTGAAGTCTCCAGAGCTTCCATCTGCAGGTCTCACATCCACCTTGCTCTCCAGGCTGCTGTGTTCACTTCCAAATCTCGTCTTGGATATCTGTTATGTTAAATGGAATACATTTAAGAAGAATTTCTCATTTTCCCTTCACAATTTTCTCCTACTTGGCTTCCTCTTCAACACAAGAGATGGCACAACTACTTTGTTTCTCAAGCCAGAATCCTAACCATCATGTATCCCAGCCCAATCCCATCAATAGCCACAGGCTCAGACTACAAAACATACCTGATTCTGTTCATGCTTCACCACACCCGGTACAGTACTCTGGGATCTTCACCTCTCTTCAGGGAACCTCTGTAAAACCCCATTTTCTATTTCGTTCATGTGTGCCTAGGTGGCACATATGTCCAAAAATCAACCAGTGTCTAAATGTGTATTTCTGCCCCATACTACAAGTTTCATCCTTGCATTTCACTGGTAACCAAGTTTCAGGGTTTGGGAGGTGTCCTTCATAGTGCTTACATGAACACAAAATACAGATGCCTCTTTGTCTTCCTAGTGTTCTTGTATATGCATTATGTGCAGATGATAAGTTACCAAAAACAGGATTTCTGAATCAAAGGGAACATGTAATAAGTACTTAAATCACTATCACGGGGTGTTTTTTAAAATGTAAAGTTGGTTGCTGCCCAGCTCAAAACTTTCCAATGACTTTCAAATGCAGATTTATGAAATATCAGTGGCCCCATCTGGCCTCCAAACCTGCTTGCTTGGACTATACCCACTTAGTACCCACTTAGATCTTTATATTTCTAGAACACTCGAACTCTATTTGCCATGCTGATTTATCCCTCTCCCTGGCACAGTCTCCGATGAGGTCTTTAATTTGTTTTTCACTCATTGTCTTCAGATTAGCTTAAGGATCACGGTGCTGGAAAAGAGTCCACAGGGCCTCCACCTGCCTCACTTCTGACACCAGCTCTGCATATCATCATGTTCATTTTTGATTCTTTCTTGTTGAAATTTTGTAAATTTCATACAATATGTTTTGATCAAATTTAGATCCCCTTCACTATCTGCACTTTACTACCCCCTACACAATTTCATGTCCTCTAAAATCACACACACACACACACACATTATGGCCTATGGAGTCAAATTTGTGTCCACAAATGTCCTACAGTGTGGGACCATTCACCAAAGCCTGATTAACCTACTAAGAGTCACATCCTTGAAAGAGATTGACTCTTCCCTTACCAGGAGCCATCATCTGCCAAGAGATCCCTAGGTAGGGTTAGGGTTTCTTACCCACTTCCTCCTGTCTATGCTGGGATTTTGTCTGGCTTGAGGCTCGGTGTGACTTGTACATACTATCACCATCGCTGTGGGTTCATATGAGTAAACGACTAACCATCAGGAAAACTCTGTTTCCTTGGTCATCCACCATCTCTGGCAAAGCGCACTGCATTCATTTTAACTATAATGCTTTCCTTTCCTATCCTAATGCCTCTAGAATTATGCCCAAGAAAGTAAAGTCTGTATTGTCAAAAAGACAGAGAAAAAGAAAATGCATAGCTTTGGAGAAGTGGACACATTTTATACACCGTTGATGGGAATATAAGTTAGATTAGCCTATAGGAGTTCCTCTAAACATTAAAAATAGAACAACCAGATAATCCAGTAATTCTACTGGGTGTATATCCAGAGGAAATGAAATCAATCTGTCAAAAATTTGTGAATTCTCATATTTGTTGCAATAGTATTTACAGTAAGTAAGCTATGGAATCACTCTAAGAATGCATCAACTGACATGGGAATGCAATATCTCTCTCTAGATGGATAGATAGATAGACAGATATCCCCAATGAAATGTTATTTGACTATAAAACAATAGACTCTAGTCATTTGAAGAAACTTAAATGAACCTGTTTGTGAGATTACATTAAATGAAGTAGGCCAGTTACAGTGACAAATACTGAATGCCCTCTTTTATCTGTGAAGTGTTGATCTCCTAGAACAGAGTAGAATGGTGGTTACCAGAAGTTGGAGTGAACATTAAAGAGGGAAGAAGAGAGAGGAGAGATTGGTTAGAGAGTGCAAAATTACTGTTAGCCTGGAAGAATAAAATCTGGTGTCCATTGTGTAGTAGAGTGACTATAGCTAGCTATATTATATATTGCAAAGAAACAGGAAGACAGGATTTTGAATGCTACTAGTACAAAGAAATGATCAATGCTTAAGGTTTGATTGCTACCCTCTATGAGAGTGTGTCAAAATCGCACAGCAGGTGCTGGGGAGATGACGCTATGGGTAAGAGCACTTGCTGCGCAAGCATGAGGACATGAGTTTGAATTCCCCATGTAAGATGCCAGACATGGCTGTGTACTCGTGTAAACCCAGATCTGTGGACAATGGAGACAGGAGGATCACCAGGGCTTGCTGGCCACCAACCTAGCTCCAGGTACAGTGAGAGACCCCGTCTCAGGAGATTAAGGTGGACAGTGCTAGATCAGGAAACCACACGTCTTCCTGTGGTCTCCACACAAGTGTGTACACAGGCATACATGCACATGTACATGTATCACACATATATCACACATACACACACACGTACATGCACATCCACAAACACAAAATCACAGCTTACCCCAATATGTGTGTACAATTTTATGTACCAATTAAAAACAAAATAATTTTAATAAAAAAGATTGTAGATCATCAGAAAATAAAACCATGGTGCCTGATGACAAATATCCATTAAATGAGCGACTACTTACAGCTTGGTAGGATAGCTGTCAGTATCTTCCCAAATGTACTTTTACAAAGCTGAGATGGTTTTATGGGAAGTCACTTGTCGTATGCTGACACTGGCCGACAATGGACCACAAATGTGACAGTGGTCCCATGCCATTTTGCAATCTAAGGCCTGGAAAGATGACTCAGTAGTTAAGGGACTGGCTGCTCTCACAGAGAACCTGGGTTTAGTTCCCAGCATCCACATAACAGCTCACAAATATCCATAACGCCAGACCCAGGGGATCCAATGCCCTCTTCTAGCCTC
This sequence comes from Eospalax fontanierii, assembly GCA_035773235.1. Lineage (NCBI taxonomy): Eukaryota > Metazoa > Chordata > Mammalia > Rodentia > Spalacidae > Eospalax > Eospalax fontanierii. The sequence goes on along the minus strand of CM069546.1, from coordinate 42,488,847 downwards.
TGTGGGCATTCTACAACCTAGGTGTGTGTAAGTACATGCATGCAGGCAAAACATTAATATGCATAAACTAAAAAGAAATCAATTCAAAAACATTTTAGAACAATTATGCAACCTAGTAATGGTCTAAACAGCTTAGCTTATGTATATGTACGCTAGGATGTTCACACAATGAGACAATCATCTAATGACACATTTATCAGAAGATCACCCCGTTGTTAAGCCATGCAGGACTACATATAACTTTGCTTCTTGGTTTTATTATTTTGTATTATAATTTAAGCATTTCTCTGGAAAATGTTTAAAAATCTTTGCAAATCCTCTTTCTTATGAACTCATCACATCTTTTAAAGAGATTTCAAATATTTTAATAATTCATTTTGATATTTAGTTTTTTCATATTTTTGTCACTTAAATACAACAGTAAACATACTGAAGCATGAATATTTGTCCATCATTTTAAATACTCCCTGAAATTGACTTTATGGGATTCAAAGGGTAAGATCACTTTATCAGGTACATTTTATCAAATATCTTATCAAATGGGTTACAATTATTTAACACCTTTTAGCAGTCTACCAATCAATATTTATCAGCTTTAGTATGTTTCCAGTGTTTACTAATTCAAAATTTTAAAATCTTGGCTTTTGAGGGCTAGGAACGACTTTTGGAAACACAGTGGCTCAGTCAGCAAAGTGCCTGTCACACCAACACAAGACCTGAGTTAGGATCCTCAGCATCTTCATAAAGAGCCAGTGTGGTGGGGCACACCTGCAACCCCAGTGCTCAGAACGTAGAGACAGAAGGCTCCCTGGAGCTTGTAGTCTGGCTGGTTTTGCCCAGTTGGTGAACTCCAGGATGGGGGAGAGAGAGAGACAGACAGAGAGAGAGAGAGAGAGAGAGAGACTAACTTAAAAAACATTTATTGATTATTTTTATCTTATGTGTATGAGTATGTTGCCTGCCTGTATGCAAGTGCACCCATGTCCTGCGATGCCTGTGGATGTCAGAAGGGGGCGTCAGATTCCCTGCAACTGGAGTTATGGATGGTTGTTAGCTACCATGTGGGTGTTTGTATTCTAACTGGGGTCCTCTGCAAGAGCAGCCAGTGCTCATAACGGTTGAGCCATCTCTTCAGCCCCAAGATCCTATCTTTTAGAATAAGGTTCAGAGTGATTGAGGAAGCCACCCGACAGTGACCTTTCATCTTCACATGCACATGGACACATTTCTGCATCCCAAATACACACGTGCACACACACACCAAAACATGTATACATGCATACATCACATACACATGCAACTATTGCCTTTCATAAATAATGAAACTGAGTGTTTACCTGGTCCCCTCTGACTGATTAACAACAGCGATATATCAGTGCTCATTTCCACAGGCTGTGGAAGAAGAGTTGAGCTATACTGAATCTCAGGCCATTAGGTAATCTGGCTACAAATTTTCTGCAATGAGAAAAGTATACAGCCTGCCTCGTGGGATTATTGTGCAAGTACTGCTTACTTTTCCTCCACTTGGAGGAAACACAAGCCTGTCTTACAGTGCAATTTCCAGGAAAAGCACTGCATTTCCTCTTTTCTACCTAGGATGTGATTTTCTAGATCATTTCTATGTCCTCCAAGATTGAGAACAGCTCTCTCAAGTCATATGTGAACATTTGCTATGGTCAGTCACAAAGGTTCGTTCCACTGAAGCTTTTCTTCTGCCTTTTCCTGACCAGTACTTCTATTTAGAGAACCTAACATTAATTTTTGTAATTTAATTAAATGCTTCCCATAGGAATAAGACCCAGGCATGCATTGATATCAACAAATTAACATAACTTCTCTCTTCTATATAGCTCCAGCTAACTTTTAAGTGAATCTGAATTCTCAATAATTGTCTTCACAAACGAGGCATTTTATCCAATGATATCAAATTAGCATGTTATAAGGGGTACTACACAAATAACTGACATCGATTCACATGACTTTAAAAAATTCATCGAGCCAAGAAGCCCACAGTATTGATTCACACTAGCAAAATGGAGCAGCACAGCTAATCTTTATAACACACACTGGGTGGAATGACATTTACAAATGCAGACAGACGGAAGCCAATTGGACATAATTCTTTAAGGATTAAACTGATGGCTCCAATTAGACCTGAAGAAGCAAATGGTCTCACTCCTGAGATTTGATACTCGGCCTCTAGGGTTTGGGTCTGATTTATCCATGTCCTTGGCAACCACGGCTCTGCTGCCCCACTGACCAGCTACTTGCATGGAGTTTCCCATGACCACCCAGGTTAATTAAATTGGTTTCCTTAAAAAAAAATGTTCATGTCACTGCTTTGACTTGCCTCTTTGGCTTTTAATAACAGCCTCCCCGAAGGGGGTTGGGCTTAGGATCATCCCAGTTTGAATCTATCCCGATAGAATCCAAGATGAGCCGAATAAAGGGCTTGCCGGGACAGAATACAGATGCATCCCTTTGTATCTGAGTCTTTGTTGGAATTAGACACCATGAGTCTGCAAAAGCGTGGAAACTCTCAGAATCGGATTTTTTTTTTCCAGCTTAAAGAAATATTTAGGCTTGATTTAGAGGTCATGGTCTTAGAGAATAACCCCGCTTCCTTTTCTAAGTGGTTTCAAGGTTAGACTGATAAATATCACCTAAAGAACAGAAAATCTAGGTAATAACCTTCAAGGTAACGCTGAGAGTCCTGAAATTCAGCAAAGTAGAACAGCGGGGGAGCACGAAGCCTTTTGCAGCTACGGAGAGTCACAGGAGACACTGTGTATGCAAATCAAATTCTGCCCTTGCCACCCAGGCACTATTCACAGACCCAGGGTTTCACACACAGTATGATACTCTATTTTCCCACCAACCCTGTAGGCAGCAGGGTGACTTTGCCACTCTGTTGGGATGGCTCAGGGGAAATATCTCTAGGAGAGTCCAGAAACACATTCCTTAAAGACTGTTTCAGAGCCTGGGAAGATGGCTCAGTTGGTAAAGTGCTTGCCTTATAAGCATGAGGACATGAGTTCAGTCCTCAGACCCACATAAAGAAGCCAAGCATGGTGGTGCATATATGTAACCCTACCTCTGAGGAGACACAATCAGATCCCTGGGGTTTGTGAATCCTAGCCAAATTAACAAGCTCCACTCAATGAGAGACTTATGTCTTAAAATACAAGGTGGACTACATCTGAAGAAAGACACCAGAAGCAGGCTTCTGTGCACTTGTACACACTCATACACACACAACTATCTTGGTTGTTTGTAGGTTCCTATTCTTTCTTCCCATTTTTTTTTTACAACATTCTAGACCCTTTCTGCTCTCTGCTATGAAACTGCCTTTTGAGAACCAGCAAGAATACACCCAAGAAAAATCTTTAAGAGATGACAATTTCAAACTCACAGTTATGGTCATTAGGGATCTTTTTGTTTGAAAGTAAGAAATAAAGTAAGACAGAATCTCGAATTATCTGAAGGAATGGAGATTAAGTATTAGTTGCCTGCAATAGAAGTATTGTCCAGTACTCTTAACTTGGAGACAGGAGTCTCACACAGTTGCCCAGACTGGCCTTGAACTTCACCTGTTGCCCACGTAGGCTTTGAACTTCTTGTATAGCTGGGACTACAGGCCTGATTAACCAGGCACAGCCAGATACAGCAGTTTTAACCTTCACCATTATTCAAGTAAAGACAGAAGGATAAGCATCAGCTAATGAATGTGTGAGTTAAGACAAAGCAATGCATGGGAACTAGTATCAAATTAACGTAATATTTGACCTTCCAGGGTAGATTTCCTTCCTTCTACTGATAGGCTTTGAGAATTTGAGCAAATAAGTCCATGAAGCCTCAGTTTTCTCATCTATAAAATGGAAATATTTATGGCCACAGCCTCTCTGGCTTTCATCTCTACCTTGTGCTGCACAAGCTCCCTTGTTGAGATCTTCGATGTCTCCTGGTGTCTCCAATCTTCTACCAGGTACAGTCCAGGCAAATGTTCCTGACACTTGCCAATTGGCTAGGGGATATAGGTTCTCACTGAAAACTGCAAGTGTTTTCACTTGCAATGGCAGTATGCACCTTTCCCAAACTATGTGGCTAGGAAGTGGAGATGGTGGACCCGCAAACAAAACAGGAGGCTGTGGCCAGATGGAGAAGTAGATGTACCCAAAGCAAAGCTTAAATGTTTGCCCCAACAGAAAGTCCAGGGTAGCATCACTCTGTCAGCAAGTCCTAACTCCTGCTGCAAATTAAAAACACCTGGGGAGTAAGTTTTTCAGAAGAATTTCTGGGATCCTCCACCCCAGGAAGGTTATTAAGAAACCCAGAGGTGGAACCTGGATATCAGCAGTTCTCTAAAGCGTTCCACTGACCCCAGTATTTGGCCAGCATTAAGAACCCTATGTGAGAGGATTTGTGTACACATAAGCCATACAGTCAAGTGGGCTGCTTTGAGGTAGGAATTTTCTTTTTGAAGGCTCTGTGACACACCCAAAGTCAGAATCCCCACCCAAGTTGCTGCAAAGACGTTTGATCAGTAGTGCTACTTCGTAAGCAAGGACACACTCTCCTGATTTTGAAAAACTTGGGGGATATCCACGAACTGCAGCCTCCGTCAAAATATGAGTCAGCTCCCACGGCGATGATGCCGTCCAGTTTAGTTTTTTTTTTTTTTCTTGAATACATTGAAAAATTATACATTCACAGTTTTATGGAGGAAATGAGCTCATGTGTGGTCTTCCTCCAAAGGGCTGAGCCATTCTAATCATTCTTCTCTCTCTCTCTCTCTCTCTCTCTCTCTCTCTCTCTCTCTCCAACTCTCATCCATGACGGGCTGCTTGGCTGCTCTTCAACTTCTTTCCTGGATCCACTTTTTGACCTTATTCACTTAGCTTTTTCTGGATATATTAACATTCAATGTAAATAATAAGCCTCAAAAGTGCCCCTCCTTGCTAGACACTTAGCTAGTTAGTAAAATAACTAGAGAATGAGAATGGCCTAGTGTAGCTTTGAACTACTCCGTTATTATACCACCCAAATGTAAAGCTTCTAAGCTTCCCAGAGAATCTGAGGTTGAATCAAAATTTTAAATCCAGTCTTGTGCTGTGCCTCTCCAAGCTCAGCTTAAAACAAAAGTACATATTTGAGTTAGATGCAAAGGAATGGGCAAACAGGGTCCAGCCCAGTGCAAACAAGAAATCAAAATGAGAGCTGAAAGGGAGTGTCAGGTGCTTCAGACTGTGAGTAAAATACCCTAAAACAGCACAGCAGCAATATCTGTACTAATAAATATGCAGTTCACAAGGAGGACGGTCATAAGTGCTTATTTGTTGAATGTGTTGGATATCTCCAGCTAAAGTGACTAATAAGAGACACAGACACACTGGGGTGTGAGGCAAAAATAAATAAGGACACGAAGAATCTGCATAATGTAATTGATGCTGATCAAATACATTTTAGGCATTATATCCAGAATATAACAGAACTCCTTTTAAGATTTTAATTAATACAGTTTCAAATGATCTGCCATATTAATTCACACCCACTCAAAACAGTGAGTGGCACATCAGGCTATTTCTGGGCATGTATATAAAATATTAATTTCAACTGTGTATAAATATATAATACATTTCTGGGAATATGTCATAGGAAATACTCTATTTAATTTTATGTGTATGAATGTTTTGCCTGCATGGATGTGAGGGCACTCATGCATGCGATGCCCACAGGGACCAGAGAAGGATGTCAGATCCCCTGAAACCGGAGTTATACATGGTTGTTAGTTGCCACGTGGGTGCTAGAATTGAGCCTGCATCCTCTGCAAGAAGAGCCAGTGCTCTTAACCACTGAGCCATCTCTCTAACCCTGTGTTTTATTTTTAATCTCTCTCTCTCTCTCTCTCTCTTTCTCGTGTGTGTGTGTGTGTGTGTGTGTGCATGTATTTAACATGAACCCATAAAGCCCAGAACGGGAACATCGGTTCCTTTGAAGCGATCTGATATGGGTACTGGAATGCAAATTCCATTTCTCTGGTAGAGCAATAAGTACTCTGAACCACTGAGCCATCTATTCAGCTCAGAAAATAGTCTTTCAAAACTAAACGAGCACACTGTTCAAATATCAAATTAAAACTAAAATAAAAATCCAAGACAAACTCAAAATCTCTTTCCTAAATATTGCAGTGGCCACAGGGACTATTAAATTATCATCTAGAAATTCATGAACTGAGAAAATACACTATGCAAAAAAAATATGATTTTCCAGGACTACAGCTTTAAATTTTAGTACAGAAGAATGCAAAGAAATTAACTAAGGAAAATGTGTCAATGAGGCTTTCTCAAAGACAACAAGCGAAAACTGAGAACAGAAGAAAAAAAAAGAATTTTTTTAAGCCCCAAATTTAGAAAAATGAATAATATATATTAATTATGCAAATCTGAATGCTGCTTCCTTTATAAGGACAAATATTTTTAAATTAACCCTTAGAATAATTAGTAGAGTTTACTGAGCACTTAGAAAAGTACTCGTTCTGGTTAAGCCTATTATTAAAGGGATCTGATGAAATGGCTCAGATAGTGAAGGGGCTTTCCACCAAGCCTGATGGCATGAGTTCGATCCCCGAGACCACACATGGTAACAAGAGAATTGACCTGCATGTTGTCCTCTGACCTGCACATACATGCTGTAGCACAGGCATGTAACAAGTGGCAGAGGTGGGATTAGCCCGTCATCACCATGCTCCAAGACCTGAGCTTCCATCCAGTACTTTAGACAGCTCCTCAGTAGGAGGGAATGGGAGCAGATGAAACAGCCACAAAGATGACAGAATATAGTACTAAATGAGTGTTATACACCAGATTAATTTGAAGTTCTTGATGATATTGATGCTTTCCAAGCCATAGGAATTGTAATAAATGGACTAAACAGGAATCTGAATATATCAATAACTCTGAGGAAACAAGGGATAGATCATATTAAAATAATATGAAGGAGCTGGGTGTGGTGGCTTATACCTATGATCCCAACACTCAGGAGGCTGAGGCAGAAGGATCATAAGTTTAAGGCCAGCCTGGAGTTCAAGACCAGGCTAGGCTACATAACAAGACCCCATCTCAGGAAAAGAAAAGGAAGAGAGAAGAGAGGAGGAGAGAGAAGAAAAAAGACAAATAAAACAATCTGAAGACAGTTTTACACCTAAAATATTTTAAATCTGAATTTTTTTTTCAGAATTCTGAAAAACAACTCTCAAGATACATGCCTATTTCAGAAAAATTCATAAAGAAAAATATGTCTTGATTTCAACAGCAATATTGGCATGGATCAATTGCTAGGACTTGGTAACAATAGCAAAAGGAAGAGAAAACCCAATCGAGTATTATTTATTGATGCGGGTATAAACAAGCTGTGGGAGACTCCAGCTAACCTAATTCAGCTGTGCTTTGAGGAATAATTTACCATGAGCAAATAGATTTTATTCCAGGAAGCAAAGGTAGATTTAATATCAAGCATCATTTAATATTCAGAAGTCTATAAACATAATTCATCACACCAATGGGTCAAAAGCCAAAGACCACTGTTAGATATCAAAAGGGTTTTGATAAAATCCAGTATCTATCTCTGATCTAGTTTTTAAAGATACAGAAATCAAGGCCAGGGAAATAGATTGCTCAGGCCATAAAATGCTTGCCTTGCACGCAGGAGTACTTCTGTCTGATCCCAGAATCTTTGTGTTTTTTTTTTTTTTTAAGTTCAGATGAGGTGATGAGCGTACATAATACCATTTCTGAGGATGTCGTCAACACAGCTGGATCTTTGAGGCTCACCAACCAGCACAGCTGATCTGCAAGCTCCAGGCTAGCAAGTGACCCTGACTCAATAAACAAGGTGGAGAGTGTGTCTTCTGGACTCTACATGCATGCACATACATCCATACACACAAACACACACACACACACACACACACAGTGATGTAGACAATAACTTTGCTAACACTATGAAGCATAGTTCTTGCCTATCACCAGCCTAAGCTGAACAGAGTTACCAAACAAGTGGAGGACTGAACAAAGGCACCCACTCCACTTTCCAACAGATTTGGATACTGTGGAAGATAGATAGAAAAGCCGAAATTGGTCAATGCCGGCTTGGAAGCATCTGACCTGAGTCTGAGCCCATCTGCACCTTTCACCACAGATCCAACATCAATTTGATAAATGAATTAGGTGGGTTTCCTCTATTCTGAGAACAGTGACTTTATAAAAGAAAGTGAGGATTACATAGGCAAATGCAGAGAGACCTTGGTGTGCTGCCTAGCATGAGTCAAGGCTGAATCACTATTGCTATACTTTTATGGAATTATATTGATGCCTCTTCTCCCTTAGTTATCTAAGTATACCTTGCAGTCATTAAAATTAGACTTATATAAAAAATTAATGTGTATATGTGACTTCCATCATTTAAGTAAATCATATCAGTCAGTGTTTAACCATATCATTCTCAGTCTTACCATATACATCGCTATCCATATAGATAAAGGACTATGATACCAATCAGTACAGTATAGGTACATGTTGAAATATGCGTAGGTAAATCAAAATATATAAAGATACATTATGTAGTGATATTCATTCGATTCGTATTGTTTTAGAACATTCTTTTTCATTCTCAATGGTGCTTTTAAAAACTTAATATACCAGGGCTAGAAAGATGAGTCAACAGTTAAGAGAGCTTGCTGCTCCTCCAGAGGACTAGAGTTCAGTTCTCAGCACCCATATTGGAAGGCTCTCAACTCCAGCTCCAAGGGATCTAATGCCCTCAGTCAGCACCTGTGCACGTGGCACACAAGCACAGAGACGTAAACATAGAATTCATTACAAATTAATATACCGTTCGTTACAAAGATACCAAGCATAAATAAGAGGAGAATGGGGTCAAGTGATCAGGACTGGAATTGGTCTTTTAGATGTATAGAACCCTGAAATAAATATGGCGTCTCCCAACCACATAAATGCAAAATTAAAAAGAATCCAAAGTGAAAACAAACAATATAAATAACTACCTTTACCCTTCAAAGGCTACACAAGAATTTATCCAGTATCTACATTTCAAAAAACCACTCTTGAATTGGATTAAAGTCCACTTCTTAGGATGGAGCCCCTACCTAACATTAGGGACCTGAGACCAGGCAGGTCCCAGGACATAGGGGAGAGCCTAATACTAGTTGTCTACTCAATAGTTATTGTACTAAACTGACTCTTAATGACTTATTATGTCCATAGATTGATGCATCTCTCCCTCAGCTCTCACCAATGAAGCTTCTGACGAAGCAAATGGTGACTAACACAGAGACCCCCAACTGCCCAATGTCTAGATAACAAGAGACTGCAGAGTGCTTATCCCTGAATGGGACACCTTTATCGAAGTTCTGCCTCCCAAGGTTCAGGGGTCATTGCAGAAGAGGGAGTAGAAGATTGTAAGAGCCAGAGGTAGTAAATGACCACAAGGAAACAGAGTTCTCCAGACAGCTGGTAAGTTACTCATATGAACTCTTAGCATGCACAAGTCCTATGCCAGCTTATACCAGAAAAAAAATCCCAGCATAGACATGAGAAAGTGGGTAAAGAAGCTCCAACCTTACTTAAGAAACTGTGGCAACAGATGGCTGCTGGAAGAGATAGAGACCGTCTCTCTCAAAGATGGGGTTCTTGGTAGGTCAGCCTACCTCAGATGGACCCTCACTGAAAGCTAAATACCATCAAATTATAGTGTATGAAAATTGTAAGAACTTTCATTAAAAATAAAACCTGAAATACATATTTTTTCTTTTCTAAAATCCTCTAGAGATAGGTATTTGGATGGCCATTTATTGATGAGAACCACACCTAAATTCAGATAATTACATAGAAACATTGGGGCTGGTGAGATATCTTAGTTTGTAAAGAGCTTGCCACAACAGCGTGAGGACATTACTTCAGTCCCCTGAACCCACAACCAAAAGCCTGGCATGGCGGCTCGCACTTGCAGCCGCGCTTTGCTGGGGAAACGGAGACCTGTGGACAGACTGGGCTTATTGACCAGCCAGACCTGCCTAAGCAACAAGATTCAGATTCAATAAGAGAACCCATTTCCAAAGAGAAAAGTGGTCGGTACCTGAGAAATGAACAACACACAAGGTCGTTACTCTGGTCACATGTGTACATGCATGCACCTGTATATACATACATACACATATGTAGACAAACATAAACACATAAGATAAATAAATATATGTTTTACACAGAAAAATCTGCTTTCTAAAATTATCTTTCAGGGGCTGGCAAGATGGCTCTGTGGATAAGGGCACTTGCCACTAAGCCTGGCTTCTAGTTCAATTCCCAGAACCCACATTCTACAAGGAAAGAACTAACTCTCCCAAGCTGTCCTCTGTCACATGTGCTCTGTGCCCTGCATGCCCCCATATACACACACACACACACACACAAAATAAATACAAGTTCTAAAATATTATCTTTCTAGCCAATAAGTTATCATTCATATAGAAGAGTTCAAGGAACTAAATACATAGGAATCAACAGTGATGATAAAGTAGAATTCCTCCAAATCTCTCTCTCTGTCTCTCTGTCTCTCTGTCTCTCTCTCTCTCTCTCTCTCTCTTTCTCTCTTTCTCTCTCTCTCTCCTCCCCCCCTCTCAATCAGGGGTCACAAATGCACATTGAGCATCTGGATATGTAAGTTAGCCTTGTGTTTACCACTCTTGATGAAGTCATCCTCAGCTAAATCTAACACCCTGAGAAAGAAAACCAACAGCATAAAATGAGACGTGCACACTGGCAAACAGGTGGCAGACAGAATCTTTGCACATCGTCCAAGCTACACCTTCCCACCCACCACAGGCTGCCAGCAGAAGCCCCAGCAGGGGTGTGAGTCATCTCACACGGGAGCACAAACAGAGGAATGGCCAGCGGGATCCCCCCCCACAACCAGAGTGCTCAGGCACCATCTTTAGCTCCCCGCGTCCCTGCATCCTGTTGTCATGCTGCCTCTAGCCAGGCCTCGGGGCCCGCGCACCTGCTGAACCTCGAAGCCCCTCTCTCCTTCATCTCTGGGGTTCAGCTGCTCTGCTCCCTCTTATCATTTTTGGTTTCTCATGCCGGAGTCAGGAGCTTATTTCCTGCTTTCCCACATTCTCCTGTGGTCTCCTGGGTATTGGTCTTAGCACCCTAGATTCTATAATCATCCTCTCTTGTTCACCCACCACATGCAAGCACCTTGTGGTCATGTTGGAGGTACCATGGCATGCCCAGTAGCTGGCTCTGGACACTTTAACCTCTTCTGTATTTGGTACATGTAAGTCTCTTGCAGTGAATGAAGGAAGGAAAATGCACAAGTGAAATTCACCTCTGGCCACGTTTATAACTTTCAATCAAGTTGTTCCCCCGCACCAGAGACACTGCTCTCTACTGATATCTCTATGTTCGCATCCTAACTTCCTCCTTCCAAGTCATCTCTTGGCCACTTACCCAGGACCAACATCTATCTCTTCCAGTTCCTATAAATTCCACATCAGTAGTTTCTAGAGCATTCTACCTTAATTAGACCAAGGGTTATCTATGATAATATTTTACACACCTCTCTGTGATGGCTAGTTTTAATTGTTAGCTTGATATAACCTAGAATCACCTGGGAGGAGGGTCTCAATGTGGTGTGTTTGTGAGGGATTACCTCCACTGTGTCAACTGCTGCAGCCCACTGCAGGTAGCACCATGCTCTGGGCTTGGGTCCTGGATTGCTAAGGGTAGAAAGTAAACTCAGCACTAGGAGCACGCATGCATTTGTTTCTCTCTGCTCTCAGCAGAGGATGTAATGTAGCTACCTATACGTTCCTGCTGCCTTGACTTCCTGGCCATGATGGACTATAACCTGGGCCTGAGAGCTAAAATAAACCCTTTCTCCCTAAGTTACCTTTTGTCAGGGTATTTTATTACAGAAATAAAAATGAAAGAAGTCTCCCTCCCAACTGCTCAATACTCTGTGATCTCCTCCACCCTGAGTCCCTTCCCAGTGACCAGCACCTAATAGACAAGAAATAAATTACTGGGAAGTGAATGGATCTGCAGGATGAGCATCTCGGAGATGTGAGTCCCCATGCTCACCCACCTGAGATGGAACTGGAACCTCTAAAAGCAGAGGAAGTGGTAAAGACAAGTCTTGGCTCTTACCCTGAGTTCAAATGTTCCCATCACTGCCTTCCTCTAAGGGACATTTCCTAACTTAGCCAACCAAAGAATGTGTGAGGTCTCTTGTAAGGATCTGAATGAACCTCAAGTGTCAGATGAAACATGAGACTGTCATCTGAGAGCATGTCACAACTTCCTGTAAATGATTCCTAGAGATGGGTACCAGGGCCCCATCACATCCCTTCATCAAGATGTAGCCCACCAGGGTCTGACTGCACTCCCTGTCCTCTAACTTTTGGACCACATCACACACACTTTTCCTCTTCCTGTCTGGGCTAGGCCTTGGCGGCTCCTGTGGTAATAAGACAAGCTATTTTGGGGAGACAGTTGATACTTGGCGAGTCCTCCTACAGACCAGCAATAGCTGCTTGACATGTTAAATGCCTCACAGATGGAGACGCTTAGCATTTGTAGGAGGAATAATTTGGAAGAGAAAAATGCATTTGTCTTCTTGGCATCCTGTAGATTCCAACACAGAAGACAGAGAACACGGCGGAACTTACAGTCCACATGTCAGTGTTTTCTTAGAATTTTGCAAGTACTGGGTGACTGCACTGCTCCCTCCTCCAAGGCTATCGAGTTCTGAAAGTGCCAATACACTAGGAAAAAGTGTGAGGAGCTGAATCTTTGAGGTCCTAGTGTTCCCAGAAAGAAACAGTCAAGGTTCAACTTCCTGTCTGCTCTTGGCAAATTCATCAGTCATATACACTGTAGGGATAGGGAGATGGTTCAGTTGGTAAAGGGCCTGTTGTTCAAGCCTAAGGACCCAATTTTGGTCCTCAGTACGACAAAAAAGCAAGATGTGGCAATATGTGCTTACAATCTCATTGTGGGGACTCAGAGACAGACAGATCCTAGGGGCTCACTGGCCAGCAGGCCTAGCTGAATTGATGAGTCCTGGGTCCCAGTAAGAGAACCTGTCTCAAAAACTAAGGAGAATGGTTCCTGAGGAAAGTAACCTCTGGCCTCCACATGTATGTACATATATGCACACCTGCACCCCCCGCCCACGCACACATACACTCTGAGGTGAACTCAAAGTGTTCCTTTGGGAGGCCATCTTTTTTGTATGGGCAAGCATGAGATATATATTACAGACCAGCAGTTTCAACTAGACATCGAAACGCGTGAATTCTGGATATGTTCCTGACACTAACTTCCATTGCTGCTGTAAGCAAACCACCTCACCTCACCTCACACTGAGGGAGATAGAGGATTGGATCTAGTAATCATTCAGTTCTTCTGACAAACCTTTTATGGCTCTAACTTCCATGGTTTATGAAGGTGACACTATCATTGGGAAGGGACAGAGGAATTCTCCTTCTAGATACTTAACAGAGAAAACATCATTGAGCAGTTCACCGTGCTCCCACCACTTAAGGCAAGGATAGAGTGGATCCCTCATTTTTTAAAAGGCTGAATCCATGGCCCTCTTTTTTGATTCACCTTTTTTATGCCTATGGGTTTCTAGGGCTTAGCAAAGATCCTTACCAACATTTGCCCTTTCGAGAATACACCTGCCTTTTGTGCCAGTTTGAAAGATAGGAAGTTCAGAACGTGCCCTTAAGAATGGTAACTAGAAGGCTGGGATGGGATATGGTGAAGCACACCTATAATTCCAGCACTCAGGAGACTGAAACAGGAGGAGTTCATGCCTAGCCCGGAAACCACAGTGAGATCCTTAATCAGATATTAAAATAAAAAAGTAATGGTAACTTGGTAAGTGTAGTCCAAGTGAGAGTACCAACCCTGGCACATGAGGTGGTCCTCTTTTATCTTGTATGGGTTCAGGGATCTCTTTGAGCTCCTGGGTGTGAGAATAGAGGGTACTAAATTGAATTCAAACTCAGAAATAAAAAGATGGCAGCCGTCCAGAGATTTTCCGTTCTACTCTCTCTAGTCAAAGCCTTAGGCTGGTAGCTTCCCAGTGGATGGAATATGGGGAGATTATAGACACATCCACACAGAGAGCCCAGCACACCTGTTATGACTAGGCACCAACTCCAGTACAGCAGAGCCATTTCTTGGTGGATTCTAAGATTGGAAAATAGAAAAGGTGGTATGCACACAATGTGGTCCAAGGAAAGGGACATGGCTGTGCCTCTAAGGATCGATGCTGTCAAGGTTGTCCTGAAATGTGCATGTAGTCTCTCTATTTTATGGACCATCCATACACTGTCTACACCTAGGATTTCTTTACAAGGTAATTACAGATGTCACATTTCTGATATTTTAAGTAGAGATAAGAAAGTGACCCAAGCTACTGAGAAAAACAAGGAAGCATATTTGTGGACGAATACCACTGAATATGATCTTACAGTCTTTGCTGTGTGCTAGGACTTGTATATTCCAGTACTTTCCCGAGTTATAGAATATGTACATGACATAGATGCAGCCCCCAACCTTGCAGGACTCACAGTAAAGCAGACAAAAGGAGAGGATCAGTTATTCCAATTACGCATAATAAATGATAACACAGGGAACGTGGACAGGCTGCTGTCCATATAAGCAAGTCTTCAAACCCAGACATGTCTCCCACCTCGTAGTGAGGAAGTTCCCAAGAGGAAGCAGCCTTCTATGAAGAAAGCAGCAATCCTGCTTGAGGCTTGAGGCTTGCCTGAGGATGCTCTCCATCCAACAAGACAGCAAAGCTTCCCACCTTCAAATTCCCAAATCTCAGCCCAATGGCATCTGATTTTCTAGATTCATCTTCCTCAATCTCCTTGTGCCCCCAGCTCTGTCCAGTTTCTAATTTATCAGTCTTGGTTTATAAACAACTACATCCTAGCCATTCTTGTACTGTTTATAGTGGAGTGGGGGAACAAGAGGTGATGTTTCTTGAAGCCACGAAGTTTACAAAAATCATGCTATCATTTGAAGTAACAACTCCCACAACAGCCACATAGGCATTGGTTTCCACCGCTGCATCGATTTTAGTTACTTATGATAATGGTTAGTTTTAATTGTCAACTTAACCCAACCTGGAATCACCTAAGAAGAGGGTCTCAATGGGGAACTGCCTGGATTAGGTTGGCCTGTGGGTATGTCTGTGTGGGACTGTTCTCAATTGGGTTAACTGAGGTAAAAAGACCCACTCTAATGGGTGACTCCATTACATGGGCAAGACTTTACACAATAGAACAGTGAAAAGAGTGAGCAGAACAGTCGTCATGCATGCGTTTATTCTCTCTGCTCAAACTCTTGCCTCGATTCCCCTGCAAGGATAGACTACAGCTGAGAATTGTGAGCTAAAATAAACTCTTTTCCCTAAGCTCCTTTTTGTCTAAGTGTTTTAACTCAACAACTGGAAAGGGAACTGAAACACTTTTTATTTATTTATTTATTAATTATTTAAAAACAAGAGGACTTAAAAAAATCACTAAAAAGAATTCTTCAAAATTCTCTAGTTCCCCATGCAATCAGACATCAATAATGTATTTTGAGGCTGTGTGGTTTTCATTTTTTGCTGTCTTTTGGTGGCCCTCCAGGACAGCCAAGTTGAATCTCAGCATTGAAAGTCTTGGTCACAACGAAGAACATGCATAGAATCATTCAAGAGATGGCCCGATACACTTCAGGGAAGGTGGTCCCTTAGCAAGGACTTGAAGATCCAGATCACCCTAAGTGACTTCCCAGGAAGCTCATGACAGGAATGTTATGCTATGTGTGTGTGAGTGGGTGTGTTTTCTTCCTCCAGTTTTACTTTATAAGCACAGAGTCACTCATGAGGAGCAGGAACTCCCTAAGATGTTAGGACGGAGAGCAGGGAGTTCAAACCTGGGTTTGGGCTCCATGTATAGTGTTGTATTGGGCAAGTTATCACCTGCATTTCCTCCTAAGAAGATTGTTTTAAAATTAAGTTTTGCATTTTCTGGAGGAACACACATTATTTTCTTAAAACTCAAAAATTGCTAGCCTGGTATGGTGACTCATACCTGTAATCTTAGCACTCAGGAGAGAACTGCTGCAAGTTCAAGAACAGCCTGAACTACAGAGAGCGACCCAGTGTCAGAAAATGGAGCTGAGTAGTTGGAGACAGTCCTGACTTGAATGGGACATGTTCCCTATAGGCACATGTATTTGAACAGTTTGTTCCCAGTGGATGGAGCAGTTTGGCAAGTCATGGGGCCTTTAGGAGGTGTGGACTTGTTGTAGAAGCATGTCACTGGGAGCAGTGGGCTTTGAGTTATGGACTCACCCTACTCTCAGGTTTCTCTCTCTGGGCTGGAGGGATGTCTCAAGGGGTAAAGGAACTTGTTGCAAAGCATAGAAACTTGAGTTTGACTTCTCAGACCCACATCATTGATGAGAGCCAACTCCCACAGTTGTCCTCTGACCTTCTGACCTTCAGGTACATGCCATAGTAAACACACACACACACACGCACACACACACACACACACACACAATAAATGAATAATAAATGTAAACAAAGTAACCTTCCTTAAACATTTTTTAAAACCATTGTGATGAAATTGCATACAGATTCCCTCAGAATAACTTAAGGTTTTCTCAGCAGTGTTAACATCATCTATTTCCTGCCCACAGAATTCTCATCTGTGCACTACAACAGTGGCCTGAAATCCTCTCCTCTTGATTGAGAGGAGATACTGGTGAGGAGCATCCCTCATCCTCTATTAGTTTTCAGACGTTTAGGAAATACAAATCCCTGCTCTGTGGAAGCCTTTCCACCAGGCCTTTGATGCCTGGACTTACTCCAGACTGTTGAGGTACACACAGAGATGCACTCGTGCACATGTTCTGGGGAATGATAACTAATAGACAAAGCCACTAGCCTAGGTTTCCTGGTGCCTGAGCTCCTGGCAGGACCCCGATCAATACAAGGCTTGCTGTCCTCAGCTCAGCTCAGTTACTAAGATTACAAGTGAGAACCAGACCCCAGAGGGACCTGAGCTTGTGTAGCACAGAAGGAAAGAATAATTTTTGCTCACACTCGGCTTTGTGATCCCCTTATCCCCTGGTAGTTGCTCATGTAACTTCTTTTTGGGTCTGCCAGTCTTATAAAAACAGAAATAATCCCAAACTTCAGCAGATACTGAGTGTCTCTCACCTCACTAGGGTGTTCTGTCCCCCACTAGCTGCAAGGTGCTGTTCTTCTGTGGCAGTCTCAAAGAAATCAACTCTACATAGTATAAAAAAGAAAGAGAGAGAGAGATGATAGATAGAAGATAGATAGATAGATAGATAGATAGATAGATAGATAGATAGAATAATACTAATAACTATTACTGTGTTTACTGTGACAATTTTAGCACCCGGGTCTAATACTGTCTTGGGTACTGTGTGGATATTATCAATGACTATGTGTAAGCACATAGCTCATGTATGGAGAACATTTCCTGATCCATAAGGAAATGAAGGCTTATGGAGGTAAAACAACTTACTCCAACACACTCAGCTACTTAAAGGGGTTCACATCCAGACTCATCTGCCAACAGAGCTCAAGTTCTCCCACAATTGTATGATGCTGAAGGGAGAGGTCTGAGATGAACCGGCCTGAGCATTGGCAGAGATTCAGGGGTTCAAGGACCATTATCCTATAAAAACCTAAAGGGTGCTCCAGCCACCCAAGAAACACCATAATGTAGAATACTAAAGTATATCTTAATAAATGCACAATGGGGTTCTGGGGAGATGGCTCCATGGTTAAGAGCACACACTGCTCTTACAGAGGACCTGGGTTCAATTCCCAGCACCCACATGGAGGCTAACAACCATCTGTAACTCCAGTTCTAGGAGATCCCACACTCTCTTCTGACCTCTGTGAGTATAGTGGGGCTGGGATGATGTGTAGTGACACAACACAGGTGCGCTTACATCCATGCAGGCAATACACTCATACATGTAAAATAAAAATAAATAAATAAATAAAATATTTTTAAAAATAAATGCACAAATGTTAAACAGCACCAACTCATCTCCAAAGACCAGCATGGATAAGTTGTAGAACAGTTGTAGAATCACTCAGGGGTGGGACGCTATGCTTAGGGGCACTCCCATGATGCAGGGTAGAGGGTCAGGAAATAACTCAGTCAGGAAAGTGCTCGTCTTATAAATATGGGGGCCTGAATTTGATCCCTAGAACCCAAGGAAAAATGCCAAGGATGGTGTCACATACTCATAATCCCAGCACTAGGGAGACAAAATCAAACACATCCTGGGGCTCACCAGCCAGCTGCTTAGTCTACTTGGAAAACTCCAGCCCATTGAGAGATGCTGTCCCCAAAAAGATGGTGGATGGCACCTAAGGAATGGCAATGAAAGCTGTCCTCTGGCCTCTATGTGTACATACACGTGTGTATGTACACTTACATGTGCATGTATAACCCCCACATAAACATGCACACACAAAAGATGTACGATCTTTTGCTTGGCCTTTCCATGGTTTCTCTAGTCCTGATGCTGGCCGTCCCATTACTATTCCAATGTGTGAAGTCAGAGTTGAAGATCTCAAGAAAGTAATCATCCTCTATCAGTTCCAGCAATTTAAAAATGTCCTCTGTTGTGATTAGAAAAATCTGACCTTCTCTTCCTTATACTTAATGAATCAAGTAAGGGTTAGGGTTGATTGATCAGGTATTCTGGGTCCTACGTGATACCTGACTTCATCTTCAGTTCACCTCTGAATGAAAATATCACCATCTTGTTGGAAATGTGGGGGAATCAGACCCAATGCAGTGGTGTGCAGCATGGTCCAACTAGGGAGAATGTGTGCATCTGCCGCATTTCACACTCTTGACCTGAGTCAAGAGCCTTGAGCAAAGTGGAGCCTTTCCTCATAAGGAAGAACTCACGTGCCCCTCCTCCTCTCACCCCTGCAGCACTGGCTCTTGTTCACATTACATTACAAGGGATCTGTGAAGGACTCATCAACATTCCGCACACTGAGGTGAAGAACAAGGGTGAAAGAGCCAAGCTTAGTTTTGTAGCATCTTCGTGTTTGGTGGAGATGGCAAGTAGACACTATCTGGACAACCCATCTAGTCACATCTGGTGAAAGAGCACTGCTTTACAGCCAGAGGTTCTTTGGGAAATGGAGAACTAGAACAACACTGAGGCTACCACTGGACTCCCCAAGCACGTGAAAGGAGACATCATGTCCTGTGGTGTAGCTCATATGACCGGGCTCCAATGACGAGGGGTACATCAGGCAAAGCTGAAACTTAGACAGGACAGAGGGCAAAGAAGTGGGTCAAACAGTTTTCAAATTAGAGAAAGGCTGGGTTTAATAGTTAATGTTCCCAATTCCATATGATTTAGAATCACCTACATAGTAAACCTCCGGCATGTCTGTGAGAGGCTTTCCAGATTAGGTGAGAAGACTCACCCAAAGTCTCACCCCCATCCCATAGGCTAAGGTCCCAGACTGAATGAAATATAGACAGCAAGGTGAGCTCCAGCATTCATCTCTCTCTACTTTCTGACTGCAGATGCAACATAACCAGCTGCTTCAACCTCTTGTTGTCAGGACTTCCCACCACGATGGACTGTGTCTCCTCAAACTGTGAGATAATTCCCTTCCTTCTTTAACTTGCTTTTATCAGGTATTATTGTCACAGAACTGAGAAAAGTAAAAGTAGCCATTATACCAAGTATGACTGTGTACTCTCTAATCCTAGCACTCAGGAGGCTGAGGCAAGAGGATCTCAAGTTTGAGACCAATGGAGATACAAAAGTGAAACCCTATCCCCCCAAACAGCCCCTCCATGACAAAACTGGAGGAAGCTGAATTAAAGTTTGGACATTATACCTACCACCCCAGCCCCACTGCACGTCATCC
Organism: Eospalax fontanierii; assembly: GCA_035773235.1. Lineage (NCBI taxonomy): Eukaryota > Metazoa > Chordata > Mammalia > Rodentia > Spalacidae > Eospalax > Eospalax fontanierii. The sequence continues at coordinate 42,468,807 of CM069546.1, read as the reverse complement.
CAGCCCCACTGCACGTCATCCCAGCCCCACTGCCCGTCATCCCAGCCCCACTGCACGTCATCCCAGCCCCACTGCACGTCATCCCAGTCCCACTGCACGTCATCCCAGCCCCACTGCACGTCATCCCAGTCCCACTGTACGTCATCCCAGTCCCACTGCACGTCATCCCAGCCCCACTACACATCATCCCAGCCCCACTGCACATCATCCCAGCCCCACTGTACGTCATCCCAGCCCCACTGCACGTCATCCCAGCCCCACTGCACGTCATCCCAGCCCCACTGCACGTCATCCCAGCCCCACTGCACGTCATCCCAGCCCCACTGCACGTCATCCCAGTCCCACTGTACGTCATCCCAGTCCCACTGTACGTCATCCCAGCCCCACTGCACGTCATCCCAGCCCCACTGCACGTCATCCCAGCCCCACTGCACGTCATCCCAGCCCCACTGCACGTCATCCCAGCCCCACTGCACGTCATCCCAGCCCCACTGCACGTCATCCCAGTCCCACTGTACGTCATCCCAGCCCCACTGTACGTCATCCCAGCCCCACTGCACGTCATCCCAGCCCCACTGCACGTCATCCCAGCCCCACTGCACGTCATCCCAGTCCCACTGTACGTCATCCCAGTCCCACTGTACGTCATCCCAGTCCCACTGTACGTCATCCCAGTCCCACTGTACGTCATCCCAGCCCCACTGCACGTCATCCCAGTCCCACTGTACGTCATCCCAGTCCCACTGTACGTCATCCCAGCCCCACTGCACATCATCCCAGCCCCACTGTACGTCATCCCAGCCCCACTGCACATCATCCCAGCCCCACTGCACGTCATCCCAGCCCCACTGCACGTCATCCCAGCCCCACTGCACGTCATCCCAGCCCCACTGCACGTCATCCCAGCTTTCTCTCAGACACTTTATTGGGATCTTTCTAGGACTTGTAGCATGCTACTTCCTCACCATGGAATAGTGTTCTCTTTCTCTCTCTTGCCCTCGCTTTCACTCTCACTCTGGTTCTCACTCCCCGAGACTAGATCTCCCTATGTAGTCCTGACTGGCCGGGAAGAACTCACTACAGAGACCAGGCTGGCCTTGCACTCACAGAGCTGGGCCTGTCTCTGCCTTTGCAGGGCTGGGATTAAAGACTTGTGTTCCACCTCTGGCCACAGTTCCTTCTTTTTGTCCCAGGAACATCCAGTCACTCTTTAGACTCCAGTGCAAGCCTTCTCTGACTTCAGACCAGATCAAAGCCCCACAGTTAAAGTTTTCCTGTGACCAAACATATATCCTTCCCGTTAGTGATCACATTTGCAAGCGTACATTTATTTCTGAGTTCGCTTAGCTCATATTTGTGTCCTCCATTCATTCCCAGCTTTATAAAGACAAGTCAAGTAGTTTTTCACCATCATTTATTCGGTCACTGGCAAGGCACATAGTAGGAACTCATATTGTTAATATGATACATGGATTGCGAAGGAACAAGGTACAGTCCGTAGGGTAAGTGCAGAGACACTGAGGTTATTGAGGACCGTTAACATTGCAGGTGTTTCTCTTGGGACTGTCAGATGTGGCTATCTACGCAATTGCTGCCTGAACTTTGTACAGTGTACGATCTACACAGCTATATTTGTGCAGGGCTTTGGTGTGGTCTAAGTCTCTTTTTATAGATGGGCTGTGTGTATTTAAGAGTCACTGGTAAAACAGGCACCTGTCACTGTTTTCTACCCTTTTCAGCCACTCTTCTCCAACGACCATATTGGTTCTTACCAACTTTGGTAACTGTCCAATCCCCACTCCCAAAACTAAGAAAGAACTGTGAACACAAGGTGACTATTTTAAAAGCCAGCTGTCTTTCTGTGCTGTTCCCATGAATCCACCGCAGAGATGATCAACTTCATGCCCACGCTCTGCTGTACAACTTGTTTTCTGGAACCATCCACTTCGTTTCTCAAGGGAAAGCCAATTGTCTTTCCTTTTGGAGACTCATATCCCTAGAGCGAGAGGTACGTGTGTCTAGGATGATCGTCGTTGGAGCTTTTGTCAGTGCCCTTTTCCGTGGTCCCAGTGTGTGCCCACCTGACCTTGTAGCTCCCTGTTTTGCAAAACAAGGAAGAAGGGACTCTGAATCTCAGAGATCATAAGACCCTAAATGAGAACTCCTAGCCCAGCTCATGCTGTCCTTGTCCCTGAACTGCTGTAGACCACATACCAGAGATCTCTGAAAGTCATACAACATGCTCTTGTAAATGTAGGCCCCTCAGAGCAGCCTCAGAAAATGCATCCAAGGCATCTGGGAATGCTCTCTGCTGAAATAAGAACGTGCAAATTTGCAAACATGTTCCTTCTGTCCAATAACCCAAGGACTGTTGGCTTGGTTCAGAGATAAAATAGCCTCAATCCAGCATCTCTGAAAGTCTCAAACCTTTCACCTGTTTATCACTCTGTTTCCAGTCATCATGTCCACAGACAACAGGGAACATGGATGTGCACAAATGCATGTGCAAGTGTGAGAATGTTAGCATTTACAGGTTCAGGGAGTGGAGCAACTTGTCAAGAAAGCAGAAATCAACCACAAGCCTCTCCCAGAAATCTCGTTCATCTCCATGGTCATATCTGCTTCATTGTCTATATCTAACTTCCAAGGAATCTTGTTGAAGCAGGGATTTAGTTGCATACATGTCCACCCTAAGCAAAACTGGAGTTCTTTCTTTAATGAAGATTATATCAGTATTGATAAGCCACTGTGTTCTCAGTGCAAAGTTCATTCCAAACATCCCACTCACCCAGTAGTTTTCTGCAAACACCTTCCTATCACAGGAAGGCCTCAACTTCCTATCACAAACTTTCAAATGACAAGGTGGAACTTAGCCGCAATATACACAAAGTGTTAACCAGAGTTCTTATTCACTAATTTTTCTATTTAAGTAGATATACCATATACTTTTGTTGATCATTGGACTCTGATATATGAGCCTGATGGTTTAAACAAATTCTTCCCTAGGGCATATCCATCAATCAAGCTATAAATGAAGCCCAGTTATATCCTGGTGAGATGATAGACAGAAAAACTACCATGGTCAAGGAAACTCTTAACTTACACTGACTGTCTCTGCCTCTACGTGTCCCTCCAGGGTCTCTTAGCCTCATATTTTGCAAAGATCTGCTGCAGCTCTTCCTTGCCAAGACCCTGACAACACCAGACCCAAAACTCTGGCTGTGAAGAAGGACAAAATGGAAAGGAATTTCAGACAGACGCTTAGTGACCAACATGCTGGGTTGGAGTCTGGCAAAACTTGCTTTTGACATTGGACAACTTACCTGACCTCTCTAGACCTTGGTTTCCACAGATGGCCATGGGACTATCAGTATTTACCTTAAGGAGCAATTCTGTGAGTTAAATAACATTTTATCTAGATATAGCAGAGCCGAGACTCCACTTTCAACAAAAGGAACTTAATCTTGAGAATCTACTGGTAGTCAGGTTTGAATTCCTTCTGTCCAAGTGGTAGCTAGGAAACTTTTAATTTCCTCAACTTTGTTGAGTTTCCACTTTCTTGTATTTAAAATGGGAAGAACATATGAAATTTTCAGATGAAGACTGTTACAGAATTCTAGAACTGGTCAAACGCAGAGAATAAGTAAGTGTCTATGAGATGCTTAACCCCGAACAACAGATCTTCAATGAAACCTCTACACAGAGGATCAATGTATCTCTCAGCTCTCACCAGAGAGGTTTCCTTATGCAGCAGATGCTGATTAACACAGAAACGACAGCTGGCCAATGTGGAGAGAACAAGAGGCTGCAGAGTGCTTATCCATGAATAGGATGCCTCTTTCAAACCTTTGCCTCCCAAAGCCCAGGAATCCTTGTGGAAGAGGAGATGGAAAGAAGAGCCACGGCAGTGGACACCCCAAGGAGGCAGAGTTCTCCAGACAGGTGGTCACTTACTCATATGAACTCACAGCAGTGGTGGCAGCAATCAAAAGTCCTGTGCAAGCTCAACTCAGACAAAGATCCCAGTGGAGATGTGGGGAAATGGGCAAGAAATCCCAACCAACCTAAAGGACTTCAGGCAATTGATGGCTGCTCAGAGGAGAGACAGTGTCTTACAGGGATGGGGCTTATGGTGGGCACAGTGGATAGACCCACACTGAAGGACATTTGGGACACAAATCAGACTCTATACGATATATATATATGACAGTACATTAAATTGGGAAGTGGGGTAAGTGTGAATAGAGGAACAGGTCTAAATACCACAAAACTATATTGTATGAAAATCTCAAAAATTTAATAACTTTTTTTAAATGGGAAGAAAATAAATCTTTCATATTTACCTGAACAATCATTCAACACACACATGCACTATATAATAGGTACCAGACTACACATCTTTGCAGTCTGGTGGATGCGTCCGTGGAGGAATGTAACTGCCTCCATGTGACCCATTATTACATGTGCACAGCACACTTTCGTCACATTTTATTGACTTTTGGGTAATCATGCTTTGAGATAAGGTTTTCACTGTGTAGCACAGGCTGGTCTCAAATTTTAAGTCTACCAACCTAAACCTTCCAAGGGTTGGCATTATAGTCCTTACAGTTTTAATAAATGTATATAAAACATCATCCCCTACCTCCTTATGAGTTATGGGGCAGGGAGGCCCCAGAGATCTCCAAAGTGAGACAAGCTATTTCCATTACTAACTAGATGTTAAGACCCCATTGCTGACGACAGCTCACACTTTGGTTAAAGGATCTAAAGAAATCAATCTTGAACTGAAATGGGAAAATCTTTACCTACTGGCTATATTTGATAGTGCTGGAAGGTTCCTTGCAGGCTTCTCAGGGAGAAAAGACATCAGTGGACTTATACAGCACTGGGTCCTGCAGACTGAAATGCCCAGGGTACAATGCCCATGGAGGCAGTGGTAGCATTCTGATTAATTTTTATTATCAACTTGACACAACCTATGATCACCTGAGAGAAGGCCACCTCAGTTGAAGAACTGCCTTGATTAGCCTGCCCCATGGCCACAATGTCTTGATTGATGATTGATATAGGAGGTCCCTACCCACTGTAGGCAGAATCATTTTTAGGAGGTGGGCGTAAGCTAGCTGATGAGGAGGCAGAGTGAGCAGTGAATCAGTAAGCAGCTTTCCTCAATGGTTCTTGCCTCCAGGTTCCTGTCTTGAAAGCCTGTCCTGACTTTCCTTGGTGATGGATTGCTATCTGGATGTATAAACCAAGTAAACCCTTGTCTCCCCAAGTTGTTTATGGTCAGGTTGTTTCATCAGAACAATAGAAGGCAAACTAAGACACGCTGAATGACTATTTTAGGTAGCCAACCACATTCTGATAGGCCTGCTCCACAGGAGGAAATTCATGGCTGGTACTATAAACCTGGTCAAAAGTGCATGGCTGGCAAGGTCAGAGGCTCTGGGAAGAAACCCGTTACTGTTACTTTGCTAGACTGTTATGTTGTCAAGCAGCCTTCTAGATATTTATGTTTGTATCCAAAGATCTGTGCTCTTGTTAACCTTGGTCAGAATAAAGCATCTTTCCACAGCAGGCAGAGAGAATGCAGAGACTCAGAGAACTGGGCAGAGTTCTTAGATTAAGTGACCACTCAGTATTCAGCACTTTTTCATCTGTACCTCCACCCCATGTTCAGGGAACATTCTGGAAGAGGGGGCAAAAACAATGTAAAAATGAATATATGCGGAGGAGTGCTGTGAGACGTTGCCCTCTGGACATGACGTTGCTGTTGAACTCATGAACTCACAGTTGCTGTGGATACCTACACACAGCCTGCAAAGACCAAGCCAGTCAAAATTCAAGCCTGGATGGGAGAGGTGCCCATGAGCCTTCACCCATAGCTGAGGAGCTGTTGATGGGCAACAACTGTTCAGTCATTTTCCTTTGCAGTGCGGTCCTTTGCCCATGCTCCAGTGGATGGCCCCAGACCCATGCTCACAGGAGCAGCACGAACAGGACTCAGTAAGATATAGAAGAAGACATGAAGCTGGGAATGGAATGTGCTGTGGGGGCCTGGGGTGAGTGGAGAGGAGAGGATGGAGGTACGCATGATCAAAATACATTGTATACATGTACGAAATCATCAAATAATAAATAATAGTGTTACTAAAAGATGTCATCCCATTTTGCAGATGGGACAAATCAATCCAGAAAACCTAAGGAAGCAGTTTTTGAATACAGTCAATGGCTGCCCTGAGATTTGCACTCAAATTCACAGGTTCACAATGCTGAGATTCTGCTGCTATGGGTACTGTCAGCACCGACACTCTGGACACAATACAGGGCACGTGGCAAATGCAATCTAATTAAATGTGCTGGAGGAAATCAATACTGCATTATCACTCATGCTGTCTAAGCAATATCAGCCAAAGAGTCAAACAACGTCTGAAGCACAGACCTCACCTCCTCTGTCTTACAGACACAGAGGCTCACAGAGGCTAGCTTCCACTCTCTGCAGGTAAGCCGTGGGTGTTGTCATGTAACAGGTAGTCATGACATGATGGCAGGGTAGACACAAATCACTCCTGAGACTGGAAGCCTAGCGTAAGCTACTGGAAACTCTCAAGAGGCACAGCTGTATCTAACACATATGATTATATGATTACACCACACGCACACACACACACACGAGAGGGAAAGAGAGGGAGGGAGAGAGAACCTACTGAGAATTTATAGTGTTTGTCCCTAAGTTCTCTAAATTGGAGCACAGAATACACACATGATTCTCCCCTTCCCAGAAACCATTAGTTGCCAATAGTCCCTTAGGTAAGGTTCAGGGTTCTTACACACGTCACCATGGTTATACTGGAACTTTGCCTAGTTTGAGCTTGCATGGCACTTGTGTACTTGGTCACCATTGCTGTCAGTTCATATGAGCAACTGACCAGCTGTCTGTAAAACTCTGTTTCATTGTGATCATCCACCATTTTGGCTTTTACAATCTTTCCAACTCCTCTTCCACAAAGATCTGGGGTTTGTCGAGGCAGCTGTTTGATATGGTGTCCTTTTCAGATATAAGCATTCTGCAGCCTGTACATATTGGCTAGTCGTGGGTTTCTGTGTTAATCGCTATATGTTGCATAAGGAACTTTCTCTGGTGAGAGTTAAGAGATGCATTAATGTCTGGGTATAATAAAAATAAGTTATTAGAAATAAGTTTAATGCCATAATTATTTAGTAGGAAATTAGTATCAGGCTCTCTCTTTATGTCCTGTGACCTATCTAGACACAGGTTTCCAGACTCGATATCAATGTCAGATATGAACTTCATCCTAGTAAGTGGACATTAAATCCAATTAGAAAGCAGTTGGTTACTCCCATATTTATCCCACCGTTGCACTAGTAGGCCTATCTTTCCAGGCCAGTTGTTACCGCAGTTCACAGGATTCACAGCTGGATAAGGCTGATGATTGTTTTTTTCCTTGCAGTAGCATGTGTAGTACCTCCCAACACTCTGGATGCAGCCAGTGGAGATGAGGCTCTGAAGTCAGCACCAAGCTTGCTTTGCCTTGTTTGTTTTACAGCTCATGAGTGTAGTATCTTCAGCAACTAGGTCCACCATGAAGTTCCGGTGAGCACCCAAGAGCACGGGCAATGGCCAATAGTGTTTGAAGGTCTTTGGGATCCATAGTTAACATCTTCAAAAGAAGGGGTCCTTTTAAAGTTCAACCAAATGCATTTTTTCAGTTTGGTATGTTCATGAGCCTCTGAGGTACCAGGGAGTGGAATCTGGTGATCTGAATGGGAAGATTCCTGATAGGTTCAAATATTTGAACACTATCACTAGTGGGTATCATTGTTTGGGGATGTAATGGAATCTTTAAGGGACATGGCCTAGCTGGAGGAAGCACATCACTGGGGGTGGGCTTCGAGAGTTCATAAACATGTCCCACTTCCATAACCCTCTGCTTCCTGTGAGGGGTTGAAGATGTGGGCACTCAGCTTTCCACTCTTGCTGCCTCTGCTGTGATGGACTATCATCCCTCTGGAACCCTAAGCACAATAAACTCTTTCTTCTATAAGTTGCCTTGGGCTTTATGTTTTATCAAAGCAACAGAAAAACAACAAAACAAACAAATAAATCATTTTCTTCTCTTTGTATGGAGAACAGTTTTGCCAAGCCAGAGAAGGTCTTCTTCCATCACTGATGGACTTTGCCTCTCTGTCCTCTGTGCTCTGGGAACACACTCTTTCTTTAAGGATCATTTGTGCACTTCCCTATTAAAAAGCAAGTTCCCCCAGAGCAAAAGAGTCAAATGACTTTTCCTGGAGAGACATAAAGTCTATTCTCCCTGCATAGAGAGGTCACTGGTGAATCAAAAAAGCAAGGATTTCACCCAAGTCCAGCTGCATTGGCCAAAGAATTTATTGTAGTCACTAACTGACTCACACTGCTGGGAAGTCCCCTGAGTGACTTGCAGGCAGGCTCAGCACTGAGGACTCCTGTCTATAATTCACGAAAAGCTGAACCACTGAACAGTTTCCTTGGACACTTAAACAGTTGCCAATCTCTGTTCAATCTCTAGTTCCATGTGGGTTTCAGGAGGTAGTCAGATTCCCACACATAATGCAAGCTTTTGGACAGTAGAAGGACATGAATCTGTAAGAAACACACACTCTCTCTCTCTCTCTCTCTCTCTCTCTCTCTCTCTCATTCTATCCTATTGTCTTTCTCTGTGTCTTTCTCTTTCCATTTCCTTCTCTTCCTCATCTCTTCTACTATAATCAATTATTTAATTAAGGATACAGAAACTCCCTGCAACCAATGTGGTCACACAGTACAGTGGCCATTACATCACATCTTTGTTCAGCTTCTCTAGGTCCCCATTCTCTGTGAGGGCACAGTTACATAAACGCACTATATTTACCACAATGCTCAGTTTTATGTGGCCAGTATGTACAACAAATGACTTCCCAGGCCAGGCATGGTGGCACACATCTTTAATCCCAGAACTTGGGAAGCAGAGGCAAGTGGATCTCAGTGAGACAGAGGCCAGTCTGATCTACATAGTGAGTAGTAAAAGGAAAATGACTTTTGCCAACAAGCTACACAACATTCATGAAAATTCTTGTCATAAAAGCATACATTCACCCAATGGTTCTCAAGCCCAAGACCAGTGTCAGCAAGGCTATGTCCTTAGGAGAGGGTATAGAATACTCAACAGAGTTAGATTCTCCCTAGGGGGATCCACTCTTGGAATCTAAGGCTCCAATCATCAAAGAATACTTATCTCCCTGTCACAGAGCAATCTCAGCATCATAAACAATACCAGCTACTGAGGAGCCTGGGATAGGAGGGATTTTGAGTTCAAGACCTGTTTGTGCTAGAGGACAAATCCAAGGCCAGTGTGGACAACTCATTGAGACCCTGATTCAAAATAAAATGTATAAACAGGACTGGGGATGTAGCTCTCTTGCTTAGCATGTGTGAGGGTCTGGGTTCAATTCTTAATAATGACAAAAATGCAAAGATATGATTTTCATCTAGGTCTGCCTACCCCTAAGATTCATATCCTCACACCCTCCCCTCAGTAAGCCAGTGTTCAAGACGTAGGTACTACCTGATGCCAGCTCCTATGCAATGATACTTCCATAAGCCAACTCAGCATGGTGAAAGTACAAGTAATCAATGGTCAAGAGTTATGGGGTCTTCTCCTGAAGACCCCAAATGGAGCACCCACCACCCCTACCTGTGGGTCAGGTTCTTTACAACACAGCTCTAATTTAAGCTGGGCTTTTGGTCAAATAGCTCTTCAGCCAAATTCTCAATTGGCAGCTAGAAGGCATGGTATGAACTACTGAAGTTCATTATAGGAAGAAGGATTAGGCAATTTAGTTTCTCCCAGGGCAGCAGGTCAGAAATAGTTTAGCCTCAGTTTTACCTTATTTTGCTTTGAATAGAAACAGGCAATTAAAGATGTCCAGTGAAATTTGTTTTTGAGGTAAAAGGTTGCTAAGATGGTATTGGAATGTTCTAAAGTACTCCAAATGTCAAATAGTAATGGCCATAAAAGCGGGTTGAATATTAAAGACGAATTGCAGCAATTGAAATGCCATAAAATATGATCAGCTTCTCCAGAGTCACAGCATGCATAACAGATGAGAAGCATACTGAAGCCCATGGACTTCTACCAACATCCTCCTCTCCAAATTGGTGAAACTGAGTCACAACCCAGAACTCAAGGCCGAATTTCTCAACTCTCAGGTTAGTGAAGATATTCATTAAATTAGAAGATAAGAGCCAAATACATGTGATGAATAACTTAATCTCTGTCTATCCATAGGTCAATATTAACTGACACTAGTAAATGTTTCAGAATAAATGTCCGTAAGAAAACTTCCCATCAACCTGCTACAGCAGAGAGAGTGCAGGAAGGGCCATGACTCTGGTCTAGAGATAGCACCTAAGTCTTTCACCTAGACTGTGTCCGCAGGTGGGGATGCTAGCACAGAACGATATGCCAGGCGCCCTTCCAGAGTCTCTCAATTCTTTCTAGCTTATTGGAGGTTCAGCTGTAAAGGAAACATGAATTTGGCATGTCCCTCAGAGCAGTCATTGAGTAGCATGTTCATCCTGTCACACACAGCGGAGGTGACTTAAGACCCCCAATAGATACCCGCGATCACAGATAATATGGATCTTGTATGTTTGTTTTCCTGTCCCTTCATATCCAAGCTGGTGAGGTGGGGTAATGAGAAATGTCCCCTGAGGCTCATAAATTAGGTAGGTGGGCCCCCATTGACAGTTTAAGGAGGTTCTGGAAGCTTTAGGAGTATAGCGTCCTGGAGGAGTCACACCACCACTGGGGAGGCCTTTGAGCATTTATAGCCTCATCCCACTTCCAGTGCTCTCCCCGCTTCCTGTGTGCACAGCTGAGATGTAACATCTCTGCTCTTGGCTCTTGCTGCCATGCCCTCCTTGCCATCACGGACACTAACACTCTGGAAGCGTGAGCCAAAATAAACTTCTCTTCCTTGTTTCTGATCGTGGTGTTCTATCACCGCAATAAAAAAGGGAACTGGAACAATTAGTTACTTTTCTCATTGTTATACAGAATACCTGATCAGAACAACTTAAAGGAAGAAGGATGCACTTTAACTCACAGTTTGAGAATGCAGTTCATGGGATGGTGCGGTTCGTAGCATCAGGGACATGCAGATAAGGCTCCTCTCATCTTGGTAGACCAGGGAACAGAGCATACTTAGGCCAGGATCCGAGCTGGGCTCTAGCCTCTAAGAGCAGGATAACAGTGAGCCGCTAGCTCCAGTGAGGCTCTACTTCCTAAAGGTTCACAACCGCCCAAACAGAACCACCGCCAGCTGGGAACTAGTGTTCAGTCACAAGTACCTGTGGGGGACATTTCCCACTCAGATGATGACAATGTCTACAGTAACAGGCTTCCTTCTGGCCCCTCTGGATCACAAGCCTCTGTGCTTGCCCTTTGGAACCATTGTTAAGTAAAATAAGGTAGACTTGAACATGAGCAAGGCAATGCTCCAACGATCGATCTGATGAATGAGATGGCTACTAAGTGATTAATTGGTGGGCAGTGCGCAACAAGGACTTTCAGGACAAAGGGCTAATTCATATCCTGAGTAGGACTGCACTAAGTTTATCATCTTAGTACAGTGAACAATTTAAAACTTAAGGGTTTATTTCTGGAACTTTCAATTTAATATTTTCATACTGTGGTTGACCACGAATAACTGAAACTGTAGAAAACCAAATTTCAGCTAAAAGAGTACTACTGAATTTTATAAATGAAATTCTACCAAAGTCCTTGGGATTTCCAAGCTTTTGTCTAAATGTCCCTTTTCTGGGGAAAATGGAATCCTTTCCAACTTGTAATATATTGTTCCCTCCATTCGGGAGAACAGGATGTTTCTGGGGCCAAAGAGGTAAATTGGTAGCATAAATGATATCATCCATGCTTGTGAGGTCAGCAAGAGCATTGTGTCCCAAGGAAGAATTCTGGCCACTTTGCAGTGCTCAGGGTGAAGATCAAAGGGCGAGCACCAAGGGAAAGAAAATTCTACAAGTTAGAAAATAAAGGAGTTTTGAGGTCTGGGGAGAAGGCTAAGTGGGTAAACTGTTTGTTACATAAGCATGAAGATGTGAGCTTAGGTCCCCAGAACCCACATAAAACCCAGGTAGGGCAGGGAGCACCTAAACTTCTGAGCTTGGAAGTGGGGGTTGCATGGAGACACGTAGTTTCTAGTAGCTCACTGGCCCCATAGTCAAACTACAAAGACTGGTTGGAAAAGACTCCTGGTTCAATGAAAGACCCCCTCTCAGAAAATGAGGTGAAGAGCTATGAAGAATACATGATGTGTTCTGGCCTCTGGCCTCCCTACATGCACACACACGTGATATACACGAGCTTTTAAACATTTACTTAGTGTCCTGAAAGGCAGATTAGTTCAATGACTCTCAGACATGAAGGTTTCTTAGGGTGCCAGGCAGCACCTGTGAAAACCAGGCCAAGACCATTTTCTGGAGTTTCTAAACCAGGCTCAAGAGATTGATTTCTCACAGCTTCCCAGATGATGGCATTGCTGCTGACCAAAAGTCAGAAGTTGCCTAGTCTAGACTTTTCAGACTTTTCGCAGCCACAACTCCTTTTTGCCTGAGCGAATTTTATTCTCATCTCCAGGCACATAGGTATATAAAATATGTATGCAAATCAAACATGTACTGACAATAAATCATACAGGAATTTGTGCTATGTGTATGTGTGTAGGTATGTGCACGTGAGTGTGGATGCCTGTGAAGTCAGAAGAGGCTGTTGTATCCCATGGAATTACAGGCAGTTGTGAGCCATCTGAGACAGTTGCTCGGAACCAAACTCAGGTTCTGTGCAAACACAGCCATTTTTAACTGCTGAACCATCAGTTCCACCCACGAAATCTATTTTAAAATAATTTGTTAGTATACATTTAATTTTACCATCTATTAAAGATGAAAGCAGATTTTTGTACTAATGAGATGGGTATGCCTACTTACTTTCATATGAAGAATTAAATGTTAGATGAATATTTGATACTGCAAAGTTAATCTATATTTTGATTTCATATTCATCAATGCTGAGAACACTACTTCACATAAACATGCAGTTCAAAATAGCAGAAGTGTCTTTGGGGCCATTTTTTAAACTGTTTGGCAATTCTGTTTTGGTCCTAATCCAAGTTTCATTTAATAACTTTTTCTATGAGTTAGTGTATGAGTACATACATATGATCAAATTAAAATGTACAAGATTCTCAAAGAATTAATTTTTAAAATTGCCTTGAATTCTTGCAAATAAAATATTGGAGTTTTTAATTTAAAAAATGGCACTATGATTGGTGGTTTTCCATGTATCTGTGTAGAAGGAGAGATTCATGACATTTAAGAAGCTAGCAAGACTTACAAGGCTTGGGGAGCTCATCAGACTGACAAGATTCACAATATCCCTTCTCACGCTTATAAGAATTGCGAACACTTGCTGGGGAAAGAGGAGTCTTCAGGGCATCTGACTGCAAGCTGGGCAGGCGGCTCCATGGATTCAACTGCCATGAGTCCTCACCCATGCTGGGGAGGGCGTTGCAGTCATGCAGTGGTCTTTAAGTCAGCCATGTTCTTGTAAGTAAGCCCACTAAACTTACTGACTCACTAAGCTAGACTTGGGTGAAATCATGTCTTGGGCTACTCATTCATGCCTTATCTGGGGTAAATACACATTGGCCCATGTTCCTCTAGAAAAAGTCACACAACTGGTGCACAGACAGGGACAGACAGAACCAAAGATGAGCTGAGAAGTAGTTGCATGACTGCTACAAGAGACAATGAAACGAGCAACTAAAGCTAGTGCCTGAAGGAAGAGCATCCATGAAGGCAATCCTTTCCCATTACTGTGCAATGTTCCTGGCTGTAGTGATGGCTGCATTCTCCCAAAATTGATGATAAGACATGCAACCCAGGCTGAACTATCCAAGTGCAGAGCATCATTAGGTGGAATCCTGGAATAACCATCTTTCTCCATGTGATGTGGAGCAGGATGCCTTCTTGATGAATAGAGTCTACCTCATGAGTAAGGAGAGACACCCAAAGACTGGCAGAGTAACAATACATTGCGATCACTGGAAGTAGTGTGCATGGGATTGTAAGTAGGCTGTGGCAGCTCTTGCATGGCCTTTGATGTGGGAGATAAAACATACAACCAGCAGAGATGTCTGCATAGAAAGAACTTGCCTGTGGGAAGGAGAAACGACAACGGTAAACAGATATAAAGATGGTATCTTCCACACCAGCCTCTGATTTGACAAGTGAAAAAACGGGAAGATGAGATACAGGGGGCTGACTTTCCATTTCTCAGCTGGATCTGAGAAAACTGGATCTACGCTTAATAACCATTCCTGGAATCTAAAAACTTGGAACCGATGGGGAGAATCAGATGCTGAAGAGGGAGCGAGAAAAGGACATTGAAGTGATAAAAGACTCTCCTCAAGTCTGAAGTTTACTGAAAAGGAGGGAAACCCGTTATTCAGCATGGAGACGGGGCCTTAGAGAAGACTAGCATAGGAAGCCATATCAGAGAATACTTTCCCTCGGAACTGCTTGTACTGAGGAAGACTTTCAAACAAGAAATGGAAGTGCCTCTCGTAGTCTTCCTTATGAGTCTGTAGGACTCAGGGGAGGATGGAATCAGTCTGAGAGCTGTGGAATCAGGGAAACTGAGCGCTATAACTTCATTCCCTCCTGAGGCAAAGACTCCATCTTCAGGCAATCTGAGAGAAATTGGTCCCTGTTGGACTGGCCCATAGGAGCCATGGGGGATACTTGGTTGTCACCAGCTAGGATGTCCATCAATATCAGCATCTAGAAGATGATAGAGGAATGCTGGGCATTGTTAAAAGAACTGGGCATATGAGAAGTGCTGTGTTCACTGGGCCTGCAGAGACTGTGCTCACAGGAGACTTAAGGGAGAAGTTGATTTAACAGGGTTCCCACAGCCAGCACAACGCTTTTCTTCAGTGACTTTGCTGAGCCGCATGGAAAGATGTTATCTTTATGAGGTAGAAAAGACACTGACAAGTCTGAATGACAGGCAGGCTTGTAAATTAAGTTCATAAAGTGCTAAGACAACCAAGAGAGGAGCACAGTGGACAGAGGGTCTGCCCCAGGACACTCGAAGACAAAAGTGGCAAGACTTTTTTCAAGTCAAAGTTCTTTAGGGAAATACTGACAGAAAGCTAAATGCTGTGCTAGTGAGATCCTGGAAGGCTTTAAAGCCTAAGCAAAAGTTCACAAAAGTACAGTACAGGTACAAAGATTAAGCCTGTCTTAGGAATGAGTAGCTGTTTTTCCCGAGTATGTCATGTGTTTCAAGAAAGTATACTGGGGGCCTTTCAGCATTCAGATTGGATGATGAAAAGACAAAGAACAACGGTACTGGACAAAATCCATCAGAACTGGGGAGCCAGCTGCAGCAGCAAGGACAGCAGGTTAGATCATAGACTGTTTCCCTTTAGACCCGAGCCAACTGAGCTCAGGCTAGACCTGCTGTAGTCATTGGCAGTGGGGAGATGTTTGGAAAAGATGCTGCTCTAGAAGTAACACTGCAAGATGAGGCAGGCAGAGGCTCATGGGAAATGAGGACAATGGAGGGCTAGACGTGATAGTACATCCTAGCCAATGTTGTTCTTTTGACAATGATACCGATAATGGGGTCATTTGAGCTGTACTGGACCTTGCCAATGTCTCTTTTTCCGTATTCTCTTAGCCCTCCCAAACCAGTTAGCAGTTGCTTGCAGCAGACAGCAGCAGGCCTTCAGAAATATCACTCGCCCCCCTGTTAAAAGGTTTCATTATATAATCCCAACCCTGGGGTGTCTAACAGATTTGAAAAAGCAACTGGAAGGATATAAAGACAACAATTAAGGTGTTTGAATGAAGTCATTCTGAGAGAGGGAAAGGGCACTTCCAGAAAGCAAATCCTAATACCAGGCGTGGGTTACCTCCCTATGAATTGCTCACCATGGAAGCCCTTGAGGCCCCCAAAACCAGAAACGCTATTGCTGCTGCTGCTGGTTTCATACGGGAACTATGTATTAAGTCCATGCTGCTGAAGACACAGCACCTTTTGGTTGCATTACATAGTGAAATCAAGCAGGGGCTGAGCTGGAAGCTACCTCCCTGCTGGCTGGTTGTCACGGTGTTAGAAGGCACTCTGCAGGCTGCGAGGGAGCAATTTGTCACTTAAAGTCCTGCTCAGATATGGCTCTTGCATATTACACTATCAATACAGCAAGTAAAATGTGCCCACTAGTGCAACCGTGGCACAGCTGTCATGGGCACAATCACCTTCTTAGGGTTGATTTAAGGCTTTCCACTTCACAGGAAGGAACCCATATCTGGTACTATTATTTAGGGCAAAGTGCACAGCTTTGGAGATCATCGTGAGGCAACCCATGGAGGGGAAGCTTGGCAACCTGAGACTCTGCCTAGCTTAGGCATACATAGAGCCTTCCTCCCAACAATCTACCTAGCCTCCTGGGACACTCTCCTGCATGAAGCTGCAATTACTCCCCCCTTCTAACAATGGAGTAAATAATTCCTCTTTACAAACTACTTAGTAACTCCCATTTTGTACTTAGTTTCAATTCAAATATGTCCAGAAACAGGACAAGTTTGGGGTATAAGCATAGTAAGACAAATTGTGTCCTCTAAGTCAGCTTTTAGAGAAAAAGAAACTTTATTAACTCCCTTATGTCTACGCATGTGATTAAAATCATCATGGGAAAGAACATGCACAGTGAAAAAAGACTTCCATAACACAAGTCTATCAACCAAAACAGAAGGGCATCCACACTCTAGGCCTTGACAACTGAGTCCTTTTCCTCTTGGACCCCTAAAAGAAAGCCCAAATCAGTAACCCAGCACTCATGAACATTTGAGCTCAAGTCTCCTACTATGCAGTATATCCCATACTGACATTTTAAGTAAAACTTCTTACTGTCTTATTTTTAGTGTGTGGTTTTTCAATTCTTTGCATAAAACAAAAACATAGAAACACCTAGTCCAGATGAGATTACTGGCAAAAACAGGCCTCAGTGGAAAAGGAACAGCTATTGCTTAAACACATGTGATGTACCTGTCAAGCTGCCGTCTAAACATTTGTGCTTATGCCAATAGAGTCCAGCTCTTGTCATTCTTGGTTGTGGAGGGAAAAAAAATTGCAGTGGGTTACCACCTACAGCAGAGATTCACAACTAGTCAGATCCTGAGAATAAGTGACTGTTCTATGCCATAGATGGAAGCTCAGCCATAAATGGAAGGAAGAATTCAGCTACCTATTATCACCTTTTCCAAGGTTCAGGGAATGTTGCAGAACAGAGACAGAATGAATGGAAGAGCCAGAGAATGGGGGAGAAAATTATGTAGATATTTCCAATTTGAAACATTCCTTCCCTGAAAGAGGAATAGGCATGTAAGACTCAGGAAGTTGAAGAAACTTAACAATGCTTAGAGTCCAGTGAAAGGAGATTCACAAAGTCTGGCCCCAGGGTTATAAAAGCAGCAAACTCTTGCTGAGGAGAGATGACTGACTAACCAAGCTGCCTGCAGCTCATGCCAGGAGCTTGAGGAATGCAGCTTTTTTAGTTGTTGCTCATTCAGCTGCCTTTGAGCCATCCATGTTCCTGTAAACAGCCCCCCAAAATTCAGTGGCTTCTGTGGGTACTATATGCATGAGTTCACATACATATACACAAAACACTCACACACATAAAATTAAAAAATGATTATTTTAAAAACAGTTTGAACAGAGATCAATCCACCTCCATTGGTGAATAATGCTCCTCTCAGGTACTGTAGGTTATTTATGTGCCATATGTGGGACACCATCCTGAGTGGCTGATCAGGGAGGTCCCAAGGGCAGTCAAAATAATACAGGCTACTCTACTGTCATTGAGCTCATTTGTCCATCAGAACTTGATGATAAGCCTGTATCACTGAAGACACCATATACTTTGGTCACAGGATATGGAAAAATCAAGCTAGGGACCAATGATATGGTTCCATGGGCAAAAGTGCTGGCCCCCAAGCCTCATGGCCTGAGCTATATCCCCATCCAGCCATCCTCAGAACTCACATCGTGGATAGAGAACTGGCTCCCGAAGGTTGTCCTCTAACCACACACTTGAAATTACACTCCAGTGTACACATAAATAATTGATAGATGATAGATAGATAGATAGATAGATGATAGACAGATGATGATAGAAAAAGAAAGAAAGAAAGAAAGAGAAAGAGAAAGAGAGAGAGAGAGAGAGAGAGAAATCTAATCTAGTTGGACTTGCTGCTATGCAGACTTCTAGGGGAGTAAGGTCATCAGCAGTTTTTCCTAGCTGCGAAGACTACTAACTACAATAACCACTGGTCTGACAAGATGCACCTCTTGGTAAAATAATGTCAAAAACGCTATTGGAGTAATAACCTGCACTCTGATTAGATACTAGGCTACTTCACAGGAGGGAGGTCATGCCTGATCCTGGAAACCTTGTCAGCAGCTGGTGGCTGAAGGAGAGCATGGGCCCTAGAGGGATCCACCACTCTAGTTTTGCTAAATGGACTTGTGGTCAAACTGCCTTCTAAATACTCATGTTTATTATATCTGTAGATTAGAAGCTTCTTAGTGCATTGGAGGCACTCAGTGCAAAAGCCGTTACTGACCAAAATGCTGAGAGGAAGCGGTGGTGGATTCCTTGGCCATGAATGGGACAGCTGTGTCACCCCTTTCAAGGTCCAGTGCACAGCACAGAAGAGGAGCTAAAGAATGGAAGAGCCAAAGGGTGGGGACACATATTACAAAAAGATGTCTGCTCTACATAATATGGTCATTGCACTCGTAAACCTACTGCAACTGTAGTTTCCTACATGAAATCTGCAAAAGACTTGGCCTGTACCATTGCACCTTGGAATGGGAAAGGGCTTGTGAGGTGACTCTGGAAAGGGATGTCATTTTTTTCAGTGGTGCAGCATCTGATCGTTTGTCCATAAGTCAGTAAATATCCTCTCCCACCCACAATCATGCAGGCAACTTTGGTTATGCTCAGTGGGTCACAAACACCTAGACAACGTGCAAGTAAGAGGGAGATTTGTTCAAAGAAGAATGTCAGCAGGAGAGAGAGAAAGATGAAGAAGGGTTGGGGGGGCAGGGATGACTAAAACTCACTTTTTACCTGTATGAAGCCATCCAAGAATAATAAAATCAAAGTAAGAAAGAATAAGTACACTAGCCCAATCTAGTCATCTTTG
The DNA here is from genome assembly GCA_035773235.1 of Eospalax fontanierii. Taxonomy (NCBI): domain Eukaryota; kingdom Metazoa; phylum Chordata; class Mammalia; order Rodentia; family Spalacidae; genus Eospalax; species Eospalax fontanierii. The sequence continues at coordinate 42,449,465 of CM069546.1, read as the reverse complement.
TACATGAAGCCAATCAGACTCATGCCTGGGAATTTCAACACAAATTCATAAACCAACTCCTCTCACAGACTCTAGTCCACTGGAGCCCAGTGCACCTTGGAGAATCGGCCCATTCCCCCTCCTGGACCTGGGCCCAGAGCTGACCCAGATCTTACCTGCCCGAAGTCTTGTGACCCAACTTCTCTACTTCTCCACCATCTCTCGTTTCTCTTTTCTAAATTCCTCCTTTCCCTAAGAACACTAGTTTTGCTTCCATGGCTTAAAACTTTTCATAAGTTTCTTCCAGAATAAGAGTTGGAACTCCATATTTAACACAGATTAAAAATAGGATTGCTGGATAAAGAAGGAAGCAGAGACCTAGGACTCAAGCCATACCATGAACAACACATCCTCTCCCTGCCCTAGAAATACTCCCCGCCAGTTTCTGAAGAAACTAAAGTTCCAGGAGACATGAACTGAATCTGTTGGCCTATAACATCTGCTTATGTTTAGGCACACTTTGGCAGCCAGCAGAGATAAGGACCTGGATAGGTCTGCTTATTTTAAGGGCCAGTAGGTAAAACTAGTCTGCTACCCTGAAAGTTTCAATTACAAATCCTTATATTAGCTCATTCCCCAAAGACTCCCCCCAAAGACCTAGACTACCCATGTATAGTCCCATCTGCCCGGTCCCCTTGGGGGTATTTCTCAATTTATCAGCACAGATGGAATCAGATCTTTGTCTCCACAGTTACAGCATACATCTGAAGGCCTGCATCTGCCAAAGAAATACAATTGGAAATAACAGCAGCACCTGAGCCAAAACATGTTCCTTTCACCCAAGTCATTCAGGAGTAGGCATCAGCAAAGACAGAGCCACAGAGGAAGCCCACAGAACAGAACCAGCAGAATGCATGTAGCAGCACCCCAAATACAAGTCTTCCAAAGAAGGAAAAGTGTGCACGTGCATCAGCTTCTTCTCGAAAAGGGACGGATTCCGTCCTGCAGCTTCTCTCCTGGAACACCTTCTCTGTCACTGTCTCAGGAAGGAAGGGCCCCTTTCACCACACTTAGGGCAGCTTTGCCTCTAGACTTAAACATTTCACAATGCAGCATATGGACCCCAGGAAATCTGAATCACACAAGCTAAGTCTAGACTGTTCTATTTTAAAGTCTGAGGCTCCCAATTTAAGAGTTTGAGACAAGTCCATTCTCAGAGATGGTTTTTGATTGGGACACTCCACTGAAAGATCTTAGATATGTTGATTACTAAATCAGTCTAATCAAGGGATTGGAGTGCAACCTTTCTAAGGGTTGACCAACTCATCCTAAAAAGTATGTCAAAAGCTTCTCAGTTCCATCTAAGGGGCAGAATCTCAGAATCACAGGTCAGATCAGTCCACGTAGGAGGTGGAGGCCATTTGATGAAAAATGGGCTAATCCAGAAAAGGATTCTGAGTGCCTGCCTACCAGTCACTTCAAGTGATACAACGTTCAAGGTTGAGGCACATTGGGGGAGTCTAATCACGTTCCAAAAGTGAGTATCTGGGAATTATAAATTCCTATCTTAGTTCATACAAAAAAATAGAGAGCAAAGAGAGGTGAATTGTTGAGAATTCTCTGAAGGGCCAATTCCCAGCTTGGATGTTAATCTCTGAAAAGAAGTTAAGAGTAAAGGGAGTTACACAGTGACCTACAAAGAAAACTACTAACTAAGGGTAAATGACCTGCTCAGTACCATGTGGAAAGCTTCATTTGAGTTCTACAGAGAAGAAGGAAGAAGATATGGATGTCAGAGACTGGCATAGGAGCCCCTGATTCACCCATATCATTACCACATCACTACCACCTGTTGGGGTTTGGATGCAAAATGTCCCCCACAGGTTCACATGCTTGGGTGCTTGGTCCCTAGGTCGTGATGCTGCTTGGGAAGGTTGTGGAACCTTTAGAAGGCAGAACCCTAATGAAGGCAATAGGACATGAGGGATGGGCCTTGTGGTTTTATGGCCCCACCTCATTTATTCTTCACTCTGATTCCTGATTGCCCAAGCAATGCGGTCAGTGAGTATCCTGTTCCCTCCAGGGTGCCTTCCCTGACTGAAGCTGTGTCTTCCCCACCATGACAGAGCAATTCTCTTGAACTATGGGCCAGGGTGAACTTTCTTTTTTTTTTGGTCAGGGTTTTCTATCACAGCAACAGGAAAAGTACCATCTTTGGTTATTCACTTCTCTAATGATCGTGGATCGTGGCACACATGTCCTCACGTGCCCCCACATGTCCTTATCTACCCCTATTTTTGTTTAGACTTGGTTTTTGCTACTTGCAAGCATAGCAATGTGTATTTTAACAGATACACATTTCCAAGATCCTAAAAAAGCTGGTCCTTATGATTTCATCCCCTTCCTCCTTGCTATAATATAAAATACCTGCAGACATGTGCTGCTCCATCTGAAGACATGAAATGTCTCCAATTATGTTTCTGCACCAAGACATCTGCATGGCATTTCACAGTTCACTGTGCATTTTCATAGCTTCACTAATGGAAGGTGGGGTCCACAAACATGCATGAGCTGAAAGATAAGGACCATTGGTGGTGTTATCTCAGTTTTACAGATAAGAAACAGAAAGTTTATGAGATGAATTATCTTGTCAGAAAGTCTCATGGCTCATGTGCTGAGCAAAGACACTTAGAACCAGATGTGTCTGAGTCTATTCCAAGAGTCCTAACCTCACTGTCAATCTTTGGTATCTCCGAACAGATTCTTCCAACATTGTACTGATATCCAAAGAACTAGATTCTGACCCAGGTCCAGCTGTAGACCTGTTGTGTGATCTTGAACAAGTAGCCTAACTACTCTGAGTCAAGTTATGCACATATAATGAAGGATCTACTGGTAACTTATTTGTATTAAGTTTCCACACTGACCAATTCAGAAAAGATCCTTAAATAATGAGGTGTCAGGTCAACAAGCCTTGATGGAAACAAGGTAGAAAGATATTGTCTTCATGGACAAAGATAGAGGGATAGATAGATGATAGATAGATAGATAGATAGATAGATAGATAGATAGATAGATGATAGATACCTGATAAGTAGAGTTTTTCAAAGCACAGAAAGTCAAGAGCAACCATACAATCATGGAAAGCCTTGTTGACATAAAACAAGGAAAGTGGAGATTAAGAATCAGATTCCTGAGCCAAAATCACCTACTAGGAAGGACACTGGACTGTAGATTGAGCATGCCTGACTCTAGTCATCACTTAATGGTGTGATTAATAATGAGTTTTCTAGTTTCTTAAATTCAAAGGAGATAACAACTCTGAACTTCTGTGACATCAGAGCTTTACCTTCCACACAGAAGTGTGATCGTGTGATGTGTGTCTTTCTGTGCCTGGCTTATGTCATATACATACACAAAATATCTTCCAGTTCCCTCCCTATCAGGATTTCATCCTTTCCATGGCTATTTAATATTTCTCAGTGCATGTATCATGTTTAATCATTACCCAGTGTAAACATGAATCAGAACATTAAGTAGTGCATAAACATGTGTGCATGAGTCAATCAAAACTCATTTTTAAGAAGGAGATGAAAATCTGAAGGCTGCTGTGGGGAACTAGTGAGCTAAAGAAAAAGGGATTTCTGTGCAGGACATGGGGATTGATCAGAAGCGGGAGGGGAGACTGGGAGATGGATGCGTCTGGTTGATTCTCAGAGTTCTGATATAAGAAAGCGGGTAGAGGAAACACGCAAACGCAGTCCACAGGACAAAGTCTAGGTTGGCTATGCTGGGCTTCTCCTGCTCTCAGATGTCCCTGTGGGAATGTGCAATGGGAAGGAGGATGCAACGCTAAGCCAGACGTTCTCAGGAGCTGGACCTATAGTCAGAAATTCCATCAGTCTTTCAGTTTCACCCAGAGTTGGCCTGCCCCTGCCAGCTGGCCCTCCAGGAATTCTATTATTTCTAATCCTCTAGGGGCCCCAAGACCCATCTGTAGGTCTCTTTTTCTCTCTTATTTCTCTCCACATAAATCAGTGAAAGAGCCTCACTCCATCCCAGGTGATTAATGAAGCCCTTCCCCAAAGAGTCTGGCCCGAACCCAAGGAAGCAGCTTCTCTGTGGATTTATTGTCCGTTTAAATCATTCTAGCTTCTCATGACAACATGTTAATAACAAAATATGAGTAATCTTCCAAGAGATGGAGAAGTCATATTTTTGCAACTGGAAATTAGAAATGCATTATTAACAGTGAACATTAATTATATATTTGAGTGCCCACATGGGAGAGGTGACGGGGGCATCATTTGTAGAGGGGTAGGTGTGTGGGGCTGAAACATAGCATGATCATTTTATTAAGCACAGGTCCTATTTCCTGCATCCATGAATATTTCATTTGGAATATTTATTCCATCTTATTATTCAGCCGTTGCTCCTCAGCTAAGCCCTGGTTTTAGACAAGTCTTCTCTTTTTCTGGATCTCGTTCTTAAGAGAGTGATCCTTATTCAGAAGTGATGTATGGTTCTGATAAAAGAACCCTGAAAACCAAGTTAAAATCGGCAGAGTCCCTAAGAAGACTCGTGTAGTGCTGGTGGCCCCATGTGCATGCAGGGCTGTGATCATCTATGTGGGAAGCATGGGTGTGTTCAGTGTTGTTGATATGTCTTGTTCCAAAAAGCCTTCCTTGTCCTAACAGTGGAATTCCTGTATAAGTCAGGGTCCACACTGGATGTCCTGACTGTGTGTGAAGAATGTATGAGGAATTCACATGGTCCCCACTCAGTATTCCAATCCTGGATGTTCCATGCATATACAGAACTCATTGGATACTCAGAAAAATGCAGACATATAAACAGGCATGACTCAGTTCATAGACATCTGAACACACTTGGCTCAAAATAAGCATATATGCAAATTTGACTTGGTAGTTTACAGACATGCAAACTCTCAGGACTTACACTCGGCACACATCATCCTCTTCTTGGCTACATGAATGATTGCTGTGTTTGTCTTTATGTTTGCGTCCCTAACCTGCACATCAGACCACCCCTGTGCCTGTGTGACGAAATAAGGTATCAGTCTCCATTTTCTTTCAGAATATATCCTTGTTCATCTTTGCAAACTCACAGCAAGATAGTTTTTCTTCTAATCGAATCAGGGAAATGGAGCTTCAGAGAGGCTTAGAGAACAAGCCCTGGAGGGCACACATTGCTATATGCTAGAGCTGCATTGGAAATGAAGACCAAAGGGCTGGACAGTGGTTAAAGAGCTTACTGTGTGCGCTGGTAGTTTGAACTGTCAACCTGACACAATTTAGAATCACCTGAGAGGAATCTTAATGGGAGGTTATCTATATCAGGCTGGCCTGTGAGAATGTTTATGGAGATGATTTTGTTTGTTAACTGAGGTGGGAAGACCTGCCCTGAACGTGTGCAGCACCATTTTATGGACTGGACCTCGGCTGTATGAGTGACAGGCAACCTAGCTGAGTACCAGCAACCATGCAAACAAACCTGGCTCCATGCATTGATTTTCTCTCTGCTCTGGATATGGATGTGATGCTGTAAGTTCCTGCCTTGATTTCCCCCAAATGATGGGCCACACCCTGAAATTGTAAGCCAAACAAATCCTTTCTTTTCCAAAGTTGCTCTCAGTCAGGGTGTGTTTTAGTACAGCAATGGAAATGAAACTAGACCACCATATAAGCAAGAGTGAGGATCAGAGTTCAGGCCCTCATAACCTCCTGAATGTTGGGTAGGTGTGGCAGCCTGCCTGTAATCCCAACATGAGGACAGTGAACACAGAGGGACCGCTGGAGCTGACTAAGGTGGAAAGCCATAGAAGAGAGTCCCAAACTCAATCTTGAGCCTCTATATGCATGTCTACACATGTACATGGATACACCCAAACACGCACACACACACACACACACACACACATGCAGAAGAGAAAAAGAAAGGCTGATTCTAGAGCTTCTGTGTTTAGGCTCTGTGTGTAAGATTGCCCAACCCACTACTTTGGGGAACTGGAGGAAGTTAATGCCGCAGTCCCAGTCTTACGCAACTACAGCAAGTACCATCTCTGGTGCCCGTTTCATTCTCCAAAGATCTTAAACTAAGCATGGCTGTCCCCTGGTTGATTGTCGAGAGAAGTTAAGTAACTTTTCCAGGCACACACAGTGTGGGATCAGCACTAAAATCTCTCTGCCTCCAAAGCAGGAACATTTCCCCATTGATGCTGAGACAGCAATTTCAAAGTCCTTTCCTGCTGACTTCTCGGCTCGTTGGCTGACTTTCCGTACGGAGCTCCTGCGACTATTCTTCTGCTCGTCTCAGGCTCCAGGCTCCAAAGGCATCATCCTGGGTTTCCACTTTCTGCCTTAGAGCCTTTTGAGCCTATGGGTCGCCAGATTCTACCTTTTCCGCAGCCCCAGATGCTCTCTAATTGTCCAGTCTTGTTTTGTCTGGGTAATTAACCCGCTGGAGAAAGGTCTATAAGAGACTTCACGGTGGTTTTTCTCTGGGACACACTGAGGGATAAACTCACTAGGAAATGATCAAGGCTGTGACCAGGATGGGTTCTGAGTGACTGAGAACTTCCCATAAGGCTGTCTTCCAAACCCTAAACAAACAGCATGTGCAAACAGAGTCACACAAAGCTCCCTCGTTAGAGTATAGAGTTCAAACGACCATTTATATTTCATGAAGAACATTTAGTGACATTCTTTCTGAAGCACGTTAAGGAAAAAAAGAACAGCGGGCTTCGAAGCTGTGCTTAGTGTGCAATCATAATTATGTAAATGATCTGGAAGGCAGGGCACGGGGCGGGGGAGAGTCTGGAGAGGCACAGAAATGCTAACAGCATTTGCTGCTAAATGGGCATTTTATTTTTGTTGCAGTTGTTGTTGTTTTTTTTTTTCCTCAAATTCTCCTCAGTTTAAAAAAAAATTAGTTGTTTTTGTCATAGACAGAAATAGACATTTAAGAAACTAACATGTTAAGATTCTAGTATCAAAATTTACCGTGAGGTCTAACAAGGTAGACTTGGCAGAGAACTGGAAAGAAGATGCTTAAATTATGTCCCTGGACCTACTAACCACTGGACAGTGGCTTTGTTTACACATGTTCTTCCCTGTTTCTTCCCATCAGAATATCGGTGTTAGAATAACATTTTGACTGCCAGAGCAAATATTTTCAAAGGCCTGGCATCTGACCACATCTCCCCAAAGACCTGGGTGAAGCAGAGCAGCATCGCCATGGCACGTCCCTCCAGTGCATCCACGTAGGTGGTGCGTAGATGGCATCTCCTCAGGCAGAGGATGATATTGCTCATACTCCTGACCCCGTCCCCATTATCACTATGTTCTTCCTGTTGTCACCAGGATGCTGACCATGGTATGTGGAAGAGGGAGGAACAGGGCAGGGACGCAGATAGTTCCTGTGATTGGAGATCTCCAATTTCCTTTTCCAAAGCTTTTCTGAAAGACTAAGACCTCCCCACCCGACTCAAGCCAGACATGCTGCTGTGTGGACAGTCAAGTGTCCTGTGTTTCTATTCGGCTGATGGTCTTCCATTCACATCGCTCTAGGACCCTAGTCACCGCAATGTTAACGAAAAATAAGCAGGTTGCAGGGGTTGAACCAAAATTCATCCGATTTTACAACTGACATTGTTCTGGAAATAGCCATGAAGAAAGAATAATTATTTCTTTCAAACCTGGGGTGAACTTTGTACTCATTTGCTGAGCAACTTGGTTTTACAGTCATTCTTATTTTTATAGCGATGAGACTGCGATGAAAAAAAAAATCAGGAAGATGTGAGGTCTGTCAGTCTATATTCTGCTGATCCAGATTTCCCCCTTCAAGGCCAAAGCTATAACTTTAATATTAAAATATCTGTTCACAGTGGCCCTTTCCAGAGCCTATTAAGCCAGGGATGAGGTGAGAGCAGAAAAGATCGACAGTATATTTTCATTCAGTCTCTCTTAAAATAATGGTGCATGCAACTTCATGTCATTACTTTTTAATGATCTTAGCCTAGTTAATAGCACAGTAATATTCCAAAAAGGAGTGGGGAATTATTTCCACATTTAATTTTCATTGCAAAAAATGAAAGAAGCTCTCTATTTTTTTTCCTTCTGCCAGAAAAGCTGTCTGCTTCCTATGACTGCATTAGCTCTGCAACATTACAGCTGAGCTAATGGATCAAAACCAAGTGATTAGTTTCCTACTCTTCTGAGCATTTCCAAGTACCAAGTGACTGGCTCCCAGAGACTTGGACCTTTCAATGTGAGTGTGAAGTTTGCTTGATTTCCCATTAAGTCTTCACCTCCCAACTTACACAGCTTTGGATCTGTGATATGTGCTGCTTTGGGTATCTGGGCTGCACAGAAAAATCAGGAAAGCAGGGAGCAGGGTGGTGCCCTAGAGAGCATGCTTCTACCTTCAGAGCATTTTTTAGACCTCGTCAAAGGTGTAAACGATCCAATATGGCTTAGCCAAGGACCTGCTGTCCACTCATATACTGATTCTTCCTTTCATTCATGAGCTATTCCATGCCAAACATTGACCTAGATCTTCATGAAGCTCATGGTAGCAAGGCCTAAGGTGTACCATTTCCTCACTTCCAAGACTCTCTTTGTGTAGGTGCTTCTGTGTGTATGCGCAGGGTATAAGACCAGAGAACGACTAGAATCGTTCTTCAGGAGCTACCCATCTTGTTTTATTGAGACACAGTTTCTCATTGGCCTGAACTTCCAAGCAGGCTAGGTTGGCTGGCCAATGAATCCCAGGGATATGCCTCCCCGGTGCTGGGATTAAAAGTGTGCTTAACCATGCCCAATTTTTTTGAGACAAGGTCTTTATGTGACCCTGGCAGGCACAGAACACAGAGATTTCCCTGCCTCTGCCTCTTAAGTGCTGGAACTAAAGATGTGTATGTGCGACCATGCCTGGCCATGCCCAATTTTAAACATTTTTTTGAGAATTTTTAGACATGAGTATTTTCTTCATACTATTTTCATCCTTCCCAGTCCCCGACCACCTCCGCCCATGCCCCCAACTCCCTCTCAATTTCTTCTCCTCTTCTTTGATTATTGTTACATTTACATACATTTATAGATAGATAGATTAGATAGATAGATAGATAGATAGATAGATAGATAGATAGATAGATAGGATACATAGATACATAGATAGATATATAGTAGAATGCACTGAGTCTATTTAGTGGTATTCATATGAATGTGTGTTTAGAGCTGCCCACCTGGGATTAACTAACCTGTCAGGGAGCTAATCCCTGGAGACACATTCTCCCTCCCTCAACCTCCATTGATTGCCTGAAGCTCTTCACCTTGAGGTAGGATCTCGTAAAATTTCCCCATCCACCTTGGCACATCAACTGGTTCTGCCATTATATGCAGATCATGTGAGACTACCATATTGTGGAGATTTCACTGGTACAGCTTTCCTATCATGTCTAGCATGCATTGACTAGCACCTGGTGTCGTGTCCCTCTGGAGCTTACGTTCATCTCTTCCTCTTCCTCAATGTTCCCTGAGCCTTAGGTGCAGAGGTTGCATTGTAGACATGTCACTTAGGACTGGGCATCTCATAGTCACTTGTTCCCTGGGTTTGTTTGTCCAGTTGTGGAATTCTATAATGGTCCTCATCTATTCCAAAAAGAAGTTTCTTTGATGAGTGGTGAGAGGTTCACTGGTCTGTAAACACAAGGATATGAATTTAACATACAGTACGAAATTATATTGGCCTAGAAAAATGACAGAAGTAGAGATTTTTCTAAGGTCTATGACCTCCCTGGTCATATGCACTTAGCTATGTTTACAGCATCATCATACGCAACCTTTTCCTGGATTCTGTGGATCTGACTTAGGTCCTCATGCTTGTGTGGCAAACACTTCATCACTCGGGCTGCCCCAGTAGTCCTACAGTGTGCACTAACTGACCTGACAAGATGTCGACTCACACCTGCATTCCAAGCATGTTGGAGGCAGAGGTAAGAGGACTGTTGCAAATTCAAGGCCATGTGTGTCTACACAGCAAATGCCAAGCCTGCCAGGGTTAAATAATCACACTCTGTCTCATTTTTTTTAAAGTACAACTGACTTAATCAGAACTTCTTTTTAAGATGGAGAACAAAAGGCAATAAACCATCTTAAATTGTGGCATATATCGTATGATGCATCCCAAATAAGACTAAGTGTTGAAAAGAAATGCATGTCCTTGAACTACATTGAGATGTTACCATGTACCCAATTAAGTGACCAAAATGAAACAGACTACCTTATAGAAAACCACTGGTTTGTAAGATAATTAAAATATAACTAAAATGGGCGGGAGAGATGGCTCAGCAATCACGAAGATGGCTCTTTTTAAATATTTTATTTTATGTGTATGAATGTATTGCCAGCATGTATGTAAGAGTATCTGTGTCATTAAATAGTGACAAAGGTCAAAAGGGGGCATCAGTTTCCTTGGAACTAGAGTTACTGATGCCTGTGAGCCTCCATGTAAGTGCTGGGAATCGAACCCGGGACCTCTGCAAGAGAAGCCAGTGCTTTTAACCATTTCCCCAGCCCCAAGAAGATGGCTCTTGTAGAGGACTTGGGTTCAGTTCTTTAGCAGCCACATGGCTGTTCACAACTATCCGCAACTCCAGCCTGATGCCCTCTCCTAGCTTCCATGGGTATCAGACACACATGTGGTGCACATACATGTAGGCAGGTAAAATATTCATACACATAAAATAAAAATTAATAAACCTTGAAAAAATAATTCAAAAAATTGTCCCATAGGTGGACAATGTTACCCCACAAATGTGAGGATTATTAAATAAAAATCTCAGTGCCAGACACAAGTTGCTTGCCTAAGAACTATTAATGGGAGACCCCAGAGGCACCTAAAACAGCACAGAATATTGCCATTGCTCTTGGTTTCCCACCATAACTAGATACTAAGACAGTATTGCTGAAGACACCACCCATTTTACCTGCAGGACATAGAGAATCCAATCATAAAATGATCAAGAAACTTCCTCTCTATTGACTAGTTCTCACAGAGCAGAAGTGCTATGCAGAGAGAAAAAGCCTTCAGTGGTCTTACCCAGCGCTGGACCCTGCATGCTGCAACGTATCCCTGCCAGACGAGATGTGCCCACTGATACGTACCCCTGCTAGACGAGATGATGTGCCTACTGGTACGTACCCCTGCCAGACGAGATGTGCCCACTGGTACGACAGTGACATGGAAGTCAGGAGAACAATCACCCTCTTTCTCATCGCATTTGAAGCCGGCTCTACCGGAAGAGGGTATTCATTGTAATCCTGGTTAAAAGCCCATGGCTGGATAGGTCACAGGCCATAGGCATAACTTACTGCTGTTCTGCTAAATGGTCATGTTGTCAAACTGCACGCTAAAATATTTCAGTTTATGGCCATCGATTAGTGCTACTTTCAACCTTGGTTAGAGAAACTTCTACTTCTGGGTAGTAGTTAATGTGGAGAGCTGTACTTGCTCAAAGTTCTGAGAACAAGTGACTCTGAGTGCTCCTCTATAGATGGATCATTTGTAAAACCCTCCCTGCATTCAAGGCTCAGAGAACATGGGAGAAGAGGGCGCAGAAAGAATGTAAGAGCTGGAACACAAGAGGAGCGCTGTAAATGCTCTCTTCTGGACATGACATAGCTATTGTCTCATAAATTCACAGTCGTCGTAGTTACCTGCACAAGATCACACCAGTCAACATTCCAACATGGATGGGTGGGGTGGGGTCCTGAGAATTGCTTTTCTTCTGGGGCTGGAGCTCCTGGTAGGTTGCCCGTGCCTCCGTGGATATCCCCACACACATGCACAGCTGGACAGCACTAATTGGAATCAAAGTGTTATTAATTTAACAACAAAAAGAGAACATGAAGTTTGGAGGAAGAAATGTTGGTATATCCTGTTAGGAGGTGGAGGGAGATAGTGGGGGGGGTGGATATGATCCAAATACATTATATAAGTATATGAAACTTTCAAAGAATAAATAAAAACTAGCGTTTAGAAAAGACTGACACTGTGATCATGTGCAAAATGCACAGCAACATAAACTTCACGGGTTGTTGGCGTCAGGGTAAAATGGACTGGACAATTCTGACAATTTCCTACAAAACTAAATCTACCTCTATCCTCTGTGCCATATTTATCATCAGTAGCAAATCTATTCATATCTCACTGAAGCTGGCCAAGAGTGGCCAATAACAAAGGCATCAGTGAATAAACCGAAGTGTATTCATTCAATGGAGTATTATGCAATCAACAAAAGAAGCAAACCACTGATCCAGGCTCCCGTATAGACAAATCTCAGGCATCACACTAAGTGAAAGTTGTAACGCTGGATGTATATACGACGCAATTCTGTATCACAACAGACGAAACTAATCTATGTTGCAAAAAAGATCAAAACAATGAAGGCTTCAGTAGGATAATGGATCAGGGATCCACAGGGAAGTGAATATGGGTAACCATCATAGTCTGTAGCTTGGCAGGTGTGTGGGTTATGCAGATGTCTTCACTTATCAAAACTTATTCAGCACTACACTTAGAAATTGTCCATTTGATTGTACGTAAAATGTGTTTAAATAAAATCTCAGGTCCATTGACCCCACATCTGTATCACCTCCTTCAAGACTCAGAGAACATCGTGGAAGAAGGATCAGAAAGGGTATAAGAGCCAAAGGACGGGGACATGTGCAACAAAAAGATGTCTGGACATCCATGAATTCACTGCAGTTGTGGTTATCTGCACAAGACCAACACTAGACTGACCCCTGGGACCCCACCCCTCCCCGAGGGACTTCTGGTGAGTGGCAGCTGTTGGTGGAACATGCCTTTTTTCCCCAGTGGTGTAGTAGTAAAGCCACTGGCAAACTGCCCTTGTTCCAGTAAATCACCTCCCACCTGTGCTCAGACAAGAAACTAAGTAAATACAAGTGGGCCCCCCACACAAAGACGACATCACAATAGGAAGGGAATTCTGAAAAGAGGGGTTCCTTTGTGGAAGAGAGAGATGAGAGAGGGGAGTAGGGGCTAAAACTGACTAAAATTCATCATATAAGTATATGAAACTGTTAAACAAATACTTTTTAAATCTAAAATATTGAACTCTAATTAATGGTATATAGGTTGGTATCTGAAACTTATTCTGAAATGTATCAGTAATCGTGCATGGATGGATGGATGATGGATGGATGGATTGTGGATAGATGGATGGATTATAGAGGGATGGATAGATCGATGGATGGATAGTTAGATGGTTGGTTGGATGGATGATGGATGGACAGACGGATGGATGGATGGATGGATGGATGGATGGATTGTGGATAGATGGATGGATTATAGATGGATGGATAGATAGATGGATGGATAGTTAGATGGATGGATGGATGATGGATGGACAGATGGATGGATGGATGGATTGTGGATAGATGGATGGATTATAGATGGATGGATAGTTATATGGATGGATAGTTAGATGGATGGATGGATGGATGGATGATGGATGATGGATGGACAGACGGATGGATGGATGGATGGATGGATGGATGGATTGTGGATAGATGGATGGATTATAGATAGATGGATGGATAGATGGATGGAGAGTTAGATGGATGGATGGATGATGGATGGACAGATGGATGGATGGATGGATGGATGGATATATGGATAGCCTCAGTAGAACAAAAACAGAAAGTGGAAGAAACCAGTCAGTGCATGTAATATCTGAATTATGAACAAGTTTGTGAGCATACCCATTGCTCACAAGGTCATCAGACTCAACTTCTTTAGCCTTTCAATATAGACACAACAGTGACTCACTAGAGAGCCTTCATCCTTGGACTAGATATATCACTGGTCCCCTGTATTCTGAGGCCTCCAGAGTCTGTGACTGACAGTGACCAGGTTCTGTTTTACCATTGTGTGGTGGCCATCGTTAGACTACCCAGCATCCAGCTGTGAAAACCAATCACTAGATCTCCCTTAGTAATTTAAATACATATTCATCTATAGAACCCTCACTGACACACTATAACTCTATGCTGAACTCCTTTACCCTTAAGCAAGGTAACTGTTGTGTGAACTTTAGTGACTGTGCTGAGGACACATGGTTGCAGCAGCACTCAAAACCAAGTGCATCGGATTGTGAACCCTACACAATAAGATAGCTAGGTAGACAAGATGATCTTAAAGTCTCTCCTCACTACAGAATTCTAATTCTAGATCGGGAGTTATCGTACTACTGTTCATCATCACCATTGATCATAGTCATAGAGTTTAGAGGGTTTACTGAAATTAAATATCAGTTAAAATGACTGGTCTACATGAACTGTGTAAGAGATACCCAGAAGGTCTCCTGAAGGTTGAGTAGTTCCTTGTTCCCCAAATGTGCAGCAGACAAAGCCAGTGAGTGACAGATCTGAAAGAGTACAGCAGCTGTGCCCAGGCACCGAGGATGGACGGAATGCTCTGGTGAAGGCTGAGGTTTTTCCTGGAGCCACAGTAAAGGGGAAGCATGGAGTGTTTTACAGAATTGCTTTCAGAGAAAATATGGCACACAAACACCTTTGCAGGAATGGATCACTTTTTCCTCGACAACTTGGTGAAAATCTACTGTATCCTTCCTTAGTCAAGAAATGATGGCTAACCTTGAAGAGTATCTCTGAAAAACAACAGAAAGATAAGGCAGCATCACTCAAACAGACAAATCCAGGGCACTTCCCACAGGCAAGGTATAACCTTACACAGAAACTCTTTCTGGGAGGCTGAAATTAGGCTCATGCACTTAGCTTCATGATAATCTCATAAAATATTGATTTAGAACTTGGAGACTCAAGATAAATGACTACGTTAACTGGTCTTTTGGTTGGTATGGGGCTGAACTTGATTCATGACTGCTTTCTATAACAAATTCGTGGGTTAGAAATGCTGTTTTGGGTGAGAGTGCACACATTTTGAATTTTGCCATTAAATGTTGCAAATGTTCCTTACCTAGGTAATCGATTAGATGGTGACAATGCCCGCTTCATCACAGGCCTTTTGTGGGTTTCAGAACACTTCAACACTACCCTAATTCTCTCCGTCCGTTCTCCCTCCCTCTCCTTCCCTTCTCCCTATCTCCTGTCTTCTCTCCCTTTCCTTCTCTCATTTATATGAGACAGCCACATTAGACACTATTTTTCCATTAACACATGAGAGAAAATAGACAGTGATTTGACAATTGAACACTTGGTATTTGGAGCATCTAGGGTTTGACTTTGCTTTACCTTTTGTCACATAGCAACAGAAATAAAATTAACAGTCTTTAAAATATCGCATCAGTGATTAGATCACATCAGCAGGTCAGTGGTTATCCAGCATCCCAGGAGAATGGAAACTTCCTGAGCTCATCATTGCCCTCTCCCGGATGATTCAGGAAAAGCAAGTCTGTCCTACTTGAGCTGCCATTTTAAAATTCCTCACTACTGCCTGTACAATGGAAGGGAAGGTTCTACAGGGTGGACAGATTAAATTCTCACACTTCCTAAAGCATCCTGGAAACCCATGCAGAGGGAAACTCACAAGAGTCTACATCACCCTCTCAATCTGGACCAAGTCCTTGAGAGCAGAGTCTTTCGGACTATCCTATTTCTGATATGTTTTTGGTTCCTCATTATGTAAGGTATGTGCTTGGCGTTCCCAAGTGGTTTGGAGAAAACTTAGTCTCTATTTACTTCTCCTTGTACTTATAACTGAGAGAAAGGCAAGAGTCCACACTCTGTTCAGGCTGGTGAGCTGTGTGTATTCTCAAAAGCAAAATGAAAACTAGTTCGTTTCCATTCCCCCCTCTAGAGAAGGCTGCTGGGTCCATGTCCAAGTGCTCTAACCCAGCTTCACAAGTCACCTACCTGCCTGTAAACTAATAAAAATTTGCAACGACCTTGTGTGTAACTTTGTTCATTGACAATGACACACATGAATATGATGCATTCTGATCACTCTTTGTGCTCTCTTTTTTCTCCCTCCCATCTGTATCAGCTCTCCCTCCTCCCCATGAGTCCCTTTCCCAGATTCATTACTTTTGGTTTGGTTTTGTGACCCATTCAGTTTAACTAGGGCCATCTGTGTGACTATTGGATTGAAACCATCCAATGAAGTCTGGTGGGTTCATCTAGGTAAGACATAGTCATTACACCATGACCCACAGAGGCTGTGAATGTGTGCACTGGATCTTCACATGAAGGGCCATCAACCATAAGGCTTGGGGGTGCCTGGGGTGATCTAATAAGACAACAAGACAATTATACCTTGTGTGTAAGTTTTTAATAAAACATAAGAATGCTCTGTTTGTCCGATGCCACACCATTCTACAGAATTTTGTATGTTCACGTGGGACCAAGGGCTATTTATCTACATACTACCAAATAGATTCTTAAGGAGAATAGAAGCTGATATTCATGACATAAGATCACTACATTTCTAAAGCTCATGAGAGGTTCAGTTCAGAGTTCTTCATGGAGTACTTGAACAAAGAAGAATTCATTATCACCTTTCTCAAATGTGATTAAGAGATCTTTGATGATGAGTGGTCCATACTTAAAATTAGTTGAACTAGGAATGAAGACATGGCTCAGTTGGTAAAGCACTTGGCGAGCAAGCATAAGAACCTGAGTTCATATCCCCAGCATTCGTGTAAAAGGTCAGGCGTAGTGGCATGCTCTTGCAATTGCAAAACTGGGGAGGTGGAGGCTGGAGGATCCCTGGGGACTGCTGGCCATCCAGTCTGGCCAAATCAGTGAGCTTCAGGTTCAGTGATAAAAGCTGTCTTAAACAATAAGGTAAGAAACAATTAAGGAAGACACTTAGCATCAACTTCTGGCCTCCACATACATGTATGTGTGTGTGCGCACACACACACACACACACACACACACACACACCCCAAATATACATAAATAAAAAATGATTGAACTATCACAGGGAGGTAAATGAAAAAGAAAGAAACAAGTTGAAATGCCTACAGAACCTCTGCATCAGCCCCCGTCACATGACCTGTTTTTCCTTTACCACACCCTTCATTGTCTGACTGTCCCTGACTTATTAATGCCCTTCCAGGAGTGTTGCAGTACAGTACATCTCAAAGACTCTTTAACTGAGCATCACCAACAAGGTGAAGGCTTGTGGGGAGAATGGTGCGGCCTGGGGAAGGAGTCTGCAGAGGGTCCTTTAAGGAACTCAAGGCTGTTTGTTAGGTGAGATGATTTATATTAAATCCCCAGCACATAATAAATGCTCAATAAACATCATGCTCCCCCTTTCTCCATTCTTGAGGAACACAATTTATTTTTTACCTGCTGATTAATTAGTGAGAAAGTTGCATATGTGAATGATGTGCTATCCAGAGCATGGACACTTGATTCATTGTGAATAATGCAATGTCACATTCTGGACCATTTATATTCAGATGAACTGTACATAATACGCCACCCATGCTAAAGAGGAGCATTAATATTTAGCATTCCACACTAAGCCTGGTGATTAATTTGGCCTTAACTCTGTATCTTATTTGCAGAATTTTTAATCTCCTCTCTCTCTTTTTTAAAGGGACATCATAAGAAATGTTTGACAAAAACGTAAACGGGTTTTGCTTAGGAACACTGCTAAACACAGTTGACTGGGATGATCCAAGAGTCTTAATAGTCTCCATGTAGCTGTTCATCCCAATGTTTCAGTTCTGAAACTGGCATGGTACAGACCTGACAGGGAACAGCAGGGACAGGAGATGGAAGAAGGTTTATGAACAAGTGTATAATGATAGGTGATCGGTTCAGTAAATTTATTCATTATACGGAACGTTATGCAGTCATTAAGAATGATTTATGCAAAGCACAATAAACTATAGAGGAACATATTTCTGCCACAGATTAAATAAAAATAATGAATGTAAAACAATGGACTGAGCCGGGCGTGGTGGCACATACCTTTAATCCCAGCACTCGGGAGGCAGAGGCAGGCGGATCTCTGTGAGTTCAAGGCCAGCCTGGTCTACATAGTGAGTTCCAGGACAGCTGGAGCTAGAGGGAGACCCTGTCTCAAAAAGACCAAATTAATTAATTAATTAATTAATTAATTAATTAATAAGGACTGAATAAAAGACACCAGTGCATTCCTAGTGACCTCTTTTTGACAAGTTCTTACTTATATACAATGCATTGTGGTCATATTCACCTTCATTATCTTCTCTATTCTCCTTCTCACACCTTTGACCTCCTTTTCCTTCCCAACTAACCCTACTCCTCTCTCTCTCTGGTTTTATGCAGGTGGTCTCAGCTGCCAGGGTTTATGGCTGTACTGACTGTCCTTCTGAACACTTACTGATGCCCATAGATTGCTACAATTCTCCACCCTCATCAGAAAAGCCTCTTTTAGCAATGGGAGACAGTCAAAACAGAGACTCACAACTCCTGAGTGCTGAGAATAAGGGACTGCTGAGCACTCAGCCCTAAAAGAAACCTTTACACCACAGTGACTTTTCTGAAACTGAACTTGTGGTGCGTTTGCTTCAAAGGTTTATTGTTTTTGTTAGCTTCTTTATTGCTGTGATAAACCACTGACCAAAACCAACTTGAGGAGAAAAGGATTTATTTTATGTTACATTTCCCAGGTCACAGTTCATCACTGAGGGAGCCCAAGGTAGGAACTCAGGGCAGGAACCTGGAGGCAGAAGCTGAAGCACAGGCCATGGAGGAATGCTAGTTGCTGGCTTGCTCCCCTGGCCTGTGCCCAATCTGCTTTCTTAATTCTTTTTTAAATTAATTAATTAATTTTATTTTATATGTGTGAGTGTATTGCCTACATGTAGGTAGATGCACACATGTCGTGCAGCGCCCATGGAGGTCAGAAGAGGGTGTTGAATTCCCTGGAACTGGAGTTACAGATGATCGTTAGCTATCATGTGGGTGCCGGGAATCAAACCTGGGTCCTCTACAGGAGCAGCCAGTGCTCTTAACCACTGAGCCATCTCTCCAGCCCCATCAGTCTGTTTTCTCACACAACACAGGATCATCTGCCCAGGGTGGTACTGCCTACAGTGCCCTGGATCCTCTCACATCACTGAGCAATCAAGAAAATGCTCCACAGACATGGCCACAGGCCAGTCCAATGAAGGAACTTTCCCAGTGGAGATTCCCTCTACCCAAGTGTGTCACACTAACAACTAAAGCCATCCAGCACATGTATGGATGAATTTCCCCATTTCCTTTTTTAAATGACAAGCAAAATTCTTTTTAAGTCTAAGCTCTATGAGGTCAGAGTCTTTGAGTCCTATTCACTGTTATAATTGCAGGCCTGAGTAAAGGCATAGATAGGCACAAGGTGATTTTTATCTACTTGGTGTTTTTGCAATAACCTTTGCTTATTTGTTTTTTCAAGCATAATTTTTACTATCCACCATTTTATGTGGGTCATGAATAGCAAGGAACGGAGGAATGACCGTCACTGGGTACCGTTGAGCAAGCAGTTATGTGCTGTCCAGTGCCATCCTCTCCGAGTACCTTCTGTCTAATCTTTGTAACAACCTTGCCGTCAAAGTCACTCGCTACATTTCACATATGGGATCAGAGGCACACAAAGAAAGTTGTGGAACTGTCTGAGTCCTTCCCCACAATTAAATGGGAATAAACAGAGCCATGTAACTCTAGCTTTCTCTCTTCACACTAGGGCTCCCCTAGATGTGTGGACTGTTTTACCAACTCTATAAGCTCTCTTGACACAAAGACTTCTAGGTGTTAATTGCGTGCATGTGTGTGTATGTGTGCATGTTTGTGTGTGTGTTATAGGGTCTCCTGTATCACAGGCTGGTCTTGAACTTACAGGCTGGTCTTGAACTTACTGTGTAGCCAAAGAAGACCTGAACCTCTAACCCTCCTACCTCTACCTCCCAAGTGCTAAGATTACAAGTGTGAGTCACAGCACACTCAGGAATGGAACCCAGGGCCTCATGCACGAGCTACACCCTCAACCCCATTTTTAAAAATATCTTGACTTCTTATTGCAGATAAGTTTTACTGACAGTTTTACTCCTCCAGTGAGTACACATGACAAGGACTGACATGTTTAAAACAGGACATTTATTTGCATCATCCACTCTGCTCAACACATACATTTTAACCCCCTTTCTGAAGTCCCAGGACTTGACACTGAGTTTTTTGGCTTCTTGGCCAGGCCCAAGTAGATAACTGCACCCTGACCCACTGACCACATTCCTGACCCACCACAATGAAATAGACGCTGGTATTCACCACAGAAGCAACATGAGTTTCTGCTTGGTTTTTGGCTTGTTGGGTTTGCAGGATGGGATCCCACCACCTCGAAGGACCTCCATCCTTCTTTCTGTCAAACCTCAGTGGGCTATGTCTGGATGTGCTAAAGATATCCAGATCCATGTCTATCTGTAGCTTACACAGACATAGATGGTCCCAGTCACACATACAGGCATAGAAACACTATGCCATGGTGGAGAAGCACATGGAAACTGTGCCAGAGCCAGCTTCCCTGACTTGGAGCTCACTGAGAACATGATGTTCTGATAGAGAGGACAAGTAAAAATTAATTTACCCAGGGGCTGGAGATATGGCTCAGCAGTTCAGAACACTTACTGTTCTAGAGTAGCCAGGTTAGATTCCCAGCACCCACATGGTAACTACCGACTGTCTATAACTTCAGTTCCAAGGGCTCCAACACCCTCTTCTGGCCTCTGCAGGCATTGCGCAACATGGGTGTGCTTACGTACAAGCAGTCAAAACACCATATACACATAAAATAAAACAATAAATAAAATTATTTTAAAAAAATTTACCCAAGGCAGAAAGATGGAGTATGGTGAAATAAAAACTGCCAGAATTTCCCAGAATGCAGAGAACAAGTGAGAATAGAGCCCAGAGAGAGGTAGAAGCAGGCATAGGTCTCCTGGGGTGTGCTAAGAATGGTCTGCTTCACAACCCAGCAGCGGGAAGTCATTACAGATCTACAGTGGGGCTCAGCATATGCCTTTATGAAGAATCCTCTGGCAGTGTGGGGACTAGATTGGGGAGCAAGAGAGGGTGTGTGGTGTTGCTCTTCCTTTTCCCCCCGTCCAAGCAACATCTCCTCTTCACCTGCACATCCTGGATGCTACCTTCTTGATGGAATCTTTTCTGCAGCTGCAATCCCCCTAGATGCTTTTAGGTCCCTGCACCTTCTCCATCTTAATATGTCACAGAGGAATGTGAATGCTGGAAACTCAAGCTGCCTGTCAATAAAACACCAATGGGAAGTGATGGGAATTTAATCTTTAAGTTGTGCTTTATTCAGAGAGCCAGCGATCCAAGACAGTGGCAGTGAAAACTTGCCTTCTGTCTGTCTCCCCTCCAGGCAGGGGTTACACAGTGTGCTGGTTTGAATGAGAATGTCCCCCATAGGCTCTAAGTATTTGGACATTTTGTCCCCAGTTGGTGACGCTGTTTTGGGAGGTCTTGGAAGATGTGGCCATGCTGAAGGAAGCACGTCACTGGGGGCAGGCTTACAGAGTTCTTAAGCTTTGCAGATCTCCAGTCGTTCTACTTCCTGTTCCTGCTTGGAGATGTGAGCGCTTAGCTTCTGTTCCTACTCCAGCCACCTCTGTCGCCATGCCTCCCCGCCATGATGGACTCTTGCCCCTGGAACTGTAAGCTAAATAAACTCTTCCTTTCATAAGTTCCCTTGGTCAGTGTTTCTATCGCAACATCAGAAAAGTGACTAATTCACACAGGGACCAGGAGGAGACACACATAAGGACCTGAGCTGAATCTCCAGCACACATGTGAAAAGACTTGAGCATGGTGGTACATATTTGTAATCCCACAGATGAAGACATAGACAGATAAATCCCTGAGGCTGACTGGCCAGCCAAATTGGTAAGTCCCAGGTCGACAAGAGACCCTGTCTCAAAGAAATGGGGAAGAGACAGAGTCTGAGGAACAATACTCGATCCACACATATGTGAATGCTCAGCCCACACACACATGCACATGCATGAACACGCACCCATATGTACACATAAAAAATTATTTTACAAGGCATTCATCAATTCCAGAGCTCAGCCTTGCCCCTTTGGCCAGGCGTCAGCCTGATTCTGGGTGGGGGTCTGTCTCTTTCTTCCTCCTGATCTTCTTCCTCATCATTGTCTCTCCACACAGTGGGTGTCAGACACTCGCGGACTGTGGATTTGGTAAGTCTGGGCTGCTATCGGTCCTGTACTCCCTTGGGCACCACCTTGGCTGGAAAGGGTGTGTATGTGCCCACCTCCTGGAGTCTGGTGTGATACCGCTCCTGGGGAGATGTGAACAAATGTCTCCTCACACCAGATAGGGAACCACCAATAGACCAAAGAAAAGATGCCACCAAAATCCAACTTGGTGAACCAATGGATTTTATTAGAGTTACTTACAGGGGCACAGGGGAGGGGTGACTTACAGCAGCAGAAGTGACTCAAACAGCTGCATCGCCAAAGCCCGGGCCAGCGTGGGTGACAGCTCATGGGAACAGGAAACCTGGAGCGCTGCACAGCCTGCAGGCAGCTCAACGGGTTGGACAGCGTCCTTTCCGGGTAGCTCAGTTGGTCCCAGCCTCTTCCAGGCAGACGGCTCTGGTGTTCTGTCTCTGCTGGTTGAAGAGTGTGTTTCAGCAGTCCCTAGGGTCCGCATATGCTAGGGAGAGAGAGGCCTGGTGAACCCAGAAAATTTCAGGGATCTCCAGAAGTTCTTGAGTTATTTTCTTCCTTTTGAAACATCCCGTGTTTACACAGCTTCTTTCAAAATTGGAAGGGTTCATCTCAGAGGAAATTGTTGCATGGTGTATATGTAGATTCCTTTCTGCAATATGAAGTTCAAATGTGTCCTTATAATGCATACTATAAAAGTGTCCCCTAGGCGGCTGAGAAGGCTCAGTGGATAAAGGTGCTTGCTGCCAAGCCTGATGGTCTGAATTTGATCCCTGAGACACACACAGTCAAAGGAGAGAAATGACTCCAAAAAGTTGTCCACTGGCATCCACACATGGGTCATGGCACACACATAAACACAAACAAACAAACACACACATACTCTCTCAAAGAAAGAATGAAAGAAGGGACGGATGATAGGAAGAAAGAAAGAAAATTTCAAATTCAATGAAGTTGGCCCTTTAGTCCTCCATGGACCCCCAGTCTGCAACTCACTACGAAGACAGACAGGGTCATGTTTATCATGTCCACGTTTATGTTGGCACACACTAGCCATTAAAACAACATTTCCAAGATAACTAAGAAGCACCGACTGTGATCCATGTATGTCTGTAGTCCCGTCATAGTCCAGTTCTCTCAACTTTCCAGCATGCTCTGAGGTCATCTATCATTGCAATAGAAAAGTAAACCAGCACAGAGGAGGCTGAGTAGCAGGCCAGGGCTATCTGTGGCATCTTTGGGTTTCATGATCCCTGTTTCCAACTCCAGAGCTACAATGGATCACAGAGGAAGAGATAGATATGCTATATCCAGCATTTAATTATCTGTGTTAATGGCTTGGAGCCTGCATCACCCACAGCAGTGAGCACCTTCACCACAGTCGTTGGTGGATACGATGCCACATATGGGTTCTTTTCAGTAGACTGACCTCCATAAATTACCACTTAAACTAACCAATCACAAAACACCATTGCTGTTCCCTAAGCAGCAATCAAACTAATGGTCAGGAAGTAACTAAGAACTAAAATGGATAAGCCAGAAAATTCTCAGTCAACAAATTTAATTAAGCACTTACTTTCTCCTCAAAGTCCCAACATATTTCTGGGTTCAACACCCTGCCAAAGCTCACAAGCATGTCCCAGGACTGCCACATCTACTTCTCTCCTTGTGTTGACAGCAGGTCTTCACACTCACGGTGCCACTGAGGTGGCCGTGGCAAGTCCCCGGAGACAGTGGTGCTACCACAGGCGCCACCTCCGGAGCTGTTCATGAGTTAGATTCTGTGAAGCCACTTCGTCTTTAGACATTGACGCTGTCTAGCACCCTGGACAGAGCTTCGGCTTCGAAAAGCTGAATGGAGACAAGAGAGCCTGAGCACCCAAGGTTCTCTGGGTTTCTTACCTTTCTAAAACCAGAACTAAGGAAACCGCACTGCCTCCCTCCACCCTGAGTTTTGGCCCACTGTGCTATGAGATTGATGACTCCAGCTCCCTCCTTCTCTAATCCTACAGGATGTCATAAAGAATTCTGTGAAGTTCTATGTCCCAAGTATGTGGTGTCTTCAGAAATAGGGTTTTATTGTCAAGTTCTGGAAGGCAACCAAGGGCAATGGCAATAGTCTATATTATTGGAGGAGACTCCTGGACTCTCCTGACCAATAATTCAAAAGGATGTTTCCTTTACCAGGCACTGGGGTATTTCTTAGATAGACTATGCTCTTGCAGGGACCAATATCACACACACACACATATAATGTATAAGTTAAAATAATATGTAATATAATTCCTTATGGTGGGTTAAAACAGATTTGGAAGTGTCCTCCCTGAGGACTAGCTCTCATGGTACCAGAAGGTGCTATGCAAGCTGTCAAAGGAGAACAGTAATCAATATTCCTACCCAGCTTTACAGACTATGAACCACAACAATAACTATCCTGGCAAGACAGCCCAATGGTGCAATAGCAGCACTTTTACTTGAGCAAAACCAGCAGCAGTCTAACTGGACTTAAAACCCACTCAACTGGAGGGAACTTATGCCTGGTGCTGTAAACCTAGCCACCAACCCAGGGCTGGAGAAGTCATAAAACCTAGAGGACAAACTTCTGCTATTTCCCTAATGCAAAGGTAGATTCTAGCTGTATTCTAAGCACTTGCCCTTACACACAGGGACATATAGCTGTCAGCCCTAATCAAAGCTTCTTTTTTGAAGCAAAAGGAGGCTGTCACAGAGATCAATGACTGTCAAAATTCAGAGAATAAGTGACCGTGGGGTGCCCAGCTCCAATGGGTGCATCTAAACTGCAGCCCCTAACGCTAAGGTTCAGGGAGCCTGTGGAAAAGAGGACAGAATGTTTGTTAAGAGTCCGAGGATTCTAGACATGACGGGGAAACTGAACCCATGATTTCTCAGCAGTGTGGTTGAGTAAACCATGTAACCTGCGTAGTGACAACTCCAGGCAATACACCAACGTGGATGGGGAGTTTCACAGGGCTCCATCTCTAGGTGAAGAGCAACAGGTAACTAATGGCTTCTGAGAGAGGGACAATCAGTCCTCTCCAGGGACAACTCTTTGGAGTTGTCCAGTCCTTAGTGGTCAGTCCTAAATACATATACTGTATACATGTGTGTATACATACCAATAATAGTTATACAAGGAAAGGTCATAAATCCAGGAGAAAGTAGGGAGATGGAAACAATATAAATGCAGTACTCATGTATGAAATTACAAACTAAGAATGCTGGGCAGGCAGGCAGTGCAGACTTGAGGTCAGCCAGACCTGCCTCAGTGAATACAGACCCACACTACAGCAAGCTTGAATGCCAAGAATCTCTTTTTAGTTTAAATTTTTACCAATGTAACTCACCACACAGAATTATGGGTTTCAATGGGCATTTCATTCTTAAGTGTCATGCGTGCTGACCATAGACACCTCCACTACCCTCTTTGTCCCCCATCCCCCATCCCAGTAGTCCCCTTCCTCCTCCAATACTCTCCCTCCTACCTCATGCCGTAGAAACCATGTGACTTATTTTGCTTTAACACAAATGATCTCCAGATCTACCCGCTTTCCTGCAAATGGCGTAATTCTATTCCTCTTTATGGCTGAATAGTGTTCCATCATATATCACATTTTCTTTGTGCTTGCTTGTAAGTTTGAATGGATACCCAGACTGACTGTCTCTTAGCTATTCTGGAGACAACAGCAATAAATATGTGTGAGCAGGTGTCTCTGTGGAATGCTTACATAAAGACCTGGGGCATGCTGGGAGTGCCATAGCTGGAACATGCTGACTTCCATAGTGAATTCTGACAGTGGCTTCCAGTCACGTCAGTGATTGACTTGACTGAGAAGGTTAGTATTGTTTTGTTAGTTTTTATATCAGAGGATTTCCTTTAAGAATATGGTTATAGTGTTTCAATGAAGAGTCTAAGGATCCCATTGGCCAGAAGGTTTTATTTAAACATGTGGTGAAGGTTAAGGACTGTGGCACTGGTACCCAAGATTTGGGATAAAATTCCAATTCAGCAAATAACCAGCAGTATAAGTTCCTAGACTTGCACTGGAGCTTAATGTCTTTGTGTGAAAAGGACAACAGAAGGAAGAATGAAAAGAAGATGGAGTGATTAGTACATAAGGATCCCAGTGTGAAGGAAGGCCTCTCCTCCCCCAACCCAGTAGATGCTTAGCTGTGACCTCCCTGTGGTTATGACATGGATCTGACGTTCATATGTTGAGGCTTGGTCCCCAGCACAGCAGTGTCTAAAGGTGGTGGTTTTGAGAGGTGATTGGCTCATAAGGGCTCTGACCTTATCAGTGGGTAATCCACTGATGAAATCATTGCTTCAAAGGCTTCCAAAAAGTGATAGAAAGTCTAAGAAGCAGGAGAATGTTGACCACTCTGAGGTATGCCCTTGAAAGATATAATTTTGTCCCCAGCCCCACCCTGTGGCCCCGACTCTCTGTGCTTCCTGATTGCCATGCAGTGAGTAACTTCATTGTCCCATGTCTTCCCCTCCACTGTAATCAAATCACTTGTTTTCACCTCTGAAGTCCAGACAGGGGAAATGACTTATCCAAGGTCACACAGCACAAACATAGCACAGACAAGCTGCAACTCCAAGAGCTTCAACTCTGGAGCGCCAGCCTTCCTGATATGCCCTGGCTAATGCCTCCCAGAAGCTTCCAGCTCTGATGTTAATAATGCTCTGAGCCTGCCATACCTTTCAATCACTGTAAGCGATACCACCCATGCTACATTAATGCACTAATTACCAGCAGGGTACATTAGTATGCTCTAATTACCAACAAGAAGGATTGTCAGTTCACCATCCTGTGTGCAGATGTTTTCAAATCTCCTCTCAAGGTTGGGCTTGAGAAGGGGCAACAGGATATGATAAGCAGACAACTCATTTCACACCATTAGCCAGCCAGGGCACCCTTCAGGGCTTGCTGTAGGAGCTAATCAAGACCCCACAGAATCTCCAGAAGGAAGTGGGCTGGTAAAACCAGGCTGAAGGGCAGGAGCTGTAGGACAGAACTTTCCACTTGGTGTACACTCACATGTGTCCACTTAGGCCACTGGGAGCTATTCAAAGATTTAACTTTGATCCTAGAATGCAAGATAATAGTAATATTTGCTTCATAGGCTGCCCTGAGGAATTCAGCTTCATTTGGTCCATGGTGTTGCACACACACACACACACACACACACACACACACACACACATCCAACAGAGGGGTTCTTTTCACATTTGCTGTGACGAGGACTGCTAAGTGGAGGCCATCTTTCTCTCTGTGTCCATGAGCCTCTTTGCGTATGTGAAGGTGTGTGTGCTTGTAAACATGTGTGCGGGTACAAGAGGCTGACTTGGGGTGTCATGCTTCAGGAAAATGTCCCACCCTGCTTTTTTGAAATATGGTTTTACACCAGAACTTGGAGCTTGCCTAGTAGCTTAGGCTTGTTGGCCATTTGAGCAACCAGGCTCTCTGGCTCTTCGGGATGTGTGCGCATCACTCCATCTAGCTTTTGTTGTTGTTGGTTTTGTTTTGTTCTTTGCTTTGTCTTTTTGAGACAGGATCTGCCCGAAGCCTGCTGGCATGGAACTCCCTATGCAGACCAGGCTGGGCTCAATCTCACCAAGATCTGCCTGCCTCTGCCTCCTGAGTGCTAGGAGTAAAGATGTGCACCATCGTGCCCAGACTAGTTTTTTGAAAAATATCTTATTTATAATTTCATTAATTTTATGTATGAGTGTGTTGCTTGCATGTAGATAGCTGGGCCCATGTTTTGCAATGGCCACAGAGATCAGAAGGGGATGTCAGGTCCCCTGGAACTGGAGTTACAGATATTGTAAGCCACGATGTGGATTGGTGCTAGGAATTAAACACAGGTCCTCTGTAAGAGCAGCCAGTGCTCTTAACCAGGGAGCCATCTTTCCAGCCCCCAGAATTTACACACACACACACACTTTGTTGAATTTTTTGCAGTGTGTATTTTTATTGAATTTTTTGGGTTTCCTACAATACCTCTTAATCATATTCAGTCCTCCTCCCTCCCTGTCTGTGCCCTCTGACAGCCACTCCACAGGATTTCATGCATTCTGTCATATGTTAAAACCTATCAAGCCAAGTTTGTACCCAGATGCCCCTCGGTGTGAGCTCATCCAGTGGAGCCTGATCAGTCTATCTAGCACCATTTCCTTAAAGAAAACCAGCTCTCCTTCATCCAGCAGTGATCAGCTGCCAATACTTCCTTAGCTAAGGTTGGGGCCTCCTGCCCATCTCCCCAGTTCTATGCTCGGTTTTTGTCTGATTGAGTTTGTACAAGTCTTGTGCATCCTGACACTATTTGTGTAAGTTAATCTGAGCAAGGTCCCACAGACCTGGGAGAATCTGCTTCCTTGTGGTCATGTTCCATCCCTGGCTTTACAATCTTTCCACTCCATCTTCTGCAGTGGTCCCTGAGCTCTGGGCAGGTGGGGTTTAATATAGGAGTCCTCTCCAGGGACACACACACACACACACACACACACACACACACACACACGCACACACACACACTGCAGTCTCTCATGCTCTATACTTGGGCCAGTTGTGGCATTCTATGTTTATCACCCTCTGTTGCATGAGGAAGCTTCGTCCATTTCATATAATGCATCCTAATCATATCTAGAACCCTCCCCGATCTGCACCTCGCCACAGCCACCCCACTGAATTTCATGCATTCTATCATATATGTTAAGGTCTATCAAGCCAAGTTTCCCTCAGTGTGAGTTCATCCACCAGAGCCTTTCAGGGGCTGATGACCGCAAAGAGACAGAGCTTTCCAGGCTTCTGTGAACTTTCTCATATGAACTTGCAGCCGTAGTGACAGCATGCATACACCTAGTTTCTTTAATGTGGGTTTTAGAGATCCAATTCAAATTTTTGTGCTTGCATAGCAAGCAGTACACTGACTTAGCTAACTGCCCAGCCACTAATTTAACATTAAACAGTTGCCTATCCTCTGATGCCTGATTTTTTTGAGCATCTAATCTTTATCACAATCTATGAATTAGTTGAGTTTAACCCTATTATTTAGATAAGAAAATTCAGGCTCAGAGACATTGAGTAACCTTTCAAGGCCACATAGCTGGTAAGGAGTGAGCAACGGAACCAGAATTTCAGAATTAGAATGCCCGCAACGTCTATATTGTTTTATTGTTTTGTTTTGTTGAAACAGCGTCTTGCTATATAACCCAGGAAATCTCTCTCTCTCTCTCTCTCTCTCTCTCTCTCTCTCTCTCTCTCTCTCTCTCTGTCTCTCTCATATTCAGGTACACAGACCCATGAGTACATATGTATGTGGAGGCCAGAAGGCATCCTTAGTGTCATTCCTCGGGACCCATCCACCTTATTTTGTTCTGGCCTGGAATATGCGGAGTAGGCTAAGATGGTGGACAGCAAGCCCCAGGAAGCCTCTTGCCTCTGCCTTCCTAGCTCTGGGATCACAAGTTTGCACCACCATACCCAGCTTATTTTACCCAGGTTCTGGACATCCTACTCCTCCAGCCCACAAGGCAAATACTTTACCAACAAAGCTATTTCCCCAGCCTGAGGCCGTCCTCTTAATTGTCCCATTTCAGCTTCCCAAGTTGTGGGATTCTGGGTGGCGTGTACCTCTGCAGACAGCTTGACTGCTTGCTTACTTGCTTGCTTGCTTGTGTTTACATCTCATAACATTGTACAAATCCAGTATGACTCCTTATAGACTGTCAGTGTCTGAACTTTCTACAAGTGTGCCCTTGGAGACATCTAAACGGAATGCTACTTGAGGACAGAAGAATGAGAACATACTAGAATTGTCATTTGGAAAACACTCCATAGTATGTGCCCATTGAGAACATACTAGAATTGTCATTTGGAAGGCACTCCATAGTATGTGCCCATTGAGAACATACTAGAATTGTCATTTGGAAAACACTCCATAGTATGTGCCCACTGAGAACATACTAGAATTGTCATTTGGAAGGCACTCCATAGTATGTGCCCATTGAGAACATACTAGAATTGTCATTTGGAAGGCACTCCATAGTATGTGCCCATTGAGAACATACTAGAATTGTCATTTGGAAGGCACTCCATAGTATGTGCCCATTGAGAACATACTAGAATTGTCATTTGGAAGGCACTCCATAGTATGTGCCCATTGAGAACATACTAGAATTGTCATTTGGAAGGCACTCCATAGTATGTGCCTATTGAGCGTTTACAGGACTGCACAGCATTCAGCACTGGACTGTCATGGATACATCATGGCCTTCAAGACCTTCAGCATCTAACAGGAAGATGGGTGCAAAAATGAGTCAGTCACTCCTGTGACCAGAGCACAACAAAAATATGAGAGCACAAGCAGAACACTAAAGAAGGAGTTTTTAGAACAACCAAAACCTAAAGCACATTCGGAACAAATTAGTGAATGCATATCTGCATGTAGATTGGGATAAGGAACATCTGAGATTCACAAATACTCATGCAAAGCGCTGGAGGCACGGGCAGGGAAGCTGTCCTCAAGACTGACAAGCAAACAGGTTCTGCTGGGTTTCCAGGTATGTGGCGGCCCAAGAGGAGGAGCAGGACTCCAGAGGCAGGCTAGTGTTCGGTCTCGCAGGAGAGAACTTGCACTCTGTTCTGAGGACCACAGGAAGAATCCTTGGGCTGTAAACAGTTGGGGGCGTATTCAGACAAGCCTCGACACCTATCCCTCTCTTTGTTTCACGAAGCCAAGGCAGAGCTGCACAGCCAACTCACCAGAGAGCATTTAAAAAATCCAATGCCGGGACCTAACCCTGGACCAATTAAATCACACATTCTGGATGTGTAGTTTGAGCCCTGGTATATTTTAAAAGCACATCAGATAACTCTAACATTCTGCCAAGCATCGAGCTATCAGTTTAAAGGCAGCAAGAGCCTTTGGGAGCTCGGGCTAGAGAAACAGAGACTGAATAAGACAAAAAGGATCTGATTCAAAACAATAATATTTTAGAAACTAAAATTGACCACTGTGATTGATAAGGTGTGGGAGTTGAGAGAGCAGGGGAAGAAGGGTGAGTGGGTGGGAAGAGATATTCTACTTTTCCATCTACACACACACACACACACACACACACAAAACCACAGATTCTAGCAGCCTATCCACAGCCTCTCCTTCGTCATGGCAATTATCTAGGGGAGTACAAAGAGGTTCCAATAATTCAGGAAGGCAGGCCCTATGAAGAAGTATCTTCTATACTCAGGAGTTCACAGCCGTTCTAGCCACTGTGTATCATTAGAGGGGCAGCCCCTGAGCCTGTCTTAGCCTCTGGGGAACCCTGCAGGAGGAGAGCAATCACTTGTTAGGGCATTATATACTGTGTTGCAAAATTCTAGCAACTGTAGCATAGGCTCCACTGTTCACAAGGTTGGGCATGGAGTGTAATGGGAATACCATTAATTCAATGGTTTTAAAGGAAGTGATTTCCAATTTGAATTATTCTCAAGTTGTGAAATGAGTCTGAGCCAGTTTGTAAAACAGCAAGGAATCAATGCACCATATAACTTTGATATTTTTAGAGTTCCACTAACATACAGGGGAAATTTTTTTCCCTCCAAACCCATTATAGGGGGGGCTAAAAAAATAGCAATGTCACAATCTTCCCACCCGCCCTTAGGCAAATTAACAAGACAAATGTTAGCAAAAAGCTCCAAAGACACGCCATTATTTACAAAGGGGAGAGAAAAGAAGATGCAACAAGATAAATCATGCTGACAGTTCAATCAAAAAAACCTCAGAATATATTATTCATGCTGGTTCTCATGAGCTGGAAGGAAAATGGACATGGAGAGCCAGATCTGGACCTAGCACTTTATTTACCTATAATAGCGATTGCAATTCCAAAGGGCCCTCTTGTTTAATGGGATCTGTGTTCTAACCGACACAGCAGCTTCGTCCAGTCTTTAGCATCTGAACTCTGACTCGGCCACTGCAGGAGATGAAAGGTGAGAAAGCCAGGAGACACCACTCCTGCTTGAAGGTCAAGTTCTGGTGGTGACCAGGGTGAGTACACAGACAGTATAAGCGGGTGGGCTGTGGTTCGTGATGAATGCCTTGGGAGCAGGTGAGCAGATGGCACAGTGGAGCCCATCAAAGGTGCTACTTCCTGTTGGGGATGAGCAAGAGCTGTGTGCACAGGTGACCATTAAGTTCAGTTCAATGGGACCTTTTGGAGAAAGTGTTTGGGTGACCCTCATCAGCGCAGAAAGCTTAGGAGGAGACTGGGTGATTCTAATAACCTTGCAAAGAAGAACAGGCCCATGGATGCAAAACACTAGGCAAGGAAATGGCTTTCTTTCCAAACACCATAATCCGTCAGTTGTTCCTTAGCCAGGGGTAGGATCTTGGGAGATCCTGCTCCATCCATGTTGGAATGTTGGCTGGCTTGATCTTGTGCAGTTAACAAGTGCTGTGAGTTCATGAGGGCCACAGCCATGTCATGGCCAGAAGTCAACATTTCACAGCACTCTTTCCCATCCTTTGGCTCATATATCTGTTCTGTCTTCTTTGCCATGGTGTTCTTTGAGTCTTGGGTGGGAACAGGTTGAAAGAGATGCCTCATTCATGGTTTAACACTCACAGCTGCTTTTTTCAATGCTTTGCGCAGCCATGTATCTGCATTAATCACTGCCCACTGTGTGTGTGTGTCTACGTGTGTGTGTGTGTGTGTGTGTGTGTCTTTGTGTGTGTGTGTGTGTCTTTGTGTGTGTCTGTGTGTCTAAGAAAGGACATGAAGGAGATTACGGGGAGTTAGAGGGAGAAGCAGGAAGTGGATATAGAGGTGTACGGCACCCGTGTATGAAATTTTCAGAGGACAGTAACACAGAGTCTGATTCTGTAATGACTACTGCCATGGTAGCTGAGTCCAAGAGTCCTGGATCACAGTCTCCCCATCTGTGGAGTGGATCTAACAATTGTAACCTGCCAGGCAATAATCACACTCAGGGGCAGGGCAGGCACTTAGAGTGGACAGGCTACAGTGGGGATTTCAAAGGTTATTTCAAAATAGCATGAGAAGTGTGAATGGTCCGGATTAGGTATCAGAAGACTGAAGACAGATCCAGGTTCCCTCATATGTGGGAGTGACCGTGGAGTAGGGGCCCCAGGCCTCTCATTCTGGACACACACACACACACGTGCGTGCACACACACACACCAATACAAAAGCATAAACACATATCTATCTTATTGAAGATGACCTGTGTTAGTTCCTGCAGGCTGCCATAACAAGCTACTATAGGTTGGGTGACTTATAAACAACAGAAATATATTTCTCAGTCAATGCGACTTCTAGATCTAGGTCTGCCTTGAACTCTGGCTCGTAGGTGTCAATTTTCTTGATGCTTCCCAACATGGGAAGAAGAGATGAAGGATCTCTCTGAGGTCTCTGTTTGAGAGCATCAACCATATCAGTAAAGAACCTATCCTTAAGGTCTAACCACCTCCCCAACTCCAAGCTTCCAACCACAACCAATCAGGAGATGCAGTTTCTGCCTGTGAGTTTGGGGAGATACAAATAGTCAGAACATACACATGCTCTGGGTTCCAACCTACCTCATCCAACAAACTTTTCTTTCCTACATGTGGCAGTTGTTCTGGGTGACACAGTTATCTCTGTCCTAACACCTGGAGGATGGTGACCATTTAATCCCACAGGGAAGGTGGTCCTACAGGCATTAGTAGCTGATAGCACCTTACTCTACACACTATGACATTTGACAAGATAATTCTCTGTTGTGTGGTAGGCACAATGCACAGCTGTATGTTCAAGACTTCCTATCCCATCCTCAATGTCACAAATACATGACGAAGATCAAGGAGGTCTGTGCTGTAGACACTGACACCATATGTTCACCAGCTTTCCATATCTATGACTGAACCCTTGAGAAAACCAACAGGAAGAAAAGTTCATTTTGACTCAAGTTTGAGGAGGTTTTTAGTCCACAGTACTTGCGTGAAAGCATGAAGGTCTGAGTTTAATTTCCAAAACCTACAGGTAAAAGTCAATCATGGTGGCAGGTACCTGAAATTCTAGCATTGAAGACTTGGAAACAGGTGCATCCCTGAGGCTCACTGACCAGTCGGTCTATCTTACTTGCTGAGTTCCTGGACAATGAGGAACCTGTCTCAAAAAAAAAAAAATGATAAAAGTCACCTGAGGAATGAAATCAAAGGTTGTCTTCTTGCTTTGATCTGCACATAGATGCACACCTATTCACTCTGTGCAGAGAGGGAGAAAGAGGAGACCGACAGAGACAGAGAGACAGAGAGAGACAGAAAGACAGAGAGAACAGTCATCATCATTGGTAAAGGAAGGAACTAGGGAAATTTTCCCCAAGTCTGAAAGCTGTCTTAAGACACTCCAGACTCAAAAGACTTCTGAACTTTTAAGTCTCGCCCTCAGAGTGAAGGGGGCCAAAAAACTGAAATCTTTATGAGACCATCTTCATGCACACCAAATCAAGCCCTGGGACACTCTAGGGTCAGGTGTGGTGGTCTCCCTGACAGCTTGTTTGTAAATACATCCACATAAAAATGAGCTTACGACCAAGGAACTGCCTGAGGGCTGGCAGACTGAAATGCAGAATCAAAGCCCTGTGTCTGGTTGCACATCCAGATGAGGCAGCAAGAGAGAGAGCTTTCAACCTGCTTGGCAAGGTGCCCATGGCCCAAATAGGAAATTACCACCATTCTCTGGAAAAGTGGGTTGTTACCTTACCAAGTTCCAAGAAAAGAAAGACAACAAAGACTTAAGAAGAGGCCCCTGGAAGGAGTTCCCAAGCATTCTCTCCAGCTGGAGAGTGCACGCTAAGCTTTTACTTCCCGTCCTTGGTTCTGCCGAATACAACAGGTTGCTAAGAGTTAAGGTGCATTGCCATGCTCTTTGTGATAGTAGGAAGGCAAATCCTATCCCCAGTTTGGTGCTACTCTTGGGTGGGTCCCTGAAGAGCACACGAACAAAGAGCATCAGCCAACCAAATGGAAGCAAAGGCCCAGTTATTAACTGGGTCAATTCCAATGGTCCAATGGCAAAGTCTTTGGGAAAAACTAGTCTATAAACATTAGAGTGGTAAGAGTCATCTTCCCTTAACCCAGCCCAGAATCTGGACTGAAGATATTGAAGAAGAGCTCTGGATGTTAGAGACATGACTAGTGCCAGCCACTCAAGAGACCGCTAGAGTGTATGGGGACAGGGCAGAGATGCAGGGAGAGGGTATGGGGACAGGGCGGAGATGCAGGGAGAGGGGATGGGGACAGGGCGGAGATGGAGGGAGAGGGGATGGGGACAGGGCGGAGATGTAGGGAGAGGGGATGGGGACAGGGCGGAGATGCAGGGAGAGGGGAGGTATGTGCACGATCTAGATGAACTTACCCACCCAGATGCAAGAACTGAAGCGATGAGAAGGAACAGGGCTTGTTACGTCCCTCTTTCAACACTGCAGCCCAGGCTCCTGGTAGACGTGGGCCAAAGGCTCATAACCTGCTATGAGCACTAGTCTCACCTTTAGAAGTGTCCAAGTAGGGTGAAAATCTACTGAGGAAGCATATAGACCAGAGAGACCAAGGCAGCCCAGAATGCTTCTTTTTCGTTCACATGGAGCTGTTTGCCAGTGAGTCTTTTTATAGGTATGAAATAAAATCAGTCCTTTCATTCCCATTCCAAACACTTGGGATCGACAACAAGGAAGTGAGTTCTTGAGGCTGCAGTGTAGACTTGGTTAACAGACATTCATTCTTTCTTTCATTATCCAGTATAACACAAGATAGCTTCCTTGACCACCTGCATGAGTCAAGTCTTGTCCTGGGACCAGATATGTGCCTGAGGTAAAGTGGAGATGGGGTAGTCAAATCCATCCTAGTCTTCCCCACCTGTCCTATGTGCAAGCCTAGCTGTCCCACCATACTCTAGTACGTTTCAATCTAGTTCTTACTGTCGCTTTCATGCATCTGAGCAAAGGATTCATTCAATCTGCGAATATATATTGCTTGGCCATGTGTTAATTGGGTTCCCTCAAAGGAGAGACAGAGACTTGGATATGTGGGCAAGTGTTTAGCAGAAAGATCTTCAAGAAAAATTTCCTAAAGGAGGAAGGAAAGGGAATTAGAGAAGGGAAAAGATCAGAGCAAGGAGACCAGACCAGGAGTCTCACCTAGACAACGCCTGTCCCTGACCTGATCCCCAGGAGTGGCCTCTAGAGCACAGCTTGGCAGACACCTTTTGTAAACAGTCTAGGTAGAAAACACCAGAGCTTTGGGGACCATGAGTCTAAGCCCCATCTTCTTAGTCCTACCATTGAACTCAAAAGCGTCAATAGACAGACACCACCATGAGATAGAAGAATGTGCTCATCTTTCTGCTGATGTAGCCCAGGTCTGGAGTATTAGTGAGAGAAGGCACCATCACATCCAGAGCCCTGCTGCCTGCTGTGCCGAGCTCCAGCTCCCATGATCATTGGCTGTGATGGCTTACAGATGACCAGATAAAAGTAACCAACATAGTGTGCCCTGAAAGATCAAACTTCGTCTCTCTCCTGCCCAGCAGCAGCCCAGACTCAATGAGAAATGGGTGCAATGGTTCAGAAGTGTCCCTCTTGTCCCAAGAGGACATATCCATGACATAGTATGTGCTATGAAACTGGGGTCGGCAAGCTATGTCCAGTGGTGTGACGGTTTGAATGAGAAATGACCCCCGTACGCTCAAGTATTTGAAAACTTAGTTCCCAGTTGGCAGTGCTGTTGGGAGGTCACGAAGGTGACAGGTATGGCCCTTATGTCACAAGGAGAAAACACTGAAGGTTCGCAGCCTCATCCCACTTCTAGTTCACTCTGTGCTTCCAGTTATGAAGATGTGAGCCCTTGACGTCCTGCTCCAGCTGCCACGCCAGCTGCTTGCTGCCGTGCCTCCCCACCATGACGGACTCTTAGCCCTCTAGAACCGTAAGGCCAAGTACAATCTTTCCTCCAAAAGTTGCTTTTGGTCATGGTGTTTTATCACAGCAACAGAAAAGTAACCAAGACAAGTGGAATGTGACTTTTGGATTCAACCCTGAGCCCCTTCCATGGGAAATTCTGTAGCCACTTTGACTCTGTATTTTTTCATCCAAATTTTATTATAAACTTTTTCCAAGCACACATGAAAGCTGGGAGGTTAGTATAACAACTAAGCATTGAAATTCAACAACTCTTAATACTTTACACCTCACGTTTCCAATGACTAGCAAATATTATTTGGGCAGTTATTACATGCCAAAGTATGCACTTATATGCACTTGCTGATAGCTCTGAGAATATTATTTCTTTGATCCTGATAAATAGAATAAAAGATAAACACTGTTCATTTCTCCATTTCTCTATTGAGGAAAATTGCTTTAAATAGTTATAACAAGGTAGAAGCGGGAGGATCAGGAGTTTAAGACATCCTCAGCTACAGACAGTCCCAGGCTAGCCTAGAAACACACACACACACATGGACTTACACACACACACACACACACAAGAATAGCTGTACTGATGCCAAGTTTAACCTAGACTGGGCATAAAATTCTACAAAGGTGAGGTCTCCTGGAACACCCCAGAAGCTGTGAGGCTCTGTTATTTCCGGGGAGTCCAAGGCCCTGGTGGGAAATGATTCTAAAGAGCTGCAGCTGGATGGCAGAAGGAGGCAAGCCAAGGAATACACCACTGAAGTGTGGCAACCAATCATCTGCAAGATCAACGCCAGCAGCATCTGCCTGGATCCCTTCCTCCCTTGCCATACATCTCTGACACAACCAGTATTAGAGACCGGCCTCAGATGCTTGCCACCTTGTATGATCTGAATTGATCCAGTAAAGAATTCTCTGAAAAGCACCATTAAGATGATTTATAGTCTAATTTTAGTTGCTATAGATTCCAAGTCAGATTTACGGCTGGAGAGAGACAGAGAGAGAGAGAGAGAGAGACAGAGAGAGAGACACACACACACAGAGAGGGGGGAGAGAAAGAGAGAGAGAGAGAAAGAGAGAGAGAGAGAGAGAGAGAGAGAGAGAGAGAGAGAGAGAGAGAGAAATCCCTCACTTACTTGAAGCCAAGCAAAGATTTCAGTATTGACAGAGGAGTGAGGCTGGCTGAGAAAAGTCTTTTTTTTTTTTTTTTTTTAAGTTCATAGCTACCACTCCTGCTTTGGTGTTGCTATGGCAACCAAGAGTCTGCAAAAGGGGTGGAGGGGCTGTGAAGATCTCAAACCATGGACCGACAGCTGAGTGATAGTTTTCCCAAGCACTGTTTAGACACGTCTGCACTAGGAGCAGGATAGCATTGGTTTGTTTATTACAGTACGTGTTGAAACACCAGTGGTCTATGCTGCCTAGCATTTCACTGTAATGCTGTTGTTTAGGGGTTCCTGATAAGGATGGAAAGCAGATCCCATTAGGGAGCTAGGTGCCATTTTAAAGGGGACAGTGTGCCAGGTGTGTGCAGGTCATGCTGGACACCAGACCAGTTGATTTTTGAATAATGAATCACCCCTCCCCCATCAAACCCACCTGGAGTGTGAGGGAGTTAGAGACACAACTGATTCCCAGGAAAGACCCCTGCTCTTGGCTGCAAGTCCCCC
The DNA here is from genome assembly GCA_035773235.1 of Eospalax fontanierii. Classification (NCBI taxonomy): domain Eukaryota; kingdom Metazoa; phylum Chordata; class Mammalia; order Rodentia; family Spalacidae; genus Eospalax; species Eospalax fontanierii. The sequence goes on along the minus strand of CM069546.1, from coordinate 42,410,547 downwards.
TCCAAGGCCTCTGAACCTCTGTCTTCCATGACACTAAGCTAACAGCATGGCCTATGTGAGTGACAGTCTGTGACCTGAGCAAAGCGAATGTCCTCAGACCAGCATGTATCGACTGTCAGAGGTGCCACAGCTTCTGAGACGGCTGGAAGCTGTGAGCAAGACAAGTTGGGCAGACATTCCAGGATTGTTAGTCGCTAGATTTGGAACTGAGAAAACTTTTAAAGCCCTGAGTAGTTCTTTCTGGAAATGGTTTGGATCTGAAGAGGCCCCTTCCCTCCCAGACCAACCAGTTAAATGCTGGTCCCCAGTGCATTTCAGAGCAGAAGCTTTGGGGAAGTGATGGGATGATCCAGGCCCTGACATTATCCCTTAATGGATGCAGCATTGGCTGGTTGTTGAGAGGCACTGGGAACTAGGAGGTGCGGCCTGGTCAGAGGGTCATTGGGGTGTATCACAGACAGGCACTGCTATTCAATTTTGCAGTTGAGAAACCTGAGGCTGAGGGAAATGTAGAGACCAGAAAGAAGCCCAGAGAGACCAAAAGGGCATCCCAGAGACAACCGGAAAGGCAGTCCGGCTCCCAGGGCTGAGGGAGGGGGCAGCTAGGGCACTTGGGAACTGTGGGCTTGGCATGGACAGCAGGTGGGTTTGTGTTGGTGGTCATTATAAAAACATACTTCTTATGGGTTTTTACCGTTAACTATGATACCCTCAGTGAGGATAGCAGTAGGTGATATGGTTGTGTCACCCACAATTCTGTGAGAAACAATGATCACCATTTCATAATAAGAGTACCGGAGACTTGATATAGCAAAAACAGAGCAACTTACTTTTTAACCTAACAAAGTCTGGTGTCAGCTTATAGAACATGTAAAAAAACATGGCTGACATAGCAATACATGTACAAAACAGTGATTTCGCGGCTCTGAGCCCATCTCTCTGACCCCTGAATTTCTCACTGGCTGTGTTCTTCATGGATACACAATATTTCTTGTGTAGGATTACCCCTCTCCAGAGTCCCCTCCTATTGGTTCAGGATGCACATCCTTATCTAACGTATCTACTGAGGCTCAAGATTCCCTCCTTTTCTGATGTGGACTCAGTCATATAGAAACTGCCTGTAACTTTTCAACCCTAGGGGAACTGAGGGCACCTAGACAAGCAGGTGCCAGCTGCCAGCAAGGGAAGATGGGGGCCCGGTGCCTCTTGATCATCCATGATTCTCCGATGGGTTTCGAAATGCACCTTATACCAGAAATTGACCAGAATGACTTATGTCTTACAGCATCATGATCACATGTGCCTAAGTGTATCCTCAGTCTCCAAGCAGGCAGATGACCCCAGCTCCTCCTTATGACAGTTACCCCGCCAACATCACTGTGAGATGAACATCTTTGCCTCAGCTCTCCACACAAGACCTGAGGCTCTGGGATGGAATAGCCAGGCAGAGATTGCTCAGCTGGCAGGTGGCACTCCCGGGATCCGACCCATGTCCTCGGTCTTCTGAAAGTGCAGGCTCTACTTCAGGGTTCACTAACAAAACCACAGACTGCCCATTAAGACAAGACGTCTGTGGTTCTTTAGTCAGTCTGCATGCAATGCGTGTATTTCCTCTTCATCTCTGAGCAAGAAATCCTCCAGGGTAGGTTTGGACACCCTAGCAGAGTTTAAGATTCCACGGAGGCACATTAGACAGTTCTTCCTGGTGAAAAGCTCAGATTCAGCCACGACGTCCGTCATCCCAACCTCCTGAGCAACACAGACCCATAAGCTTTCCTTCGGGCCTGTGAGCCAGTGTTCATGTGAGGAGGAATATCACACGTTCACTCTCAGGAGATCCACCCTTTGCATCCTCTGTTCAGTTTCTCAGTCACCTCTCCACTTACTCATCTAATCATTCACAAAAGCCTATCTAGGTCCTACTATGTACCAAGTACTGTGCTAAGCACTGGGTGAAAGTGCTGAATGGGACAGACACAATCCTGCCTTTATGTGGCCAAAGGGCATGATAAACTATTTTTAACTGTTATTTAACCATAGTTCTTAAATATTGGGAGAAATGTAGATTCCTAAAGGAGAATGCTAAGATTCTGGGGAATAATTAGGAACTGATCCTGCAAAGAGGACCCTGAAAGACAGATGAGATGGGATAAATATATTCCAGGGAAGGCAAACAGCATGTGTAAAGGTCCTGTGGTCAAACAGAGAGCAGTGTGGGATAGACAACCAAAGTGTAAGAGAGCTGGAGGGGCCTCTGAAGCATGGAGAGACCAAGCAAGCCATCCTCTTCTTGCCTCTTTTCAGATTTTTGGCAGTAGGTAGGAGATAAAGAGTAGGGGTCTGAATTGGGCCCACAGGCAGCAGCAGTAAGATACATTCATATTTCCTCTAGAACTCACTCCCTGGAGATGTCCATGGCTGGATGTGTTATTGCTTACTGCTTTCATCTTGTTTAAGCTCACAGGTGTTTCCCAGAATCCCTTTCCTTGTAGGTTTCTATTTTACAATTGTGAAAAAGGAACTCATGGGACATCTTGAAAGCAGGACTTAAGTTACAGCCACAATCCACTGCGGATCATTGTGTCTCATTGACAAGGGATGTGGTTAGTATTCTTGGGAGACCCCAGTCTCTCATCATCCTCCCCGTGATGCTTCCTCAGACTCCCTGGCTGCTGACCTTGATGCACACCATCAGCAGGGGCAGGCACTATCAGTCTTCCGTTTGCAGACTCACAGACACTGCCACACAGCAGCTCTCTGCAGTCTCTCATGGGTGTCCTTCCTGTTCCACCTGCGTTGCTGCATCTGAGCCCTGCAGATCCCATAGAGCCCAGGATTCCACGTGCATGGACGTTCACGATTCCCTTCGCAAACGTTCCCTTTACCAGCACCTTGCACAGGCGTGTGAGGTCTAATTCCTGTAATATACACTTGCCCTCATGACCACCATTATCATCCTCAACTTAATCATCCTAATCATCATCAACATTGTAATCATTATTGGTGGTCATCATAATCATGGTCATCATCATCTTTTTGTCATCATCATCACCATCAGGGCTTTGTTTCCCTTATTAAAGCATGAACAGTCAGTTGACTAACACAGAGAGGAGAGGAGAGGGAGGGCAAGGGAGGGCAAAGGCTAGAAAGAAAGGGGAAAATCAGGAAAGAGAAAGACTAAGGGAAGTGGAGAGTCTACCATCTAACTCCATGACTGAGACATAGCATGATTAAACTCGGGTGCTGTGCTCAGTCACAGGCTCTGCCACTTTCGAAATGGGAGCCTTGATCAAGGTATCTCATTCCCTGTTCCTCATCGGACAATAGAAAGAAATACGGTGCTCAGAAGTGCAGCTTCAGACTGTGGCTAGAAGTCCTCAGTGTAGTATCTGCACCTTAGCAACTGCTTTTGTGGCATCGTTGTAGTCACTCAGGTCCAAATTCCTCCATCTGGCTTTTCATCCCTAAATGAGATGAAATATAAAGATGTCACTTTTCTTGAGGTGTGTTTTACAGTTTCTTACTTGTACATAATGTAGTGCATCAGATTCCTTTCTCCCTTCATTACTTTCTTTTACCCCCTCGCTCACCTAATGACCCACTTCCTTTTACAAACTCCTATTTTCGTTTCTCTTCTTTTGTGTGCAAAAGTCTTGTGCAAGTGGTCAGAGTCCGTGTGTTCACGATTACGGTGTCCACGCCATATCAGAGGACAATACTATACAGTACTCCTCCCGATCCTCAGGCTCTTACAGTCTTTACACCCCTCTTCTGAAATGTTCCTGGGGCTTCAGTTTGGGTGATCCTGATGTCTCATTTCCGGCTGAGCACTCAGAAGCTCTTTTCCTCAGAATTTCCCACAGCGGCACAGGTTGCCTGCTCACAACATGTTTTACTAGTCTGTTATTTACATACCTTCCCCTCGTCCTTTTTTTCCATTTAAAGTGTACAAAATGGTTCCCAATGACATTTCATACATGCACAATGTTGTGTTTTGCTGTTTCAACCCTATTTCCCTCTACTTCCTCTCTCCACAGAGAGAACTACATCACACGTCCATTCTCCCTATAATTGAGGATGAATTATGACTCTGGTCTCTGAGATGTGGGGGAAGAATTACCAGAGAGGTTTCGGAAGACATTACTTTGTACTGAAGCACTTTCCTTCTTGCTTCGTATAGATGGGATAACTGGGACTGTGGCAGTCATCTTTGACATGTGTGAATGAGATTTAGCCAAGCATGGAAGAGTACACACACAGAAAGATCCTGGATCCTTCATAACAATCCTGCATACTAGAGAGCAAGCCTTGAGACACATATGAAGTCACTTTCATCAGTGCCTGTTACTTGCTATAAAAAGCATTCTTAACTGATACCAGGAATCTGGTGGCATCATTTGGCAAACGCAAGTGGCTGAGGGTCAAAAGGTTGGGGGAATTCCAATACTTTTGACAGCTGTTAAGTCACAGAGATGAAATCCAGTCCCAGCTTCTCTTTGGTTCCAAAGTTTGAGCTCTCTGCAGATACCACTCAGCTGAGCTTTGTGAGCACAGGTCTCCCTAACTCCCTATCTCCGCTGAATGTTTAAACTCCATACTGATTTCAAGTCAGAGCTGGGTCCCTTTCTACGTCTCCCTGACCCCGGGAATCTAGACCCCAGGATGCTTCTGGTTCACAGATTCTCACTTCTTCAGAAGGCAAAAACCCACTTAGTAGCCATTGATGGTTTTCAGAATGTCAAATGCACCTGAAACGTCCATAGCACGCCCCACAGTGTCACATGACCCTGCAGGCCAGAGAGGCCAACTCAACTCAAGTACCACACACACTAGTGAACTCGTTTAAATCTGGTACTTTGGCTTCAACTGGGGCAGAGTTGGGTCATCTCATACCTCCTTCCGATTGGTCCTAAAAGTCAAAGATTACATGGTTTGGAGGTAATTGCATTGGGATGTCAATGAGAAAGCTATTCACAAAGCAATTTCCAGAGTCCCAGATCCAGAGCAGATATTTGCAAGTGAGGGCTGTCTCTGACCTCACCTTCTGACCTCACCTTCTGTAGCATGTCTCAGGCACAGTTTTGGCATGGGGCAAGGTGACAGTAAACATTATAAGTTAATAAACAGCTGCATAGAATGGCCACTGATTGTTTCATTCAGAACTTCTTGGGACATCAGTTTATCTTGGACAACATGCTAAGTACTCACCTCTAAAGATTTTTGTAAAAGTCAAATAAAACACCCTGGTTCTGACACATGTGAGCAGGAAACTAACTCACTGGAACAAATTCCATACTAAAGAACTTGTGGGGCAGGGCGGGGTGGGAGAGAGGACCTCTTCAGTAAAGCCTTTGCTGTGTAATCATGGGGACCTGCGGCTGGATCCCTGGTACTACTGTATAAAGCCAGTTGCCCATCACATACCTATAACCTCCGATGCTGGCAGTGACTGGATACAGGAGGGTCCCTGGGGCTCACGGCTCAGTTATTCTACATGAACCAATGGGCTCCAGGGTCAGTGAGAGACACTGTCTCAAAAAATATAAAGTGGAGAGCTGGCAAGATGGCCGGGCGGGTAGAGGAGCTTGCGTACAGGTGACCTAAGTTCCATCCGCAGAGCCTATGAGGTGGTGGTAGAAAATGGACTCTGAAGAGTGGTCACGGATCTCCACATATACACATGTGACCAGAGCATCTGACTCACACAGACCAATCCATCAGCCAACCAATCAATTAAATAAATAGTGGAAAGCCACTGACATTGACCTCCACGTGAACACACACACATCACATGTGCACAAACACATTCACAAGCCCGGACCCATGCCTCCTTACATAGAAAAATAGAAAAGAAAATTCGCGGGGTTTTCTTGGGCGTCTGAGGAATGCACCTTCAATCTAGGAAGGCTTCCAGAAGGAGGTTCCACATTGACCTCTAGTGAGGAGCAGAATCAAAAATGATAGGCTACTCTGTCACTCTAAGTGACGGAAACAGCAAAAGCAGCAGCCTTTGTGCAGAGCGGTGGGAACAGATTCCTGTCTGGGGTATCGTTTTGCAACTCTGGTGTCTGTCTAGAGGCCAGATCAGTAGAAAGCAGGCTCCCTTGTTAACCTCACCTTCATTTCGACTCCTCTTCCTGAGTGGTACACATGTACCCCATTCCATAAGCGCCCTCAATTTCCTTTTAAGCAGCATGCAGATTCTTAGAAACAGCAGAGAAACAAAGGTGAATACTGCAGGGAACGAGCTGCCAATTCCTCGCTCTTCTTTGAAGTTTTGGCTGACAGAAGTACGGTGGGTTTTCTCTCCTTTGCAGAGTTTCTTCCTGTCTCTCTCCCAGGTAGATTATCAGCACTGCTCTGCGCATGGGCCGAAATCGCAGGTGAGATCTGATTTGATTCCACTCTTCTTCAAGGTAGGAGAAGGGCTTTTTTGGCCCTTACAGAATTCCTCCAGCAGGAGATGCTCAGTTGGAAGGCTTCAATCGTGCCAGATTGGCCTCATGCAGGGGCTGTAAAGTCACTGGGCCAGAACGAGGCTGGCAGCAGTACTTAAATAAGAGCCCCTGGGTTGGTACATTTATAAAATATAAGAAGGTCACACAAGTCACCCTCAGTTGGCTACTGTACTATTAAGGCGTTGTTGTGTTCTAGCTGTGATCCTCTGATTGGCCCATGCCAGTCTGTAAGGACATGAGTGTTGGTCCCAAAAGGCTTTTCAAGGCTTCGTTTGTGCTCCCCAGCAAGTCCTGCTGTGTAACACAGGGCACTTGATATTCTTGGAATGCTCCGTTCACTCACCAAACAATTATTGAAATCCCACTATGTTCCAGAGATAACCCCAGCCAGCAGTGGGCAAGCAGGATGGCCCCATATGCTTGTGCAGTTGTACCCCAGGAGCAAGAACATGAGCTACTCACACAGGCTGGGAGCCCGTGCCACTCTGTCAGCCAGCCACAGGGTGTGACTCTTTCCAGGGCATCTGTTGGGAAAAGGCAGTTTTCTCTCATTTTCACAAGTACGTACCAGAGCCTATTTATGCTACTCTCTGCCCTGTATACAAGTCGGGCAGAGTCCTCAGCTTCCTGATGCTTTCATTCTGTCAGTATGGAGCAAAGTGATGTACGGTGGTTCACATTTATACTCTCAGAACTCAAGAAGCTGAGGCAGGAGGATCACTAGCTGAAGGCCAGTTTCAGCTGCACAGCCACAATCTGTCTTAAACAAATAAAACACAAAACAAACCACTCGGAGGTAAGCCAGGAAATAGGCAACCTAACGGTGTCTAAGATGACTTCAGATTGTGTTAAGTGCAAAGAAGGTAATTATTAGTGAGATGTTGGCACAGTACTTGGGGAGCTGCTTTAGAGGTCTGGGAACATTTCCGTGGCGATTAACCTTTGTTGTCAACTTGGTGGGATTTACAATCCCTTTGCAAACACACCAGTGTGAGCATCTATGAGGACAGGATATTTCCAGAAAGAAGAGACTCAAGAAGACCCACTCTGAAGGTGGATGCCACCACCCCATGGGCTGGGTTCCTGAACTAGCTAAAAAAGAGAGAGGGAACTGAGCACCAGCGTTCATCTCCTGCTTCCTGACCGTGGATGTGATGTGGCGAGCTGCCCCTCACTCTCGCTCCTGTGCCTTCCTTCCAAGATGGACTCAGTCTCAAACTGTGAGCCAAAAACCCTTCTTTCCTTGAGTTGCTTCTCCTCAGGTGTTTGGTCACAGCAACAACAAAACAACAATTTCAACTTCCTTAACAATTGGCATCTGAGTAGTCTGCAGGTATAAAAGGCCTAGTCACGGAAAATCTGGAAGGCGCTGGTACTGAGTCCGAAGGCACAAAAGGCCTAAGTTGCTGAAAGGCTGGAGGTCACCTGTGCTCAGAGTCCAGTGTTCCAACAAGAGGAAGCTGAACATGCATGTCCTGGGCTGTTTGAGAGATAGTAGGATCTGCATAGCCGCATGGGTCCTGACATTGCTCCTGTGCTCTGAATCAATCGATTCCCTCCCATTCTTGGTAGGCAGAAAGTCTTTGTAAAACTTGGCCTTTCCCTAGCATTATCAATATAGCTAATAGTGATGCTGTCAGATATGTCCAACCATCATCGAACTGCCAGTGGCTCTTGGAGCACTGTGCTCCTGGTTCAGAATTTCTCCTGCCCTTGGAGCACGTCAGCATTTGTGAGAGATTCTTTGTTGACATTCCGTTGTGGTAGTATGTTGATTCATTTTAAGTCTAGTATTTTTGCATGTATAAGTTGTCTATTGCACAAGTCTCTAGGAAGCGTGAACTCCACATTATCCCACTTCCTGCCCTAGGCACTAAAACAGTACATTCAAACAGGTGTTCAAGGAGCATTTGGGGACAGAATTATACTCTACAGGCTGTATATACATACATACATATGTACATACATGTATACATATATGCACATCTACATGATAGCATACATTAACTTGGGTGGGGGCAATAGGAGAAGGTAAGGATAGGGTGAGGCATCTAAACACCACCGAATCATATTGCATGAAAATCACAAAAATTCAATAACAGACAAATGTTCTAAAAATGAAGTGGAGCGTGATTAAGGAAGGCACCCAGTGTCCATCTCTGGCCTTCATGTGCACATGTACACCTGCACACATACACACATTAACACTCACACACGTGTGTTCAGTCACTGATTCTATTTTCTGATGATGCTAATGGCCCCACACTCATGAGTGTGTTGTTTTGATACATAACGAATAACATGGAAAGATGATTATAACACTCAAATTTGCTGTCCTCGCTGATGCCTTTCCCCTACATGCTGTGAGCAGCTGAAGGATCAGGCTTTGCATTCATCTGTCTTCAGTGGTTAACACACGTGCTGCCCTATTATGTCCCCTTAAAGAAACCCCATGAAGGATATATGGTCTTAGGTGCATTAGTACTAATAAAGAATTATTGAGGAGTCCACAAGGTCAATAAGATTTCACACTGCATTCCAAGGCCAACAGTCTAAACCCTCTGATATTTCTCTTAAGCAAAGTCTATTCTTCCAGATGTCTCGGAGAGTGCGCTTCTGTCTCCAACTTCTTACTGTGCCTCCAACTCCTCTGATTTCTTCACTTCCTGTGTACGGAGCATTTTCTGTTGACTCTATCATTTGTCAAACTTAATTCTGTTCAAGTGAGGTATTTATAATAGCTTCTAAGAATATAATCACCCCCACAGTTTATTCTGAAGTGTTTGGAGTATAATAGATGTGTAATTAAAAGGGAACTGGAGCAAAGGAACAATTGCTGAGCCCCGTCACTACCAAATGACAAAAAGTTTCCTTAGTCCTGGGCTAATAAGAATGGGGTGACTATAGAATATTCAACAGCTAAAAAAAAAAAATATATATATATATATATATATATATATGTGTGTGTGTGTGTGTGTGTGTGTGTGTATATATATATATATATATATATATATATATAATAAATAAATCACCATTTTAAAGATGAGGGTCTTACTGTGAGGCCTTGGCCAGGCTTGGAGTCTCAGTTCTTGTGCCTCTGCCTTCTGAACACCAAGGCCAGAACACACAACACACCTGGTGATAGAACCTACTTACCTAGAAACTAGTGCTACCAAGACCCCAGTTAGCGACTAATCCCCAAATTCTTCTTTCTTGAAGTAGCTTAAAGAACATTCTGTCATGTCAAAAGGCCAAAGTATATTCTTCTTGAATTAGTCCATTGGCTATGCTTATTTTTGGCTTCATAACTGAATTCTTGTGGTTTTAATGCAGTACAATTTGATGGTATTTAGATCCCCTCCCCATCTCTGCTTCCCCTCATTGTCTTTCCCCTATGTCGTGTGACCTGTTTAGGATCAGGTTCCTAAGCCTGATATCAATGTCAGGTATAAGCTCCATCTTAGGAAGAGGACCTTAAATCAATTACAGGGTGGTTGGCTACTTCTGAAATTGTACCACTATTGCACCAGTGGGTATATCATGCCAGGCCAGTGGATATTATAGTTCACAGAATGAATAAGGTTGATGATTATTTTTCCTTCCAGTGGCATAGCACCTTCCAGCACTATGAACACTTGCCAGTAGAGATAAGACTTTGAAGTCAGCACCAGTTTGATTTCCTCATATACGTAGTGTCTTCATCAATAGGGTCTTACCACCTGGTTCTGGTGGGTAACCAAGAGAAAGGTTAATGTTTCGTATTTTTGAGAGTTGATGGGACCCCTGGTCAGCAGCTTCCAGAGAGCAAGTCTATTCCTGGCATTGAGGTTCTCTTTTCCATTAACTATGAGGTCTAGAAAGGGCAATGTCCTTCTGTTATAACTCCTTTAGCATCTTTTTATGATGTACATGTATGTACTTTAAGAAGCTTCTATAGCAGTAGGTTTCCATGTGGAAAAGTCCAACTTATTTGTCTCACTGCCCCACTTTCTGACCTCAGGTGACTGGACTAGCTTGGACATATGTCTCTGGCAAAGCCAACTGCCTTCAGTCTTTCCTGGATTTCTGGAATTTAGGCATGAAGACAGAATTAGAGACTGAGCTGGAAGACTCTGTAGACCTACATATCAGTAAGCTTGTGGGACAGAGTAACTGAAGAGCTGAAGAGGAAGAGGAGCTGGTGCACAGCATGGGCATTTCCAGTGTTTTAACGATTCCTGTAATGTCTCATATTTGTTCGGTGAGATTCTCCCTGCATCGTTATTAATTTCCCTTTCGTCTGTCCTTCTCTGTGTGTCCTCTGGGCCATAAATTAAACTTTCCCATGTCAACCTTTTACCTGACTCAGAGACACCCACCCCTTCCCATGAGTTCCCCAAGCACCTTGCACCAGGCGTCTCTTAACACACTAAATGGGAATTTGTCGTTTAAAGATTTCTTCCTTACCAGGCCATGAGCAAATTGAAGTCAAGGTCTATGACTTTGTCCCTGGATTCTTCCCTAACTCAGCACTGAGGGTACAGTAAATGCCTAATAAATGTCTGTTGGATCAAATAAGGAACAATGTCATCTTTACAATAAAATCATGTACATATCGATTTGTTCTAAGACTTATTTACCACAGGAGGCCAGAATTCCATGGTCAGCTTACAGCCACACATTTACAGTTTGCACAAATCACAGAGTATTTCGAGGACTGTTTTCTAAAAATAAGCCAGCTCTATTAATTATATCACTGATTATGTAAGACCAAGTTCCCCTCTATGGGAGTCTTTGAATGCAAGCATGCCTGAGGGGTTCTAAACATGGTAATAAGGCAGCATTCTGTGTGTGCATATGTGTATGTGTGTATGCATATGCATACGAGTGCATGTACGTGCAGGTGGTGTCCAGAGTTCAACTTTCACTAACATTCCTTAGGTGCCACTTACCTTGTTTTTACAAAAAAAGTTCTCACCAGGGATCTCCCTATCTCTGCGGCCTTTGGGCTGGGATTACAAGCATGCATTGCCACACATGGCTTTTGATGTACATTTCATGCTTTGAAAGTTTCATACATATACACAATGTATATTGATCACATCTGTCCACTCCACCTCTTTCCAGCTCCCTTATGCCCCACACCCTACCTTCTTCCTAACGTCGTGATCTCTTTTTGATTATCATAACCCCCTGAGTCCAGTAAGTGCTACCCACAGGTACATGAGTGTGTGACTATACACTACAGCAGAAGTAACTTACCAGCAGCCACATAGTAACAGGGAGTGACTCCCCTTCTCCCATCAGCCACCAACTGCCAGTAGTTCCTCAGCTAGAGGTGGGACATTGAGACCTTGCCTCCATCCATGTTGAAATTTTTACTGCCTTGATCTTGTGCAGATCTTGTGCAGGTAACTGCCGCTATTATGAGGTGATGTGTACAACATCATGCCATGTCCAGAATTATGCATTTTGCAGCACTCCCCCATCTGACAGCTCTCACATTTGCCTGCTTATTTAAATGTAGGTTCTAGGGATGCAGCTCAATTCCTCCTTGTGCTTACAAGGCAAGCACTTTACTTGGCTGTGCCATCTCTCCTGTTATGTCTCTTATTGTTGAACAAGTCCTTCAATCCATCCCCTCTACCTAATGGAGTCATACAATTAGAGGTGCTGGCCATTTCTTTATTTTGTTTTCTTCTCATGACAGGGAGAATGCAGTTGGAATTTTTCATGGGTTGAATATGAAAATTCATGCTCATATTGTCTATTTCCCAGCTGCTGGCACTACTGTGAGTGGGAGGTTCTGGAGACTTTTGGAGGAAGAGCCTCGCTGGAAGACATAGGCCACTGGAGACAGATCCCTGCTATTTTCTTCTCTTGGCCCCTTCTTATCTCTCTTTGCTTCTTGTCTTCCCTGAGGTAGAGAACCCCATCTGCCACAGATGCCCAGGGCCATGATGGCCTGTCCACACACACAGGGCCAAAGACTATGGGCTAAACCCTCTGAAACTGTGAGCCAAATAAATCTTCCATCCCTTCAAGTTGTTTATGTCACACATCAGTCACAGCGATGAAAAAGTAACAAATACAGAGCTCTTTCTACAAGTGGAGATAACTCTGCAAATAGTCCTGGTGCCTATCTACTCACAGGTCAATGCATCTGCTGGCCCGTCAGTTCCGCTCCATCTCAGCCTTCTTCCTCCCTTTACCCAAAGCTGGTAACACATAACACAAGAAGCCAGTGAAGCATGCCAAGGTTGACCTTTCTGCCATTTCAAGATATTATTTTTAGCAGAAGAAAGAGCTTTTTTTTTTAACACTGAGGGCTGTACAGTTTACCAGATTGACTCTGATGCAATCTGATAAAAAAAAAGAAGAAGAAGAAAATGAAATTTTAACTCAGAATTAAATGACTGGGGTTAATCCATATCTTAAACAATAATGAAATGTTTACTCAAGCAGTGACTTGAACAGCTTTGGGTTTGAATGAAGCTTTGTTAGTCACAGTAAATAATCAGAAACAATACTGATACATACTCATCTGTGCATGCCTACCTCAATGCTGCCTGAGTATTTAAAAAATAACTAATAAAAATAGCAATGCACAAATGGTGCAAATGATGCTGAAAACCAGATACCACATGCAGAAGAAAGACAATAGGCCCTAGCTGTCACCCACCCTACACACAAATGCCAGTTCAAAATAATGACAGTGTAAAACCATCAGAGGGACATATGAGACAGTTCTGAAGGATGTGAGCACAGGTCAGGACTGTCCGATAAGACTCCAGGAGCACAGAAAAGAGCACCAAGAATGGACAAGTAGCACTGCATGAAATTCCAAATCTTCTGCCCAGTCAAGGAAACGATAGCAAAAAGCCACGCTACAGAATGGGAGGAAATCCGCTGCATATACTCCTCACAGAGAATTATCTCAACTATATAAAGAACTCAAGTAAAATATCAAGACCTAAATAATTCAATCAATACATTTTCTGACAAAATGAGCATCTAGTTCTCAGAGGATGAAGTGCAAATGGGCAGTCACTATTTGACCGAGAGCTCAGCACCCCTGGCCATCAGAAAAATGCAAATTAAAGACCCTCTGAGATTCCACCTCATTCCATTAGAAGGGTAATTTTTAAAGTGCTGGCAAGGATGGGAAATCTTACATACTGCTGGTGGGATGTAAATTGGTCCGGCCAATGTGGAAATCAATAAGGAGATTCCTCCAATGACTGAAACAACCATATGACCCAGTTATACCACTCCTGGATATTTACCTGAAAGATCCGCACCTGTCATCCATGTTTACTATTGTTCTAGTCACTGTAGCCTAGTTATGACATAGGCCTAGTCATCCATCACCAGATGACTGGATAAAGAAAGAAAGTGCAAGACATGGATGGGTGCACTTACATGCAGGCAAAACATCCATACATATAAAATAAAAATAATAGATAAAATGTTTTTAAAAACATACAAACACTGATTGTATTTAAATTAGGTAATCTAAACTTAGATGACTGACTCATGAACTGATCTGTATGTGCCCTTCTCTGGAACTATAGCGTTTAAACCCATCTATGAATTAGAGTGTCCAGTGGAGCTTTTAAAATATTTTCCCACCATGCTCAATTTAATTAGGATCTCCAGGTGTGAGGTCCAGCCCATGGCTTTTATTTAAAGCTCTGTGGCTGATTCTCACAAAGAATGGAGACAAAGAGCCATTGTCCCCAGAAGTATTTGAAAGTGTGAATCATCTGTCTCCATTAACTAACAAACCCTAACTCCCCAAAACACTTGACCCATACAATCAGGACACAAGGCACGCTGGGAAGGTCCGTGCTGGGAGAAGGGGTCTGGCAGTATTTGGCCCATCCACACAAGCCAGTTGTCTCAGTGAGCAGGCACTCCATGGCAAATGCACACAGCAACGTTTGCAAACCAAACATCAACTTGCGGGTTGGGAGATGGCTCACCCGCCTCCTGCTAACGTTTGTCGGCCTGCTTGCCTTGAACTCTTTGCCCTCCTTGCTACCTTTCTTGAGGGATGCCAGCCAGATGCACATGAAATGATGCCAACAGCCCTTCAAGCAAGAAGTAACAAGGCACAGACAGGACCTTATCCTCTTTCAGCAAAAACCACATTAAATATTAAATACTTATTCCATTGTTCAACAGTTATGATGTGACCTCTGAAAAGATAAAGAAATGTGTATCATTTCTTTGGAATAAGGAAAATAATCCCAGGAAGAAAATTGCAGGTTGAGGTACAGTGATGTCAACCAATCTAACGTCTACATTTTCTGTGTAAGAATTCAGAGACCAACAGAGGGTTGGTAGCATCCTGTTTCACAACATCATAGCTCTCAGATGTCACTCTTATTAATTGCATTCTGAAAAACTGTCTCTTTGACCCCCATCAGCAGCTGATGTTTAAAAAATCTACTTCCTTGTTTTCACATGGTGGCATTTCAATATAGTCACAGAAGTAGCTTCTGTGGCGGGATTCAGCAGAGCTATGGATGACTGACAGTGCATGTGAGTATACATGAAAGGCCTATTCCTGGGAACTGAAGTCTAGGATAGCATTGTGTGTGTCTGTACATGAAGGGTGTGGAATGTCTCTCATTTCTCTCTACCTCTGTAACCACCATATAACACACAGAGAACTGATTGCCCAGTCAGCACAGGGGCTTGGGATTACATTGATCAGATCGATAACTGAAATGGGACTTGATTTCTATGTCTAAACTTAGGAGCAGCAACGTCCCACCTGCACACCCCTGTCATAACGGTAGCACTGAATTTCTGAACCCTTCTCAGATCCACACCTCTCATCTTCTTAACAGACAAGGAAACAGTTCCAAATGTTAGAGTATTTGCTCCAGGTCACCTAGGCAAGACATTGGGTCTTTCTGTATCTCCACTGAACCCTGTGGTCTACCTAAAGAATGAGTTATAAATGTCTCTTGTCATCTCATTTCTCAGGAACAGGTTTTGGGTAGCAGGAGAATGGGAGTCTCTGAGCAAAGCTGCTCAGGCAAGGGAGGCAGATGGGGTGAAAGTAACATTCAACACTTTTTTTCTTTGGGTAGAGAAATCTGGATTTTATCCAGTAACTATGCTGGTTCATAAGGTCTTACAAGCACTGCTGCTTGAATGAAAACAGCACCCAGTCAGTTATTAGGCCATTGCTGCTGTGGAGGGCCAGGCTTGCAACCCGGGCTGCATAAAATCACTGCCACGAAACATCGCAAAGATACAGGTGTGGACCAAGGAGACAATGCATGTCCGTGCTCCCATTTGGAGTAATTAGCCATGTCTATTAACTGTAACCTCTACATTCACCGACCTGCACTGGCTATTTCAAGAACAGATGCAAGTGTTCGGTCTGTTTCATTCAAGTCTTCCACACTGATCAATAAAAAGATGTGCACGGTGCCTGTGTGT
This sequence comes from Eospalax fontanierii, assembly GCA_035773235.1. Taxonomy (NCBI): domain Eukaryota; kingdom Metazoa; phylum Chordata; class Mammalia; order Rodentia; family Spalacidae; genus Eospalax; species Eospalax fontanierii. The sequence goes on along the minus strand of CM069546.1, from coordinate 42,394,651 downwards.
CTGGCATAAAAAATAAAGCGATGACGTCAGTGAGTACAAACAGTGCTTGGACTTCTTAGCACGCCTAAGAGGCCCTGAGTAAACCAAGCGAGCTCCAGCTCATGATGGATTTCTGCTGTCCAATTTAATATTTAATATTTTAAAATTTAATCCTAAGGCTGTGTGTTCCTTTCCTTAAGTTACAGAATATTAAAAAGCAAAGCTATTAAAGCAGTAAGTGTTTCAGGTCAGGAAGACAGCACACAGTCTTCCCTAAATAACAGGTGACCGAGTGTCTTGCTTTATTTGTTTATGAAAACACAGATTTATTTCTTAAATATTTATTATTAATGCTACCCAATATTTATTATGTCATACCTGGTCTTCCATAGAGTACCCTGGTTGAATAACATAGTCTGTCTTTATGAACTTCACTGTCAAGCAGGAAACCCAACTAACTTCTTCCTTCTTATAGAAAAAACAAAGACCCTGGGAGATCAAGCAACTTTATCCAAGACAGAGTGAATCTGTTGGATTTGTTCACAGCTGAGCTGCTGAAAACCGTGCCTAGGACAGTAGCAATCAAATCTATGCCAGAGAATTTCAGGCCCCTGTCCTTGCTGTTGTTTGCTCTAGGCTGAATCACCCACCTTGACCTACAGAAGTGTGTGTGTGTGTGTGTGTGTGTGTGTGTGTGTGTGTGTAGGAAGAGCAAGTGTGCCACAGTGCTGATGGAATTCCACGTGAGTTCTTACAGGGAGTTCAGTACTCCCCCAGCTCTAGGAATGTGTGTTCATTTCTGTCCCTGCTATGAGACTTATCCCAGAAGCCCTGAAGCCAGGGTGTCGTCAGAGCTGCGTCCCTCCTGCAGCTTTGGGGGAAACGGCCCCAGTTTCGCATTTTCCAGTCACTGGAGGCCAGCTACATTGTCTTGAAACAGCAACGTTCCAGCCTCTGCTTCCATGACTGCATTTCTCTTCCCTCATTGACCACGCTGTTTCCCCTCTGAGGACACTTGCGATTAAGTCAGACTCTTGGCTGATCCTGGACAATGTCCCCATCTCAAGTCCAACTGCATTGCATCTCCAAAGCTGCAAGTTCACAGCCCCAGGGGAGGGTGGAGTGAGGGAGGAAACCTTTTTCAGCTTACCATAGGCTACAAAGATGTTGACGATTTATTCAAATTTGTGTATCTAGAGCTTCATTGGAGAGGAAATGGGCATACAAACGAGAGGTGGCAGGAGGGAGGACAGGCCTCCGGCCCAGGGCAGGGCATCTGAGCGGGCCTCCCAGAGAGGCTGCCTGTCATGGTTTCCATGTCAAATGTCCCTCCCAGGCTCATGTGTTTGACGCTTTGGTTCCCAACTGGTAGTGCGGATTGGGAGAGCAGGGAACCGTCAAGAGATATGGAGCCAAGCTGGAGGAAGTGGCTCACTGGGGCAGAGAGGTGGGGATTAGGCTCTCTGTTTCCTGTCTGTTGCCCAGATATAACAAGCCACGTTACAAGCTCTCTCTACCATGTGTTTCCTGCTTTGACAGATTGTCTGACCTGGAACTATAAGGCTAAATAAATCCTTCTTCCTTTAAGTTGTTCCTATCAGGTATTTCGTCTCAGAGACGGGAAGGGGACTGATACAGTGATAGGTAAGGCTGGACTTAAAGGATGGAAGTAAAATGCGCGTGATAATGAGGCAGTGCTTTGAAGTTGAGTGGCTTGGTACATAAGGATGCTCCGGACAGAAGGCAAGGCACAGCACATGCAGAATGGAGCCCCACCATCTAGTTCACTTCGTTACACTGTTTGCTTCCAATTGGCTGACTCTGAGGTACTTTGAGTGATAGGAGACAAAAGAAAGCAGACTACATTGAATAACCAGAGTAGGAAACCTGAGGTAGATAGTGTGACCTTCTTACAAGGGCTGAATTTCTCTGAAATGTGTGTCTCCTATCCTCAGTTTTCTCATCTGTCAAATGAGAGTGTTAACAGTAATTTTCATGAAGTTGGTCCAAATATACAGTGCAACACTGAGCATGAAGTCCTTAGAACAGGTCTTGGGACTTAGTGAGTGATAATAAGCACTGGACTCGGTAAATGGCTTCACGGTGCACCCCTTTCAAAGCACTTCATCACTGTGATGTGGTTTCTCAGTCCATTTGGGTTGGCTTGTGTGACCCTTCCTGGCCAGATGTGAACAAATGTCTGTCTACCTCAGATCAGTCACTAAGGACAGACCAAAGAAATGATTACTCCCAAGTCTAGCTTGGTCTTACTTTGTTACTTACAGGAGCATAAGTAAGTGGCTACTTAAGGAGCATGTCCAGCTCAAAGGCAGCTACATCACAGAAAAGCTCGTCCTAGGGTGGGAGACGACTCCCCAAAGCTGCACCACTGGAGTCCCCTGCACAACCTGCAGCCAGCTCTACTGAGGGTCTCCTATTCCCCCAACAAGTTTCTTCTGTGTATGTAACTTCATGGAGGGGCCTTATAAGGTGTATGTTTCCTGGGCTTCCTGAGTGTATTGAGTGTGGGCTCCCTGCAGAAGGGAATGTTCCTGCAGAAGAGGAACAGCTACACAAGTAGTTATTATATCAGAAGCCCATACAGCATGCAACTTAAAAACAGCATAGAGGCTGGAAGTCCAAAGTCAAGACATCAGAAGATCTGATGTTATGTAAGGACTCGACTTTGACATCAAAGATGCATCCTTCTCACTGAATTTTCACAAGTTGGAAGGGGAAACCCTCGTGTTTCTTTTCTTAGGGCCACTAATCCCATTCATGAGAGCTCAGCGTTCATGACCTAATCAGGTCCTAAAGGCCCTATCTTATCTAAAGACTATTGTATTAGAAACTGGGTTTGGAAACTGAGATGGCTCCCGTGCAAGTATGAGGACCTGAATTTGAATCCCCAGTTCCCACATAAAATCCACATGCTATAACATATAATCCCATTGTTCCTATAGGAAAATGGAAGGTGGAGAGAGAAACTCCCCAAAAGCTGTGGGTCCAGCTAGTCTTGTGTATACAACAGTGAACAACAAAAGACCCAACAAACATGGTGGAAGGTGAAGAACAGCACCTGAGCTTGTTCTCTGACATCCACATGTGCACTGTGGCACATGTGCCTCTGAAATAACACATGTGAATATGCACATACATCCACACACAGCATATGCATGAAGAAAGACAGATGGAGGGAAGGAAGGAAGGAAGGAAGGAAGGAAGGAAGGAAGGAAGGAAGGAAGGAAGGAAGGAAGGAAGGAAGACTAACAGTTGGACCACAGCCTGCAGCCATGTTTTGACCCAAGCCGGGAAGCCATCACAAGTACAGCAGGTGACTCTCTTAAGAACTTGGTCCCTAGGGATATACCATCACGTGCTACCATGGGGACATTACATGGACTTATCTAGAATGTTAGATGTGATGCTAAAGATGCTTCACTGAGAACAAGACCATGGTTGGCAGACCCAGACCTTCAGATTGTAGAAAATATCCACTGTTAGAATGTTTCTTTTCTCCCCCTGAAATAGCCAGGTGTAGTTATTCTTGGCGAGGAATAAATAGCTGTGATTTCTGTCCACTGGTGGAGACCTAATTTCCTGGCTTTTCCTCACAGCACTGACAGGGTCTTACAGATTAAAAGACATAGCAGAACGTGAGCCACTTCCACAGTTAATAACCATGCGTACCTCTAGCCCAGTGATACAACCTTAATTTACCCTCGGACAAAATGGAAAGTGTTTAACTGGATGATTTATAAGACCAGCTTCTAGATCTAAAGTACTATTTTTCTATGGTAAATTTAGAGCGTAAATAGATACCAGCTATAGAAAGGGAGCCTGAGCTCCTGTGAAAAATCAGACTTTGGGGTCTGACAAATGTGTCCTTGAATCTTTGCGGAAACTTATGCACTGAGTAATGTAACTTTCCCAGGTTTCTGTATCTGTAAAATAAGTGTAATAGTGTTCCCCTCGTGGCTTTGGAGAAGTCAGTGGTACAGAGCATGCCTATAAGTACAAGACCCAGTGTTCAATCCCAGCACACAACAAAAGTGTCTCATTCAAAAAGTTGGTGGGAAGATTAAATGAGATGTCTCCAGGTATACTGAGTACTGAAAAAAATTAATGTTCAGTGATAGTAAATATAAAAGCAGACATGAGTAGGTCTGAATAAAATTCTGACTTGAAATATCAATGGCTAAACCATTCTGAAATGCACTTTTATTCACTAACTTTTATTGTTTTTAAAGTATGTGCTGAGAGTTCAAAAACCCACAGTACTTTTAAATGAAAACAGTTTATGATACACAGACGGGTTTAAATGAAGACATCAGGCTTCTCCTTACTCGCCCCAAACACTAATCACTGTTCTCAGGAAATAGCTTTTCATTTTTAGCCATTCATTCTGAAAGTTTCCCTCAATATTTCTAAGTATCCACTTAGACTGTTGTTTCTTTATCCATATTAACTTTGTTTGTGGTATTGAAAGAGTCTCTCTCTCTCTCTCTCTCTCTCTCTCTCTCTCTCTACACACACACACACACACACACACTGTCTATTTAGTGAAATCACATGTTTTATTCACTCACTCACCAGCCCCTGAATTCCTATTCTATGACTGTTAAGACAAAGTACAGTGAGTTTCTCCTTCATGCGGATTTAGCAATTCCTGCAGTTACTGCTTATGCAACTTATTTTCTATGCATATAACATGATCCCAGAAAAGTCCACCAGAACAGCAAACAAATTCTGATGGAATAGAATCTATGAGTATTCTACAAGTCCTTTTGTCTATGAGCATGTACATATAGCTGTGTATGTGTTTTCATGTGTGTACACATGGTAAGTGCAGGTGTGCGCCCTATGCATGTATGCACATGCATATTGAGGCTGGAAGTCAACATCATGTTTCTTTTATCATGCTTCATTTTTTGAGAAAGGGTCTCTTAGTGAATCTGGAGCTCACCTATTTGGCCAGAAAACTGTCTAGCAAGTCTAGGGATTCTCCTGTCTCATCCTCCCATCCTTCCCTCAGTGCTGGGATTACAGACATCACCATGCCCAGACTCTGCTGAGTCCTCTTAGTGGTGCTCAGAAAAATATCCCTAATGATGCAACAGTGACACTCTTACCTTGTGAGTAACCAACGGCTGTCTCACTGGACACTAAAGGCCTACTCAATAGGAGGAAACTCATGCACGGTACTGTAAACACAGCCAAATATCTGTGGCTGAAGAGGTCAGAGACCCTAGAGGAGAATGTACTACTGCCATTTTCCTAAACCCACACAATTTCTAACCATATTCTAAATGCTTATCTGTATACCCACAGGTAAGTGTAGTTCTCACCGTTCATCGAAGAAGTTTCCTTTTGCAACAGATGGAGACCATTACAGAGGTCCACAAATGGCCAAAATGCAGAGAACAAGTGACCATGGGGTTCCCAGCCCCAACTGATACATTTACTATGTTAATTCTTATTCTTGGCACCTTTTGTGATTCCTGTTATTCCCTTGAATCTTTTAGATTTGTTTACATCTCCATATTTTGTGATTTAAGAATGTCATGCCTGAGTGTAAGTTGTCACATTTAATTTACTGGGTACTCAGGGATCCCCAACGGTCTCGATCCTCATATCCTTTGTCTTGGGGCAATTTGATAGCATGCATTTTCTGATGATCTTGCCGCCATCCCTTTGTGTTTCTGCTCTTCGAGATTTTTAGTGCTTGTTCATGCTCTTTGGGATTCACTTGTCCACTTTTCTTAAGTCCTCTCTATTCTCTCCCTGTTTGACTTTCATTTCTGTCTTTCCTAATGGAAATCTCCGTTTTGGTATGCTTTGGGGTGTTGCTCCTTTTGTTCACGTGTTTCAATGTCCCAGCTTGTTTCTGATCTCTCACAATGCACTGTGGTACTGCCCCTGTGTTGTTGCAAGGCTGGCATTGTTCTTTATCCCCAGGCGGTGCTTCATGATCATAGACTTGAAGGTTTCTTCTGCAACCTGCATCGTCTGCTTTCCACAAACTCCACTTTTCTGTGTGTTATATGTGTTTTAAATCCACATGAAAGCTCTTCCTCAAGTATCTGGGCATCTCTCTCTCACACACACACACACACACACACACACACACACACACACCAGAAGCTCTGCAGTCAGGGTTCATCAGTTCAAGAACCTTATCCTTGCTGTGCTTTGTATATGAAATGTGACAACAGGTTCATATATTAAAGGTGAGGTTAATGGCTGAGGAGATGGCTCACTGGGTAAAGCATTTGCTGCTCAGACGTGAAAACCTGATTGTCATCCCCAGCACCCACATACTCAGGTACAGCAACATGAACCTAAAATCCTAACCCTGGAGAGACCAAAACGGGAAGCTTCCTGGAGTTTACAGGCCAGTCTGTGTAGCCAAGTCAGTGAGCTCCAGGTTCAGTCAAAGACCCTGTCTCAAAGATCAGGATGGAGAATGATTAAAGAAGACACTGGAAACTGACCTTTGGCTTCCACGTGCATGTGCAAACACATGTCCATGCACTCACACACACATGTGCGCATGTTCGCATGTACACACCTACACACACACACACACACACACACACACACAAAGTCTAGATTCCCCAGCTAGTGTTTCTGATGTTATGAAACCTTCAGGAGGTGGGGTCTAACTATGAAAGTAAGCCACTGAGGATGGATCCTTGGGGATATCTGGTCCCTTCTCTCTCCTCTCTTCTCTCTCTCTTTTCTCTTTCTCTCTCTCTCTCTGTCTCTCTCTCTCTCTCTCTCTCTCTCTCTCTCTCTCTCTCTCTCTCTCTCCATCCCTCCCTCTCTGCCTCCCTCCCTGATACTTTGTTCTATTTACTCCACTTCAGCTGTTCAGTGCCATTTAAGGAGTCTCCAGCCATTTAAGGAGTCTCCAGGGAGGAGTGGAGATAGATGGATGTGTCTGGCTGCAGTGTTCAACTGGAGTCTACTGGGGTTCCTTTCAGTAATAGATTCCCCATGCACACACCACCAGAAAGCATAGAGGGAATGTGCTTTCGTGATAAAGTCTCATTCTGGGGTGCTAATTCACAAGGGCTTCATTTTGCAGAGCAATAGACCGTCGTTTTCTGGGGCCATTCTGCCCCCTGAAGACCTCGTGGCTCATTTTTCCAAAGACTCCTAATTCTCAAAGCTCATGATTTTCCCGGATCCCTATTTTTTTGCCTACACAGACTGTTCCTTTACATATTCCCCAGCTTGACTTCAACTCTGGGAGAGAAGACATTTCTAGTCACCATTTTCGCCTTCCAGCAAACACAAAAGAAATACCTTGGAAAGGCACCTGCCTCGGGTAGATGCTGACCAAAGATCAGAAGTAATGGTCCATCTTCAGGTGTGATTCTGACTCCAGGGGCCTTAACTTCCCTTGCACAGCTGTATCATATTATCTATTTGCATGCTTACTCCTAAAATGAACACAAAAACTAAAATGGTGTGGTTCTTTCATGTACCCTGACAGATGGCACGATCAGCCAAGACTCCAAAAAATAGTCACAGAGGGTCTTGGATTTTTTCTTGGTTTCCACATTTCAAGACAGAAATAAGATATTAAAAACAAGACAAAGAGCAAAGGCAAGTTTGTGAGATATGATTTCCTTCCATTTTACAGATGAGGTCAGGAAGCTTCCCTGGAGCACAAGCTAGGATGTGTACACAATGGGACTCACGGTCATAATGGAAATTGTTAACTCTGCTTGTCACACATAAATTGTTTAGATGGATGGATTGATAGATGGATGGATACTGGGTGATGATGATGATTATGATGAAGATAGATCAATAGATAGATGATAGATAATGTATGTTCTTTTTAAAAATCATATTTATTTTATGTGTAAGAATGTTTTGCCTGAATGTATGCAAGTGCACTCATGCATGCAGTGTCCACAGAGGCCAGAAGAGGGCATCACATCCTGGAACTGGAGTTACAGATAGTTGTTAGCCACCATGTGAGTGCTGGGAACCAAGCCTGGGTCCTCAGGAAGAGCAACCAGGGCTCTTAACTGCTGAGACATCTCTCTAGCCCCAATATATGTGGTTTTTATTCTCATGATGGCAGATACCATTTTCCATCCTTAAATGTAGAAACTAAGACTCAGAGACATACACAGTTCTGCTGTCCTTTTCCTCCAATTTCTTCAATGCTGCCTTTGTTTCTAATGTTCAAAGATGGTACCTGGTAATTTCTCCCCATGCCATAGGCACATTTGAGTCCTGACATAAAGAAGTGTATCATGTGTTCCCAGTCTTGAAGCATAGTGAGTGTTGTGACTAGATTTAACCAGGAGAATGTGGTCAAAGTAACATTTGGGGCTGCCATACTCCAGCCTTAGATTGTCTAGAAGTTTCTATCTCCTGATTGATGGAGTTCAGACAACATGGTGACAGAAAGTCACATTACACGGAAAGATAATGAAGAAGAGAGATGAAATTCTCTCCCTGCCATCCCCAACTAAACTACCAGCCAGTAACTAATGCCAACTGCCAGCTGTGTGCAGGGATATCTCAGCTGCTCCAGACACAAATCCCTCAAACTACCTCAGTCTCAGGCAACCACACAGGGAGTGGAAGAACCACTCAGATGAGCTCAGCCAACCCACACAACCACACATTCAACCACAATGGTTATTGTTTTAAGCACCAGTTTTTGAGGTGTTTTGTAACAAGTAATAAGCAGATAAAACACAGCTTGTCTTAGAAGCTAGGACATGGGAGGACCATGTGATTTCAAAGCCTCTTGGCTTTCTCTTAGACCAATGACAACGGCTAGTCTTTCCACCAAGGATAAAAAGTAGCCTAAATCCTATAGTTCATAGTAACAACACACTCAAGGAGAAACAGAAAACGGAAAAGTTGAATACATTTATTACTTTGGTAACACTGTTCAGAAAGGGGAGCTGTGATTCATTTACTTAAGGGTATGAGATACCAAAATGCTCCTGAAGGGCAATTGGGCAATATATGCTAGATATCTTCAAAATGTTCTCATGTCTTACCCAGAGATGTCACTTCGAGGGATTGATTCTTGGGAGCCACAATAACCATGTGCGATTGTTTCCCATAAGAATATTTCAAACAGTACTTCTTATAACAACATACATGTGAAGAAAATACCCAACCAAAAGGATTAAGGTAAATAAGTTTAGCATTTTCACATAACAGAAAGTGACTTCACAATCAACAGAAAGCACTGTAGTGGAAGTCTTTCGTGGTGTAGAAATGTCTTCAAGATAAAGAAGAATAACGCTCTACATGAAGCAGTATAAGTAATTTTTACTGCTTTCATAAGCATCAGTAACAACTACATCAACACAGGGCTGTAGAGCAAACACTCCTAAAGAACACAGCACCAAAATAAGTAATGATGGGGCTGGGAGTTGGTTCAGTCGGTAAAATGGGCGTGCCCTACTAGCATGAGAACCAGAGTTTACATCTTCAGCACCCATGTGAAAAACTGAGTGTGGTAGCATATGCCTGCAATCACAAGCTGGGAAGGTAGAGACAGGAGGGTCACTGGGCCTCACAACCCAACCTAGTCAGGTGAGAACCACAGCCAGTGAAAGACCCTTCATCAAGCGAGGTGGAGTGGGCTCGAGAGGTATCTCGATGATGGTTAAGAGTACTCTCTGCTTCTGCAGGGGGCACAAGTTTGGCTCCCAACACTTACATTCGGTGACTCAAAACTGCCTGTTAAGTGTAGCTCCAGAGCATCTGATGCCTTCTGGCAGCTCACATACAGGAACATGTAGACATATATATACCACATACGCACATGAAAAATAAGTAACGGCTGTCTATTAGAGGTATATTTTCACTTTATGTCTGAAGTATCACTGTTTTCTGTTGTTTTGATAATGTCATACATGAGTACTGTATTTATATCATTTACACCCTCCCTTTATGCCCAACCCTTCCTATGTCTTCTCAGTGCTGGACCGCTTTAATTGTCAACTTGACCCGCCTGGGTTGAGGGAGCCTCAGCTGAGGAATTTCCTCCATTGGACTGGCCTGCGGCCATGTCTGTGGGGTATTCTCTTGATTGTTGAGTGATGTGGGAGGGCCCAGCCCACTGTGGGTGGTGCCACTCCTGGGCAGGTTGTCCTGAATTGTCTAAGAAATCAGGCTGAGCATGGGCCAGGGGAGCAAGGCAATAAGCAGCATTCCTCCATGGCCCATGCTCCAGCTCCTGCCTCCAGGTTTCTGCCGAGTTTTTACATTGGGCTCATTGATGAACTGTGTGACCCTGGAGATGTAAGCGAAGTAAACCCTCTCTTCTTCAAGGTCAGAGTGCTTCATCCTAGCAACGGAGAAACAAACTAAGACATCCCCCATCCCACCCCAATTTTGTGAGCTCTTTAATTTTATTATGGTTGCATATATAGATATGTATATACATGTATGTACACACACAACCTATCGAGTCCATTTAGTGGTGCTCATATGTACACACATTTAGAGGTGACCACTTGGGATTAGAGAGCTGCTTGGGGAGTACCTCCCTGGGGAAAGGTGATTCTCTCTCATAAGTTGTTACGTCATTAACTTTCTGTAACTCTTCCTCTCAAGGTGGGATCTTGTGAAACTTCCCCGATCCATGCTGACTTATCAGCTGGTGTTGTCATATGCATGTCGCTTGGGCAAACATTACTGAGATTTCTTAGATTCATCTTCCCTGTCAAGTCTAGAAGACACTACCTCACTGCAGATGTGCTGGACCTTTGGCTCTAACAATCTTCCTGCCACCTCCTCTCTGATGTTCTCTGAGCCTTACATGTAACGGTTGCACTGGAGATCTATCAGGGAGGGCTGGGCTCCCCACAGTCATTTGACCAATTGTGGATCTCTCTGATAGTCTCTGTCTGCTGCAAAAAGAAGTTTCTTTGATGAAGAAGGAGGACTATGCTTATCTGTCAATAGACAGATAAGCATTTAGAATATAGTTAGAAATCATATAGATTCAGGAAAGTGGCACTATTGGGTTCTCCTCTAGCGTCTAAGACCCCTCTCCAAGTCATGGTATTTGTCTATGTTAACAGCACCAGGTGTGAATTCTTTGCTATTAAGTCCAATGAGACAATTGTTGGTTATCCCCAAGATAAAAGTGCCTACTATCGCACTATTAGGGATATGTCACCAGGCTGGTGATTGCTGTGACTCATAGGCTTCACAGCTGGGAAGGACTACTGGCTGTTTTTCTCCTCTAATACCTTGCATAGCACCAATACTAAGAGAGCTAGTCCTCAGGGAGGAGGCTTCTGGGTCACTTTCAGCTTGATTCTTCCAAGTCCTGCATCTGAAGTGTGTGGTGTCTTCAGCAGTAGGATCTTACCTTCGAGATCTTGGAGGCAACCAAGGGCAATGGCAATAGCCTATACTGGCCAGAATGTGAAAGAACATCATTATGACAAACTTAGGTACAATTTTAAAAACTGGCCAATGGGCAGAGAACAAGAGGCTCAAGAGCACTTATCCCTGAACATGACACTGTATAAAACTTTTGCTTCTCAGGGGACAGGGATCATTGCAGAAAAGGGGGTAGAAAGACTGTAAGAGCCAGAGGCAGTGGATGACCACAAGGAAATTTGAGTTGTGCAAACAGATCGTCAGATGAGGTTACTCATATAAACTCACAGCAATAGTGAGAGTATGTACAAGTCCCAGGTAAGTCCAAACCAGATAAAATCCCAGCATAGACATGGGGCAGGGATAGGAAACCCCAGACATACCCAAAGAACTATTATCAGCCAATGACTGCTGGGACGGGGAGAGTCAGTCTCTTTGAAGGGTATCACTCTTCATAGGTTAACCAGGCTGCAGGGGATGGGCTCACACTGAATGACATTTGGGGACACAATTCAGACTTTATAGACCTTCTCATATATAATAGAGTGCTTTAAACTGGACAGGGAGTAGTACAGAAATACGCAGATGGGAGAATCTAAATATCATCAAATTATACTGTATGAAAATTGCAAAAATTCAATAAATGTTTAAAAAATGGATTAGGGACTTTTGGAATTCTAAGATGATTAGGGTAACAACTATACCATTCTAAAACTGCCCTGTGCCATGTGCATAACTGCACATCTGCATAGGACATCCTAAGGGTGGAGCCTTCTTTAAAAATCCCTGGGTAGAAAGAGCCCTTGGTCTCAAGCATGTTTTCTTTTTGTTATTCTGGGTTGTGGGGTTGTGGGGTGTGTGTTTGTGTGTGATGTGCATTCCTGCGTGCATCCATGCAGAGGCCAGGGGAGGACAGTGGGTGCTTTGCTCTATCGCTCTGCCTTATGTTTTGAGCTATTTTCTCTCACTGAACCTGGACCTAGCCTGATGGCCAGAACCTGCCCCCCCCCCCGCCTCTCCCTTCCTCCTCTCTTTGCTTCTCATGCAACTGGGGCTACGGACAGCAACACAGCCAGTCTGGCTTTTTGGGGGGTGTTGCTGGGGAGTCCAACTTGGATCCTCTTGTTTCTACAACAGGCTCTTTTCCCATGTCCCTCAAACATGTTTTTAGTGCATCATTTTAGGGCTGAGCTATCTCCTGGAACCCTGCATACCAAGCCAGCTCCTTGGGAACTGCCATATGCATTAGGCAAGAGACCTCAGCATGCTTCAGCAGGGATTAGATCAAGAGGATGTTCTGCTGGATGTTGTAAGCTCTCTGGGGACTGCAAACATATCACTGCCTTATGGTCTGTATGTTCAGGAAGCATAAGTTTCCTTCATTCTGAAACGACCCTTCTGCAATTAGAAATGAGATTTGTGGCAGGAATTGTGTCTCAGTGTGAACAGCAGACAATAGCCTTTGGCTCTCTTTAACAAGATCAACTGGCAGAGTTCTTCAAATTGGCTAAATTTATATTGCACACTAAACCCTGCGAATAAATAACAAGGGAATTCTTTTGTTGGCTTGAAAATAATCCATACAAATTCTGTCTTAATAATAGTCTCCCTACAGACCATGTGAGTGCTGGCAGGACAGAGCCAGATCAGGGGACAGAGATGGGACGCTGGAGCTTGGAGTCACTAAGGAAATGTTACACCTGATGCCTCTCAAAGCAGAATTGATTGGGTAAAAATTTATACACTGAGTCATCCTGCATGTGTGTTTCCTAGACTTCCAGTGTCTGGAGATTAAGGATATATTTCCCCAGAGTCTGGAAGATGCCTTGAATTTTTATCAAGAAAAGCAGAAGGCTGGCAGAGAGGAGCAGCTTGTGTCCAAAAACCAAACAAATTTAAAGGATGATAACCCTGGCCACTCTTTTCACTCTTTTAATACTGATTTGGTGTAACACAGACCCCTATCCACACTAACTGAGGCAGAAGGGGACTGTATTGCCACACATAACTGGAAAGTTGAAGGACTGTAGGCACCGCTTGATGAGGCTGTCAGCTAATTCATCCTTGTTGTTTGTGGATTCCACAGACGCAAACTGCCCTACCAGCTACATTTTGTTTCTAACCCCAATGGCAGTATCAACATCACTTTTGTGGTCAGTTACAGAATGCACTGTGCCAGATGGCAAGAAGTCTGAGCCGCTAACGTGCATATTCATGGATGAGGTCAAGCAAGGTCACACTCTGCCTTCGTGTTCCATCCCGTATCATGAAGTTTAGGTTAGATGCAAGGTCTTTGCGCCATGTCTTGGATTTCTCTAGAGCAACAGAACTGAGAGAATGGATATTATACAAAGGGGTTTTACTAGACTGACTTACATTAAAGAGCCAGGTAGTCCAACAGTGGCTGTCTTCACACTGGAGAAGCTGAGAACCCAATGGTCCCTCAGCTCAGGAGGCTGGACCCTGAGCAGTCCCAATCTGGTGATGAAAGCCTAGCAGGTTTCTAACAGATTGGAGATCTTCAGTGAAAACTGGAAAGTCAAAGAAGCTGGGCTCCAGTGTCAGTGTCCGTGGAGCGTCAGCACAGCAACAACAGGGCAGGTGCACTCATACGCAGGGCGCAAAGGCGAGCAGACAGCAGCAGCCTGTCCTTCAGACTTCCTTATGCCTGGGCCACCGATGGAAGGTGCTGTCCTTCCTCGGGGAGGGTCTTCCTGCCTTGGTTAATTCTACCAGTGAATACCCTTAGAGAGCTGCCCAAAGGTGCGTCTCTTACTTCATTCCAGATCTAAATCAAGTTGACAATCAAGATTAACCACTATACACGGTCTATTTGAATGTCATATTGATTTAATAATTTCTGCTTTTTGTTGATGCTTTACTGTTCATAGCTCCAGCATGGTATCAAAGGTTCTTTATTTTTCCCAAGCACAAAAGGGCTGTGATGCCTTATGCATAAAATACAACATAAAGACAAGCTCCGTGCAGACATAAGTGGTAGGTAATGCCTGTGTTCGATGTGGATGTGTCGACAATGGCTTTTAAATAAGATGTGTAAACAGAGACACACAGAGAGCTATACATTAACTAGTTGGTAAGAGCATGAGCTGAGGTTCATAAGAACCGAACCATGCAAATCCCCCAAGAACAATGACTCAGAATTTTCCAAACCACTGTTTGCAGGGACTTCACAGAACACAGCTACTATGAGTGATGAGAATCGCCTCTGTTTCTAATAAGGCTGAGGTGTGATGTATTGCTAAGCAAATCGCCACAGTGCAGAATAATGTTGACAGCATGCCAGGCTCTTTACAGGGAGTATACATGAAGGGGATATGTGCATAAAGGTAAAAGTGAACAAAAACTAAAAATCAGTCACACAACAGAAACTGTGAGAAGCTCACAAAGACAGAAGTTAAACTTTTCTGAATGAGACCTGTTCCAATAATTTTAAATCTTAATCATGCAAATATTCTACAAAGTTACAAAACAAAATGATGCCAAGAAATTTAAAGCAATTCTTTAGAGTTATAAAACAAAACAAAGTAGATGATGGAGTTGGTGGTTCAGCAGGAACAAATTATGTAATTGCGTGAAAATAAGATAGAGTAGTTTGACTGTATATTCCCAACTGGGATCTGCTGAGATTAAAACAGTGAATGAGGGCAGAGAAGGTGCTCAGCAGTTCAAGGGCTTGGCATGCAAACGTGAAGGTCTGAGTTTGTATGCACCGGATCTCACATAAATGTCAGGTGTGTGTGATAGCTCACCTATAATTCAAGTTCCAGAAGGCAGGGATGAGATTTCCCAAAGAAAGCTGGCTAGCAAGACTAGCTGTACGGGTGAGTTCTGGGTTTGATTGAGAGACCTGCCTCAGTGAATAAGGTGGGAACTTGAGCAAGGATGATTCTGGACATCAACCCCAATCCTCCAGCATACATTCACACGTACATACATACACACACATGCACACATGCACATGTCTACAAGCATGTAAACCATGCATGAATACATACACACATATATTTACACCACACACCTAAAGTTCGGAAAAAGCAGAGATGAAGAAACTGCATTTCCTTTCTATGATCATATTGTTAGCTGTAGTATTGACATCATTATTCCAAAACAGTTGTAAGAATGTGTTAGATAAAGCTTGGTGTTTTTATGGAAGTCACTGAAGCTCAGGTTTCATCATGAAAAGAATGATGAAATTTAAATCTAAATGTGAAGCAGAGCTTTCAATAGGAATGCATGATGCATTTTTATCTTTTAATAATATAAGAATTTCCACACAAGGGAGTGTCCATCAGCGGGTCAGTAGATAAAGAAAATGTGATGTAAGACTGAGCTTGGGAGATGGTTCCTTTTTAAAGCACTTGCTGTGCAAGCACGAGGTCCTAAGTTTGGACCTTCAGAATCCACATAAAAGCTGGATAAGGTAGAGTAATTCCAGCACTCCCTCAGCAAGATGGAGGCAGGGACAGAAGAACCTCCAGAAGTGCATGGCCCAGATCTGGTCTCAAACAGACGGAAGGTGAGGACTGACACCTGAGGTTGCCCTCTGATGTCCACGTGTGTGCTATAACATGTGTGCCTGCATATGTGTGTGCACACACGTATCACATACACAAGATTTAACAAAGAACATGTGGTATATATGAACAATGGTGTTTTATTCATCTGTAAAGAAAAATGAACTTATGTCATTTGCAGAAAACAGATGATGCGAATAGATCATGGGATGTCAAATGCAGAAAATCAAATAGCATATGTTTTCTCTCATGTGCAGAGCCTGATTTTAAATGTGTGTGCTTGTGTGTGGTGTGTGTATGTCGTTGTGTGCTTTTATATAGTATATCTGTGTATATAGTATATATGTGGGGGGGGTATGTGTGTATAGTGTATGTATTAAGAGGGATATGTATGTGTGTGTATGTGTGTCCCTACATGTGTTTGTATGAGTGTATGTGCATTACTGTGTCTCTGTGTGTGTGGTATGTGTGTGGGATATATGTATATGTGTGTGTGTTGTGTGTGTGTGGTGTTTCTATGTGTGTGTAATATATTTGGGGAGGTATATGTGTATGTATGTATAATGTGTGTGTGGTATATGTGTATGGGATTTATCTGTGGTGTGTGTGTGTGTCTGGTGGGATGTGCACTATGGGTATGAAACTAGAAGGAGACTCTGAGGAGGAGAAAGACTCTATGGAAGGGCTTTGTAAATTTTTTCTACTCCTGCCCCCTCTTTACCCAAGAAATTTTTACAAGACCCTAGGCACTTAGATATGTAAAATAGGCATACAAATCAAACATTTACTGTTGATAAATCATAAAGATATTTATCTGGAAACAATTTTCTGGTATATATGTATATATGTAAATTTATCGTTTACTAAAGATGAAAGAAAAATTTGCATACTAACGAGATGGATGTGCTTGTTTATCTTCACATGAAGAATTACATCTTGGCTGAATATCTGATACTGTGGGATGCAGAACATCTTCAGTTGTTCTAGTCTCCATTCTGTTGCTTTGATTCAACGCTTGAACAAAATCACTTAGTAGAGGAAAGCATTTATTTCAGCTTACAGATCACAGTCTATCACTGGGGGAAGCCATGGCGGGAACTCAAACATGAACTTGAAACAGAGACCATGTTTGCTGGTTTTCTCGATGGCTCATACTTAGCTTTCTTAGAGAGCTCAGAATCACCTCCCCAAGGAATGGTTCTACACACAGTGGTTAGGGGGAAAAGGGAACCCTCAAGAGACAGGGAGGCTGGATGGAGACAAGGATGTATAGCTACACATATGTGTGTACATGTATGTATAGACAAAAATCTCATAATGATGCACATTACTTTGTATGCTAACTATAAAAACCAACAATCAAACCAAAAGACCACATGAGAAGCCAGAGAGATCTGTTAAGATGAGTTAGCTTCACCCTGTTATCACCTAGCCTGGGTCAACTTGGCCAAATATCTTAGCATCATAAATCACAGAATTTTCAAAGTCAAACGGTTAATTGATACATGGACCATGAAAGACCAGGCAGGTGCCATACATCTCTTCATCTCAAGGCTGCAGTGACTGCAGAGAAGCCCTTTAACTTCCTTGGCATCTAATTCAATTAAAGGATTACAAGATTTGCTGAGCAGACCCTGCAGATGAGAGCCTCGTGCCCTTCACTTTCATTCAAAGTTTCTTTATCAATCCCAAAAACATGGAAGAGGTCAAGGAGCAGGAATCATGATGGGAATGTGGCAGTCAGTCACTCACAGGGGCCTTGGGACTTAGAACATACTTGGCTCAAATTGACTGCAATTGCAAAAGAAAAAAGTATCAAAACTTAAGTATAATTTTAAGCTATTGTTGATGACATTAATAAAAGCATCTATAGTATAATACTATAGCTCTTTCCCTTTGTACCATCTCCCCAAAGTTGTCATTGAATAAGGAGTCAATTTTGGAATCAATAAGATACTGGAGTAAATATCACATAAATACTGGTATATAGATATGGTCTTGAATCATCTAACTCCCAGGTCAACATCAGTTGTCTTCTTCAATTAGTCCCCACACTTTTTTGAGACATAGTCTCTCACTGAATCTGGAGCTCACAGATTCAGCTAAACTAACCACTGAGGTCCAGGGATTCCCATGTCTCTACCTCCCTGACACTGGGATCATTAAGGGTCTAGCTTCTTACATAAGTTCCAGGGATCAAACGTAGGTCCTTATCTTTCCAGGTCAAACAGTTAACCCACTGAGCTATCTCTCCAGTTCCTTCTCCTCATTCTTTCTTGACATTATTCTGGCCCATAGTGCCTGCTGCAGGTTGAAGCTGAGTTGAGAGTGGAGGCCTCCTTCCTCTCCAGGGCTTGTTCCTGTGTGTATTATACCCCATCTTTGCAGCTGTGAAATGACATTTTACTGTAAGTGTGATTTGCATTTCCCTAATGATAAACAATGCTGAGAACTCTTTAATATGCTACTGGATATTTATATGTCTTCTTTAGAGAATCATCTACTTAAACTGCTTGCAGGTTTTATTGTTGCTGCTGCTTTTGAGACAGGGTCTGACTGTGTAGCCCAGGCTGGCTTTGATCCTCTTGCCTCAGCTTCCCACCTTGTGAGATTGCAAGCACCACCATGCCTGGCTCAGTCTGCTAACTTTTAAGTCAGGTTGCCTTTGTTGTTGAATTGCAGGAGTTCATTATAAATTCTACATGCAACAGACTATTTCAGACATATTCTTCCATTCTGTGTGTATGCTGTCTTCTATTTTGATGTTATCTTTAGAAGCCCCAAAATATCTAATTATGTATGAAGTCAAGTTTATCTATTGTTTTTCATGTTCTGGTGTCATGCTTAAACTATTGTCTAATCGAAGGTCATGAAGATTTATAGTTATGTTTTCTTCTAGGGCTTTTTAATTAACCATTACATTTTTAGGCCTGTGGTCTATTTTTTGCCAACTTGTGTAAACGATTTTAAGTAGGACCATAACTCCCTTTTTCTCTCATGGCTGTGCAGTTAGTTGCCCCAGCACCCTATGGCAGAAAGTGTTTTCTTCCCCTTACAGAATTTCCTTGGTAGAACATGTTAGGGTTTGTTTCTAGGCTATCAATATTCTACCATTGATCTGTATGCCTAAACGTGGGTCACGATGGCCCTGAATTCATTACTGGAGCTTTATAGCCAATATAGAAGTCCAAGTCTTCCAAAACCCTTCTCTCAGCATTTTATCATCATTCTGGGTTCTTTGCATCTCCACAAGAATTTTAGGATCATTTTTAAATCACACTAAGAGGCACCAGGTTTTTCTGATGGGGACTGCACTAAATCTCCAGATCAATTTGCACAGTAGGGTCATCTTAAAGATATGTTCTCTCAATCTATAAAGAATAGAAATACTTCTATTCATCTACTATAGCTATTTAAATGAACTTGTTTCAGTGATGTATTTGTAACTTCAATGGATATGTCTCATGCTTCCTGCCTCCTTTACTTCAGTTCCCCTGAGTATTTGATCTTTGCTAATACTTTTGCAAATGGAATTGTCTGTTAATTTTCTTTTGTTGATGTTGCTGTTTTAATTTAATCGTTGAAAATTCCAGGCATAAGTACTGTATTTAAATCATTTCCACCATTCCCTTCCCCAACCGCTCCTGTGCCTCTAATCCTTCCCAGTCATGATCTCTTCTATGATTATTAATGTTACATACATGCACACACACAATTATGCACACAAAACTTACTGAGTCTGCTTAGTGTTGTTATGAATATGCATTTAGGACTGACCATTTAGAATTGGATAACCTACCAGCAAACTTGTCCCTGAAGAAAACTGGTTATCCCTCCCTCATCAGCCATTGGTTGCCTGTAGCTCTCCATTTAGGTACAGGACCTTGTGAAATTTCCCCCATCCACATTGGCATGTGACCTGGAATGGTGTTTTACACAGATCTTGTTTAAGAAATCATATAGTTGGGATTTCATAGGTAGAGATTCCCTGTAATGTCTAGAAAATACTGTCTCACAACAGGTGTGCTAGGCCTCTGACTCTTACAGTCTGTGTACTCTTCTGCAGTGCTCTCTGAGCCGTAGGTGTGTGGGTTGCGTTGTAAATGGGCACCCCACAGTTACTTATTCTCTATCTTTTGACCAGTTCTGGGTCTCTGTAATAACCTGTGTACTACAACAACCACTGTCTACTACAACAAGAAGCTTATTTGACGAGTGGTGAGGGCCACATTTACCTGTAGTGTTCTAATTACTTTCTATTGCTGTGACCAAACACTCTTCCCAAAACCAACTTGGGAATAAAGGGTATATAGCTCACAGTCCATCATCAAAGGAAGCTGTAGAGTGAAATTTTAATAACAGAAGCCAAAGCAGGAACTCAGGGCAGGAGCCTCGAGCACAGACCATGGAGATATGCTGTTTACTGGCTTACTCCTCTGGCCTGTGCTTGACCTTCTGTCTTACACAACACA
The DNA here is from genome assembly GCA_035773235.1 of Eospalax fontanierii. Classification (NCBI taxonomy): domain Eukaryota; kingdom Metazoa; phylum Chordata; class Mammalia; order Rodentia; family Spalacidae; genus Eospalax; species Eospalax fontanierii. Next base: position 42,374,280 of record CM069546.1, on the reverse strand, counting down.
GAATCACCTGTCCATGGGTGGCCCCACAGTGGAATGGGCCCTCCCATATCACTCAACAATCAAGAAAATGCCCTACAGACATGGTCACAGGCCAGTCCAATGGAGGAAAATTCTCAATTAGGATCCCCTCCACCCAGGCGTGTCAAGCTGACAACTGAAGCTGTACAGCACAATTGACTTCTTGTAGACCTAACACACAAACACATCACTGTTAAACTACAAGCTTTCCATTTATTGTCCCCAAGATATGTTAATATTAATGTCACATTATTAAAAGTATGAGTTTAAAAGTCCCATAGCCTCTAAATAATTCCAACATGTTGAAAATTCAAAATCTCTTCCAAAAATCTCTTAACTGTGGGGTCCTATAAAATCTAAAGCAAATCACGTACAGTCTTATTTCAAAAACAGAACTGTGTACACTTCTGCAAAATCAAGTCCAGCAGTATAACTCAATGTTGGGCATCTAGGATTCACTCATGACCTTCTGGGTTCCAAAAGGTTTGGGTATCTCCACTTCTCTGGCTCTCCCATCCACAGCACACGTAGCACACAGCTGTCTCATGTGTTAAGGCTGGCTCCACTCCACACCTGCCACTGCCCCTTGGTGGTCATCCCATGGTCGTCACATCTCCATTTATCTCCTATACAACTGACCCCTTCATGCCTTCAAAACCAGCACCATATAGGAGATGTATAGATTACCCAGCCCAGCTTCCAGCTTGAGATATAGCCTCCAGCTCCCTCTGGACCACAGCATCTGCATGCTGACCCTGAGGATATGCTTCCCACAAGATTTCATCTCAATGAGGCTGATCTCTTGTTACACACAGCTGATTTTCTATCCCCAGATGACCAGTATCAATTATCCCAATAAAGCACAAAAGTTTTTACTTCCAAAAATTGTTAATTCCAATATATCACACAAACAGCCCTGATAGAGTCTTTGCTTCCCTTTAACACTTCACAAGCTAGGACTCCATCACCCACACCTCTTTCAGCATTATCTTCCAAGTTCCTACAGAAAGCACTCTTTCAGTCCAAAGTCCCAAAAACTTCCACAATCTTCCTAGGCATATATGGACATGTCTTTCACAGTAATACCCCATAATCCTGGTACCAATTTCTGTGCTAGCTGGCTCTCAATTGCTGTGATAAACACTGACCAAACCAACTAGGGCGAGAGATAGTTTACTTGGCTTATAGTTCAAAGTCCATCACCAAGAGAAACCAAAGCAGGACCCCAGGGCAGTAACCTGGAAGAAGAAATCTGGATGTGAGTGTGGAAGCACAGACACTGCTTACCGGCTTGTTCCTCTGACCCGTGCTCAGCCTGCTTTCTTGTACAACACAGGACCACCTGCCCAGAGATGGCCCCACCCACAGTTGTCTAGACCCTCCCACATCACTCAAAAACCAAGAAAGTGCTCTAAAGACATGGTCACAGGCCAATTCAATGGAGGAAATTCCTCAATTGAGGTTCCCTCCACTCAGATGTGTCCAACTGACGAGTGAAGCTCTCCAGCCCATGTAGATTATAGGAACAAGTATTTAGACTGCAGTTAGAAATTATATTGGTTTAGGAGAACAGCCATAGTCCATTCTCCTCTAAGGACTACAACCTCTCTAATCGTGAGTAGATGACAGACATGAATTCCTTTCTTCTGAGTGGACCTTAAGTCCAATAAGACAGTTGTTGGTTGCCCCAAGATAAAAGTGCCACTACTGCACCATGGGAGCTATCTTGCTGGGCTATCTTGTTGTGGTTTGTAGGTATCACGGCTGGGTAGGGCTATTGATTACTTTTCTCTCTTGGCAGTTTGTAAGACAGCTTATCATTCCATAATAGCTAGTTTAGGGGGAGGAGGTTTCCAGGTCAGTTCCAGCTGCATTCCTCCAAGTTCTGTGTCACAAGTGTGTGCTGTCTCACAGCAGTAGGGTCTTATCTTCAAGTACTGGGAAGCAACCAAGGAAGATAGCATTAGCCTATATTGTCTGGGGAACCTTTTGGACTCCCTGATTAACAACTCAAAGGGAGGTTTCTCATGCCTGGTACTGTGGTTTTCCTTAGATAGGCTATGGCTCCCCCTCTCTAGAGCTCTTGGACACATTAACTTTCTTTTAGATTGTTAATCTCTAATGTGCAGAAATGCATTCGGTCCGTGTATGCTGCTCTTCTATCCTGCAACCTCCTCAGACTCACTTATTAGTTTGAGCCGGTTTTGTTATGTGACTTCTTCAGGATTTCATAACTACATGCATCGAAGGTACATGATGTGTCAATCTGAATTCAGAATGGTCTTTTCGACCCAAACCTCACATTATGTGCTAGCCTTGCGAGCTTATCTTAGCCTGTTGGCGCCAATGGACTTCTTAGTTCTGTTGGTATGCCACTGGCTTGCACCACAGCACATCCATCTTCTCTGTTCCGGAAACAGTAACTTGATATTTCCTCTTGGGATCCGTAAACTCTCCCATTCTCGGGGCGTGGCCTTTGGGAAGCACCAGCTCCAAGGATGTGATGTCAGCCTGATCATCATGTTCATGTGGACATTACAACTGGTTCAAGGATGGACTGGTGGCGCACAGTTGGAATTCATGAGTTGCCAACTCAGGACTTCCCAAAGCCTACCAGGGTCATGGGCCCCTGTGCTGTTGAACTTTAAATAGTCAGCAGCGAAGAAAGCAGAGAGAATGGATGGAGAGAGGAGGCATCTGACAATGTCACTTTGGCCCAGAAACAGATCACGCTGGAGGCGTGAACAACCCTTGACTGTTCAAGTGTGTGATCTAATAAATCCTCTTCATGCACGACCTGGCTAAGGATTGGTTATCTGCTGCCCTCCGGTCACCTCAGAGTACATACTACTCATTAAGAGATCATGGCAATTTTTTTTCTTTGTGATTCCTAAGAGTTTTATTTCACATGAACAGCCTAGTGATCAAAAAAATGCTTTTAAAAATCTTGCTTGAAATTTTCCATCCTAGGAAAGGAGTTCAAATCAAGAAAGCCAGTCTTCTGGACCACATATTTTTGGGTGATTCGTCTCTCCTTTTGACAGGCATGCTGCTTCCATACCACATGCAACCCTTCAGTGGTAATCCCATGTGTAACTGCTCAGCCTGCCTTCCCTCCCAGAAGCCTCTGCCAATGGTGACTCAGCAATCAGAGGGTCTGCAGTTGGGCAGACTCACCTCCATCGTGTTTTTAAGCTAATCCCTTAAATGGAAAACAGCAGCTTATGTTTATCTAGAGGTTCTTTTGGAGAGGTTCTTTTGGGGAGTTTTGCATAATATCCAACAGTATGAACAGAAAAAAGAATCTCTCAAATAATCAGTTCCACAGGGGAGGCTGTTTATTTTCACTGCTTCCTAACAGCTCAGGAACTCCAACCTGGAATTCCAGTGAGAAAAGGCTGCCCTAGGCTTATGATTTAACATTCACCAGCAACTGCAGAGGTTTGCAACTCTGGGTACTGCAAGATCATCCCTCCGGCTCAGCTAGGTTCTTTCAGTGAGAGGGAACAGGAAATTACTCCAGGGAAGAAGGCTCTTTTATCTCCCAGCTGTAGATTTATTTAGAGCGAAGGGATTAAGGAGGTCAGAGTATAGTCCTCTGCTGACTAAATGTGGTTGATTTATTGCTTGGCACCTTTATAATTCTTTCCTAAGTAAAGGCACACAATAGTATTTAACAGCTTCAATTTGGAATCCCTCAAACACGAATCCATACTGTTGCCAGCACCTCTCAGTAGCATGTGCCTGTAGGGGAAGTACTGAACCACTCTGACCCTCAGACCCCTTTTCTATAAAATGAGTTTGCTAACAAAACATCACATGGGATTTTTTTTTTTTTTTTTTTGAGGACCGCATGGAATAATGAATAAAATACACTGAGTTTGTCTTTAAGATAGTATGCCATTTTGTTTCTTCTTCTTCTCCACAGAGATTATCAGACATTGCTGGGCCCCTAAGAAACGGTAGTCACAGTTGGCCAAGATGAACAGGGTTGGCCCTGTGAGGTTGGATGTTCTTGAAGGAATGAGTCTGTCAGCACATCGAGGCCTTTTAAACATCAGGAATATCAGCTCTGACTTTGCTTCTCTGTTTTTAAAACCACTGCTTATTTTCTCCTTCTTCTTCCCTGAGTTTTACTGGAGTTAAGGACTCTGCCGCTCAACTTTCCAGATCTCTCTGGTTTTGTTTATTGTTTTTCGCCCCCAACCAGGTCTACCGATGTTTAGTCAGAATGACAAAGAATCATAATTTGATTCCACTGAGAACCCACCCCTAATGAAGGCTCCTAAGCTAAAGGAATTTTCCAGCTATCACCGTGGAGAGACGGATGAGGACATATGCACTGTGTACAGTTACTGATGAACGGCCCCTGGGCAGGGGGGTGGAGCACTGAGGTGTGACTTCAGAAGGTACTATATGGGGAAGCTAGGAAGCAGTGAGGGGCAAACTCATGGCACCTGAAGGCCGAGATTTCTACCAAGGTCATCCCCAAAACTGGAATACTAGAAAAATGTATTTTAACATCTGAAAAGAGGAAAGGATCCAACAAAGCCAGCTGGGATAGAAGAACCTCCAGTGAGACGTGCGCCTCTCCTGGTCACAGCGATGGCCCATTTTGTCTCTGGCCAAGAAAAGGGGCCCCCTTTGCAGGTTCCTTCTGCCTCAGACAGCCATGATGAAAGCAGTTTGTTAGAGGTGGATCATGTTTACACCAAGCAGGATATCTGCCCTGGAGAAATGAGCCCTAAGCAAGGCTTCCTCTGGAGAAGCCATGGCTCAAGGTCTGTTTAGAGACTTGGGTGATGATGACCACACCTGTTTTAGTGGAATTTTCTTCAAAATACATCCAGAAGTTGGATTGAGCCTGTTTAAAACAGGCATTTTGGAGACCTTTGATTTAAGAGAGGGAATCTGATTCACCAGAGACCTTCTTTTACATTTCTCTTATGTATTTATTTATTCAACAAATATTTATGCAAGAGCCACTCTGCTCAAAGGGCCAAATATACAAAACAAAAAATAAGAAAGAACATCTGTCTATAGGATTTCCCTGCTAGTGGGGAGATCAGACAAAGCATTGTAAAATTACATGTTCAACAACAAGGCTGAGGAGATGCTCAGTGGGTAAAGTATCTGCTCAGTAAGGATGAGGATCTGAGTTCAATCCTCTGAACCAAAGTAAACAATCCAAGTACAGTGGCTACTGCTTGTAATCCTAGAGCGGGTAGTGGGCGGGAAGCAGGAGGAAGGGGTGGGGGAGCCTCTCCGAACAGTCAGAGAGCAGAACGAGGCCAATGAGACCCGGTCTCAAAAGAGAAAACGGTGGCTCCTGAGGAACAACATTCAAGATTGATCTATGGTATCCACATATGCTGGGGGGAGGGGTGATATTATAATCAGGACAAAGTGCCCCCAGAGAGACAGGAGAACACTGTGAATGCCCTGACACTCTAAGGCATAAGGAGACACTCTAAACTGAAGGGACAGAGAAAGTTTTCTTGAGTAAATCATATTGAAGCAGAATACTGACAAATGAGAACCAATTAACAAGTGATGTGTAGATGAAATAAGTTCTGGGCACAGACTAGCATGCTACCGGGCTCTGTAACAGGAGGTGAGAACAAAGGATGCACGGCTGGAGCCAGGAGAGGAAGCTTCTGGAAAGTTCATAAAAGGCTTTTGTCCATCTTGCTGGGAATACATTTGCAGTGCTGGAATGTGTTCTGGACTGCAGGCAAGGTTGGCCTCTGCCCTTAGAGCAATATGAAGCCATTGCTCTAGGGTAGAGCACTAGTCTAGGGTCATGCTGCAGTTTGACCATTTTGGAAAGTCCCCCTTGGGTGATATGAAGAATGAGTTGGATAGAGCAAGAAGGAACATAGGCTCATGAAATATTTAGGGAGAAGGGAGCTTGTGTCAGGGCGGGCGGGGGGGGGGGGGGAGGCCAAATGTCTGCTCATTTACTGAATGACAGACTATCCAGTTAGAGTGATATACCAATCCATAGTGTTTGGTCCTGGGAGGAAAATATCATTCTAAAAATCTTTGGCAATGAGGAAATTTCCAACAACTGTCTCACAACCACACTCTTTGAGTTTCCATTACTGGGATAAAATAAGGAAAGTTGGTGTCATGTTGTTATTATTTGGATGAATGCTGGGAAATCAACATAAGCATGTGTAACTTACTTCAAATGTGTCACATCTCAAGATTTCAACCTCCAGGACAATGGAGTACAGCTTCTTCCAAAGTGGACCCAGAGGCCTGAGGGTCAACTGCCCTGAGAGTGTTGGGAACTGTCTTCACGGTACATTAGTTATTTTCCTCCATTCTGTAGTCAAACACCCGGTAGAAGCTACTTAATGGAGATAGGTTTATTTTGACTCACGGTTTCAGAGGATATCAGTCTGTCACAGTGGGGAAGACCTGGCAGGTGGGTAGTTTGTTCTGTGGAGGCAGGAGCTTGTGTAACTCACATCATAGTGACAGACAGGAAACAGAAGCCTGGGGCTAGATGTGGAGCCACATCTTGAGGGTCTAACCCTCAAGATCCTTCCACCAATGACCCAGGTCCCCAGTTAGGCTCTATAGACCAAGACTCTAAAACCTTTCAAAATAGAACCACCAGCTTGGGCAAAGCATTCAAGCCTGACTCTGGGGGACATGTTGCACATTAAATGATGATACATGATGAACATCACAAAGAAACAAAATTATAGCATTGTGACATCTGTGACCTACCTATGGAGCTCTAGTTCTCACTCTGCCATGCTCTGGGTTCTTCTGGTCTGAAGTCATTGCTCTTCTGAGGTTCACCTTCCTCTTTTAAGAACTGAAGAGACTCCCAAAATGATACTGGATACTTCCATAGCCCTTGACTACCTCTGAGAACTTAAAGTAAGACCCTGTAAATGAAGGCATGACATGCTTTTGACATAGTGCTTAGATAAGAGCAACTGAGCTGGAACTGACCTGGAAGCCTCCTCCATGAAGAAGACAGGCTCTCATGGCATCAGAAGAGACTATGCAAGCAGCCAAGGGAGAAGAACAATCAGTGATCCCACCCAGCTGTGATGTCTATGAACCACAACCATGAGCAGCCAGCAAATTATCTCTACTGGTGCAGTAACAGCACTTTTATCTTGGGAATAATTAAACGGCTGTCTAATTGGATTTAAGGCCTGCTCAGTGGGAGGGAAAGCATGTGTGCTACACTAACCACAGCCAAATACTCATGGCTGGAGGGGTCATAGACTCTAGAAAAGACCCTACTTCTCAGGACTTACTATTTTCTGAATACATTTCCTTATATTTACAGACAAGCATACTTTTCAACGCTCATCAAAGAAGCTTCTTTTTGAAACAGATGGAGACAGATACAGAATTCTACGACTGGTCAAATACGAAGAGTAAGTGGATGTGAGGTGCCCATTCATAAGTGACACATCTACAATGCAAGCTCTAGTCCTAAGGCTCAGAGAACATCGCAGAAGGTCAGAAAGAATGTAAGACATTCAGGTGTCTTACCTGCTGCTAGTTAATGCTTTCTAGACATGATATGAAAGCTCCACCAATGAAAGCTCCACAATATGACGGTCTAATGAGATGTGCATAATGACTAAACCAGGTGACAAGTCAGGGTGCATGAGGAAAAGTTCACAGGGTCTCACTTCACATTGCAGAGCTAATGGATGCTGAGGGAGGGAGACTCGGTTTTCTCCAGGGATGCTTCCTGAGAAGTTATCCAATCCAAGTGGGCATCCCTAAATGCAGGTGCACATGAGCATCACTAAATGGACTCAGTGCATTATGTATGTATGTTTATAAATATATGTGTATATATTACAGGAAGAGAATGAGGAATTGAGAAGTTGGGGTTATAAGAGGACTTGAAGGGGACAAAGAGGGATGGAAATAAGGCAAAGACAATACTCACGTACGAAATTCTCAGAACTTAAATTGAACTTGAAGGAGCAACATTCATAAGAAACTTCTTAGCTCAGTAAGCACTGTTTCGGTTTCCTACCCATTTCTGAAAGTAATCACAAAAATTTAACCAACTACAGCAGGGGTTAAAAGCACTGAATGCTCTTACAGAGGACTCAGGTTCAGTTCCCAGAACCCACATGATGACTAACAACTGTGTGGACCTCCATTTCCAAGTATCCAACACCTTCTTCTGGCCTCTGGGCATTGCATGCAAGTAGTACACTTATAAACATGCAGGCAAACATCCACATAAAATAGAAACACATCAAAAAATCTAACCAGTCATTGCATTTATAATTAAATGGTGGTGCAAACACTAGCTAGTGGTTCTTGGACACCTGCAATGTCTTAGCAGCTACTCAAAGCACTTCTATTCATTGGCTCATTTGGGCTTAAAAATCCTCTGACGTGGGCATTATCATTCTATTCGTTTTACAGACAGGAAAACGAAAGTTTGTAGACCCAGAATCACCCAAGCAAGAGGCAGTTTGCTCCAAACCATGCAATCTGGTAGATATTAAAGAAAAAAAAAGTTCCCAGGCAACTTATGAGGTACCAATATGCAGAAACAGAGGCTGAAATTTATGTTAATCACCTTCAGTGATTCTACACTCTCAATAAATCCAGGTAGAAAAACCCAGGCTGGCAGCACAGGGGCACAAGGCTCTGAAAAATTTAGCACATTGCCATGCTGGTGAAGGATGGGCCCTGCTGGATGTCTATTTCACAGCATCTGAAATGTGTTCCTAGCCCTCACCTCACCACAAAGGAACAACAGCTTCCACTTATACATCAACTAATCACACACTGGCATTCCAAGGTCCTTTGTGTGGGATGGAGTGTGGTGGCTTAATGGCACAGTAGGTCTTGCTGGGTTGGTGACAGAAAGTAGACACAACAACGTGGCCTCCGGCGTGGATTTAATGGCTAGCACTCAGCTAGGGACGTAAGAATGCCCAGACTGGGAAAGGCTGAATATCTGGACCAATCTTCTGCGCTGCTCTGCCCTAGAAAGGGGTAAAGAATGTGGCAGATTTGGGGGATGGACTCAAAAGTCTATACCCCTCTCTGAGGACCTTTAGGTAGTTAATGGTTTCTGTGAGGAGGCAGACATGTTCTTCAATGGTTAGTCACTGGTAAGGTGCCCATTCTCCTGTAAATAACCCCAATTAAAGCCACTGAGTTACAAAAAAGACATGAAAGTCAAGGGAGTCTAATTGGGAAGAAGAGGGAGTCAGCAGGAGTGGAAGAGACAGAAGGGAATACAGGTGACTCTAATCAAAACACATGACACACAAGTATGAAAATGTCATAAGGAAACCTGTTATGTATAACTAATATATGCTAATACAAAAAATAAAATAAATTGGGGAAAAAGCTTTTAAACTAATGTGGCAGGCTGGTTCAGCTGGTAAAAGCACTTGCCATGAAAGTCTGATGACCTGAGTTCAATCTCCAGACCCCATGATAGAAGGAAGAATCCACTCCAGTAAGTTGCCCTCTTGACATCCACATGTATGCTAGCACCTGCACACAAACACGTGCGAAATAAACAAAAATGTTTAGGTGTCGTAAGTTGGTAAACTTAGTGGTTCTGTAGAAATTGGCCATCTAATACAGAATGTCTGGGCCTCAGACCCGTAAGGAGGCCAGCTGGATGGTACAGAGTAGAGAACTCGGCCTTCTACACCTCATAGTCCAGAGCTCACTGCACATGACAGAGGATGATGATGCTACTTAGTCCCCTCTGCCCCAGCAACCCCATAGGGCAGGGCTGAGTCAGCCTGATTCAGAACTGTGTCATAGCACTTTGCACGATGCTTGGGAACGTAATAATAATAAGGAAGAAGAAAGCTCAAAGGCAGACCAGAGGTAACTGTATGGGTGACTAAGACAGGCTAATGTTGACTACATAGCTTCCATGAAGGTCACTGAACTCCTACAACAATCTTCTAAAGTGGAACAATATGGTGTGAGTGGCTTTTGTCTCCCGAAGGCTCACATGTTAAAAGCTCAGTCAGCATGGCGGTGTTGAGGTGGTAGAATCATGACAAGGCAGGGCCTAGCAGATGATGGCAAACCAGCCCCTCCTACTTTTGGACCTTCTTCCTCCCCTTGCAATCTTGTTTTCATACATTCTCCCGCCATGATGGCATCTATCATGAAATGCTCACCAAAGCCTACTCAATGACAGTGCCCTCTCTAAAACTGTGAACTAGACAGACCTCTTTTCTTTACAAAGTGCCCAGCCTCAGCCATAAGAAAATTGGAATAATACAAGTGGATTTTATTACTATCACATTTTACAAGTGAGGAATCTGAATACTAAACATAAGAGACATGGTTTAAACCCAGACTACCCTACCTTCAGAGTACTCCTAATCACTATTCATCTCCTAGAAGCAGATCAGTCCATGAGTTCAAGGCCAGCCTGAAGTACATAGTAAGATCCTGTTCAAGAAAGCAACACAGACAAATAGATAGAAAGCTAGATAACAGACAGATGATAGGTGAGTAGGTAGGTAGACAGATAGATGATAGATACATGGTAAATGATGATGATGATGATGATGGTGGTGGTGATGATGATACATACATATATACATACATACATGCATACATACATACATAGGCAGACAGATGGAAGGAGAGACAAACAGTCCTTGTGGAATAAATAAATATTCCAGAGCTTTCATAGTTGTGGAAGACAGTCTCCAGGAGAGGATTATGGCCCCAGGGGGCTTCTTCCAGAAGCACATCCCTTTCTTAGCCTCTTCTCATCCTAACCCTAGAAGAAAATCCTTGCTGTGGTCACTCACTTTTTTATTGGATAGAAGTCTTTTCTCCTTCAAGCTCATTGTGGTGATGCTGTCGGTGGAATGTACCAGTGGTTTTATTGACTACTCATCCTCAAATCTGTCTGCATGCTAGTCTAAAGCCAAGAAGTCTGTAAAGGTGATTTCTATCTGTGCCACAACTTAGAAGCATTGAGATGCGTTGAATTAGAGCTTGGACACTGCTGGTATATACATATATACATATACATATATATATATAAACATATATACATATACATATATACATAAACATATATATATGTATATATATATGGCTCCATCTCACAGAGATCGGCCTGCTTCTGCCTCCTGACGCTGGGATTAAAAGCATGTACCACCACTCCCAGTTTATATTTTATTTTTCAAATAAGCTTACAAAGTATCAGATTTCCATGTGGGATTTCCACACATACTTCACTCTGGGGGGGTTCTCCTCCTCACCACACATCACCCTGAACCCCTTTCCCTGCCCTATTACCCTAGAATCCCCCTTCCACTTGGCTTTTGTCTTCCCTGCACCCCTCTCTCTTGGTGTCTCTTTTTCCAGTTTCATGGGCCCCTTTCTAGTTTTCTGGCTTTTACCTACATTTTGTCCCACCTGGATATGCATATTTATTCTAAACGATTAGTATCTGCATATGAGAGAGAACATTATGGTATTTGTCTTTCAAAGCCTGGTTTATCTCACTTAAAAAAATAACCTTTTCTGGGGCTGCAGCAGTGGATCAGCAGTTAAGAGTGCTTGCTACTTTTCCAGAGGACCCAAGTTCAATTCCCAGCACCCATGTCAGGCAGCTAACAACCATCTGTAATCCCAGCTCCAGGGATCCAACACCGTTTTCTGGCCTCCTGAGCACACAGACACATATACACATAAATAAAAATAAATCTTAAAGGAGATGAGAGATAGTTCAGCAGTGAAGAGCACTGGTTTCTCTTGCAGAGGACCAAGGATTGATTCCCAACACCCATGGGGCAACTAATGACAGTCCATAACTCCAGTTCCAGGTGATCTGATGCCTCTTCTAACCTCCATGGGCATTGCATGATGCAGGTAGATTTACATATATGCAGGAAATATACTCATGCATGCAAACTAAAAATAATAAATTAAAAATTAAGTCTTAAAAACAACGTTTTCCAGTTTGATTCATTTTCCTGTAATTTTCTCTTTTTTAACGTATATTTTTATTGTATTTTTGTGCATTTCATATACTAGATATTAATCATATTTTGGATCACATCTTTAAGAAAACTGATTCTGAGTTATAGAGATGGTTCAGGGGTTAAAAGCACTAGGCACTTTTGAAGAGAACCCACGTTTGGTTCCCAGCATTAACACGGCAGATAACAACCATCCATAACTCCAGTTCCAGGGGATCTGATGTCTTCTTCTGATCTCCATGGACATTGCATGCATGGGTGCACCGATGTACAAGCAAAGAAAACATTCATACACACAAGAGGAAAATATAAATAAACCGTATTTTTAAAATAACACCAATTCTCCCTCTCCCAGCTGCCATCAATTGCCATTAGCTCCTCAGTTAGTAAAAGACTTCATGCATACATCCTTGACCCATGCTGGCAGTTTGTGTGGCTTAAGCTTGCCCAAGTCTCATGCTGTCACAAGTGCCATGGGTTTGTGTAACTGCCCAGTTGTGTCTAGAAAACACAGGCTCCTTATAGTCATCTACCACCTCTGGCTTTTACACTCTTTCTTCCATCTCTTCCATGATGATTCCTGAGTCTTGGAGGAGAGGCTGTGATATAGATGTTCCATTTAGAGCCAAGCACTTCACAGTCTCTTATTTTATGTACACTGACCAGTTGTGGGTCTCTATGTAAATCTCTGTCTCTTGCAAGAAGAAGCTTCTCTGGTGAGAGCTGAGAGATACATTAATCTATAGTTATAACAATAAGTCATTAGAAGTTGGTTTAATGCTATGTCCATTTAGCAGGATAATAATAGTAGGTTCTCCTCTAAGGCCTGTGATCTGTCTAGGCACAAGTACTCAGCCCTAGTAACAGTGCTAGATATGGGCTCCACTTTGTGAAGTTAGACTTAAATCCAATCAGAACCAACCAACTACTGTTGGTTACTCCCATACCTTTTATACCATTATTGTACCTGTGGCTATATCTTGCCAGGGCAGTGATTACTATAGCTAGCAGGGTTCATAGCTGAGTGAAGCTGACAATTACTTCTCTGTTTTGATAGCATGCATGGCACCTTCCAGCACTATAAAAGCTAGGCAGGAAAAGAGATCATTTTTTTGAGATCATTTTTCCATGCTATGACTCACATATGTAGTGTCTTCAGCAATAAGGGTTTACTGTCAAGTTCTAGAGGGTAGCCAAGAATGGGGACAATGGCCAGTACTGTGTGAAGGCCTATGGGACCTCCTTGGTCAACACCTCCAAAAGAGGAAGCCCATTCCTAGAACTGGGATTTTTATTTGTTAGCTTGTAGTGTCTCCCCCACTGCAGGGTAACTCCATTTAAACTCTATGTCTGTATCTGTATACACTTTAAGATGTTTGTGTAGTAGCAGGTTTCCATAAGAGTTTTAGAAGGTCTTTAGTGTTAATTCTCCATCTGCATTCTCCCCTGTCTACCCTGCCCTCTCATTCCTCACCCCACTTAATCCTTCTTGTTCCACTAATCCCTTCTCCCACTTTATATCCTCACATTCTATCTCCCTTCTTGGGAAGCCCCATCCCTTTGGGCACTAACTAAGTTCTTGACCTCAGTGGATTTTCCTATTGAAACACACATACTTAAAGATTCAAAACCGGTACCCACATATGAGTGAGATGCGATGTTTGTTTTTCTGGGTTTGAGTTACCCCACTCAGGATGTTCCCAGTTCCATCCCTTTACCAGCGAATTTTATCATTTTATTCTTCTTAACAGTGGGCTAAGATTCCATTCTGTAAATGTAACATTTTAACTATCCGTTCATCAGTTGACGGACATCTGGGTTGTTTCCACTTCCTGGCTACTGTGAACAGAGCAGCAATGAACGTGGATGAACAGATCTTTCAGTAGTAAGCTATCAACTATTTTGGATATATTCGCAAGAGTGGTACAGATGGATCATATGGCATACCTATTTCTAGATCTTTGAGGAACCTCTACACTGATTTCCACAGTGGCTGCACCAGTTTGCACTCCCACCAGCAGTGAATCGTTATTTGTTTTTATGGACCATGGCTATTCCGGGTTAAGATGAAATTTCAAAATAATTTTAATTCAAATTTCCCTAACGGGTAAAGATTTTCAACCAATTTAACTTCATCTTTTGAGATTTAGTTCATTGCCTTAGTTTTTACTGAGTCATTTTCTGTAATTTTTGGGACTTTCATACAATATATTTTGATCAGATTTAGATCTTCTCCCTGATCTGTACGCTCCCACTATCCCTTGCTCAATTTCATGTGATCTATACATATACACATATCTCAAGGCCCATAGGATCAAACTTGTGTCACCAAGCATCCTTCAGTATGGGCCCATCCACGAAAGACTGGTCAACCCACCAAGAATCTCACCTTTAAATAAGACTGACTGTCTCCCTCCCAGCAGCCTTTAGCTGCCAACAGTTCTTCAGGTGGGGTTGGGGATTCTTACCCACCTACCTATGTCTATGCCGGGATTTTGTCTGGCTTGAGCTTACATGGGACTTGTGCACGCTATCACCATTGCTGTGTATTCCTATGAGTGACTGCCAAGATATCTGGAGAACTTGGTTTCACTGTGGTCATTCACCCTCTGGCTTTCACAGTCTTTCCTCTTTTCTACTACGATCCCTGAGCCTTGAGAGGCAGAAGTTTGATATAGGTGTCTTGTTCAGGGATAAGCAGTCTGCTGCAGTCTCTTATTCTTTACACATTGGTCAACTGTGGGTCTCTTCATGAATCAGCACCTGCTGTGTAAAGAAGCTTCTCTGGTGTGAACTGGGAGATGAATCAATCATGGCAGTTCTCAGAGCGCTTGCAGGTATGGAGAGCACAAAAGAGTTCTAGCTACCTGAGGAATTACTACTTTTTTGTTTGTTTGGTTGGTTGGCCACTTGGTTGGTTGGGATTTTTTTTTTTTTTTTGTATTTGTTTTTTGTTGGATTTTTTTGATGCTTTTTATATTTTAAATACTAATAATCTGTCAAATGTATAGCTGGTAAAGTTTTTCTTCCCATTCTCTTCACTTGAATAATGGTGTCTTTTGCTCTATAGAAGCTTTTTAGTTTTATGAATCCCACTTGTCAATTGTTGCTCTTAATGCCTGCATTATCGGGGTCCTGCTTAGAAAGTCTTTTCCTTGCCTATAAACTCCAGTGTATTTCCCACTTTCTTTTCTATCAGATTCAGACTATCAAGTCTTACGTTGAGGTCCATCTTCCATTTGGAGTTCAGTTTTGCGAAGGTTCAGAGATAGGGATCTAGTTTCATTCCCCTACATCTATATAGCTATCCAGTTTGACCAGCACCGTTTATTGAACATGTTGCATTTTCTCCAATGTGTATTTTTGGTCCCTTTGTCAAAAATCTAGTGGCTAAGTGCATGGACTTAAATTTAAGTCCTCAATTCTATTCTTTCAGTCAATGTATCTGTTTCTATGCTAATAGCCTGCTATTTTTATTAGTACAGCTCTGTGGTATAATTTGAAACTGGAGATGGTTATGTCTCCAGCTCTTCTTTTATTCTTCAGGATTGTTAGTCTATCCTGGGATTTTTATACTTCCGTGTGATATTTGAGATCTTTTGTCAATTTCTGGAAAGAATTGTGTTGGGACTTTAGTAGGGATTGGACTGAATCTGCAGGTGGCTTTTGAGCATTGGAGAACGTTCCATCTTGAGCTAATCTGAAAGTCACAGGTTTATAAGAAACAACACAAAAGGGCTTGAGTATATGGCTCAGTTGGTAATGTGCATCAAGGGTGAGAGTTGGAATCCCCAGCACTCATGTAAACGTCAGGCTTGTCTGTAACCTCAGAGCTGTGGGTGTGGAGACAGGTAGGTCCCCAGACCTCACTGGTCAGCTAACATAGTCAAATTGGGAACCTATATGTTCAGTAAGAGACCCTGTCTCAAAAAAACAAGGTGGAAGGGCTGGAGACATGGTTCCTTGGTTGAGAAAATGTGCACTGCTCTTACAGAGGACCTGAGTTTGATTCCCGGCACCCACATTGGACATCTCACACACCACCCAATTCCAATGGGATCCAGTGTCTATGGCCTGTTCCAGCATTGGCCTTCACATAAACAAACTCTCTCTGTCTCTGTCTCCACACACACACACACACACATAATTTAAATTTTAAAAATAATGAGGAAAGGAATTGAAGAAAACATCTGCCATTAACTTGTGTTCCCCACACATGTATCACATGCATTCATGTGCATGTGCATCACACACACGCATGCACACATACTACAAGTGTGTACATACATACATAGAAACCACAAAACACAAAAACTTTATAAGAAATTTTATTACTGCCATGTGTGTTACGTCTCTTTTTCTTTCTGAGAAGGCTTTGATGATGAGCAATGGATTTCAAAAACAAAAGTTTAAAGTACCCTACCATATTTAATTATGAACTTGGGTTACATTTTATTTCAAATTGTAGCAAGGGAAGAGCCTCAGCTGACCTTGGAAGAGACATCTTTCATAGAAAAGGGGTACGTGAAATAATCCTTGCTGGACAGGAGGCAAATAAACTAAACATCTGGTCTGGGAGATCATCAGAGCCTGGTCTGACAGGAAGCTAAGTAGACTGGTAAGGACCTTCTCAGAGAGGTCTTAATCTTATTAAAGCTTAGTGTAAAATTATATGAAGATTTTATCACAGATCCTAATTTCCTCCAGAGTTAGAGGCTGTAAATTATATCATGAAAAAACTTTCAGTCTCAAACCAGATTTGGGGTGGTTTTTCTTTGTCATAAACCAGAAAGTGCAGTGAAGCAGAGAGCACCCACGTGAGCCGAGAGAAGAATGAACTTAATGCTAAGAGCTGAGGTCTTAGAAAGGGTGACCTGAGAAGGGGCCTGGGTGAAAGAGCAGTCACATGGAAACTTAAGCTCTGATGTGACAAGTGCCTTGATATTTGCTGTTACTGCTTCTACGACAAACTCTGATGCTTCTACGATGCAAGATTCTGACTCCGTATTCTACATGATGGGAAAATTGTTGAGTCATGACTACATGCTAAATATTATATGAGTTGTTAAATCTTCATTGCATTTTATATATTGTACACGGGTAGTAAAATCATGGTTGCATGTTATATATGATACAAGGAGGGGTATGTCATGACTAGTTATCATACATGATGTGAAGATATTTAAATCATGACTATATCATATATAACATAAGGATGTTTCAGTCATAACTGCATGTAATATATTATAGCCTGTTAGTTAAGTCATAACTCCATCATTATATATGATATAAAGATGGTTCAGTTATGACTGCATTGTATATATAATATAAGTATAGCTTTATCATGACTCCATATTATATATGGTGTGAATATGGTTAAATCATGACTACTTATCATACATGACATGAGGGTGGGTCAGTCAGTCCTGGCTATATGTTATATGTCATGTGAGGATAGTTAAATCATAACTGTTTATACATGATGTGAGGGTAGTGAAATCATGACTCCATATGATATATGATATAAAGGTGGCTCAATCATGAGTACATGTTATGAACTGACATTTAGGGATCTCATTTTATAGCTTGAGTATAAAGTGTTCTTCAGAGGGTCATGCTTTCAGTGCTTGTGACCCCAGATGGTGATGCTATTCTGACAGTTGCAGAAGCTTTAGGTGCTGGGGCCTGCTCACAGAAGGAGATCACTAGGGACCTCTTCACTATGATAGACTGAGACTCTGAAAGCAAAAGCTAAAATAAACTTTTTCTCTCATCCATTACTTCTGTCGAGTATTATGTAATAACCACAAAAAGTAACTAACCCAGCATATCAGAGTATACTAACATACACCAGTGTTGTAACCACGGGAAAACTGTAGCCTTGTGATTGACAAAACAGTAAACCCCTCCTAAGATACATCGCTGAGAACCCAGGACCCCTCAAGAAAGGATCTCTATATCTATAATGATGAAGAACAAATCCATGGCCATTGGGGAATATGGTGGTAAAGGAGAGCATGGGGCAATCAAGACATGAATCCCCACTGTGGGGATGGTTAGATATACTTGCACATTGACAAAAATCCATGAAACTGTACACAGTAAGTCAATCTTCCACATTTTGCCACTGAAACCTATTGGATGGAGATGTAGCCTATGGGCCCAGTGCTCCACTGGCCCTTCTCTTGGACTAGCTCCTGCCTCCACACATGGGCAGGTCCCAGGCATAATACTTATGCTATGGTGTTGCTCTTTCATTCCTATTCCTCAGGGTGATTGATGATGTGAAGACAGAAGCTTGACCAATCAAGATTCTCTCTCCCAGAGTGTCAGAAACACTAACAGCACAAACTACAGTTAGGAACCACCAATACTGACTTTGGAATTGAGACCAGTCAAGGTCAAGTAGCAAGACCCTGTTTCAAATAAACAAAACTATCTCCATCTACCTATTCTCTCTTGATTTCAATAAACTATTCTTTGCCTTCTAATATATTCTATTTTATGTTTCTGTTCATCAAACTCAAGCTCTCCTGTTTCTCAAATGCAGACTTAGAAGGAGTCCATGTGCCTTTAAAAGTAAGCCCTACCACCGTCTCCTAGTGAGAAGCTAGAAGACTCGACCTATTGATGCTTCAGTTTCCTCATTTTTAAAACAAGGATCACAGAGCCTCCCGAAAAGCTAGGAGGAGAAGATGAGCCTGGGTAACAGCCTCAGAGCCGCCGCTGACATGCAATAAGAGCCCAAACACTTGCTGCTGTGATTTCTAACACGGCTTTATCAGGATCTGCCTAAATCCCCAATCTCATTTCAGAGCAGGCAATAGCTATCACTGTCAGTGGTTTCAGAGGTAAGAAAACAAAACAGGGGAAAACATTTCATCCATTATAAGCACCTCAAGACTTCCCCAAACACGAAAAAAAAAAAAAAAAAAAAAAGCTTCTTGAAATGAGGACTCTAAACATAATACAAAATTATGAACAACAATTTGAGTTTTGTTTTATTTCCTTAAAACCTGGTAAGATTTTCTGTGAAATTATACCCCAGTGCCCAAAACATAAACTCAAGACCTTTTAGAGCCACACTGGGCTTCCTTCTCCTGGAGGTGTAAATGCAGGAGAGACCCGCAGAGGACACGTTCTGTCTACACTGTGATCTCCTGTGTTCCGTTCCACTTCTAAACGGATGGCAGCTGTTTGAGGCAGGAATTGTCATTGCAATTTTAGAGATGAGGAAATGAAGGCACAGAGAGAAATCAATGGCTCCTGCTACTTCGTAATCACGGCCAGGTTAAGAGAGCTTCTAGCTCTGAGCATTAAGTCTTTTCACAACAATCTTCTTTTCAGTATATATTTTACCAAATATTTGTGCATTTCATATAATATATTTTAATTATATTTAGCCACCCTCCCCCATCTGTGCCCCCTTATAAGTCCCCCACAAAATTTCATGGGTTCTGTCATATATACTGAGCCTATTGAGTCAATTTTGTGTCCCCAGATGTCCCTCACTGTGAGTTCATCCACTGGAGCCTGGTCAGCCTATCTAGCATCACTCCCTTAAAGAAGATCCACTCTCCCTCAGCCAGCAGGGATCAGCTGCCAATAGTCCCTCAGCTAAGGACGGGGCCTCCTGCCCATTTCCTCAGTTCTATGCTGGGTTTTTATCTGGTTCGAGTCTGCATGGGTCTTGTGCATGCTGTCATCGTTGCTGTAAGTTCGTATGAGCAAGTCCCCAAAAGCCTGGAAAACTCAGTTTCCTTGTATTCACCACCATCCCTGGTTCTTACAGTCTTTCCATCTCCTCTTTCACCACTGGTCCCTGAGCCCCGGGTGGGTAAGATCTACTATAGAAGTCCTATCCAGTAACATGTACTCTGGAATCTCCTATTCTCTATATTTTGGCCAGTTGTGGCTTTCTATCCACAAAAATCATTTTATGCTTATAGATAAATTGCTCTATAGCTGGACAGACACAGGCTTGGTTATTTTTCTTACCTCTCAGATTCTACTTCTAAACCCCTTGTTACAGGCCTGGACATTCAGTATTAGAGGCAGATTAGCCCAACCATCATTGCACAGAGAATGAATTCATGTCTTCAATAATTCAATCGCAATGTCACTATTGGGTATGTGAACCTGGAGAATCAGCCCAAATAGTTCTCATCTTTAACTCTAGCATTCTCACCTGTTAGATGGCAGTGCCTCTTAGGTTATTTTTACTCCTAGTCCTGAAATTTCAGATTCTCAACTAGGTTGAGGGACAGAGTCATGTGCTCCTATGATTGGAAAATTTCTAGAGTTGAGAGAGAAATGTATTTTTCCAGTGGAGGGGTCAGAGTGCAAACGAGGAGGCTTTGCTTCACGCTGCAATACCTGATATGATGCTCTGCCTTGCCACAAACCCACAGCCAAGGGGCCAAACACTGTGGATGGAGCTCTCTGAAACCATAAGCCAAAAAAGACTCATGCCAGGCAAAGGATTCTTCCTCTTGAGTTGCTGGTCAAGGAGGACCTAAGAGAACACCAAAGCAACTAGGAATATTGCCATTCCTCTTGGTCAGAACTTAAGGATAAGATCCAAAGACACGGCATATTTGGGTCACAGAACTTGGAGAGATCAGTCAGGTCCTGAGTTGGGACCCTCCTCCCTGATTGGCTAGCACTCACAGCGTCAGAAAGTGCCGTGAAGGCTGCTGCTAAGGGAGAAAAGTTATCAACAGTCCTCCCCAGTTATAATCCTACAAACTACAATAGCAATCAGCCTGGTAAGACACCCTGAACGCTGTAATGGTGGCACTTATGTCTTGGGAGCAACTAACACCTTCCTGATTGGGCTTAACATGCCTGCTCCTTTAAACCTGGCTGGAGAGCACACAGACCCCACGGGAGAAGCTAGTACGGTCTCCTTCAAGTTGATTTGCTTACATGTTTTGTCACAGGACCAGAAAGCTGATTAGTACCTCTATCTTGCTTCTAGGACTTTTACTGGTAAAATTACTGAAAGAGAGAACGGGAATGAGAGAGTGGTGTCTGGGTACATAGCAACTATAAGGTGCTCGGACCTGCACTGGGAGTCTACCAATGGGTACAACATTGACTCAAGCAAGAAGTCAAGAGGGCTGAAAGCCTACGTCAGTGTCGACTTTATGCCGGAGTGACACCAGCCCAGCCAGGGACCCTGCCCTTCAAGAGAGACTGTGTGAACATGACTGTTCCTGCAGCCAAGAACATCATCTCATCACCCTGGTCAACAGAAAAAGACTTCCAGATCATTCTTCCTTTTCTTTCCACAGCAAGAGCCTCCGTGAAGAATATAAGCATCTCAGTGCTGTTGGAATTGCCACTGGAGAGAGGGCCCTGGGAGGAAGTAAGACATTCTCACGGGATGAGGTTTTAGAGATATTTAATTTAGATAATCAAAGGAATGTGACCCAACTCCTACTTTTAACTAGGACAGTAACTTATATCACACTAAATCTTCTACCAATAATAGCTACGAAATCCGAGTAAAAATCTTAAATGCCGTTTGAGGCCACTGAAGGACAACTAAAGCAGTCAGGTTGATGAGGCAAGATTGTGAAGAGATTAAAACAATATTGAGGTGAGCCTGGAGCCAGCCAGCGCCCCTCCCTTGTGTTTACCAGTTCATGATGCAGGCCACACAGATGGAGGGCATGAAGCACTCTCACGCAGCCGGGGAGGCAAGAACTCAGCTTCAGGATTATGGAAACATGCAGGATTATGGAAACTCAAAGGTCTAAGATCTTGGCAACAAAGGAAAATTTCCAAGAATTAAAGATTTTTTTCACTCAAGGTTTTTACAGGCCTAGAGATATACACAGAGAGGGCAACGTGTTCAGAGGGGAAAAGAAAGTAGGTGCTAAGAAGTTAAAGAAACAAGAGTTGCAGAGACAAAATGTAGAACTCCAAGAAAATAAAGGACAAAAGACTCTGGTCAGAGGGGAGGAGCACATGCTTTGAATTCAAGCTGCAGTGGGTTTGGCCTTTGGATCAGGGGATCCAACGCTCAGCCTGGGCCTATGAACAAGCTAGAAACAGAAGCAAGTGACACAAACCCGGCCCCGGCCTCCACTAAGGCAGAGCGATCTGCTCATGAGCTTTCTCCATGCCAGGAAATAAAGTTACATTCCTTATTCAGGAAAATAACACTGTGTAAAACGTCGACTATTTTTATATGAAGCATCCAGCATTCTACAAAAACTTCTTATCAAGCATCCTTGGAAACCGAATGAATGTGATTACTAGGGGCTGGAGAGACAGCCCAGTGGTTAAGAACACTTACTGCTCTTCCAGGGAATCCAAGTTCAGTTCCCAGTACCCACATTGGGTGACTGACAACTACCTATAACTACAGCTCCATGGGGTTAACTGCTGGCAGGGGGAGAGTCCGTTTTCTTTATGAAAATGGTTCTAGGAAAGTTAACCAGGCTCCAATGGACGGACCCACACCAAACGACATTGGGGGACACAAATGTGACTCAATAGGCCTTAAGGTACATGACAAAATACATGAAATCAAGCATGGGGTATTAACTGGTGATTCACATTGGGGAGCGGGGGGGTCTAAATATGATCAAAATATATTGTATGTATATTACATGAAACTCATAAAAGACAATAAAACTCAATAAAAGCTGAAAAATTCTAGAGCAATGATACATAGGAAACAGGGTAAGTTAAGTAGCAATAAACTGCTGTAAAAGTCTACCTCTGAGAAATTTTAAAAGTGACTTCATAAAGCAGGTTTTAATAAGTTAATGGTGCACATTATGGTTTTTATTGACATCACTAAAAGAAAAAATAAAGGCATGTATATATTAATAAGCCAAAAACAGAGCAAGATAAAATAACAAAATATAATTGATTAACCTAAAAACCAGAAAACAAACAGAAGCATGATGATAGACTTTAGCATAAATATTTTAGTAGTTAAAATTAAATGTCAGTGGACGAGGGAATCTAATTGAAGGCTATCTTTAGCCTCGGTAAAAGATAACCAAATACATGCTGCTTATGAGATTTTAAGGACTTTTTTTCCTTTTTTCCCCTTTCAAGCATATGAGTTTGGTATGCATGTATATGTGTGTTTGTTTGCATGTGTATGTGCACATGTGGAGACCTCAGGTTGGTTCCAGGCATTATCCTTGATCTCTCTTCCACCTTAGTAACTGAGATGGGACCCCTCAGTCAAACTCAGGGCCCACTACTAACACAGCCGGTGCTTGCTTGCTCTCTGCCTTGGGAAGCTGGAATTACAGGCAGGCTGCACTTAACCACTAAGCCACCTCCCCAGTCCCAGATCTTTCATATAAAAACACAGAAAGATGAAAGCAAAATTATGGTAAAGATAAAAAGTGAGGGGCTAGAGAGATGGCTCAGAGGTTAAAAGCAGAAGACCCAGGTTCAATTCCCAGAATCGAACTGGTAGCCAACAGCCATCAGTACCTCCAGTTTCAGGGGATCTGACTCCCTCTTCTGACCTCTGAGGATACAGCACAACATGGGTGCACTTACACATGTGCAGGCATACACTCATACACATAAAATAAAAATAAGTAAATTTACAAAAAGATGTTTTTACAAAGAGACAAGATAAAAAGGGATATACACAAGCCAGAGAAGCCACGCTCACATCAGTCAAAGCCGACTACTGCAGGAAGCAGAATGAAAGTTTTGTGCAAGAATGTTTACAGATACATTTTTCAGAATTGCCCCAAATTAAAGCCTACCCAATTACCCAACAGTGTAATAGATATATGGCACAGTCACAAAATAGAATACTATACAGAAACTATAATAGTAAGCTTCTATCAGACACAACATGGTGAGTTTCATGGATGAGTTAAAACCAAAGGGTCACAGGCAACACGACTCCATTTATAAAGAATCCATGTGGGGCAAATCAATGAATGGTAGCAAAAGTCAAAAAACAAGAGTCTTTGTAGCCCAGTAAGGACCATGGGAATCATCTGGGCTCTAGGTGACCCACTATATCCTGACCTGGGTGTAGATCCATCTCTGAAAGTTCACCAAGAGTTATACTTAAAATCTGTTCATACCCATGACTATATATTTTACCTTAATGACCTCCTTTCAAAATAAAAGAATATGGGCTTGAGAAATGGCTCAGCAGGTGAAGTGCTTGCTGTGAAAGCATGGGGACCTGAGTTTGGATCCCCAGCACCCATATAAAAAGACCCGTGTGTTGATGTGCTCTCATAATCCCAGTGCAGGAGGTGGAGAAAAGGGGACCCCGGGGCTCACTAGTCAGTCTACTCAAATCGGTGAGCTTCATGCTAATGAGGTGGAGAACAATGGGAAAGATATCTGACACTGACCTCTGTCCTCCACATGCACGTGTGTGCACATGTACACGGACATGTACACAGACACACAAATATAAAAGAATTGCAATTTCATTTTATGAATTAAACAATACCATCTATTCCTAGTAATTTAAATTATTACCTGCAATAAATGTTTAACCAACCTCGCTTGTGTGCCACACACTGCTCCAGGTGCTGTGAACATGTTAACTTAATACTTGTAAGTTTCCTGTTGCTATGGTTTCAGTGTTTGTCCCTAAATCAATTATGTTGGAAACTTCTTCCCCAAACTTATATTGAGAGATGGGAGGTGGGACCTTTCAGAGGTAACTGAGTCATGGCAGCTAAGCAATCATGAGTTACGGAGTCATCAGATTCCTGTGTCTCACCATGTGTCACCCTCTGCGGAGTCTGGTCAGCAGGAAGGAGCCTGCCCTTAACTTCCCAATCTCCAAACCATGTTTTTTTATAAATTCCTTAGTCTCGGGTATTTTCTTGTACCAACAGAAAATAATAATGATGGGTTACTGATTTTTTAAAAAGACAACACAATTTGAGGGGCACAGAGGTGCATTCTCAAAGAATTATAAAAAAACACATTTTAAAGAAAATGGCTAAGACATCTGTTCAGTACTTCTGTTATTCCCACTTTGGAGAATGAAAATTAGTTACAGTCCTCGAAAGACACAGTCAGTACATGGCGTACTCCATCTCCCTTCCCTCTTCCTCTCTCCCTCTCTTTCTCTTATTTCTCTCCTTCTCTGCTCTCTGATGCACATTAGATTTGCTTGGGGAGAGTTGAGTTGGGTTTTTTTTTCATTCCATTATTCAGGCTTCAGCCCAAACCAATTAAATCAGAATCTCTAGAGTAGGAAGCAGGCTGTAATATTTTAAAAGAAAAGCAAAACTCGTTGTTTAATTATCACTGACAGATGTAGAAGCTCAATTTGACAAGGTTAGGTAGTCACTAATAATGGGATAGATTAGTAAGCAGGAAGATTGGTATTTGAACCCCAACATGAGGAACCCTAGAATTTGACTGTCATACAAATGTCCCTTTACCAGGAACATAGAACTCTCTTCAGGGTACCTAAGACTCTACCTTAAAGGTATAGCCTCAACAACAGGGCCTGGCACAGAGATAAGGGTCTGGTATTCAAGATATCTTACTTTCCTTAATCAAAAAACACTTGGAGATAATCCTTGCCCATGCCAAGGATAGAACCCAGGAGTATGATCTAGCTTTGACCCCAGGCTCCTGTTGTGCTTAATGGTATCCAAAAGAGGGCTTTTTCACATTTCATCTACCTCTCCTGAGTGACTGGTGGCTTGATTACACGAAGTTTTCAAAATACACACCGAAAGAAGGTTGACTCAGTGACACTCAAGGGTCAAGGGAAGAATTTTCCAAAAATAAATATTACAATCAGAGGTGGCTGGCAGAAAAAACATGCTGAGTAATTCTCTGGAAATTCCTCTTATTGGAGTAGAGAGAGAGAGAGAGAGAGAGAGAGAGAGATCACAACACTAGCATGAGTTTTATCCATTAAGGATACTAGCTCCAACCACAGAAGAAATACACCCAATTTCTTCAAGCATACATTTAAAATCTATGGAATAGCTTTTGAGTCTAAATGAAATCAGAACATTCTGCCAGGTGTCCTCCTACACCTTACTGAAGAATGTTTGTGAGAGGAGAGGTGTGATGATAAAAGTTTCTTTGAAGTTCCCCTCCCCAGAAAATGTGTTTATTCTCTAGCATCATGTAACCCTCCGCTTCCCAGTCCCCTCAAGATTTTGTCTTCTTTTTATCTAAAGTGATACCCATGCCATCCTGGCATCAGCTTCCTTTGCCACCCACTCCTCCGAAATTCAGATAAAATTGGCAAAGACACATTCCATATGCTGTGCAGAAGACTCTGCACCGCTCCTCGTCTCTGGAGATGCTTGAGATGTGCAGAAGGTGTTAAAGTCAACTGAACCCTGTCAAGACCAAGGTCCTATAGTTCAGGTGAGACCACTGAGTTTGTGGCTCAGCCCACACTTTGCCCAGCCTTGCAAAGCTTCCTGACCTTTATTCAGGCCAGG
The DNA here is from genome assembly GCA_035773235.1 of Eospalax fontanierii. Taxonomy (NCBI): domain Eukaryota; kingdom Metazoa; phylum Chordata; class Mammalia; order Rodentia; family Spalacidae; genus Eospalax; species Eospalax fontanierii. The sequence goes on along the minus strand of CM069546.1, from coordinate 42,347,834 downwards.
AGGGGTGTCAGACTTTAACTGAATGTTTGGCACAGTAAAGAGAATTTTTGTACCACAGCTCAGCCAAAAACCTAAAGCCAGAGCATCTCGTGGTTTTAAAATCCCCTAACCCTCTTTACCAGCCAACCAGCCAACAGCAGCACTTTTCAAGGACCCCTTTTACTCAGCCCAGTCTCTCTTCCTCAGACAGCTTATCTTCCTCCTTCTGGCATTTATTTTGTGTACTTGCTCCCTGCAAGCTATAGCTCCTAAGTTGCTGCTACACTCTTCTGCTGACCCATTTTTACTAACCCCTTCCTGGTCATTCTATACCATCTCACCACTTTTCAAATCCAAGACATCCATCTTGAGCTGTTCTGCTAACTGATAGTTTTTTTTTTTCCCCTCAAAGAAACTCTGCTGCCAGATTTAAAGTGATTAATTTTGATGATGCTTCAATCAAACATTCCAGAATCCCTTTATCAATTCAGCCAGTAGGTGGTACCTGATCTTTTCCGGGCACTGGTAGAGCTGGGATCCAGTAGGGGAACATGTTGAACTTGCTAATATCACCAAGTTCCCAAGAGAAAGTTCAAAACAAGTTTATTTGCTTGTTTGTTTGAAAACAATAATAAAGTCTTCTATATAAATAAATTTCCTCATCTAAGCTTTGAAATTCAGCTTTAGGTATACCGAGTCTTTCTGTTCTTAGAATCTCCTCTGGGGTACTTCTTTCCTGGATTAGGGGCCACAGCTACAGAAACAGGGCTCCTAACCAACCTTCACTAAACTCACTTCACCAAACAACTACCTTCCCTTCTCTCTGCAAAACATCCTGACTGCTCTCCACAGAAAGCAGAAAGCTCGTGGCTAACAGACAACTCCAATTCTTCTGCAAGATTAGCCAGCCAACTACCAGTTCTAATTATATCAGAGAAGCAAGCTTCTACTGTATTTTTCCAAATAAAAACAATTTATCCCCAGTGAGTTCTAATGCAAGCTGATAAAAAAAAAAGTAATTTCTTTCTATCATGTGTAGATGACTGGATACCTCAGGCAGACTTTCCAAAGCAGTAGAAAATTCACCTCCTCCAACTGCAAATATGACCATAGGCTTGTCTTGCAAAAAGAATATTTAAGTATTTTTATTGCACTTATTTATTGGGGTGGTGGACTTGTGTGCACACACGTCTGGAAGTCAAAGGACAACTTGCAGAAATTGATTCTTGCCTCCCACCATGTGAGACCCAGGGATTGAACTCAGCTCATAAGGCTTGGCAGCAAGCACCTTTACTAGCTGAGGCATCTTGCTGGCTCTTAAATTGCTTTGATCAACTGTCATTAGCTACGTATTCCTAACTAACAAAGACCCCAAGTACTCAGTGGTTTAAAACAGTAAGATTTTATTATGAGTGAGCAGAGACATTCTGGTGTGGAGCAAAGCCGTAAGTATCCTGAGATTGATTGGCTATTGTCGATAACAAAGCCTTGAATGCCTTGTCTTTTGTTGACTATATGTCTGCAACTCACTGTTGGTTGAAGGCAAAACCACACATATCTTTTGATTGGTTGGCTATGGGCTGGAGTAAAACTTTACTTGTCTTTCATTGGGTGGCTGTTGGCTGCAACAGTTCTACATGCCTTGTGAATGATTACCTTTTGGCTGGTGATTCACTTAGCCCTTTAATCTATAACCAACTGGTTAGTTCACACATTCTGAGTAGAGTACCAAGAGCAAAAGTCGAAGGGATGCGGCGAGCCTAGGGAGGTCTGGGATCAAAAATGACACCTGTCATTTTTACTGTATGCTAACAGCCTGAATAACTTACCAAGTGTTACATATGAATTTTGTTCTCCCCTCCTTGTTGTGTGTTGGAGATAGGGTCTTAAAGGAGGTAATTAAGATGAAATAAAGTCATAAGGGTAAGGCCTAATACAACAGAACTTTCTTCTGAGAAGAGATCTGGGCACACACACACAAGAGCAGAGCAGAGGCCATGTGAGGAGACAGGGCAAAGGACGCCGACCACCTGCCAGTCAGAGAAAACAAACACACTTGTGCCTTGGTCTTGGATTTCAGCTCCTGTACTTCGAGAAAACAAGCTTCTGTCCTTCAGGTCAATGTTATTTTGCTAAGGGTTGTGCAAGCAAACTCATACACAAGGTGAATCAAACTTAAAGGTCCACCTCTTCATGACAGGACCTGCAGTTATGTTATGAAGACTGTGAAAACAGCAAGGATATAAACTCTATTATAATCAGAGAAACCCTGAAATGCATAGTGCATAACTTTTGTATGGTAGCATGAATTTATCTGAGAATGTCTGTAAAAGTATCTAGGTACTTGGGACAAAGTCCGTAGGTGCCTTCCTTACTGAACATAGAAACTCACGAGATGGGGGCAGGGAGATGGCTCAGCACTGGCTGGGTGTGTATCCCAGCACCCACATGGCAGCTAACCACCATCTGTAACTCCAGTTCCAGGGAATTCCGAAGCCCTCTTCTAACTTTTGGCATTGCGTGACACAAGTGCAGTTACAAACATGCAGATATAATGCTCATACAGACAAAATAAACAAATAAAAATAGTTATTACCAGGGAGAAGGTGGGGCAGTGTGAGTGTTCCGCAGGGAGGAGACGAGGGAGGGACGGGCATGCAGTCTGTAGCTCAGGAGGGGGCAGTCAGAAGAGTGGGACGGAAGAAGGTGGATGTTAATGGGGGAGGGTGGGTGCTGGGACTGGGAAGGGAGGAGGGGGGTCAGATGGGTGGAAAATGAACAGAGATGAATGAATCCTGGGGGCTTGGGAACCCAGAGGGAAACGTGATGCCACTTAAACTCCCTGAGAAATTTACAATATGTGAGCATTAGTACATGCGCACACAGAGGGGCTGTTTGGCAAAGAACACAGCGCCAGGCAGAAAGTACTTCCCTTTGTGTGCTTGGTGAGAGAGGTCCAAGAGACGGCCAAAACACTGCGGGTATTGCCAACGCTCTTGCTTATCTCCCAGAACTGGAAGACAATACTGCTGAATACAGAACACACATAGGATACAGGACTCCGAGCAATGGAGCATAACTGACCTGGAAGCTTTCTACCTGAGCTTTAGCTCCCATAATGCCAGATGATAACATGCAAACTGCTAAAGGGGAAAATCAATCAGTGGTCCAACCCAACCTTAGATTCTAATAACCACAACGACTGGTACAGCGCACTCACACTACTTCTATTTGTGCAGTAGCAACGCTCTCATCTGGGGTTGGGGCTAATCAACAGCTATCTGATTGGACTTAAAGCCTTCTCAGTGGGAGGGAACTCATGGGTGGCAATGCAGACTCAGCCAAACACACAGGGTTGGAGGTGGCGTAGAGAGAACCCCGTCTCTGTCAGATCTCTAGAGAAATGAAACTTCCTACCATATGCTAAGTATGAATCCTTATATTTACAGACAAGCGTACAGTACACCGCTCATCAAAGAAGCTTCTTTTTGCAACAGATGAAGGCTAAAGAATTCCACAACTGGTCAGACATGGAGAATATATACGACTGAAGGATGCCAAGTCCTACATGGCATATCTAGAGTTGAAACCCTACATCTAAGGCTCATGGAACACAGCAGAACATGGAGTAGAGAGAAAACTAAAGCATCCCTCAACTCTCACCAGTAAAGTTTCCTTAAACAACATAGTGCTATGTACACAGAAGATCATAACTGGCGAAGTTTTATAGAATAAGAGACTGCAGAGTGTGTATCCCTGTACAGGACTCCTATACTGGACCTCAACCACCTATGGCTCAGGGATCATTGTGGAAGAGAGGGCAGAAAGATCATAAGAGCCAGGGCTGGTTTATGAAGCAGAGTCTTTCAGGCTACCAGAAGCTTTGCACATGTGGAATTGTGGCAATCATGGCACTGAGCACAGGACCCACATCAACTCAGTTAGCCAGGGGCCCAGAATGGAGTGATGGAGATTGGTGGCAAGCTAGACCTAAACTGAGAACTATTGGAGACTGATTACTACTGGGAGAGAGAGGGAGTATACCTTATTTACAATCTCTACATAGCCTGACCAGACTCCAGTGGATGAATTTACGCTAAAGGACATCTGGGCACTAATGCTCGACTGGACAGTACTGAACATGTATGACAGAACACATGAGACCCAGTGGGGGCTTGGGGGGTGGATACGGAATGGGATCGAAATTTGATTAAGAACTATTGTATGAAATGTATAAAACTCAATAAAAATTAAAAAAATAATTAAATGTTTACTACTTAGAAATAACACATGTAAATACACATATATATATATGCACACACACAAATATATATGCACAGACATATATATACACATCTACACACACACACACAAGAACCAAGCTTCAGAGAGTAGAACACCCCTTAAATGAATGAAGATGCTGCTGTCCTAACTGGAACTAGAGAAGAGGCAAAGAAACACCTAACGGTCATGAGAGGCTAGTTTGAAAAACTGGAATTTCAAGAGGCTATGGTCGCAGAGACAATAACTATCCATAAGTTTATATTTTTCTTACAGGTCGACCTGACACTTGGGACTTGTGTAGTAAAAGCAGAGGTGGGAAAGATTCCTCCCTCCAAACTGCATCGCCCTCCCGGGTGGTAACACTGATGTCTGAAGATAGTGGAGGGGCCAGGATGAGAGGAGAGAAATCTTTGCTCAGTGTGAAACGAACTTTCATCTAAGCAAGATCAAGTTAAAGGGAAGGGAAGCCACAGGCACACAGGCTCACGACCACGGAGCAGCCGAGGCAGAGTAGACAGACGTGCTCAAAGAGCCCTCGGACACAGTCTAGCACTATAAATCGGTACAGCTGGCACCTTCAGAAGTTCTGGAAGTGGAACATTTACCGGGCTCTAGAAGCGAGACCAAAGGGGAGAGAATCCTCCAGGAAGCCTGCAAGCTGGTAAATGGGAGGCAAAGGGAGTCGAGTACCACCATTCTGAAAGCCAGTGGCTTGTTAATGTGTGATGTCACCAGCACTCAAATCCCCACCCCGATGGAAGAAAGTCTGATCCCATCTACGGACATTTGATGCCATCATGGATTCAATCAAATCCAATAAAAGCCACAAGAAAATCTGGGTAAGCCGAAGTGCAGGTAGGATTAAATGAGGCCCTGACCTAGCAGCCTGACCAGGAACAATCAGAGCAAACCCAAGCAAAACAACAAGGCAAAGCAGAGGGCAAAGCAGAAGGCATCAAACACACTACAGAGCCGGAGAGCCCCAAACAGCAGAGCACTAGGGTGAACAGAGACACGTGGGGCTGGAGAGGCATCTCCGTGGGTGGAGTGCCTGTGCAAGCACGAAGGCCTGAGTTCAGATCTCCAGAATTCACACACAAGCAGGATACAGACAGGTGTCTGTAACCGCAGCACTGGGGCTGACAGGCACAGGTGGATCTTGGGGACAATCTGGCTAGCTAGTCTGGCTGAAACCTTAAGCCACAGGTTGAGTAAGAGACCTGGCCTCAACATCCCAGTGGAGAGTGATTGAGGAAGACACCTGACGTTGACCTCTGGTCTACACACACACACACACACACACACGCACAGATACATAGACCAAGAGAACAGAATAGAGCCCAGCAATAACTCCATGCATTTACCGTCAACTGATTTGTTACAAAGATAACAAGCAGATGCAGTTTGGGAAGATACTCTCTTCACCAAACAGTTCCAGGGCAGGCCAGCAAGATGGCTCATCAGGCAGGCAGAGAGAGGCACTTGCTTGCTTATGGACCTGAAGGCCACAGTTCTATCCCTGGAGCTCACAGGTGGCAGGAAATAACTGACCCCTGTTTCCTAACATTCACATATTTACACTAACACATGCATGTCTGCACACACACATACATACACAAATAATAAATAAACTAAACAAATATTTAAAAGGCGCTGGAAAAACTGAATAACAGCACACCTAAGAATGGACTTAGACCTTATTGTAACACCCCATGCAAAGAGAAACTTAAGTGGATTAAAAACTTAAGCACTAGAACAGAAACCGCTAAACTAATAGGAGAAATCAGGGGTAATGCTTCACGCTGTTGCTCCGGGCAATGATTTTTTTAAAATCTGTCCCTAATGCCACTAGCAATAAAACCAAAACTAGACAAATGGGATTACATCAAACTGAAAAGCTTTTTCCCAGCCAAGGAACTGATAACTAAGAGACAACCAATGGGATGAAAGAAAACATTTGTAAGCCACACATCTGATAAAGGATTAATATTCAAAACCTATAAAGGCCTCAAATTTAGCAACAGGAGAAAAGAAACAATTTTTTTTAATGGGCAAAAGAAAGGGGCTGGAGAGATGACTCAGTCATTAAGAGTACCTCTTCCTCTTGCAAGTCTTAGGTTTAGTTTGCAGTGGCTCACAGTTGTCTGTAACTCCAGTTCCTGAAATCTGAGGACTCTTCTGACCTCCTCAAGCCCCAAGTGTATGAAAAAGTGTTTGGCATCACAAATCGCCAGAGAGATGAGCACTAAATATGGTGAGATGTCCACGCATGAGCTAGAATGGCTGTTACCCAAGAGATGAATGATAGCAAGTGTGGTGATCATGGGTGGAAGGGAAATTGGTGGTCATCATTAGCAGGAGTATGAGTTCTCAGCTATTGGGAAAAACACAGTGGAAGTTCCTCAAAAAACTGAAAGCAGAATGATCTTATGATGCCGCAATTCCGGGGCTGGGAATATGTCCCCAAACCAGGACATCATTAGATTAAAGTGACATCTACATTCTGTGTGCATTTTAGCACTATTCACAATAGTCAAGGTATGAAGTCCACCTAACCATCCACGAAAGGCTGAGTGGATAAAGGAAACAAGGAGTGTGTCGATGAGAAAATGCTAAAGACACGAGGAAATCTTGCCGTGTGTCACAGCATGGGTGGACCAAAAGGGCAAATCTAGAAATGACTTCTACGTGGACTTCATATACAGAATCTAAAGCAGTTGAACCCAGGGGAGTAGAGAGATTAGGTCCATGTCTATCAAACGGATATAGTTTCAGTTTAACAGAGAAATAAGTTCAGCAAATCTGCTGTACATGATGAGAGCTGAAGTAAAATAGCAAGGCTTTACATAGGGGAAATTTGCTAAGAGGGAGGTTTTAAAGGCTCTCAAAACATAAAAATGATTATGGGAGCTAATATGAACATTTACTATCATAATTTAGTAATTCCACAATGTACATTATGTCAAAATATCATACAGACCATGAATATACATAATTTTTATCTGCCAGTTATAAAACTAAACGTAAAAGAGGCTGGATTCCAGCAGCCTCTCAGAATTTAATAAAACAAAAACATCAGTCACAGCCATCACTGACTGATTCTCACAATATGTGGTGTGGCAGGTCTATGACTCCAGCACTTGGGAGGCTAAGGCGAAAGGAGTCCAAGTTCAAGGACAGCCTGAGCTGCACAGAGAAACACAGTCACAAAACACACAAAAATGCTCCCTCAAAAAAACCTCAGTTAAAAAAGAATGAGGGTCTGTTCAAAGAAATGGGATCCAGTTCAAAGGTGCTTCCATCAGCCAAATAAGAAGCAGTTTGAACATTAAAATAAAAGATGATTAATGGATTAAAGTCTATTAAATGAATATTCAGGAATAATCTAACACTGATGAGGACTAAATTCAAAGATCAAAAAGATCAGGACAATGTCAGACATACAAATACTCATGATATTGAAGCAAATATTAAATTTATAATGGAAAGCCTAAAAAATACCACTCTAATCAACTGACCAATGTGACCATCAATCAATAAGAGAAGAAAAGAAAATGATGGACCAGTGGACAGGATGCACTGCCTCAGTTCTGTGATTTCTCTGCAAAAGTCGCACAGGCTTAATCGAATGGAAAGTCAATATCACATGGGCAAAAGTTCTACACAATAATTTCAAATTTTGTCCAGGTTTTAATGCCAAAGGCAAACTGAGGAACCTTTCCAGATTGCTGTAACTCATCTTCACATATTCTGTAGCAGATACTCTTCTTACAAGAAGCACTTTGGAGACAACTGAGAAAACTTAGATTCTGAAGATTGTGTACTAATAAGTAGACACGTCTGTTTCTGATTTCTTTATTTGTACTGTTGTTAGTTAGGGGAATATCTCCATTTTTAGGAAATGCCTACTAGAGTATTAGGAGAGGACAGGATCCTGGGGGGAAACTCACTTTTAAATACCTTGAGAAAAATATTCTTTGGGATCTCCACATAGTTTTTGAAAAGTTTCAAAATATTTCAACATTAAAAGATGCTATCATTTCTCATAATATAAAAATATCAAACAGCAATAAGTTTCACGAAATATATGCCAGATATACTTATTAAAATAAAGCAGGGAACACTCTATTGCCTCATAGCCGAACAATCTGAGTTCAGTGGAGAGAACCAACTGCTCCAAGTTGACCTCTGACCTCCACATGGCAAGCTAAATATACCCTTTCCTCTCCAAGTTGGTATTGATCTGAGTGTTTTGTCACAGCAATGGAGAAACAAACTAAGACCAGAGGATAGAAAGATCGTAAGAGTCACAGGCAGTAATGACCACAAAGAAACAGCACTTTTCAGATAGCTGATCAGTTACTCATATGAACTCACAGCAATGATGACAGCGTGCACAAGTCCCATCCAAGCTCAAACAAGACGAAATCCCAGCAGAGATATTAGGAAGTAGGTAAGAACTCTAACCCCACCCAAGAAAACTGTGGCAACAGATGGCTGCTGGGAGGAACAGAGATAGCCTCTTTCAAGGATGTGACCCTTGTTAGGTTAACCAGGCTCCAATGATTAAACCACAGTGAAGGACATTTGGAAACACAAATCTATAGACCATATGTATACATATATATATGCATATGTATAATAGAGTACATTAAATTGGACAAAGGGCGATAAAGGGAGGGCAGGGGATCTAAATACTATCAAATTACACAGTATGAAAATTGCAAAAATTCAATAAAAATAAACAAAAAAATAATTTTAATAACAATATGGGCTTCTGAGATACCTTAGTGGGTAAAAGTATTTGAACAAGTCCAAAACCTGAGTTCAATCCTAGATCCCATGGTGCAAGGAGAGAACCAACCCAGAAAGCCTGTCTTCTGACCTTCACACACTCAACACAGAATGTGTGCACCTGAAATCACACACACACACACACACACACACACACACATACACACACAACCACATGCACAATGATCATAACTAAAATATTTTTTAAAGCACCGTTGAAAAATTTAAAACCTTAATAAATGGATTTAAATAGATGTATGCAAATTAGAAGAATCCACCCCTACTGGCTAGCTTTCTTAGTGCTGGAAAGAGCTAGGTACAAATACTGAAAGAGAAAAGTAACCATTAGTCTTTCTCAGCTGTGAGCCCTGCCAGATACAATAATAACCATCCTGGTAAGAGACGTCCTCTGGCACAAGGGTAGCATAAATGTTACGGAGTGACCGAACAGCTTCTGATTTAAGGCCCATTCCACAAGATAGAACCCACAGCTGGGACCATTATTAGGACCAGGAATCTGTGGCTAGACAGGACATAGACACTTGGGAAGAACCTACTACCAAATGGATATAGTATTAAGCTGAATCCTAGTGGATTCTCATTATTCCCATAGATTAGTGCACCAGTCCTCATCAGAGAAACTTTCTGCAGTAGATGGTGATTATCACAGACACCCACAACTGGTCAACATGTAGAGAGTAAGAGCCTTCTCAGTGTTTAGTCCTAAACAGGATGCCAATATCACAGTCCTTGTCCCAAAGCTCAGGAAGCATTACAGTAACAGGGGTAGAAAAACCATAAGAGCCAGAGGTGGCGGATGAATACAAGAAAACTGTTTTCTGGCTACAACAGGACAGGTGCCCATATGAACCCATAGCACTGTGACAGCATGCACAAGACCTGCACAAGCTCAAGCCAGACAAAATCTCATCAAGGATGGGAAGAGGGGAGCAAGATTCCCCATCTTTAGATGAAGAACTATTGGCAATGATAGCTGCTGGACAGGGAGAGTCAGTTTTCATTAAGGGTATATGTGGGACAGGCTGACCAGGCTCCAGGAGATGACTGTGCACCCAGTAGTGTATGTACAGCACAAGCTGCACTTGATGAGTTTTTTAAAAACACATGAAGTTGGGTGGGTGGGAAAGTCATAGTGGATCTGGAAAAAGCTGGGGGGCAGAGTGAATATGATCAAAATACATAACACGAAATTCTCAAAGAATTCATATTTTTTTAAAAAGAAGATATATATATATATATCATATATATATATATCATATATATATATGATAAGGGCTGGAGAAGTGGAGGAGTGGCTCAGCAGTTATGTTTTTGCACAGGATCTGAGTTCAGTTCTCAGCACACACCCACACGACAGCTAACAATCATTGTCACTCCAGTTCCAGGGGATCTGATGCCCTCTCTGCACCACAGGAGTACATGCAAGCAAAACACTCTTACACATAAAAATAAATCAGTAAATAAGATAAACATCATCTATAAATTGATATGTAACTCCAACATGATTCCTTGCAGTATCAAACCTGGCTATTTATTTGAAATATACAAAGTTATAAAATATATCTGGCAAATTTATAGATCTACAAAAAAATGAAACAGTCTTGTAAAAGATTGACAAAGTTGGGGTACTAACATCTCTAGCTTTTAATGTGTTATTTTAAGACTACAGCAATCAAAACAGTTTGACATCAATAGAACAAGCAGACTGTACTGGAATTGACCTACACTGAGGTATATATTTCCCATAAAGGTGCCAAGTCAACTGTATATGGTAAATGACAAACTTTTTAACAAATGTTAATGAAATACATATATTGTTAATAGGAAACATGTGAACCTTGATACTTGTCATAGTTTAAGTATGAGTTCTCCCCAAAACAAAACGATTCATGAACTGAAGGCTTTCTCCACCTGGTGGTACTATTGAGAATTGATTGGACTCCGAAGGCACAGTTTCATCAATGGATTAACTCACTGGTGAGTTCATAGCTGAATGGGCTATCTGAAGGTGGAGCCTAGTGGTAGGTAATAGGTCATTGATGTATGCCTTGCAAGGGTGCACGCTGTCCTTGGACCTTTCCTGTTATTCTCTCTGTTTCCCCCACCGTCATGAGGTGAGCAGCTCTGTTCTGCTATTTCTCTATCACATCCTATCTGCCGTGATTCTCTGACCTACCACAGGCTAAGAACACAATGTGGCCAGCCTACCACGAACTATCATGAGTCAAAATAAGCCTTTTCTCCTTAATCTGCTAAGGTATTTTCAGTAGAAAGCCAGCTGACACAATGCCTATTCTCCCTATGAAACCATTAATTCAAGAGGAAATTATGTACTTGGGCATTGTCCTAGTTTCTTTTCCTGTTGCTGTGATAAAATATCCCGACAAAAGCAACTTACAGAAGAAAAAGTTTATTTTAGCTCAGAATTCCAGGTTACAGTCCATCACTTCGAGGAAACACCTGAAGCAGGAACTTAAGGCAGCTGGTGACATCACACCCACAGTCCAGAGCAGAGAGAAATGAATGAGTACATACACACTTACCGGCTCGCTGTACTCAGCTGTATTTCTCCACTCTTAGACAGCTCAGGAACCCCCGCCTAGGAGAGGGTGCCACCCACATTGGGCTGGGTCTTCCCACATCAATTAACTTAATTAAGACAATCCCCACAGACAGGCCCACAGGTCAACCCGATGTAGACAATCCCTCACTAAGACTCTCTTCCCAAGTTGACAATTAAAGCTAACCACCACAACCATAAAACTCATAAACACAATAGTTCCAGGAAAAAACTAATAACATATTTCCATGATCTTTCTGAGTTTGCTTCTCTGTTGTGATAAACACCATGACTGAAAACAGCTTGTGGGAGGACAGGTTTATTCCATCTTACAACTTACAGTCCATCATCAAGGGCAGTCAAGGTGGGAAGCTGGAGGCAGGAGCTGAAGATGTGACCAGGAGGAGTGTTGCTTAGTGGCTCGCTTCCAGCGAGTTCTCTTCTACTTCCTGTGTGCCTATCTGCCCAGGGAAACAGCTACAAGACACAGGGCAAACACTTCAGTATATGGGCATAGGCAAGGACTTCCTAAAAAGGACTCAGGCACTGAGTCAGGAACTGACAAATAGGACTGCACAAAAGTAAAAAGCATCTGCATAGTGAAGGAAACCTCAGAGAGGGTGAAAATCTTTGCCTGTTAAACATATGACAGCGGATTAATATTTAGAATATATAAAGTACTCAAAAGTTAAAGACAAAGAAGTTAAATAATCCAATCAGTAAATGGACAAACGAAACGAACAGAACTTCTCAAAAGATTAAGTGCAGGTGGCAGCGCACGCATGAGAATGTCAACATCCTCAGCTGACGGGGAGATAAAACTGCAGAGATTCCATCTCCCCCTTGCCACAATGGCTGTCATCAAACATTATGGAAGTCAGCATGAAGGTTCCTCAAAACTAAAAATAGAACTACTGTACCATCCATCTGCTCCACTCTGAGGTAGGCACCCCAAGGCAGCTAGGTCAGTCTGCCACACACGCACCTGCTCGTTCATGTTTATTAACGCACTGTTCACAATAGTCAAATCGCACAATCAGCCTAGGCAGTATCCATCAACCAATGACTGGATAAAGGAAATACACAAACACACACACACACACACACACACATACACACACACGAGTTTTATTCAGTCCTAAAGAGAATAAAACTGGACTGAAGTTAAGAGCATACACTGGTCCTGCAGAGAACCTAAATTCAGTTCCCAGCACGCACTTTGGACGGCTAACAACTGCAAGTAACTCCAGGAGCCCAATGCCATCTTCTGGACTCCACAGACAGCGGCCCTCACATCCCCACACACAGATACACAAATATATTCATAATTCAAAATAAATCTGCTAAAAATATTTTTAAAAGAAGAACAACATTACAGCATTCACAGAAACATATAAAACTGGATCTCATCATCCACTTTCACATCAATTAGGTGAAATAAGTAGACTTGGAAAAACAAATATCAGATTTTCTCTCACACACGAATCTTACACATAGTTGATATGAAAATGGGAAAATGACTACTTTGGAAGAAAGAGGAATGGTGGGAGGACAAAGGAGAAGGGGAGAAGGCAATGAGGTTAGTATACTCAAAGTACGTGACATATTTGAACAAAATGTCATTGTGAAACTGATCACTTCCTACAACAAAGACATACCAATAAAATTTTAACTCAGTTTGCTAGATAACTCTACTTTTGGTACTACACATTTCAACTAGTTAGAAGAAAGAATTCTGAATGTTTACAACATAAAGGATTGGTAAATATATGAGAAAATATTAATACTTAGACATTATATTTAAAATGACATGGTGTCATATTAACATGGATAACTTTATGTTTCTACTTAGTAAAATATAAGAGCTAAGCATGGCAGAGTAATGCCTATGATCCACTTTGGGGATGCAGGGGGAAATTCAGGAGTTCAAAGTCATCCTTAGCTATGTAGAAAGGCTACGAAGTCGGCTTCATGTAGTCAACTCAGACTACATGAAGCACCCTCTCAAGTGTGTGTGTGTGTGTGTGTGTGTGTGTGTGTGTGTGTTTGTCAAAAGTCAAAATCACAAGACACAAGAAAAATACAAAGAAAAGTCATAATCAGTTAACACTTGACACCCACTAAATGAATAAAAACAAAGGAAGTATTACAAGACTGTGCAGTAAGGGACATTCATACACGACCTCATCACTTGTGTGACCCTGCAGCGGTCACTACCATGTGTCCAACTAAGCTGCACTTTTTTCTAGAAATTAATTCCACTTTTAAAAAAGATTTTATTTTTAATTATGCATAGATGTGTGCCTGTGTGTTAGTATGTATGTGCACACAAGTGCACGTGATGCCAGAGGCGTCGTATCCTCCAGGAGCTAGACTTACAGGTGGTTATGAGCCCCCCAATGTGACTGCTAGGAACCGAAGTCTGAAAGAGCTGTAAGTGCTTTAAACTGCTGAGCCATCTCTCCAGCATGAAATTGCTCTTTCTTAGAGACTTTTAACATGCATGTGCCCTACAGCTCAGCTATTCTCCAAAATGTTCACCCAAAAGAAATTCAAATACATTTAGCTAAGTCTTCTTTAAGAATGTCCAAGGCAGCCATGTTGATAAATGATCAGAAGTGTGTGAACATTGTGAATGGCACTCGAGGTGAATAAAGAATGTCCGTAGCGGGACACTGAGTGTGACCCGCGGAATGAATGACAGAGACAAACAACAAACAGGCCTCTCACATAATCATCTTATTAGATGCAGACAAGACCTCTGACAAGTTCCAGTACCCCTTCAGGAAAGGAATGCTGGAAAATCTAGAGATACAGAGGACATATCTCAACATACAAAAGACAATGTACATCAAGCCCATAAGCTCATGCTAAATGGAGAAAATTTTGAAGAATTTCCACTAAAATCAGGAACAAGACAAGGTTGTCCACTCTGTCCCCTGTTGCTCAATACAGTGCTTGAAATCTTAGCTGGAGCAATCAGATAAGTGAGGGAGATAAAAGGAATTTAGGAGGAAAGGGGAAGTCCAAGTATCCTCATTTGCAGATGATATGATTCTATCATATGACACTAAGACTCTACCCAAAAACTCCCAGAGCTTATAAACACATTCTGCAAAATAGCAGGATAGAAAATTAAGACATTAAACAAAGTAGCCTTCCTGGATAAAAATGACAAACATACTAAGAAAGATTCTAGAAAACAATATCACTCACAAAAGCCTCAAAAATTATATCTTGGGGAAAAAACTAATCAAGGAAGTAAAAGACCTGTACAATGACAACTTTAAGATACTGAAAAAAAATCAGGAAGATCCCAGACAGTGAAAAGACCTCCCCTGCTCATGGACTGGTAGGATTAACATTCTGAAAATGGCAAGCCTGCCAAAAGCAATCTACAGATTCAGTGCAATCCCCATTAACATCCTAGCACAAATTTTCATGGAAATTTAAAAAATAATCTTAAATTTTATAAGGAAATACAGAAGTTCCAGGATAGTCAAAACGATCCAGAACAGGAAATGAACTGCTGGAGATCCCACCACCCCTGATTTTAAATTATACTACAGAACTACAGCAATAAAAACAGACACATCCATCAATAGAATAGAACTGTGAAACCACATAGAAGCCCACACTCCTACAACCACCTGATATTTGGTAAGAGGTTAACAGTTTCAACAAATGGTGCTCAACAAACTGGATAGCTACATGTAGAAGAATGAAATCAGATTCTTATCTCTCACCCTGCACAAAACTCAACCCAAATAGATCAAGGATATCAACATAAGACCCAATATCCTGAATCAGATAGATGAGAAAGTATGAAATGTGCTTGAACTTACTGACACAGAAAATGTCCTTCTGAATAGGAACCTGATAGCAGAGGCATCAACAGTAACAACTAATAAATGGAACCTCATGAAACTAAAGAGCTTCTGGACAGGAAAAGACAGCACCAATAAAGCAAAGAGGGAGCCTACAGAATGGGAAAGACTTATCAGCCATCCATCCGATAGAGGCTTAGTATCTAGACTATGCAAAGAATTTAAAAGCTAAACATCAAGAAAACAATTAACCTAGTTAAAAAGTGGGACAGGAAACTGAAAAGAGAGTTCTCAAAAGATGAAACACAAATGGCTAAGAACTTTTTAAATGTTCATCAGAGAGAAATAAATTTAAACTATGTTGAGATTTCATCTTACCCCAGTCAGAATGGCTCAGATAAAACAAAAATAGATGATGGTAAATACTGGCAAGAGTTTGGGAACACTTAGTCACTGAGAGTGCAAATCCGTGCCACCATTATGGAACTCAGTGTGGAAGTTCCTCAGAAAGCTGGAAGTAGATCTATCTACCACAGTATTCAGTTGTGCCACCCCTAGGCATATGCCCCAAAGACTCTGTATCCTGCTACAGAAATACTTGCTCATTCGTGTTCACTGCTGTTCTAGTCACAGTAACAAGGAAAAGGATGTCTGTTAGATGTCTGTTAACTATGAGAAACAGCCTAGATCGCCATCAACTGATGAATGGATAACTAAAATGTGATACATTTACACAACGGAAGATAATTCAGCTGTTAAGAAAAGCAAAATGATGAAATTGACTGGTAAACGGATGGAGCCAGAAACAGTCACCCTGGGTGAGGTAATCCAGCCCCAGGAAGACAACATCAAAAGATCTCTCTAACTGGTGAATGTTAATTCGGAATCTTGAGAAACGTGTGTTTCATTTGGAATACCCATAGATGTCATAAAATTAGTAAGGACCCATACATCGGGGTGGGGATGCTTTCAATGGAGAGGAGATATAATACAGTGATATAAAAGGGTAAAGGGAATAAAAGCATGATGGTGGATGAGAGGACTAGGAACATGGAGGATAACTAACACTAGAAGCCTTTTGAAAGAGTTACATAGACGCCTGCTACTGTAAACACACACACACACACACACACAATCACACACTTAAATGAAGTTACCTTATGGCCGGGTAACAACACTCCTCCTAGACACTACCAGGCACTGCTTCAAAATGGGCACTAGGGATCCAAACTTAGGTTATCATGCTTGCTCAGCAAGCGCTTTACCCACTGAGCCATCTCCAAGCCCCAACTGATGCAGCTTTCAATGCTTAAAATTTTGCTCCCTAAAAACATATCTCAACACTTCCAAATGATTGCCACCCAATAAAAACTGGGAAACCAGTACAACCAATGTGCAAGTGGCCAAACGCCAGTGACGTCACTGCTGGTGTCCAGCTGTAAGAGTATCCTGCCTGTGATTGGGGACTATTATCACAGCTACAGCCACATACCACATAATGGCATTTTGGTCAACAATGGATCACTCTTACGTGATCTAGCTATATTGCTAGAGATGTCTTAGATGTCCCAGTCTAACCACACTCTGTTAATGTTCACACTAACAGTGTCTCACTCCGAACATTACTATGTTGAGCCATGCACGACTCTGTGTCCCTCAGGTTAGCAGCACCAGATGTGAAGTCAAGCAGACCTACATTCAAATTCTGCTTCAGAAACTTTCTTACAATAGCCCCACACCCTCGTGTGTGTGTGTGTGTGTATGTGTGTGTGTGTGTGTGTGTGAGCACTTACATGCAAGCATGCGTCAAAGTCAGCAGTCAACCTTAGGTGTCAATCCCCAAGTTCTGTCCACCTGTTCGTTGAGACAGGGTCTCTCACTGTCCTGGAAATCACCAGTCAGGCTAGGTTGGCGGGCCAGTGAGCTACAAGGGTTCAGCTGTCTCCACGTCCCCAACACTGGCCTTACAAGTGCATACCACGGTGCTCGAATTTTTTTACGTGGGTTTTGGGGATCAAACTCAGGTCTTCAGACTTGCTTGACAAGCACTTTACTGACTGAGCCATCGCCCAGCCTTCTGTAACCTTCTTTTAATGGGTGAGCCACAGTCTAGATGTCTAGAGGTGAATATGACCCATCATTGCAATCTGAAATAGCCTTGCTTTGGGCTTCCTTGGTTTAGGTCTATCCCTAAGGGTCGCAAGGCTCTGCCACAGTCCAGTGCACGGGCAGCACAGAGCTCATTAGAAACGAGCTCTTCGTCCGACTGTTCACACCCTCTCCATCCTCCTCTTCTCTCCCTCTTTGGAAAACAGCAATGTAAGAACATAAAGCTGTGCCAAGTCGTGTGGATAGACACCAGGAAGTATAGCCAGAATATAAAACACTTCTTGAAAGAGACTGTCAGGGGGGCAAATAGACATTTACTTATTTGGGGGTTACGCGTGATCAAGGATGCCAGTCTACAGCCCTGAATTCTCATTTAATGCCCCTCAGGCGTGCAATTGTTCGACAGGCTTAAAACACATGAATCTATTTCTGGAGACCAAGACAGACATCAAGGCCTTGCTGCCAGAGCACAGGGAAGACAGAACAAACAGCAAAAGAAACTAGGATCCAAGGGTGAGCAGTGGGCAGCCACCAACCACTGCGTTTGTTTTCAGGAGTAAGCATGAGAAAGGTTCCTTCTGACATTTGAAACTCTCTGTATCCTCCTCTGTAACTGCCAGACTACCCCGGAATTCCCCCAGAAAAACTCCCAAACGCCCATCTCCTTCTCTGCTCCTGGTGTAAGTGTGGCCTTCTTCTCTTGTTATAAGGCAATGAAAGACATCCATACTTAATCACTAGCACTACAGTGGCTCCCAGAAGGTACACTGGGCCAAGTACACACAGAGTAGCACATTCCTTCCCCAGGAAGCTGCATGCCCATAATTCATTTGCAGGCTTTTCCTCTGAGCAAGGCAACAACCATTTAGAATCTGACCTGGACCTTCCCAGAATTACAAAAATAGAAATGCAGCAGGATTTGAGGATGTGCAGCCCTCTGCAACCTGGTGCCATCACAGCTGGAAGACAGCCAGGGACCAAACCTATTACACAGTCTCCTTAACTGAATCGGAGATTAGCAGGTGTTAAAGACAGATTAACAACTAAATGTGTTTCTCCTTGGTATACTCGCTATTCAGAGAGGAAGTGTTTTAGGGAAAACTTGGACAGCTGCTACCTTTTCTGACAAGAAGAAATTTGCCTGGATTGACTGGGTTTTACTAAACTCAAGAAACCAAAGTATGAAGTTGGTAGGCAGGTGCTCAGAAAGCAGAAGTGACACACAGTGGGGCCACAGTGGGGCCACAGTGGGGCCAGAGTGGATTTGAGTGGGTCTTCTGGGATCTTCCTGGAGGTAGGAACAAGGAAGTTCAATTTGTGTTCTTTGCTGCCTTCATTTTGTTAAGATTTATTCATTTTTATTCTGTGTATATGAGTGCTTTTCTGCAAGTATGCTTGTCCACTGCACTCATGCCTGCTGCCTGAGGGAGGCCAGAAGAGGGCAGTGGAGCCCCTGGAAATGGAGTCACAATGGTTGTAAGCCACCACTGGGGTGCTGGAAAACGAACTGCAGTCCTCTGCAACAGCAAACTTCTTAACTGCTTAGCTGCCTCTCCATTCCCTTTGTTTCCTTGATCTAGGTTCTGACCCTAATTTCAATCCTCCAGTGGCTGGGTGTAGCTGAGGTGTAGGCATTGGGCTGTAGGACTGAGAGGAGAGTTGACTGGCTCCAGTGAAACACCTTCCCAGACCATTCAAGCAGCTGTAACAACACTTCCAAGACTGAGGGACTTAAAGAGCCAGGATTTCTCTCTCCCAGTCTGATACTGGGAAGCCCCTGATACCAGGAGCCCCAGGGTCTGGTGAGGGCTCTGCTTCTAGTCTGCAGGAGGCTGTCTGCTCCTGTACCCTCCTAGGACTGAGAAAGAGGCTGCCTGCTTCATATCTGCTCTTCTAAAGCATTAGTCCCACTCAGGAGGGCTTGCTATCATTTGGAAAATCTCCCAAATCTTTGTGTTAATTTGATCCACTGGGTACTGTTTTTGGGATTTTTGGAGCCTTTAGAAAGTAGGGCCTTGTCAGAGGCACTGACATCACTGCAGAAATGCAAAGGAGAGAACTGACCCCAACTATTTTCTTCTCTACTTGCGTCCTGACTCACGGTGAGATGAGTGATTTTACTCACCTTCCCACACCTACCAGGATGTGCTGTCTCCCGATGGACCCAAAGCAACAATTCCAGTTGATCATGTAGTGGAATTTCCAAAACTATAAGCCAAGCCTTTTTTCTCTACAACAATCTCAGGCTATTTTGTTAGAGTAATGGAAAGATAACTAGCACAGGGCTCTACCTTCTTGACTAAACACATCCTCAAGATCCCACCTCCAAATATCATTTCATGGAAGATCAGATTTTGTAGCAGTTACTGTGGTATCACCACAGCCAAGATACCTGACAGAACAGGTTAAAGGAGGAAGAATTGACCTTGGCTTGTAGTTTTATAGGGCCAGTCTGGGCTTGCTTGGCCCCATGCATTTGGGCAGAACATCACAGTGATGGGAAGGCAGGAAAGATACTGCTCATCACTGCTTCACTGACAGGGAGAAGAAAGAGACAGAAGTGGCCAGGGGTAATATACCTTCAAAGCCCTGGTCCCCAGGAATCTAATTCCTCTAGATAGCCCCCCCCCACTTCCTAAAGTTTCCAGGACCTCCCAAACAGGGCCACCAACTGGAGACCAACTTGGAATGCATGAGCCTTTATTAAACAGCAAAGTCATTGTCACAGCTAACTAGGTCCTTAGACATAAAGAAAGAAAGCAACTCTTAACTGTCTACTATGTATCCTGTACACTATTAGGCCCTCTCATGATCTCATTTTAACCCGAAAGACCTGACCCAAATTTGACAGGCAGAAAAACTAAAGAGAGATCGCATTCGTTATTTCTTTCTGTTTCGTGGTTCTGTGTTCCCTTCTTAATGTTATTTTGAATTTGTTTGGGCTTAAATCACATTACACCCTTGTCATCTCCATTAGCGAAAAAGTATTTATGGCTGATTATGCATGCAGAAAATAAATTAAATATCTGAATAACATTATGAGTAATTGGTGAAATTGCCTTATGTTTTCACATCCTTACAACAAAAGAGGCATCAACAAATGACCAGGAAAACAAAGGAATAATCCAATATAATAGTCCATATGACCACTGAGAGAGGACAGACACAATCATGGGCAATTTTGGTGTCTAAAAATCAAGTATGATGAAAATTATATTGAAATTAACCACCACAACAAAAATTTACATTAGCTGTTTCTGCAAACCAACTGCTAGTTGAGATGAAAGAAAACCGACCTGTTCTGAAAAATCAACTGCTGACTTGGAAGTTGACATTGAATTGCTTAAGTTCCTGCAAATATAAGCCCTAGCTGAAGTGTTTGTTTCGGTTTGCTTGGGTGATTCCCCAAGACACCGTCTCCCTCCAAAGACAGCTGGTTTATCAGTGAAAGATTTATGCTGATTTAGAGAGAAATTGAAGTTCAGATTTATTTCTAAACATGGAAGTGTTACCTTTGGTACAGCTTGACATATTTATGTTTCAAACTGTAAGCTATATCCAACTGGCATAATCATTCTGTAAGCTGCTAATTGGTGTTTTATACAGATTGTATAAATTTATAATATTTAATAACAATAACAGCTATGACACAGCTATCCACCTGTTTTGATTTAGACAAAAAATGCTTCCCACAGTTTGTGTATGCATGATTGGTCCCCCTATGGCAGTGATATTTTAGTTAGTTGCAAAACATTTAGGAAGTGGGTCCTTGTTAGAAAAAGTGAATGCCTGGAGACCGGCCTTGAGGTTTTATAGCTAAGCCCTGGTTTCTGTCTGTGTCTTGTCCTGTTCCACTGGGAGGTGAGGCGTCTCAGCTGCACAATCAAGCCACCATGGAGCTGGCTGACACCATGCCTTTCCCACCATGGTAAACTGGATCCCCTCAATCCATGAAACAAATAAACCTCCCTCCATTAAGCTGTTTCTTGTGAGATGTTTGGTCACAGAATCTAGTAACTAATATACCATTCAGTCAGGAAGAATGCAAGCCATTGCATTAGAGAAGGGTCCTGGAGCCCCTTTTGTGCAGAAACAAGGGGCCCCAATAACAGGGTTGCAGAAAGAAGCTGCTGTCTACCAACCAATGTGAAAGTCTTTAATATTTTAATGTTGGTGGAACTATATCAGAGTGTCCAAGCTAAATGCCAGCACACACAGATGAATGGCTGAGGGTCTGGCCTCCTATTTTATCTCTATTATCAGGGTGGTTTTTCTCAGCATCTTGACAGGTGGGCACACCAGGAAAGGGCAGTCCTGTAGAGAGCTGGCAGGTAACAACACAGAAGCTGAAGCCGAAGGCCTCTTCTCCATGGATGTACTTTCTTCTCCGGCACTGATACCTGTAATCCTCAGCCTGACCCGCAGAACACAGCAGTGAAGACCCAGTCACTGTGATGTTTAGCGTCGAAGACATGTGAGGCCTGAAACAGGATGGTCCCTAGCCTACAAAATGGAATCTAAAAACAATAAATCAACAGAGAGAGAGAGAGAGAGAGAGAGAGAGAGAGAGAGAGAGAGAGAGAGAGAGACCTGTGACTCAAGAGGAAGGAAATCCTTTTCACTGAGCTTTAAAATATAGTCCAATCATATCATGCCATTCCTGAAAGCTCTTTAATAGCTCTTCATCCCCAATCTTTGAATATGGTAGGCAGGGAATTGCATAATGGAGTCTCACTTCTCACCGCCTGCACTGAAATCCAAGCAACTGTGAAGCATTTGTGTTTTGAAGCATATGGTATCCTTCCATAGTCCTGACTTCCACATCTCTGAATGGGAAGCTCGAAGTCTTTGTGCTAAGTCTTGGATTTGCTGCCTAGTTGCATTCAAAGTGTCAAGAGTAACATTGTAGCTATTTCCTCTGAGTTGAAAAATTTCCTCTTAGAGGGAGACTCAGGAAGTAAATAACTGGCAGGTCTCAGGGAAGTTCCTGAAACTAACAGGATTCACAAAGCCCTCCCCAAGGTTAAGGAAACAGTACAGTGCTGGAGGAAGAGACTCTCCCACGTGTCTAGCTGCCAGCAGAGGCTTCAGGGTTGCAGCTTCCAGTTGTCCCCAGGCTGGGTTGGGCTTTCTGGCGACGCAGCTGCATTTGAATTGTCCCTGCTCATTTAAGTAACACCACCCCCACACTCTTGTAACACCAATAAACATACTAGTTCTCCAAATTGGACTTCAGTGAAATTGTTACATTGGCCTGTGGTTGGTTCCCTATTGGGGTGAGTAGCCATCTGTCAAACACACATGCTCACCAAGGAAAAGTTACGCTGGTATTAATGGATATGAAGTCATAATCATCATAGTTGATTTAATATTTCAGTTAAGTGAGGCTATTTCAAATAAACAAAGATGTCAACCAGACCCACAAATCTTTGCTTGGAGCTGGGGAACTAAAAACACATCTAATGTATTGTAAGATTACAGGATTTAAAATGTGTAGAACACAGGTAGAGCGGTTTACACCTGTAAACCTGGCACTTGGAACGTGGAGATAGAGAGTCGTGAGTTCCAGGCTAGCCTGAGATATATAGTGAAAAAAAATAGTTTGGACTAAAAATAAAAATCCTGAGCAGAGCAAGGACTGGTGAGGAATGACAACGAACTGGGACAGTCACACAGTGCTTTCAGCATGAGAAGTGATACAGCCACTTGGGAATTGGTACAGGAGCTTGTGAAAATCCCAGGCACGCTCCTGCTGTAAGATCCTACTATGCCACGTCCTCACTGTTACTTACCCTAGAGAAAAGAAACTGGATGTCCATACAGCCGTATACGCAAATATTCATAGTCTGTATTTGCGGGAATGTGACTCAGTGGTAGAGTGATTGCCTACTGTTTGTGTGAGGTCCTGAGTTTAATCCTGGAAAGCAAAAGAAAAAAAATTGAAATGGCCTTAAAAAGGGAAAACTAATCTAGATGATCCCATTAACAAACTAGCACAAGCATGAATGAATTGTAGAGACATCTACCTGTATAATAGAATGTTACAAGGAAAAGCGAACTATTGACATGTCCAATAATAAGGATGCCTCTTGGACTAATGAGACTGAGTGAAAATATCCAAAATAAAAGGATGAAGAAAAAAAAGTTGCAAACTGTGTTCTACCAGCTATGTAAACTTCCAGAAGGCGGAACCTGATTGATAGTGGCAGGATTCAAATCTAATCTTCGTGGAATAAGAGGAGGAAAGATCAATTTTTAAAGGGAGCTCCTGGGAGGGGTGGATATGCTCACTGTTTCAATTGTGAACATGGTTGCAACAGTGTATAGAAAAGTGAAAATCCAACAAATTCTACACTTAAAATATGTGACATTTATTGTGTCATGGTTATGTTTCAACAAAACAGCAAAATAAAAACCGAGGAGAGAGCATGCTTTTTGTGAAATTGTGGCTTGGATAAATTACCAAAAAAAAAAAAAATCCATTAAGGAGGTAAGATGGTGGGGCTGTAGAGATGGCTCCGTGGTTAAAAGCGTATACTGCTCTTGCAGAGGTTCCAGATGCAGTTCCCAGCACCAAGTGGGTCACTACCCCAGTAAGTCCAGGTCCAGGGGATCTGACACTCTCTTCTGGCTTTTGTGTGTACTTTGTTCACCTGATACACACACACACACACACACGCACACAACTAGAAATAAAAATAAAAGCAAATCATTTTTAAAAGAAGGCGAAATGGGAGTTCTCCGATTGTGGAAGTGTAAGTTACTTACTGGGAATGCTGACACTTTAGAAGGAGGCAGACTATAAAGGGAAAAGTCTAAGAGCTAAGTCTTTCCAATGCGGACACTAATAGTCTTTAGTGTAAGTGAGTTCCCAGTCCCTTGGTATATTAATCTGACAATCATTAAACTGGTCTCAAAGTAGATTCTTGTCTACTGTGATGACACTGGTGGGGTGTATTTGCTGGTCACAAACCTTCTGTTCCTGATGTTCAAGAAAACAACCATGAAGAATTTTCCTCAAGAATAAAAGGGAAAATAATTCAAAGAAATATGACTTCAAAGATGTTGAGTTGAAAGGAAATCAGTTCTTCAGATACAGGCATCTCAAGCCAGTACTAAAAGGACAGTGAGGGACAGAGTGGCGAGGGGGTAGGGAGACAGAAGATGGGTTGTGAGTGTATGTGGGAGGAAGTTTATTGGAAATGCTTCCTGGTGGAAAATGGGAATGTGTACAGGGAGAGGAAGTGGGGGTCTTGGGTTGTTTTGTGACAGATGTTTGATCTAGAATAATCTAAGAAACAAAGCACATCCCCCATATTCAAAATCATCCAATATTTTCCTATGTCTCTTTTTTTAATGTCTCCTACCACTGAAGTCTTTACCAGAATTACAATTATCATTAAACGAAAAACGCTGAAGTAGGTTCAATACACTGTGATGTTCACAAAGGGCCTTTCATGGGTTTTATCCCCCTTTTATTTTCTGTAGCAAATACTTTAGCACTTAAAATTAGAAGCAATGCTTGATTTATTTCTGTATTTAAAATATTGCTTTAAATAAATGTCTGTTCAATAATATATAGCTGTGGAATGTTTTAAGTAAATGAACTTACTGCTCCTAAAAAAAATTAAAAGAAAGAAAATGACAAGATGCAGATAAAATGCAAAATAACATTGGGATGCATTATAAACAAGGAATAGAACATTTTTCTTGTATGCATGTCTGTTTCAGGAGCAGTTTCACATGAGGGCATCCCTCTCGATAAGGACAGTAAATTAAAGATTCTCCCAAGGCAGTCCCAGGTCCCACTCCAGCCCCACTGACATATGGTGCTGCTCCAAGAGGGAGACAGGGATAATTGTTGGAAACAGAGGGGGTCCACAGAGGAGCAGTTGTGGTCCCCACCAGCCACCTGGATGAAGCAATTAAACGATCGGGTGGCTGCGCCGTAACAAGGTGCCAGAGGGGTGAAAATTGACTTGAGTAAAAGAAAAATGAGGTGATTGTCGTCATTCCTGGAAACCAAGGTGAGTGTGAAGGCATGCAGGCACTCCCCCCACCCACCTTCCCCTTTGGCCCACAGGAGAGATGAGGTCGTTCCTGTCTTGTGGGAAGGAGGTAGACACTCTCCTCAACTCTCATTTCTCCCCAGAAAAGGAGGAGGGGCCAAATCAGCGGCTCAGGTGGCTGAACCTAGAGTATCAAGATTTTTGTTTTCTTTATTCTTTTTGCCGTACTGGGGATTGAACTCAAGGCCTTGTGCATCTGGTCAAGTACTATATCCCTAGCTCCTTTTTACCTTTTATTTTGAGACAAGAGTGTCCATAAATTGCCCAGACTGGCCTTGAACTTTTGATCTTCCTGCCTCAGTGCCTCAATTATCTGGGATGACAGGCCTGTGCCACAAGCCCTAAGGAAGGATGGCAATTTATTGCAGGGCAGGGATATGGCATCTCAGAGACAGGGCCCTCTTTTTACTACACCCTCTATGAAAGCTTACCAGGCACCAGGCATCCCTCTCCCTTTAGTCTGTCCCTGGAGTTCAGTGGTATTTCTGGTCAGACATGACTTGTTAAGTTCAGTCTCCAATTCAAAGAGGAATAGAAAGTTACAATATATTTCTGTTCATGAGACTTTGGTGTGTATGCATGTGTACATGGACATTCACATGTGTGTTTGTGCCACATGCACATGTCTGTATGCATGCAGGTGCATTTATGTGGAAGGGAAAGGACAATGTAGAATGTCATTTCTCCTCAGGCATGATCTACCTGTTTTTCGTTTGTTTGATTGCTTGAGACAGGGTCTGTCGTTGGTGCTCTCCGATGAGGCTAAGTTGGCTAGCCAGTGGACCCCAGGGACCTGTCTGTCTTTGCCTCCCTGGCACTGGGATTACAAAAAAGCTCACTAGTCCTGGATTTTCATATGGGTTTACGGTTTAAATTCAAGTCTTTGTGCTTATACCAGAAACAGTTCACCGTCTGAACCATCTCTCCAATCCCTCTGCTTTTGATATTTCTGATGCCAAAAGATTTCCATGCCATCAACTAGCCAGCCAGAGAGAAAGTGGTTAAGTGGACTTCAGGTCAACACCGACCCTAGGCACTCTCTAGCTCTTCACAACCTGAGGAACATCCTGCTGTCTCTATTCCCCGTATAAGTAAAAAAAGACATGAAGAGAATTGCTCTTCTAGCTAGGAAGACTGTGGTGGGACTAGGCCAGTTTCAGAGAGCTCTTAACCTCTGCAATATTCCGCAGCTCCTGGTACACAGAGAAATGTTTTATCAGTATTGTCCTATCATTATAATCTTGACGGAGACAGATGCTTGACAAAGGAGGAAGGTAGAACAGCCCTTCAACCCAAAGGCAAATAGCTGAGTACAGAGAAGGCTTCGGTGTAGTGAGCAAAGCTCAGCTCAAGACCCCAGAAGACCTGAGTCCAAGCCTCTGTTCTGCCATGACACTTCACCTGGGAAACTTAGCACTCTGTTAGGGCTCAGACCAAAAGACTAAAGACATGAGAGCACTCTGACATGCAATAATACTCTGTCTGGACAGTACATACTGTACATGCAAGGGATAGTTTCTATTGTCACAGATCACCTGAACTGTCCCAGTGATTCTCCTCCAGTCAGAATGATGTCTCCCCTCCTCAAGGGACGCTGGAGA
The DNA here is from genome assembly GCA_035773235.1 of Eospalax fontanierii. Classification (NCBI taxonomy): domain Eukaryota; kingdom Metazoa; phylum Chordata; class Mammalia; order Rodentia; family Spalacidae; genus Eospalax; species Eospalax fontanierii. Next base: position 42,320,590 of record CM069546.1, on the reverse strand, counting down.
CATTCCAAGGCAGTGGCAGTAGTGGGATTGGACCCAGAGCCGCAGACACTCTAGGCAAGTGAGCTACATGGCCAGCCCTATTGGGACTTGGTTGTGACAACCATGGAGGTAGGATGGTACCGACTCCCACAGACAGTCCCCCTAACAGCTTAGAGGTTACACGCCAATAGCAACACGGCTGAGAGCCCTGGTTCAAAATGAATTGATGCCTTGTAACAATTCAAGAGCAGATGCTCAATAAATATTTATTGAATATATGAATAAATAAATTAGCAGTCAAGCTCTATAATATGATTAAGATGAGATAGTGATGTTGGAATGAATAAGTAGATGGTAAATAAGAATACTGAAGAACATGTTTTCCTTGCTGCTCAAAGTGGACCACAGATCAGCACTCTCAACCATCGCTGAGTACCTGTCAGAAGGGCAGCGACCAAGAGGCTGAAGGGATGACTCACTGGTTACAAACAACTTGCCTCTCTCACAGAGGACCAGAATTCAGTTCCCAGCACCCACATCAGGTAGCTCATAACTGTCTGTAACTTCAGCACCAAGGCATCCGATGCCCTCTTCTGGCCTCTGCAAGAAACTAAATGCATGCATGAATACACATATATAATATTTTTTTAAATAAATTAATTAAATAATTCTAAAATCTAGAAGCGCAGCACAACGAAGATTGTATCTCAGACCTGCTGAATCACGATTTGCACTTGATATCTCTAGGTGATACTTAGGCATAGTAAAATCTGAAAAGCACTGTCCTAGAGACTGTCCTTGCAGCGATGAAGCCAGGATCCAGCTGATTGGCACAAGAACCCATGTCTCCTAAGAGCAGTCCTGCCGCAGTATTCCTCTTGTTCATATAACCAACTCTTTCCACAAGTTGCATTTCTGCCTGGATGCTCACCATTTGGACAAGAGTCCCCCTGTTCTCCAGGCATTAGCTGAGTCTTCTTTCTTCCTGCATAAGGAACAGGGGTTATAACGAGATAGGGCACATCATCAGTACTACAGAACACCACAACTGGGACTCCAGAGAGGAAAGGAAAATTCCACTGCGACTTTCCTATTTGATCACTTTATTGTCTTTGCCCTCCAGGTAAAGGGGCAGCCAAGAAAAATGCATCCCACGTGATGCTAAGATCTTGGATGCTCAGTTCGAACCCTATTTAAATTGGGTCCTGTTGCATCAGAAGGAGAAGAGGGTTATTTCTACATCAGCCCTGAAGTTCAACATTTCCTACTCAGGGCTATCATATTCTTCCTTCAGAAAATAAGAAAACATCAGAACTCCATATCCAGAGAGTATAGTCTAGGCACCAAGCTACAAGTCTAATAACATAACTCCTTTTGTGTGTATACAACTATGTATGCATGGGTGTGTGCCGCATGTGAATGTGTGTATGTGCATGTTTGGGTAGAAGCTGACTTTATCTGCTATTCTGTAAGTATCACCCATCTTGTTTTATTGAGGGCCTCTCGCTGGCCTGGAACTTACCAGTGGAGGCTAAACTGCTTTGCCAGTGAGCCCCAGGGATCCCCCTGCCTCAACCTCCCAAGCTCGAAGATTACAAGTGTATACCACTATTCCCTGCTCTTAATGTAGGTCCTGGAGATTGAACTCGGCTTTAAGGCTTGCAGGGCAAATGCCTCACCCACTGAGCAATCTCCCCAGCCTATATTCCTTTGTTAGTATTTATACAACCTGTGAAATAGGAGCTATCAAATTCTCTACCATATGTATAAGGAAACTTAAACATAAAGAAGTTAAGCAACTTTCTTCGGATCAAGTATCCAGAAGATTCCTGAGCAGCTTCAAGATATCACATCAGGCACTCACGCACAGATGTGCTATTTTCTCTGTCTGGTACCATCACATCCTCCCTTGTTCACCACCCTTAGCCTGATTTGACTCAATGGTTTAGAATCAAAACATATTACAACATGTCAGGTACCTTCCAGGTGGTCATTAAATACTGGTTGAAAGAATAAACAGATGAAATCTTTTTCAGAATGAACATGGTCCTACAGTGAGATCTTGAGAATAAAAAGGCACTGCAAATAGTAATAGGCTCTGTTTATGCTTTATTTCTATATTTATATGTATATCTGTGTCTACATGTGTATATGTGGGTTCCTACAAAGATCAGAAGGGGTGACAGTTACTGTGGAGTTGGAGTTACAGGGAGTTATGAGCCACCCATTGCGGATGTTGGGAATAAATCCAGTTCTTCATAAGAGCAGCAGGTGTTTTTAATCTCTGAGCCATTTCTCCAATATGCTTTTAACCTGAATATCCATTTTGTAAATTTCCATCTAGCCCTATCACCCAGGACCTTACTCCAGGAATTTCTCCTTTCCCAAACAACACTCAGATTTCTCCTGCTGCAGCTGTGACAGCCTTGCATCGCAGCATCCCTGACTCCAGGTGACTGGCCGAGAGTGAAGGCTAGGAGTGGGCTCCTTCAGTAGGAAAGACAAACCCCTTCCTTTCTTTAGGAATTTGGGAATCAGGAGAAAGAAAAACGAGGCACTTGGAGATGTACAATGACAAAGAAAGGTGGGTGGGTATGTGTATGTGTTAGCACCCACAATTGCCTCATAGCTCACGAGTGGAGAGCCGCACAAAGCTCCGTGCTAATGTACATCCAAAAACCAAAGATGCGAGTCAGAGAGAAATTATTTCTGACATCATTCAAGCCTCTGTTCCTAGACACCTGCCTCTCTGAGCTGTCGTTTCTCTTTTATTAAATATTGTGGAGGAAGGGGAAGCGTAATTGCAACTCACAAGGCTGTAGGTCCACCACTATTCAAGAAAGACAGGGACTGTAGACAGCAGCCGTGCAGCAAAGGGAATGTTGACAGTCCCTTCTCTACCCAAACTCACCCCAAGCACCGAAGAACAGAGCCAGTTGATGGAAACTGGTTTCCCCCTGCTTGAATCCTGCGGAGTGAAGACTCCTAACTACAGGTCTTGTGCCCGTATCAGTGAAATGAACAGGTAAGGCTCTGTGCTAATTAGTCTTATCTCTCAACTTGACACGACCTTGTTGTGTGACACTACCTCTGGGGAGACATGAACAGGTGTCAGCCCATCCCAGATAAACAACGGACAAGAGACCAAGCACGAACACCACCAGAATCGAGTTGGTGAACCACTGGGTTTTATTTGGGTCACTTCCAGGAATATAGGTGAGGGATTACTTACCAAGCAGAAATGACTTAAAGACAGCTGCATCATCAAGGCCCACACCTGCAGGAGTGACAGTTCACGTGAACAAGCAGGCAACCGGGATGTATTCCTTTCTCTCTGCTCTTCACTGTGATGTGATGTGACTAACTGCTAGAGTTGCTGTCTGGACTTTCCCTTGATGATGAACTGTAACCCACAATTGCATGTCAAATAAACCCTTTCCAATCCTATGCTGCTGTTTATCAGGGTTTATCACAGCAACAGAAATGAAACTCAAACAGCCTGGATCTCCGAGCATCTCCTGAGCAGAATGAAAAGCTGAATTTGCATATCTGGCCACCTGTGTTTTTGGAAAGTGCCTGAGTCAATACCTGGAGTCCAGCATACTGATGGCCTCAGCATGAAAATTCTATTTCCATGGGATTAGACCACACTCCCTTGCTCTTCCCAGACACCTGGCCTGAACAAGGTGGGATTTGCACAGCTATCATGAGGCTAATGGTTCTTCAGGGAGGAAACTCAGGAATACCAGTGAGTTCCAAAATCAGGGTGGCTGGAGGGAAAAGACCTCGGTTTTCTCATCTCCCTGCGAGCATCCTCACAGGACACCTGAACAGGGTGCAGGAGGCTAAACTGCATGGTCCTTCCCCAGGCTTCCACCATTATAGTTCCATCTGTTCTGCTTTATGTGCTTCGGCTTTGTATATGATACATGATGCATTCTGACTCTTCCATTTCTTTTTCTTTAAAATACAAAAGGCAAACCTAACCTACGGCATTAATGCTATGATCCTCTGATGGGTCCCAGTCTGGTGTTTGAAGAGCATAACTCTGACACGGCCACAAAGCCCCCTGTGCTGGGATTTTCATCAAATGAATTCATTACATCCAAGGTCACAAACTTATTACCAGCACTGGGAGGTAAAGATGGGCGTGGGTCTTGCTGGGTAGCCAGCCTAGCCTACTTGGTAGGACCAGGGAAGAGACCCTGCTGGGAAAAACAAAGCAGACAGCACCTGAGGAACAATACAAAGCTGGTGTTATGATCTAGTCACACACTCAAAAACAAAACAAGCGAGTCAGGCGTGGTGACTCATGCCTTTAGACCCAGCAATCTAGAAGCAGAGGCAAGCCTATCTCTGTGAGTTCAAGGCCAGCCTGGTCTACATAGTGAGTTCCAGGCCAGCTGTGACCACAGGGAGACACTGTCTCAAAAAGACAAAAACGAAAACAAAATAAACAACAAATAAAAGAGCTTCATTTCCAAAAGCTTTAAATGGAGACCTGTACACTGCAGACTCTCACTTGGCTTAAGGATTGGAGGAGCGGCACATAAACAAAAGGTTTACAATGCGGGATTTTTATCCCCACATGGCTACAGCAGGCTGCGCTGAGTAAATGACTGAGTTTGCTCCTTGTACTAAAGGCCTTTCCAAAAATATAACTTTTGCACAGAATTCGATTCCAAATACCCTGGCTCACCCTAGGGTCTCCACGTCCTTCCTTAAGCTGAGCCTCCCATCTCACCACACATTCCACAGGGAGAGCCAGCTCTCTGTTTGATAAATGCCCTTTGCTAAGATGCAGGTCAGTGTAATTTTCCAAAAGGTTAGGAGGAATGACTGCCCAAAGAGGACTAGCTTACTATTTCAAATGCCACCGGTCCCATTCTCTAACATTTACAGAGTTATTTACAACTTGATTCCCAAAACACCTGACAGAGTGCCCGACCTGCCTCCCCGCCTCAGGCCGTCAGCTCTCCAGCCTTCAGTGAGACCTGGTAGTCAACGCATGCCTCCAGGAGTGCAGTGGGCCCTAACTCAAGAAAGGGAAGCCGCCACAACGGAGAGTGTCTCCACTGAGGGGCGCTTTGAAAAGATAGTCAGTAAAATTCACACGTTTTGAGGTATGAAGGTTGTTGACTGAATCCGAGCGGCTCCAGCTGTTCAGTTCATTTTCACTTTTTCAGCCAGATTAAAAGTCTAATACTGATGTTTTAAGCAAGCAAATAATAATTTTTTTTAAAAAACCTTCGTTTCTCTTCTACATAATGTGAGGCATTTGTTTGAATGGGTCCTTGTAACTAAGGGAATTTTAAGGGAAAAATATTCCTTCCATAAACCTGGGTAATTAGAATTAATTACTGGATGGCTCAAAGGATAAGAGCGCTTGCTGCCAAGCCTGAAGACCAGAGTTTTATCCCTGGGATCTTCATGATGGAAGGAGAGAATCGACTCCTGCAAACTGTCATCTGACCTACACACACTGCCATGGCAAACTTATGCATTCTTGCATGCCCCACATACAAATAAATATGTAAATAAATAAATAACAAAATTTTAAAATAATACAGCAAGAACTACAATCTATTTAGTGTGTCAAGCATCTGATGATGAATGATACTTAGTCTTTCATTACATCTAATTCCCAATGCATAGTTTTATGTATTTAGATACATAGTTTTACATAGTTATAGTTTTACATAGGGTTAATCACAAGATTCTCTGCAAGTTAGATATGAAAATTATTTTCTCTTTACCAATAGGGAAACTGAGGCTAGGAGTTTCAGTGACTTTTCTAAGGCCACTAAATCATTGACAGACCCAAGACTGGACTTTGGGATTGTTCACACTGTCTATTCTACCCACTGATTTCATGTGCATTTTCTTGCAGTCAGCATCTGTGCCCATACATAAAGCAAAGAATGTAAATTTCTCAACAAGATAACTGCAGAAATCCCATTGTCATGAACTTCTGGTCTGGATAAGAAATTCAGAACTGGAAAAAATCTATATCCCTCCCCATGGCACCCAAAATATCTTGGTCTCATGGCCTGAGGTGGCTGCATAATTTGTCACTGGGATCAAACTAAGTGGGACTGAAATTTCATCTCCTTCATTTACTAGCTACTGTACATTGGACATGTCACTTGACCTCTGTGAGTCTCAGTTTTCTCATTTAAGGAAAGCAGGACAGCAGCAATGCCCATTTCACAGACTGCAGTACGGGAAGCAGTATGTGTGTCAAGCTGCTATGGATGCAGTTATGACGAATAAAAATCAGATACCATCCTAGTTGGCAATCTCCTTGGAAAAGCAGACAACTGAGAGGTGGTCCTTGTCAGGCTGTAGACTGAGGAAGCCTAGTCAGATCCCAGGCTGGTTCCGAGACGAGCCTCCTTCATCACCAGATGTCTAAGCTCATGGATGCATAAAGGCTCGTCTTTGTCTCCATCTTCTCCTCTATGTCTTTTCTTCTACTCTTTCTTGTGTCAGCAGATTCAGACATGTTCAAGACATTCCAGGATCATCTCAAGACCCTTAACAACTGAAGTCACACCTGTGAGGCAGTAGTTCCAAATAAATTAATTAACAAGTTCTGGTTAGATGCGTCTGAAGACAGGGCACGTCATTCATCCTATTCCAAGTCTTTTATTTTTGAGAATTTTATACACGAGTCTTGTCTTTGCATTCTTTCCATCCCTCTTTCTCTCCAATTCCTCTCATGTCCTCCCACCACTTCCTTTCAATTTCTTGTCCTCTTTTTTGATTAGTTATATAATATATATATATATTTACATATATGCTGAATTCATTTAGTGGTGCTCCTGTGCACCTGTGTTCAGGGCTGTCCATTTGAAGTTTGAGAAACTCTCATGGAGCTACTCTTTGAAGAAACTCCTTCCCTCAACATCCATTGATTTCCTTTAGCTCTTCATCTCGAGGGGGAACCTCATGACATCCTCCCACACCTTGGCATGTCAATTGGCTTTGTCATTTTGCGGATCTCGATGGACTGCCATACTGTGGAATTGTCATCGGTGCAGCTTCCCCATGATGTCTAGGATGCATTAACTGGCAGTAACCGTCTTGTCCCTCTGGCTCTTACGTTCTTTCCACCCCTTCTTCCATGCTGTTCTTTGAGTGTAGAGATTGCTTTGCACATGTGTCACTTAGGGCTGGGCACCTTACAGCAGCCACTTGTTCTCTACATTTGACCAGTTGTAGAACTTTGTAATAGCTTCCATCTGTTCCAAAAGTGGTGAGAGGGCCACTTGTCCATAAATATATGTATTCAGAATACAGTAAGAAGTTATGTTGGTCTAGGAAAGTAACAGAAGTGGTTTCTTCTCTAGGGAATATGACCTTTCCAGTCATGTGTACTTGGCCATGCTCACAGTATCACACCTGATTTCTTTCCCATTGAGTAGACCTTAAGTTCAATTAGACAGCTGCTGATTACCCTGAGATAAAAGTGCCACTTTTGCACCAATAGACATAGTTTGCTATTCCAAGACCTTAATGAGTGCCAGGACATGTGTCCCTTTTCCTCTTCCCACTCACTGATTCCACCAAACACTGCCAGAACTTAGAAGAGGCTTTTCGCCTCCATCAAATCCAGATTTCCCCAGTTCATTTTTTACACTCTTACATCTAACATTTTGAAGAAATCCAACCCTTGAAGAAGAGACTGTGGCATGATATGGAGAAATAAAATGGACCTTAAGGAAGAGAAAGGGCTGATTGATCTCCTGAGAAAGCTTCCAATGGAACACAGACTGATGCCTGGGAGACGCTGGCCAGCCCTTTTTATCCACTTTCTCCAGCCAGCCAGAGGCTGAGGGGTGTGCAGACATTAGTGTTTCCCACAATGCAGTCACAGCTCAGTAACAAAACTTCTATTTTCACATATCTGTAGGGAAGTTCTGAGTGAAATAAATCCAAGGAAGTTTTTATTGCAGCATTTTTCAGGACTCTTCATAAAATAAACCATAAATACTCACAAATAATCCACACTATTTCCTACATTTACAGAACCAAAGAACGTTTGGTTTGTGAGGTATCTGGTGGTCTCAGTGTTCCAAATACACAATGGAATTCTGATGTCAATCCTTCTTTGTGAGTAAACAGCCACAGAGCCATCAGAAGAAAACACATTTTAAAAAACACAATATGGTTCCACTTGTGGTGGACAGTGTGTCAATTTGACACAACCTGGAATCTCTCGGGAGGAGTGTGTCAAGGAGGGATTATCTAGATCAGGTTGGCCTGTATGCATGTCTGTGAGGGATTTTCTCAATAGGATTGAGATGGACAGAACCATACTGAAAGTGGGCAGCACTATTTCATTAAAGGAGCACTGAACTGTACAGGAGTGAGAAGAATCAAGCTGATCAGCAGGCTTGCATGCATTCATTCTCTCTCTGCTCTTAGATGTGATGTGAGAAGCTGCCTTGACTTCTCCACAGCGACTAGTATTGTTATCCAGAGAAATCCTCTTACCCCTAAGTTTATCACAGCAACAGAAATGAAACTAAGACATCACTTCACACCTATCAGGATGACTTTTATTTAAAAGACAGACAAGGAGCTGGAGAGATGGCTCAGTGGTTAAAAACACTTGCTGTTCTTCCAGAGGACCGGGTTTGACTCTCAGCACTCCCATGGAGGCTAACAACTGTCTGTAACTCCAGTTGCAGGGGATCCGACATCCTCTCTGGCCTCCGCAGGACACTACATGAACATGGTGCACTTATATACATACATGCTGGGAAAACACTCATACATAAAAATAATAAAATATTAAAAAGACACACAAGGGCCAGCAGTGTAGCTCAACAAGAAAAGGTGCTTGCCACCAAGACTGACAACCTGAGTTCAATTCCTGGGACCCACGTAGTGGAAGAAAAAATTGACACCTTTAAGTTGTTCTCTAACCTCTACTGCAGCATGTATACCACCCTCCCCTACACACACAAATAAAGAAATTTAATTTTAAAATATTTAATTTAGAAGATAGAGAAATTGTTCAATGGCTAGCAGGACTGACTGTTCTTGTAGGTACTAAGGTTCAGTTCTCAGCACCCACATGGCAGCTAACAACTACCGTTAACTCCAGTTCCAGGGTATGCCTTCTTCTGATCCCGATGGGTATTTCACAACATTACATACACACAGACAAAACACTCATACACATAAAATATAAATAACTAAGATCTTTTCAAAAAATGATAGTAACGAGTATTGACAACTAAATACAGAACAACTGTCACCCTCATGTTTAATGGTGAGACTATAAAGTGCAGCTGCTTTGAAAACCACGTTTGACAATCTCTTAAAAAGATCAAAGTTGCTGCGTAATCCAGAAGTTTCAGCTCCTAAATAGAAAGTACATTTGCATACAAATACAGCAGCTTTACTTAATGAGATGTTTTGAATAAGCATGCTCCCCATAGGCTCCAGGTATTTGAACACTTGGCTCCAGTTGGTAGCACTGTTTGTGGAGGTTTAGGGGTTGTGGCTCGCTGGAGAAAGCACATCACTGGGGACGGGCTTTATGAGTTCACAGCCTTGTCCCACTTTGAATTTGTAGTTTCTCTGCTTCCTGTGCCTACCTGAAGATGCAAGTGCTTGGCTTTCTGCTCCAGCTCCCTTTGTCATGCCTCCCCTGCCATGACGGACTCTCATCCTCCTAAAACTGTAAGCCAAATGAAATCTTCCTTCTATGAGCTTCCTTGGTCATGGTGTTTTATCACAGCAACAAAAAAGTAGCTGATACACTTAACAATAGCTGCAAACAGAAAACAACCAAATAGTCATCAGCTGGAGGGATAAATGGTGGTATGACCATTCAATATCATCTAATCCAACAACAGAAAAGAAATGAAATCAGATACATGCTACAAACTGCACACGCTCAAACGCAGTATGGGAAATGTGTGTGTGTGTGTGTGTGTGTGTGTGTGTGTGTGTGTAAGAGACAAAGGGCTTCACAGTGTGTCATTCCTTTCTACGTCATGCCCCAAGAGGGAGATATACAGAGACATAAAGGTCGGAGGTCACTGACAGCTAGGGAAGAAAAGAGGGACACCTGTACATGGCTCTTATAAGAGCTCTTATTGAAATAATAAAAATAATCTAAAACTGGATTGTGGTGGGGGTTGCATCATAGTAATTTACTAAAAATCATTTGTATACTTCAAATGTTTAAATTTTATGGACTGTAAATCACACATCAATAAGCTTGGCTTTTTTAAAACTGCTATTGCTGATTAATGAAATTTTAAAAATTAACTTTAAAAGTGCTTGTTACCTCTATGTCTTGCCCTGTGCTTGCTCAGATGGAAACGTTGAGCATCTTTTTGGAAAGGAAGGAAGGATTCAAGGGCAGTGTTTCTCACTGGACTTGGGAAAGGTGAGCAACATGTTGCACGATGGTCCATCTTGATGGACAACTTGGTGGGATTTAGAGTCACTATGGAAACAAATCTCTGGGCCTATCTATAAGGGAGTTTCTGTTGTGTGACACAATTCCTGGGAGATAAGAACAAATGTCTACTGGCCTTAGATGGGAACCAAAGTAAGGATACCGCCAAAATCAAACGTAGTGAACCACTGGATTTTATTAGAGTTACTGACAGGAAGGGTTACTCACAAGAGTAGAAATGACTAAAAGACAGCTGCATCTCCAAAGCCACCAAGCACAAGCGGCAGTTCACAGAAGCAGGAAACCTGGAGCGCACTGCACAACCCCTAGGCAGCTCAACAGGTAGGAGGATATCTTCTCCAGAGTACTGGTCTGGTCTGAGCCTCTTCTAGGCAGTTCATCTTGTATCTGCTCCTCCCTGTGGCTTGGCGGGTCTGCCAGCATCTCTTGGTACTGTTCTTAAGGTTTATATATGCTTGGGGGAGGGTCTAGTGAACTTGGTCAGTTTCAGGGACTGTTGTTCAGATGCGTTGTCTACTCATCTACTTCTTGAGTTTAAGGAGCTTCTTTAGGCGATGGAATGTTTCAATCCCTTCAAAACACCCTGCTGTTTACCTTCCTTTCTGCCATCCAGGAATGTATATGGCGAACTAGAGCAAAGAGTTTTCAGTTTAATAACTGGGCCATTCCAAATCCAAATGATTTTCAAACGTGTGAAATAGGTCAGTGTGTTAAATAAATAGATGGATCATTCAGGAAGGGCAAGATCCAAAGCGGCTCCATCCCAAGAGCTGAGGTCCTAACTGAATGAAAAGGAGAAAGTGAGCTGAGGAGAAAGTGAGCTGAGGACCAGACGTCATCTCTATTTCCTGGCTGCAGAGGCAATGTGACCAGCTACATTCTGCTCTTTCTCTCATGATTTTCCCACCGTGATGGACCATATCTTCAAACGGTGAGCCAAAATGAACCCTTCCTTCTGCAAGTTGTTTTTGTCAGGTATTTTGTCACAGCAAGGAGAAAAATAACCAATGACAGGCACCTTCTATGCTGGTTGCACTGAAGGCTGTTGAAGGATATTGTTGGTGTGGATACTGGTGTGGTCCTCTGCAAACTGAAAATCCTTGGGATACATCCTTCCTTGCACTCTTGTACTCTGCGTGTGCCCTGGATAAAACCAGGCCCTCACCAGCCCACAGAATGTATTTAACTGGCAGAATTGATTAGAATTCAAGGACCAATATGAGAGAAGTTCTAAGGAAGAGATACTGGGCCCTTTGATCTGCCTCATCCCACTCTGACTTCTGTCTAATTAGCAAAGCTTTTGAGGCAGACTGATAAGCATTCTGGGCACTTCCCGTGTCTGGACACTGACTAATTAATTTTTGACTTTGAGCAGTGACACTTCATTTGAAAACTTTCTACCATCCATGGACGCATAAGGAAAATTAAGGCCAAAGAGTTTTCAGCATGCTAAGGGGGCCGTTCCAAATCCAGCTGATCTCCAAAAGGGCCAAATAGGTCAGTGAGTTGAATAAAGAGATGGACCATCCAGGGGGGAGGATCCAAGACACTCTACCAGGGTCAGGGTGGAGCTTAGCTATTTATCCCCTCGGTTCTGTTGGTCTTTGTATTTGAACGTCACTGATTTCCTCAGAACCCTTGTGTGTTGAGCAGTGACTGAGAGAGAAAAGAAACAAAACAAAAATGATTTCCAGGTGGAGCCTAGGAGGTGAGCAAAGCCCCTGAATCAACACAGAGGCTTTTCCTATGAGTACTGCGGAGTGCGGACCTGCAGGCCACACCCCCAAGGCCAAAGCCAGCTCACCTGTCCTCATGAATGCAGCTCTGTGGGAAAGCAGCAGCGCCCCTGGACTGTGCTTTGTCTGAGGCTGTTTGCATGTCCCTATGGCAGAGACTGGGTGGTTCGCAAAACAGAAAATATTTGCTATCTGTCTCTTAATAGAAAGTTTGCCAACCTGGGTCTAGATGAGGTCAGTATTGTACCTTTTGGGTATGAGAGAACATTTGGAAATCTTCCTTATCTTTTGTTCTCTTTTTGAAAATTGTCTATACTTTTGAGATAAGATTTCATATAGCCCAGGCTGGCCTCACACTTACTATAAAAAACAAGCATGATCTTAAAATTCTGATCTTCTTGCCTTCACCTCCAAGTCTGATATTATAGGCATGCATCACCAAGACCTGGTTTGTGTAGGGACAGGAATAGAACCCAAGGTTTTGTGCACCCTAGGCAAGATGTAGCCAAATGTGCTACATCTCCAGCCCTACCTTCCTTTTAGAGATAGGGTTTCACAGCCCAGGGTTGCCTTGAACTCATGATCCTCTTGCCTCAGCCCCACCCCCCACCCACTGCAAGTGTGTGCATGTGTCAAAAGACAACCTTGACAACAAGGAGGGACTTTGCTTTTCGGTACCTCTATGTGCCCAGAACCGGGTTTCTTTCTCAAAACTGAGCTTCATTTCTAGTTTTGAGATGGAGGGTAACATGCTTATATGTGAGAGGAGAAAACTGAGATTGGGAAGGCTGAAACCCCACAAACTGTAGGCATTTACTGACCTGCAGCCCCCACAGCATACTTTCTGTTTGTTCACATGAAGTCTCCATCATGTAGTAGCAAGAGCCTCCTCCACCTGCTTCCTCTTTGTCAAAGGTCAAAGGACCTTGGGGAAAGCCTTGAGAGTGGCAGATTTGATCACATTTGTTCAGTCATGTCAGTGCCAACCCTATTCTCCCTTCAAGCTCGGAGGGAAGCCCCATTATTATGAATTCCCCTCCCTCCCTCCCTGCAGCTCCAAATATCACACCATAAAATTTAACAAACCTTTACCAAGAAGTCAGGGACTTCAAAGTTTTTCAAGAGGTATTCATCACAGTCATTGGAGTTTACACATATCTAATAAAAATCCTAAAATTTTGCTCACCTCACTTCCAGATGCACAAAGAATCCCCTTCCTCTCCCAGCCCCACACCTTCTTACTTTTCTATCCCAGAGTGACTGGCCGGAGAAACAGACTTCCTTCAGAAGAATTTCCACAGCTGGCACACAACAGACCCCACCCTTCCAGGTCCAGGCTGGCACCCAGAATATTCAAAGTGATTGGGAAATGGCCCAGTGCATAAAGTGCTTGCTGCATAAGCCTAAGGCCTGACTTCAGCTCCCAGAATACACATAAAAAGCTGATCATGATTACACATGCTTATAATCCCAGCACTAGGGAGGTAGAGGCAAGAGGACCCCTGGGACCCACTCGCCAGGGGCCAACTTAGAGAGCTCTAGGCCAATGAGAGATTCTGTCTCAAAAACAAGGTGAAGGGTTGTCTGATAAGGACACTCAAGGTTCTCTTTTGACATACCCACACACATGTACTCTCATGCATACATACATACCACACATAAAATAAATTATTCAAAGCATAGTTCTAAATAGTTCTTTCATAAATGTCTTGCGAGGACAATGCAAGGTCTAACTCAAGTTCAAAGTTGCCTCTCTAGCCTAAAGCAGAGGGTCAGAGTCTAACCCTATTTTGCTCAGCCTGATTATTCCCTGATTATCTGAAAACTATTAAACCGACAGGCTCCTCAAGAGCAATAATGTCAAAGTTCATTATATGCATGTAGGAAAATTTCATAATAAAACCCCTTGAAAATAATTTTAAAACTATAAATAATCAATTCCTAAGAAATATGTTAAATATTTTTCAATCTGAATTCAATATTTAAAGAGAACTTATTTTTCTCAACTCTATATAGGCAGAGTCCCATTAAAAGTAATCCCAGTTCCATTACTAAATAGAACTTTGGGTCTATCAGGCCAAAGTGTCTGCATTCGTGTTAATATTCACCAAGGTGACTAAAGCATTGTAGGAAAACTTCTGTGGAAATTAGAGTCCAGTGCTTCCTCATGACACATGCTCTAACTTCCTTCAACAAGTGCTCAGTGCTCCTTGCTCTGTGGGCATGTCTCATTTTGAGACACAAAGCTAGGCAGAGTGAGGGCCGGACTGAAATGATACCACTGTACCCACCCACACTTCTGTGACTGCACTTGCGTTGCTCAAGGAACACTGATCATTTCCTCTACACCTCTTTAACTAAAGGGCCTATCTTGATGATTTTTTCATAAATGAAGGTTGCCTGCAAAAAGTTAAATTGATAGCCATGCCTGAAGAAGGAAAAGACGCCACTAAGAATTTCAACAAAATAGTTCACAACTCAGCCACAAGTCAACTCTGTAGCATAAGACAAGTCACTGAGCCTCCCTCTAGACTGTCATCTGTAAGACAAAGCCATCAACACCAGCACTGCTAATACCCCAGAGATACTTAGAAATCTGTAATTAAGACTGAAGAGATGGCTCAGTTGGTGAAATACTTGCTGCAGGAACACGGGAATGCTAGTTTGATCTCCAGAACCCTGGGTGTGGCACCTTGTGCTTCTAAATCCAGGACTTGAAAAATCAGTGACAGGAAAATCCCTGGGGCTCACTGGCCAGCCAGCCTAGCCTAGTCAGAGAGCTCTAGACAGCATGAAATGATCTCAAAAACAAGAATGAGGACCGAAGAGCTGCCTCAGCAGTGAAGAGCACTGGCTGCTCTTGCAGAGAACCTGGGTTTGATTCTTAGCACCCACATGGAAGCTAACAACTTTCTGTAACACCAGTTCCAGAGGATATGATGCCCCCGTTCTGACATCCATGAGCATTGCATGACACAGGTGCACTTACACTCATGCAGGCAATACACTCATACACATAAAATAAAAGTAATAAATAATAAATTTTAAAAAGAATGACCGGCCCCCACGCATACTCACTCATGCATGCGCAGCCTCACAGACATGAACACACACAGAGAGATCTCTAATTAGAAAATACGTAGTAATCGGCAACTATAAAATGATCTTCATTTATTAATCAGTAGCCACACAAGGAAAAGGAGACAACACAGGGAAGCCATCTTCCCACACGTGCTGTTTCTAGCTAGAATCTTCTAGTAAAAGTCTACAAGGACTGTTAATTGTTCCTGGTTTTCCTAAAAGGTCACCGAAGCAACAAAAGATTTCCAATGTGGAAACTAATTAGTTCTCAAAACCCTTCCATCCCCACTGATGAATTAGACTAAGTGCCAAATAGTCCAATCCCTGAAGTGCATAAAATTGAATTACTCATTGCTTTACTGTGATAGAATGGCAGTGTCCTGTTTTTTGGAATTCACCACCCCAGCTGAGGAGGAATCAAAAACAAATTTTTTAAGTCGTGATAAGGCACAGAGTTAGATGTGTTTGACTAGGACTTTTTAATTCATTGAAATTATATAGGTCTTTGTGCGGCTTATCAGGTTGTGGACTGCCCAAATTGCAGTCAAGCTGCTTCAGGCTGCTTTGACGAAGTCTTCCCACCTCTGGAATGTGCAGCACATCAGCAGCCATCCGGGATGTGAGAGCCGAGTGCAAAGCTCATTTTTCTTTGTCAATGGCTCCCTGTGATGGGAGAAGATATTCAACAATCAGAGTAGGCTTTTTTCTTTGCAACCCACCCAAGCATAGACGCACGCCCCTCTCCTGGAAGATAAGTTATTAAAAAGATGTATTTTTGAAAGCAGCCTCCTCTGCATGGAACGTCAGTGTCAACAAACGAAGGGGAGAGGAGGAGAGGAAAGCAAAGGGACCGGTGATGGTGACGGTGACGGAGTACCCAGGAAGGATGGCAGTGCAGCCCATCTCGCTGCTAAAGGATGATCAATGCACGTGTCAGAAGCAGTGATAAGACTCACTGAGCTTATCAAAGGCTGAGGCTCTAGCGACAGAGTTCACATGTGGCAGGAAGATAAGGGGAGCCTGCTTCTCCTCTTCCTCAATCCCAAAGATGCTGCTTTAATTTCCCCACTCTGCATGGGAAGCTTGCAGTCCCAACAGGGCCGTCTCACCCCTCGGGATTCCTTTCCTCATCTCATTGTGACAGTTTCCAGGAAACTGCAATTAGATCTCATGGACCTGAATGCTACTTGGGAGAAAGAGGGTGTAATTTGGAGATCCAAAATATAACTGAAGGTTCCAGAAAGCACTCTGATCATCTGAGAAAGAGTGGCAAAGGGATGCTAAACACAACCAATGCTCCTGGTGACTTTGTGTAAGTCATGTCGCCTCTCGGGAATTAAGTATCCACCCCTACAAAACATGGAAAAGTGAATCGTGCCATCCATAATCTTTATCTCTAGATTCTAGCGCAACCCACTTTCACCCTCAGCTCTGTTGCTAATGCATTTGATTACACTGTGTCCATTGTGTGATGTCTGAGTTTATGCTGCCATAACAAAATACTACAGGCTGGGTCAGAAACAACAGGTGTTTACATCTGGGGAGGCAGGAAGTCGAAGATGATGGTACCAGCAGATCTGGATCTTGGTAGAAACTCTTCTTAACTTACAGACCAACATGAGCTCACTTTGTCACCACAGGACAAAAAGGGTAAGTCCTGGGTCTCTTCTCATATGGGCAATAATCACACCTGAGGTTCCATCCTCATGTCCTCATCTACATATAAGTATCTCCTAAAGACCCCATCTCTTAATTCTATCACACAGGCCATTGGGGATTCCATGTATTTGCTTGGATTTGTAGTACTTATCCTCTTGATATGGCTGAAATATCTGATGTAGACAAACTTAAAGAAAAAAAGAATGATTTTGACTCATGGCACCAGAGATTTCAGTCTATCCTAGTGGGAAACACCTGGTGGAACAGAGCAGTTCACATGATGGTGGCCAGGTAGCAGAGAGGGATGCTGGGGCATTCTCCTCTTGTTGTCAGGATCCCTAGCCCAAAGGCTAATGCCTCCCACAAGCAAGGGAATATCCCTCATCAGTTAATCCTCCCTACAAGCACCCTCACAGACATACCAAGTGTGCCTCCACTAATCTCCTAGGTGGTTTGAAGTCCAGTCAAGCTGATAATGAAGATGAACCATCACAGAAGAGTACACAATTCAGTCTATGATGAATTCCAAGGTTTCCTGGAAGATTTTCTTGCAAGATCTAGTTTAGATCTACTCTAAACTGCAGACAGGGAAGAAGAAGGCTTCGGGATGTCTGTTCCCTTTCCCTCCAGATCATCAGTTGCTTGTGCTGCTGCCAGTTCCTTCCAAACATGACTACACGTACCTTTATCATGAAGCCCTGAGGATGCTCTTGTCATCTCAGCCTAACTTGAGCCTTTTCCAATTTTCCTTAATCCACAACCAAAGCCACTTTCTGTTTTATCCAAGCCTGAAAAGAAAGTTACCCATTCCAGAAAATGGGTTTCCTGCCCATGGACACTCTGTCCTGATTAATTAGAAGAAGCTGACCAGCATTGAGAGATCTTGACAGAGGCAAGTTCAGGCCGAGAAAGAAAGAGAATTGGGATTGATTAGTGATGCCTACCATCGATGCCGCACAGAAGAGCACGTAGACGTATCACAGACTCATCATTTCTGACACCTGGAGTCTCAGTTGCAACACACTGTTGTACATCAGAATGAACAAGAGTGATTAGCTACTGGTATTATTTTATCATTAGCATGACTCCAGAAAAGTTATATGAATGCTTATAATTAATAGTAGATTGCGCAAACCCCTCTGAATGCCTTAGACACGGAAGAATGAAAGTCAGCCAGTTTTCTGTCTGATGTTATTCTTCATGATTTTGTCTAAATTTGGGAATGATTTATTTATAGAATCTTCCATGCAACTTGATTTTAAAGAAAACTACACATATTTAGATGTCCATATAGTGTTTTAATAGGTATGTGCATAATGAATAATTACTACAGTAAAGCAAGTTGACATGTCTGTCTTCACAACGTTATCTCTTTGTGTGGGATGATATGACTGAAATGGTCCCCTGATGCCCAGCACCAAGTCAGAGAAAAAGAGGGGAGGCAGGAAAGAGCCACAAAGAGAAAATTGTACCCTCATTACAAGATGGCATTTTGGAGTAAGGTAGAAATTCGAAACACATGTTGAACAACTGCAAATTGCATTTTCCTGAGACTCCTCTCAGAGTTTTTGTTTGTTTGCTGTCACTGCAAACCATGAGCTTCCGCGGGCTCACGTGGAACAGCACATTCAGTTGTTCCAAATGGCTGGGGTTGCAGGATGTGCTGTGTCTCTGGAGCGGCGGAGCATCGTTTATGTTTCCAGAGCTGCAGACAATGGCTTTCTAACTGCCATCCAGCGGAGAAATGGCTTCGGTGTCAGGTACAATGGGACTTCCTGTGAGACTGAGGGGGTCGTGCCTGGGTCAGAGGGGCACAGAGACACTGACAGGCAGACGTTTCCCTGGGCCGCCACCTGGAAAAGAGCTGAAAACAAGCACCGGAAAGTCCCCTGACCCCAAAGTCAGAGTCGCAGAACAAAGAAGCCCAAGAAGGAAGCTAAAAACTGATGAAATGGGTCCAGGGACACAAAGTGCCAGCCACTCAGCCCCTGGAGGCTGCCATTGACTCATCCCGCAAGTGAATCAGGCTGTGCTATTCATCAGATGCAAATCTTTTTTTATAAATCTTTTTTATTTTAATCATACATAAGGTATTTTTCTCTCAAATTGAAAAAAAAGTAATTACTAAGAGTGATAAGAGCAAAAGTAAAAATTGCCATATGATTGTCATCAGTTGGTCAATATCCGATATTCCTTCCAAGCACCCTAGACAAATATGGTCATTATTTCCATTTTTAAAAGCAGAAAATGTGCCTGGTGTGGTGTCACACTCCTTGAATCCCAGCTCTTGAGAGGCAGAGGCAGGCGGATCTCTGTGAGTTCAAGGCAGTTTGGCATACATAGTGAGTACCAAGCCAGTCAGGGCTACAGGGAGACCTCTGTAAAAGACATCAAAGAGGCAGAAAATGTGATAAAAAACGAAATAGTGTGGGGTTAGAGAGGTGGCTCATCAGGTAAGAGCACCTACCGCTCTTTCAGAGGACCTGAGTTTAGCTCTAAGCACCCATGTGGGGTGGCTCACGATTACCTGTACTCTAACTCCAGGGCATCCAACACCCTCTTCTGGCCTTATTAAACATCACACACACACACACACACACACACAAAACAAATCTTTAAAAAAATATGAAATAGTGAATCCAAAGCCATCCATATTCACAAAGGGTCTAGGCTCTGGGCTAGAAGGAGCCGGAGATGGTTGATGACCTCTGCTTTAACTCGCCTTCAGGTAGAAGGCGCTGTGGGAAGCAAGGACTCCATCCATTCTGATATGTCGAATGTAGAATGATCCCGAAACTTTAGAAAACAGCACCTTCTAAAGATAATAAGCAGGATTTTTATTTTCTTTTGTCTTGTTTTTTTGGGGGGGGAGTTGGGTTTGGGTTTGGGTTTGGGTTTAGGACTTTTTTTTTACTTTTTTTTTTCTTTTTTTTTGGTTTGTTTGTTTTTAAGATGGGATCTCATGTATCCTAGGCTGGCCTCAAAACTCATTGTGTAGCTGAAAATGATCATGATGATCTTCCTGCCTCTACTCCCTGAGTGCTGAGATTACAGGTATTCTGAAGATTGAACCCAGGGATTTGTGCATGTTAAGCAAACATTCTACCATTTGAGTTACATTGAGCCCACTAAGCATTTTCTAAATAGTAAAATTTGTTCTATGCAGAAATGACCAGCAATGCCACACCCAGATACCTGTCCAAGAGGAATGAGAACTGCCCTAGGTTTCTTTTTGTTGCTGTGATAAAAGATCCTGACAAAAGCAACTTCAGCTTCAGGGAGAAAGTTTCTGGGTTCACAACTTCAGATCACAGTCTTATTGGTTCACAGAAGTCAAGGAAGGAACTCTGAAGCAGCTGGTTACATCACATCCACAGTCGAGCGTAAATAGAGTAAATGTATCCTGGTTTGCTTGCTTGCGCTCAGCTAGATTTTTTTCCTCTCTTGCCCTATTCAAGACTGCCTACCTATTAAACGCTGTTACCTACCATTGGCAGAGTCCTCCCATACCAATAAACAATCAAGAGTCCCCCACAGGCATGCCTACAAGGCAGCCTGATCTAGATAATTCCTCATGAAGTCCCTCTTCCAAAGTGATTCTAGGTTATGGCAACTTGACTGTCAAAGTAACCGGCATAAGAACATACATCCACAAAGCCATCGGTAACAGTCACAGCTTGAGTACTCCAAACTAGAAACACTTGAGATGCCCCTCAACTAGAAAAGGACAAAAATAAAATAAAAATGAGATGGGTAAAATGAAGAACACATAAATAATGTTGTTACAATTCCATAAAACTACATGACATATGGAAAGACGCTATATGAATGAACTTCAAAAAGTTACCTAGTGAAAGACACAGATGCTGTTGTAAGAAATAACAGAAAAATCAGCTGGATGGGCAGAACGCACACAGTCACCCTGAGGGCAAGTGTGGGAATGGTGGAAGTTTAATGAGCACAAGAGATCATTTTTGAGGGTGAAAATGCTCTGACATTAGGTTGAAGTGATAATTGCACAATTATGTAAATTCCACTAAAGGTCACTGTGCATTTAAACTGGATAAACTTTTTAATTTACTTTTTAATATTTTTATTAATTCTTTGAGAATTTCATATAGTGTAATTTGGTCATATTCAATCCCAGCTCTTCCCCTAATTTCTCCCAGACCCACTCCCACCTTCCATAACCTTCCAACTTTGTGACCAATTTTGTTGTTGTTGTTAATTTAGCAACATATGAATTCCAATTTGTACATTCTGTGTGTTTCTGGATGGCGGGGGACACCCACTGGAGGGTGATCACCCTATAATAAGTCACACCATTAAAGAAAACTGACTCTGCCTTCCCCAGAAGCTATCAGCTGTCCATAGCTACTCAGGAGTGGGAGCTCATGAATGCCTTTGTACTCCATGCCAGAATGCTGACTGCCTTGATCTAGAGCAGTTTCTTATACAGGCAACCCCAGTTACTGTGAGTTCATGAATGTAGTGGTCTGGCCATATTCACATAACACTGTTTTGCTCTGATCCTCCTGACCTCTGGCTCTTACAGTTTTTCCACTTCCTCTTCTACCTGGTCCCTGGCCTCGTGGAGAAGGTCTTAAGGTCCAGTTGTGGCTGAGCCCTTCACAGTCACTTATTCTATGATTTTGACCAGTTTTAAGCTTCTGGGTTAATCACCATCCACTGAACAAAGAAACTTCTTTGATGAAGTCTGAGAGCAGCACTAATCTATGGCTAGAGAGACCCAAATTTAAAGGACAGTTTCATACTATGTCCATACAGTAGTAGTGTGGTCACTCTTAGAGCCTGCGTGCTCCCCAATCATGGGTTCTTGGCCACATTTGCAGTATGAGGCATATTTCCTCTTGTGCAACAGGCTTTTTAACGTAATCAGAAGGTGGTTGGTAACCTCCCTAACATTCGTGCCACCATTGTGTACATGGGCATATCTTGCCATGCCAGTGGTTTCCACAATCCTGTAGCCAGAGGAGCTTCCCGTGCCTCTTGGAAGCTTCCTCTAGCATTCCCAAGAGCTGGATACAAGGATCTGCCATGTGACACTAGGCTTGCTCTTCAGTATGCAAAATGTTCTTTTGGAACCGGAAAGAGCAAATGAATGCACCAACATCTTTATTTCTTCGTGTTCAACTTCGTTTCATGCATGTGCACAGTGAACTATCATCATGTCTGTTCCTGTTTCCCCTCCACTCACCCTTGTCTCCCACACTCCCCCTCCCGCTTCACATCGTTTATTTTTTTGATAATCCACCAAGTGCACTTAGTGACGCCCATGTGTGCACAGGTGTGGAGCCATCCGCTGGAGCGTGGAAAACATATCAGTCGCCACATTCGAAAAAAAGGAAGGAGTCTCCCTCCCCTAGCAACTATTTACTACCAATAACTCCCCAGTAAGGGCTGGGGCCTGGAGATCATCTACCCCATCTTTGCCATTGACCTCGGTTACCCATGGTAACTACATGGTAAGACCCTATTACTATGCAGGCTGTGAAGGGAGAAAAGATATCAGTAGTCTTGCTCAGCACTGAGCCCTGCATGCTGCAACACTGACCTGCACTTAAGATGTACCCACTGACGCAGTAGTGACATGACTGTTATGGAGTAACTAACTGCTTTATAATTAGATCTGAGGCCTGCTCCACAGGAGGAATTTCATGTCTGGTACTGTACTCATGGTCTAAAGCCTATGGTTGGGAGGCCATAAGTCCTAGAATAGAACCTGCTATTGCTCTTTTGCTAAATGGCCATGCTGTCAAATTGCCTTCTCAAAGTTTATGTTTACACCCATAGACCTGGACTGTCCCATCCTTGTGTAGTAAGCACCCGTCAATGCAAAGACACATGCTAGGAATAAGAGACTGAGTGCTCATCTCTAAATGGAATGTCTATCCTAACCCCACCACCAAGGCTCAGAGCACATGATGGAAGAGAAGATGGAAAGAATGTAAGAGCTGGAGGATGAGGAGGAATGCCCTAAACTGCTGTCCTCTGGACATAACGTGGCTATTGCACTCATGAACTCACAGAACCTGTGGTTACCTGCATAAGATCTGTATAAGAGTATCTTTATTGCTTAGCAAAGTTTGGTTTTGAGGATAACCATCTTAATATTTATTGAAGAAGAAAAATAACATTAAGTCATCTTTGAGACTCAAGGTTGACTGACCTTGTTCCATTCTCCGGTGTCCACTCCCTTCCCAGAACAATAAACCTCATGACTCAGCTTCTGTACCCAAGGGGCTCCTCTAAAGAAAGAAACTACTTTTCAGTAAATAGTGAATCACCAAGAGATGTTTCAAAAATACACCATATATGTTGTATGTTGAATGTGTGTGTGTTTGTACACAAATGTCTGTGTTCCACACCAGGGTCTAGAAACTATGACTTGTAATCCAAGTCTATCCTGCCTGAGTTTATGAGTTTTACTACAATTTTTTCAGTTTTTAAAATTACATTAAGATATACCTAACAGTTTCCCACTGACCTTTTTAAATGTACAGTTCAAGGACATTAAATTCATTTGTCATGTTATATAACTGTACCACCATCCATCACCATAACTCTCATTTTGCAAAAATTTCAAAACTTGCTACCTATCATTCAATAACTCCACATCTTCTAAGTCTTAGAAATCACCACCCTGCTGTCTCTCTGTGAATCTGACCACTTTAAATACTTTTGTCACTGGATTCACACAGTCTGTTATTTCTTTTATCTATGACTCAGTTATTTCACTTATCAGAATACTATCAAAGTCCATCCATGTTATGGCACATGTCCTAAAGTCCTCCTTTCTTAGATGATGAATAATATTCTTCACTG
Organism: Eospalax fontanierii; assembly: GCA_035773235.1. NCBI lineage: Eukaryota > Metazoa > Chordata > Mammalia > Rodentia > Spalacidae > Eospalax > Eospalax fontanierii. The sequence continues at coordinate 42,296,845 of CM069546.1, read as the reverse complement.
TAGACATACCACCTTTACTTACCCATCTGTCCACTGACAGGCATCTGGGTTGCTTCCGTGCTTTAGCTCTTATGAATAATCTTGCTACGGATACAGGTATGCAGACTCTCTTTCACGACCGTTCTTTGAATTCTAACCCCTGTATTTCTGTATGGCCAGCAAGCTCAAAATGATTCTTACTTTTTTTCAGTGGTCAGGAGAAAAGTAGCAAAGGAACAGAGTATTTTGTAACGTATCAAAAGAAACTGAAGTTCAAATTTCTATATGTAGAAATAAAGTTTTATTGACACATACCACACCCATTTCTTCATGTATATCTACAGTTGTTCCATGTGATAAGGACAGAAACCACACAGACTAAAATGACAACTACTAATGTTTTGACTATAGAATGTCCCACCACAAGCTCCTCTGTTGGATACCAGCCTGGTTTCCAGCTGGTAGCGCTATGTTTAGACACGGTGGAAACTTTAGGAAGAAAGGCGTAGTAGAGGAAATGAGTTCTCTATGTGTGTGTCTTTCTGTGTGTGTGTGTCTCTCTCTGTCCCCTAGATCTCGATGTGATAAGCTGAGAAACCTCTACCACAGGCTCCTGTTACCATGACGTTCAGCCTCACCACAGGCCCAAAACAGTGTAGATGGCCATAGACCAAAACCATGATCCAAAATAATTTTTTCTCCTTTTAAATTATTTACCTCAGGCATTCATCTCAACGATGAAAAACTGACTGGCACAGCTAACATCTGGCTTTTGGGGGGTGGTTTTGGTTGGTTGGTTTGTTTGGGTCTTTTGTGACAGGGTCTCCCTGTAGCCTCAGAATTTTCTGTGTAGACCAGGTTGGCCTTGATCTCAAAGCGATCCGCCTGCCTCTGCCTCCCGAGTGCTGGGATTACAGGCGTGCACTACCATGACTGGCCACTGTCCTTTATCCGCTCTAGCCTCTGCTATGCTTTTCCATCTTTAATAGCTGTTATTGATCATTACACCATATTTTTCAGGCAGTTGTTTTCCAAATGTATCAGTTACAAATCTCATAATGAATATTCTCAGACATCTAACTTTTTCTGAGGTACATGCGCGTGCGTGTGAGTGTGGTATGCATGTGGAAGCCAGAGGGCAACCTCAACTGTCATCCCTCAGACACTATCCCCCTTGATTTTTTTTTTAATATACTGACTTGGAACTTGGCAACCGGCACCCCAAGAATCCACCTGTCTCCTCTTTCCCAGTTCTGGGATGATCATCACATGCAAACACATCTGGATTTTTGTTTGTTTGATTGCTTGCTTGCTTGCCTGGGTTCTTGGGTAGTTATGCTTGCACAGAAAGCATTTAGTGACTAAGCCAACTCCCCAGTCTAACATTTAATCTTTTTTTCCTTAGTAACATTAATTCAGTTTTTACATATATTTTTATTGAAATTTTGTGGATTTCATACAATGCATCTTAATCATATTTAGCCCCACTTCCTATCTTCACCCCCACAGTCTGCCCATAAACCTCATACATTTTATCATATATCTTAAGACCTATCAAGTCAAGTTTGTGTATCCAGAGTAAAGGCATCTGTTACTTGCTTTCAATAAATTCATCTTCAAAATGTAAAATGAAAGCAAGATTAGAATCCCCTCTAAAAATCGAACATAGCTCTGACAAAAGGACCGGGCTGTCAGAAAATCCTGCATCCTTTAGCAAAAGAAGTGGTCTTCATACAGTCATCCCTGTATGAATATCTGTCTACACAGCCTCCCTTTTTCTCAGCAACTTGAGTTATGTTTAGCAACCATTCCCCAAGATAGCATATTCCTCTGTGACAAGATTTAATTAAACTTCCAGTGAGATAATTAGCAAGACTATCTTAAAAGACAGTTTTAAAATACCAGCGCAATACCAAGGAGCAAATAGAGTTAACACTGTCGTCAAAGATCAAAGCCATCAGAAAACGTGACTGAAAATTTAACCTCCAGCAAGCGCCTAATGAAGAAGTACACACCGGAACAGTTGTGATATCCTTCCTCTCAGGTCCCATCGACAAATTCATTTGACATGGAAAATGTCCCAGAGGAAGCTTAAAAATGGTAAATTTCCATTAATTACATGCAAAGAGTGTTCTCTTTGTAATTTATTACCCCTTCTGAAACTTTGGGGGAAGCTGTAGCTACCTCTTATTACACAGACGTTCCTTCTTCACTCCAGGGATGCTGCGGGATGAGCAAACAGTTCCTTCACTCCTTCGAAAGCCTCTTTGTAATGAACTTCTTCACATAACTACATCGGCTGTGATAGTGCTGGTGGCTGTCTTGGTGCTTGGGGTGATGGACACAGGGATGAAGTGAAGAGTTCTAACACAGCCTAGAAAGAGATGGGAATAAGATGCAACCCGCAGAATGGGGAAGCATCAGGATCTTAAATTATCTGAATCTCAGTGCCACTACTTGGTCACTCTGTAGGCATGAGGTCTTTTCCTCTTTGACCTTTCTGATTCACCTGCTCCATCAGTATCATCATGACCCATCTGTTCCAGGGGTATCATCATGGTCTACCTGTTCCAGGGATATCCTCATGACCCACCTGTTCCAGAGGTATTATCATGGACCACCTGTTCAGGGATATCATGATGATCCACCTGTTTCAGGAGTATCATCATGGTCTACCTGTTCCAGGCGTATCATCACGGTCTACCTGTTCCAGGCGTATCATCATGACCCACCTGTTCCAGAGATATCGTTGTGGTCTACCTGTTTCCCAGGTATCATCATATCCCACCTGTTCCGAGGATATCATCATGATCTACCTGTTCCCTGATGTTTTCTGGGTATCATTGTGGGCCACCTGTTCCCTGGTGTTCGCTTGGAACCATCATGGTCCATCTGTTCCAGGGGTATCATCAGGACCCACTTGTTCATGTGAATTGAGTTCTCCTCCTTGCCTGTTTTGCACATTTGTGACACGAGTAACAGGAACTGTAATACTTCTGGCAGTACAAACAATGATTCTATCCAGCTACTCTTGTCTTTTATTGTGTGCAGATGTGGGCATGAGATGAGCACATATGTCAGGCACAGGTACACATGTGTGGGTGGGTGCATGTACATATGTGTGTGCATAAAAGTGGAGTCCAGAGGTCAGTCCCAGGTATAATTTTTCAGGAGCCATCAACCTTGCTTTTTGAGATAGGGCCTCTCATTGGCCTGGAGCTCTCAGATTCAACTAGACTGATAAGCCTATGAGCTCCAGGGATTGGTCTGTCTCTGCTTCCCCAACACTGGGGATGGAAATGTGCACCACCACATCCATCTTCTTACATGGGTTCTGGGACTCAAGCTCAGTCCTTTGCAGGAATTCCTATCTTGTCCTTTTCATTATCTTCCATAAGCATATCCACGCCAAGATTGGGGGAGGGAGAAACCAGGCGGATTCTGGCTATCTGGCAGTTAATGCAGAGACATGGGGATTCTCACTTCTCCTTTGCAAGGCAGCTAAATATCATGTCTTAAGTATTCTTCCTGTGAGAACATATTTAAAGGGGTTTTTCTGTTTCTTTGAAGAGGTAGATTGAACTACTTTCTACATAATGGTAACCAAAATTGCCCCTTCAAATTTCTTACAGCCGTAGATAATTTCCATTGTCTTTGCTCTATGTAAGAGACGCTACTATAGAATATTTAAGCAGCCATGTGTTGAGTATGCTGCCAGTGCCTTTGAAGCCAGTCTCTCCATCATCCCAGGAACCTCAAGGCCACAGCCATCTCCCATTTCCTTTGTGAATTTTCACTTCCTCGCACGCAGTATGCCTCTCCATCCCACCGCCTCGTTTCTCCCCAGCCCCACTCTTCCTCGATCTAGAGTTTTCTCCCACATCTCCATCAACCAAACTGGAATGTCCACACCCTAAACACACCACTGAGTCCTCCAGCAGGCCAGTGGACTCATGCTGTCCCAAACATGGTGACTGTTTGAGAAATCGTGGCTGCCATATAGGCTGGTGGTTTAACGGAGCAGCTCAGGATTCTGAGTTCTTAACTCAAATTTCATCACTTCTAAGGATGGAGAGCAGGGATGCAGAGATGGCTCAGTGGGGTAGGAATGACTGCTGCTGTGTGAGCATAAAGACCTGTGTTCAGGACCCCAACATTCGTATAAAAGGATGTATGTGGCTGCACGTGTGTCTCTAACCCCAGCACTGAGGTAAGTAGACAGAAGGGTCACTGGGGCTTGCTGGCTGTTGACCATGAGGTTCAGTGAAAGATTCCGTTTCTAGTAAATAAGGCAGCAAGATACTCCACATCCTCCTCTGGCCTCTGAGCACACAGGTGTGTGCACTTACAAGCACATATGCATACCACACACACATCAGGAATAAGGGAGAGCCTAGTCAATCAATAGGCTTCATTTCTCTTTATAGGTAACGATCACTCTCCCAGTCGTTTGTTGGGAGGATTAAGCACATTTGATATGCCAGGACCCTGGGATAACGAGTGGAAACTGGCACCATGAGCCATCCATACACAGCCTCTACTACTATTGTTACTTTAAGAATACAAAGCTTCTGTTAAACAAGTTCCTTCTGCCGCTTCTGTGTTTGAGCCAGATAAAGCAAATTAACCTCGGGGCACCTATTGCCTTTAAATCTTGATCGCCACTGTGCCCCTCTGTCCCCACCCCCAGCAAGAGTCTCCCATTCTCTCAGATCCTCTCTTAATACGTCTGCTGATTATTTTTTATTAAATAGGATTAGATTATTTTCTACCCAAAGGGCTCAGTAAAGAAAATAGGCATGAGGGAGAAATCTGTTTTAGCCATTAACAATGCCTCTCATGCTTCCGGCAACCTCAGCAGCCAGCCTTACTGACCCTTCTCTCCTCCCATCTGCACACAGGTTTCCTTTAAATTTTAATAGAAACAGTACTAGGTCAACCCACCACAGCCTGTGACCGCTCCCGACAAAACAAGCCCCCAACTCAGGACTCGCAGTTCAAGGAGCTTCTAAGCACAGATTAAAATAAGTGCTCACGTAGGTGCTATGGTCAGCACTCGGGATTTGTCTCAAAGTGATTTGCATACTCGGAACAATATTCTCCAATGCTTTGGCCCCTTTGGGATGTCATTTGCATTCAGGGAGGAAAAGGCTAATATTCAAGTCTTTGCAATTATTGAAACACATCCAGTCGGCACTCTAATAAATTATCTTAACCCAATTACTAAAAACATTGCAAAACATTGCTGTGCGCCGAGGACCACTGTGCCCAGGAGCCTTTATTGGCAGGGTAATTAAAAGCACACTAGTGATGGCTTCTGCTCAAATATTTGGGGATGTTTTGTGCCATTTGAATTAGCTCTCTTGGACTCAGCAAAATCTAGAGCTCTGCTTACTCCTTGTTCTGTCTGCCTCTGTTTCCCAAACCCTGGCTTTGGGCCCTGGGTTCCTCTTCCCAGTACCTACAAGTCCTGGCTGCTCCAGTCCTTCTGCCAAACCCAGTGCTGCTGTAGTTTCAGTCCTCTCCCCTCCAGCCCTTCCTTCTCTTTAGACAGCATGGATGGAGAGATGGCTCAGCGGGAAGGAGAGCTCACTGAACAAGCATGGAGATCCAAATGCAAGTCCCCAGTACTCGGGTAAAAAGACAACCATGGCTACACCCATGCCTGGGAGAATGTGAGCAGGGGCTTGCTGGCTCAGAGAGAGATCCTGTCTCAAAGGAATAAGGCAGAGAGTGACACCTAACATCCGCCTCTGGCCTCCATGCGTACCTCCCACACATACTCACATACACACCACACATACACACACACACACACACACACACACACAAGAACACAAATGCAAAGTATGAGGTCAGAAACCTTCATATTTTTTAAATCAGTTCTACAGCAGTGTTATAGGGACTGGCCTTCCCATGCCAAGGATGAGAAAATCAAGTGTTAGAAAGGCTTCGTGAAACTCTCAGGTTGGGAGTTGGCGTCAGAGCCCAGTTTAAACTCAAGTTTGGTGGGTTCAAGGCCTCCTGCTCTTATACTTACAACAAGTATTTATCAACTACCCCTGTGTTCCAGGCAGTGGACTAAACACTAAGAGTAAGGTGATGAGCAGACTCCAGCGGGTTCCCTTCCCTCATGGAGCTCGTGTTCATTCATCCATGTGTCAGTCGGTATATTAGTCAGTTATGTTGAGGTAACAAGTAAGGCCCATTGTGTCAACAGGGGCTTTCTTCTTCATGACTGGGGCCATGGAAAATCATATCTCCACACCTTTAAAGCTGATGGAGAAATTTAACACTACCAGAGAGCTAACAGTCAGAATGCTGGGAATATTTGCTACAGAGTGCAATCTCAGCTCCGGCCGGATGGGGGGAACACCATGTTCAGAGCTGTTGCTAAGGGATCTGCCAGCTTGACTTAAGTCTGCTTATGAATCTGACATTCATCTCCAAATAACCATCTCTGTCAGGCCACGGGGATCCCAGGCATCAAATCCAGCCATGATCACAAGACACACGACACTCACTCCTTCATAATTAGGCTCATCTCAGTGTGTTCCAGGCAGCTGGCTCAGGAGCCAAGATCAAAGGGTGCACGTGCACCCAGCCTGAATCTGAGACAGCAGTTAGGGCAGCTCTGCCTGCTGCTAACTCTCCACACACACCCACCAGGGTTGGGTGTTCTCAGAAATCAGTTGCAACCTCTCCTCCATCTCATGAGTAGCCTCGCTTGTCATTAGTGGTCCTCTTTCTGTGTCAGAGGCCCTAGACCAAGCTGTATTAGCTGCATTAGGAGGCACAGTGATTCTGACAGGAGCCTATAAAGGACCTGTTTTACAGATGGAGATGCAGATTAGGAGTACACACAGAGTGCCAGCTCGAGTTTTGAACTCAGGTCTTTCCAGTCTCTAAGCACAACAGCTGGGGCTACAGAGCCTCTGTCACCAACACCAAAACCAAGACCCTGACCTGGCAGTCCAGCATCAAAGGAGGCTGAAGGTATGGTTTCCTGAGACCAGAGATACGCAGATCTTTTCACAGTTCAAGGCCAAAGTGACTGGACTCAATGCAAATCTGAATCCAAAAGCAGCTAATGTGAGGAAAGAAATTCATTTTAAGTGCCTACTATGCACCAGAATGCCAACAAGTACAGGCTGTGAGTCCCTAGCCTGATGTGGTCTGAATTCAAGGTGTCATCTCATCTAACCTTCCAGCATCATTGTAAATGGGTTTGGTTTGGGTCTGGTTTTCAGGTTTTCTTGAGACAGGGTCTCATGCAGACCTCAAATGCCATATGTAGCCCAGGCTAACCTTGAACTCCTGATCATCCTGTCTCTACTTACCAACTGCTGGAATTACAAGTATGCATTATTACCATTCTTGAAAAGTTGGAGATTTTGTGGATAAGAAATCTGAGCCTCAGAGAGCACGTGTGAGCTTCCCAAAGCCACACGGTTCCCCCGGTGGAATACTCACACAGATTCTCTGCTATTTGGCTTCCCACTCTCTATTCCTCTATAATGAATGCTGAAAAATCTCAGTGGAAGAAAAAACTAGGCAGGCCTGTTGGGAAGACAGACACATACACAACACACAGTCACAGCCACACCCACACTGGGTTTTTCGTGAAAGTGACAGGCCTATGGCCGGGTTTGAGGGTCTTCCTCCAAGTTGTTCTTCAGCCCAAACCAATCAGCTTGCTCTCCCTGCAATAGCAGGAATAGAAGGAGGAGGATGGAGTGGAGAAGAGAGAGACCGACAGAGGGAAGAGAAGGAGAAAAGGAGAGGAAGAGGCAGAAAGACCTCCCACCTTCACCACCCTTCATCACGCCCTTAGTAAGCCCCAGGCAGTGGGCTGAGGCCTTCCCGCACACCATTCCATGGTATCTTCACAGGTGGCTCTAAAAGACAGCAGGTTACGAGTCCTCCTCACAAACTAGCAGGCCAAGGCTCAGAACGGCCAGGACTCTTTCCCACAACCTTTGTAGTCCTTCCTTTTCTGTTGCAGAGATAAAACTACTGAAAGAGGCAGTGTAAGGGAAGAAGGATTATAGTCCATCATGGCGAGGAAGGGATAGCTCTGCGAGACTACATGGCAGTGTGAGGTAGCTGCCCATCTCTCTGCCAATCCTGATGCAGAGGGGGAATCAAGGCCCAGATAGAACCATCAAGACTTGCCCTCCAGAGAATCACGCCCTCTGGGGATATCCCACCTCCTAAAGATTCCAGGGCTCCCAAATCAGCAACTCCATCTGGTGACCAGCTGTTTAACACATGAGCCTGTGGGAACATTCTATAACCAAACCTTAAAGGGCATTTAGTAAGTTGGAAGTTCTAGGTCCATTCCCTGGCCCAGTTACTGCATTGGAGGAGAACAGGAAGGGCTTCAGGTGGACCAGAGCTCCAGGGAGTGTGACCCAGCGTCCTGCCATTAAGAAAGCAGCAGACTTGGCTTCTCTCCAAAGGGAACTCTGTCCCTCAGTCTCCTCTACTGCTGTCTCTCCTCCTAGGGACCCATCAAATTTCCTTTCTCCAGTCAATTTTAGTGCTAGCTGAGAGCAACATGCACCCGGCTCAGGCCTCCTCTAGAGAACTGCTTCCTCTTGCATCACGGTGGGACTGTCACTGCCTTAATTCCACCCCTGGGTGCCCAAAGAGCCAGCGTACAGCTGTCCCTTCTGCCTCAGCTCCATCTGCCCATCCTGCTGGCCCTTCTTCCTTCTCAGAACACAGTCCAAGTATCTCACTTGCCCAGGAATCCCCTTCCCAGGTTCTGCGTCTACAGAGTCAATCAGACCTGAGACACCCCAGCTCGCCTGCTCCCCATCTTTGCCTCTGTTCACTTGAGATTCCTTCACACAAGCTTCTGACTTCTGTTTCTCAGCCTCAAAGGGAAGAAGCAAGGGGAAGGTGAAAAGACGGACATAGGGATCCAGGCATCTGAGAGAAATCAGCCAGCTCCACCAGGCCAGCAGTGGCCAGGCGTCCCTGCTTGCACCTGTCCTCGGCCCTGTGCACTTTGGGTAATTAAGAACAGATGGCCCATCGCCTCTGCCAAGCCTCATTAACTCCTTAATGCTGCTCTTCTGGAGGCCTGACGGTCAGCCGGAAAAGCCAGCTTTGGAGGTCATCTGACTAAATGACGCCCAGCACAGAGGGCTACCCAACTCCTCTTAGCCTGGCAGCTGCCCCTGTTATTAACCAGAACTACCACTGATGACCAGATGGGCTGGGAAAGGAGCCTAGATGGGCCTATGGGAGGTTTGCTGTGTAAAATAGCTCAGGCCCATTGCCCTGCAGCCTTGGACAAGACACTGAATGTGGGTGTCAGTTTCACCACTTCCCAAAGGACTATAGTAACAGTAACAATAAAAATAATTTTTTATATTGTTTTAATGGCAATGATTACTCCTCTAATGTTGATGATTATCTTAGTGTTAATGAGCACCCTCTGCCAAACATGTTGTATGTATTATTTTAGTCCATCTTCATAACTGCCCTTAGAGATGGTTTCTTTTAGGAAACCATGATTCCTGGGGAGCTGTGAACAAATGTCCAGTGACAGGTCAGAGAGACTCTTCCAGGAAGCTCAGGTGGTCTGAGTTTCTGCAACAGTCCTTACTGCTTATTTAACCTTGTTGGGGCAGAGGCCTTGAGTATCTGGTCAGTTTCAGGAACTTCCTAGACTTCTGAGTTCTTCACTTTCTGAGTCTTAACAGCCTCCCTTTATAACTTCTGAATTTCTAAGGAGCTACCCTCCAGGTTGGAATGTTTGAATTAGGAGGCAATTGCTAAGTAACAGATCTTCACTTTAAGAGAGAAAAAAAAACAAACTGAGACTCAGAAAAGCCACTTTTAGTTTGAATGAGATATCCACAAGCTCAAGAATTGGAAGACTTGGCCTGGGGAGAGGATGTGGAATCTTTGGGAAGTAGAGTCTAGCCAGTAAATGTAGGCCCCTGGGGGGCAGGACTTGAGAGTTACTCTGGCTCTGTTTCATCCCATCTCTGCTTCCTGATCCTCTAAGATGTGAAGAGTCATGGTGCACATTCCTTCCTGCAGAGACCTATCCACTGCAGCTGCCTCATCTTCTCCACAGTGACTGTGTCATTCAAACTATAAGCCAAACTAAACCCGTTCTCCCTCCAGTTGTTCCTGTCAAGTATTTTGTTACAGAGATGAGAAAAGTAACTAATACACTCACCAAGTTCACAGGCTTGGTGAGGGTCAGAAATAGGATTTGAATCCAGAGCCTGTGTTCTTTCCACTATCTGAGTCCATTCTGAAGTTATCACAAAGCACACTAATTGACTTCTGAACAGTAGGAATCCATTTCTCCTGGGTCAGGAGGCTGGGAAGTCCAATAGAAAAGCCCCTTGGGCTCGGAGTCTGAAAAGAGTCCCCTTTCTGGTTTACAGATAACACTTTCTTGCTGTACCAACCCCTGTGGTGGAAGAGCAGACAAGCACATCAGACTTCATTTATACAGGCACAAACTCTGATTGTGAGAACTCCACCCTCACTAATCAATCTCCTAAAGTCTCACTTGTTAATACCATTCCATTGGGTGAAGGTTCAAATATATATCATGCTATAATACCCATTTCACCTACCTAACAGAGATCTTCAAATCCCAAAAGAAAAGAGCAAACTACAAAAGCATTTTCTAGCCTTTGGCACATCAAAGACCCTTTGACTCCCTCAAAACATTCATTGAACCCTCGTTGCCAGGGGCTGGCAGGAAAGCTCAGTTGGTAAAGTTCTTGCCATGCAAGCATGAAGACCCAAGTTCAATTTACCAGCACCCATGTAAAAAGCCAGACATAGTTGCATGTGCTCATCATCCCAATGCTGGGGAGGCAGAGACAAGCAGGTCCTTAGAGCCCACTGTCCTGCCAGGGTAGCCTAATTGGTGAGCCTCCCAGCTGTAGGGACAAAGCAGACTCAGACCTCTTAAGTTTTCATCGCCCTGTCCTGGTACATTCCGGGTGCTAACACTTAACATTCTGGTGTCAAGCCAAGACACCCCACAGATGATGAGGTCTGAATTGTCCAATACAAATAATCCCCGTGGGACAGACAGGTCCTGGACCAGCCCACAGAGTGGCACAGCCATAAAACTTATAAAAGCTGGCTGCAACCTTGGGTGGCACAGCACTTCTCCAATCTGGCTTTAGGGACTGCAACTCAACTAGCTATTTGATTCACTTTGTTTGCCAAATTATGTAAATAAAATTTTTCTTTTTGCATCATAGTGGAGTCATGGGGTTTGTTCTCAATTTTCAGATCCTAACACATTGGGAGACTCGCCCTCAAAAAACAAGCTGAGCGGCTTCTGAGGAGTGTACATCCACACACATGTACAAACACACATACACCACACATGCAAATGATCCTATTTCTTATCCTGTCCATGCCTCCCCCAGACTATCTTTGGAGTCCTAAATCTCCAAAGCTTACACTGAAAACTTCCTGTTCTTTTGAAAGGCTTTTGCTGCTGCCTTAAACATGGGAGAGATAATGTGCACACACTTACTGATCTAGGAGAAAGTCCACAGCAAAAACTCAATTGGATTGTCCTTCTCTGTTCCGACCAGCAGGACAAAATAATAACACACACGATGATCTTGCTTCAGGCTGCAACAACTTCTTCTTTATTTTTCCACCTTATATACCCACACATTACGTAAGCAAAACATGGCCAACCAATCAGCTAAAAGGTCATCCTTCAACCAATCACATTAAAGGTCAGGTATTACACCCTAGGGATCAGGAGCTGCTCATGTGCTGATCACGCAGCCGGAACTTTCTCTGGGACAATCGCTCTGTACTTCCTCTTCCTGCCTACTACCTCCTGGCTACAGGCCAGCCTCTATCTTAGGTGCGCATGTTGGAGCCAGCGGGCCCCCAACACTTGGCCAGTGAAAGAACCCTAAAAACTCACTCACTAGGGTCTTATTTGAGAATCTTGAGTACCTCAGATGAACTACAGATGATCTAGACACTGGTCAAGGCTGTGGGATTCAGGAGAGAAGCACTGGTCAAAGTGGAGGGCCTCAGAAACCGAGTTTCTATTGCCTACGTACAACTTTGAAGTTGAAGGGAAAGGTTGGTGCCTATTTGGGGCACTGATATGAGAGATCAAAGACAGGGTTCATTCTAATATCTGCTTCTCAAATTTTAAAAATGCTTAGCAGAAAAAAAGTTTTATTTCTTCTAAAAGATAGGAGTTGCCTGTATGAGTTCAGATTGTAGCCACTTATGTCATCTACTTTTTCTAAATGTCTATTACACGTCAATAAAGAAGTTTTTTTAATCAAAGGAGAATGTTGTGAATGAGAAACACAAGCACTCGGGAAAACCCAAGCACTACATAGTTGCTATTTATCTGCTCTTGGGTTGTAAACACCCATCCTTCTCACCCAGCAAGCCTATTTCTTAAAACATTTATTTATTACTTTTATTTTTATGTGTATGAATGTATTGCCTGTATATACGTAAGTGCACCCATGTCACACTATGTCCGAGGAGGCCAGAAGAGGGTATTGAATGGCCTAGAACTGGTGTTGTGGGTGGTTGTTAACACCATGTGGGTGTTGGGAAACAAACCTGGATCCTCCTCTGTGCTCTTAACTGCTGATCCATCTCTCCAGTCATAGCAAGCCCATTTCTGAAAACAAATGATTACAGAGCTCACTAATTATGTTGTCTGTGGTGGTTAATTTTAATTGCCAACTTGACATAACCCTGAATCCCCTGGGAAATGAGTTTCAATGAGGGATTTTCCAGAAGAGATTAGCCTGTGGGAGTGTCAACAGGGGATTGTCTTGACTGTATTAGTTGAGGTGGGCAGATCTGTCCACAGTGAGTGGTGCCATTCCCTGGACAGGGGGTTTTGTCCTGGGTTACATGCGTTAATTCAATGCTCTTTGTTCTTGACTTTGGATGTGATGTGAATCGCTGCTTCAAGTTCTTGCTACCTCAGTTTCCCTGCAATATGGACTGTATCCTGGAATTGTGAGCCAGATAGACCTCTTTCCTGTAAGTGACTTTTGTCAGGGTATTTTAATCAAAACAACAGGAAAAGAAGCTGAGACACTGCGTACCCAGTCTCTCCTCACTTGTTGGAGCCTTTCTTGTTACCTTCCCTCGTTCCCTCTGTTCCAGCTGGCAGTGACTTCCATCCTGTTCCTCACACTTTCCAGTCACTCTCCGGACCTACCAGTTGTCCCGGTCTTCTCAGAACATGCTGTCTCCAACCATTTGCATAGTTATTTTCCAGCTTCCTTCAAGGTCATGATCAAATAGCTTCTCAATGAGATTTTCTTTGGCTACTGGGACCTGCTAAACAACAGCTTCCTCAAGAACTGTACCTAGTAGGGTAGCCATCCATGGCCAAAGGACCTCTGTAGATGCAACTGGGTTGAGGATCCTGAGATTAAAAAAGTTGTATTGAATTATTCAGATGCATTCCATAGAACCACACCTATCTTCCAAAAAGATATGAGTAAATGAGGAGAGCATGGCCCATATCCCCCTCACATCCACAGAAATGAACACACACTAAAGACAATGATCTTTGTCTATTTTGGTCACTGTTAGCTCCTTTGCACCCAGATACTGACCTGTCATTATTAATGGGATAGACATGCCCTTAAAAAGACACGTATTCATTCTATTAGTACCCATGTGAAATATCTCTCACCTCTCAACAGTTAGCCCTGGAGGACTATCTCTCCATTCCCTGCCCTATCATGCCATCCCTACTGATGCCACATTGGCCTCCTGGAAGAGCCCCACAAACGTGTAAAGCCACAGGCCAGTGCCACTGTGTCTATACAGCGGAACCATAGCACTGTCAGAATTCCAAGAGCCCTCACATTTTATTTGATTGCAAATATGTCTTAATTCCTGGTTCACTAAAGCAGCAAGAAAAAAAAAAAAGCCACGGGAGTCTGTAATTTACAAAGCAAATCCGCCCATCAGAAAGGTTCATCTTCAGGAGACAGTGGAATTCAATCATTTTTTGTACAGGGAATAGAAACCCACCCTGGTCCTCACACTCCAGATGTATTGTTTGCCAGTTTGTGAAAGTGGTTTGAGGCCACAGCTGATTATTTGGCTTCAAGAGGCTCATTTCCTGTGTGATGCTTTCTGTCACTGAAGAAGAAATACAGCAGGCAGGAAAACAGAGACTCTAGCTGGTGGCCTTCCTGGGGAAAGGAAGTACAAAAATCCAGCCAGTCTCACCCAAGGAGTGCAGGAGTACAGGACAGCGCATCCTTTTGAAATTCTTACAAATCAATGAACGGTGCTGTCCCTAACAGAGCACAAGGGAGGACATATTTAAATTACATTATCCTCGCTCTATATAACCAGCTACAGAGAGCTGCACAGTAGTTACGTTGGGTGAATGTGGGGGAAGCCTGTATAGAAGTGCTCTCCTTTTGAATTTCCCATCATAGATCCTTCTCCTCATGCCAAGCTGCATGAGCTCTTCTTTGTGTGCTTCCTGACCAGTCTGGTCCCCTACAGAGTAGGAACCGTGGGCCTGTCATTCATCTTTGCATTCCTGGAGGCCATTATAGTATGAAACACACTTTATACAGTGAGTTAAATACATGTTTAAAATAATGGATGATTAAACGGAGGAAACAAAGAAGAGGGGAATCGATGATGGGTAGATAGATTATAGATGAATGGCTGGTGGATGGGTAGAAGGAAAACTGTTAGATGGATACATGTGGGATGGATGGATGGATAGATGAATGATTTTCGACTGTAACCACAGTCATCTGACGTTGATATTTATTCAATCTATTGTTCCCCGGCCCCTACACTACCCCTGCTAAAACTCTCATCCAGCCTGTCTCAAATGGAACCTGAGGCTCTATTTCTGAACACTTGTGCCATGTGGTTCCAATCATTGGGCAGGTTTGAGAAACACATGCTCTGTCTGTCTGTTTAACGCACCTTTACTTTAAATGTCCTTATGCTAACTTCCCGCACCAGGAGAATATTCACCAGGCAAAGTTTCTCACATTCAAAATAGGAAGCACTAATTACTTTGTGTTCCCTCCTGAATGTCAAACAACCTTTCCAAATGAAGCTTCGTGGTCCCCTCCTCACTCCTTTAAGCAGAATATGTGAAGATTTCTAACATAAGATCAGCAGATCAGCATTCCTCCTGACATCCATGAAGCCCCTCAGACTCAATTCCTATAGGCCATACATCTCGAAATAGGATTTCCTGGAACCCGAGATCACCTGGCACAGTATGCATCCTTTGTCTCCATTGGCATACATACTGATGTAGGAGAAGAGAGGGACCAACATGGATGCTGACGTCACCTAACCACTATGGTCCTCCTGTGAGGAATAACTCCTGTGCAGTAGCTATAAGCTCTGAGAGACCACAAAATCTTCAGGATTCAACTCACTGGGGTGACATTGGGATTTTCTGGGTTCCATGATGGATCTCTAAAATTTGATGCTGCAACATTTTGCTTAAATAAAGGAACCAAAAGACCTATAAATGGCTAGTTGTGGAACGCCGGCCTCTGACACAGCCGTTACCGTCTGAATGCTGAGCAACTGATTATCAGCATGAGACCAGCACAAGATTAGGGCCAATGATGCTTCACTATGGCGATGGAGGGATTTGCTAGGCCCTCT
The DNA here is from genome assembly GCA_035773235.1 of Eospalax fontanierii. Classification (NCBI taxonomy): domain Eukaryota; kingdom Metazoa; phylum Chordata; class Mammalia; order Rodentia; family Spalacidae; genus Eospalax; species Eospalax fontanierii. The sequence goes on along the minus strand of CM069546.1, from coordinate 42,281,194 downwards.
CTTCTCTGAGAATATACAGGTGGTTTGCAATGTTGGAGATAGGGAATGATTTTCCTCAGTGGTATAGCTGCCTGTGATATACCCAGGTTCCTGCAAGCAAGACTTGATCCAATTAAACTCGTTGGTTCACCATGCTAGACTTGGGTACAATTGTTTCTTTGGTCTGTTGGTGCTTCCCTATTTGAGATGAATAGGTGTTTGTTTGTATAACCCCAGAAAAAGTTCACACAACACTACCCTAAAACATTTCTGAGTCGATGGACAGTTTGCTAAAGTAACATTAGAACAAGTAGGAAGTTCCTTTTAGGACACTGATGAGCCAAACTCAGGTAATATATTTGGCATTTATGAAGTAACTGACCATACCACTTCCTGTGCCTAGACCGCCAACTGTTATTGGTTCCTGGGAGCAAAGAGACCCCAGAAGAGATTAGTACTTTCTGTGTACTAAGATACTGCTCCACAACAATGACCTCAAAAGTCAGTACCTAGAAAAAACACATTTCCTACTTCACAGTTTTTGATATGTGAGACTCAGCTAGATCACTTGCCCAAGTCTCTGACAAGGCTGTATAGTCAAGGTCAACAATGACAAGGCTATACAGTCAACACTTCATGTTCATCTAGGAAGGACCCATGCCTTAGACCATCTTTTATCATTAGCAGATTCATTTACCAGTGGTCAACACACAGAGGGTGGCAAATCTGGCACCCTCAGCAGGTGACCTCTCCCCAGAATGTTCCACAATGGAGCAGCTGGCTTCCACCAAGATGAACGAGAAGATAGACAGATGACGGGGAGAAGTAACCCTGTGCTGAATGCAGCATCCCCCTTCCTCCTTCTGTGTTCTGTTCACCAGGCTCAGACACAAGGTCCAGCTGACATTTAACGGATTAGAATGATGTGAGAGTGTGAACAGCAGAAGGTGAGGACCATTGGTAGCCTTTCAGAAGCTGCTGTTGACCTTGAAAAGCCCCTCATCAGGTAATAGTCAGAAGAAGAGGTATGCAGAAAGAGGAACGTTTATTCACTGGGGACAGTGACACCAACTGGTGCTGCCATTGTGGAGATCGGTGTGGAGGTCTCCCAAGAAATGAAAAATAAACCACCATATAACCCAGATATACCACTCCTGGGTATTTACTCAAAGAATTCTAAGTCAACACACCACAGAGAAAAATCATGGTGTTTAGTGAGACACTACCCATAAAAACCAGGACACGGAGCCAGCCAAGATGTTCACCAACAAATGAATGGACAGAGAAAATGTGGAACACATACACAGTGACATTTTATCCTTTTGTGAAAAAAATGAAATTATGGAACTTGCAGGAAAATGGGTGGATCTTGAAAGCATTTTATTAAGCAAAGCAATTCAGACTCAGAATGGCAGATGATACAATTTCTCTCTCATATCCAGTCCTATTTTTTCTTTCCCAGGACTTTCATGAGCTGCCAAAGCCTGTTTTATCCTCCTGTACAGCAAACTGACCCCCCTTAAACAGAGACAATTCTGAGCTGTGTGTTACATGATGCCCACCAGAGTGACCCTATATGATGCCCGCCAGAGCTACCTACGGTTCCTCCAGGAGGGCTTGATAACACACCTCCTTTTTGAGAATTTCATATTTGAGTACTGTCTTTGCATTATCCTCATCCCTCCCAGTCTCCCACCAACTCCCTCCATGTCCCTCTACTTCCTCTCAATTTCTTGTCCTTTTCTTTTGCTTTTTATTGTTAAATATATGTACATATATTTATAAATATACATATATAATGCATTGAGTCAATTAAGTGGTTCTCATATGTACCTGTCTTTAGGGCTCCCCACTTAGAACTGGATAACCTCTCAGGGAGAGAGAAAACTAATTCTGTCTCCTTCAGCTTCAAATGATTGTCTGTACTCTTCATCTTGAGATAGGATCCCAGGACATGTCCTCCATCCACCTTGGCGTGTCAACTGGCTTTGTCATTATGTAGCTCTCGCTAGACTACCGTACTGTGGAGATTTCGTTGGATAACATGCCTTCTTGCCTGCCTTGACTTTTCTATCTCATTTCTTTATTCTTCTACCCATGTTCTCCAAACCTGGAAAATCAATTATTTACACCCAAACTCTTATCTCAAAGTCTGTCTCTGTGCAAACTCAAACTCAGACAGCAATATTGCTATGATTATCATGATCTCCTGCACTTTCAGTTGAGAACACCAAGGCATTGAAAGGTCAAGTTACTGCCTGAGATCACACAACTGGGAATTGCTGAAGTCAGGATTCAGACCCAGTCAATGTGGCTCTTAACATTAGATATTTTTCTCTCTGACTGAGCTAGGTAAATCAAGTGGAATGGTTGCCTTAGGGTGCAGAGTAATAAACCTTATGCACAAGAGCACTTTGTATATCCAGTGGCGGGGTGTGCAAATGGTTTTGTAAGTGACTGCTAAGATCCTTCTCTATTCCCTGTTCTCTAATGAGCCTGTCAGCTCCCCCAGCACAGGCAGCAGTGATTCCATTGAAAATGCGAGTGTGGAAGTCATGCTAATGGTGTTATCATGTTGCAAGGGCTTCTGGTGTGCTTGTAAACCTAAAAATGTAACTGTCAAAGAGAACTCATCCCCCACAAATCAAACCTCTCTGTATTGACAATTACATCCGGTGTTGCACAGAATTTAATGCCTAAATAATGAAGTCAAAGAACAATGCTGGAGTCTGAGCATTTGAATATACTTGATTGATTCATTTCCTACTCCCCTTTAATAACCCACTTAGTCGGTGACGTTTAAGTGCAGCAGACTTAGAAAGAACATAACACACCAGAGAGACAACATTGCACAGATTAATAACTGGATGTGGGTACAAGCTGGCGCTGTCCTAATAGCAGCACAAAAATAGGTTATCGTTTAAAATCTGGATTTAATGTTCCAAAATGGGGATTCGTGCTTTTCCTTGATATAAGTCCATACTTATCACCCCAGGGTTAATGAGACATAAATCAGAAACCAGGAGCTAATAAGTGCAACTCCAGGGGCGTGGGCTATTTTAAATTTAATACTTTCTAAGATCGTGATCTTTGCTCAAGATCTTTAATGTTCAAATTACAATATGTGAATATTAAATATATTCGATTATTATTGAACTCTCTGAAAAGCTAATTTACGAACTAGGCAGCCATGCACGCATGCTCCATTTTAAAGGAGATTGTGGCCATAGGTCATTTATATCAACTTCTACAGTACAGCGAGAAACACTCTTAAATGGTCTAAGTCATGTGTGCATGTATCAGACTGGTGTGTGTGAGTCCTGCAGGGGGATAGGCAATGAACTGATAGTAACTTGGTGTTTAGAACAGGGCTCTGGCTTTGGGGAATGTTCTCTTAAGTTCCTTTCTTGCAGTTCTAGTAAAAGCAAAAGGATATGTTGTGGTATGACTGTGAAATGTCCCCCATTGGCTCATGGGTTTGAACACTTGGACCCAGCTGGTAGTGCTGTTTGAGAAGCTGGTGGAACCTTTAAGAGGTGGAAAGATGGCTCAGCCATTAAGAGAACTGACTACTCTTGCAGAAGACCTGGGTTTGAATCCCAGCACTCACATGGCAGCTGACGACCATCCATAACTCCAGTTCCAGGAGCTCCAATGCCTCCTTCTGACCTCCACAGGCATTGCATGGCATGGTGCATGTACATACATGCAGGCAATATATTAATGCACATAAAATAAAAAGAATAAAATAGTTTTTGAAAAAGAGGTGGATCCTGACTGGAGGAAGTGGGTCACTGCTCATTCTTTGCTTCCTGTCTGTGATGGCGTTGTGACCAGCTGGCTTCCCACTCTGCTACTGTGCCTTCTTGGCCGCCTGCTGTGTCTTCCTTTCCACACTGGAATGATCCCCTTGAACTGTGAGCCACAACAAGCCCTTTTCCCCTTAAACTGCTTCCTGACAGGAATTTGTTACATCAGCTAAGAAAGTAACTAACACCCAGGGAAACACTGACTCTTGGTTTGGACAATGACAACGTGGCTCCTCTCACCAGGATTCTTTTCTGAGATAATTTTATGAAGTCTCTTGGGAAAACATCTCCCTAAATACATCCAATGTGAGGCTCACAACATCCTTGCCCCTTTCATTCATCATGAGGCTCACTATCGTCTCTTTAGCATCAAATGATCATGAAATAAGAACTGCTTCATGGTTTTCCTAGAGTTCAGTCACCTCCTAGAGGGACACATCAATGAAGTCATGGAGTACAAGAAGAAGGAAGGCATTTCTCCTAAGTTGTTGCACTGTACAGACCCTGGTCCACTTACTCTATAAGTTATTAGTTTAGGCCTACCTTCATTTTTAATTGTTATCAAACTGAATTCTGAATAAAGCTGAAAAGTAAAAATAAAACTCAAATCAGGGTCAATAGGAAACCAAAATATAATGCAGACACTTCTTTCACAAGACCCTTACACATTCACATAATTTATTCAACTTTACTCTGAGTTCCCTGGCAGTGAAGACACAAAGAGAAATTGCATTGATTCTACATACTTCCAAGAAAAAGTGGCTATTTCCTGGATATAAGCAAGTATGGAGCCTCTGGGAGAACTGATAGCCATTACCCACTAACATATATAGTCTCTCTTTTTCTTTCTCTCTCTCCTCCTATGGGAAGATTCCTGTTGTTGTATACACAGTGCCTTTAGGCAGTACAGCAGTCAATTTCTCCATCTGTGGGTAGAATCAGTACTGTAGGAGGTTGGTCAAGTTATAATGCTTTGACTCCCCTTTCCCTAGGAGAAGAGCCAAAGATGAGAGTTTGACAAGTATGTTCTACCTCCATTCAGCCACCAGATACGCCTTTGTCTGGACCACTCACAGAAACCTGGATGTTAATTCTAAAGTCTTTAGACCCTTTCATGCAAGGGTCTAAAGGGGAATGACATGAGATAGGATGGCCACTGTTCTGAACATGGAAATCCCTGCTTGAGATTGTGTTTAGGTCTCTAGGGAAAGCCATGAGCTGTTCTGAGGGAAATTTTATGGAAAAGATTATACATGGGTCTAGATAATGTGATCTTAAAATCCCAGTGGTCAAGTTCAAGAACAGCTAGTATGGTCCAGAAGGTTCTGCCTGACCTCCAAGTCCAGCTTCTTTGTGGAAGTTTAGGATGCCTCACAACACACCCAAGATAGCAGTAAACTATTCAATGAATCCAGAGAAACCACACAGTGCTAAAGGGTGAAGTTAAATGTCCCCCACATGCCCATGTGTTCAAATACTTGGTCTGCAGTGAGTGGTGCTGTTTTGGGAGGTTGTGGAACATTGGACTATAGCCCATTTTGCCAGATGTGGCCATGAAGATGATACCTACTTTTGATTCCATCCTGAGCTGTGTGCTATCACAATATGATATGCTGTCTCATGCATGCTCTGGCCACCAAGCTTGAGAGCTGGTCTCACCACCATGCCTTTCCTGTCATGATGGTGCACCATCCAGACTGGGAGCCAAAATGAACCTCTCTTCCCATAAGTTGCTTCTATCAGGTGTTTTGCCCCAAGGACAAGAAAAGTAACCAATCCACAACACAACTTCTATTCCACAGATATGCCTTCCGAAGACCTGAGTGAGGCTTCCAGCCAGGGACAAGAATGGCAGGACACAGAGCTGAGATATAGGAACCAACTTCTACTTTCTCTTTTTTATTTCAATAAAAACGTTCCTTTTCATCGTTTAAGTGCCCTGTTTTGAGAAACTTGATTTAAAGAGCCATTCAGTTGGGCTCAAGAGCATAGAAACAAGCTATAAATTCAGAAAGTTACCCAGAAATTATTTGATTGCAAGGATTAAAGAAAGGATAATCGGAATGGTAATAGCTTAAAGAAGAATCCCAGTATCCAGCCCCTTTGCATAGAAAAAAAAAATGACATCAGGGACTGAAGCCCTGGACTTGGCTCCTTTGAAGCAGCCCTCCACTGTCCTCTGCATTAAAAATCCAACCCGAAACACCAAGCTGGAATCCTAGGTTGTATGTTCTTATAAACGCAGTGTCTCTCACAGGGAGAGCTCCTCATTCCTGTAAGTGTGCCTTTCTTTGGAGCACCCCAATCCTGAGAGTTGTTTCAGTCACCTAGGAATGATTTCCAAGGAGTCATGAAGGAGGAGTTCGTCGCTGATAGCACTGAGCTGCCCATTCAGGAAGCAGTATGCAAATGATGACTGTGCTGATTGGACACAGTGCCAACCAATGATAATACAGTGAGTTTTAACTCTTCCATTCCTGTTTACACATTAATCTGAGACTGAGAAGAACCTTACCCTCTCAACTCATTAAGTGGGCAGGAAGGATTTCATCATGGGCTTGAACTATAGAAAGCTAACCCAGACAAGAAAACTGAACAGAAACTAATTCCACCAGACATTCCCAGAGTTTAGTCATGACCTCTCATATTGTGGTCAACATCTGGAATCAACAAGTAATACTTGCAACAGTGCCTACAGGAATTTTCACCTATTTACATATAAATAGTTCTGACCAAAGCTGGCCACCAGCAATGGTTAATTTAATTTACTATCCCTTAGCAAAAGAACACTCATTGGTTTCCCAGTACCTTTAACCTTCATAGATCCTTGGGAAATAAAAATTAGATTGAGAGAAAATTACCAGTGGTGGAGAACAGTATAAAAATGGCAGTAACATATATAAGCCTCCTGCAGGAGGAGAATAAAGTGGCATATTATTGTTTCCGGCTCCCAAAGTTCAATATTTCTTGGATGATTTACACATCCGCCATTGTCTCAGACCCTGGAGTCATTCTGGCCACTCCAGGCAGGGTCTCCCAAGGTACACATCCTGTTATTGTCACAGATGGGACAGATTACCCAGCTAAGCTGTGAGAAGCTGTGAGAAATATTTGGACAAAGAGACATGAGAAAATGGGTCTCCACAAATGAGGGTCTAAAGAGGTATCTGGAAATGTCAGAATGAAAAAATAGGAGAGACATGGTCTCTGACTTCACGGGTATGGGTGTGTGTGTGTGTGTGTGTGCACGCATGCTGTGGTACATCTAGTATGTGTATGCTCTATACGTGTGTGTTTGGTGCGTATGCATATGTATAGTGTGTATGGTGGTATGGTGCTATATGTGTGGTGAGTGTGGGGGCGGGTGTATAGTGGTGTGTGTGATGTTATGTGGTATACGCATGGCATGTGTTGGTATGTGTATATGTGGTATATCTGTAGTGTGCTGTGATGTGGGTTGTGTGTGTGTGTGTGTGTGTGTATGTGTGTGTGTGTGTGCATGTGTTGAGGTGTCCAAAATAAGGGAGATGAGTACCTGGGGTGGCTCCAGTTGTCAGTCTCACTTTCTCTATAGAATTCTATCATTATACTCTGTGTGGACACTCAGCTCTGCTAGGGGCCAGCAGCTGCCTCTCAACTTCACTGCTCAACACTTGTTGCTCCTCCTGTGTGGAATCTAAGTCTCATGCCCCCCCCCCCCGACACACACACTAACCCCATACAATTACTTACATTCCCAAAATGTAAGGTTTGGGCCCCTTCCTTGGTTTATAGTATGTTCTACCTAGACCATCCTTCCTCCCCATCCCTGCCTGCCAGACTACTTGTGCCTTATAAAACTTAGCCTAGACATCAGAGCTTCCTCTAGGAAGCCTTCCTTTATGACCTCTAAGTCAAGTGAGTTCTTCCATTGGCTTCAGCCTCCTGAACGGGCCACAGGCATCCTTTGCATCCATCTTTTCCTATTCCATTTGCAGAACACAGAAGACAACTGCTACAACCATGTATGGAACAGAATGAGTGTATATAGACAGTGTGCAGGGTTCAGAACAAGAGACAGAGGCAGGAAAGTTCGGGAACCTGTGCTGAGTGACTTTAGTTGACTTGACACACCTGGGTAGAGGGATCCTCAGCTGGGGTATTGCCTCCATTGAACTGGCCTGTGGCCATGGCTGTGGGGTATTTTCTTGATTGTTGAGTGACGTGGAGGGCCCCGCCCACTGTGGGCAGGGCAGTTGTACTATATTGTATTAGAGAGCAGGCTGAGCATGACCAGGGGAGCAAGCCAGGAAGCAGTGTTCCTCCATGGCCTGTGCTTCAGCTCCTACCTCCAGGTTCCTGCCCTGAGTTCCTACCTTAGGCTCCCTAAGTGATGCACTGTGACCTGGGAGATGTGAGCCAGATAAACCCTTCCTCCCCAAGTTGGTATTAGTGTTTTGTTACAGCAATTGGAAGCAAACTAGACCAGAATCCGAACCAGACATCCCAGCTGCTTGGCTTGCTGAGATGGGATTTTTTCTCAGTGCACATATCACATATTTGCCTTTATTTGTATAATAACTGTATTGTGACACACACAACTGTAAAGGAAGAGCTTACATTTTTTGGCTCATGTTTGCAGTAACATGGTACCTAGCAAATAGTACCCAATATATATGCATGGAATGAAATAATTAGCTCATTCATTCCTTAATTAATAGTCAGACAAGAGAAATGATGGAGCTAAATTCCGAAGTTCATTTCCTTGCATCCACAGAGCATAATGAAAGACAGGAAGGCTACGTAGAGACAATAGATGTTGAGCTCCAGTGTTAAAGAAAGTCCATGCAAACCTGAGACTGTCTGATTCTAAGACTCATCTTTAAACAAATATTGAAGCTGCCATTGTATCTCACTTCCCCCCTGGATCCTGATAAACAGGATTAGCAGACTTAAGAAGATAAAGCTGTCTGGGGATACACCATTGCCTTCATGTCGCGTGCCACGAGGTACAGCAAGGTTTTCTGCATTTCCCTCTGGCCTGATAACTCATCATGAAGAGAGACTGTCTTGGAGAGACAAGCTGACTAAATGCAGCAGAACATGAGGCCCGCAAAGTCACACACAGAACACCAAAGAACCTTGTGGAAAGGTGATTGCAGTTAACTTTGGATTCTTTTGACTTTAACAAATGTTCCTGGGACATTTGCAAGTGTGCAGTAGAGAAGAATTACTGTGCTAATAAAGACAGGGTTCAGGGAATGATAGGGGAGAAAGAAGGGGTGACACGAGCCTAAGAGACTTGCGGATTTTTCAGTTGAGCGCCATGGCGGCATGCAATATGAAGCGTTTCCCAAGTTTCTTTTATGACATATTTTTTTAAATATTTTATTTATTATTTTTACATTATGTGCATGAGTATATTGTCTGCATGTATGTAAATGCACCCATGCATTGTCTGCATATATGTAAGCACACGCATGTCATGCAATGCCCACAGAGGTCAGAAGAGGGCATCAGATCCCCTGGAACTGGAGTTATGGATGGTTATTAGTGGCCATGCAGGTACTATGAAGTGAACCCAGGTCCTCTGCAAGAGCAGTCAGTGCTTTTAACCACAGAGCCATAGCCCCAGTCCCACTCACTTATGAAGTCTCAAACAATTTTATTTGGCTCATTGTTGTCTCTTGTGTGAGCAGATTTTAAAGTTTCCATTTATTTTTTTGATAATTGCATACATGAATACAATGTATTTCGATCATACCCATCCCTGCTTCTCACTGCCATGGACCCACACAAACACATTCCTCTTTTTGTAGGGGATGATGGTACTCCAAAAGCAAGATAAATGAGCAGTTGATGATAAAGGAATGTGGACGGTGCTTCCCAGGGAAATGAGCTGATGGGTTGAGGGGGGCCTCAGTCACAGATTAAGCTGTTTCAAATCAAGCAGCTTCATTCTTGAATCCATGCCTTAAAGATTTAGACTGGCCACTTAGCAGGTACTGCAAGCAAATGGGAAAGAAGGGTGACTTCACGGTGTAACACAACCATATAATATTCATCAAACACTTAACATGCATCTCCCTTCTCTTTATCCTCCAAGTATCTGTCTCTGGGGTCTTAGGCAACCAGGCTGGCCTCAAGTTTGCTATTTAGCAGAGGCTGGTCTTGAACTCATGATCCTCCTGCTTTTACCTCCTAAGTGTTGGAGCTACATGTATGCGGCACCATATGATTTATTATCCCATTTGAATGTCACAGTATCTCTATGGAGCGGTTAATGTTCTATTTTAGAGATGAGGAATGAAGAAATTAAAGACCCCTGGGATGAACTGGCCCAATACGGAACCTAGCATGAGTTTCCACCTGCCTTTCTATCATGATGCACTGCCTCCTTAAAATGTCTAAGCAGCTGCTATAGAAGAAAAATGAGAAATACATTTGCCTTGATGTGGAGTTGACGTGCGGGATGATTCCACTAATCAAGGTAAGTTTTGTTGAAAGTAACTATTGCTATAAAGGCACTTTACTCCTGCAGTGAGCCACATGGGTAACCACAGGCTTAGAAGCCACAGGTCTTATTTTTTGAATAATCACCTAGGGAAGTCAGACAACAGTGGTAGGAATGTTGGCTTCGGAATCAGGTAAATCTGGTTTTGAATCTGTTCAACTCTAAATTTCCCTTTAGCAATAATAATCATAAACATGAATTTAATGATTAGCTGAATCAGAGAGCAACTTTCATTGGGGAATAATAGCCTCAAATCTCTTTCTCAGCATTCATAGAGGCTCTCACTTAACAGAGCACAAGTGCTCAACCTTGTGTTGTGCTTAATTCCTAAAAGTAAACTGACATCCTCTGGTGTCTGTGGGATGAATATTAATATTATGAAAGGAACAATCTTATGAATGATCTCAGTGATTGCTTTGTGACCTTTGGCAAATTATGTCATCTCTCTGAGACTTAGACTCTACCATCTATAAAAATGAAAATTAGCATACACAGCAGTTTGCTTTGTGGATGAGGGTACCTTGCCTGGCACAAAGCAGGTATGGGCTACATGAGGAAATGATGATGGTGGAGATGATGCTGATGATGACAATATCAAAGATAAGACCATGAGGATGCAGAGATGACTCAGTTGGTAAGCTGTCTGCCATGCAAGCATGCAGACCTAAATTTGAGCTCCAGAATCCACATTTTTAAAAGTCAGTTTTATGGACATGCTTGTAAGCCAAGAGCTGGGAGGCAGAGACAGGTGGATCCCTGCAGCTCATTGGCCAACCAGTCAGTAAACTCCAGGTAAAATGACAGACCCTGTCTCAGTAAATAAGGTGGATGCTGTCCTAAGGAATGATACTTGAGATTGATATTGATCTCTGGTCTCCATACACATGTGTGGACGTGTATACCAATCCCAACACACACACAAAGAAGATAAGACCATAACGAGGCACTGACATAGATGCTGCTGCTGCTGCTGCTGCTGCTGCTGCTGATGGCCATGATATGGTGATGTTGCTGCTGCTGCTGGTAGCGATGATGATAGCAGTGATGATAATGGTGATGCTGCTGGTAGCGATGATGATAGCAGTGATGATAATGGTGATGCTGCTGGTAGCGATGATGATAGCAGTGATGATAATGGTGATGCTGCTGGTAGTGATGATGATAGCAGTGATGATAATGGTGATGCTGCTGGTAGTGATGATGATAGCAGTGATGATAATGGTGATGCTGCTGGTAGTGATGATGATAGCAGTGATGATAATGGTGCTGCTGCTGGTGGCGATGATGACAGCAGTGATGATAATGGTGATGCTGCTGGTAGCGATGATGATAGCAGTGATGATAATGGTGATGCTGCTGGTAGTGATGATGATAGCAGTGATGATAATGGTGATGCTGCTGGTGGCGATGATGATAGCAGTGATGATAATGGTGATGCTGCTGGTAGTGATGATGATAGCAGTGATGATAATGGTGCTGCTGCTGGTGGCGATGATGATAGCAGTGATGATAATGGTGATGCTGCTGGTGGCGATGATGATAGCAGTGATGATAATGGTGATGCTGCTGGTAGTGATGATGATAGCAGTGATGATAATGGTGATGCTGCTGGTAGCGATGATGATAGCAGTGATGATAATGGTGATGCTGCTGGTAGTGATGATGATAGCAGTGATGATAATGGTGATGCTGCTGGTGGCGATGATGACAGCAGTGATGATAATGGTGATGCTGCTGGTAGCGATGATGATAGCAGTGATGATAATGGTGCTGCTGCTGGTAGTGATGATGATAGCAGTGATGATAATGGTGCTGCTGCTGGTGGCGATGATGACAGCAGTGATGATAATGGTGATGCTGCTGGTAGTGATGATGATAGCAGTGATGATAATGGTGATGCTGCTGGTAGCGATGATGATAGAAGTGATGATAATGGTGATGCTGCTGGTAGTGATGATGACAGCAGTGATGATAATGGTGATGCTGCTGGTAGTGATGATGATAGCAGTGATGATAATGGTGATGCTGCTGCCAACAATGAAGATGTGATGGTGGTGCTGATGGTGGTGCTGATGGTAATGATGATGATGATGAGAGCAAAAGCCAAGATGGCAAAACAATGATAAACAGTGATCACAATGTGGTGTTCATTAATGGTGATGTAATTGATGTAGGAAAAGAAGACCCAAAAAGAAAGGAGGAAGGAGGAATGAATCTCTATAGAACACCATTTATAACTCACAGGTGATGGTCTCATCTATCTAAACTTAAAGTGCTCTGTTCTTTCATCCACAACAGATACCCTTCTCCTGATTAGGTAGACATCAACCATACCACTGGATAGAGCTTCTTGGACCCTCCCTTCTACTCCCATATGTCACTCAGCTCTCTCCTCATCCAAGGATGAGAGGGAGTCATGTTCTTGAAATCATGAATCATTTATCCATTCTCCCATCATAACCCTCACACCCACACGAGTTCTGTGGAGTGGAACAACAGGAAGACTAACAAAATTCAGGGTCCTCATAACCCTGGATTCCAGGAGGACTGAGACTAGGTCTGAAAAGGTATGACCAACTCACTTCCTCAGTGTCATCCATCATTCATGAAATGAAAATGAAGCCTCTTCAAGACTTGGAAGTAGATCACCAAGATGATTAAGTTCATATAAGCAAATACGCTGAGAACTCTCAAGCACAGCTCTGAGTATCCTAATTTTTGGATAATTATAAAGTGCAGAATTACTCTAATGGTAAAAAGCATGATTTTTTAGTAAGTTGTTTAGTCGTGCTACATCTCTTCATGACAAAATAATACGTTTATGCGGTAGTACCGATTTTGTAAGATAATAAAAAGCCCTAATGGAGATAATTTGTATATGAAGAGTTTGATATAGTGCCTTTCTGGGGGATGCAATATAAGTGACATGGAGCTTCCCAACATGCACAAAACCCTAGATTCAAATGTGAACATTGAGTGCGCATGTGTGTGCATGTGTGCCTGTGGATATTTCAGTATTCTTCTGTAACAGCTGATATTCCTATATAGGAAACAAATATAACATTTTTAAATATATTCAAAATACATATATGTTTAAACCTGCAGCAGCTCTAAAGATGGAGTTCAAATCCTTCACGTGGCTGGCATGAGTCCTTCATCGCTGTCTCCTGCCATCTTCCTGCACAGACTAGACCTTCTTGGGCTGCTTTCCTTGTTTGTGACTCTGTCCTTGGTTTCTGTGTTCATACTCGAGCTGACGGTGGACTCCTTTCCCTCTCCCCTATCACGGCCCAGCTGGGTGATTTCCTGGTGACTTATCTGCTTCTCCGCTACTTCAGCCTGAAGTGTTCTACTCATGGCTCATCTCATCATCTAACACCTGACACAGAGTAGAGACCAATAAATGTTTGCTGCATGAAGCAAAGATCGGTGATCGGTGCTGGGGAAGAGCAGCAGACAAAGGAGTGTGGAGAGGTGTGGGAGGAGGAAGTCTGGCGGACCACAGTGCTTCACGGACAGGCAGGGAAGGAGAATGAGGGGCATGGCATAGACGGAGCCTGCGGGCACACCAGAGCATTGGGGAAATATCATGTGGGATGTAGTCCTGAATTACAGAATTCCAGAATGAGATAATCAGGGACAGTATTAGGCTGAATGTTCAACAAGATACCCGGCCTTTATCCTGCAAATTAAATGGAAACTGAAGAATTGAAAGCAGAGAACTGATGTGGTCAGACTGTAGTTTGAGAGGAATGATTAAAGCCTGGAAATGTAGCTCAGTGAAGTAGTACTTGCTCAGCTATCCGAAGACCCTAGGCAAGAGAGAGAAAGAGAGAGACAGAGACAGAGAGACAGAGAACAGAGAGAGGGCATGACTGGCACCTGATAACTTTCTTTGCCTCCCATTCTTTCTTTCTTCTTTCCTACCCTTTTCTTTCCTGTCTTCTATCTTCTAAATCATATTCTTTCACTTCCTACAGTTCTAATGTCCATAGTTTTCACTGGCCCTGTAGTTACAGGATCAGAAATGAATCCAGCAGAACTAACAGTATCAATCTGAATTCAAGAGGATAAAATTCCATTCTGTCAAGGCCCAAAATATTATCAAACACAAGGTGAGGGCTCTACAGATGAGGCTTAAAATAAGACAGAAATAATATTCCATCCTTCTGTAACAAGAATACATCAATCACTTGCTGAACATAATTATTTATCTGAGCATGCCAAGGGCCACATCAACCTTTTCCAGTGATCAACACATTTCTTAGCTGAAGATGTCACTCTTCCCTTGCTTTCTCCTTAGTAGGACTTCTGACCACATAGAAAAGATTCAGTACAGACTACACAGAAAAATCACATGTACCATAGCAAGTGTGTAAAGGTCAGAGGACAACTTTGAAGAATTGGTTTTCTCCTTCTTGTGGGTTCAGGGGATGCGACTCCACTCACAAAGCTTGTGCAGCAAGTGCCTTTACCCACTGAGCCATCTTGCTGGCCCAATTCTAGTCTTCCTCGGGGATTAAAGCTAGGGTTAAGGGTGAGAGGTCAGGCTGGGGGTGGGGGGGCAACGTTACTGTTAAAACTGGGTTAGAATCTATTAGCATTAATACTAGGAGTAAAGGCTCAAGTAGGATTTAGAGAACTAGAGACAGATAGATGCTATTGGGGTGAGCTAAGACGCCAAGACACACACATATACAACAAGCCCATATTTTATCTATGTTTTCTATTAAATTTCATTTGAAACAATATCCAAAAAATTGTATTTGGTTCACAAATAAAGTATGAAAATCACTCTAAGGAAGTTCCAAAGTCATCTTATCAAACTGAAGGATGGATGCCACAGTCTGATGGTAGAAACTTGAAAGCCTCATAAATGAAAGCATTTAAACTCACATATAAACTACTCACAGGGCTAAAGCTGCTCTGTTCAAGGAATAAAGGGAGGTACATATACCCTCCTGACCTGCAGGAAGGAGCTGGACAATATGGCCAGGAGTGGGAACAAGAATACACTGACCATCTCATGCTATAGACGGAGGTAAGGAAATACTCAGAATTACTACAGACTTGGCTGGTTCAAAGACCCATGCACAAAGCCCTGGATCCAAGAAGTTGGGCAAAATACATGGTGTGGGTATTAAGGAGATGGGTCAGTTGTTGAGCAAACATGAGAACCTAACTTCAATCCCCAGTACCACATAAAAGAGCCAGGCATGACAGTGACAACTGTGATCCCAGTGCGGGGGATGCAGGGACAGCCAGCAGATCTAGCTGTATTAGTGAGCCAGAATCAGTGAGAGACTACCTCAAAAAAATAAGATGGACAGAAGCCTAGCATTCACCTGTAGCCTCCACACTGATGTGCAGCATTCATATGTACACACATCGACACACAGAACCACAGTATTAGATGAGATCAAGAATTCGGGAAAAGCTAGGAGCTAATAATTCATTAGATGTGGAAGGTGTGCCTGGAGAGATCTTTGACACTGAGGGGAGGTGACTTCCTACTAAGGTTCTGGCTCAATGTTCACATAAAAGGCCAGATAATACTGCCACTCCAGGCTTTCCAAGCTACAGCTATGGAACTCTGCTGCTTTTAAACAAAAGCAGCCATTGGCACTGTGTATAGCACGGCCATGGCTATGTTCCAATAAAACTTTATTTTAACAATCAGGGAACAAACTCTATTTGACCCATGACGTAGTGATCCATACCGGGATTTGAGGGTACAATTTGGAAGCCACCACAAGAGCGTTTTCTTCTAGGAATTGAATCACTATAGGACTATGAAATTTGGAGACAATGAAGAACAAGATCAAGATGACAAAACTTTTTTTAAAAGCCCTGGATCCAGCCACACCTGATGCTAATGACCTCTAGAGTCTTTGTTTCTGTTGTTGTTGCTGCTGTTGCAGCTTAAGCAGTGTAAATTACCTTTCCATTCCAAGCAGAAAAATTGTGATTGCTATATAACAACAGGATGCTGGGAGCGGGAGCAGACACAAATCTCATGCCAAATCTTGTGACTCTCATTCCAGTGCTCTTTCATTTCAACAGGCATCACACAGCAAACAGCACCTTAGCAGAAATATCTTTTTTATCTGGCTGAAGCCCTCCATTGCTGTTGTCAACCTTGATTTAGTTCCAAGAAGCCCCTGGTTTTTGGAATATCGTTGGAAGAAAGTACAAGAAGTGCTACTTGGATATGGATGACTGACAGCAGCACCCTGCAGTACCAGATGTATTTCAGACAGCTGTGCTTTGATGGAGGTGCTCCATTTGGCAGGACCAGGGAAAGCCCAGCAGGAGCAGCATCAATTAGAAGCCTCATTGGAGAGCGGATGATTACAGCACATCACTGCAATCAAGCCTCTTGCAGTCACTACAAATAATGGTGAACAAGTCTCTGTCCAAGTACATACATGTGCCCATAGGATTTTAAGACAGAATGAGAGAAAGCTCTAGAATTCTTACCCACAGTCAGCAGAAGGGCTGCTAGTGCTCTAGAAAGCAACTCTGAAGCATGTAGCAAAAATCTTTACAACAAAACCTTGTGGCTTTAGGTTAAAACTCATCCCGTACTTTGTGAGAATATACCCTACCAGGGGACCCAGCCCTTCCACATTGTAACATGGCTTGACGGTCTACAAATGTGTCGGGCTGAATTCACAGCTATCCAGCACACATGTGGCACAGATCACAGGCAAAGAATCAGAAAGATAGATTTCTTTACACGATGCTCATCCCACCATCGTTTATACCAAATGTGAAAGGAATACCTGGACACAGTAATTTGATGGGATACAGTATAGCATACAGCCACAGGACACAGCCATAGCTACTTGAATTTTGAAAGTATCTCTCATGACGTGGGGAAATATTGACAGTTTGGTAGGGGAAAAAGCGAGGCCACCTTGTGCCCACCATCTGATAACCGGCTGCTGGGGTTACACGGTGTAGCTTCCATTTGCTTAAACATGATCAAATGTTTGAACTTAAGGACCCAAGGGTTTCTTTTTCATATTTCCTTTTATTTCTTTTTAAAACTTGCACTTCATCTGTATTTCTTTGCATATACTGTGTTAGATAACCTTATGACTTTTTAACAAAGTATGCTTTGTGGTTCTCTTCTGCTACCTTTGTTCCCTCTCGGACCCTCCCACTCCAGACTCTTTCCTCTCTCCTGCCCCATGTGCCCCTTTGCCAACTCTTAATCCTTCCTCATCACCTAATGGCTATCAACAAAAAAAAATCTCACAACAAGATGCAGAGGATATGAGCAAAGAGGAACCCTTATTCGCTGCTGGTGAGAGCGAAAATTAGTACAGCCATTACGGAAATCAGTATGCAGGCTCCTCAAACAATTAAAACTAGATCTACCATATGACCCACCTAACCAGTCCTAGCTATATAGCCAGGAGACTCCGTATCCTACTACAGAGACATCTGAACATCCGTGTTTCTTGTTGCTATAGTCACAAGAGCAAGGAAATGTAGAAGACTAGATGTTCATCAACAGATGAATGCAAAATGAAAATGTGGTGTGTGCACACAGTGGAATACTATTTAGCTGTGAAGGAAATGAAACCATGAAATTTGAAGGCAAATGGATAGATCTAGAAAATACAATATTAAGTGAGGTGTCCCAAACTCATAAAGACAGACCTGCATGTTCTCCTCATATGCAGATTTTAACCCATAATGTATACTTGTATATATGTAATCAAACCTCTGTGGGTTTGTTTGCATGAGGATATTTGGATTTAATGAAGGATGAAGAAGATGGAAGGAAAGTCCTTAGACACAGGAGGCAGTGAGAACAACTTAAAGGCTATGACTGTGCAATCATGTCCCATTCCTCATGGTGATTTTTTTGAGACTCCCACTAAGGAGTTCTAAGAAAAATTGAAAGACCTTAAATATTACTCCTTCAGGAGAGCCCACCCACTCTCCCTGGGCAGATCACATGACCATATACATATACATATATATATATATATATATATATACTCTCTAAGCATTTTGTCTTTCCTTATATGTAATGATGTGTGTATAATGTGTGATGATGTCATTATACATTATTTACTGATAGCAGACATTATATGTCCTCTTCATTACATATTTTTATTATTACATTATCAGTGAAATTTATCATTACATCACACTCAGTCTTACATTATCAAATGTGGTTGCTATCCTAAATAGCAAGTGGTTATTTAAATTTCAATGTAAATTAATTCAAATAGAACAAAACTTGAAAATCCATTTCTCAATTACATTGACCCCATTTGGAGTGATCAGGAGCCATGTACAACAACTTGTGGCTACTCCTGTGAGCAGAAGAGATAGAAAATATGTCCATCATAGGGTGCTCGACTGGGTGATGTCAAGTCCATGAGGTCTTGTTCACATTGCTCCTTGTGCTCGGCACAAATGCCTGGCACTATACAGACACTCAGTAGAATGTGTGAGGAATGAATCCAGTGAGATGTTACCATTAATCGGAAGCCTAGGATATGCAGGGAGATGGCTCAGCTGATAAAGTGTTTGTTATGCAAGCATGAAGACGTGAGTTAGATTTCCAGCACTCAGGTAAAGGTTGGGTGCGGTGGTGCTCACCTGTAATTTCAGCACGGAGGGGAGGTAGAGACAAGAGGATCCCACAGCTCCTAGGCCAGGTAGTCTAGCCAAATGGGTGAGCTCCAGATTCAGTGAAATACTCTGTCTCAGGAAATAAAGTGGTGAATAACTGAGAAAGCACCCTACATTGACCCCTGGCCTCCACACATCCTTGCACACACATACATGGACACATGCACACTCACATGAATACACACACACACACTACACTCAGAGCGGTACACTCTTTATTAGTTGCTTTCCTGTTGCTATGAAAGCACCATGACCAAGCAAACCTGGAGAAGGAAGAGTTTCTCTGAGCTTTAAGTTCCAGAGATCAGGCAGGGGAGGCGCAGGAGGAAGCAGGTGAAGCAGGAACTGAGCATGCCCCTCTTCCACTACTTCAGAGAGCAGAGACAAAACCGGAAGTGGGGCGTGACTAGGAACTCTCAAAGTCCGCCCCCCAGTGATGCGCAAGGGTCCTCCAGTTAGGCCACACCTCTTCAACATTCCTTGACCCTCCCCAAACAACTGAACAAGTGTCCCCATGGGAGACACTTCTCACTCAATACACCACAAGTTGTCTTTCTTCAAATCACTAGCACTACCGAGCTATCCCTGCAATTGCATTTGACAAGGGATCAACAGGACAGATAATAATCGTAAATAAATAAACCACTCCTAAAGCTAAGCAGCAGCCATGTAGAATGCCCAGTCCCTAACACTGAGGGTATAATGAAGGAGCAAATATCAGAGTCAAGTTCCAACCACACCTGAACTGGAAGCATTCTCCTGGTTCCAGGGCCGGGCACTTGTCACGTGTGAGCAGTAAAGAGGTCTAACCCATTCTCTCACCTGTGTCTTTTTTCTAAAAGATAAAATTTTGTCAAGATCTGTGGACGACGTCAATGTTCTGAGCCTACGCGGTCCAACCTCCGAGTACCTCTCCTCCTCCTTTCCTTCCAAAGTCAACAAGTCTCAATAGAAGTCCTGTGAAACCATATTATAATGTTAATTCTGACTTACTGATAGGAAGCTCTCAGGTTAATGTCAAAACGAAGAAGTAATTCATAGTCTTGAGGGGCTGGAAACTGGTAGTGGTCATAGTCACACAACAAATGTTTAAATGAGTGTCTACTGGATGTTTGGCACTGTTTTGCACATTTGAAGACAGACTCATGGACAAAACAGAAATTTTATTGAAAATGCCTGACATCATGATGAAGCTTGTATAACCAGGCTGGATGGCAGCCCTGGATGAATGCTGAAATCACCAGGAGGATCACAGAAACTTCCATCTTTAGAGAACACTGTCCAGAATTTCTGCATTCCAAGATGAGTTCTTGGTGAATGTGGTAGAACACATTTTTAATTCCAGCACTCTGGAGGCAGAGGCAGGTGGATCTCTCTGAGACCAAGGCCAGCCTGGTCTACATAATGTGTTCTAGGCCAGTTGGGGCTACAGGGAGACATTGTCTCAAAAAAAGAAAAAGAAAAAGACAAGCTGATGTCTATATCTCACATATTAGTTACCAAATATCCGAAAGAAATGATGTAAGGAGGAAAGATTTGTTTTAGCTCACAGTTTCAGAGGATTTCATTACATCATGGTGGGGAAGATGTGGCCAGGGGACATGCAGCTGAGGCCCTTCAAGTCATAGCAGAAAGCACAAGTAACCTACAGGAGGCATCACCCTCAAAAGCTTGCCCTTAGTGACCTACTTCTGCCAGCCAGGCTCCCCTCCCAAGCTCTACAACCTCCCAGAAAATCACCCCCACCGGGGCAACAAGCCTTCAAAGCAGGGGCCTGTGGGGGGTTTTCAGAGTCAAGCCGTAATAGTAAAGGACAAGCTCTTTCTAGAAGCTTCCCTGGGGAATATGGCACAGTCGCCTAGGAAGACTGAGAGCCAGTGTTCTAAATCAACATTTCTCAGAAGGTGGCCCTGGGACTAGTTAGTTCCCTTGGAACTTGCTAGAAATGCAAACTCTCAGACCTCTCCCAGTTATATAGACTCAGAAGCCCCTGGCTAGATCCTACCATCTGTGTTTCTTAAGTTACACAGTAGAAAAGCATGGCTGTCCTATTTTCATTTCTGTTGCTGTGAGAAAATACTCTGACAAACGAGGAACGTACAAGAGAAAGGGTTTATTTCAGCTCATAATTCCAGGATATCGTCCATCACTGCAGGAAGTCACTTGAAGCAGCTCATCACATCACATGCGCAGTGCAAAGTGTGCCTACCACTCAGCTCACTCTCTCCACTCTCACACAGGCCAGGACTTAAACCCGAGGAACCACGCGTGCCCCTATAGTGAGCTAGGTCTTCCCACATCAATTAATATCATCAAGACAATACCCCTCAGGCCAAACTTCTCGAACAGTTCTTCACTGATACTCTCTTCCCAAGTGATTTTGGACTATGTCAAGTGGACAACTGAAACTGCCCACCACAACGGCACTAAGCAAAAGACATGGAGGTTAGTTGTGAATGGTGAAGGAATCTTGTTCTCACCCTGCTGGGTCCTAATGAGCTTGACCTGGCCATCCCTCTGGATGGGCTTCCATAACTGCCTGAGATCTGGATCTCCCACGAAGATGCACAGAAAGTGCACGGCAGGGAGCGCCACAGCCACGACCCCACACAGGGAGACCCTCACTTTACACAGCACCTGCAAGCACATCTGTCCTACATGCGAGCGTGTGTATTCCTGACAGATACTATCCCATGTCACTATATACACCCATCCACTTATTCTGCTTCATGTATATAGAGACAAACTTATGGTTTGAACGTGAAATGGCCCTCATAGACTCAAGTGTTTAGTCCCCAGCTGATGGTGCTGTTTTTGGAGGTTTGGGACTCATTAGAAGGTGAGCTTAGCCAGACAAAGTGGAACTCTAGAAGACAGCTTGAGGCTCCAAGGCAGATCTCATTCCCCATCCTTTCCTACTTCCTAATGTACTCAGATGTGAGCAAACAGCCACACCCTCCTTTCACCACAGCTGCGGATCACGCCTACCACTGTGCTTTCCTGTCATGATGGACTGGAACCACAAACCATGAGGCAAAATGAACTCTTCCTCTCTTAAGTTGCTTCTTGTCAGATAGTTGGTCATATAAACAGAAAAGGTAATTAATACTCCCATAATAACATCTTACCAGAGACTCTCAAATGTGTCTGTACATTGGCCCCATTCAGGGACTTAGAACAATTCCGCTGCCCTGTTCAAGTCTCCAGACCTCTCGAGCTGGAGCCAAACTAAGGATGTTCTTAAAAGCTTCTCAGATAGGTCCAGTGTACAACCAAGACTGAAAACTACAGTGCTACAACAGGCCCTCATGATTAACAGGAAGGGGAGGCCAAAGGGTCTTGACTTCCTTTCAGAAAGAAAGAGACAAGAAGAGTAAAGAGAACTGAAGCACAAAGGCTTCCAAAACTCTCTTAAATGAAGATGCTCTGGGCTGCTGGTCAGGTGCTTCTTGCACACATCTTTCTGCAAATGTGGATGCTCATTACTCAGACTGCCAGGAAGACACTGTAGTCACAGAAACATGTTTATTGACATCACGTGATAAGGGGGCTGGTACCCCGGGGAAAACCACAGCATATCTTTAGTAAGAGGCTGTGGTGTTGCTCTTTTGTTGCATGGTTTGGGAGAGATTCCACAGAAGCAGGACTTCACTCTGGATTGGAGGTGTGAGGAAGTGAGAATAAGTTTGTGACTGGGTATCATTTTTTTAATTTGAAAAATAATTTTTATAGAGTCTGATTCAAAGAATATTCTGCAATAACAATTTTCAAATAAACATTTGCTAATGATTTCAAAAAAATGACACGTCTGTATCAAAGTATGATCTTCTCTGTAGCATCAAATTTTTTGAAAATTACCCTGTCTGCTAGGGGCTAACACATAAAAAGCCTCAAGTGCTATCTTAAAAGAGGTGACATCCTGACTCATTGAGTGTCCTAAGCCCTATGACAGAGATGACATTGTTGTACATCTTTACAAACAAATTTATATCTCAATTATTTATTTATCTCTCAAATGTTTAGATATTTAAATTTCCTCTTTGGTTATTTTGAACATTTCATGCATGAATATTGTATTCGTGTTCCCCATCCCAGTCCTCCCAACACCTCCCATGTCCCCCACTCACACATACATGAATATTGTACTATTTTCAGTCCCCATCCTAGTCCTCTTCCAGCTCCTCCCGTGACCCCACTCACAATTTCTTGTCCTCTTCCTTGATTATTATTGTTACATATACATATGTACATTTATAACTACACATATATAGTGCACTGAGTCCATTTGGTAGTGTTTGTGTGGAAAGCAGTCAAGAACCATGACAAAGCAGTTAAATCTTAATAACTCTTATCTATACATCAAGAGAAATGAAGTTGGGGAAAAAGTCATAACTGATTATGAAGTAGGATTTAACTCATGTAATCTAGGAAATAAGAGTGCTCAGTCACATTTCAGTCAGTGTTATTTCTTTGTGCTCCAGTGTGGTTACAGAATGGTCTGTCTTGTTTCATCATGACCCCTGAATGATCTTGTTGAACATTAATCATTTGTGAAATTATTCATAACCAATAGAACTGATGAGTTCCAGGCTAGTCCCGACTGTCAAAGGCTACGTCACGCTCACACCTCTTTTTATTTCTCCATGTTAACTCTCTGTGCTCTCTTTGCTTTTAACTGAGTATCTTTCTTTTACCAAGGACAAAATTCACCATTTCAGCTTCTTCTAGAATATACTGTACAGTGTCAGGCATGTAGGCAAGGAATCCTTTATACTCTAAACACTACATTAAAGTTAGAATTAATCACAAGGGGCAGGAGAGATAGCTCAGTGGTTAAGAGTACTTGCTACTCTTCCAGAGGACCCAGTTCAGGTCACAGCACCCATGTCAAGCAGCTCATGCCTATGCACACATGGCCTACACTTACCGATACACATGAATGAAAATAAACTAAATCATGCCAGCCTGCCGCCATCCCCACACTCCCAGACCTAGCTTGGATCACATAGCTTGTGATCAGGCTAGTAAATGAAGAAACTTAGAAAAAAACAACTCTACAAATTATATTTATATAAGAAAGACAAGAATAAACCAGATCTTTAACTGGATCATAGAAAAAATAAAGTCTTCCTAAATTAAGGAGATACATGATCACACAGATACAAGAAGCATACAGAACACCAAATAGAAAGCCCCATAAAAGAAACTCCCCCAAACATATAGCTAAAACACAAAATATACAGAGCGAAGAGAGGATATTGAAACACAGCTGCAAGAGAAAAAAACACAGTATGTGTACATAAGTGTGTGTGTGTGTGTGTGTGTAGTTGAAGGCTAGAATAGTAAGAAACAGTGTCAGACAGGAGAAACCTCCCTTTGAGTTGTTGGTCAGGGTAGTCTCAGAGATGCACAAAATAGCACAGGCTATAGCCACAGCCCTTGATTTCTTCCCAGAACTTGATGGTGAGACCCTATCGGTGAAGACAGGACATACTTTGGACACAGGACTTGAAGTAACAGTGCTGGAACTGACCTAAGAGAGACATCCTCCACACCTAAGGCTCACAAAACAGAGTGGAATGGGAGTGGAGAGATCACTAATGCATCTCTCAACTCTCACCAGAGAAGCTTCCTCATACAACAGAGTGCAAGAAACACAGAAAGCCACAACTGTCCAAAATGTGGAGAATGAGAGACTGCAGAGCGCGTGTCCCTGAATAGGACTCCTATATTAGACCTCACCCACCCAGGGCTCAGGGACCATTGCACAAGAGGGGGTGGAAGTTTATAAGAGCCAGGGGTGGTAGATGACCATAAGGAAACAGTGTTCCAGGCTTCTGAGAACTTGCTCGTATGTACTTACAGCAATGGTGACAACATGCACATAACCCATGCAAACTCAAACCAGACAAAAACCAGCATAGAACTAGGGAAATGGGCAAGAAGTTCCAACCTTTAGCCAAGGAATTATTGAAAGCTGATCACTGGGTGATGGAGAGTGGGTCTTGTTTAAGGGAGTGACACTAGCCAGGCTGAGCAGACTCCAGTGGATGAACTCACACCGAGGGACATCTGGAGGCACAAACTTGACTTGACAGGCCTTAACATACATGACAGAATGCATGAAATCTGGTGAGAAGTTATGAAGGGGAGGGGAGGGGTCTAACTATGATTAAAACATATTGTATGAAATGCAAAATATCAGTAAAAATACATATTGAAAAAAATATCACAAGGATATCCAAATTCCTATATAGTTTCAATACAATTCTCAAAAACAAGTGCCCAACTCCAAGTGGATTCATGGCAGAACTCTGCCAGACCTTCACAGAAGAACTACAACCAATACTTCTTAAACTATTCAAAAAAATTTAAAAAAAAACAGAGAGCATTTCAAACTCCTTCCATGAAGCCAGTATTACTTTAATGCCAAAACCAGTTAAAGACACAACAAACAAGAAAACTATAGGTTAATATCCCTAAACAATATAGATGTAAAACTTCTCAAGATACTTGCAAACCAAACACAGGCATATATCATGATCAAGTTGGCATTTTCCTGGAGATGTAGGGATGGGTCCACCATATATAAGCTAGTAAATTAATAAATTTTGTAAGTCATATTAAAGACAAAAATCATATAATCTATATCAATAAATATAGAAAAGGCCTTTGACAAAATCCAAAACCCAACATCTCTTCCTGACAAAAATCCTAGAGAGAATATAGTACCTCAACATAATGAAGACCAAAAAAGGAAACCAACGGGCTATTAATAGGAAAGGGAGACTAAATTAATTCTGTTTATAAATTGTATGCTAGTATACATAGGAAATCCTTAAAATTCCACCAGAAAACTTACAGAAATGATTGGTACCTTTGAAGAAAGTGATTGAGGAAGAAGCTAAATTATGGAAAGATCCCCCATGCTTATGGATTGGTAGCATTAATTTTGTGTGAAAATGGTCATCCTAAAATAAATTTACATACTCAATATAATACAGTCAAAATCTCCATGACATTCTTCAGAAAAAAAAAGTCCTAAAATTAAGTCTCTAGATAGTCAAAACAATCCTTAGCAAAAAGAATAAAGTTGGAGGGATTACCATACCGGATTTCAAACTATATTATAGAACTATAGTAATAAAAACAGGAGAGTGACAGCATATAAACAGACATATACATGGGTGGAACAAAAGCCCTAAACATGAGTGCACAATATTACAGCCACCTGGTATTTCACAAAGACGCCAAGAGTACGCGCTGGAAGAAAGGCAGCACCTTCAGCTGATGATACTCGGAAAGCTGAATGTCAATGTGTAGAAGAATGAAATTAGACCCGTCTATTACCCTGCAAGAAAGTCAACTCCAAATGCATCGAAGACTTCAAGGTGAACCCTGAAGTGTTGAAACAGCTAGAACAAAACCGTAGGAAGTACCCTAAAAGATACAAGTGCAGGAAAGGACTTTCTGAATAGGCCTCTATTTGCCCAGAAATGAAGGCCAGAAATTGACAAATGGAACCTGAGGTAAACAGATGAAACTGGAAAGCATACCAAGACCCAAAAAGATAAAGACTGCATGTTCTTCTCAGCTTCGAATCTTTAGATGTGAATGTATAACCTGCAGAATCCGCAGCAAATAGAAGGGAACCATGGGGGATGGGGAGGAGGATCCGGAAAAGGAGGACTGTAAAACACAGGTTCTATCAAGAAGAAAATGGGGGAGAGGAATTTACCTTGAGAGGGGAAGGAAGAATGATACAGAGTGAGAGAGAGGAAGGCGAGAGTAAGAACAATAAGGATGTCTGAAAAATCCATAGCTAAATGCAGTGTGTGTGTGTGTGTGTGTGTGTGTGTGTGTGTGTGTGTGTGTCCATAGGCTAGCTTACAAATCCCAGTGCCAGGCATGCGAAACATCCTTTTCAATTTTCAGTTGCTGGTCAGGGTAATCATAGAGATTCCCCAAACTATAAGCTATTGCCATTGTCCTTGGTCGCCTCCCAGAGCTTGAAGATAGGACCCTACTACTGAAGACACCACACACTTCTGACATGGGGCTTGGAGGAATCATACTGGAACTGCTCCAGAAGCCTCCTCTCTGAGGACTAGCTCTCATAGAATCAGAAGGTGCTATGCAATCTGCCAAGTGAAAAAAAAATCAATCATTCTACCCAGCTGTAAAATGTCACTACTGGAACAATAGTAATACATTTGTCATACGGGTAATCAGCAGCTGTCTAATTAGACTTAAGATTTGCTCAATCAGAGGGAACTCATGCCCAGTACTGTAAATCTAACCATCTGCCCATGGACGGAGAAGTCATAGACTCTAGAGGAGACCTTGCTACTGCTATATTCATAAACCAATATAATTTCTAACTATATTCTAAATAGTTATTTTTATACCCACAGAAAAATGTAGCTCTTCAAAAAAAAGTGTACTCATCAAAGAAGCTTCTTTATTCAAAAGATGGAGATTATTACAAAGATTCACAGCAGGTCAAAATGCAAAGAGTAAGTGTCCGTAGGGTGCCCAATTGCAACTGATACATTCACAATACAATTCCTACACCTAAGACTCAGGGAGCACTGCAAGAAAGGGGCAGGAAGATTATGAGAGCCAGGGGATCAGGACACCTGTTGGTAGATAGTGTCGTCTAGACAGGACAGGGATGTTGCACCCATGAAATCTCAACAATATGGTTACTTAAACAAGACCTGCATAATGACAATACCAATTGACATGCCAGTCTGGATGAAGGAAGTCTCACAAGGTCTCACCTCTACTGCAGGCAATCAATAACTGCTGAGAGAATCAGTTTCCTCCAGGGATGAACTTTCTGATAGATTATCCAACCCCAAGTGATCAGGCCTAAACACGCATACAGATGAGCACTACTAAATGGACTCAGTGGGTTGTATATACTTGTTTTCATGTGCTTAGAGTAAAAGAAACGAGAATTATATAGACATGAGGATTATCAAGGCAGCAGATTCTCAATAAATGCACACAGGATAAATATATGGAAAAAAATAAGCTCGTTTCAACAGCACTCTAGTCAAGGATAGCAAAGGATAATTAATGTAAATAACCTTTAAAGACTCCAGAGAAGACAATTGCAATCCAGCACTATGGTAAAGAGAAGTACTTACAAAATATAACATAGGAGGAACAGGAAGGCTGAGGGAGAGCAAGCCACTGTGAAGGCTTGGGAAACCACATAAAAGCTTGAACTGGACTTTTGAGGGATATGTCAGTTTCTTAGCTATACATTAATGTGTCAGAAGACAATGATTCCTAGAAGAAAAGGCAGTAGATGCAAAGTTATATAAAAACATGGAATAGTCTGGTGTGATCTAGGGTCTTGAAATCCATTCAGGAGCAAGTCATCTTACTCTTAGATGACTGTTTGGCAACATTGTATCCTCGTTCTATTAAAAGTTGATTGGGAAGTAGTGTCTACTTATAAATCAAGGAAGTGATCGATGAACACCATAGTTGTTATGATCAGGGTTTTCATCTTGTGGTAGAACTCTGGGACCTGGGAAGAGGACTCAGTGGGTACAGTGCTTGTTATGTAAATAGGAAAACCAGAGTTTTATTCCCAGAACCATCCAGCTAAAATGACAAGGTTCAGTGAGAGACCCTGTCTCAAAACATGAGATGGAGAAGTGATTGAGGAAAACCCCTGATACCAGCCTTTGGCCTCCACATGTACCTTTGTGGGTAACTACACTCTGGCATTTATGGATACCCCCTAACGCACAAACTTCACCCATGAGGAAATGTAGAAGCATAAGCCAAGCATGGTGCATAAGCCTGCAATCCCAGGCAAGAAGACAGAGAATTTGAGGCCAGCGGGAACTGCAGAGTGAGACCCTGGATCCAAAAAAAAAAAAAGATCAGGCTCAGGAGATAGCTCTATAAGTCAAGGTGTTTGAAGTCAATTTTAATGACTTGAATTTGTTCCCCAGGACACATAGGATGGCATGGAAGAACCCCTGCACGTTGTCCACTGACCTCCACACATAAGCTGTGGTCCACACATGTGCTCCCACCCACAGATTTAGATAAATAGATATAATAAGATATTTTAAATATTCAAAGCGGGGGGCGTATTTGTCCAGTGTGGATTACTTTATAGTTGTAGCTACATTAAGGTCTTTCCCAACCTTACATCTCTTCCCAATTAGGATATGATGAACTAGTTTAAAATCCCAAAACCAGGCCTTCCACACAATGAATACACCAATATTGAAGGTTCTTAAATCTTTATTTAGCCTTTACTTAGCTGCTGCCTGTTTCCAGGCAATTTATTCACAAAGAGACTGACCAGAAGGCACAAGATTCCCTCCAGGTCTTCTCTGAACTGGAGGAAGTCAATTTTAGTTATTTGTAAGATAACAAGTCACTAGAGAGCCCTGACCTCTTCCCCAGCCTTTGCTTTTCCTAGCAGAGACTCCAAAGTTAATTTAGGTGCAGCTGCCCAGAGCTTTGGGCTCCACAGACTGTTTAAATAAACTTCCCCTGGGTGGCCGAAACGGAAAGAAATCTCTCTGAGTTCACTGGCCAGAGCACCTGCCCATGAAGGATGCTTTCAGGATCTACTACACACTTCAGCAGAGCAGGCACACTGCTGGTCCAGACACCATGGGCCACTCTCTCCAGCTTCCCTCTGTTGAATCTGCTCTACATCCAACTGAACAATGAACCTCTCCAGCACCTCCACATATCAGCTGTGTCCAGGATATCAGCCTGGAGACAACTGGGTCCCCATAAGGGTGGTCACAAGGTAGTGCATACTAATGGGATGCCTTTTCTGGATGGTTTAAGGAATCATAAAGACAGAGATACCATGACACAGATAAAAGGCCTGTATAATTCCTGCTGCTATAACAAATTACTGCAGGCCGGGAGACTGAACATTAGAAAGTTATTTCCCACAACTGTGGTAGCTAGAAGTCAGGGCCGGGCCCCTGTAAAGGATCCTCTCATGGGCTGTAGGCAGCCTACAGCCTGTTGCAGCTTCTGTTGGTGGGAAAAGAGCATGACAGCTCTCCTGTGGTCCATTTCATAATGGCATGTTCCCATTCCTGAGAACACCATTCTCATCATTTTATGGAAACACACTCATCTCCCAAAGGCCCCAAATAGCACATTGGAGTTAGAATTTCAGTGTGTGAATTTGAGAGGGACACAAGCCTTCCATCCAATGAAACTGTTTTATGAACGTGAGCATAGAAAACAACTGTGTTCTAAAATAATTCATTATTCCATATAAGTGACTGGTTATATAAAATAAATCAATAAAATCAGTGGACATTTAGCTTTATTATTCACAAGCCTAGAAATTCATATATACAAGTCGATAACAAGAAAAACATCTAATCATCTCATTAGAAAATGAGAGTTACTATTCAGAGAGAGAGAGAGAGTATTTTAATATTAAGCACTGTAGGAAAGAGCCAGGGAAGACCTGTGAGGATGAGGAAAGCGTGTTGAGGGCCATGTCTCTGATGTTCAGGTGCCCTGCCCTCCGGTGTCAGTCGTTAAGGGCCACTTAGAAGGTGTGTCTCCTGGTCTGAGCCTCACTCCCTCTCAAGCACCCTCTCTGCTGACATCACCTTCTGTTCTCACCTCAGCCCTTTTTTCCTCTTTGAACTTTGGCTCAGAACTACTTTCCTGAATGTTTTCATTTATTTTGCCCCACTCTATGACCTGGTGGATTTCTACACCTATATGATCATATGCTAATTAAAATACAAAATCTTAGAGAAAACCCTCATTTTGACATGTGCAGTCCTTCTATTCACCATAGAGTAAATATTTTATTCTAGAATTTTCTACTAGTGGAATCACAGTACATGATCTTTTGTATCTGACTTCTCTCATTCAAACTGAATTTCTGAGATCCATCCAGATTCTTACATCTGCCAGCAACTTACTCCTTTATGCGGCTGAGGAGCATCTTTGTATGGTCCGCCACTCATTTACCCATCCTCTGCTGGAAGACATCTGGGTTTTACCAGAGTTTGAATATTATAAATAAAGTGGTTCAGACTCCCACAGTGCCTTCAAGATCAAAAAAGTGTTACACCCTGTTCAGTTATCTGACTGCTTTATGGTAGGCACGTTAGATACCGTGTGGAAGATAATCTTTAGCTTTCATTGGCAATCTTGCCTCTGTGTCCCCAGGGAGGACAGAATCTTCATCTTCTTTCAGAACATGCTATTTGACTCAATCCTAACAACACTTCTGTCCCTGGGTAAGCATTCCTACCAGCCGAACCTTGCTCTGAAAATGGAAATCAGTTATGTAAAAAAAAAAATCAAATTTTGGTATCCAAGTTAACATTCGCCATTGTGAAGTCATGTTGGTTGTATTGGTGTTGGTTGTGTGTATCTTTTGGTTATTTTTTAATTACTGTAACCACAATGCTAGGCAGGAACAAATTAAGGGAGAAAAAATTAATTCTGACTCAGTTTTGTTCCATCACGTGGGAAGAGCTGAGCAGGGCAGTCAGCATCATGGTGGAGAGGATGTCTGTAGAGAAGTCAGAACCAGCAACGAGGCTACAACCTTCAACATCCTGTCAGTGACCTACTTCTGCATCCAGGGCCCCCTACTCAAGACTCCACTCCCTCTGTGTATAGCTCCACTTGCTGAGAACAAGTACCCAAAGGTGGGCCTGTAGGGGCAGTTCAGGTCCTAACAGTGACCAATTACACATCCTGTGTCCCGAGGGACCTCAGCTGTCAACTTGACACACCTACCCTCTGAGACAAAATGTACAACAGGATCTCTGAGGAAGATTCTAGATTAAATTCACTGAGGGAAAAAAGATCTACTCTAAATGTGGGCAGCACCATTTGGTGGGTTGGAGTCTTGAAATGAAAGAGGAGGAAGGGGAAGGGGGGAGGAAAGGAGGAGGGAGAGAGAGAAGGGCAGAGGAGGAGGACAAGGAGGAGAAGGAGGAGGAAGAAGAGGAGGAGGAGGAGGAGGACAAAGAGGAGGAGATGAATCAAAACAGACCCTTCACTCCTTAATTTGCTTCTGTTGGGTATTTGCTTTTTTGCAACAAGTAACTCATAGGCTCTGAAGAGGTGCAAAGGGGCACACTGTGGGGTTCACCAGGCCTGTAGCACCGCTCTGGTTATAGGAAGCCCGAGTTGAGGGACCATAAAATACCTGACCAGTACCCAGTGTGAAGATCAAGAAAAATAAGAGCAGATTAGGAGACTGCTGTTGCAATAAGTGTAATGTAGAATGCCACATAGGATCTTGGATCAGAAAACTGACACTAAAAATTATTGATATGTGCATGAAATCCAAAATTTGGTTAATGGAAATTACCAGAGCGGCTTCTTCATCTCAGTGAATGGACCACACAGACGTAAGACATTCACAGAAATTGGGTCAGGAAACTGTCTATGCTATCTTGGCATTTTTTCCTGTAAATATGAAATTATTTCAAAGTAAAAATATCAATTATAAAGCTATCACAACTTTGGCAGGGAACTGTTGGCAACTGATCACTGCTTGGTGAGGGAGAGTCGGTCTTCTTTAAGGGAGTGATGCTAGATAGACTGACCAGGTTCCAGTGGATGAACTCACACTGAGGGACATCTGGACACACAAACTTGACTCTATAGGCCTCAACATTCATGACAAAATGCATGAAGTCCTGCGGGTAGACTATAGGGGTGCAGATAAGGAAGGGGGCTAAATATTATTAAGATTTATTGTATTAAATCCACACAAATTCAATCAAAATATTCTCAAGGCAGTCACATCCCTAGACTAAAGTAATGTTTTACCAAGCACAAAATATGTATCCTTATCTTTACACTCAAGTATCCCAGTTACCACTCATCAAAGGAGCTTCTTTTGTACCAAACAGAGACACAGCAAACAGCTGGTGACACACAGACATTGTCTGCGAATTGCCCAAGTCCAAGCAGCACATCTACAATGCAATCTCTACATCTAAGGCTCATGCAGCATAGAACCAGGGATAAAGAGGACACTAATGAATCTCTCATCTCTCATGAATAAAACTCCCTCATGCAACAGAGGACCAGGAAATAAAAGGTCACAAATGGCCAGAGTGGAGATTAGGGGTCTGCAGAGTGTGAGCCTCTGGACAGGACCCCTATATTCAGCTTCATTCACCCAGGACTCAGAGACCACTGCAGAAGATGGGATGGAAAGTTTGTAAGAGCCAGGGAGGAAATGCACGACCCTGTGGAAATAGAATCCCACGTGCTCCTAGGACCCTGCTCATATGAACCTACAGCAATGGTGACAGCATTCCCAAGACCCATGCACACTCAAGCAGACAAAAACCCAGCATGGAACGGTGAAAATGGGCAGCAGACCCCAATATTTGCTGAAGAAATATTGACAACTGATTACTGTTGGGTGTGGAAGAGCTGATCTTCTTAAAACGAGGGACTCTGGATAGACTGACTAGACCTCAGTGGATGAACTTGCACTGAAGAATATCTGAAGACACTAACTCGACACAATATGCCTTAACCAAATGACAGAATACATGAATTGAGGAGGCTGTGGGAGAGTGCCAGTAAGGAATGGGGTACAAAAGTGATTAAGATGGAGTGAGATGTTCTGTGTGACGTACACAAAAAAATTCATTTAAAAATATATTTTTTAAAAATATGTCAAGTTTTAACATGCATAGCACACAGAAGAGTCAATGAAGAATTACCACTAGGCCTGTTCTACCTGTCCCTCTACCTGCATTTCCTGATCAAGGCAGGGTAGCCACCCCCTCATTCATTTGTACTTCCTCTTTGTGCAGATCTGCCTAGGGTTTGTGATTATTAAAATGCTGACCTGTTAATACAGCCAGAATTCTTATATCAGCCTTTTTCACAGCTTTTCCAATAAATTGCCCCTAAACAAAGACAAACAGGCTTATCAGAATATAGAAGAGATGTGTGTTCCTATGCAATCCCAGCCGGCTATAGTTAGAGAGAAAGCCAAAGGGGATGGGAGACACATAGTCCTGAGTTCTCAATATAGCACCCTGGTTCTCTCTCTCTCTCTCTCTCTCTCTCTCTCTCTCTCTCTCTCCTCTCTCTTGCACCTATAGGTGCACAAGCTCATGTGCATATGTAGGCCAGAGTTTGGCATCAACTGTCTTCTTCAATCTCTGTCCACCTTATTTTTTTGTGACAGGGTCTCCTCACTGAACCTGGAGCTCTTCCAGTCAGCTAGATTGGATGGCCAGCTAGCTCTAGGGATTCTCCCATCTCTACCTCCCCAGTGCTGGGATTCCAGGCTCACACTGACACACCTGGCTTTTTTAGGTGGGTTTTAGCCAGATCTCCTGACTAAGCCGTTTCCTCTTTTGCACTGAGAAGCAAAGCGCACCCGTGTGAGCCAGGCAGCCATTTGACAAACCCTGAACCCAGCTCTGTGGTTTTATTTCTCAGGGTTAATGATCTAAATAAATCGGTCCTGTCTTGCTTCTGCTAAGCTCCTTGAAATATGCTGTTTTACAGTCAACATATATCGGATTGGTACTTTCTCCCTTTGAAAGTTATCCTTCGTAGATAGTCTCACTCTACCTAATGAACCAATATTAATTTAACTACATGTTGTTAATTAAAAGCAGAGCTTAATACAAGCTTTTCCCTAGGAATAAAAATAAGAATATCATATTTCAAAGTTCCTGAAACAGAGTGATCATCTGAGAATTTACAAGCCTCTCTTAATGGCTATAGTGAAATATCTTTTAAGGGTATCTTACCCTTGGAGATTTCATTCCACTTCCAAGGAAGATTTGACCTCAGCTAGCTTTCTATGGCCCTGCTCATTTAGCTTTGTGAGAGAAAGGACTTGTTATCCTAGATTCTCAGTCTCTCTTTTTTAGTCTCCAACCATTTTCTAGGTAAGGTAACATGAATTGTGTACACAAGAAAGCAAAAGCCAGCATTAGGGTGATGGTTCAGTGAGCAAAATGCTTGCCACATGGGTCTGACAACAGGAATTTAGATCCCCAAAACCCACAAGAAGCTAGATGTGATAGTGCATGTGTCTTTAAACCCACGGCTCCTTACAGGGAGGTGGGAAGCAGAGACTGGAAATTCTCCAGAAGTTTATAGCCCAGCAAGCCTGGTGTGTGCTGTAGGGAATGGCAGGAAAGACTTTGCCCTAAACAAGGCAGAAGATGAGGTCTAACACCCAAGGCTGTCCTCTGACCTCCACCTGCATACCATAGCACGTGTGCACCTGCACTCATACATATGTGAACACATACACACACACACCACACACGTATACACAGTATATACCATACACATAAGATGAGAGAGGGAAAGATCAATGCCAGATCTCCTATTCATTGCAGCTGAAGATCTGCAAGTTCTTCCTGTGGGTTCGGGAGCCCTAAAATCAGGGTTCACTGGCATTTATGAAGAGGTGGTCCAAGAGCACTTGACTTGAGAGAAGTCAACGCATCACTTTTGCATTGCATAACCTGACATAAACAACTTACAGGAGAAAAGAGGTCTTGTGGGTCACAGGGTTTCAGAGAGCTAAGACCACTCTGGCAGGGAGAGCATGATGAAGGAATTCATAGAATTGCAAGCATCCAAAAAGCAGGCACAAAAGGGACTAGTGCAAGATAAGTCCCCAAGGGCACCCCACCCTGTGAGCTACTCCCTCCAACAAGGCCCCCACATTCCACTTTCCACTACCTCCCAATGACAGCATCATATTATGCATGTGTCAAGGGACCAACTCCTTGATTAAGTCAGAGCCCTCACGGTCTGATCAACACTAGAAATGCCATCACAGTCCCACCTACGGGTGTGCTTTATTGTCTCCAGGCATTTATTAATCCAACCAAGCAGGCAACTGAAATTAATCATCATAAGAAGAGAAAGGAAGGGAACCAACATAACCTGTGCCGTCAGACAAGTTCCCACCACAGATGACGGGCTCCTCCCTACTCGCCCAGTGTAGAATACCCACATCACTGCCATCCATCAGATGCCCAAAAGCTGAGCACTGATCACCCATCTTTCAATTGTTAGAGGGTTGGCAATGACTTCTGGGAGGCCCTTCCAGCCTCTCTCATGGGCAAAGTAAACTATGTTGACCTAAGGGAACCTCCAGACAAGAGACTAAAGCACTGGTCAGTAGAAGTGGTACCAACCTCCAGGAATGGTGTGAGCTGAAGGGAGGCAGGGAGGGTGCTGAGCAGTGGTCCATACCGGAGGTGGGATAAAGCCCAGTCCACCAGCCATGTAGTCCAGCCCCGTGTCTTCCTTTAGCATCAAAAGAATGTCTGTTGAGCTTTCTATTACAGCATGCTCTAGGAACTAGCTCTAAGAGGCTCTAGCATGCCTCTTCTGTGTATGATCCTGGAGATTGGTGCAGTAGAATATAGGCCAGTGGAGCTGGCTGCTTCGTGCATGCTGACTTGGGAGAGTCACTTGACCTCTCTGAAACTGTTTTCTCTATGAGTTGTAGAGAACAAGATGCTACCTTATTGAATGAAAGCTAATATTAGTTCATAACTATGCTTAAGGAAGTTAGATCTCCAGTGTTGCTGTGAGAATCAATTAGCACAACGTTCTCATAAAGTAAATAGCATCTGTTATAGACCTACTGTTTGTGCCACCCAAAAAAAAAATGCATATTGATGCCTTAATCCTAAATGTGATATTTGAAGGTGAAAACTTCGGGGGTTAATTAAGGTAAAATATCATAAGGATATGTTATGGTTTGAATCTGGAATGCCCCCCACAGGCTCATGTTTTGAATGCTTGGTCCTCAACTTGCGGTGCTGTTTTAAAGGCTGTGGAGTCTTTAGGAGGTAAAGGGCCTGACTAGCAGACATAGTTCAGTAGGATGAGCCTTTGAAGATTATGTCTTCTTTCTGATCCACAGCATATAAAGGACCTCAGCCTCACATTCCTGATACCTACTGACAGAGTCACATAAAACCCATGTCCTCTCTGCCATGATGGACAGATGTCTCTGCAACTATATGCCAAAATAAACCCTTCCCTATTTAAGTTGATTCTGCCAAGTACTGAGTCACAGCAAGCAGAAAGGTAATTAATGGGTAGAATTCTCTTGATAAGATTATTGCTATTGTAAAAGGAAGAGACAAGATCTCTCTCTCACATACACAGAGAGAGAGGGAGATGCCAATGAAAAGCCACATGAGGACACAGTACACACACACACATACACACACACACACACACACACACACACACACAGGTATCTACTAGTCAAGAAAAGGATCTCTAGGTAGACACTGAATCTGCCAGCACCCTCACCTGGGACTTCCTTGCCTGCATATCTGTGGAAGGCAAATAAACACTTGTCTAAGCTTCCCACTCTTTTTGTAGTGCAGCCTAAGTTGACTGAGGCAGCATCCCACAATGATAAGAGATAATGCTAAGAAGAACTACATGGAAACCTTGTGAAGACAGGCGCAAGGACCCAAACACACAGTCCTCCCAGGCTGACCTTCCGTTACTAATGATGCTCTAAATAGCATGTGGAAATGGACATTCAATTTAAAGGGTTGTAAGAAGCATGAAAACTAAATGCAATCCATAATTCCTGCTTGCATTTCTGCTTCAAAAAACAATTATGGGAGCTGGAGAGGTGGCCCAGTGGTTAAGCACAGTCATTGCTCTCACAGAGGACCCCTTCTGGGTTCTCAGATCCCACATGGTCTGTAACCCCAGCTCCCTCTTCCAGCCTCTGCAGGACCCACCCTGCACTCACGTGTGTCTACCCACACACAGACACACAAACATACACATAATTTAAAATGAGAGTAAATTCTTTAGAACTATTTTAAGATTTATTTTGTGACAATTCAATTTAAATATGGATCAACATTTAAGGTGCAGTTAAGAAACTTGTGTTCATCTAGTCGGATGAATGATGATACTGTGTCCATGAAAGAAAATGGTCCTACCTTTTAGAGAGGTAGGTTTGTGTGTTTAGAGGTGCAATTTTATGATGCCTGCATTTAATTTTAAATCATTGAGTAAAATATTGTGGTAGATTTATGGATATTCCCTGTATCATTTCTCTATTTTTCTATATGTTTGGAAAGTTTTACAATGAAAACTTTTTATTTTTCT
Source organism: Eospalax fontanierii (assembly GCA_035773235.1). Lineage (NCBI taxonomy): Eukaryota > Metazoa > Chordata > Mammalia > Rodentia > Spalacidae > Eospalax > Eospalax fontanierii. The sequence continues at coordinate 42,243,109 of CM069546.1, read as the reverse complement.
ATATATTTGAAAAGTTATACAAATTTTGAATGATTTTAAGGAATCTTTGCACACAAGAATACTAAGGTGCCAGATTTATTTATGTTGTTATATGGAACCAAATTTCACTTATTTTTACTTGAAATTTTGGAGATTATTGCAGATTTACATGCAATTATAAAAAAAAATATAGTATCCCTAAAAAACTTCACCCAGTTTTCCCCAGTGGTAACATTTTTTTTATGTGTATGAGTGTATTCCTGCATATAGGTAGGTGCACCTGTGTCATACAATGCCCGTGGAGGTCAGAGAAGGCGTCAGATTCCCTGGGACTGGAGTTATGGATAGTTGTTAGTCACCATGTGGTGCTGGGAATTGAATCCAGGTCCTCTGCAAGAGCAACCAGGGCTCTTAACCACTGAGCCGTCTCTCTAGTACTCCGTCCCCCAGTGGTAACATTTGCCACTTTAGTTCCATCTAAAAGCAGTGAAGCTTTGCTTTTTACAACTGATTTGATAATCAATAATCCTATTCATTTAATAGCCTTCTGATTTTATCTTGCTGATTTTAAATGCTGTCTGTGCCATATAACCAGTCTCTCTCCTCTGTCCCCTCTCCTCTGTACCTCTCTCCCTCTCCCCCCCACCCTCTCTCTCTCTCTCTCTCTCTCTCTCCCTTTCTAATCTGTTCCACTGGTTTGTGCTCGTGGCATTTGGCATTGACAGACAGAGCCTCAACCCTGTTCTACTTCAATTTTCTTTCCTTCTCTCCGTCCCTTCTTCTATGTAATTTTGAGAATTAGTTGACTAAGCATCCCCCAAACCACTATTTGGATGACTCGTTATTTGGAGGGAGATTTGCATATAAATAATGTTGTGTCCTCCCAGGAGACCAACATCATTTTGAGTCAAGGAAAATCATTCTACAAAACATCTGGCCATCTGAACCAGCCCTTCCCTAGCATGGGAAGACTGAAGACTACCTACAGAGAATCTGGAAAAACTGAAACTGGCCTACTTGCCCAGTATCAGTGTTCCTTATTGGGACTCCCAGTTGCCCATCGAGTTCCCATGCTGATGTCAGGTATGAATCAGTGTTCTTCATAACAACCCAGGGATACCCAAGTCCTTTGTTGTCAGTCAACACCAGTAAGCCTCATACACAAGGACAAGTGAAGAATGCAAATAAAACACACACACACACACACACACACACACACACAATATGAAGATCATAGCAAGTGTCTCCTAAGCCCAGAAAGAACCTGCACACTTTGAAGGCTTTGGATTCCACAGCTCTAGCATTTTACCTCAACAGGGGTTCTTCTTCCTTCTTTATAATCTAAGTCTTAGAACAGCTTGGAGGTAAATAAAGATAGACAAAGGAGTAAGGAGACCAACACAAAAGGAAAATCCTGGTCTAAATAGTGTAGCCAACTCTAAGGCAAGAAAAGAAGAAGAGGAGGAGGAGGAGGAGGAGGAGAAGGAGGAGGAGGAGGAGAAAGAGGCAGATGGGGAGAGAAAGAGAGAGAAATGGGACTAGGGATGTGGCTCAGATGGTAAAGTGCCAGCCTAGCAATGCATGAAACCCTGGATACCACCCCCAGCACCACAAAACCCAAGTATGGTGATGCATACCGCCAATGCCAGCACTAAGCAGGACAATCAGGTGTTTAAAGTCATCCTTGGCTGCATAGTGAGTTTGAGACCCACCTGGCATACATGAGGACCTATGTCAGAAGACAGGGAGGAAGAGGAAAAGAGAGAGAAAGAAAGGAATAGATCCGACATTAACATGAATCAGAAGAAAATGGGATAGAGCTTAGAATTCTCCCTTTAGAACACAGTATTCCAGTCACCCAATAGAACACCATGCAATGAATATTACAGGTGCTAACTAATCAGAGAAGCACCTGCTCTTTTACTGAACAGACTTCACAGGATATTGAGAGGAGGTGGGTTTGGTTGGAGAAGATGAGGTAACTCAGTTTCCCTCCCCAAATCTGTGAATGCACTGTTTGCTCTTCTCCCAGCATCCACTTACGATTTGATCAAATACTAAGTACAACTATCATCCCTGGTAGTGATGGGAGACTGGTTCCAAGACAGCCCTCCCTATAGTACCCAAACCTGTGTGTGCTCAAATTCCTTATTAGGGATGGTACAGCATTTGCACATAACCAGATGCCATTGGGGGTGGATATATATGCAGGATATACGTGATCATATGACAACACCGGAGGCCTGCAAGCAGACAAGGGCCAGACTTGTCCTTCCACAGCAAAGCTCTCCTAAGACTTAACAGCATCCCACAAGAACTACTGCGATGGGAGGTGGGGTTGGAGGCTGAAGCATCAGTATTAACATATGGAAGAAGCCAGTTTGCAGAGACTTAAAGGAAGCATTTTTTTCACTTGGGCTTCATGTAAAAAACAGTTTGCACAAGAAAAGCCCAGGAAATACAAGCCAGAGAGGCAAAGACCATGCAAAGGTCCTGTAAAGGGCTGTACACTAAGTGACCTGACGTTTTGGGTCAACATTCAATCTCTTCAGGAATTCACCTGCTCACTAAAATTCGCATGTCCTCCTGTGTGACACTTGCAGTACTCCTGTTACTTTTGTTTTTTAGTATTTTATTTATTTTATGTGCATAAGTGTCTTGCCTGCATGTATGTAAGTGCACCCGCGTTGTGCAATTCCTGAGGAAGTCAGACGGGAGTGTTGGATTCCCCTGGAACTGGAGTTATGGATGGTTGTTAGCCACCATGTGAGTGCTGGGAATCGAACCCAGGTCCTCCACAAGAGGCCACCAAGTCATCTCTCCATCCCCTCCTGTCACTTCTGGACAGAGTAACAGAACCTTTGAGGGACCCAATATGTGGCCTTCTCTGTTGAACTTGATGCTGCTTGCCCTGACTCTCAGCTCTTAGACAATAAGCAAGCATCCTCTATCTCAAGTGAAGTTTTCTACATTTTTGTGCTTTCCCTTGATAAATTCACAGTTGACAATGTCCCCTGAGCACAGTGCTAAAGTGTTACCTAGTACTCCAAAGCACAGGAAGGCTGTGATGCATCTTACAGAGATAATGCCATAGTAGGCGAGTTCTGTTCATATAAAAGGGACAAAGCGGCTGGCTCCAAGTTAGATGTTTGTAAATCAACAAAATAAATTAAATAAGATGTTTTTTAAGCAGCAATACACTAGCACACGGTTCTGAACTGGCTGTATAATGAAAATGTTCTGGCTCACAGGAATCTAATGCTGCCTCTCCTCTAGGCCCAGTATCCCCAAACTCAAAGTTCCCAGTGACTTCTTAGAACACCACTGCAAATAATCACCAACTGCACTCAGTTCACAAACATGGCATTATGTTGGGTTCTGGGAAGGAAATGCATAAATAAGACATGACTTTGTTCCAACTGCAGATGACCAGTGCCCACACCAGCATCCCAAACTCAGCACTCAGAAGCGAAACTGAACCAGAAATCCAAACACCGAGGTTCCCACTCCAGTCAAATAGATGAAAATACTGGAGGAGGGGTGCTACCAAATTTACCTAGGCCTTTATGTCATCCTCTGTCAAATCAGGTAGCTTTGTCCAGGGAGATTCATTACAAACAGTGCCCCCGAGAGTCAGCAGGGCAGAAGCCTCTCCTTTAAGACACCGTGTTGTGTCATTTTTAGGATTGGGTGTTCTCTCCTTCTCTGTAGGTTTGATTGGCTCAAGCTCTCTTCCCTCCTGTCTGAGAAGACAGTCTCTCTCCTGCTCTGTGGTAGAATGTTTCTTGGCCTAGGAAGTCCTGAACGATGGTCCATTCATTCTGAACATCAGTAACGGTTTTCCTGACTTCTCCCTTGGGGAATGGCTTTTACAATACAACTCCGGATAAATGACTTTTATTTAACCTTGCAACCAAAAAGTGAATCTTAGCTTGTTGATAATGTAAACAAGCCTACCTACCAGGTCTTGAGTTCCTCTTGTAACCTAAAGGATATAGCTTTAATCCTCAAAACTCTTCTTTGTCTATGACCCCAAAACAAAGTATGAATATGTGTGGAATGTTTTACTGAGGAAACACTGAGACATTTGTTGAAAACAGCAAAGATATGAAGTTATCCTATTTGTATTTCAAATAATACAAAGGATTAACCTGATAACATCTGTTTATTGCTATGTGCATGCTGGTCTGGTTCCGTAGAGTTCAGAAACAGAAGAATTTTTCTCTGATAAGTCTGACTTTTACTTCCTCATGTCATGCTGTGTATACTGCTTCCAAAAAAATGAAAGTATGGCCTGGTTCAGGAGCACAGTTCCAAGAGAATCCTGAACGAACAGGGGTGCCAATCTTGACTTAACACGGATGCTAAGAGTCAGGCTGTCTTTATTCAGGCAAGGCATAACGTGGCCCTGAACAGTAAATGTCTCACTCCCTGATTTTACACTCAGCTTCTCTTCCTTTACAATGGTCTGACCTCATTAGACCTTCCTCTTCTGTTGAAAAAAAAAGCTACATGCAAACTACATGCAAGCTAGAGGTTCTAGTACACACCTGTAATCTTAACACTTGAAAAGCTAAGGCAGGAGGATCATAAGTTTGAAACCAGCCTGTGTTATATAGCAAGACCCTGTCTTTAAAGGGAAAAAAAGCACGAAGGCTGAGGCAGAAGCTCAGTGGTAGAGCACTTGCCTAGTAGGTGAATAGCTCTGCGTTCAATCCCCAGAATCATCACCACAACAGAAAAGATACGAAAGCACTGCAATGCTGCGCCACCAACATAGCACAGGCAACACACGCTTTTTTTTTTTTTTGCCATCTTAGGGACTTTAAACATGTGACACTTCTCTACAGCCAAAGTATGACTCCAAAGTCAATTAATTTATGTTCAATTATTTATTCTGCTGTAATGCCTTCTCCAATTACTGACAGATAATTGCATGAGAGGAAATGAAATCCAACATGCGGCGCTAATGGGAGATCGTTTTCCACGCAAATCCCTGGTTTGGAAATACTTGCTGAGATGGAGCACAGGTGATTTAGTACAAGGAAAGCAAGGAGCCGGGCCCCCCTTTAATTAGCTCTTTAACTTATTTAATGATGCATCCTGGGTGTTGAAAGCTGTTATTGTTTAAGGGTTTAATGTGCCATAGAATTCAGGGAAAAGAGACTAGGGAGGAAAAAGGCAAACTCCTTCCAGGAGTCAAATTTTAGTCAAAGTCTACTCAGTCAGTCCCATGTCGTCTACAGATGGTCGTTTTGCTGTCCTTCCCCCTGGGTGTCAGCTGTTGGTAGAGGACTCTTTAGGTAAGTTAACGCAGCACTGGCTCTCAAAAACCTATTCTACAAGTTAGCAACTATGCATGGCTCTACTTCCTGCCTCAACACATTCACAATCAAGAGCTAATTTTCTCCAACTCAAGCTATCCTGGACCAGTACCAAAGTCCAACAAGAAAGAGGTCATTTTTTTTTATGTAATTTGTTTCCCAAAACCAAACTTACCATTTTATTTCCAGGTTTCATTTCAAGGGGGAAGGAATAGCTTACTTTCATTAAGTTTGGGGTCTCCCTTCCCCTGGGGTTACTCCAAAACACATTTGGCTTTACTATTCCATGCATTGCCAACCTGTTTCCAGCTACTGTCTGCTTTTCTGGGTGGGAACACAGGAATAAGCGAAGCCATCTATCAGGATTCACTGTACCTCTTCTTCTCTTCTCAGTCTATTGATGGCAGAGTCCTTTTCCAACGTTTTTCCCAAGTTCATCTCTTCCTGGTGTCTCTACTCTGGACCTTTTCTACAGGAACTAAGCCCTCGGGGTTGGACAGTTCAGGAATGAGAACATGAAACAGACTTCCCCATCCTTCACAGGTGGAGAAACTGAGGTTCAGAGACATGGTCAGCCCAGGACATCATAACAGTCAATCAAGCCCTTCTCACTAGGAAGAAATGACTTTCATTTCTAAGATCTGAGGTCTACTGATGGGACATGGTGACTGTAATGGATCTGTGCTGAGCAGAGAATAAGATGGTGCTTCCAAACATAGTTTGTTTTTTTTTTTTTTCCCTGATGGAGATCCTGAAATTTTCAAAGCAATGTAAAATAAAAATGACTGTTGTCCATGGGCAGGTGGCTTCTCCCCGCCCAGATGTTTTCTTCTGTAAAATGGAGATGATACCCCTAGCAGTATCTTAGGAGGATTAATAGATATAGTCAAGGTGAGGCATTTCACAGAGATGTTAGCAGAGTATAATGGCTCAGTGAATGTTAGTTAGTCATATATCAATGTCATCATCATGTCACCATCACCATAACCCTCACTGGAGCCACTGTGATATCTGAGTTTTTCCTTAAAACAGTGGCTCCATTGGAGGAACTCTTGCTTCTATCCATCGCTCAAAGTCGACTTAAAATCCTCCCCTTGTTCCCCGTGATCTTAAGAGTTTTCCTTTCCCTGTGTGGAAATAATAAGCAAGGATCAAATGCTTGTTGAATGAGTAGCTCAGTGAATCACTACGGTGTATCTTGGGGGGAAAAATTCTGTAAGACACTGTAACCTGTTTTGACTTTCAATATAGTACTAATTAGAAATAACTATGGAAGGGCTAAGTGACTGAACTTCGCCATCCCAGTTGCTGGTGAGAGGGGCACTCATCTGCATTAACAACTCCTTTGTTCTCCTTCTTCCCAGGCTGAAGGAGTCAGCACACCACAGTCAAAGCTCAGGGGTTGCATTCACCTAGAGTAGCCACAGCTCTCGGGAAAACAAGAGTGGAATTTGGAAAGTGAAGGACCTGGGCTGCCAGATAAAATCCAGCAAGCCCACCTAAGTGCAAAAAATGTTTTGGTATGACTCAGAGTGTTGCACGAGCATCTGCTTTATTGTTGATATTTTACTTTGTTTCCATTAGTCGCTAAATCTAGAAGCCCTTACAAAGCATGTTTGCTTCCCCTACTTGGCACACAAAATACATGTAATTAAGGAACTTGTGTTTGGCTAAGTCTGATCAGAGCTTATTTGTATTAAAAGAGATCAAACAAAACCAGTGTACAATGGCCAGGAACTTCCCTGAGAAGAAATGCAAGTAGTCTCCAGGAGCCAGTAAGTTCTTCCCAGGCTCCGCTCCCTGTCCTCATTGTCAGAGGGCATTAGATTTCTTCAGACAGTGCAAGGATGACAAGAAGCATTTGGGGGTAATTATGATTATAATTCCTATAATATATATGTGTGTATATATATTACAATTTCTATTATATATATATGTATATTTATATTATCTATGACCAATACTTACATGAACCCAAGTTTTCACTTCTTTAGGGGAAACAAACAATTTTATATCTGGGAAAGATCTGAGACTTTAGAGAGTGTAAGCTCTGTGAAAGCATCTTTCTATGCAACAATCTTAGATCATATTTATTAGATCAGCTGTAGAGGACATACATAATTCACATGACGACCTCCTCATGTTAATAAAACCCCCCAAACTCCACTAGGTATTATGCTTGTATTACACTTTCTACCCCAGAATATCTCGGAATTGGGTGTATAAGGATGCATTTGCCTTTCTTATAAACTAAATTTCACACACTTGGCATTCATTCTATCGACTAGTCCATAGGTCTACCCTGTGAAATAGAATCTGTGGTACAGAGAATTAAAAACTAACCCGCAGGGCCTTGACCGATGGCTAAGCAGTTAAGAACCTCTTGCAGAGGACCCAGATTCCGCAGCTAACAACCATCCATAACTCCAGTTCTAGGTGATCTGAAGCCCTCTTCTGGCCTCATGGGCACTGGACAACATGTGTGCACTTACATACATGCAGACAATACACTAATACACATAAAATAAAAATAATTTTAAAATGGGGGCTAGAGAGATGGCTCGGTGGTTAAGAGCACTGGCTGCTCTTGCAGAGGACCTGGGTTTGATTGCCAGCACCCACAGGGTGGCTAAATAAATGAAAACTAACCCACAGTCACAAAAGTCAGTCTCTTAGGCTGCTTTGTCCTTACCGTATCAGCTTGAAATACCATAATTATTTTTTTTTCCCCCAAAGAAGTAAAAAGTTGGGTTCATGCAAATATTGGCCATATATAATATATATAATAGGAATTGTAATCATAATTACCCCCAAATGATGTCCTTCACTAGGTAAAGGTTTGATGAACTGTGGTACAGCCATGAAATGGAATGCTATTTAACAATGAAAAGAGCTAACTGCTGTTATACAGAAATTATTTCCAAAGCAATCTTTTGAATGAAAGAAATTAATCTCAAACTGTTATTTACTATATGGTTGCACTAATCTGATTTTATTTTATTTTTATGTATATGTGTGTGTCCTTGTACACATTTGTGTGGGTGCCCACTAAGGTCAGAAATAGTTGGATCCCCTGACCTGGAGTTACGGGTAGTTATGAGCCCTCTCATGTGGGTGCTGGGAACTGAATTCAGGTCCTCTGTAAGAGCAGCAAGTGCTCTGAACCACTGAGTCATCTCTCCAGCTCTCTAATCTGACTTTCTTAAAAAGATGGAAGCCGGATGCCAGAGAACAGATGAGTGATTTCCAGAAGTCAGGCATGGGGCTACAGTGTGACAGAGGACAGCCTGAGGGAGTCTGCTGAGGGAATGGGGAATGAGGGGGTGGGGGGAAGTGGTGATATGAACATCTGCCTGGACAATTATAGAATGCTTCACAAAACTCAGTTTTACTGCTGATAGTTACAAAAATAATATTAACTAAAAATATAGGTCTAGAAAATATGAGAACTGGGAATTTAAATCAAATTCTAATTCAAAATCAAAAGAATTTCCAAACTTGGGAAACAACTTCCTTAAAATGCTACAATCTAGCTGAAAAAAAGGTCACTGACAGAAGCACTGTACATGTCTAAATCAATATCCCTTCATCTTGTATACACATATATTAAATGCCATGCATACATATATTGAATATATAGCATAATATGTATAGATACATTCATATCTTGATCACACTTATATCAAACATTATATATGGGTATGTAAACACCTATATTGAATACTATGCATCAAATACATGTATATATATACATACATACCTTAAATATGCATATTAAATATTACATATATACATGTGCACATCTTTTTATATGCCATATATATCCATATGAGATATATCTTGCCATTGAACTTATGCTGTCTAGAATGTTCTTTGAGGAATAGCTTGAATTTCTTGTCTCTGGGGTCTGGTTGTTTAGTTCAATAACCTACCCAGCTGAGGAAGCTGTCATCTCTATGCCTTTCTGCTGGGAGACTCTCAAACTACCCGTCATGGTTCCTACCTGGCCAAGGTTCACATGCTTGTCTGCTGCCTTGACAGCCTTGCTTCAGTATCTCCAGTCACCTCACTCTTACATGGATAAACAGCATTATTCAGCCCCTGGCCCCTATCCAAACCCCAAAGAAACAACCTCCAAATAGAAACAATCTCTTTCCTGTTCAGTGAATAGCATCACTGCTCACCCAGTAGCTCCTGAGGCCTTCCACTTCTGGTCCCTCCACCTGCTCCATCACCCTCTCCATCTTTACTGCATCCCTCTCACTCTCGTCTTTCATATGGAAAGCTGGAAGAACCTCATCTTTGACATCCCAGCTTCCACACTTGTCCTGCTGTAGGGCATTCTCTGCAGAGGAACTGGTCTTCAGGATCACATGACATCATTCAAAGCCTGCACTCCTTTTCACCCTTAGAGTGAGATTGAGTGTTCTTGGAAACCTAACACTTACTGTTCTCAGGCTGGGTTACGCTTCCCCTGGAACATGGCTGTTTTCTCTTTACATATGATTTACAGAATCTCTTTAAAGTCCAACTACTGCACTCACACAAGAACCTGATATCTTTACTTGTAAAAACAAATATCCTTTGTTCATAAACTCTATACACACAAGACTCTCATCTGTTATCCTCACTGATACAGCCTTGGTGCCAAGGACAGGGCCACAGACCTGTCAGCATGCAACAGATGCACACTAAACAAAGGAAATACAAAATGCATGCCAAGAAAAATATCTGGAATATCCCTGCAGAAACTGTCAGAGACCATGTGGGCTGGCTGACAGATTCCAGGGGACACATTCAGAGAGAGAAGAATCCTAAGGTAGAAAAGATTTCCGTGAAAACTACAGCCCAGGGGCAAGAATGTCCTTCTCTCTATGTGTCAACCCTGAACCGTTCCCTTCCTGAACCTCTTCCCTTCCAATCAGGCTCTTTTTCTGAGGGTAAAGATCATGACAGGTATTCAGAAAATGAATTAGTATGTTTACTGGGCCACATCCCCCACGACAAACCACTTGTCTCATCAAAGGTACAGCTGTACCTGAAGCACTGGAAAGCCTCTCCAATTGGCAATTTACATGGGTGAACCTTACATATTGTACGTGTTGATTTATCGTGACAATTAAGAACGTATTACCAAAGTCTATTTCACCATTGGCACTCCTGGGGATGGAAAAACTTTTAAATCTTCTGGCTGCTCCCTCCCTAGAGGCTTGGATCTTGGCTGCGGATTTAGAGATTATAAATTTCACAGAGGATGAGGAGTGCAAGAGAAGTCTTGAACAGCAAATAATGAGTTTAACCAACATCTCGACGTCTGGGCAAGATTTACAATGTCTTCCTGCCTGAGGCTGGGGAATCCATTCTGAAGTTTATTGCCTCTATCACTTTTGGTTTTAGCTCTGGATGTGAGAGCCTGGTCCTGGGATGGAATCTTTTATGGAAACCAGTATGAACTGTTTTAATAGTTCTTTCTATCCAAGAACATTTTTAGAAAATAAGATAGTGACCACAAAGCAATGGCTGTCTGCAACGCTTCATATTAATTGCCAGCATGACTGGGTTGACGACCATCACGGAAATGTATCTCTTCATATGAGTATGAGAGATTTTTTTGATGAGGTTAATGAATGTAGATAATACCATTCTATAGTTTGGGGGTCCTAAACCACATAAAAAAGGAGAAAGAAGACTGAGGGCCAGCATTCATTTCTCTCTGCTTCCTGACTGTGGATGCCATGTGACCAGCTACCTCAGTCTCCTGCCACCATGACATTCCCACCACCGTGGACCATATCCTCAAACTGTGAGCCAGAACAAACCCTTCCTGCCTTAAGTCACTTCTGTTGAGCATTTTGTTGTAGCAGCAAGATAAGTAATGAATATGCTTCCATTTCCAATGCAAACAGAAACCTTCAGCATGAGCATGTTGCTCAACAGGCAGACCTTCGAGTGTACACACTGCTCCTCTAATCAGAAAGCCCATGGCTACAGTTCCAGGAGCTCTGGGGCCAGTTGGTTCTTGACTTGAATTCTCATTTCCAATGGAGCTGAGTTCCAGTCACATCAAAGGAGCAGAAGCAGAAGCTAAACCCTTTTCATAGCAGTCGTTTTCACTGTGATCAAGATGACGGAATTTAAGAGTCTGGGTCAAATTTTCCCATCTCCATCTGAATCACCTGAGTCCTTTTATAAAGTAAAAGGTCCCCTACCCCAGATCTACTGAATCAAATCTCTTGGGTGGAGATTTAGGAATCACCTACTTTTTTAGAGATTAGGAAAGACAGAGTCTCATGTTGCTTGGGCTGGCCTTGAGCTTTCTTTGTAGCCGCGGATTACCTTGAACTTCTGATCCTCCTACGTCCATCTCCTGAGTACTGGGATTACAGTGAGGCATCACCAAGTCTATTTGATATGCTGTTAGGGGTTAAACCCAAGATTTTGCTCATGCTCAGCCAGCACTGTACAACAGTCACAGCCACAGCCTAGGAATCTGCATTCTTAGCATGTTCTGCAGATGATTCCAGTGCATGCTAAAACCCTGGAGAAATCTGACCAAGCCTTTTTGGTGTGGAGGAGAGCCAGTGTCGAAGAGAAAGCCACCTACTCCAGACAGAGACCCCAGGCATCACCAGAAAACACAGCTCTTTGTCTTCAGTTGTTTTCCTCTGATAAGGTAATTATCCCAACCCCAGAGAAAAAGAGAGAGAGAGAAAGAGAGAGAGAGAGAGAGAGAGAGAAGAGAGAGAAGAGAGAGAAATGGAATTCCTGATACAAGTTTATCCTTGTGAAACATTTAACCTTTGTTGGACCACCCACTAGCATGACAATATTGCTATAAAATCCTGCTGCAGTTTTGAGATGAAATATGTAACTCAAATGTATTTGGCACTCTACTAGTTGATAGACTAGTTTTACAAACTAAAATAACTTGAGAACGCAAATAATGACTGTACAACACAAGAATTTCAGATGCAAAGTTAGTGATGGAAAATATTTAGTCTACTTATAGGTGATATATCATCCTCACCTCCCTCACTCCCTCCAAAGGGAAAGTTATGTAAGAGCTGGCTCCTTAGAGAATATATTGGAATGCTGGACCTACCTTCAAAGAGGAGTGTTGGCTGGTTATGAGACCCTCAGACTATGGCATTTTACCAAAGGAGGAGTGAGCCACCAAATGCAATGTATATTATATACATACATACATAAACACATACATACACACACAAATAAACCTAGGAAAGGTGTTCCTTTTTGCAGGGACTCTAGTAGTAGATCAGTGGGGACATAGTTCAGCCTTCTAGTCACCAGCATTTTAACTATAAATTTCAAAAAGAAGTAAGATGGGATTGGGGCCATGGCTGAGTTGACCATGCAAGAATGAAGAGCTGAGTTTAAAAGCCCATCACTCACATAAAAATTTAGGTATGGTACAGCTAGAGAGATGGCTCAGCAGTTGAGAGCACTGGCTGCTCTTGCAGAGGAGCTGGGTTTGGTTCCCAACATCCACAAGGCAGCTAACAACCATCTGTAACTCCAGTTCCAGGGGACCCAATGCCCTTTTCTGACCTCCATGGGCACTGCATGACACAGGTACACTTACAGGCAAAGTTCTTGTAGGCAAAGAACTTACATACATAAAATAAAATAATAATAAATAATTTTTAATTAGGTATGTGAGCATCCCTGTTGGAACCCCAGTGCTAGAGAGAGAGAAGTAGGAAGACTCTGGGGCTAGCTCGCTAGGTAGTCTAGGCAAGTCATAAACGTCAGGCTCAATGAGAGACTCTGTCTCAAAAGACAAGGCAAAGAGGGATAGAGGAAGACACTCAGTGCCGCTCTCTGGCCCCCACATGCACATGTGTTCACAGACCTACATGTACACATGTAAACATGTGCACATGCCTATACCACACACACACATATACACAGTACTAAGAAACAACAAACATCTAACAGCACATACATTCCTCTAATAGGTTACCTTTCTATAACCGAACTGGATGTGATGTGGGACAGTGGTAAGATGATTGTGGTAATGACAGGTACTGAGAGCTTGCATCATGCTCAGGAATTCCACGTGCACCGTGGATGATCTTACCACATTCTTCTGATTTAGATAATCTCTTATATCTCCCTTTTGCAGATAAGGAAAAAAAAAACTTTGAAGCAACTTCTCAAAGCATGCAATCGAGAAGTGAGGGAGATGGGATTTGAAATGTGGCTTTGTTTCTGTGAAGGGCCAGTAAAGTGTGGGCTCTGCACACCACACAGCACTGGTTATAACTACTTGACCCTGCACTGTGACTCAGCACCCAGAAGCAAATGAATGAACATGGCTGTGTACTGATGAAACTTTATTTACAGACACTGAATTTTGTACTCCTTGTAATTTTCCTACATCATAACACTATTCTTTGGGCTTTTCCTCAACCTTTTAAAAATATAGTTGTACTGCTTTCATACTGATTATATGAAAATAGGCTGGATTTAGCTACGGTTATGGCTATGCATGTTGGGTGACTATTGCCCTGAAAGCTGCAATCTGCAGAGAAGCCCAGGATAGATTCTTCCAAGGTTTGAACCCTGACTCTCCCTACCGTGACAATGGTGTCTTGAACAAGCCACTTTACTTTCCAGTTCCCGACTCTTTATCAGTAAGTTCTGGTACCTTAACTAATGGTCTTCAGTCAGTTACTTGTGTATTCAGATCCCTACATAACATTTATTGAACTATTTAGTTAGATGATAGACTTAATTCCTGCTCTCACAGAGCCTATCTGTCAATAGGAGTCAAAATAGACTGGTTCTCTACTCCCATGACAATAGGCGAAGGTGGTCAGAATATAGCAAGGCATCATGGGGAATAGATATTTTAAATTTTTGATTTATTCATTTACTAGTGTGTGTGTGCGTGTGTGTGCAAGTGTGAGTATACATGCAGGTGCATTTGTGTCACAGCACATGTGTGGAGGTGAGAGGAGTCAGTTTTCTCCTTCCACCATGTGGGCCCCAAGATCAAACTCAGTTTACCCACAAGCCATCTCAAAGACTCTGAGGAATGACTCTTTGGATAGATGGTTGGGTTTTTTTGTTGTTCTTTTTTACTGAATTTTTGAGATTTTCATACAATATAATTTGACTATTTAGAGCCCCTTCTCTATTCCCTTCTCTCCCCCCACCACCCAGTCTCTATTCTAGTATTTGTATTTCCAAATGTCCTTCAGTGTGGATCCATCCACTGGATCCCGATTAACCCACCAAAGGGCCCATCCTTGAAGAAAGCTGGCTCTGCCCCTCGCAGCAGCCTCTTGTTGCCACAATTTCTTTAGGTGGGGTTAGTTGGAGCTTTTCACTCACTGGAAGCTTTTCACTCACTTCTTCATATCTGTGCTGGGAATTTTTTTCTGGTTTTAGCTTGCATGAGACCATTGCTGTCAGTTCGAATGAATAACTAATCAACTGTCTGGAAAAACCTCTTTCCTTGCGGTCATCCATAGCCTCTGGCTCTTAGGATCTGCCCTCTCTTCCACAGGGATCCCTCGGCCTTGGGAGGCAGAAGTTCGATACAGGTGTCCTATTCAGGGAGAAGCACTCTGCAGCCTCTTGTTCTCTGCATGTTGGTTAGTTGTGGGTTTCTGTGTTAATCACCATCCACTGCATAAGGAAACTTCTCTGGTAAAAGCCCAGAGATGCATCAATCCATGAGTATATCAATAAGACATTAGGAGTCAGTTTAATATGACAACTATTTAGTAGAAAACTAATATTAGGTTCTTTCGGTGTCCTGTGACATGTTTAGCCTCAGCTTCCTCAGACTGATATTAATGTAAGGAATGGGCTCCATCCTAGAAAGCAGACCTTAAGACTATTTATAAAGAGTGATTGGTCACTCCCATAATATCTGTGCCACAATTGTCCCGTGGGCAGATCTTGCCAAGCCAGTTATGACTGTAGCTCAGAGTTCACAGTTGAGTAAGGATGATGAAGATTTTTTCCTTCTGGTGGCATGCATAGTACCCTCCAGCACTGTGAACACTGGCCAGTAGAGAAGAGGCTCTGGAGTCAGCACCAGCTTGATTTCTACTTGTTTGTTCTATAGCTCTTGTATGCAGTATATTCAGCAATAGGATCATACCATCCAGCTCTGTTGAGTGACCAAGAGCAGGGGCAATGGCCAGTATTATTTGACAGTCTATGAGCATCTGGTCAATGCCTAGTGAGAGAATTCATTCCTGGCATTGAGGGTTTTTTTTCATTAACTTATGATTCCTAGAAAGGGAAACATCCCCATGTCACAAGATAACTCCTTTTAATCTCTTTTTACGATGTATGTGTATATACTTTTAAGAAGTTCTACAGTGATAGGTTTCCATATGGCTTTTTCTAAAGACCTTTAGTGTTCTGTATCCCTTCCTATCCTCCCTCCTCTAACCGTCCCTCCACTTCCCCAACCCGTTTAACCCTACCTAGTCCGACGTTGCCCTTCCTCCCTTCGTATAATTGCATTCTACCATACCTCCCAGGGAGCCTCCCCCAACTCACCAACCCATGGCTATGTATTAATTTCTTGACCTTTCTGAATTTTGAGATTCGAAGCATGCACAGCTAAGATCTCAAAGCTGGCACCCAGCTGAGAGAGAGAACACGTGATGTCCGTCCTTCTGAGTCTGGGTTACCTCACTCAGGATGATCATTTCCACCTCCATCCCTTTATCTGAGAATTTCATAATTTCATTTCCTAAAAGCTGAGTAATTGTGTATATGCACTACATCGTCATTATCCATTCAGCAGCTGATGGACATCTAGGTTGTTTCCAGTTTCTGGCTGTTATGAAAAGGAAGCAATGAACATGGATGAACAGGTGTTTCTGAGGCAGTGTACAGTCTCTTGGGTATATGACCAAGAGTGAGGACTGAATCATATGGTAAATCAATTCCAAGCTTTTTGAGGAATCTCCAAACTGGTTTCCGCAGTGGCTTCACCAGTTTGCGCTCCCACCAGCAGTGGCTCAGAGTTCCTCTTTCTCCACATCCTCGCCAGCATTTGTCCTTGTTTGTTTTTTAGACCTTTGCCATTCTGAGAGGGGTGAAATGCAATCTCAGAGTGATTTGAATCTTCATTTCCTTGAGGACTGCAGATGTTGACTATTTTTAAATATTTCTCAGCCGTTTATGCTACATTTTTAGAGAGCTGTGTGTTCAGCTCCTTGCCCCACTTTCTAATTGGGTTGCTTGGCTTTGGATTTTTTATGTTTTGTTTTTGTTCTTTGTATATTCCATGTACTAATCCTCTGTAAGACGCATAACTGGTAAAGACCTTTTCCCCCATGTTAAAGGTTGCCTCTTCACTCAAATGATGGTGCCCTTTGATGCACAGAAGATTTTTACTTTCAAGTGGCTCCATTTGTCGATTGTTAGACCTAATGTTTGCACTATAAGAGTCCTGTTCAGAAAGTCCTTCCCTGTGCCTATAAGCTCTAACATAGTCCCTACTTTTTCCTCGATCTGATTCAGGGTATCAGATTTTATGTTGAGGTCTTTGATCCATTTGAAGTTGAGTTTTGTGCATGGTGACAGACAGGGACCTATTTTCATTCCCCTGCATATAGCTATCCAGTTTGACCAGCACCATTTGTTGAACATGATGCATTTTCTCCAATGTGTGTTTTCGGTCTCTCTGTCAAAAATCTGGTAGCTATAAGTGCATGGAATTTGAGTCCTTAATGCTTTAAAAAATATTTTTTTGATTTTATGTGTATGCACATATTGCCTGCATGTATATAAGTGCACTTGTGTCATGCAGAGGTCAGAAGAGGGAAGTGGATTCCCCCGGAACTGGAGTTAGCTACCTGGTTCTTAGCCACCATGTGGGTGCTGGGAATTGAATCCAGGCCATCTGCCAAAACAGCCAGTGCTCTGAACCACTGAGCCATCTCTCTAGCCCCACAAGTCCCTGATTCTTTTCTATTGATCGATGTGTCTGTTTTAAGCCAGTGCCATGCCATTGGTACAGTTCTGTAATATAATTTGATATCAAGGAGAATGATGTCTTCAGCTCTTCTCTATTGTTCAGGTTCCTTTAGCCTATCCTGGTATTTTTGTGTGTCCATATGAAATTTGAGGTTACTTTTTTCAATTTCTGTGAAGAATTGTGTTGGAATCTTCATGGGGACTCCACTGAATTTGTAGATTGCTTTTGGCAGGATGGCTATTTTCACAATATTGAGCATGGAGATCTTTCCAAGATGCAAAGGTTCTATGACCTTCCCCAAACAGTGCCACGAACTAAGAACCAAGTGTCCAAATACTTGGAGCCTATGGAAGACACTGTTGTTCGAACCATCACAGGAGCCCAAAACTGTGTGTATTTATGAGCTCCAGCCTTCTGCAGGTCAGAGATCTTGGTGAGGCTTAGCCATCTCTTCTGCTCAGAGTCTCTCAAGACTCTCCTAGAGGCTTCAGTTGGGGCTACATTCTCCTGGAGGGCTTAACTAAAGAAAGTCAGCTTCCAAGCACATTCCAGTTATTGGCAGGTTCTATTTTCTTAGCTGTTCAACTCAGAGTGGCTTGTTTCCTTAAAAATGAGCTATCTTAAAGTGATGTACATGAAAATATAAACATTTAGAAGTATACTGATCCCCAACTGAGACCACTACGGATATGCTAGAAACCTTAGAGG
This sequence comes from Eospalax fontanierii, assembly GCA_035773235.1. NCBI lineage: Eukaryota > Metazoa > Chordata > Mammalia > Rodentia > Spalacidae > Eospalax > Eospalax fontanierii. The sequence continues at coordinate 42,225,124 of CM069546.1, read as the reverse complement.
GTAGACTCTAATGGAAGCAAGTTAGGCCGTTGGATGTTAGGCACATGTTTTTGAAGTGAATATTGGGACCCTGGCCCCTTCTCCTCCATCTCTCTGCTTCCTGGACACTGTGAGATAAATAAGCTGCTTTATTCACCACTATCATAATGCTCTACCTCATAACAGACCCCAAGCAATGGAGCCAACCATTCTTGAGCTGAAATCTCTGAAACTGTGAACCAAAATAAATATTTCTGCTCTGTGTGTGTATGTGTGTGTGTGTGCACGCACATGCTTGTTGACAACAGAGATTGACATCAGGTATCTTTCTCAGTTGTCCTTTTTGACAGGATCTCACACTAAACCTAGAGTTCACTAGTACAGCTAGACTAATTGACCAGCAAATCCTAGGAATCCTCCTGTCTCCACCTCTCCAATGCTGGAATTATAGATTTGCACCATAGCCAGAGTTTTACGTGTGTGCTGGAGATGTAAATTCAGGTCCTGTGTTTGCAGAGCAAGTATTTTCCCAAATGAGCCATCTCCCTGGTCCCAGCCTTTCCTCTATTTAAGTTGTTATTTTAAGCATCTCTTGCTTAACACATATGTGTAATAACAGTGAAGGAAGTAGCAGCCCTTCCATATAACATAACCTGACCAAGGACAGGATAGCCCTCCACCACCATTTCCACATTCTATGGTTAGAACAGGTCACACGTCCTGTAATGCTAATGGAGAAGGGATAACTAGGATATCATATCAAGGGTCCCATCTCAGAGTTCTTTCAGTCACAGAATACTTCTGCAACATGGGATTGAATGTGGCCCCATTAGAATACTGCCTGGACACAGGAGAAACCATGAGCAGCTTCCCTCCTGTCACTATTAAGACAGTTCCAGATGCATCTCACCCAGCTCGGAGCATCATTGGTCTTGTCCAGGTGATCCACAATATCACTAAACCAACAATAACTTTCCTTCTGTATCTCCAGGGATTTGTATGTGTCACCTAACCAAACCTACAATGCATTTGGCCTCTTAGACTGTCCCAGTGGGACCTAATGGCTTGGTGTCATCTCATTTTCTAGATGAAAATGTTTTCATCAGAGGTATGAAACTCACCTGACACCTCTAAGCTCCCAAGTTCCAAATGCTACTTTGCTTCCAATCAACAAACTCATCCTGCAGTCTCCTATGGCACAGCTGTCACATGACGAGAGTCAGGCTTCCATCTCTGTAGGTTTACACTGGGAATATTCTCAGCATTTACCCTCCCGTGCCTCTTTTAATTTGGATTCACTGTTACTTTTCCCCATTCTATTTAAGATTGAGTTCATTTTTAAGAGCAAGAGCTTTAGCTTTGATGTGTTAGACTAGCAATGCACCTGGTGACCTGTCTTCTTACTGCACAGGGACACACAGCTGAGCTTTCCTTCTCTTTCTTTTTTCCTACTACTTAAACCTGTCATTTAGATCCCAAATTGCTCCCTGCCTCCTGCTACTAGTTCACTGAAAAAAAAAACCTACTAAGTCCATGTAGTGCTGTCCATGTGTGCATGGGTGTGGGCCATCCACTGGAGCATGGAGAACCTACCACTGGTCACATTCATAAAGAAAACATAATGATTAAGCTAATGAATCCATATGAAGTGCCATGTTATAGCAAAGATATGCAAGTGCTTAGTAACAATATTATCATAGAAAGTTAAATACAACCTTACTGCATGGAGAACAGATCACATTCTCGAAAATACACCACACAAAACTCATGAACTCCGACCTGACCTAAGTTGATGTTTTCACAGTTGGCCAAAATGAATAAAAACAGAGGGAAAAAAAAAAAAAAAAAACCCTCTCTGGAACTGGAGTTAACTGAGTTAACTGTATTTCTTTTTTCTCTCTTTATTGTTTTTATTTGACTCAGGGTTCCTAGAAATCTTTCTGAAAGATCTCCTTCATATTACAATATTGAAGTGATTGGGCCAGCAATATGGTTCAGCAGGTAAAGGAACTTATTTCCAAGCCTGATAACATGAGTTTTTATTCCCAGGATTCATATGATGGAAAGAGAGAACTGATTCCCACAGCTTGTCCTCTGACCACTAGATGTGCCATGATATACATGATATACATGCCCCACATACACATACACACCAATAAATAAACGTAATTAAAAGATTCAAATGACTGACACTACCTGGTCAATAATAATAGCACAGTGTGATTGATAATAACTAATATTTCTGGAGCTCTTTCTACATTCTCACGTCTATTTTAAGGCCTTTGTATATTTTAACCATCACTGAAAATCAGGGAACTGAAACAGGGAGGAATTAAATAATTTATCTACAGAAGCACAGCACATGAGTGACACCTGGGATTCACCCAAAGCTGTCCAGTTCCAAAGCCCGTACTCCAGCCACCCGGCTGTTCTTCCTCTGCATGTACACCATGAGAAGAAATGTTTGTAGAAACAGCACCCCACATCCAGAAATAAACTTCATATCCAAACATCAGGGCGTAGGGAAAAACAAGAAAAGGGAAAAAAAAGGTGTGGGGGTCTAAGAGGGATGAAAATAAAGCAAAAACAATACTCATGTATGAAATTATCAAAATTAAAAAAAAATAAAAGAAAAGGGGAAAATGTTTGACTCTGCGTTCCTGTAACCTGGAAAGTTCTGGATGCTGCTTTGAGAAAATCAGCCCATCTGAAGTAGAGAACAGGAGACGCTGACCTGATAAATCCCTACAGTCACGTTAAGAACTGACAATCGTTGGGCTGGAGAGAAGCTCAGCGGTTATGAGCCCTGGTTGCTCTTGTACAGGACCGGGTTCAGTTCCCAGCACCCACGCGGCAGCTGACAGCCATCTGTAACTCCAGTTCCACGAGATCCGATGCCCACTTCTGATCTCTGTGGCCACTGCAGGATACAGGTGCACATGCATGCAGGCGATTCATGCACATTAATCATATTTTTTTAAAGAAAAGACAGTCACTGGAAAGAATATTTGGGTTAAGTAATTCAGCATAATTATTCAAATCATGGTCTTAGCTCTAAAGTCTACCTGAATGTTGAGGGAACAGGAGTTCAGTTCCAATTTTCAATGCAATGAATATTTATTCCTAAAAACAAGCCAGTCTTCATAAATAGGATCCTGACCCATTCATTAAAACATGATGAGGTACCCAAGTATTCTAGAAATGTTGTTTAGTTCATTTTAATTTTGTTGTATCGTGTTTCTCAAAACTGCAAAATCAAGATGCATAGTCATTAGATAACAATCAATCATTAGTTATTATAACATCAATCAATATTCACTGACAGGTATTTTATTTTTAAAGAATTAAAACTTTACTTTTTAAAATTTGTGATATGTGGTGGAAGAACGCAATCCACAGATGCAGTGAATAATTACTTATATAGAAATAGTTACACTGGAGGCTGAGGCAGGAGGATCATCAGTTCAAATCTTACCTGGGTTACAGAACAAGTTCAAGGCCAGTGTTGGTAACTTAGGGAGAACTGGTCCCTAAATGAAAAATAAAATTAAAAAGAATCTGGGGATGTCTTTCAGTCGCAGAATGCTGGCCTTATGTGAGTGAGGTCCCAGGCTCAATCCCCAGTAATGCAAAACCGAAAACAAACAGAACAAAACAAAAGTGATCCGTGCATATAGAGGCAGTAAGAGTTGCTAAGCTTCTGCATGCAAGGCAGGCGCTCATCCAAGTCCAAGGATAAAATAAGATTCCTAGATAGACCCAGTATGGAGTTTCAGGTACTTGCACTCTTCTGAGTACCAAGCTACATGAGATTGCAAACCATTCATTAACTTAAAAGAATAGCAATTTCTTGTGGGTAAATCAATCACAGGAAAACCCAAATGATTACACACAAATGGAGGTAAAATTATAATCTGAGCTAAAAAGGATGCAAGGAAAACATGAGGTTCTTCACAAAAGGGGTGCTGGTCTGAGGGTGAGCTGGAGAGCTGCTCCCCCGCCCTCGGGAGAATTCCATCCGGAAAATCAGTTAGCCTGACCCGCTTCCCCTAGAGGAGCTGGGATGGGCTAGGAGGGGGCTGTGGCAGAGATCCGGCCCTAGCCTTTCCTCAGGAGCAGTCAGCACCGGACCTCTGCCTTGCTCCAGTCCTGTATGCTGCAGTTTCTTTGGGTCTTTATTATTTTTATATATGCATAGCATAAATTGACCATAAATCGTGGAGTATAGTCTTAGTCGTGTGCATCCAAATCCAATCCTTTTTTTATTTTTCAGAATTTTATACTCCGAAACATTTTTTAATTATCCCAAACTGAAATTCTATCCTCATTAAATAACTCCTAATTCTTCTCCCCAAGACCCTGGCAACTATCTGGTTCTCTAAGTCTGGCTACTCATCGAGACCACATAAGTAGAATCCTGCAGTATTTGATACTTCTTGACTACCTTTTTTCACCCAGCACAAGGTCCTTAAGGCTTATCTATGTTGTGGCATGTGTCCAAATGCATCCTTCTCAAGGCTAAATGGTATTCTATTGCATATGTATCACATTTTGTTCATCAATTCATCTATTAATGGGCATCTTAGTTGCCTTTAGTACTTTTAGACTACTGTTAAAATGCTACTGTGGAAGTTTCTACCATTTCTCTTATCTATATACTCAGAAATTGGATTATTGAACCATATGGTGACTCTATTTTTAGTTTGTTTGTTTTTTTTTGAGAAACCTCCACATCCTTTTCCATACAAGCATATTGTTCATCCTCACTAGTCATGCACAAGGTTCTAATTTCTGAACATCCTCACTGCACTGTTTTTTTAGTTTTGGTTGTTATTTTTAATAATAATCACCCTATGATGTCTTCTGGCATCTGATTGTATCTTTAATTTGATTTTCCTTATGATAATAGTATTGAACAAGTTTTGCTTGTATTTATGAAGTTTAAATTCTTTGGAGAACTGTCTATTAATGTATTTCACTCATATTTTTAATTATTTATATAAATATTTTATTATTTCTATTTTATGTGTATGAGTATATTGCTTTCATGTATGTAAATGCACCTGTTTTATGCAATGCCCTCAGAGGTCAGAAGAGGGTGTCAGATCCCCTAAAACTGGAATTAGGACACTTGTTAACCCCCATGTGAGTGCTGGGAATCCTACCCAGGTCCTCTGCAAGAGCAGTCGGGCTCTTAACCACTGAGCCAACTCTCCAGCCTGTATTTTATTTTTAAGATGGACTCTCATGTAGCCCTGGCTGGTCTCAAATTTGCAATATAGTTGAGGATGACCTTGAACTTCGGATTCCCCTACCTCCATCTCCCAAGTTCTGACATTACGGGTGTGAGGCGTTATGTACAGCTTTTCATTCATGATTTGTATTGATTACATTATTGCATTGCAAGAGTTCTTTACCTGTTCTAGATTTTCATTTCTTGTTCAATCTATAACTTATAGATACTATCTCCCGTTCTGTGAGTTGCCTTTTCTGTGCTGAAATTCTTCTATGATGTATAGAACCATCTAATTTTGCTCTATAGCTTTTCCCTTGTTGTCATGCCATGCTTCGTTTTACAAAAACATACTGAGGACCCAGTGGGAGCCAAGGCTCTGTGTCACACTGGGAGTCAGGCCAGTTCCGGCCAAGGCCCTGTGTCACACTGGGAGTCAGGCCAGTCCCGGAGTCAGTGTTAAGAATCTCTTATCCACAGATACAACCGAAGTTCCCAGCACCAGCTTCTCTAATTTAACTAAGTGTATTTTGTTCTCTACCTGAGTCACTATCTTCTTAATTTGTTTACTGTTAACTTATGCTTCTCTCCCAGTAACCAAAGGGAAACTGGGAGTGGAGGTGATGTTAGGGTGAGATGTAAAGGGTGATTGATTAACTGAAGGGAAAGAAAAAGAAAAAGCACAGTTCATTCAAGGCTGAGAGAGGAGAGTGCGTAAGTATCCTGAGTTAGAAGTGCAGCGAGAGAATTTAAAAATAGACTAAAAAGACTGATGAAAGGAAAACGAAAGCAGAAAGAAAGGGTTGGATGGTGAGGTTCTGGCCAGGACAGGCAAGGCTCTTTCCCAGCAGGGGAGCCCAGGAGTGAGCGTTTCCCCTGGACTGAAAGCATCAAGCCTGTGCTCTGTGACCCCTGACAGCTTCACTCGGCACTTTACTTGTCCTACACACTATGAACTCAAAGGATTGTAGTCAGAAACTGAAGGTTCCCATTCAACAGCGCAGATAAACATGATGTTGTCCCCAAGGCCTGAGGTCAGAAACTCATTATTGGCTCAGAAATCTATTACGTCAAGAAGAATCAGGCAAAAGAGGCAACACAAATTAAACCAGTGAAATGATATACTTGGAGTGAGAAGCGTTCCAAAGTTCCAATGTGGATGAAGTTTGAAAATATTCTAAGTGAAAGACCCCAACCACAAAGACCGCAGCTAAGGATCCCCTTTACATAATGTCTGAGTAGGCAAATCTTAGCAACAGAAAGCAGATAGTGGTTTCTTAGGGCTGGAGATTGTGGGGCCAGGAGATGGCAGAGAAAGCAGGTGGGCTTGGGGTTTCTTTTTGAGGGAAAGAAGATTAAAGGTAGTTTGTAATGTTACAACTTCATCAACTTATGACTATACAAACATTGACTGTAGACTTTTGAAAGGTAAACTGTATATGAATAACACTTTTTTTAAAACATATACACAAAATGGTATTTAGAACATTTACTTCAAGAACTCCAAAATGGGGCTGGAGAGATGACTCTGTTAAGAGCATGTACTATTTTTGTAGAGGACCCAAGTTCAGGTCCCAGCGGCTATGTAAGTGGCTCATAACTGCCTGTAACTCTGGCTCCAAGGGATCCAGCACCCTTTTCTGGCCTCTACAAGCACTGTACTCACATATACCCATATGCACATGCATATACATAGCTCCTGAAGAGGGAAGCATATCACAGGTGTATTTATGTTCATGTATGTGTCACACACAGACATGTACATGTAAAAACATGCCCACAGTGCATATATACATACATGTATATGCACATGCCCACATACACACATATGCAGAAACACAGACCCATGCATACACATGAAAATATACATATGTACAAACATACACATGAAAACATACAATACACAAATACATGCATATACACATGCACACACATATATATACATATGTACATAATCATATACACATGCACACAATCATATACACATGCACATATATACACAATCATGCATACACATATGCAAAAACATACACACACGTGCAAACATACACATTATGCACACGTGTACACATATGCACATGCACACATATGCTCACATAGAAATACACAAAAATGCATTCAAACATACATATATATATATATATATATATACGCATACATAAGAGAGAGGTAGTGAGAGATGCTTTTGAAAATGGAGAAGGACCAAGGGATCTGGGTGCTAAAGTTAGTTGAAATCTTCCTGGAAGCACTGATTGAGAATATTATCACCCCTCCATCATCCAGTTCTGTTTGTTTGTTGACCTGCTTGGTTTGCAGTGCTGGGGATGGAACCTGGGGCCTAAGACAAAGGCACAGAGCTCCACCCCAGCTCTGTCAACATCCCACTTCTTTGTGTCAATGTCAAGTGTCCCCAGATTCAAAGTCCTGGGAAAGCTCTTGCTGTTGGCTTAGTTCTGGAACTTATGCTTTGCCCTCCAGGAAAGATGAGAAACAAATGGTTTGGTTTCTATGGAGGAAAAGCATCCCAGCACACCTCTAAGACAAGTCACAGTACAGAAGGTCTGAACAGCCCAAAACTAGCAAGCACTCACTGAGCACTGACCAGCAGGCTTATAGACATCACTATCAGGTGCATCAAAGTTAACACTCAAGAGCTGCTTCTAGCTAACAAAGCAGAACTCAAATCCAGGCCCAAGTTTGGGGCACCCTTTAAAATTCAACAGAAAGCATCCTGCGGATTAATTTGTTCTCTTTAAGATAACATTTCCCACACAGCGCTCATTCCAATACTGACTTCACAATTTTCTGTCCCATCGATACCTCACATGCTCCATTATTTGCTTAATATTTCTCTTCACAGACACTCTTCATTTTAAGTTAATTTATTTTAAAAGGAAATTTTCTGTTCCTCCTGAAAACACAGGGTTGGGGTACTGAATGTAACTCATCTCTCAATGACCATGCACATAAACATAAAACACTGAACATCTCTATGCTCACCCCGGAAACATCTGGATACATCCTTTGCTCTTGGAGATGCTGGTAGACTTAAGAAGCAGCAGAGTCTCCCATGAGACTCAGGAGATAGGGGATGAATAACGATGTCAAGAGGATAGTGGAGTCTCAGCTTTCACCACTGGAATTCAGAGCAGGTTCCCCTGGGAAACCCACCCAAGCCTGCTCTCATCTTCCTTGCTTAGTGGTATCAAGCCCCGTGGTTCCTTTACCTATTGGTCTACTCAACATTTATACTTGAATAAGGTATGATGGGCAGAACCCCTTCTCATCTGCTTACTCAAAATTCTGTTTTAGGTTAAAGTTTCTTTCCTTTTTAAGAAATGGAAATCAAAGTTTGTTTTCTCTACTGTCCTCTAAGACCCTCTAAAAGCAGACCCTCCAAACATATAAGCAAACACTTTCAAAATAAAAGGAGAGGAAAGCAATTTTGTTCAAAAATAATAGACTCCTTTCCCTGCAGTTAAAGTGAGGGGCAAATTCATTTACAAGACATGTACCCACAGAGGACTATCCTTGCCCCGCAAGGATGTAAATTTTGCATGAAGGCAACCTTCTCTCTGCACAGACATTCCCACGAACCCACCTGCTCTGAATGCCAACCAACACATCCGCCTGGAAAAACAAAGGCCTTGGAGAAGGCTGAGAAAAGACGCTTGCCCCCTTTCCTTGTCTCTTCCTCTTCCTCCCTCTCTTCCTCCTCCTCCGTCTCTTCCTGTCTCTCCTCTCCTTCCTCTTCTTCTCCCTTCCCTTTCTTCTGCTCCTCTTCCTCCCAGTCCTCCTCTTCCCCTTCCCTCTTCCTCTTTCCTACCTTCTCTGGGTGGGGGTGAGCAGAACTCACAGCCTGAGGAATTCTGGATCATATGCCACAGGTAGCCTACTGAAACCAGAACAGCCTGGAATCTCATGACTCTAAACTGGGAACTGTTGTCAGGTTCTCTGATCTTAAACACGAGAAGTGAACAAGCCTTGGAAACCTCACTGATTATTTAGCCTGTGGCCCTCTTGCTTAATATAGTTGACTGAATTAGTTGACCAATTAATTAGCAATCCTTGTTGCTGTAGACTAGTGCCGATGCCAACACAGCAACAGAATAGCAGAGCACAGGGGAATGAAGATGGCCAGAAGGCTTCCTCAGCACGTGGGCACATGTGTTTTGTGGAACAGGACTTTAGCAAGCATCTGCTGATTCGGAGGCTGAGCAACCAGGGACCCAGAGTGACCTGGAAGATTTCTCAGCGTTCTAGAATAGATGCTCCAAACCACAGGATGCTGAGACCTGAGAAAGTGAAGTGCTCTCTCAATCAAGAGATGCTTTTTCTCCTTAAGGAAATAAAAGTGTGCTCCAATGCTCTGCAGACTCTCTGTAAGTGTGTATTTTCCACTGCACTCTCAACGAAGTTGGATGTTCTATTCACCAAATAGCCTACTTGTCTGTCATCTGCTCCTAAGCACAGGAAGGAGCAAGATGGTAGAGGTGAAGAAAAGCCCATGCTAGACTTATCCTAGGAAGGGGTATGTAGTTTAAAGAACATTGAACTTGAGGTCTGGAACACTGGGTGGGAACACGGTGCATATGGAAAAGCTTCCCAGAAACTTGACTTCTCAGTCTGCATGGTGGAAAATCAGTCCATCTTCACAAGGTAGCTGTGAGGAGGAAGGCTGAACACATGCTTGGGATGTCACAAAACAGCTTCCAAACACAGGGAGTAATTACAGTCATCAATAACAGCACACTCAACTCAGAGCTATTCTCTCCTCTCCCCCTGCCCCAGGGAGCATAATAATATCTATGATAACTATTAGTCACAGAAATTACATCATTTCACGAGTTCTCCCTGCAGAATAGATTTTATGAATTCAAAGTAGTTTAGGCAACTTGCCTACTTAAAAACTATTGTCAATCACTATTGTATTTCAAGGTGTTGGACTAAGGATAAAAGCAACTTACATTTGGACCTTTTGTGATGCACCTTGATAAGATGGATTTCATCAGACAGCTCAGTCCTTTCAGACTGTTGTTAAACAGAAAGACAGGGAGAAGAAGTTGGACAAGAATGAAATATTCAGCAACTCATACAAGGCAAGAATCGCTAAAGAATGTAGCAAGATAACACTTTGTCCACAGATCCAGTATCCATCCAAGTGACAGATTTATATTCTGTTCAGTCTCAAAGAAAGTATTTTGAAACTTTTTCCTATTACTCCTTTAGTTCTTATGGAATGGGTGTCTTCAAAAATAGAGATATATGATAGATATATGATAGATAAACAGATGATAGATAGATAGATAGATAGATAGATAGATAGATAGATGATAGATGTTAGATAACTGCACAGATGTGCTTAGACATAGAGATGAACACACAAATTCAACTCAGATGGCTTCTACCCCCTGTCCATAAGGGCACGCAAGACAAATTGGTTTCAGGGAGAAAATATACAATGTGATCAGAAGAAATCTAAGATATAATTTTATCTCATCTCATTTTTTAAGGTGAGAGAGTCACCATAGTCACAATTATTAATGATATCTAATTTGCACTAAGTATGTCCTATGTGCCAGTTTGGCATAAGCCTCCCACATGTCTACCCTGAGCATGTTAATCTCCCTGAACAACCACAATGCAGTCTTTCTGATAAGAAAACAGGTTCAGGAAGATATAGCAAAACTTACCCAAGGTCACTGTGCTGGTAAGGCACAGATATAAGCTTGAAACTTAAAGAAAAAAATACTGAGTTACAGAAAACCCAAGCTTCCTAATTTCCAGTGTGAAACCATCTTTCTTTATACATTTTCATCTGAAATGTTAATTCAGAATATTAATTCAAAATGGTTCTTTCATCCCAGTGGTAGCTGGGAAAGTCTTCCTTTCTTTGAAATGAATTTATAAAATAATAATTACCTCCCCCAGTTGCCCATTTTCTGTCTTCTAGAGAAATCTGTTGCATGCGCTGAAGATTGGTTTGGCTAGGGCTGGGCAGTTCCAGGAATCAGTCATGCCCAGGTTGCCGCTGTGTGTCTGTCGCCCTATGCTGGAGTTAGGGAGCGTCCCCAACTCATCTCTGTGAGCACGTTTCCAAATTGCCCTTGACAGGTAATGAGCGGAACCTTTCAAAGGCACGCATGGCATATCAGCATTTTTGCTCTGAGAATTGGCTCCTTCCTGGGGCTGTTGCTTTGATGTTTTCTATTTCATTGGTTTGCCCTTGTGACCAGAAGTAAGGAAAGTGACAAAAAGTGCCCAAGCAGCTGGGCCGGCTGTAGAGTTGTTCTCCCAGCCTCTGAGCACCAGGAGAACAGATCTCTGAACTGCTGAGGTATGTAGTCTCTGAGGGTGTGGTGTGAGTTCAAATCCTGCCACTACCATTTACTAACCATGTTGCCCAGGCTCCCCCTGCCAAAGGTCTAAATGTGTTCAAACAAATGACATCCGGCCCACTGTACTTACGTCATTATTCAGTGGCAAGTTGTTGGTGCCTCTGCATTTTGCCTGTGGTTGAGCTGTCTTTTCTGGGTTGAATATGCCCAGAATTCGCTTGAGTTTTCATTTGGTATCAGAGTGAGTTCCTATGAAATGTGCACAGTAAGCACATGACAGATAACAGAGCAGTTAATAGAGAGAAGGAAGGAAGAGGGAGCGGAGAGAGAGAGAAAGAGAGAGAGAGAGAGAGAGATGATGGAGGCAGGCTTAAAGAATGTAACTCCAGAAAGCTGAAGAAGCTGAAACTAATTGCCCATCTTCATTCTACAATGTTAGAAGCCTCTTGAGTCTCAAGTGGTGAAGAGTGAGAAAACAGGAAGGAGCTGAAGGGCTATCACACACCCTCGTTGTTCCGTGTGTTGCCCATACAGCAGCAGTTAGCATCACCACCACCACCTCCACCACCATCACCACCACCTCCACCACCACCACCACCATCACCATCACCACCACCACCACCACCACCACCACCACCATCACCATCACCACCACCACCACCACCACCACCACCATCACCACCACCTCCACCACCACCACCACCACCACCACCACCACCATCACCATCATCACCATCACCATCACCACCATCACCATCACCATCATCACCATCACCAACAACACCATCACCATCACCACCATCACCATCACCACCACCACCATCACCATCATCACCATCACCAACAACACCATCACCACCACCACCATCACCATCACCACCATCACCACCACCACCATCACCATCACCATCACCACCACCACCATCACCACCACCACCACCACCATCACCATCATCACCATCACCAACAACACCATCACCATCACCACCATCACCACCACCACCACCACCATCACCATCACCACCACCACCATGACCACCACCACCACCACCATCACCATCAGCACCAGCACCA